>JALXJV020000002.1:13217950-15617950 GCA_024633595.2 Lepomis macrochirus | reverse complement strand
CTCCGCCTCTGTCTGTCCTTTTCCATCTTCCCCCTCCCTTTCTGCTTGTCTCGTTCTCATCGCTCTCATTCTTACCTCTCTCTCCCTCTCTAAATGCCTGTGTGGTAATCTTGTGTCTCACCTCTTTCACTCTTTTTGTGTCTCTTTTTTCCAAATGCAGTTTTCTCTCTGACATTTCTTGTTTTTCCCCCTCTCTACTCTCTTTTAAAGGACATTTTCAATGTGATTGGAGGTTTTACATCCCTCAATCTATTTGCAAAGGAATCCATATGAAATTTGCTTTCTTTCAGAGCGTGATATGAGACAATAAGAGCTCAAGCCTGTGCGTCAAGTACAGAGTTGGGGTGTTTAGCCTTGCTTAGCATAAAAATTGGATGGAGGCGGAAACAAATCTCCTGGCCCTGTCCAAAAACACAGCTTCCAATTAAATATATTCAGCACAAATTTTTAAAGTTTGTCAGGGTGAGTTATGTGCTGAAGTATTCACTAGCAAACAACAACTGGGCATTGCCACTGTACGCTGAATCTGACATTTTGGGCAAAACTCTCTGCAGATGGTTTGCCTGGTTTTAGAAGGTTTTAGCATTAAGAAATTGGGCAACAGCTAGCGTAGCTCTAAAACCAACACCTAGCTAACAAATTATATAGCATTTGTTTCAATCTCTTTTACAATATCTGTTTAATCTAATGCTGCATATTAAACACAGATCTGGATTCAGGATATTCTGACTGTAGCAAGACTGCACTGACACAGCTAGACTGTCTCTTTCTCAATGTTAATGAAATACAACTTCTCTGAAACGGACTAGCACGTCTTACCTTACTTGTTCTGTATGTATGTAATAGATTTAAGCCAGATGTTCCCTAAGATTGCTAATTCTTGTTTGTTGTCTTAACACACATAGTGTCAAGCTAATAGGCTTGTCTTTTTTAATCTTTGGACAGCGCAGGCTCGGTCTGGGAAGCAGGCGGATGGGTGTGTATGATGGTGTGTAGGGAGATCCTGGTGGCAGTAATGTCTTCATGTTATTAAGTCAATCAAAAGGGAAAAAGAATGTGTTAAAAAATGAACAAATACTCAAATCTCTCAGGGGCTGGTCTTTTAATAGTCTCTTTCCTCCATCCTCTCCTCATCCTTCTGTCAGACAAAACGGTGTAAGAGTTGTCTCGTCTTATCGTCTTTCAGCTGGGAGCTTTGTCTGTGTCGGACCTTAATGAGAAGGGGAAGAGACACTTTCCGCTGCTTTACCTCCTGCCTGCTTGATGGCAGTCTATTAGGCAGCCCGGGTCAAACCGCACATTCACTAATCGAGGGTCTGTCTCTGGGGTCAGATGGGTTCACGTGGATGAGTGAGATCGGAGAAGCCGAGCCCTGCATAGTTATGGCGTTGAAAACCTTTGATGCATTGGGTAGCACAGCGTGAACAGTGAGAATATGGTAGAAAGATCTATATTGACCAGATCACTGAATGCAAGTTATTGACTTCTGTTGAACGTGGAAAAGAATAACCAATAGTTGACCTATTCATCATTGGTGTTAAGCATCTGCTCATTGTCCTTGATAAGTTCAGCTGGTCGTTTATTGCTCAGTGTTCGGTTAGAAATTCGCCCATTCGTCAGAAAACTTTATATGGTGATAATATTTCAGTGTTGTGTTTTTATAGCTTTTTTATAGCTGAAAAAAAATCAGTTGCAGCTTCAAGCTTTACCCTTACCATTTTGGTAACACAGTACTGAGTGTTTGTGCCACTGTTTCAGCCAAAGATCAGGCAGCCAATCTGGACAGCAGTGGATAAATTACATACAAGCTGACAACTCAAAACCCCTGGACTCACTGACAGTCCCAACATTTGTATAAAATAATCCACAGTGAGGAATAAGTTATTGTTTTGTGCTGCTGATTTTGGAATATGCACAGTAAACATATTAATACTGTGTGCTCAGTAGTACTAATTAACTACATATTTTTTGAAGACCAGCACTTTCAAGTAATCATAACTGAACAATGATTAATTGGTTAGTTGTTAACTATTAAATAAATTTGCAACTATTTTGATAATCAATTAATTGGTTTGAGTAATTTCCTTAAGGTAAACGTGTTCCTGAATGTGTTTCCTGGTTTCTTTACTCCTACGTGACAGTAAAATGAATATATTTGTGTAGTGGACAAACCAAGACATTTGAGGACGTCATCTTGGGCTTGGGGAAACACTGCTCGCCATTTTTCAGACCAAACAACTAACTGTTACTTGATAAAATAATGGACAGATTAATGGACAATGAAAATAACCATTAGTTGAAGCCCTACTGGTGACCACACAAGACTAAACTTTTACACTAGACTAAACTTTACGGAAACATTGTTCTATTTCATTATTCCTGACCGCCAGAGGCAGTGGTTAACACTGGATGTTATCCGTCTTGCGCACCCGCAGGTCGAATATTTAATATCAACAAAGTCACCTGTGACCTAGGATGATGCGGGGCATAGCTTATATAAGCCAACGTCATCAGGAAAAATGCCCCTGATTCTTCTTGTAGATCTGCGAATGCAGATTGAATTGAAGGAAGGAAGGAAGAGAGAATAGCCGTCATATTGTCGCTAGAAGCCCTGCAACTGCATGGTTGGAGCTACGGTTTCATCCTCCAAGGGCTGTGATTAATTAGTATGGCTGCGCTCCTAAACCTGCTGTTAGATCGGTGTTTTTGCTGGCAATCAGCACGTGTTGAGGACAAGCTAGTGCGTGTCTCTCCAGCTTTGGAGTTAGGCCGGCGAGGTAAGTGTTTCCTTAAGTGTTAAGTGTTAAAAATTAGTTGTTGTTTTTGAGTGAGGAGCCTGTTTTCGGGTCACCTTGACTCTTTTGTTACTGATTGTTTTACGCTTAGCGGTAATTCTTAGTTGTTTGGAGGCTCTCTGCCGAGTATTTAAGCTCATTAAAGCATGTCAAGTGAACTTGAATTTATCCTTTGGTAAAGAGCGTTGGCTCCCCGGTAGACTTAACGGCTATATGGGTGAATTTTTCTTTTGGTTATTAAGTTTACACTAAGTGATTTCGCTTATGGGTACAGTTTACTTTCATTGTTAAAAGGAGAAGTTATTTTCATTTGTCTTCAATAACAAGGCAAGGACATAAGAGCTCACTTTGATATGTTATTTTGGGTGTTTTCGCTACAGATAACAGTTATTGTTGTGAAAAAAATATAAAAGCTGCATAAATATGCAGGGTCCCACCATGTTGGGAACACGTTTGTCGCTCCTGCATGGCTCCACTGCTGGCTGCAGATGGCCATGATGAATGCACCACGTGCCTCGGTGTTACTCACTTGAGAGAGGGGCTGTCTGACAGTCAGTGCATGAATTGCAGTTTTATGCCACGGGAACTGAAGCTAGCTTTGCTAGCAGAAGTGGAAGGACTGCAGCTAGAAGGCCAGTTGCCTTCATCTGGTGTGGCCTCACAGGTGAGGAGTAGACATAGTCGCCCCCACTTTCAGATGCCCCCCAGAAAGAAAGCCAAGAAGGTGGATGGTTTGGCAGCAAAGGTAGTCACACTAGCCTCAGAATTCTCTGAGATGAAGGGGTTGCTCCTTAACCTTTAGCCAGGCAGGGGGGCTACAACCAGTGTGGACTGCCCAGCCGGGAGCCCCACCCCTCAAGAATGGGATTATAATTCTCTGTCTACGAGGGCTTCCTGCAGCCAGTTCTGCGAGGACAGACCTGGGCAGGGAGAAGTGGAGGCTTCCACCTGTGCTTCTGACACCGGTTCCCAGCAGACGGGGAGCGGCTCCAGAGCAGGCTCAGAGGCTGCCCATGCTACAATTAAGCCAGTGGACCGTATGGCACTGGCACGCTTGGGCTTGGATAAAGCACCAACTGCAGGTACCATAGCTAGTGCATTCTTTAGGCATCTCCCACCCGAGGCTGTTGAGACCGGATGCTCTCTGTCCTAGTCCGCAGTGTCGCTTTACGAATGACTTTCTGGTGAGAGGTTATGATAAAGCAGCGCCCATGGGCCGCTTTTGGAGCCAGGCAGGAGGGCCCTGCGCACTCTCCCTGTAGTACCAGGGGAGCTGTTCGGCTTTGGAACAGGGAATCCAGGCTAACCAAACTAGGCAACAGTTTGCTAGCCTTCAGGGGCCTACACCCCTACTGAGACAGCGGCCTTCACAGGGTTATGGCAACAGTCGCCCTCGGATGCCAGCTCGTCCTGGTGGTTTCCCACGGGCTTCGCAATCCTTCGAGCGGACAGATCACCGCTGTCAGGCGCCGACACGGTTTGCGCCTCAGATGCAGAGGGGTCGGGGCTCAGGCTATCACCGCCTCAGGGATCCAAGGGGTTGGGGGAGCAGACCCTGAGGGCCCGCGGCCGGCTGTCAGATGATTCTCCCAGCAGCACCTCAGTTGCTGGGAAAGCTGCACTACAGACCCTTGGGTAGTGGCCACATTTTCCCGAGGGTTTCAGTTCCGACGCCGGCCCCCGGTTTTCAGTGGGATCAGACTGACCACCATCACCAATTCCACGAAGTCTCTTGCACTGAGACAAGAAATATCAACCCTCCTGGAAAAGGGGGCCATCGAAAGAATAGATCCTCAGACACAGCAAGGTGGGTTTACTGATTCCAAAAAAGAGGGTGGGTTCCGCCTTACGGGGACTAAACAAATTTCTGAAAGAGTTGCCTTTCCACATGCTGCGTACAACAGATGTGCTCCACGCCGTGTCGGCGCAAAGTTGGTTCACGAACATCAATCTGAAGGATGCATATTTTCACATACCGATAGTAATGCATCACAGGCAGTATCTGAACTTTGCATTCAAAGGTGTGGCCTATCAGTTCAAGGTGCTCCCATTTGGGAGCACCTCCCATTTCCCTAGCCCCAAGGGTCTTCACGAGGTGCAAGCAGGCAGCACTGGCCCCGATGCAAACCAGTGGTATGCAGATCCTCCCATATTTGGACGACTGGCTCATTTGTGCTCTGAGCCAGGAACAGGTGGAGCAGGACACTGCCTTCCTTCTATGTGACAAGGTTGGGCCTTACCGTCAATTACGCCAAAAGTTGTGTGATACCCAGCCAAAGGGTGGTGTTCATGGGATTAACCCTGGACTCCTGTCACATGCTGGCCTTCCCAACTCCACGGCGGGTGTAGGCCATACTCCAGCTTCTCCGTCATTTCCAGAGGAGCAGGAGGTTGAGGTACAGCCTTTTTCTCAGGTTGATGGGTATGTTGACCTCTGTCACATCGGTGGTGCCGCTGGGCCTCCTGTATTTACAACCCTTCCAAATTTGGATCAATGGCCTCCATTTAGATCCGCAGTTACACAGATCCAAGAGAGTCAGGGTGTCCACCCGATGCCTACTAGTGTTATGGCCATGGAGAGATGGGGCATATCTGTCCAAGGGCATCTCTGGGTTTGATCCCATTGTGTCAGGAGGTAGTGGTATCCAACGCGTTGCCCACAGGGTGGGGGGCAGTGTGGCAGCACAGGGCAGTGAGTGGCCTCTGGATGAGCCAGGAAAGGATGGAGCACATAAATGTGCTCAAGCTCTGTGCTATCAGTTTGCTGCTGCACACGTTCCTGCCATGTTTGAGAGGCAGGCATGTTCTTGTTCGCTTGTTCGATCCGACAACACGTCGGCTGTCTAACATGTAAATTGACAAGGGGGCACCAGGTCGGCCAAGTCGCTGCAGGTGGCACGGCGACTCCTGGTATGGGCTTTCGCCCGCTTGGCCAGCCCCAAGGCCATGTACTTGCTGGGGCCAGTACATGGCTCCCTCTAGATGCCTCCCGCTGTGGAGTGGAGACTCCACTCGGGGGTGGTAGAGGAAAAATGGGGCAAATATGGCACAGTAGAAGTGAACCTGTTTGCCTCAGAGTCCACAACCCACTGCTCCCTTTGGTTTTCACTGGGGGAGGAAACGAGTCCGTTGGGACAGGATGCCCTTCCACACCCGTGGCCAGATCGTCTCCTCTATGCCGTTCTGCCATTTCCACTGATAACGGTTACATTGCACAGGGTGCAGCAGAGCACCCACAGGCTCCTGTTGGTGGCCCTGAATTGGCCAGCGAGACTCTGGTTTACAGTTATGCACAAGCTTTTAGACGGGGTCCGATGGTGCCTTCCCAGGAGACCAGACCTGCTGGGCCACATCTGGCATCCGAGTCTGGAACGCCTGCAACTGCAGGTGTGGCCCTTTAGGGGTCTGACCTGCTCCTCGAGTGGTGCGACCAGGCTGTGATCCTATTAGGGATCACGGTCTGGGATCACTATTAGGGACTCCAGAGCACCTTCCACCAGGGCACTTTATGCCAACAGGTGGAAGATTTTCAGAGTGGTGTAGAGCTCATGAAGTAGCTCCTGAAAAGTCCTTGGTGCCGGTAATACTGCGTTTTTTGTAGTCTTTGCTAGAGAAGAAGCTCTCCGCTTCAACCCTTAGGGTCTATGTGGCTGCAATTTCTGCCAGTCATGTTAGAGTGCATAACCAGACGGTGGGGTCTCACACCGTGGTGACCCGGTTCCTTAAAGGAGTCCAGCGACGGAACCCCCCACAAGCTATCATGGTCCCCTCTTGGGAGCTGTCTTTGGTACTGGAATCCCTTCGTCTCCCTCCTTTTGAGCCTCATTAACACCAAGTGGTTGTTAATGAAGGTTGCGTTTCTTCTGGCAATGGCATCAGCAAAGCGAGTGAGTAAGCTTCATGCCTTGTCAGTGAGTGAAGCATGCATGCGCTGGAACTCTGATGGCACAGGAGTGGCACTTTGGCCTAACTCATCATTCCTCCCTAAGAGGTTGGCTCCAGCCCACTTTAATTAGGTCATTCGACTAGCAGCCTATGATGCCTCATGCCAGGCGGTGGCGGGTTCCTGAAGCCGATTCAGCAGAACTCTGCCCAGTGAGGGCCTTGAGACATTACAAGTGGGCGTCTGCTGGCTTTCGCCACTCTGATAGCCTGTTTGTCTGCTATGGGGGCCGTAGGAAAGGGCAAACAAAGGCTGTCTAAACAAAGGCTTTCCAGGTGGGTTGCTGAGGTTATCGAGGGAGTCTACATGTCACAGGGACAACCTTTGCCTCTTAACATTCAGCGCCACTCTACTAGGAGTGTCTCCACTTCATGGGCAGCTCTGCAGGGGGTGTCTCTGAGTGAGATTTGCACTGCGGCCACCTGGGCTACACCATGCACCTTTGCCAGTTTTTATAGGGTCAATGTAGCAGCAGCTGTCTTGCGGGAACCCTCTGACCGTTCCTGGTAAGGTGGGATTCCTTGTGACGCCGTTGGTAGTAGTCATACAGTGTTAAGCACTGCCTCTGGCGGTCAGGAAGAATGAAATAGAACGAGAGTTACGTACATAACTACAGTTCTATGAATTCTGGATGACCGCTAGTGTTCTCTTTCACTCAGAATCTTGGCGAGAAGATTTTGTAGGGACATTTTTCCTGATGACATGGGCTTATATAAGCTATACCCTGGTCATCCCGGGGTCACCGGTGACTTTGTTGATATTAAATACTCGACCTGCGCGTGCGCGACACGGATAGCATCCAGTGTTAAGCACTGCCTCTGGTGGTCATCCAGAATTCATAGAACCATAGTTACATACATAACTCTCGTTTTAGATAATAAATAGCGAATGAATAGAAAACCCACAGTTAATAGCAAACATAATACCTGCTGTATGAAAACTGTATGAAACTGTGTGAAAATTTCATATCACAATTATAGTGACCAAAATGATCACGGTACTGATACACACACTGAAACCATTTCAACAATTTTTATATTACAACTACAAAAAAATGAATTGCCATTTTGTTTGCATAAACAATAAAATAACAGCCAGTACCTCTTGTAAACATGCAAACCATCTAAGTGTGGATTATCAAGATTTTATATTTTATATTATATAGGTAATGCAATGAACCCATGCACAATTACATGAAAACAAATAAGTCTTTAGAAGACAGTGATAGTAACTGCAATGAAATTGACACTTGCAATGGCACTTTTACAAATAATATTACAGTTGCTGGATTTAAAATGAACATATGCTGGCTGGTTGGCTAAGCTGCGTAACGCGTTATCATGTGTAGTGGACGAATAGAGTGTGCAGACACAAAACACACACAGCAGCAGAAAAAACATGTAGCGTTTTCAGAAGAGCAGCTCACACTGAGAGCTTCAGTTTACAAGCTGTAAGCAAGTCAGAGACCACCCAAAGCGAAAAGTTAACCCTGCGTTAACTATAAGGTCATTTTCTTCAGTCAAGTTTTCCTCAGTGCTCTTATAAAAACAAAATAAGACCAGACTGCAGAGTGACTGAAAAATTGTCTATGTCTTACGCTATGTTGTCATTGACCCAAACAAACCCACATCGCACACTACACATATGCACCTGATTCTTGGAGACGCTTCTTGGCGCTAACTTTGGTTGATGGTGGACAGTATTTGCTGTGAGTTTATAATAGGGCGGTAAACAAACCCGTTATCATGGTAATTAAAATGTGTACAGTAATAATAACCTTCGAGAAGTTTACCACGGTTTATCATTAAACTGGTAATCATTTCAACCCTAGTCATCAACCACTTTTGTTTTGATACTACTTAGGAGCTAGTATTTTATGATTTGTGGTAGAAGGATATTTATTTATTATTATCTACAAAAAAGCAACCTAACCAACAACTTTCCCTTTAAAGCTTTTTTTCATCTATTTTCACCACACTGAGCACCGAGCGATTGTCTCCTCCTCTCCCTGTCGATTTGGCGCATCATCATATCGATGACCGCAAGCTTTTTTTGTTTGAGTCGCGGGTCCTCAGCAGCGTCATTTATCACACTGCTAGCTGTTAGCTGATCGTTGTACGTCACACTCAGCCATCCTGACAAGAGCTGGGAGGGGAGAAGGCTGTCTGATTTTGGAGGTGGCCTCTGACTGCCTGGGATCGGTTGGAAGCCTCTCGCAGAGGTGGGTGCTGGCGTCAGAAGAAAGGGTGTGGAGGGGAAAAGAGGAGAGGGAGAGAAAAAGAGACGGAGAGTGAGAGCGAGAGAGAGTGAGAAGGAGGAGAAAACTTGGCCTCATCACCTCATGCATCTTTAAACAGGCCCGCTTGCCTTGTGGCGGAGAGTCATCAATCTTAAGGGAAACACATGAGAAAGAGGGAGACATGGGGAGACAGAGGGAAAGAAGGAGTAGGTTAGTGAAGTGGAGGTAAGGATCTGCTGAGCTGATGCAGTTGGGGGGGGGGTGTAGAGTGCGAGAGTGTTAAAGGCATCCAGGAGGGACATTAGAAGAAGGGGATAGGAGAAAACGGGGGGAAGGAAGGGCTTAAAGGAGGGAATAACAGAGGGAATAACAGAGATGGAGAGAGGCAGACACGCAATCACGGTGTGAAGAAGCAACAGAGAGGTAAAGGCAGCGACGGCAGGGAGAGATGAAAAGGGCAGAGTGAAGATGGAGAGAGGGAAAGGAGGAGGGAGAAGTGAGTGAATAATTGAAGGCCACCGGAGAGAGTGTGCACACAGCTGTCGGCTGATTCTCCACTTGGTCCGCAGGTGGCCTCTTCCCTCAGGTACTGTCAGCTTGAGAGAGGCTAGATGGAAGGAGGAAGGAAGACAGGCATGTGGGGGGGGGAGAAAAGACAGAGAGGGAGCAATGGGGGAGAAGAAAGCCAGAGTATGGCAGGAAAGAGATGCAGCAGAGGGTGATGGAAAGCGGTCAAGACAAGCAGAGGTGTGGAGGGGATGCAGACAAATACGCTCCAGGAGAGAAGGTGGGAGTTATAGTGTAAGAAAAAAACAACAACAGCAACAAAAAAAGTTGATGATTTGTGTTCTGATGCTTTGGCAATTGCCTCTCCACAAGCATGCTCCTAACACATGTTGGTTTTGTTTGAGATGACAGGAAAGAGAGTTAGAGAGAGAATAAGTAGGGAGAACAATCAAATGGCTGGGAGCATGCCAGAGAGAGAACGATGGCAGGAATTTAAACTCAGGAGGACATACAGTGGGAGTGAGTTGTATAAACTCTAGTGCATGTTTCACTTTGTATTATTTCACCTGTAAGCACAACGCTGACACATTATCACTTCAGAAAGTTTTCATGTTGATCAAGTTATCAATCCAAGTTGCCTGCTAACCGATCTAGCAAGCACAAAGCAACAATTGCCTTTTTATTGGGATCATGACGACTGCAAGTCCACAACATTTTCTTTCCTCTTTTAGCTCTGTTTCAGTCTCCTGAGGGACATCTCGGCACAAATTCACAACATATAGTTAGCTTTTAATAGACCCTGGGTAATAATGTTGGATTTTTGAGGCCTCAGAACATTTGCATTTTCGATTACCAAAGAATTCTGACCAACATATGTATGGGAGAGAAGATTGAGAGAAATGAGAGAAAACAAAGCACTGGGCCACAATCCATCTGTTTTGTGTATTTTTCATTTTTCCCCCCGGTTGATAGGGACTGTGTGGACGCCTTCTAAGATCTCTGCTGAGCGCTAAGTGGACCTGGCTCTCATCTCATCCACTTTCAATGAGGATTATCTGCCTCTCTACTCGTCTCTCTCCATGTAAAGTGGAATGGTCTTTCAAATACATGGCTATACATATATCCCCTTAACAGGCGATGAAACTAGACGCATGCAAAGGTGAGGGCATGTTTGCACACCGAGTGGAAAATAATTTTGGCAAGCGGTGCTAGACTTTTGTGAGACTGTGTGTGTGTGTGTGTGTGTGTGTGTGCACAAACAAAAACATATACTCCATCATATGCAAAGCACATTCGGGCACACAAGTCAGATGCACATATGCTGACACGCAGGCGTATGGGCATGCCACTGTCTCACCGCTCCACTCAAGTTTCTCTCAATCCTCCCACCTCCTGCTTAGCTCCAGCCCTCCCTCCCGCACTCGGATTGACAGCCTGGGCGAAGAGGAAGAGTGTGGGGAGTGAGGAAGGGTCTGAATAAATGAACAGGCAAATAAGTGAGCTCAGGACAGGTAATGGAACTCAGAAAGCAGGGTGGGAACGAAACAGTAAAGCCTAGTGATGTAAAGAGCGGTCAATAATTGAGTAGGACATTTATTATTGATACCCGCTCTTTGTAAATTCATAAGAATCTGGGGGGTAGCCAGACCAGAGCTGAGTTTGGGACCAGCAGATGCAGTATTTGGGAGCTCAAGAGGGTAGTGTGTGTAGGAGTTGGAGAATCAGAAGTGGAGTCAGTGGATGTGTTCGCATGCAAGGTCAAAGACGGGCACATGGTCACAAAAAGGCAACAGGAGGTCAGAAAGTCTCCGTCAAGCTAATTAAGGTCAATTCAAGACAATGTCAGGTTGACCACAAAATGACATGTCAATGAGAACGGACCTCCTTCCTCTATTGCTGTATAGAGGAGAACGCTTTGAGGACACGCCAGCAGGTCACTGTGAGGGTAGCACAAGCTCACAGTTGGCTGAGGGGAAAAAAGTAGTTTGTCATAAAATAATATGACAAATTCATGACAAATTGAGAAACTTCAGAGTCTTCACGGGGTCCAACATTTTCATCCTGAAATGACCTGATGGAAACTTATCTAAACCCATTTATTTTTTTTTTCTTTTTGTAAAGAGACCATGAGACCTGATCCAAGAAGAGCTGAGGATAATTAGATCCAAAAATGCAGTCAATCCAGACAGACCCACAAGGAGAAATAACACCAACACTAGAAGCAGCATGATGAGCCGCCCATTATCAAGCACCTGTGGTCAAAAAGAGTAGCAAATACATGTTCCTTTTCCTCTGCACTTCATAGTTCACAATGTCAATTGAAGAGACACTTTTCCTAATTATTTGGTCTGTAAAATATCAGAAAATAGTGAAAAAATAGTGAAAAATTTCCGGAGATATTCACTTTACTGTCATGTATAACAAAGAAAAGCATAATATTCATGTCTTCCTTGATAAATTTTCATGTTTGGAGGAGAAGATTTAGGAGAAAATTGGTAACCATGACCACAAGCATCTGCAGCTGATATTATTTAGAAAAACTTAATTATTCTTAGAAACCAGACAAGTAATCACAGCAAAGGCTTATACTCTGACTAGTCAGAAACCATTCACCGTTTTGTCTGGGGGGCTTGGTGCGTACACAATTTACTCGATCAGGATCATGCGGTGGTGGCAGCTATGATTGATGCTGGCTTAACATGAATCAGGGGGAGGATGTCATATTTACTCCCAGTTATTTTGGCAGTCCGAGATGGATACAGGTGATCAGCTGTCATTGGAGGAGGTGTGCAAAATAAGACTTATTTAAGCTGTTACAGGCTATGTAAGCTAATATCTTTACATTTATCTTTGTCATCTAGGTAATGAAATGTCCCATGGATCTGAAAAGACACATTTTCCCATTGTGGAGATCAATAAAGTATTGCTAAACAATTATTCTCTCTAGTAAATAATACTGGTGAAGCATGGCAATTTAAGTAGAACCTGCCACAAATAGTTCCTCATGCTTTCTTAGCCTACACAGCTAATAGTACAATTGATTTTGCTGACATGATTTGTGTGTCGGTGTTTTTTCCCCTTTTGGCAAACTGGCCCATAATAAGAATAATAATAGATAATAAAATGAAACAGAGAAGTGATTATACCAAGGTAAGGCCTCCTCCTCTTCTCCCCTGAACATTTTAATAAAACACACTAGGGTCATTTAAAAATACAGACACCAAGTCCTGTTGTTTGCTCATATTCATGGGAGTCCAAAAATACATTTCCTACAAAAGGAGGGTGTGAGGCCCCCACGTCTGACCACACTAATGTTGTACTGAGAGCATCACTTTGTCACTTTGTGTATTTCAGAAAAGTATCATTCTGTCAGTGTTGTTTTTTTGTTTTGGATGATGAGTTGATAGCCACCCAGGTTTGAATTGATGTGCATTTACTTTTTGAAAACTTTATTCCTGTATGATTTCTTTTTTAGAAAAGAGGGTAGGCTGTTGCCTTTACTCAAATTTGCAGGACCATCCCAACTGATAGCTTAGTTTTCATATCAGTTTACAGAGGTTTTTGATTTCCTTCTCTTAGTATTTTTCTGTCATGTATTGAACAGCTACCACAGAGGGTGCTGCTTTGGACCTGTGATGTGTGTGCGCGCCTGTAACAATCCTTCTGGTATCTCTTGTGTTTCCACTTTGATAGCACAATGTCTTGGGCGGTAGGGGAATGGGCTTTACAGTGCTGGTTTCATGTCGTCTTTTATGTCCGTTTGAAAACTTGGAGAGAAGATATGTGAGGCCTTTTGAGGGTACATCGTTTGAATGTAAACCCTGAATGGAACATGATGCATTGCGCTACACTTGAGCCGTTTAGCTGTGTGGTAATCCAGGCTGATTTACAATAAGTTAGAGCTTCAGTGTCCTGTTCAAGGACAAATCATTTTTGAAGACACCACACATCAGAAGGGCCAGTTATAGGGCGCTCCCACGAACTGAGATTGTCCAATTATATCTTAGCAACTATAACAAGGCACCGCAGGCATGTGGAGCTTTGGATTTCTCCATATGCATGGGGCTGTAGTTGCAATACTTTTTATATAAAAAAAGTTTAGATTCTTATTGTCTTTCCAAATCCAAAAACACAGAACAAAAGTATGAATAATGGAATAAACAGTGTGTAGTTTGCAACGTTAGTTGCCAATGTTAGCATGTCCAGCTAACTAGCTCAGTACCTACACAAGTCCAAGACCAAGAGTCTATTGCATATCATTAAACTACCTATATTAGTTTGTGGGGTTACTTAAAAAAAATAGCACATTGAATTTCCTGCTGATTAGAAGCCAGAGCTGGAAGCTGTCAGAGTTTAGATTAACATTAGCATCTGCGACCTGCATTAATGTTACATTACAGTTAGTGTTTTTTTATCTGAATAGCCAGCGGGTTACATTCTGGACAGGTGTTGAAAAGCCTTTCCGCCTGGAATTTAAAAAAATGAAAACTTATGCTTTTAAAATGAATATGTACAGTAAGCAGCAAAAACTGGGTTACGTGGCGATGTAATAATAGTTTTATATATATTTTTCCATGTCATGCTTAAAATACTAGGATTGACTTGACTGACAAACAGGCTGTTAACATGATAAAATGTATGTAGCCGTCAAGTGAATTAGCTGAAAATATTAAAAAGTCAATACAGTGCTTTGAACAAATTCATGGAGCTAATGTTAGCTTAATTAGCTATCTAGCTTCTGCTGATAATATCTGACAGTGACTTTTGTCATTTCAGCCTGCATACTTGATGGTCAATGGCTAAAAATGAGAATGCTACTTTTGTCTGTTTGCCTAAAATCAAGGATCAATTGTTTCAAAGTTTACTAAGAAATTCAAGTGGTCAATCTGCCACCATTATAACTGTAAACTGCATTTATGCTGTGTGAGAACTTGAAGCTTGACAGGGCTTAGCGAACTGTTAGTTGGTCAAACTACAAAACACAAACACATCAAAATGATACTCCTTTACAACTGAAATAAACTGCTCCTTGACATTTATTCACACCTTTCTGTGAATTTGATGTTGTTTTCCAGGTTGAGACAATTTAGTGGTTTCACAGAACTGTCGCTGAATCTCATTAGAAGCTATATATTTTTAATCCTGTATTTTAATTAGGTGCTGTGTTTTACCAAATTACCCATGTCACATCTTGCTTGAGGCTTTCAAATAGCAGCTATCTATATCTCCAGTGCTAGACTTTGCACTTTTCAGCTTTGCAGGATATTCTTTTTCCAGGGGCTAAGTTAATTTTCACCAATCGTAGCTCATTCTGTGTTTCAATTACTTTTTGGACTAGAATTTTCTGTATCAGTATGCAGTAGAGGTTTAGCAACCAATAATACCATGAAGTCACTGAAGGGAAGCAAAAATGATGAATTAACAATATAATTCAAAGACTCTAAGACGCCTTGATCTCTCTTTGTCTATTTCTCTTTTTGGGCTTTCTTGATTTCTTTATCTCTTGCTTTCACTCTTTCACAAACTCACACTTGTAACCACACGAACTATCTACCTCTCTTTTTCTCTGTTTCTGTCTCCCACTCCTGCACGTGTCAACAGGGGAGCGCCAGGAGTGGATGGAAACTCTTCAGACGGCCACGCGCCCCCCCGCCTGCGGCTTCCAGAAACGCTCCAACAGCCTCCCCTCCTCCACAAACAAGCGAGGCTTGCTCGAGCTCCGCGGTTACAAAGGCAGAGTACTGGTGTCTCTGGTGGGGAGTAAAGTCAGGCTCTGCAAAACAGAACAGGTACTTCCAGCACCGCCGGGACTTCCTCTCTACAGGATGACAGCTTCCTGTTTAAAAAAGGGAAATAATAATCACAGCCTATTTCAAGCAGATGACGAAGAACTGGAGAAAGATATAGAGATGTTCATGAATGTGTAATGCAAAAAGTAAATATACAGTATGTGTGTGAAACCATTCAATCAATCCCTCCGATATATTGCACACATTTGGTGAGTACAAGCACATATTACTCTTTAGGGTTTGGGGCCCTGGGGCAGTTTCTTGCTTTGCCCAGTTGGTAGTCTAGCCCTGCTTTTCTCATTTCTCATGGTCCAGGCTACTCAGGCAGCAACAACTGCCCTGCACTTTTTTGCTCTTAGTGCCAAATCGCAGTTTGTTCAGCCAGAAAGAGTGACATTTCAAGTATTTTAAGTATCATTGTTGCCCAAATGTCACACAGTCAGCACCAAATGCCCCTCTGGTCATCCCAAGTAACCCCAGGTGATCATCTGATATGCCAAGTGCCCCTTTGGTTCACCTGTTTGCCCTTTGGCTGGGGTAACTAAGTTAAATAATTAAGTAAATATTTCTTATAGCATGTTTCACAGAGGAAGTCACAAAGTGCTTTACAATGATAAGAAAATAGCAACAATTAAACAGTGGTGCGATCAGACAATCATACATAAGAATCTAACATAATTAAAGGCATTAATCAATATAATCAATGTATTTCTGTACAGGCACATAAATAATCAAAATTAAGGCATTATGTATTTTAAAGAGCACATGAATATTCACAGTTAAAAAAATCCCAGGTTTGTCCCATGCCGCTGATTACCCTGCCAATCAGGTCTGCAGACCTGGAGAAAGAAAGCACACCAACAGCAGTATGAACCCTGCAAGGGGGCTGTCACAGGATCTTAGTGTCCTAGTGGTTTATGGGTGCAACAGGACTGAGGTGTACCCAGGTGCCTGCCCATACAACGCTCTGTATGTTAAAATGAGCACTTTGAATTGAATTTGAATTTGAATTGAATTTGTCCTCCAATGTAAGGAGGACAGAATGAGCATTTGGGACCATTTGCAGTCCAGGGACGACTTGCTAAGACACGTATTGACCTTACCTGTGGGGGTGCTGGTAAGAGCTTTGGACTTGGGTTTGGCACCCAGTTGAGCCTGCTCCTCTCCCAACCCTGCTGAAAAGATGAAAAGATGAAAATTATCCTCTAATTGTTCCAAGTGCCCGTCTAGTTCGACCTGGTGCGACCTACAGGGAAAACATGAATTCTAACAGTAACTTGTGTGCTGTAGTATTGCCCCTTTTTCCTTTTGGTGTTTGATTTAGGTAACAACTTTGTCTTTAGCATGTTCTTTTGATTTCAAGCAGTCTCTAGTTAAATAACATCAGTCCCCACATAACACAGCAGTTTTGAGTTTTGTTTTACACTAATTTATTTTCAGTGACACTTTGGCTTAATGTTTATATTAACTATTGCCGACAATTTATGCAAAGTGAGTTTTTTTAAAATATTTAATTCTGTTTTTACCCATTTTCTATTCTGTTAAATCTGCACTTGCTCACTGATTCAAGAAACTAATTACAGATTCTCAAACATATTATTTGTCTAAATATAGCCAGTGGCTAAAGTGAATATTTATGAAGTACCTTTTTGGACTATTAATCATGGTTTGGTCTCTTAGTTTATTAAACGAGGCATTTGAGATACTCTGATTGGTAAGATGATGAATCTTATTTGCTTAACTGACCAGTCCTGCTTTAGATGGCATGAGAAAAATAAAACTAAAGTTTCTACATGCGGTCTAAACAAGGTAAGTCTGGGCTCTATCTCAGTACTCCACTCAGTACTCAGTAACCCTGAGCTCCTCTTCCAGCAGAGCTGCACCTGCCTTTTAAACACAATATGGCTTTATTCCCAGTACCCTGGACTTCATGTGTCCTCCATAATCATAGTAATATTAACTGTCTGGTATATTGTTTTGTCTTGTCAAACTACCACTGGATTTGGAGGGATTTTAAAAGTTAGGCAAAATCTGGAATGGGGCACTGTGAGTAATGTAGTACTTGCCTTTTGTAGCAATTAACAAAACCACTATGTGGGGGAGGATTACGTATCTCATGCCTCTGATGCATTTTTATGATCTTTAAAAGGCTACTCCCGTGATTTAGTATTGCACTTCCATAAATCTTTTAAGAGACTGCACGGGCAAATCAAAGCAGCAGATGACAAGAGCTTGACCCGTACTTCTATTCCCTAGTACGGGTCAAGCTAAAAAAACACACTGGTGCCTTCCACAATAATTTGTAGTCTTACAAGATGAGACATCCGGGTAATGCCACACAGAGGAACACTTTGACATCATGAGAGATTTGCTTTCTTGCCAAGATAGAAAAAAAGATTAATGACACCAATTATAGACCTTAGCCATTTAAAAATGACTAGTTGAGGTTTTGGAGTGAGTTAAAACCACAGTATGGTTGGGTTTTTTTACATTTTATTTGTGCATGAATTAAACAAATGCATGATTAGATGTTGATTAGTGAGGTTTACAGGTCGTAGTAGGTTTATTTTTAAACTTTGGACGAAGCCTTGCTGTTTCTTTCTGCTTTCAGTTTTTATGCCATGCTGGTCGGCTGCTGTTTGCTAACAAATTGTTCCAGCATGTAAAACCACAAACTTGTCTTCTTTACATTTCTGTTTGTGTACAGAATAAACAGATGAGATACATGTTAATGAGTGAGCTTTGGAGTTTAATTTTGGACAGAGCCCTTTATGCTAGCTAAGTTAATGGCCTCCACACTTAACGAACAAACATTAGCGTGATAATTATCTTCTATTACTTTAAGTAGATTTGTCTGACTTGTTTCCAAAGGTTGTGTAATACTCATGACTAGTAAAAATGTATTTTCATGAGTGAAATTGCTGGAGGTCTCCTTTGACATGCTGCTAAAGTATTAGCTTGCTTGCTTATAGGGCTTTGTATTTGTGTCAGAGATAACTTAGGAGGCTCTTGCTGACACTTGCTCAAGGGGCCTGAAAAATAAGTGGAGTACTTTAAGTAGTTAGTTTTACAGTGTACTTATATGATGTTCTGAGTGATTACTACTCTCTTTTTGGTACTTTACATCTCCTCTTAACTGCAGAATAAAGAACAGATAAGTTTTTTCTTAGTCATAGTTTCTCTTGAGCCTTTCTTATTTGATGCGAGTCTAATTAAGCCCTGATAGTCCCTGGTCACATACAGACACTCTCTTTTCTCGGCCTACTCCTGTTCTGGCAGCAAGATATCCTATCTGAGATGGAAAGATACCTCATATGCAGTGATACTATTTCTTAAACTGCCTCACACGTATTTGTGTGCATATTTGGTAATGCAACACGCATTCAACTCATTTCCATCCCTCCTTGGCTCTCATTTAGTTTCGCTCGCTCTTTTGGTTTTGTTGTTTGCCTTTCATTATTTTCTTCATTAGTGTGAACAAACATCTTTGTTAGAATTCTCTTTTGGGTATCACTCCATGTCAGCACATTTCCACTTGCTTGATCTGAGACAGCAGGAGAAACGGAGGGAAAGAGAGTCAGAGAGAGAGCAAATTAATTGTATTATTTCAGCTTACAAGCTAAATCCCTGGCATAAATGCAGCAGCAGCAGCAGCAGTGCATTTTACAGAGAGGAAGGGAGACTGCAAATGAAAGGCAGGAGAATAAGAGTCAGGCACAAAGAGATAGAAGTGGAAATATGAAGTAAAAGGGAATGGAGGGAGCGCTTCAGTGCAGAGGTCGCATGTGTGAGAAACGAGCGTTGGTGGTAAGAAAAAGGAGAGAGTGATGGAGAGCAGGAGAGCAGGGAGGGAGGTGGACTGTTGCCCCGTTCAAGTTCAGTGGAGTGAAGTATTTAATCTAACATGATGAACGAGCTATTGGAAACATCATCCTCCCAGCTCCTCCTTCACCACCCCCACTCCATTTCTGACGGACCGTAAGCCCTGTGATGAAGCTGTGTTTAAGGTCATTTAAACACCAAGGTAAAGAAAGTCAGACAGTGCGCAAAGTGTGTCTCACTCATGCACACACAGATTTACTCTGAGACGGATCTACCTGCCATGGGCTGCATAGGCAGACAACCAGAGTAACTTGTCTCATGTCTTATCATATCATACATCACAAGTGTTGTCTTGTTTGTGCTCACTCCGGTAGTTGAAAGATTGATTGATCGTTGGATGATCATATTTCTTCCTGTCGTCTTGTATGTAATTTAGGTTCCTACTAGCTCATTCGATCCCATTTATGCCAGTGAAATCTTGGCTGAAGCAAAAATGTTTGCCAGACTCACTTCTCTCGCTTTAATTCCTGCTTAGCAAAAGTTACACATACAGGAGAGCCTTCTCTGGTGGGAAAGGTATTCCGAGTATACAATAACAGACTGAGGACTTTAATTAATCTCTGCTTTAATTAAATCTCTTTCTCATTTGCCCTTCTCGAGATCTTCTTTGTAACAATTAACATCATCCCAAGACTACAAGGCCGTTGCTAGATTGACACAAGAGCGAGTCTCGTTTCACCAAGGCCCTCCTCTTGTTTTGTTGAGTTTTGTTTCTTTTTGCATACCTGATAATCAGCTAGATTAAAATACTGTTAAATATACTGTACGTGGTGAGTGGAGTTTACACCTGCATTGATTTTTGTGTTTCATTTATTTATTTATTTTGCTTACGGGGGGCAGCGCACCAAGTTGTAAGCACACCGCTGACATAAAAGTTGATACGGTGGGGCTAGCAAACAGGTGACACAGAGCAACATTAGCATTCATTTGGAATAGTGTTTCTGTTCACCTGATGAATGTAAGTGCAAAGTTTGTTCTTCTTTTAGCTCTCTTTTCGTCTCAAACAACTATGTGGCTGTTTGGCTGCGAAATGGTCCACTGTGTTCATTGGTTAGCTGCTAACTTGGTGCGTAGTGAACAGGGAGTTTTTTACTAAAATCAGCTACCTTATGCTAGAAACCATGCTGAATTGAGCGGTAAGATTGAAATAAAGTTCTTCTACATGTTAAAATAAGTGAGCTAAATGCTATGATAGCGTTAACATGCTGTTGAGGTTTAGCAGGTGTAATGTTAACCATGTACACCATCTTAGTTTAGCATGTTACCATGCTGATATTTGCTACAGTTGTTGTACAGCTGAGGCTGAATAGGACATTATTAATGTTAGGACCGTAACTAAAGTATTGAACAAAGTTGGTGTAATGTGAAGAAAAGTCGGGAGGATTAAAAATATTGAAAAACATCTTTAAATATTAAATCAGATTTACAAAGTTTTATCCAAACAAGCCGTTATCTGTGGTTAGATTCAGCCATGTTGGCGCTAAATTGACTCACCTGGGATTAGACATTCAACCTCAGGACCTTTTTTTACTTTGCCAAACCTACTCTTTACGAACTCAGCAAAAAAAATTCCATGTTTCATGGAATATTTTCGACCAAATGGCTTGACGGACCAGCTCAGTTTAAAACCTCTCCTCATGTCAATACATGACTTTGAGAAATATTTTCAGAATGTTTTCTTTTACCTAAAATATTGAACTGAAGTTTCTTTTTGTTCAGGATTACTGGACGTGCATTCACTTGCCTCTGTCTGTTTTCCTCTTCTGTCTCCATAAATTCACCTGAATTATTTGTCTTTTTCCGCTTCTGTTTTTGATCCTCTATCGTTGTCCATAGCTCCTCGCTGGCCTTGGCCTCTCTGTCTCTGATGTTTTAAAATAATCAAAAGTCTTTTGTCCTCATTGTGTGTGTTCTCTTTGAAACTCACCTACCTCTGCGAGACAGTCCTTGCCTGCATGCTTTTAGAGCGTCTTAAACAGTTGAATGGACATGGATTTGGAGATAGAAGTAGAGGCCGCCCTTTACTTGTCTGGTTTCTTTTAGAGCGTAGTGGAGTGACTGACTCACACAATAAGAGGTTGGAAAGCTTTGAAAGAAAGTATAATTGGATGCATTGCTTGAATATTCAGAGTGGGCCTTTGCTTACTTACCAGGTTAAGGTTATTCATTTTAGGCGCAAGACAAATCCAATTTCACTCATACTTAACGGGATTTGGTGTTTTTTTCTTGATTTGATTTTTTTTTACTCTTTGAGTTAATTCATAAGTTCTTTGAAATACTTAGTGTAATACAGGACTTGGACAAAAAACGCATAAAATGCCTAATGCATAGGAACATTCGCTTAGGGCCTTTCCCTCTCTCCCCCCTATAAACGCAACGTTATTGCCGGGGCATTGCCACTACCCCTTGGCTGTGGTAATTGGGTGAGTTATTTTTACCTCCTAATGTCTTTCCTTCCTCTCCCCATCCCTCCTTGCCTCCATCCTTGCTGAATTAATTGGAGAGGGCAGAAGGCCACGGCACATATTGGGTTGGTAACGAGTGGCGAGGGCCGGCCGGGCCGCTAACACCCAGCGCTCTAATTGGCTGCCTGAGAGGGATGAGGGTCATTAGGTATAGGTGAATGCTTTGCCCTCTCAGCACAGACACATACTTGTGTGCACATACATTACAGTAATTCCTCTTCCACATATCCGTCCTGTCTGACAGAAGATAGTTTTACAGTAAACCATTTGTCCTTCTGTGTTTGAATTACACCTGTGTGAGATTCGTGAAAGGTTAGGGAGAATTAGCTAGGTTTTAAGCTCCGTCATCCCCTTACTCTCATTATCGTGTCTTCAAACCGCAGAACATAGTGAATATAAAAGAGCGATGAATGTACGGTGTAATAATTGATAGGATAGTGAGGCAAGGTTCTGCTGCTTCTGAGCCCTCGCATCAAAACCTTTTGCTCAATTAGGACCTGGCCATACAGCGAATTCACTCCTTACTCACTCACACCCTCTTGCACTTTCTTGTTTCTTGATCTTTCTATGTCTGTCTCTCTTATGCCATCCTGTCGTAATTACTCAAAATGCTCCATAGGATCAGAGGTCTCCACCCTTCCCTGTCACTGTTTCTGTTCCAATCGCTCTGTCTCAACTTCATTGTGCAACAACTGTTCGGAAAGGAGAATAATTGCTCGGGTTTTCCACCACAGTCCTCTAAATTTGTTTGAAGTAGTCTAATTGGGGCTAATGATGGCCAAATGAAGATTTTGACAACATTAGCCCCAATTGAACCAACCCACACAATAATGGAAGATCAGGTTGGAAATCCTGCAGCATGCAAATATTTAAGTGACTTCCTCCATGTGTTTTGTGTTAATCTGCAAAATTTGGCTGCACTGAGAAGTTTGTAGCTAATTAGCTAAAGAATTCAGCAAGAGATATGGCAACGCTCTCCCCCACATAAACACACACACACACACACACACACACACACACACACGTCTTTGCACTGCTAGGCCATGTATTCCCAAAAAGCGCCCAATCAACAAAGATGGTGTCGATTCATTTTCTTCTCTTTGTTTGGTGTAATTAGTGTAAATTGTTTTGCTGGTGAAGAACAGTTAGTGCGAAAAACACACATGCTTCATGGCTGGCACAGCCTGGCAGGGTTTAGCGCTCCTCGCTAAGGCGGTAGTTTGTAATTCGCTGTTGAGGAGTTCTGGCCCAGGTCCTGTTTTTGTTCTGGCTCTTTCAACACACTCACTCTCTTTCTGTCAACTGCTCGGCTGACCCCTCACCCATCTCACCCACTCTCACTAAGGATTATCAAGACCTTCTTTCACTTATCCTTTCTCCCTCCTTCCCCTTCCTTTGTGTTCTCGCTGTCTTCCTCTCCCCCATCTTTTGACTCACATTTGAGGAGTAAAATGTGTATTTTTCCGTTTTGTAATTTTGGATGCCTGCTTTTTCTTGCTCTATTTTGATGCTGTGCCTATATGTGTGGGTGTAGGTGCACTTCCTTTGTCTTCTTGTCTGCTTTTCTGTCTCAGCTCAGAGCTCAAGGCCATAGAAAATGGTCTAAACTGCTGTGAGTGTTGAGGGTGAAGCGGAGAAGGGAATGGCACGGTGTGACGCAGAGGTATGGTGGAGCTTATGAAAACGGTGCCTCTGCATCTAACCCCTATTTCTGAAATGTGCCTCAGAAAACATTGAGGCTGAAAGCTTGGGTTGTTTGGATTCCCCAGATGTACCTTTGCCTTTCGCAGGGGTTTGGCTGTTTTATGCAGGTAGACACACACACACACACACACACACTCACACACACTCTCTCAATACAGCAACACACACTATAACCTCTCTTTCGGTCTTTCTTTAACACTGGCACAAGCACACACATCTCACACAGACCTTGTTTGTGCGTCATTGGTGAGAAAGAAAAAAAGGCAGATGACTGTTCAGTGCATTATTGGTCTGTCACAAGCTATTTCCAGCAGGCCTTTCTCACATGTCCAGTAACATTTCCTTTAAATATGAAAAAAAAACTTTCCACAGGAAGCAGGGCAGCTGAGAATGAGAATGTCCCTGCAATGATTGTGGGACTTAGTGTTTGTTAGTTTCCATTAGACCAAATGCCGCTCAAGCCCCATGGGAGAAACAAGTATCTTTAATGAGGCGAACTGTTGATCCCATCTTATTAGGGAGGGTCTCTAATTTCGCCACAAAGGGCCTTGAGGCCTTGATTTGTAGGGCCCTTTGGAAATACACTTTACTTTCATAGAGAGGGGTGCAGTGGAAATCCTGATCAGCCACCTTAACTAGCACCTTTTTAAAGGAATAGTTTGACAATTTGGGAACTATGCTAATTTTGTTTTCTTGCTGAGACATAGATGAGTACAAGGAGACTGCTTTTCATATATAAGAAGGTGGAGCCACCAGCTGGTTAGCTTAGCATAAAGACTAGCCTGGCATTCTCCACCATTCAAAATATGGCCACCACCACCGCCAAAGCTAGCTAATTAACTTTTATCCCTTATTCAAATATATATATATGTAAAAGACAAGTTTGTAGTTTCACATGGAGTTAATGTGCTGTAAATGTTTTTTCTTGCTTCCAATATATATGCTAAGCAAAGCTAATTACCTCCTGGCTCTAATGCCATACTTAACGCACAGAGTTGCAAGTGGTATTGATATTTTTTATCTAACTCTTGCAAAATACTCAATACACATATTTTCCTTGATACAATTTCTTTACGTAACATACTACTTATATACTGTGCTAATAAGGCTATTTGATTGCTATTAAGTGGAAGTAGGTCTCCTGTAATTAACGGTCAGATACTATGCGAAATGCAAGTGCGTCATAGAAACCACCAAACTATGAGGAAAAAAACACCCTCTCTCTTTTTCTCCTGCTCAGTCCTTCAATTAATGTGTGTACAAACATGAAGTTTGAATTTGGCTCCCTTCATGATGTCATGAACAGATCTGTGTGGCAAGTGACATCCTCCTGCCCTCAACACAGTAAACGTCCTCATCCACTGAACACTTACTGAATCCACCGCTCTCAGCACCCCCGTCACCAAGCAGTGATTCCATCGCTGGGCTAGTTAGAGGTTGTTCAGTATGCCTTTCAGAAAGTGCTTTTACAGTTATGATGTCTGATGTCCTCCAGCTGCTCTGCCTTAACTCTCTGTGAGCTTCCTGATGAACTGCTAGCTACTGCTAACTGTAACTGCCGTTATCAGCTGTCTGGGCTCTCCCAGCGGTCTAAAGCTCTTGTACTAGAGGTGTAAACACCAACACACCCCTGGAGCACCAAGCTTCCAGTCCGGGCAGAGTCAGCTAATTGGATGGCTAGCTGCAGGGATAACTGAGCTAACTAGCTGGCGTCAAATCACTGAAAGTTGAGGCAGAGCTAGAGGACATCAACAGGAAAACCAGAAAAAATTTCTCTATAAAATATAATCCAAAATCAGTGAATGAAATTATAAAGTTGCTTTTGTACTGTAATAAGTGAGGCCCTAGAAACACTCAGATCCAGCGGCGTCTTAGGATTTTTCCAACCTAATTCTTGTCTTTTTTGTGGTTTGATAAACAGTAAATTCATCAAATTCAGTGTCCTATATTGCTATTTTCCAAGCTTAGTTGTTGTAGCCGTCGTTGCACACTGGCAAGAGGATGAAGAAGTGCAGGCCGCAAACATTGGTTTCGACCAAGTAGCTTCCGGGAAGTTGGCCTATCAGAAGGAAGTGGGGGCCTTAAAGAGTCAGGAGCTAAGCTGGAGTATTGAGACTGTTCAGACAGAGGGTGAATAGAGGTGGTAAAGTGAACAGTGAACAATATAAGAAAAACAATGTGTTTTTTAACATTAAAGCATGTACACCAACAGCTCACTTCCATCCAGTCCGTCAAGCTCCTGAAGTTTGCGGATGACACCACCCTCTTTGGGCTAATCTATGGTGGGGATGAGTAAGTCTACAGGTGGGAGATTGATCATCTGGTGACCTGCTGCAGCCAGAACAGTCTGGACCTCAACACTCTGAATACAGTGGAGATGGCAGTGGACTTCAGAAAGAGCCCAGCTCCACCCTCCCCCATCATCCTGAGTGACTCCCCCGTTGCCACTGTGGACTCCTTCCGCTTCCTGGGTACCATCATCTCCCAGAAGCTGAAGTGCGAGCTGAACATCACCTCCCTCACCAAGAAGGCCAAGCAGAGGATGTACTTCCTGCGGCAGTTGAAGAAGTTCAGCCTGCCAAACTCAGTGATGGTACACCTCTACACAGTCCATCCCTCCATCACCGCCTGGTCTGCTGCTACCACTGCGAGGGACAAAGGCATGCTGCAGCGTGTTATTCGTTCTGCTGAGAAGGTGATTGGCGGCAATCTTCCATCACTTCAGGACCTGTTAGTCTCCAGGACTCTAAAGTGTGCAGGAAAGATAAAGATTGCAGCTGACTTCTCCCATCCCGGTCATTATTAGTGTACCTGTATATCACATCCACCTCTGACTTGTAGTCAGTAATGATTATAATATGTTACTCCTGCATCCTTTGCACTCTGCTCACTAAACTATTTGTCAAAATGTCTATATTGTGTTTTGTTCATAGTGTGTATATGTATGTTGTCTACACTGTAGCCTGTGTTTGATTTATTTGATTATTGTGTTATTGTATTAGAGTAAGCACATCATGAGCAATGTACAATCCTGAGTCAAATTCCTCGTATGGGACACATACCTGGCAATAAAGCTGATTCTAAATCTGATTTGTACATTTATTTATATCAACTGTATGTTTGTCTATGTGTAGCAAGTTATCTTCAAAGCAGATTCCTCCTATGTGGAAAAACTACTTGGCAGAAAAGCTCTTTCTGATTGTGTTTCTGATGTAAACATTTTCTTGTAGAAACCCAAAATAAAAGTAGCCATCTCTCTGTTTGTGTTTTTGCAGGACTATAGAGCAGGTCTGGCTATTGCTGAAGTGGAACTGACTGCTGCCAATATTAGAGACATGGACCGCCGGGGCTTTGAAATAAACACACCCTTCAAGAACTTCTGGTACGTCTCATGTCTCTTCTGGTACTCAAATGTGAATGCTTAGTGTGTATTCTGCATATCCACGTATATCTTCGTCTGAGTGTGTGTCTTTTCTTTCCCCCTTCTCCCACAACAAAGAGCTCTTCATGCTAGAAATGTGTGTGATGTGTCTTTTTATGTGTGTTTGTGTGAGAGAGAAAAGCACGCTCTTTCTGTTTGATCTCTCATGCTCTTACCTTAACAGAGTTCTTATCCCTTTTTTCATCATCTACAAAAACAAATCTTAAGTGAAGGAGCGTCTCCTTGAATACAGACCCCTCAGAATGATGTATTCAACAGGTTGACACTGTAATACACCTCCAGTAAGATTTTAAATCTTGCCGGAGGAAGCAGCAGGATGTCAAGAGTTCATTCATATTCCTTCCTTAAACAAATCTCACCGCATTATCATCTCATTTTAACCATATAGTTGAGGGAATGCCCTTCACAAACACTAAGCCTCTTGCCACACTGTATTCTAATCTCTATAATCACATCTCATAAAGCATCCATATTCGCAGCTAAAAGGCGAGGGCAAGCATTTTGTTTAATCTGCTCTTATACATGTAAGGTATTAAGAGTCTCATTGCACGATAAGAGTTTTGGGTAGTTGTGGTGGAATAATATTCACATAGTCCTCTCAGATTGGCCTTTTTAATGTTTATAACCATGGCTTTCCTTCCTACCTGGAGAGTTGGAAGATTAATTCAAACCAGAATGGTTTCAAGGCTTTAAAACAACAGAACTTTGAAACTTATCTGCCCCCCCCCTTAACAGTAAAATATGCAAATATAAAATCAAACAATCCAAAGGTCAAGTGAGCAGCAAAGAACAAATTATCAACAGAAGAATCAAAGTTCTTGCTTGTGATTTTGAGCAAGGAAACTCACCCACTAGTTTTGGCAGGTTTCACTGACCTTTTAATGTGGAACTGACAAAGTACACAAGCACAACACACCTGTGGTTAACTCAATTTCTAATTCATTAGGGAAGTGTTTGTCTCACGCACTCACACAAACTGCTTGGACAGATCCCTTGTAAGATCTATTGACAATGAGTAGATAGGTTTATTTGTAGTGTAGTGGGAATGCCTTTCTACTGTCATAAAACAAACTGCACCAGTCCACTTGGAAGCGGACTGAGACTGAGACGCACCTTTTCAGGCAGCCTCGTTTGGCATTCTTGGGGTTCTGAAAACGGACCTAGTATGCCACAACTCCACAAAACCAAACAGGTTAGGTAAATTTGTGGCATATTAGGTCCGTTTTCAGTCTTGATTAAAAACCCTTATTGAACTGGTTTCGTGTTCCCATTGTTTCAGTTTCTTCAAACTCAGAAAAACCTGTGAAAACCGCCTGGGATATAGGAGCGAAACACAGGTCTCGGTACAGTTGTTTTGATCCGTACCCAAATATGATTGGGGCGTTCAGATCTGCCCCAAAAAATCGTACCAATGGGGAAATTATCCTAATTTAGACTAATTTGATAGGAATGCAGATTTGAAAATGTCTAGAAAGTCTATGCTCTATTTCTTTGAGAGATTTTTATTGACACCAGATAATATAAACACACAAGCTCCAGTTAAGTGCAGTCAGTCACCGGATTTACCTACATTGGTCAACACAATACCGGCGATACAAGGTAACAATCGAAAACTGATCAAGCAGTGAGTGAGTTACCTGGCAATCCATATGACTTCATGCATACTGCCCGTGGTTTGTTGAAAAGTGTTGTAAATTCAGCGTGAACATGAAACGAACAAGATCTAAAAGGTAAGCCCTATTACTGGTGCAACTTGGCACCCCTACAGTTTTGTGTCTGTGCCTGGACTCGCAGACACAACAACAAGTAAGAAGCCTTCGGGTAATTTAAGATTCTGACCTTCAGTTTTACTGCCCGGTTTAATTTGTTGATCACACTGGCTTTGATTATTTGCACACAATATAGCGAAAGTGAGAACTCTAAGCCAGCCACATGCTGAAAAGATTGTTCACGCCTATCAAAAGCAGCCATTGCAAAACTACTGACTATTAAGCATTCTGCTGCCATGGGTTTAACAAAAACTATACCATCTACACTGGCTCCCTGTCTCTTTTAGAATATCTTTTAAAATCTTCCTCTTGATTTCCTTGCCCCCTATTGTTTTGTGATCCTCCACAAATCCTATGATCCTCCCCAGCTACTCTGTTAACTATTCCAAAGGTCGCCACCAAAACCTCCGTGGATGCTACTTTTAGCCACTATGCCCTAAAAATATGATACAGTCTGCCTTTCTGACTTGCTTACTCAGTGGACACCTTTAATCGACAACTCAAAATGCATCTTTTTAATATAGCCTACATCCAGCAGCTGTCTGTTTTATCTTTGTAAAGAAACTCTGTTAAAGCTATTTTACAAATAGGAACTCCCATTTTCTCCCTCCTTGTGTATGTTATAGTTTTAAACTTTACTGAATTGTAAAGCACTTTGAGCTGTATTCTGTGCATGAACGGTGCTTTATAAAGTTAATTCATTTTAGCTTCCCCTTCGGTCTCTTCACCTCTGTACTGAGAATACTGAGCTAGCTTGTTCTTATAGCTAGCTGAAGACCCACAGTTTGTGGTGTGTGACGTAGTGCCGTAGTGCTGCGCACATCCCTCAGGAGATCATACCTACGCAGCCCAAGTTAAATGGTGGAGTGGAAATGAATGAGGCATTATTCACTGCCCTATTACAAGTCAGTGTAACATCAACATAATTTTGAAGCTGTTAATTTAAGGTAAAATAATTTCATAATGTTGCTTTAACATCACAAACATTAACAAACGTTACTAATACAAATAGTTATTTGAAATGATCCAGTCATTTAAAACAAATGGATACACTTTTCCCTCTTTACAAAACAAAAAGTAGTGTATGTTTTCCTAATGAGCAGATGTGTCACCAAGTTAAGTCTCGGCTCTAATGAGACAACGAGTATCTTCTCATGAGTTCGCCAGCATTTTAGTGGGACTCTGTGTTCTCTTGTCCAATCTCCCGCCACCGGCCATCGCAGACTTATTGGTCATTGCAAACGCGGCACATGAGAACAGGGTCCTGTGCAAAAAATCAGTAATTATCGATCAGGATTTTAAAAATAAATTCTCCCCAGGGAGCTTTGTGCAGGTATCTCTGCCTCACTAGGACTCACAACCTTTCAGGTGACTTCAGTCCCACGAGGGCCTACAATCAATGAGCGGCTGCTTGTTTGTGCTGTAATAGCCCATTTAGAATACAACCGTCACAGCTGCCTGGACAAACCACGGCTTGTTTGTTTGCGTGCGCTGGTTCACTATTTTCTTCTTTTTTTTTTACCCCTTCCTTTTTTTGCCTGTTGCCTTGTGTAAAGATTTTTTTTTCTTACCCTCATTCCTCTACCTGTCGGTTGTATGTCCAATCGATCTGTTTGTGTCAGCTCCCTTAATGGTCCCATCGTTTGGCGGCTTCGTTAAGATGCTGGACGTAATTGCCATTTTGTGTGAAACAAAAAAAAAAAAAGCGGTGGAATTAAAATGAGCTGAGGTCTCCTGAATTGTTTTGATGAGGTGATTGCTGAAGGGGTTTTGTTGTGTGTGTGTGTGTTTTTGTGTGGATCAAATCGATTGGTAGCCCAGGGAGCGTTCTCTTACCTGCTCAAGGTGGGGATTAGTGAGAAACTCATCTAATCACTTTAAGCTGTGGAGACTCACTTTGGCTTTTCCATTGTTTTGCTGCCGTTAAATGGACATAGCGTTCATCCCGCTGTGGTAGATGTAATAGCTGTCTTTTATGAGTAGAGAGAATGACAATCAGGCGGAGGGGATGTTACCAGGTAAAGAAACTTTGGTGAAAAGAAAAACTTTGTGCCCTTTGTGATCAGAAAGCACTTCATCTAAAGAAAAGCTGCAGATAAATGCCTAGCTCAAGGGCATATTGGAGAAAATCCACGTTTGTCTGGTTTGTTTTGTATCAAGGTGGCAGCGAAGAAAAGCCCAAACTACTGCATCTTTACTGCATTGGCAGATATCACAAGTGTGCGTGTTTGTAATTTGTAAACAATAATATTTTCCTTTTGATGGCTAATGGTCCTCTAAAAATGAAAAGAAGTGGTTTAACAGGGTGTAAAATATCCTGTTCTCCTGAAAATCAACTTCACTTTGCCTCCTTCTTTACTAGTATTAGCATACTCGAGTCCACTGATATCAGACTTAAATTAAATTTTTGAATAATTTTCTGCCAGTATTTGGCCCATTGTGGAATTAGCTTTTTTGTGATGTGTTTGTTTTTTCACTAGCAAAACAAAATCACCATCATGATCTTAAAGGGGCACTTCAGCAATTTAGCAATGCACTTCCATCAGTGTGGGGGGCAACCAAGAGACAGAAAAAGAAGCTGAGATTCCCCAATTTGTAGTCCAGTCCGCTAGACCAAATCTCAGATCCCAGATCCTACCTTTCCCATAATGCTAACAGGAAACTTGACCTCCGTGCCTGGTAAATGCTTATTTTCAAACTCTGTGCACCGAGGTTTACAACATATGAATGTTTTCACAGGCTGATAGTACTAAAATGAGTAAACTGGCTGCCATGTGTAAAAATTTCACACTGAGTCTCGTGTGATCCTTCAGTCAGATGGTTATTTTAGAGAAAATTTAAATCATTTTTATTTAAAGGAAAAATCAAATAAAGCAGTCAAAATTCGATTCATTCAACGCTGTAGCAGTTGTTTTTTAAAAAAAAAAGAAAAAAAGAAAAGTGCTGTGTCTAAGGCCAGTGCTATAATGGCAGATGATGCTGAATGCCGCTTTAGGTAGGCTTAATCCAAATTCAGTTCAGAGTTTTCATGTATTTATGTTTTTTGAATATCTGCCAGTTTCTCCTTAAAAAGACTAACTTCTTTTTTATACTTTGTAATAACTAATTTCCTTTTCAGTATTTGGCTGTGTGAAGCCAAAATTTATTTAAACATGTCAGTGACTGGCAGACAAAATTGGTGTCACAATTTGGGATTTATTTGACCCCCGCGAAATTAACTCCTTAGGACTCTTTTTGAATGGTGGTGGGAGACACATTTTCAGAAGTCGACTGTGATCTGTAGATATGACAACAAGGTCATTATAGAGGCTTTTTTGATTATCCACATGTCAAAGCACTTTGTTCTCTCAGTAGTAAATGCAATTGAGAATGACTAGTGTCATCTGAATTTTGAAAGAAATATTGACGTCTCTCATCTTGATCTGATTAACACTTAATGTTTAATATTCAAGTATTATTTTTCAACAAAAACCTTTATTTAATCATATAACCACTTTATATTTTTGTCTCGAAACGAGCCATATGGCAATTTATCATTCATTAAGATTTAATGCCCACTTATAAAAAAGCATTTTCTTCAAGCTACCGCACAATTTAAATTGGATTTCCCAATTATAAATATCATTTTGCAATGTAATTTCGAGTCAGTAAGTGATACTAGGTCTTGAATAGAGAGCACCAATTCCAACGCCAGATCATGAAGGTCATGTGGGCTAGTTGAAATTGAAACATTACACATGCCTTTTTAATCGAATAGTTTGTGATTTTGAATAGTCTGACTTATTTGCTTTCTTGCCAAGACTTAGTGTGAATGTGATAGTCAGCTTGGCTTAGCATAAAGACTGAAATCAAAGGCAAACAGCTAGCCTGTCTCTGTCCAAGGATAATGAAATTCACCTACCAGCACTAAAGCTAATTAATTATTTATGTTAATTAACAGTTTATATTTCGTTTCTTTAATCCATATAAAAAAATACTAAAAGTTGTGGTTTTACAGATTTTACATGTGCCAGACTTGGCTGGCAGCAGTGACCTCATGGTGACGACAAGCTTCCAGGAAGTTACCGCACCTTGACATGAAATAATAGGCAGACTTTCTTACCTGTGGACAGAGACAGGCTAGCTGTTTCCCCTTGTTTCTTTATGCTAAGGTGAGCAAACCATCTCCTGGCTTATATTTAACGGACAGACATGAAAGTGGTATCTATCTTCTTGTCTAAATCTTGGCTAGGAAGCGAATACACATATTTCCTCAATTGTATAAACCATTCCTTTAAACAATAAATTGCCATAACATAACAAGGAGTAACTCAGTTGTTTGTGAAAACATTCACGACTTGGGACTTGTTGCTTAGTATTGAACAGAGTTCTCAGTTTCCAGCTTTGATAACTTTCCAGATAATAACATGGGAGCAACGTGGAGTAACACGAGAGCTCTGTGATTGTAGTTTGTGGCAAGGAGGGAAGGAGATGATGTAAAGCCTGAAGCCTGTGGTTAAGAGGGTGATTGACATATTTCAACAATTTATGAGATTGCTTGAGAGCTGTTTTTTAGTGAAACAAGACAACTTTGTTGTAACTACATTTATTTGGAAACATAGTAATTTTACTCCTGTTCCACATTTTACATTTCTGTTAATGTTTCAGTGGTTTGGAGGAATGGTTTGAAGTCTTCTTTGATATAATGCTAGGTTTCCTTAATTCTTTATTTTCTGTTTTCCTCTTTACCACCTGTTGTCCTCAAAGCTGCAGTTTATTTTGCGTCCTCATCGGAGTCTAGCCTTCACTTCACATTTAAAACTATTGGGACTTCCACATACTGTGGCGCTGCCTGCCTTTGCTCCTGTGGTTTTGGAGGCCATTTTGTAATTCAGCAGACGATGTGAGCAGTCATCTCTTTAGACGGGCCCTAGGCAGAGACCGGTGGGCACGGAACGGCTGAACCCAATCAACCTATCGATCTCTACTGGGTTACTTGGGTGAGGCTGGCCCGGTGCACATCCTCTGCCCTGGGCAACATTTCCCCTCCCCACCCTCATATTCCGTCTTACTTTACACCAGTTGCCATGGAGACCACTGGTCCCATTTATCCTTTCTAAGTGCCTCTTTCAGTCAAGCTAGGACTCTCTCTTTTTCGTCTGGATTTGAGATCTCTTTTGCTCTGGCTGTCTGTATTCTCCTCATATCCTTGGTCTCATTTAAGCTCACACGTGTTTGTTATGTACACAGATATTTAGCTAATTTTGAGTTACTCAGTACATTCGGCAACTCCTTCAAAATACAGGCACCATCTTCTCCAGGTATTTCCCCTCGGTGTGGTGGATGTGTGGTTATGCAGTATCCTCTCAGAAAAATTTGACCGTCAATAAAAACTATACATTTTCAAAATTGTCATTACAATATTCATAAAAACAAAACAAAAGTTTTTCATATAACACATTACACAGAAAAAAACCCTGGTGTAATCCTTAACATTTTTGTGAGTGTGTGCCATTAAAAAAAAAAGGTTAATCACGGAATAATAATGGTAAAATAAGGCTGATAGGAAAGCAATTTGAACTGTGAAATTTGCCTATTCTCCAAAAGTAAGGATGAAGCCACTAACCAGCTGTAGGGTGGGCATTGTTAGGATTGTATCTTTATTTTATCCGTATTGGCCTGGTTCTTTATCAATACTCATAATTTTTTTCAATACTATAATTTTTTAAATAAGAAATCAAGACGCAGCAGCAATAGTAAAGTTCACTACAGCAATGTCACTATATGCATCAAAATATCAGTAAAATAAATAACCTACAAGTTACAGAGGGTACAGTCTAGACCTGCTCTGTGTGAAAAGTGCAATGAGATAACTACTATTATGAATTAGTGTGATATAAATATAATTTAATTAATATTCCTGACATTAAAATAATTTGTGAAGTTTAGAAAGAATGAAGAACTCAGTAAGTATCCTCTGTCATCCTCCCTCTGCTGCTGATGTGATTGATGTGATTGTCTCAGCCAGCAGCTTATTTTACAAGAATTTGTCAAATATTGCTTTTCTAATTTTTTACCAGAGTCATAGTCAACTAGAGTAAAACGTTACCTTCACTTCACCTGGTTCACTGTCTCTACTGTGGTCTCCCTGCTCTGCTGCCTGATGTGTGTGTGTGTGTGTGTGAGTGTGTGAGACCATAAATGACAGCAAAATGTGGCATAGAACTCAGCATAGTGTTTTTTTTCCTTTTCATTCAGCTAAGGCGTCGTGAAAAAACACTTTGGCGCTGCGCGCAAGTCTTATAATAGACTCAAAACAGACAGTGATAGACATAACCCATAATTCCTATATGTGCGTGTGTGTGTGGTTTCCAAAAAAAAAAGATCTCTTCATTTCAGAAAATTAATGATGAGGACCAATTGTAGAGCTTTAACTGTTCAGGCATTTACTGTATGTGTCTGTGACGTATATTATGTTCTATATACAATATAAATATATTATTTCTTTCATATCTTGGATGATTCCTCACCTCCCAACTTTGTATTCAATTCTGTGTTCAATAAGTAGATGACAGATGATTAAACCTGCTCTTCCAATATTCACTGTATAGCCAAAGATATGTGGACACCTGAACATTACTGCTGTCACTCTTCTGGGAAGGCTTTTTGAAAAGTGCAGCTGCAGTGATTGGCTCCCATTCAGCCACAATAGCATCAGCGAGGTCAGGCAAACAGCCTGACTAAAATAGCATTGAGTATGTTTACATGCGCTTAATTAATTGGTTACAATCAGCTTTCTTTAATAACCTGGTTTCTAAAATTTCATATCATATATGTGTATAAGATCTGTAATCAGGGTAAGGGATTGTATAAGCCCGGTCCCCCCAAGCTAGATTGCTCCTGCAGAAAGTCGAATTCTTTGTTAAGTACAGCTTATGCATCACTAGGTTTCTCATTGGCTTTTGACATGGGCATTTCAAAGACTGAAGACAGGGAAATTATTACTGTGACAGCAGGGCTGCTGGAAGAAAGAAAAGATCATCACACGCAAAGATGCATCTTTGTTTTTAAAATAATCCCATCCGAATTTCGACTAACACAAAGTATCTTCTGTAATTGTTGATTAAGTCGGGTTTTGACCACTTGGTGCAGTAAAAATCTTTTTAGACATTTACTGACTGATGACACAGTCCATTCTGGAACCTCTCGAACATCGAGGATCAGTCTCTCTTTCAATGATTTGTGCTCCGCATCACATATAAAAGTTCAAGACAATTAAACTTCGGCAGCAGGCGGGCGTGTGTGTGAAGGGAACGCACCTGCTTGTCGCTACGCCTTGTATTCGACCACTTCACCTCACTCTAACAGGGACACTTGCTACTGAACATAGATTGTTTATGCTGCTCCCTGATAAAAGAAAAATGTTTCCGCTGATACCTGTTCAGAAAATAAAACAAAGAGGAAAATGATTTATATTTGTTAACCTGTTGCTCAAAAGGTGCCTGTTGGGATGTTCTGATCGTAGCTCTGCACTCTAACTTGTTTTAACAAGCTAGATAAAAGGTAATGGCAGTGGTAAATAGCTTAATTAATGTTTAAGTTGCATTTACAAGAAATATTTTATTGCTACTGTGTAAAGGGAATATTGCTGGTAAAAAGCACCTTATTTGTTGAAAGTGTTTGCAAACCACATTATTGCACTTTTGTGTGTATAACAGTACGTTAGAATTAAAAATGCGCAATACACTGCTTTAGAATTCATTATTCAATTTTGCACATAACAATGTGGTTAATCTCAGAAAATCATCCCCAGCACTATTTTTTTTTCACTTTCTCATTTTCACATTGACGGAGCCCTTGATGCAAGTTCTGATGGAACAAGAGTGTTAAACAGGATAAAAGAAAAATGTACATCCAAGGTGTAAATGTGTTACCTATTAAGTCTTCTCACCACTGTCACCATTTCCTTTAGTCAAATATAGAAATAATATCCTGATAAAATATCGGCGTTTACCACTTTATAGATTTTAGAGGTGCCTGGTGAGGCAGACTGATATACTTGCCCAATTGGCCCCTCTTCCCACTCCCCTATCAATTTCACCAAATCTATTGCAATCACACATAGGCATACACACTCAGCAAGCCCCCAAAGTCTCTCCAAATATTGCACCCCCTCGTTATTCTGCCAAGTTATACTGTGCTGTTTAATTGCTCTCTCAAATCAAATCAATAACAGTGAGGCATGTGTTGGGGTGGGGGCAAAAAATCAATTGTTGCAGCTTCACAGCCGAGTCAGAACAGGAGAAGGAGGAGTGGATTGAAGCAGTCCAAGAATCGATCGCTGAGACACTCTCCGACTATGAAGTGGCAGAGAAGATCTGGTTCAACAAGGCCAACCAGAGCTGTGCCGACTGCCGTGCCCCGCAGCCGGAGTGGGCGTCTGTGAATCTGGGCGTGGTCATCTGTAAGAAGTGTGCAGGTAAGGGACACACATATGCTGCTTTACTCTTGGCATCCCTCAGCTCTCTGATCCAGACACACGCACTTCATGCAGGTGCTCTCTGACAGCTTTTGGTTTCCAAGGGAATTTAAACCCAAGTAAATAATCATTCATTATTTAAACTTTACTTTATTTTTTGCATGTTTTATTGGTGGTTGCTTGTAAAAAAAAAAAATCTGTGTTCAGCTCACCTGCTGAACTGACTAGACCTTAGATTATGCTAGAAGCTTGTTGCAATGAATTATTGTTTAATTTAATTTAAGTGTGCTAATTGAACCATGTGTCTATACAGTACTATTTACTTTTAATTAATCACAAGAAATTATTAAGAAATTACAGAGCCATAAAGTACTGTGTTGGCAAGTGAATGTGGAAGCACCTCCCCGCCCTTCCACGTGCCTACGATGAAAGCCTGAGGCAAAGACCCCCCCTTGGTGCAGAACAGAGCAGACATTAATACCCCCTACATGATCAATCCATACGGCCTAATAGGCGGAGCTGGGGTGGTGGTGGGTTATGAGCTGCTTGCAGAAGGCAGGCAGGCTATAGCAGCTTAAAAAAGGCGCTTTGTATGGAATTTGCCAATGAATGCTAAGAAAGGAATCATCTGAGCTGTCAGCTGATGTGCCTGGCTTTAATAAGGCTGCTATCAGCTGACGTGCTGGGATTGTGAGCTGAACCTGCCTGAATTTACGCAATGCTATGCTTTTAAAAAAACTTATCTCCACTCCACTATGCATCTTTCTTTGGATAGCTTTACTTCTCCTTCTGTTAAAATGTGATTAGCACTGGGAACATCATTCTTTACTTGAACTGCTCACAACTCATGGACATACAATGTGTGCAGCCTGTGATGGGGGATGATAAGTAAGAACTGCCAGGCTATGAAGGGTCATAAGACAAAGAAGTCTGGGAACCAGTTATGAAGACAAAGGACATGTCTTGGATATTTTAATCAATTTAATTTACTCCTCTCTTTCATAGCAAAGCCTTTATAGAGAGAACCAAAAAGAAAAACCATGCAGCATATGAAACATTTTGAAGAAGAGTCAAGACATGCTAAAATAAAAAAAATAAAAAGAAGCTTGTTAGCACTTAATTCTTAATCTGTATGTGTGGCCTGGTGTTTGTTTGTGTCTGTGTGAGAATGTACTCTGACCCAGAGGCGCCTTTGGAATGAGTTCTCAGGTGATAAGCCACTTATGGGAGTTGGCGTCTGGCCTCTGGACTCTCTAATCTATTTGGCAATGCTGGATGGCTCAGATGAAATGACAACAAAGATTAAGCCACGGGCAAGAACTTGGGGGATCCCAAACTGCTTCCTGACCCGCTAAACACGATTAGTGAGAAGCAGCATGTTTAATGCAGAGGGATATCTGGTTGGTGTGTAGTTCCGTTTTTCGCACTCTTGCATGCCCCTCAACCCCCCAAAAGATCTTCTTCAGGCCTGAGATTTCTCCCAGAATCATAAGTTTTAATGTGATTCTTCACCTCGCCCCCGCAGAGCCCATGTAATTGGTATGCATCAGACATTCCACATCCCTTTTCAAACACCCTTAAATGATTTCATTTGCAGGAGTGTTTAATATTACATTTTGTCGACACACTGGGAGAGAGAGCTGGTGAATATCTGCAATGAGGAAGATGTCCTCACACTGTGCTCTTCTTAAATTAGGCGGTGGTCCATTTGGAATACCAATGGCTGCTCACACTTTTAATTAGTGCTCTCATGTCATGGACAATAAAGAGAAATGCTGAACAAGAGAAAGAGGGGGAAAAGTAATGAGAAGGCTAATGGTGAAAATGATCCAACATTGGCTTTCCTCTTTTTGTGCCAGAGAGAATGAATTTGAATACTCTGTAGTTTCACTGTTTGATGTGAAGCTACAGACTATTCATATTTTGTCTTTGTTTGCGCAGACTGGAACAATTGTTATTTCCTGTGTTATGAAAGAAGATGAAAACAGGTGTATCTGATCAAAAACACTATCATACAAAAACCTGGGTGAAAATATATACGCTGAACAAAATTAGAAACGCAACACTTTTTGCCCCCATTCATCATGAGCTGAACTGAAAGATCTAAGACTTTCTCCATGTACTCAAAAGGCCTATTTCTCTCAAATATTGTTCACAAATCTGTCAAAATCTGTGTTAGTGAGCACTTCTCCTTTGCCAAGACAATCCATCCACCTCACAGGTGTGACATATCAAGACGCTGATCAGACAGCATGGGTATTGCACAGCTGCGCCTTCGGCTGGCCACAATAAAAGGCCACTCCAAAATGTGCCTATTTACGGTGGCTTCTGGGACGAACCATATTTACATTTATTAATTTAGCTAACGCTTTTATCCAAAGCGACTTACAATTGCTATTCATGTCAGAGGTCGCACGCCTCCGGAGCAACTAGGAGTTAAGTGTCTTGCTCAGGGACACAGTGGTGGATGGGTCACAGGGGGGGTTAAACCCGGGTCTCTCACACCAATGGCACAGTCTTAACCATTGCGCCATCACCACCTCACCACATTTTGAAGTTCAGCTTCCTTCATGTTTGTCTGCGTGCTGCAGCTGGACCCTTTTCTTCTGATTGGTGTGTGTGTGTTTGCCAGGTTGCCAGGAACCCGCTCTTTTGTGGGTGTGGCCAGCACTCTGTGCCTGAAGCAAATGACCATATATGAAAAACCGTATAACATCATACTGAGCCACTAGTAGAGTGTTCAGAACAGGGGGAAATCTCAGGTTTTGTCTTAGTGAGATTTATTTTAAATTCTTTTTCATCATTATCTGAAGCTTTTGTCATGTTAACATGAACATCTGACATTGTAACATTATAGATATGCCAGAAAATATGGAAAAGCATAATAGATCCCCATTAATAATAATAAAAATATTGGCTAGGGCAGATTTAATGATTCATTCCCACTCTTGATGGTTTCTCTTCAGTGGTTAATCCAAGACATAAACTGGTGAAACCCACATTCCTCAGTAACTTTAACTCCCCAATAACTGAAGGTGTCTCTCTTTCTACACCGTTCCTTTTGTTCCCACTTTTCCCTTCCTCCCACTGTGCAATGCATCCAACCAGAGAAAATGACATTGCTCCAAAGACCGAGAGGCCCTCTCTCCACACATGTAATAGCAACAAGCTACCTTAAACCAGGATGCAACTTGTGGACACCTCTGCTTGCAACAGTTGCCATGGTTACTCACAGATGCAGTGCTCATTGCTTTGCTTTGTTTCCTTCTGACCCGTCGTTGAGTGAGAGTGAGGCGAAAATGGCACACAAGTACAGGGGGTTGGAGAAAGTGGTCCACAAGCTGGGAAAGTTTTTTAATTGGGGCCTGAAATCCTTGGCAGGTTGGGCAACTTTTGTGTGAAAGCTGCTGGGATGGGAATGCCCTTTTATTATGTTGTTTTGGTTCCATCGGAAAGATGAAGACACTTTCAACAGGCTATTTATATGAGAAGTTCACACCATGAAATGAGCATGCGTGCATTCACACTTCTTCAGCTTCATTACCTTTACACAAGTAAAAATGGTCCTGTGGTGCTAGATGCCTTAGTATGGTAAAGACAGCGATGTTACTTTTGCCCAAACTAGATTTAAACACAAACCTGAGCACACTAATGCATCCACACTTTACCCAAAAAATACTTAAAGTAACTTTAGGTAAGAAGGAAACCCCTAAAAGTAGTCCAAGAGCTCAGCTAACATGGTATCAATGAGAACAGACCAGTATGGCTATCTACTGTGCTGTCTCTGTCAATAAAGGCAATAAAAACAATGTAAACAAATAATAGTGTGGAGTTCCACAGGGTTCAATACTTAGTCCAATCTTTTTTTCATTATGCATGATTACATTCAGCTAAATTATACGACCATCCAGTCCAGATTTTTATAGCCGTGCAGACAACACACACCTGTACATATTGCTAGCTCCTAACAATCCCAATAGTTTAACTTGCTGCCTTCAAAATAATACAGTTTAGATATACACAACATTTGAAATTAAATTATTACATTAATTGTTGTGGCAGGAAAGCTGGGACTGTTCTTGGTCCTTTAATATGCTCACCAGTTGATCACATCAAGCCTGACCACAATAGGATGTGGCCTGGCATATCACATTCAAAATCCAATCTGGGACCAATTAGACCCATCAGTTAATTGGTTCTAGTGTCAGATATAAAAGGCACTACAACTAAGGTTGACGAGCTCACAGCTTTAACATTAAAACACATTTGGGAAAGTGTATCATACTGGGTTTGTGTAGCCAGTCTGTCCATGCTTTTACACCAATTATTTCCGACGTGTAGATTTGGAAGAAAATCCCTTATAAATCTAAGACTCCATTGTTATGCTTTGTTCTGCTCAGTATAGACATTATACCAGCATTTTTGATAAATTAGGTAGAGTAAAGAATGAATACTAGTTATCAGAAATTATGTGCTTCTTTTAATATCTTCAAAGACAAATAATTTAAGGATTTCTGGCATCTGTGCTCTCTAAATCTGTGTCAAGATGGCCTTTCCACAGCTAATGGCCTCACATTTTTATTCACAGTTGCTCTACTTGAGCATAGAAGACAGTAATGAGATCATGCCAAATCTAAAATTATCCATCTTTACACACAGGACAATAATTCACATTCGCACATACAGCGTGTTTCTGCCAGATGTATTATGCATGTATGCTCTGTCTTTGGCCATAAGCAACCCCAGAAGCCTCTCGTTCACCCAAATAAACAGGCCGACCCGCAAACAAAATGAATTACTCATGATTCATTAGCAATTAATGGCCCTCGTTCTGTGCTTTCATTTCCAATTAGGAGTGCTGAGGGGACTAAATATGTCTGTTGTGAGTGAGAGAATGAGCTTCCAGTCATGCTCTGTTTCTCCGTCTTGTAACTGCCTGTTTATTGTTTATTCCATCACTGAAATGTGGTGTGTGTTTAGGTGCACACTATGGAGATTGCTGCGCATATATCTTTATTTTATTTTATTTTTTTCAGGGACTAAAAGTGTGGCCTGACAGATGTGCATTTTTTGAATATATCTAATTGAGAAATCCTTCATAAACCCAAGGGTTGTATGAATTTCTGAGCGTGCGTGTGTTTGTGTATCTGTGAAGTCATGTTGATGACTGTGTCTTCCTGTGTTCCAGGGCAGCACCGTTCTCTTGGCCCAAGCATTTCAAAAGTGCGGAGCTTGAAGTTGGACAGCAGTATCTGGAGCAATGCGCTAGTGGAGGTACTGTATGCTGTTTTTCTTATGAGTTTGGACAGCAATAAATTCTGACTGCTTATGACATTTGTTTCCTCTATATATAATCCAAAGCTGTGTCAAAGGGGTTAAAATTAACTTTAATTTTTGATTGCCTTCTAATGACTTATAAACTAAAATAAAATACCAAGTGAAGACCTGATAAGTAAAGTATCCAACCTGAAAATCCCATCTGGTCCCCTCAGGCCTCCCTCCAAAACACATTTTCATGCGCAGTAAGTACGGGCAGAGTGCGCACAGGTAGAGAGGTAGGCAGGCCAGCCAGTCATTTCGTTCAGACCAAAATGATTGGCCGTGCTTATTACAGTCCTATGACAGGGACAGATACTGGATTTCTTTTCATTTTTGTATTAGAGCATTTGGTTTATTCATTGCTGTCAGGATGTAAAGAAAAAAATCAACAAATATAATAAAAAGTGTTTCTGAAATAAATTGCCTACCCCAGCTTTAACTCTTTCTATGCTGCATTTTTATTTTGTTGCCCCAGATATATGCATGTACATGTATGTCGTCAATTATTTTGTCATCAGCTAATAATTTTTACAGGGTGAAAATGAATTAACTGTTCTGCTGTTGTAATAATTTCCTTAATCTGACCCAATGGATGAAGTTTATATATACTGAAGTTGTTTTGATAGACCTTCATCTGAAAAAGTACTCAACAAGTATGATTGCCAAGAGGAACTATATGCCAGTTTGGGGTTGGGCAAATGCAAATTTTAAATCCTACTAATGGGTCTATCAGTGATTTTCATCTGCGTTTGTTTCCCTCTCCATGTTCCTTATAACATCAGCTCTTCCTGGAGGTGGGGAACAAGAATGCCAACAGTTTCTGGGCTGCTAATCTTCCCTTGGAGGAAGAGCTCTACAGTGGAGCTTCAGCAGAGCAGCGTGCCACTTTCATCCGCAGGAAGTACAGGGAAAGGAAGTACCGGAGGATCCTGGAGGGCTTTCATGACCGGGAGCAGCTCAACCAGGTGCGACTTTCATGAAGACACTTGGAAAGACAAAATTTAAGTTATAGAGAACCTGTTGTTTTGAGCCAGTATTGTTTTTTTTGTTCATACATTAACAATTCGGAGTTGTTCGTGTCTTCTTACTGGCCATTGAGTATCACGTCTTGACAAGTACTTGTCTAAGGAGGAGAAAATACACTGCCTTGGATTAAACGATGACTTTACACTCTTTTCTAACCATATGCTAAACTTGTTTGCTTTTTCACTACTGCGTGTCTTGTCTGCTTTTCTCTGTAAACACGCAGAGCAGATTGGGTGCAGTACAGTAGATCTACCACTTGGCCGCTTGGCAACTCTCTCACTGCCTTGTCAAGTTATCCTCAATATTAAAATTAGGGTTAGTTTTTCAATGACTGTGTGTCACTAATTGCTGTCTCATACACACTGATTATATCAGTAAAACTGTGATATTCTTCAACTGCACGCTCACTTAGTTTCTGAAACTTTTTCTCATCAAGGAACCCTAAATTGACACACGGTCACAAATTAGACCGTGGACCCCCATTTCATAAGATTTTGCCCCATCTGAAAGGATATTACAGAAAGTGTGTGAAACCCATGACCCCAGAATTCATACATTATGATATTGTGTTACTTTTGGATAGATTTATAACAAAAACAAGCAATTCCTCCTTTTGCTGGTGACCCCACTTTGAGAATCACTGACATTGAAATCTAGAGACAGTGATTTTTGTCAGAGTTAGCAGTGTTATGTCCTGCTAGCCATGTTAGGTACCATAAAATTAGCTAGCAATGAACAACTAGCATATCTTTTAGATGTACTAGCTGTCCTGGTGATTTTCAACTGGACAGCTAGTACATCAGAGCTAACAGAACTATATCCTGCTAGCTGCATAGTGTGAACAAGTAACACATCAAGAAATAAATCTAGTTATGACTTTGAATGTGTTATGCTATTTGTAATACCTGTTTTGTTGTCTGGTTGCAGCCATGCAGTGATAAGTGGACAGCTACAATAGCTGCATCTGTAATTCTGTGAAACATGGTACATAGCATACTCCATAGGCCAAATCCACTGAACCTGAAAGAGCCCATATATTCCTGACCTTCTGACCTTCAGTAAGACTGCACTATAAGTAAAAAGGCCTAAGGGGGAAGTCTTATCGATCTCAAGTGTAAGCAGGTTGGTGCTAAGGCTTTCTCTGCCAGTATGTGGTTCATGGTTTATTGCTCTGACAAAAAAGCTCCTGTTTTTTTTTTGGCTTCCTCTTAAAGAGAAGGTCTTAAAAGCACCATGCACTGAGCCTCCAAACAGCTAAGTTTCCACCTGCGTCAGCATTTACGCAGATCAGTCTCCTTGTATTGTTTTCTCGAGGAGAAAAGAGAGGGATGGATATGTAGAGAGAACGATGGAATGAGGGGGGAAGTAAGGAAGAGGTATACTCGCTAGCTAAGTGGAAAAGTGGATTAGGATTCGCAACAGAAACGCTTGGGCTGGTTTTATTGCGGCTTTACTGGCTTGTTTGTGTGTCTGTGTGGGAGTGTGTGGTGTGTATATGCGTGTGAACATGTGTGCTGCTCCACTAAGGATGTGTGAATTTACTGTTAGAGTTTTTTGCAGAGCAGTGTAGAAGAGGAAGTGTGACAGACACAGAGATCGTGCCAGCCTAAAAGGGCTAGGCCAAGGGAGAAGTGCATGTGAGAGAAAGAAAAAGAGAGCAAAAAAGGTAGAAGTGGGTGGTTGTGTTTGCTTTCTCTTGACGTGGTCTACCTTTTTAAGTGGGCTCAACAGATTTGATAGGGATCAACGTGTCATAGAGCCATTATACACACTGTGATTGAACGTTTGTGTGTGTGCGTGTATGTGTGTCAGAGATGGGGACTTGAGTTTGAGACTCGGACTCCAGTCCGTCTTATGCCGGGCTTACACCAAAGGATTTTCACAGTCCCAGACTAAAGACCGGCAGTCTTTAGGAATCTTTACTGAAGTCTCGGCGCGCTCCCGTCGTCTCAATCGTTAAATGTGAGGTGATAATCTGTAGTCGGCGACCCGATTTATGCCAGTCTTTCTCTAGTCTTTCATATCAAACATGTTTGATATTATCGCAAGTCCTAGCGTAGTCCTAGGACTTGCGATAATAAAATCATTCTCCGAAAACCGGAAGCCATCAGTCACAACACAGAACCATGTCGATGGACGTGGAAACCCAACAAGCGCCAAGCAGGCGAAAATGGACAGTGGAAAAAGAAGTAAACAGAGCATCCTCTGTCCTGATTGACAGGTCGCCATGGTGGAGACCAATCAGCTTGTAGCCCCGCCCTAAAGCCTCCCCTGCTTCCTGGTCTATGTTCCTCTAAATGGGACCATAATTTACTAAATGAACATCATGCTTTGTTGAAGAAGACTTGAAACTAGCAACTGAGACCATCAGGAAAGTGTTTACTGGGGGAATAAATCAGCTGAGAAGGAGAAACATTTTCTTTCTGCAGCCGGTGGAGTCGCCCCCTGCTGGCTGCCGGAGGATCCTGCTTGCTTTTACTACATGAAGCCAGTAATACTACTTTCCTGGTAGCATCCAGCCCTGGTTAGTACATGTAGTATCATTTAAAGGATGATGAAGGAAGAAAATAATCTAGTTGTAGTCTTGTAAATAGTGTCACTACAAGATTCAGTGTTTGTAAAATCTTTAGTCTGAGACTAAAAACTGTGAACCCACAGTGTTTAGATGTGAGCTGATAATCTTATAAAGTCTTTTCTAAATCTTTTCAAAATCTTTTGGTGTACGCCCAGCATTAAGTGTCTTAAGACTTGACTTGAGACTCGCCCTTAAAAGACTTCATACTTGACTCGAACTCATGAACAGTGTTTATTTTTAGGAAACGTGTGATGCACTTGCTGTTATTCCCCTCCCTGCGTTACCTATAACCTGCCTACGTAACACATACTACGTATCTAATGCGTGGCGGCCACACATGAGAGAGGACAACAAACACCTGCAGCTGCTGTGCCATTTATCATAAACTTTAAAATGGCTTTAAAACTTCATACAACAAGACCCAAACAAAGAAGCGTGGTTAGCAACCTGTGGTGAGTAAACATGTTTAGCTCAGCATTGGCCATCTAACTTTTGCTTGCTTCTTGCTTTAGCTGCGACCTACGAAAGGGTTTACTCCGACTGTCGTTCGTTATGAAATGATGAATGAGCGTTTGTTTACTTGCCAAACTTGTCGTGGTCGATTAACGTAATTATTTACATCCCGCCGGCTGCCATCTCATTAATTATTAACGCAGCCCACAAACAGGTTACAAGTTTATTCTTGATCATGTAACTTTACAGTTTTATTTAGTTAACGTTACACTGGTTTGAGAGTCTAAGGTTGGGGTTGACTTACAGTAGTTAATAAGCTGTCATTAATTGCATTGCACATTACATGGTTTTGCTCTGTAAGTAAAAACAGGTTACAGTTACAGAATCCCTTATAGCTATGAAGCAGTGTTATAAGCAGCCTGGATTGAATGCAGCAGGAGATGTAGCATTCATTATAACCACAAGTGACTTGAGACTTGACTTGGACTCTAGCTCAAAGACTTGTGAGCATATCTGGTGTGTGTGTGTTTAAATAACAAAAACAAAAACAATTCCACTTATCTCTACATAAAGTCATAAATCACAAGTAACCTATATAAGATATCTAAAAAATGTATTTTTAACATAAACAAGGACACTGAGTCTAATCTCATTGGACACGCCGTTCCACTTCTGTGTCACACTTACTTACTGTAACACAAGTATGAAGACGAAAAAATAAAAGCTATATAAAACCCATTCCTTTGGGAGTCTTCTCTGGGACAAAGACAATAATACTAGTAATTTCCTCATTGACATTCATGCAATTTTGAAATCATTCAGTGGCATTTAAGCAAGTTTTATGGGCCCAGGGGTCATGAAACTCACTCAGCACATGCAGTAAATTACAGTTTAAAGTGTCGATTAATGTAATAAAATAAAAATAAAAAGGTACTGAAGTGATTTACACCTGACGGCATCAATATGTCTCTTACATAACCCCAACAGCACACGCTTATTCTGTTAGGATGTTTTTGTTCTGTGTCCGTCCTCCTCATTTTGTGCCCTCTGTCTAACCCGCTCTCTGTATTCCTTAGTCCCATGTTCCCCATTAGAAGCTCATATCCCAGTGACCTCCACAGAGTCTCCGCAGGCCACATGACCTAGAGAGAGAGTTAGGGGAGGGTGTCAAAGGCCCTTCTTATATCATTACACACACACTCACACACGCTAACACACATAAACCCTCTAGTGGCTGCAGTAATTGCTATGACACAAAGGTCATTTCCAGAGACGATACAGAATAAGGCCAGGTTACATGGGACTATTTTGCCTTAATCTGACCCTGTCGTGTGTGTGTGACATGTGTGGTGTGTGTTTAAAAACTAATCATATCTCTATATATTTTTGTTTTGTTTTGATGTTTTTTGGGTTATTTGTTGTTGCAGAAACCGTGTACATAGAAATAAATGCACGCGGGTGCCTAGAACACACACATACTTAAATATCTTTATCTCACTGCAGGTCCTTTGTGTGGGCGGGCAGGTTATATTGACAGGTACTTTGTTTGTGTGTGTACTTTGCCTGTGTATATGCGCAGCCTGGCCGTGCCTCACTTTCAGACGGATCTTCCTTGTTTGTGGCAGATCGATGCAGCTTACTGACTTGACCCAAGTCCGATGAAACGAGAGGTTGCTCGTTGAAATTCCGCTATTTGCCACTCGACTCCTCTGTTGATCCACTTTGTTGCGGGTCATCGTGCACAATGTCACATCAATTGACTGGACTGATAGAAAGAGACAGACAGAGAGGGAAAATATTATCCTCACTCAGACTGTATTCTTCTTACTCTTTTCTCTTGCTTCTCGTAGCTGGCTCAATTTTTGAAGCAGGTGAATAGTTTTAACAAAGCGTGTCTGCATGGCTAGACATTACATATATGAGTGTGGTTCTTGTCTCTTATTAAAGAAGGAATTGAACATCATGTATTCATAGTTTGTTTTACAGGCCCTGGGATGAAGTCCATGGGCAAAATGCTGAGGCCCGTGCAGAGGTGCTTTAAGCAGCAGTTCTTCTAATGGCTGCTGTTGATAAAGAGAGTTCAGTCTTCAGGGTAAAGCACTTTTGTAAAGAGACAAATAAAACAATAAAGGAATATAAGAAGAATAGAAAAATTTGAAGATGTCAGGGCGTTAATTGAGTATCTCTCTTCTTTTATCTCTTGGAGAAAGTTTAACCAAATAATCTTCCATTAAGGAGATATTAAACTTTATTTATTAGAGATGTCTTTGATTGACAGGCATGTCAGTCTGTCACAGCAAGCTGTGGTGTTTGCTGTTTGATCGATGACCTCTGCTTTCCCCATTTTTTGTCATTCTTTTTTAATCAAGCCTGTATGAAAATGTGCCCTTAAACTGAGAATGCGTTATAACAACACTTTTAATTAGTTTACAATTGGAATTGAGTTGAAGGGATGGATGCTTTCCTTTAACTTAGCTTAGCTTTATTTGTGCATCTTTTGACATACTGTATGATTAAGGGTAGATTTCTTAGATTTCAATGTATATTTTAAACCTGGAGGTTTAATACAAAATGTATTGAGCTCTAAACAAAGTAAAGTACACAGACAGTATGTGTTTTTATAAAAAGTACATAATTGTATATTTTACAGTATATGCCCTTCGTAACATGTTTTAACATTTTCATATATTTCTTGCATACTCTTGCATATATTCACTCTGTGTTTTTCTTTGCCTCAGTATGCGCTGCTGTTGTTGTTTTCTCAGTTTATTGTAATTCATGCCTTTATTTCCACATTTCTCTTCTTCGAAATTGTTAGTTTCATTATATTTAATATAGCCCATTTGTCCTGTTCTTATTTTCTATATTCCTTTTTTCATAGGGATTAGAGATGTAATGATTCCCATGGGGAGTATTAAAGTTTGATCTTATTTTAACTTCTCTTTTGAACTCAGCCGGCGGAACTCAATTCTAAACTTTATATGGTTTTCTGACGCTGCTTTATAGACTCTCTGTCCTCTATCAACCTGCCATGCACACACAGACACAGCGACATCAAGCTTCTCCTCCTACACAAGAAGTGAGACCACACTCTCTTTTCCAGGGATTTTCGCTGGTTCATTGTCTGTGATGTGAAAATTTTAAAGGTATTAATCCAGTTATGGAAAGCTACTTAGAAACGCAATGAGCCGCAGCTGCAGTTACTCAGTCTTTTATTACACCAGGAAATGTTAAGTGGACTTGAAGATTTGTGATCCCTAAAAATCCACCTTTAGAATCCAAGTTACAAACATGTCAAAATTACAGATACAGTTTTATCCTACACAGAATACATTATTGAAGAATTTTATAAATGGTGATGAGACCTCATGAGACCCATATCGAGCGAAAGCACTGTACAGAGAAACTCCTCATCGGCTCTTTTATGTGTGTACAGGCACTGTGTGCAGCTGTGGTGTTGCCTGACTTGCTGCAGACCATGGCGCTGGTGTTCAGTGGGGCTGATGTTATGTGCGCCACCAGGGATCCAACCTTCTCCACCCCGTATCTCTTGGCCCAACGTGCTGGACAGAGGCTACAAATGGAGTTCCTTCACCAGAACAAACTCTCTGGTAAGCAACAATGGGTGCCGTTTACTGTTCCTATGCCTGTCAGGGTTTCCCTTTCTGCATGGCACAATCATTTGGCAGATTTACCACTGAAATAGTTGTTCTCTAATTACACACAAAAGTAAACAGAGGCAGATGTTTCATTCCGAGCTGATGACCGCCAGTTTAATTCAATTAAATTCATTTATATTTATTCATATAGCGCCAATCACAAAAGTTACCTCAAAGCACTTTTCATAAAAGAGCAGGTCTAGACCATACTCTGTGATGTTATTTACAGAAGCCCAACACACAAGCACTAAGCAAGCACAGTTTAGTTACCTGAAATTACTTTTTGCTACCAGATTTTATCAGCTGTAGCTAGCTAGCTAATTTATGCTAACTCTGTTAGTTGGCTTTTTACTATTTCCAGCGGACTCACACTTAATAATAATTCTGCAAGTATGCACTTGATGGCTACATAAATTAGGTAAAATTAGGTAAGATTGAGACTAAAGCTAACAGATCCTCGGCAAAAACGTTACTTGTTACTTGTAAGATGAACTCGGAGTAGCAAAACAGAGGTTTCCTCAAACCAAATAAAGAGCAGGACTGAGCAGCTAACATTACCTTAACTCTGATACAGTGACGTTTGGTTTCTGCATAGTAAATGTGTCAGTCCTGTATTGGGCTTTAATGTAGTTAGGAAACAATATTCTCCTTTATTGCTCATTTACTATTGTTGGTAGTAAGCTAGTTAGCATGCTAATGTTAGCGGTTTACGTTAGAGCCAAGCAAGAAGCTTCCAGTCTGAGACGTGACTCCACTGCGAAAGTCCCTTATACCTGCATTCTATTGAATGGCCAGCAGGGGGCGACTCTTCTGGTTGCAAAAAGAAGTCCAGTTCCATTAGAAACAATGGTAAATTGACCCTACTTCTCACCTGAATAATTACCTCAGTAAACACTTTCCAAATGAGTTGATGGTCTCAGTCGCTAGGTTCATGTCTTCTTCAACACAGCATGTTGTTCATTTAGTAAATTATGGTCTCATTTATTTTACAATAGACCAGAAAGCAGAGTATATTTCAGGGCGGGATTATCTATGATTGACAAGTCGTTACCATGGCGACCCATCAATCGGGCTAGAGCCGATTCACACCCTCTGCACTGTGTAAATTTAACCAGTGCCGCTGAAACAGCTTATTAGGAGTCGGCTGTTCACTTTCTCTGGTGAGTACATTTAGTTTTAAGACTTTTGTTTGCTAGACAAAATTTTCAGCCCTGTTAAAATGACAGTTGAGTGTGAGTTACAGTTGCAACTAGCTAAGCAAGCTAGCTAGCTCCACACACGGCCGTTAGCTCTGCTGTCTCGTCCAAATATGGTCACTTCCGGGCACTTCCTGGTGGCAAAAACTCAACATGGCAGCCTATCGGCTAAACTTGCAGCTTTCAAAACAGCAGTCCAAAAAACCAACAGGTGACGTCACGATGACTACGTCCATTTCTTATATACAGTGTATGGTTAGAGCAGATAAACACACTGCTTAATCAACTCTTTACGGTTTGGCACTTGTTGTTTAAGGTTGGAAAAGATATTTGAAAAGATGCCACTCCACCCTCTGCGTGTTTTGTCCATCTGAGGGTATATTTTCTCACAATTACTGCACATACGCTATAATTCAATAACAAAGTGAAAAGAGTTCCAGCTAGAATACAGGAAACTTTCCGCTGGTCAGTGTTCAACCCAGGTGAGGTGTTAGGCCACAGAAATTAGTTATGAAGCAAAATAACTCATTTATTCTTCTCTTGTCAGACCTAAAAAACCCAAAAAACCAAGAGATGCTGACACGCTGGCATAAATCTGCGCAACAGCCTTTAAACTAGGTGTGCAAGTTGGACCTTTACAACCGTAGACGCCACATATATTCAGCCCATTGTCTTTATACTTTAACAAGCAAATCATGTTTAAAACCCGTGCTCACCGCTGTGCTGCCATGTTTATAAAAGCACAGTGTGAGGTTTTTTTCTACTGCCATGAATAGAAAATGAAGGCAGAAGGCCAGCGTTTTAAGTTAAACTCTCTCTCCTTCTTCCCCCAACTCTCCTTTGTATTACCCACCTCATGTTCCTGGCGTCGGAGACACACCACAGATGTGCTGTGTTCTGCAGCTTCCTCATGACGGGTGTGTTTTGTTTGTGTGGTTCCACACCGTGCTGATGATAAGAATGTATTAGATTAAAGGAGCGAGAGAGGCCGTCGGCTGGGGCCACGGAAAGACTTTCTCTGGGACTTTATTTTACATAATGTATGCGCTTGCATCTGTGCACAATCGCCGGCACCGAGCCTGTTAGGGACTCCTAATTGCTAGCATGGGTCACCTGGTCGCCATGGTGATGGCCATTACTTGGAGGTGAGGTGTGCTTGAAGACACACATCAAGACTGACAGACACACATACAGACATTCACACGTGTTGAATTGTCCATCTGAAATGTGTAGCATGCAGGCAGTTTCTATATGCTCATTATAAGTCTGGAAGTTGTTGGGCTTCATCATTAACAAACAGACAAATGCTGAGCCAACCAGACTCTAGGCCAGCTACTGCAGGCAACAAGGACCTAGGTCGGGGAGGTTACCAAGAACCCAACTGCCAGTCTGACAGGTTTATTGTTCCTTGGCTGTAAAAGACAACTTGCCTCAGGGACAACAATCAGTCCAGCGGTTGGCAAGTGGGGACTATACGGCAGAGTGGCCACAAGGAAGCTACTTCTGATAAGATCCTGAAATACCAGCTCCATATCCCAAGGAACTACCTTCATATTTGAAAATTGTGTGTTTTTTATAAATGCACAATCTTTCCATAACATTAACTGAGAGTTTAAGCTGCCCAGGATTAACCATAGCTTAGCCAGTATGTATTTGCTATAACCACTTTCTTAACCTTAAATGCAACTTAACTTAACTCTACATGCCGTGTATGGATATTGTAGAAACAAATCCTTTAAAACATGTTGGCATTGAACATAATCTGGGGTTTGTCTCAACCATCAAACACAGAATCAATGTTCTGTCTGCCTGTACAGCTTTGAAATTCCCAGCACACATGAAGTCTACACTGAAGGTTTATTATTCTGATGACATATCCCAAGAAAAACAACAATAAATTGATCCTTCCAGATAGGGTTGAGTCGATAGAGGATGCCGTTGTCCATCGGCGATGGCTGACGGATATCACAATGTTGAGTTGACATTGTGATTGTAAAACTGCTTAACTGTGCTGTTGACATGTTTTCCTCATTATGATGAACCTTTATTTTTGCTCCTTAGAAAGTGTGTGGAGATGATCACCTGGCTGTTTGTAAAATAATAAAAACACAAATCTATAAATATAATTGGTGAAACTACAGCTCTAACACTAAAGACATGTACTATTATGGTGTGCTGAAAAGATTAAGGCTCCACGCAAAACACTGTCCTAATTCCACATTTTCCAACTGCCGGACACATTGTCATATCACACAAAGCTGTGGCTGGTGGTGTCTGCATGATTTTTTTTGTGCATGCAGCCCCTAGAGTTTGCAGAGAAAGATTTGTGAATGTTTTGATTAAACAAAAATTGAACTTTTTCAGTTGTCATGCGCAGTGTTATGTTTGGCAGAAGCTGGGAACAATTCAATACCCACATGACAACATCCCTACTGCATAGTGTGGTGTTGACAGTGGGAAGATGGAAGGAAGAATAAAACGGGCCACATAGCAGCTGATATCGAGGACAAAACAGGGTTCAGATTTGTTTTAGAGTTCCAACAAACGGATGCACACATGCAAGTTAACATGAGGACACACATAGGTATTTTATTTGTTTGCAGTGGGGAAAAACAAGAAGATCAAAGCAAGGCAAGCCTGACATTTGGACAAATTTCTCAGTTGTCACTGATGAAGATAAAACAAACAAATTCACCCCCCCCCATTTGGGAGACTGGCATAAGCCAGCAATAAACAATCGGCAGGCACTAAAGTCTAAATTGGAATATCTCTTAGTGTGAAGAAAACACTGCCGCTGGGTCTCTTAACAATGTGAATCGTCCTCCCAGTTTGTGAAAAATAAAGATAGGAAAACCCTCCGTTTCCCATGGATAGAGTGCATCAAAACAAAGCTGTCACCCGGCTTCTCCCAGAGCCTCTCCCCCATCCCTTCCCTCCAGTGGCTCATTTGTAGCTCCAGCATTAGGACATCCACTGATGCCAGAGTATTGCCTCTTCATTAGCTCATTCTCTCTGCTTATATGTGAGTGCATGCATGTAGGCCTCGATGGACGTCGTTCTTCCACCCACACCTGCTCACCCCAAAGCACCCTGGGATACTGCAGAAGCATGTTCATTTACATATTGCCATCCCAGATTCCATTAATTAAAGCCAATGGCAGCTCTGCGAGGCAGTGTCTCTTTGCGATATAGGAACCCCTGAGGGCAGCTTCAATGATGGATCTCTCCCTTATGGTAAAAGGGCTGAAGCCTTTTACTATAAAGGTGGTTTCTTGTATATATTTTAAGCTCCGTTGTGATTTTTATGTCCAGTGTATTCCCATATGTTGCATTCAAGTGGCTACATAGGCAACATAAATGAAAATTTAACCATGAACAATCTGTATTTAGTGTCAAATTTTGTTTTCATCACAGGACCCCAAAAAGGTTTTAAAACTTTCAAGATCAATGGTTTCCCATTTGGGGTCAAGTTGTGCTAAACAGACAATGTCAAAGAAAACATTTTTGGTACAGTTAAAGCAAAATTTATAAAATGAATACACACTGCCAACGTCAAAATTTCTCAAGATGATCTATTTTGGCACAACTCATATCTTACCGTGCTGTCACCAGAGTCTGTCCTGTCACTTACCATTGTGCACATGGGAAGGGATATGACACCAGGCATCAAATACCTGGAAAACTGTATCTTGATCTGTACCACTTTCTGAATGCTAATCTACAGCCTTAATGGTTAAGGAGACAAAAATCTTTAAGTGGACAGTTGTTGGTAATCAGTGTCCGCACAGAACCTCTACACTAAATTGGAAGTAATTCTTGATAAAAGCCTAAGCTGATGGACTAAAACTGTAAATGTAAATTTTATAAAATGGGCATTATAAATCCCAAAATATGTGCATTGATGGTGTTGCCAGCATTGCTTTAACATGCAGGTCTGTGACTTAAATGGACGACACAGAGGGTTGGTTCTTATAAAGGAGCACTTTATAAACAGACAAAAGAAGTTTCGGTCCTTGGAATGGTCACACACTGTGTGCTGGTGTCACTGGTCCCTGTGTGATGGGAAAGACAAGTTTGTAATTGGTTCTGAAATGCTGCAGGTGCGTAACATTAACAACTGAGCTCCACCGGACACTTGGCATACCAATACACAGACACTCTGGATCTGTTTTACAAAATGTAAACTCACCAGTTCCTTTTACATGTCATTAGGAATCTGGTAGATTGGTCTAAAATCGTATACGTATATAATGAATACCTTTGTCTTGTTGCTGGAAGATGTCCTGTTGTACTTTTCTTGTTGTAGTTTTTGAAGTTTGGCCTTGAACTGTGGCCTATAATGTCCCATGTAGGGTTGGCCTCATCACCAAAAAATAAAACAAATATCTTATATTCAACCATCTAAACACTGATCAATGTTAAAGATCCTGTGATTGACAAATCTGTAGTCACAATGGCCACCAGGGGCAGTTCCAGTGAATGAACACTAGCTAGCTTCCATATTTGTCTGCTGAGACAAGCTGAGAAAAGTTTCCTTCTGCTGCGGAAAATGAGGCAGATGGGAGCTGTGAACCAAAATAGTAAAGCCAAAACAGTGAGCTGATAAGATGCTAAAATGCTCCGTAGAACTGAGTGGAACTGCAGGTTTGATTGATGGTTTTCTGTTGGTCACCATAAATGACACCTTTCACATTTAACATTGTCCATTTGAACCATTATCTACATAAAAATATTAAATAATGCAGCTTAGATATGTGTAGAATTACATAGTTTGGCGCATCCCAGTGGTGGTGTGAATATAGACACTGAAAGAAAGCTGTGCCATTATTCCCTGGGATTGTCATACTTTTCTACAAACAAAAACGCATACCATTAGAATTAAAGCTAAACTCTACGAAATTCTACAAAAAAAGTGTTTTTAAGGTTGCAATTTTGGTTTCTGCATTAAACAACTTGTTTCTTGCAACAAGACAGTGAACCCCTGCCAGCTATTCCCCCTTGTAAATCTCTGGATAAAAGCATCAGCTAATGCCTAAACTGTAAACACAGCAATGTAAACATGTAAATTGTGTTTTATGGCGGCTCTTCACTCCACCCAGGAGGCCATTGTACTGTAAAACCAAGCTTAACAGCGATGCCTCTTACTGTTGACATCATTCTGCTTCTTAAATGACACACCACGGATTTGGAGGCAAAGAAGTTTTATTGTTGCCATCCTAGCATCCCTGACGCCTCGGATCTCTGAATCTCGCGGCACATTAAAAATTTATCCAGCAGGCTTTCTGTGTGGATAATAAAAAGATGAATACCAACACACACACACACACACAAATACACACATATACACAAACACTAAATCTGAGGCCCTGTTTCATCTTGAGTCTCCATTCCACCCTGTTGTTAGCAACATCTCAAGTGTCTGCCAGTTTCTTCAGTGCTTGTTGACGTTGTTTATGTTTTTAACCAGTACACACACTTTACACTGGACTGTTAGAGGGTCAGGAGTTCACGAGCAGCTGCTGAGTTTTATTTTTTATTTTTAAGGTTTTCCCTGCCGTATCGTCTGTATGTGGATGGTCTTAATTTTGAAAACAAGTGCTTTTGGCTAAAAACTGTTTGAGCATGTATGTGGCCTCTGCATAAATTTATTTCTGTATTCACGCGAATGTTTTTGGATCTTTTTTTTTGTGAAGATCTTGAGCTGACTTGTACATGTTATCTTAGCTTGCCTTGCATATGTTAGCCATTTGTGTTATCATTTACTATGCGGAGACTCACTGTCTCTGTATGTGTGAGCAACTGCCTCTGATTACCCCACTGTCCACTGCTTGTCGGGGACCACTTTGTGACCGTTGCCGTGGGCGACCAGATGGCTAATTGAGCACTCTGTCATGTCACCTCCCTTCACTGGGGACTGAGCCAATCAGCTCAGGCCAGACTTCTCAACTGCTGCCCCCACAGACATCACAGTACCATCTTAACAGAGTCCAGCTTTAGGGGCCCGGAGGGACGGTTTTGAAGGCTCACAGAGAAAGCCTTGTTATAACTGATACAGCATCAAGCCACTGGCTTATTTACATTCTCTCAACCTGAGTGGTTGGAAAATTGCATGCTAGTGTGTGTGTGTGTGTGTGTGTGTGTGTGTGTGTGTGTGTGTGTGCGGGCTCACTTTCCTTCAGTTTGCTGATTAAATTCTGTAAGATTCCATGTATTTATGATGCTGCTATTGGCATACACATTGTCCATGTTGGATTCAAAGCTAAATTACAGATGTTGCTAACGAAGGTGACCCAGGTTTTATATCATCCTTGGCGTCACATCAGAAATAGATTGCACTCTTTAGAAATGGCAACAGTGCATAAAAATGCTTTTATCATGCCAGATATTGTTGGGCTGCTTTTCAGTTACAGTACTCATTTCTAATTACCATGTTGGAAATCAATTGTCTTTTAGCTATTTAGTCAGGACGTCTCATTGTGATCAATATCTATTTTACCAGTGAGACCTGAGAACAAATTACTTTTACGTCACAACTTGACAGTGAAGTCACACAAATCAGTCACCACACACAGAGACACACTAATTAAAACATTCACAAGCCGTAGTAAAGATATCAGTTTGTAGAAGCTTAGAGGAGTTAATAATAAGGTGCGAAATACTAACATTCAGTCTAGCCCAGTTCAGAGTTGGTAGAAGGAACTTTCAAAGACAACCTTCCCTAATTTTATTAAGCTTGGTCCATGTGAGACAAAAGGATATATATTGCATCTATAAAATATTTGAGTTGAAATACATCCATACATTTTCTAAATTACAGATGATAACGTAAAAATCTAAACTTTTTTTTAATGTAATAAGAATAACATTTAGACAAATAATCTTGCTTGCGCTACCAATTAGTGATGAGTAATGGCTCTGCCCCACTATTTACAAATAAACAAAAGTCAGCAGTGCAAACAGTATACTACAAGCCATAGCTTGACATGGTCTCAGTGCATTTTTTCATTTTTAATAGGCCTGAAAATAAACTATAGGTTATCAGTGCTAAACTGTAACAGTTTGAAAACAAACCTACACAAAATATTCAGACTTTTTCCCACGTGTTGTCATGTATGAAAACACCCAAAATGAACACTGCTAAGTGGACTTACAGTTTTTGATCCATATAAACGGTTTCCACTGTAATGCGATGCTTGTTTGTGTTAATTTACTGTAATTCAAAGATTATTCATGTGTGTGTGAACACACTGAATTAGTTGACATAGAACACACATACATTCAGAAGAAATTGTCTTTTTAAATTAACAGATTGTTTTTCTCTGGGGAATGATATGTGGCCCTAAAATGAGGCTTCGTGGTGTCAGTTATTGGTGGAAATGTCGCTTCAATTAAAAGTGGTTTCAATTAAAGTTATTTTACCTTGCTTGATGAGAGCTGGAGGTAGTGAAGATAAAATCTGTAAGATATTGCCAAGGCCTCGGCAGAAAATTGAACCTCAGAATTGAAGCTAATTGAATTTGAGAATGATAAGGTTGAATGCGGGGAGCTCTTAAAGCTAGCAAGAAAAGATGGGAAGTGGGAGTTCAGAAGAAAAGGAGGAAAATGAGGGAAGGCTTCTAATTTAAATGGACAAAGATGAAGAGTGTAAAACTCATCTTTAACAGATACAGAACATGCAGGTTTGTGCCTTGAAATGCTCTCAGAACACCTTATCTTTGACTTTGCAAGAGTATAACCGTGTGACAAAGTCATGACTAAATAAACAGTGGTTTGTATAATCATGTTTTATGCTGCTTGTGGGAGAAATAGATAATACTGTGCAGGTTCATTTGTGCCCACAGGGAAATATTCTCCACATGGAGGTCAGAGCTCAGGTTGAAGAACAGCTGCCATGAAACTGACAAGGATTCAGTGTCTTGCTGAAGGGCACTTCAACAATGGGGAAGCAGGCCATCATGGACCATGATTCCATGTTTTCTGGTTGGAGGACAATCTTTTTAGGGATTTTACATGAATATGAATAGGATATAAAGATAGAATTACATCTGGTATTATTACTATCTTGATCTGAAAACAAATTCAGTCCAAACCAAACCTGTTTTTTTGGGGGGGTTTTTGCGACAACAGTATGATATAAAAATGATGATGACTTGATGGAAGCTGGACATCTTGACAAATAATATCTAGATAGTATGCTGTATTAATCCAGGCATAAGCATAGCATTCATTGGCAAATTCCATACAAAGCACCTTATTTAAGCTATTTTAGTCTGCCTACCCTTGCTGCTTGTAAGCACCCCACAGTAGCTTGTAAGCACCCCACATAAGAATGACAGGACTGTCTTTGTATGCTTCAACTTAACCTGCTGCTTGTTATGTCGAGTCCCGTCCTTGATGAAGATCCATGATAAATCATCTGTATCAGGGACACAGCATCAGCAATATGAAGCAGAGGGAGCCATCAGTGAAGACAGAGCCATTCCCACTCGCCAGATCTCTTATCTGGCAAGCAAAATCCAAATACTCCCAGCATTTGTGAACGTCCAGTGCCCAGACTCCTGGGAGCTTCACTTCAAAACAGTATTACAGCTCCAGTCAGAGCCTCTTATGAAGAACCTTTGCATTGTTTGAAAAAAATATCTATGTTGAACCCCACCTGCAGCCATCACTCTCCAGCATGAACTCTAGAATCTAAACCCTGGAGTCTGGTTTAGCACCCTTAACAATCACAGACACTTCAAAGTGATGCCTAACACTATTCACAATGGCATCTGTTGGGTTAAATGAGAAAAAACAGTATAAATTCAAGCAGCTCACCATATGTCATTTAGTCTTATTGGCTTGCTATGGAGTGCTCAGCTAGCTACTCCTCCTGGCACTTCCATGTAAGCTCATGGAAGGCCAGGGAGGCTTGAGGGTGTGGTCGTCTTTGCTGCTTTCAGGCTTTCCATGAATGCATATGGATGGGCAGGGAGGTGCTCTCCCTGAGGATCCATAGGCATGTGAAAGTGTGCCAGAACAGAGCCATACAGCAAAACATAACACTTTACTGCAGTGCAAATATCAGTTTCTTTGATGAAAGTTGTCCTGACTGAACTACCATTGCCAACAAATGCGTTTTTGTATTTTTCATCTTTATGTTTGAATGCGTAACAGTGGAATACAGTTTTTTGAATTAATTTTGACAAACTGTGATATACTGTATATCCATGTTATTAAATTGCCTTTTTAAAATTGTGATATTATGTTATGTCAACCAGTCCTAAGACACAGTCTCTCGGTTTTTTTGAAGCTAGTTCTATATTTTTAGTAGCTGTCTTGTGAAAACCATGTATCTCCAAATACCTTTTTTTTCACGAGGTAATAAAAAAGATGTTTGTGGCTTTGTGACAATCCAATGAGAGTTGAATCATCATTTGAATTTATCTGATATTCAAAAACAACATACGTGTTTTTAGTGGATGCTATGCTAGGATTCACTGGTGTTCAAGTACATTTTACATTTAAAATTTGTACTTAAATTTTATGCCATTAGGTAGAGGTGAAATGGTGACACAGATGTGCAAGTGAGCGATCAGAGTGGTGCAATGCCACCATCACATTCTTTGGGGAAATCCACGTCCCTACTCATTTACTGTCTCCCATTGTAGATTTCCCCAGACTTGAGCAGTGGTCGGAGAACACCTCCCTGTCTGATGCTTCCCTCTTCATGGATGGCTTCCTCTACATCTCCTCTGGCCCTGCCAAGACGACGCTGGACCGCCGTGGAAGAGATGGTGAGTGTAACTGCCGTTTTGCAAAACCCAGGCAAGCCAATCAATCCATCAATCCATTTATAAGCAATTTAAACTGCATGTTTGTCAGAGGTCTACTCCAGTTAAGCGCTGATCGATCAATCAGTGTCAGTCTGTCAGTTGTCAAACTGCCAATCGTTTAATCCGTACACCAAACAGTCCAGTCAAAACGATCAATGAATCTGTCTTTCAAATTCGTTCTGCGTCGGCCCTGTGGGAATACTTGTCAGACAGGAGTAAGTTCTTAGAATACCCAGCCGTGAATGCTCTGTGGAAGTACAGGGTAAATTAGGGCCAGGTTAAAAAAAAATTAACAAAAAGAGAAAAACTCTCTAGAGAGATGCTACCTCCAAAACTTCTGAATTCTCCTTCTTTTGTCTTCCAAGGCAGTTTCAAACTTTTAATCAGGCTCTGTTTCACACCCAACTCCTGCTCTGCTGTGGTCCCACTTCTCCAAACAGCTGGAGCGTTTCTTGGGCCCATGGGTAATTAGGAGAAGGAGCCAGCTTTGGATGCTGCCCCTGGGGATGGGGGTTATTGAGAAGGTTGAGGAAGCGGGATTGAGAATGGGGCCTGGAGGGGGGTTGGGGATGGCAGCTTGCAGCTACCTGCCACTTGAATGAGCTGAATCTCCTACGTCTTCATCTCCATTTCTATCACCCCACACACGCTTCACTCTTATTGGTGGTTGTACATGCTGGCTAATGAACAGGGCTGAGGTTAGGGAAACCCCCCTTAGAGGAGATTGGTGGGCGGTGGGGAGTCTTACCAGTGTTTATTGAAATTCTTATAATTTGTACAAATAGAATTTATTTTCATTTTATTTGTTAAAGTATAATTCCAGTGTGCAGTAATTTGGGTCATCTTTTCATAGTTGTTGGCCATCATTTCTGTTGATTAAGATAATATTGTACTCACCAAAGTAATCGCTGAGATCTGGGAACATGGCTACCTCAATACACTAGGATTAAACAGATATCTAATCAGTTTATGCGGAGGGAAACTTGAAATGTCGAAATCGCTGACCTGTGTTACCAATCAAAATTGGCTTACGTTTGGGTTTCTTCAAAACCTTCTTGCCTGTCTGACTTTTTTTTTAACAATTTTACCATGTTCCTAGATCTCAGCGATTAACTTGGTATGTACAGTGCTACTAATAATGACCTATCCCTTTTCAATATCTCTTGGTGAAACCGATCTGTCCTTTAAACCTGAATGTAGTTATTTTTTTCTTGGCCACATGGAGGGAGCAGAAACAAGCTAGTCACTAACTTTGCTGTTAAGTGCTGTGCAGGAAGTGGACACTAGGTTAGTTCAGCACAGCTTCTTGCTGAAAACACCTGTCTGCATATGGAAACATTATATTCTTTTTTTTACCTTTGTTTATGGTCAATGAGGGAGGAAAAGAATTGCTTGTTCACTTTCCACACACATATTTCAGGGAATGACCCCGGTCACAAGCTTGCTTCTCTAACCTTTAGGCATCCACTGCCCTTGATGTTAATAAGAGTGCTGAGTGTGAACCAAAAACAGTAAAGATGCGAGCTTAAAACCCCCCAAAAAACACTAAAATCCTCTGTAGAGCTAAGGTGAACAGCAGTGTTATTGGATGGATATCTATGTGTTCATCAGTACGAGTGATGCCCTTAACATTGCAAATGGTTATTTTACCCATTGTATTTATAATAATATTGATTAGAGCAGCTTTACGTAAGCATTTGTCTTTTCAGTGTGATTCGTCATTTTAAGGTAATTGCAGAGAAAAACACTATTGGCTGTTCTTATAAAAACCCATTGGTGTGACACTGTGTGGTTCGTTGTTCCAGGTCCATTTTAGTCAGTGCGTTTTGTACCACTTACAGGCACTGCACCATTCCAGACATGTCTCCCCTCAGATAAGTGCTCGTAATATTTTGGCCGATAAATACCTTGTTATTTCATCTATTATGGAGAGCTGTACAAGTTTGGCTTTTGTGCTTTAATGGGTTTAACTGCAGCTGCAGCTGTTGAAAAATTCAGGGGGGTTTGGGTTTAAAACTCACTGCGTTCCAACTACTTCAATCATGAGGAAGCACTGTCAGGACTTGTGAGCACGGAGGGATGGGGTATTTTTGAATGTACTCCAGGATGCTTTTCGCTCCTAGGCTAATGGTTTGATGGTCTATAGATACACCCAAGTTCTTAATAATTCACAAGTTGTTCTCGGGGCTTAATAAAAGCACTCAGCCACAGCATCTTAAACTTTGCCTTTTGTTTTTTTTGGTTTTTTTGTCTGGGGATGACTCCAGTAGGCTTTCATGCTTCCGCTGGTGGGAGCTAAATTCAGAGTACGACTTAAATTAATTTGGCAAGCCATTTTGGTAATGGCCTTGACAGAGGTTGCATGGGAGATCATTACGCCAGTCCACCATAATGAAATAAAATACTGTGCTGCTTAGCATTTATCAGAAAAACATGTTCAGACTAGATGCTGCTGGGAATATAAATTAGGATTAGAAAAACATTATTCCTTGTTGTTTTATTTGTGCTGAAATCAAGGTTGAACTGGTTTATTCTCCAGCGTGGCACCACTTTATTAGCTGTTCAGTTGAGCGCCGCTCTGTATCAGGTTCACGCAGTTGATTCCAGTATAAATGACGCCCCCAGCCCAAATAGGCAGAAGAGTGACTCATGCTACTTTCCCATTACGGAGTGTGTGCATGCTTTGTGCATGTCTGTGTGTGTGCACGTCAGTGTGCTCGTGAGAGTTTTGGGAATAAAAGAGAGACAGTACGCCGTTACTGTCTGAAATGGTGAGTGGCAGCAGGGAAATGGTACCCCTAATTTCTGATTAGTTTGGTCTTTTCCTCATCAGCTGCGCTCTGTTTTTTTGCCTGCAACAGTAACTCACAACTGCCAGAGAGAGAGAGAGAGAGAGGGTGGTGGGGGTGGTGGTGGTGGTGGTGGTGGGGATTGGGAACAGTTTTATTGAGGACACAAATCTGAGCCCATATGAACATTGAATTACTTGAATCTACAAAGCTGGAGTGGAGTTTTTGATAATAAACCAAATTGTCTTTATGGGTTATGTTAAAAATTGGTTTTCAAAGGATGTTAAATGATTGGAATTTTTAAGCAGTCACATTTATGTTATTCTGTTTTATATTTTATGAGGAGAACACTAAGCCTATTTAAACTATTTGTCTAAACCTTATATGCTTTTTGGAATATCCTTGCTCATATTACTGTGCATCTGCTTGCCTAAATGAGTGAGTAGTGCTGAAGCTTGGGCCAGAAATACATGGCAGATAGTGTTTTTTTCTCCTTCTTTATCTTATGCCATATCTGTCCATCCCTCCCTGTAATGAAGTGGGCTGTAATTCTGGCACAGACAGATCGTTCGGATACCTTCAGTTTCTCGATTTCCATTTCCAGCCCCCTGACAAGCTGTCCAGCAGATGTCTTCATCACAGATATTTTAGTCTGATGGTGAGATAGGCAGAAGATTGGCAGAAGGGGGAGAGGTGAGAGAATGAGGGAGGGAAGAGGGTGATTCAGTGGAAAGGGGCACGGCCTGCTTTTTCGATGCATACTGAAATGGGTGTCTGTGCAATGTCGATAAAAAGTTTAGGGGGACATTGGGTAAATCTGGGGGACTGCAGTTAAACATAAAGCTTGAGACACAATCAGAGCCCAAACCTTTGAGTAAATATGTTATTCTGTAATATGGTCCTTTCAGTCACTGAACAATAAGACAGTTTAATTGCCACATTGATGACTTGTTTAGTCCCATCAACCTGCTCATCTTGAATACTTGGTGCATTTAGCAAATTCGACAAATTGCTGAAGCGAGAGAGGAGGTGGGAAAAAAGTAGAAAAGGCCCGGCAGAGAGATTCCATATTTCCCCAGGAAAATGCTATGTGGGGAGCACTCTTGGCGTACAAGCTAATTGGCCCAATTTAGCTGGTGGAGGCATGTACCATGGTTGGCTTCCGCTAGCGTTGTCTCTGGCGGCTGGTTGCGGACTCCCGTGGAGAACGACTGGGCCACAGGGCCATTGCCCTGTGGCCCAGTCGTTGTGTGGAACAGCTGGCAATGGACGCAGCTGCCTGATTGTAAATCAAGCACTATTGTTCCCCCCATTGCGCTGGAGCTTGTGTAGAAGCTAGTGGTATCCCACCCGCGAAGGAAATGCTGAACCACAAACAAAGAAGGAAGAAGGATGATATGCAGGTTTTTCATAAAGCCAGTTTCCTGATAGAATATCTTGAAGGGATCCGAAGGCATTCACTGCTGTGATAGGCAGTAACATGTTTCGCAAATTCTGACATAGCTGAATAATAGTTACATTCAACTAAGTAAAACTCATTGCAGCTATTCCACATTTACACTGCAGTCCTTATGGTACTGAAATAGCAGCCATTCCTCCGGTAAGTATTATATTGGTACAACTTTCAGCCTGGTTTTCAGATATTCTTTTACTTTTAGGCCTACATAAAAATGTCATCATAGCTTCTTCTCTCTCCTCAGTGTACCAAAAGCCTTCATAGTCATTCACCATTCAAACCCAAAAGAGATAACTGTATCTGAAATTACGTTTGTCAAGCATTTATAATCTCACTACACCTTTTTGCTCCCCTTTAATCCTACTCCTTTACCAACCCTCGTTTTCTTCAGCACGTTAAAGCCTTATGTGAGGATCTGGACACTATTAGGATAATTCTTCAGAAACTGGATGGTTGAGTAGTGAGCCCATTCATCTGTTCACACTCTCTGGACCCAGGATCCCGTAGCAATTTGCTTCCCGGATTCACAGTGGGATTTTTAATGTCCTTCTCCTTGAAACTGAGATGAAATTAAAAACTTTTCCCCGCATTTCTACAGCATAGATTTTGTGAGACGTTGTCTGTTCAAGGAGACAGGATCCGGACACCACATGCACCAACATCAAAATGAGATCTATTAATATTTCTGATGTAGTAAGAGCTGCCTCATTTACATATTTCAAGGTCCCAAACATTTTGGCTTGTGAACCCTCAAAACGACGAAATGTCTCCTGGGACCCCTCGTCACTGAATGTCTACTGCTTGTGACAAGTTCACTCAAAGAGTGAATTTTAAAATCCATATTGTATTTTTATCATTCCTGGGGGCCTAAATATGTAAAATCAATTTCCAAAAAAATTTTCAAGAATAACTGACATGAAAAAGAAGATTTTTGTTTCTATCATGTTAATCACGTTACGACCCCAGGTTTAGGGCAGTGGTTCCCATCCTGTATTGCTCAAGAACCATTGATGGATAAGTAACCTGGTGGTGTCACTAGATGAAACGTCAGGATAACCAAAACCAAAACAAAACCGACTGACCACTATCTGTACAGCAATGCCGCTAACTTGGTAATGATGCAAAGATTAAAGGAAGATATATAACAAATACAACTGACCCTTCAGATTAATCTCGTGGTCCCAGGTTGGGAACCACTGCCCCACACAGCCAGTACGTCAGTTACATACATATCTTAAACTCACATAATAGCCTCTTCAGCCACAGGGGCCATTATAAAGCAAATTGTCTAGAGAATCAATGGCATCACCGCTTTCTAGCAGCTTATGATAGCAATTGACTTCAGTTAGGAAATGTAGTGTGCTTTTTTTAAGAAGATGATTGTGTGACGGTTGCAGATGGTACAAATGAAACCATTCAGGTATTAGTCTATTAGAGGAGGAACAGAGGGAATAGAGGCAAAATTACAGGAAAACAACTTAAATACTCGCCAGTGTGGGAAATGATGGACATGACATTTTCTGCAGTCCTGGAAAACATTTGCAACGGAAGTGAAGTGCATTACAATCTTTTCCGTCACCAAGACAACAATGTCCCCCCGTCGGATAGGTTGGTAATGACTTTAAATACCAGAGTCTCTCTCTCTCTCTCTCTCTCTCACCCCCCCCCACACACACACACACAACACTGCTACATGCACAGATAGAGATGATGATTCTTTGGCTGTCGGAATAAATAAAATTTCTTGAACCAAAGTGGGGTCAAGAGAACAGTATTTGTTAAATGCCACAGTAAGCAACAAGCTATTAGTCGTTTTGCAATTTTAATGCTGTGTGCAGAATCATGTCCAAATAGTTTTTTTGAGATAGAAAAGACAAAGAAAAAGTCAGAAAGAGCCGACAGTGAGGCGGTGCAAAGGGGAGTAGAGCAAAACTGACATCCTTCTTTCCTATGCTTATCACATCCTTCGTCTTTTAACAGCCAGTTGTAGACACTTCCTTTTCTTTATTGGAACTATATCTGTTCCTTCAGAAACATCACACACAGTTGGCAGAGGAATGCACAATTAGCATATTCATGAGATGAATACAGTGGAAACTTTGGAGTCGCAAGCGACAGGGGTTGGGGGGGGCAGTTTGTGTGTGTGTTTGTTGCGGAATGAAAAAAGCAGATGGCACGGTGACTTTGAAAATCCAAAATTAGGTATGTTTTCATGAACTTCATGCTCATTGGCTATGTAAATCGCACAGTCAGACAATCATGAAAGACAATGTTGTGTGTTTTCCAGCTTTTCCACTGAGATCATGTTTGTTGATTGAAATCTGCTCGGCACTTGGAGTCGCTTAACTCTTTTAATTGTGTGTGTGTGTGTGTGTGTGTGTGCGTGTGTGTGTGTGTGTGTGCGTGTGTGTGTGTTTGCGTCCCCTCGCATCCACTAGTCACTATGTTTGACTTAGTTGGCCTCTAAAGGACAGAAAAATCAGGGACTGTCTCCTCACATAAGTCATCTTATTGCAATCAGAAAGTGTGCTGTGGACACAAACTAAATCTTCAGCCTTTGACCATGAACTGTTTGTATTCCTCATTCCAGCCAGGACTTGTTTTGTTGATTTTGGAAATGAAGCCCACAGACTGCCAGTCGTCTTTAGACTGCTTTTACTAATTACACTATGGGTGTTCTTTTTTTCCTCTAACGTTGTATCTTGGATGTTGATCCTTGAACGATGTTAGCTTGAAGTCCTGGCCTTCAGGTGGTGTGTGATCTCTTTATGCCTGTCTGCTTTGACTTTGGAAGAAGAAGAAGAAAAGTGGAAGCCTGTGACACTGCCACATCTCCATCCATCCATCCATCCATGCGTGAAAGCTGAATGCAGAGTGTCTTATCTCCAAACTTTTAAATGATTTCTTGGTGCTGCTGTCTAAGCTTGTAGAGACTCATTAACTGTGTTAAATAGGGTTGGAGTGGTGCTAATTGTTAACAAACCAATCGCTAACAATTCAAGCTCTAATTAATTTCTTTTTCTGACTCTACAAATGATAGCCAATTTGTTAAGTTTTATCAGTGTGCAAGTGCATGGTTCTACAGTAATAATCTAATAGAGGCAGAGACATATTTTCTGGGCACATAAGGAAAGATGCTATACACTGTTTTCAGTTAGACAATAAACTTTTGCTTAATTCCTTATACTCTGGTGTTTTGCTGCTACAGCCTTTGGTGGTCTGGTATGACCAGTAAGTAGCCTTTGGTGGATAGCTAATTTTACCAAACGTTTAGTGAAAACTACTGTGTAACTGACATTACTGAGTCAATTTGCTGTTGACTCTTCTATATTTGTGCTAGTGTATGTTACATTTCAGTGGTTTAATTACAGAAAAACAATGATGTAAACTCACCCTACCAGCCAGGAGACATGTTTTTGTTCCCTGGTAGTGGTCACTTTTCACTTCATTCCCTGTAGGCCGCGTACTAATGACGTCTTTTAAAGTAACTGTGACAAGACAATGAAACTGAAGGCACCATTACACTGTAATTAACACTTGTGACCACAGGAGGCGCTGTTCAGTAAAGTTACATAGTCTTGCTATGATAAGATCTACTTTTGTTATTAAGAAGTTAAGATTCCCCAAACAGCCTAAAGCAACATCTGTTTTAATTAAGAAGCTCTAAGCAGGAAGTTGCATTAGGCACAAAAAAATCATTGGTCTACAGTGAATGACTGTGTTTGCATTGCCCCCTCCCACCAACAATCTTTCCCTACCTTTAACCAAGTAGTTTAGTTTCCTAAACTTGAAAAACGTATTTCTAGTCTCATTTTGGCTTATAACAGGGCACTAGATCGGTGAAACAATTACAAGGGTCATTTTGACATACACTGATAAAACCACAAGTATGAGGATTAGCCGTAGTGAGTAATACAAAGTTTGTAAATACTGTATGTATATAACGTAACGTGTATATGTATATCTTTATTCCTACCTGATTATGTGTATATTTCAGACATGGCACGCCGTTGGTGCACATTGGAGGGCGGCTTCCTAAGTTACTACGAGAGCGAGCGAAGCCTGTCAGCCATCGGCAGGGTGGACATCACCGAGGTGGTTAGCCTGGCTGTCAGCAACAGAGAGACAATGACTGGAGCTGGGTATGAAAACACATAAATGTCTCCAAAATCTACTGTAAACCTTTGAGTCGAGCTCAGAAAAACGTGTTGCTTTGTTGATATGTTTATTTGAATTCATGGAGTTGAGTTTCTTCACCTAATCATTAAAGGATTAAATGATTTATTAATGATTTCCACAATTCAAGTTAAACCTTGAAGTTTGAGTCTTGATATTAATATAACATTTAAGATTTATCCAAATCCTGTGCATGAAGGCGTCGTTTACGCATATTTCAAACTTTACAGCAGTTCAGCCAGGAAATGGGGATTTAATTTACACTCAAGATTCAGATGTGCTCTTAACTATGTACCCACCCCCATGCTTAATTTGCATACCCTTTGCTAAATCATAATTTATATGTTCCTCCTGTTTTAAGGACAGACATGCCATACACACTCAAACACCTTTCAAATGATTTATTTTCTTTTATCTGGCTAAATTACAATTTACTGCAGATGTGATTTATATATTACAGAGCTTCTGTCTGGTTTAACATAAACACAAACGTAAATGCAGGTTTCTGCATAGTTTCTCTCCCTAGTCATATGTCTCATTAGCATAATCTTAACTTGAGCATTATTCAATTTAACAGAACCCATCACTCGTTTATGAGCACTATATTTCCAGTTTGGCGGTGAAGCAAGTGAACGGCGCAGCTTTAACGTTGTTCACTTTACCTCGCTACCTTCCCTATCACTCTCTCTCACATTATGATTCAGTTAAAAAAAAAAAGTTGCACTGACAACAAACTTTTTCTTTATTTCTTCTGAAGTGTTACAAATACACAAAGAAGAAACAGATGTCTCGATCCTTTCTTGCTCACCCTCTCCCTGCTCCCATTGGGTCGCTCTATATGATTGTGTGTGTGTGTGTTGTGTGTTTGTGTGTGTGTGCTTCAGTCTGATAATGGCTTATGATTAAAGCATAAGCCCAGGTTCTTAATGACAACAGCAGATGTTATGAAGAGGGAACAATGCTTTTATTTGTAAATGTTATTTATACAGCCATTAGAAACACATCTGGCCAGCTAAAACTGTGCCCTTTCTAATGAGCTGGACACATTCAAACAGTCGTGACAAGTTACAATGATGATACTTTGTGTGCAGAAACTCTGCAAAGCAACGGTAACATGCGCCGTTTTTAGCTTAGTGCGCACATCCCAGTTACAGGTCATGTCGTCGCCCACAGAAAGGCTACTATTTCTCTGTGGCTAACACTCATAATGACTGTACGTTTCACTAGATTAAACTCTGCCTCACTCCCTCTCGCTCCTGCAACTTCCAGCGTTCCCAGCATGCCTGTGCGCAGAGAGAGCGGGGACGCCTCACCTCTTGACTGTCTGGCGCTCATGAATATTAACGTATATGCAGATGACACACTCCCACCAGCAGCCTATCGCCACGCTACAGGAGGCCGTAGGTGTCGCTTCCATTAAACACGGCATTTGGGTAATTTCACCATGGCAGAGGACACCGTGAATTATAACGCGGCCCCGACACATAGGTCTGCTTAAGTTGTATGAATATTACAAACCTACTCACTAAGGAATTAATGCAAAGAGAGTGTGTTGGCTGATGATAAGTTGAGGTTTTCTGGGGACTTTTTTTGGCTCAGCTGCCTGTTCTGACAAGAATATTTCTAAGTTAATTCTGACCTTCAAATTCAAGTGAAAACCTTGGAAACAAACCTGTCTGCTCTCTCCCCGTTTTTCTATTTCCTCTTCTTAGCTGCGTTTATGAACCATTTCACTATCTCCGTCGCTGCCTTTCTCACCGTCTTCTCTCACACGCACCAAGAAGAATAGCAGAGTTTTTAAAGACTTTTAGAAGGGCTTAGTTGCTAACTTTGCCAGCGAGATGGGTTATATATATATGAGGGCTGGGGAATTAAGGCTTTCTCAGAGCACGCAAAAGCCTTCAGGAGAAAATAAAAGGCTACAAAAATACATATGATAACTTTATGCATGCTTAACAGTACAGGTGAGTCTTGTGCAGCAGACTCTTTCACAAGGGCAAGTGTGTTTAGGCTCTGTCAAACTTTACTCCACCACAAAAAGTTTGTACTATAGCACACTCAAATGAGCTTGTGTTCTGTAATTAAATTGAAATAAAGTTATTTTAAATATTTTTTTTAAATCTAGAGACAATTCATAGAAAGATTAAATCTAAACTGTTGATTGAGTGATGACTAAAATCACTTGTTTTGTCTTTTTTTATAATATGATTGAGGGCTGGTGGCCTGAACAAGGCCATAAAGTACACAAATGTGCCTGTGTGATGATGGCCGCATGTTGTTTCTTATGAAGTTCCTCTCACTCTTCATTTCTAGCTCGCTTACCCTCTCCCCAGTCACTCCCACCCTCTGGGAAGCTCAAAATACAGCGCTCATCTCTTATGCCTCTGTCTTCTCCCTGTGTCCTTCCTTTATGATACCATTTGGCCAGCGCATTGCTGTACCCCCTCCACCACCCCCTCCTTCATGCTCCCTCTGGGAGCCCCTCTAACAAGCTCCTACACACCTGCCGATGAAGAGTTGGACGACGCAAGGTCACACAAACACCCATGTCTCGCCTGTTCCCCTGACACGCGCGAGAAGAGAGCGACTCCAAGCTGCCCTGACCCCCTGTGACACGCCAGCTTAAACACCCATCGCTGTAGCATTTAGAGCCTCCAATGGAAAAGGAGCTGTAGCGGTGTGTTCAAACCATTAAGATAGTGATACTCTAACCTCTGTACCTTCGCTGAGAGAGAGAGAGGGAATGGGGGAGGCAGAAACGACAGGAGGAGAAAGACCAACAAAGATTAATAGCTGCCTTTTTGCTTCCGACAGCAAGGGTTTTGTGTGTGTGGATGAAAAGGCGTGGGAGTGCATGCATTCCACATTTTTTCTTTTTTTTTTTTGAAGGATTATATATTTGCTGTGTATATAACCCTATGCGTGCGTATATTTTTTGTATTTATCATATACAACCCAGTAGAGTGAATGTTTGTCACTGACTGACTGACACACATTGTAGAAACACACCTGCATCACAGTTTCACAACAAAGTGTGAATATCTCAAATACAGTACATTACATTACAGCTTGACGGGCATGACGTTTCACCCGCCAACCCGCCAAATGCGGATGGACTTGGCGAGTAACACAGTCACTCCCACTAGCCACTTGTGTTGTGCTTATTGAAAAATTGTAGTCATGTCAAAAGACTAACATAACAAACAAATTGCAATGTGACACTACGAAACTACAATTCCCATGAGTACTACCTGCACATAGTGTTTGCTCATTGGTCCATTAGTGAAGCATATTGTAAACAAGAGGATGTTGTGGAGATTAAACTCGAGACTGCCCGTCGGATCAAGGGCTGTTTGACGTGCCGTTAATTATCAACTTAACCAGCGGCAGCGATGACAAAGCAAGTTTTTTTAATATCACGAGAATCCACACAACGTGCGCGTGGGTGAACACGCCAAATATGAAATCCAGACTTTTGTTAAAGTGAATATAAAATTTGAATCTGTCACATGGCAGCCACAGCCCCTCAGACCTGTTGACTGTAAGCCTCCCGTCTGCTTTTAACCTGATGGTATGATCTCTGTCATCACTGACTGGTCGCTTGCACACACACATCAACACAGCGGTCAGTCAGTGCGTGAATGTGCGTGGCCGAGCAGTGTGGAGAATAAATGCAAAGCAGAATTACAGATAACAGATTACAGATATTTCATGATTAAGGGACGTGGTGTTACTACTAGCAGAATGGCTCTTATATTACATTAAATCATCCTGTCACAACTTTTTCCAGAGTTTATTATTAAAATATAGAACTATGTTTTAATGAAAGTTGTTATGCCATAGGAAAGCAGAAGATGCATCTGTATGGGAATAATGTGGAGAAAAGACCTGCAAACTTATTTTGTATCTCTAGTTACACAGAGCGACCACAGCTTTGTAAAGATAAATATAAATCCAGTCAGAGATCTGAGGAAAGACAGATGCAAATGATTTTGGTGATTTTTTTTCAGTTTAGTTTTTATCTTTTTAATTAAACTTTTACACCCATGCAACATTTTTATTATTTTTAATAAGAAGCTACTATTGTAATGTGTTTATCTTAATAGACTACAGGTTTTAAAAAAAGGAGCTTTAGACCTTATCAGAGCTAATGATAATATTAGTACATTTTAGTACACCATTGTCAACTTTAATCGTATAAAACGTAAATTCCCAAAAACAATAATTTGGCTGGAGAAAATGCTTTGTGGCTTGTAACTTTGGGAAATCACTAGCCATGTTGGCTACTGAGCAAAAAAAGCAAAAAAGCAAAAAAAATGTCAAGCCCTGATTACAGCATATAAGCAAAGCTACCTTATATCAATATGACAGGTGAAGGTTTCAATAATTAATAAATTGTAGGCATCTTCTGTGTGAAAACATTTAAATAATGACAGTCCTGATGAACACTGAGTAAGCACGCAGATGAAATCTCATGGACTGATGTGTGAAAAAGTGCAAGGCAACAAATGAAGCCAATTCAAATACTCAGCCAGTTATACTCTAACTCATCTGTTCCAAATTTGTGTATGAGACAGTAATCCACTACTCCTCGAGGCAGAACTCTTACCAAATGTCTGATAGTTTTCTTTTCCTCCTCCAAAAACAAACTTAAAGAGGTGATAAATAATATCATACAGTATAGACGGCAGTGTCTGGCAATCTGTTACAATAATCTGTATCAATCGATGGTAGCTGTGGCCTTTGTGGCGTCCAAAGCGAAAACATTATCAGTTACTTTCCATGGTCAACATGTAAACAGGACTAATGAGCATATTTTCATCATTTGGGTTGATTGAGGGAGAGTTAGCTGAGGGAAGTCAAAGCTCAGCTTGATGATCAAACAGTTAACGCGACTAACCATATTTTTGGTCTTTCAGACAATATGCCAACACACTATACCTGAAAGTTACCAGTTCATTTTTGCAAGTTGATCTTCAGTCTTGTAAAGCTAGGCTTGTGTGTCCAAAGGTACACAGATTTGGGTGTTTCTTCGCCTGTTTCTTGTTTGCGGGGACACTTTTCATTCCAGATATTTAACAGCGAGCTGTGTGTCTCTGTCAGGGCTGTGTTTTCTGTAGAGCTTTACCTCCAGACAGAGCGAGTGCTGATTGTCGGAGCTGAAACACAGGAAACACAGCATGACTGGATCCAGGCGCTAACAAAGGTGACACACTTTGCATACAGCACGCACAGACACACACACACACACAACACACACACACACACTTATTTTCATTGCCTCCTTTATAAGTTTGTTTTTTTTACTTAAAGTTACAAAGAAGAAATGTGCTGCAGAACTACAGCACATCCACCCAGTACTGTTTCATTCACTCTGCTGCTTTTCAACAAACACAGTCACACACATTGTCCTCAGTGAGCCCCATGCTACCTGTGCTGTGACAAGTGGTCTTCCTATCTCTTCCCCCCACACACTGACAGGATCTTGTATTAACAACACAACATAAATATGTCCCCTATTCCCTTTTTTATCTCTTTAATCCCAGGCAACCCAGTCAGAGATAGTGGGAGGTATAGCTATAGTATAGTATAGTCCATATGTCTCTCCATCTGTACCATAGGCCTTCTACACCTCCGTATTTCAATTTGAAAAACTGAACAATGGCCAGACTGAGCCGGGGCGTGAGAGCGAGAAATGTGCTTGGAGAGAAATTCAGACAGGGAGCAGAACCTGAGCAGTGGTTTTTCCCTACAAGAAGGCTACACCTGTTGTGTTTTTGTGATGTACTTCGTTTTGAGGTGACGGTAAAAAAGTTTCACGCTGTTAAATGTGAATGTGTTTATTGGGCCCCGTCGCCTGCTCTCTCTGTTTTATGCATGTGACGCACAGTGCTTCATCCCGTCTAAAGTCGAGGGACTGGTGCAGAAAGACAGTGAGCTGATTGGCAGACTGCATTACAAAGAAGGCCATGACCTGTACCACTGGAGGACGGGCTGGTTTATGCTGGGAGGCTCTGCCCTGCACTTCAGCTCAGGAGAGGAGGGCGAAGAGGAGGAAGTGCTTCATCTCAAACAGTTACAGGAGCTCAGTAAGCATAATTTGCTTTATTTTTTTTCTGTTTCTCACTTTGTCTCACGTGCCGGGAGGTTAACAACATGACTACCTGCAGTCTCGATCATTAACTGGATAATATGTTAGCACAGGCATTCTTTGTAAAACTGAATGGTGTGATACAGCTAAAATAATAGCTTCCTTCAGTTGAAGTCTCTCTATTCCCCCAAAGGTCAGCACTGTCAAGATGGTTTGCAAAGGGTGCAAATTAGGGTGTCAAAGTTAAACTGCAAAAGCATATTTCCTGTGGTGTCGGAAAGGTAAAATAAGTTGTTTAGGCTACCTGTGTCTAAATATCTCAAGGTCTTGTTGTTTCGACTTTTTTTTTAAAGAATAGCACTGTTGACAAAGCAATATACACATTTAATTTCCTGTAAGTTTGTCACAATAAAAGGCCTCTTTTAGTTTGTCAGTACAGCAACAGGAAAGTATCGAAATTTGGCACAATTTGTGACAGCCGTACTTCTTGGTTTTAAGTCCATTTCTGCAGTACAGACCCCTAAAGACAGTGAAATACTTATCCAGCAAAAACATAATAGAGAACAGAGAGCAATTTAACTCAAAATAAGAAGAAAAAACAATTTCAAACATGTGAAATGATGTTAAAGCGTCGTATGTTTGAAGGTAAGTTACGCCAGTCTGAAGGAGCTTTAAACATAAATGCTCTCTTTGCTGTTCCTTTTCTGACTGTAGGAGTGGAGAACAAGTAAGTATTGTGTAGAATGCCTCAAATTATATATTGAGGAATATGGTACCAAAAACAGTTGTAGGTAATGAGGGTAGCTGAAGTGTACGCATTTAAAAATGAGTTGCAGCCAGTGAATGTGCCTTCTTAGACTGAGTGAAGGCCAATTACGTGAGTTATACATTGTACAAAGATGAGTACTAAAGGAACATCCGAGAGAAAATCTATAGATACAACATTGGCGCAGTCAAAAGATGGTAATATAAGGTACGTGGTAAGTTTCTTTGATACACTCAGTGTAAAAGAGTTTCTAGATCAAAATAAAACACTTGTTACTTAAAACACATGTAATACTCACTCAAAAATATCTATACTCAGGCCAAAATAATTGTGTTGTGAATGTGTGGTGGGGCCCGTACTGAGCTAAGCATGACTGACCTCTTTCGCTAATACGTACATTAAAGAAGCACCTTAAAACTTACTTAAACTCGTTTTTGTTTAAATACATTTATCACAGCTCTGTCCCAAATTGCCACAGCTTACAGTCCCTGGTGAAATAGCTTCAGTGGAGCTTTTAATACCTTTTTAAAAGTCTCTCAGCCCAAAATGACCACATCTGTTTACGGTTGATAGTGTCAGTGGTCAATTGCAGTAACTCAGTGATGAATTTGCTGAAATTTCTGGATTTTTAAAATGCACTCTCGCCATTTTGATGTACTGTGTAATTTCCAAAAAAGCTAGCAATCCATAACACCCTCCTACTTGCTTGCATTTATAACCACTTAAGGATGTCAGAGGATGCATGCAAGCCACCAGTGTCAGATAACATTTCAGCTCCTCACACCATTACACATTCCTGTTGGATCTCTGCTCTAATTGGCTGGCTCAGTCGTCCATAATAAAATCATCCTTTGAGAGGACTGGAGGAGAGTGAGAAGATGCCGCGGACTTTTATATGAGGAGGTGTTCTGTTAATTTGAGGTCAGTAAAGGTCAGCATGACGTAACGCATCGTCAAGAGAGCATCAGCCAAAATAGGATTTGCATTTCTTTGAGGTATGACAGGGATGAGGTGACATTTGTTAAAATATTCACAGTGTGATGGTAGCATTTTTTCCACTGCCCACTAACATGAATTATGCCAATATCTCCACATTACTGGCAAACCACAGTTATTTAAAGGATATTCAGTGAAGGGAAGCTTCTATTCACGGTTGAGGTTCACACATACTTTGGCAGATTGATCGATTGCACCACTGTGATGAGAATCATCGGATCTTTTTAATCCATTTACAGCTCGACGTGGATCAAATTGGGCAAAGTGCCGCCTCATCCTCTCACCTTGGGCGGGGTAAAGAACTGCAGCGGTGCTCATTTTTATTCCCGGCTTTCTCAAACCATATTTGTCACAGCCGGCGAGCCGTTAACGCCAGAAGGGACTGTGTTTTGTCAGGGGATGGTAGGTTCTGGAGCATTGAAAGGATCCCTTTAGGAATCGCAGTCTGTGACATGGGATTAACTGTTATTTTCTCTGCAGTGACACCGCCACATGAAAGGTGCCCCTGTGTAGCAGCGAGGGATTTAATAAATACACTCTCAATTAAAAACACTACATGTTCCCAACAAGCAGCACTTCAAACTGCACGAGTTCAGTGCAAGTGTGATGCAGTCTGTTCCTGGTTTTACTGACTCCAGGCTGGCAGTTTCGACCATTTTATAAAACTTTTCTCAAAACCTACCAAAGGGTTTTATTACTGCATGTAAGCTGCAGGTCACTAATTGCATTGACTATCATTTATTCTCTGTTTGTCTCAACCTAATGACTATTACTATAAGTTTTACTGTCTTTAGTTTATTGTTCAAATTATTCTATTAATCTTTGTCAATTGTTCAGTTTTCATTTGTCTTGGATATCAAACACTTTTTTTTGTTTTTGCAAAGTGCTGTGCTAAAATAATAAATTCATATGCAAACGACAAGAAAAGAAAGAATCCCATCCTATAAGAGTGCATTACCTCTCAAAATGGCTTTCTGGGGGTTCAGCTGTGTACTTGAGAGAGGATTGATCTTTTTGTGATGTCTTGTGTCAAGATGTCTGCTGCACAAATAACTAGAACCAGAGTTAAATGAGGGGGAAATGACAGATACAGTTGGATAATCATTAACCTGTCACACAGCTCAAATCAGCCTTCCCACCCAGAACTTTCTGAAATGAACGGCTTTCAAACAAGATAAGCACATTAACTTTGAACTCATTTCTCAGTGGATTTCTCTTAAGGCAGTGGCTAAATAGAGAAAAAATGTTAATCCCACTGCTCTGCTCAATCATCTAAAAATTAAGATAGTCATCAGCACAAGACTGCAGTCCAGCATATTTAGCAGTCAAATTTGAGTGTGTCCACACTGACGTTCATTTAAAGGCAAAATTAGATTTTAAATCATTTTTAAGATATTCATCAATTACGCCAAGCATGTTCAAAAAGAACAAGACCTGTTACTGATGATTCACGTTCATTTGGAAGTTAACTTAATACTAAATGAGTAACTGCCAATGCCTTAGTCCGATCAGATGAATATCTTCCTATGTATTGGGAAAGTCTGTAGCTACACAGTGCACACATTACAGTTAATAAAACCAATCCAGTGTAGCCAAGATGGTGTATAATTTTTAAATGATAACCCTACTTAATACTCCAACGCCTTTCAAGTAGCCTCAGATTTTACATTTTTGAAATAAATTGATAGATTAATGCTTCCCTGTGTTTTTGACCTCTGGTAGCACTGTGGAGCTGTTTTCTACCCTTGGTTCCCTATTTAGTTTATTTAGCGCTCAGGAACTCACATTCACACATGCAGGTGTCCAAAATACACATTCTTGCCACTTGACACTATTTCACTGATCAACAACAGGTGGTAACACGCCAAGATTCGCTGCAATGTGCCAGCAAAGACAGATGAGTCATTTAGCTAGCAGACATGGATGTAAACAAAGCTGTATTTAAATACTTAAGAAAGGAAATACTTACAACACATTTGTTGTTGGTGAGTAACACAATGAAAGTAAACATAATTTGTGATGATGTGTGTGTGTGTGTGGGGTTGTAAGAAAAGTGTTCCTTTATGGGTTGAGAAGGAGGAGTTAGCAAAAGGTGACCAGCTGTTATTTTTTTTATTAAAGATACATCAGTATCAGCTTACATGTTGTCTTTTAAGTAACAGGAAATATCATCACAGAAATGTGAAAAATATGATTGAGGTATTTTAAAAAGTATCTCCACTATAAAGTTTGTTCAACGGAGGAACACGGAAAAGTTTTGAGTTGTAAAATATCCTTTTTAGTTCTTGGTCACAATTCTGTAATAGCAACATTTAAGGAATCCTCACCAGAAATAATAATATCAATGACTGCCAATATTGTTCTTGTTGAAGAAATGTTGTGAGCCAGGTTCAGGTGTGAGGAAGTTTCAGAAACTGATAAAGACTTAACATCGCATGCTTTATTGAGCCCAGCCCGAAGAGAAACTGTGCCAGCTTACAGCATGTGAACATGTCGAATGCCAACACCAAATCTTTGGGCCCCTTTATTATTAGTTTCTGTCTTACCACTAGAGCCTGTAGGTTTCCCGATTAGGTCATCTTTTGCTGGCCTTAGCCTAAAACAACAAATATGTCTAATGTTTAGACATCAACGCTACACTCATGTTGGAATCTATCGCTATCCACGAGTTGTGCTCTAATCTGTGGAGCCAATACGTTCTTTTAAACATTCTTGTAAGATTCCTTGAGAACACAGATATCTGCTCGCCTGACGCCTGAGCTACTGTCTCACCTCATCAATCTGACTGCTGTTTCCTTAACAAGGACAGTTACATATGATAAAGAACTAGAGCTGGAAGGTCAGTGAACACTTGTGGGGTCAGCTAATGAGTCCAAGCTAGACCTGTCTCACCTTTACCTGTTAGATCAATTAAGACTCCTAAGAATATTCTTTAACAGTTATCAAATAGTATATCAGTATCAGTAAAAACCTCAACAATCAGTTTTGTGAAAGCACAGTATGCCACAGCTGCTTCCCACCCATGAACACGGTCAGTTGGGTTCACTGGAGACTTGGTTGAAACCGGAGGAACTTCTGCCGGAAGTCAAACTCAGGTCTCTGCAAATGTGGACAACAGTGCATGTAATATTATGAGGCTATCATTTAATACTTCAAAATAACTCAGAATAAACAACACTTAATGCTCCTACTGAAAATGAGCACCAGCACTCTAAATCACCCTGATTTTTTGAAGGAAAAAACATCCTGAAATTCTCTTGCAGGACAGCCAGTACAAATGTTGGAGAGAACAAGGCCGCAGACTTAGTTCCTTATCACGCAAAAATATTAAGCAATAAAAAATGTCCCACTGAGCTGTAAGATGGATAAAACAGGATTGCTTTGTGTTTGTTCAAACGATGACAAGTGTTTTGCATTTACCTGATAACACTCTTAATAAATCAAATATGAGTCTCTGAAGTTCTCTGCTTTCTTCTCTTGTTGTTTGGCAGGTTTTCAAGGGCACAGTATTTTCATTCTGATCCAAAGAAAATAAAAAGGAAATTATAGACTTTTGGGGATTAATTGTTTTTGCTGCTTAGCTCAACATACAAAGACCTCTACAAAGGACTTGTTAACCAAAATAACACTTTTACATGTAATATTTTTACCAATACTCTTTCTCATGCCAACAATTAAATTAAATTCCCTCTTTAAAAGAATCTGAAGTGTTTGTGGTATTATGTAGTGGAAAGAGAAAGAATAGAAAATGCTGTCTAAAGATAGCATTTCCTACATTTTTATGCCTTTGGGACTTGTGCTACCAGTAATTCTAATTTGAGTTTGATAATTGTCGAGGTCAATTCATATTCACAGGGTTTGAATAGTTCACCATTTCATAAAAGTTTGTAACCTTCTTGCTGAGAGCTGGATGAGAAGGTAGATACCGCTCTCATTAGTACAAATATGACGCCACCACCCGCAGCTAGTTAGCTTAGCTTAAACTACAATGTATTTTTATCCAGATTAAACAAGCAACGTAGCTAGCAACCAATCAGCTTTGTTAAGCACAAAGAGCCAGGCTAGCTGTTTATCTGTTTCCAGAAGATGAGGGGAAAAACATCCACCTTAGCAGCAACTCTAAATCTAAGTAATTAACAAGTTATATATCTTTTTTATTTAATATGGACCAAACCCAATGTGGAAAAACAACTTGTGGCTTAAGCTAACAGGCATAAGATTGAGATCAGTGTTTTCTTTAACCGCTTGCAATTAAAGTGAATAAGAAACTTTGACCAAAAATGACTAACTGTCCCCGTAAATCCTCAATAAATAGCTCTCCAAGAAGAGCATGGGAATATATATATATATATATATATATATATATATATATATATATATATATATATATATATATATATATATATCAATTATTTGAGCACAACCAATGGGAACTTGTGCATAACAAAAGTGTCAGATGTTGTTGCTAGGAGATTTGTGACTCAGCTGCCGAGCCTCATATCTTTTCTGTACTTTCTCTTTGTGTGTGTGATGTTGCCACAGAAGAGATTATGGCAGAGCTTTCGAGTTCCTTAGCCCAGTTTTTCTGTGTTCTCTAAAATTGATTGTACAGATGAAGAATGGCAGGAACTGTGTCGTTTTTTTTTTTTACTTTGTGTGTGAAACACTTCTCCCAGTGGAATCTTATTCGTTTGCTTGTAGACCAAATTTATGTAAAGCTTGATGACCACTGACACTAGTGTTTATGCCCCACTTGACTCCCTTGTTTAAACCACCATTAGTAAGCCAGTGACACAAAAACTATATCCATGTTTTCCATTACAACACGGAAATGCTGTTAACTCCAATGGGATGCATTTGGCATTTTCCGCTATTGTACTGTTCTTTCACTTCTTCTTTCCAATTTATATACATTTGAAAAGAGTAGTCAGATATGTCAAGACATATTGTGCAGTGTATTATTTGCCATGATTGACTTAAAAATAAATATGAATACGGAGAATTGAGACCTTTCAGTGACGAGTAATGAATGTGTTGAGTTTTATGGCGAAAAGCTTCTAAGTGTTCTGCAAATGTCATGTGTCCCCAACAGCATTTCTTTTCATTAGCACAGTACATGTTGCTATTTTAATGTATACAGTTTTGGAGCATGCCTTTCCTACAACTTGTGGCTCTTTCCCCTTCCACCAGCTGTCTCCACACATACGGAGGGTGAGGACAAGATCCAAGTCCTGCTGATGGTGGAGGGCAGAAGGTATGTCAGTCTTTGAAAAGAGGTGTGCTAATTGGCAATGTATTTGTGAGACAGCACTATGCATTATGCAACACTGTTAGCTTTGATTTGGCCTTTGTCTTGTTAGTCCAAATGCACTTTACCTACTGTATCCATCCGAGGTAATTAACGGCTCGCTAGACTCCCTGCTGCTGACGAGGTGAGATGGCATGTAATGCGAGCCAGCAGTTTCTTACATCTTTACGAGTAGTGCAACGAGACTTTGTGTTTTCCTCAGTTAATTGCTCTTCGTTTGTGTGTTTTTGATCAAACCCCGTGGGAAACTGGTGGTCGTTTATAGGTGTGTGTTCTGCAGAAACACTTTTGGATTCCTTTTAATCTTGTTGGTTGTTTATTTAATGACTTAGCAGTGCTTTCCCAAACACATGGCACAACAATATATTGTTACTGGAAATGATCTCATGCTGTACTTCATGAATAATCACTGCCCCCTACTACCCTCTGTCTCTAATAGAACAGTTTACATCCATGGCTTTAACAAGATGGACTTCTCACTGTGGCACTCCGCCATCACTTTGGCTGCTGGCACAGATGGCAAGGCGCTCAGTGACCAACAGCTGACTAAAAATGGCGTCCCTATTATTGTTGACAGTTGCATCGCTTTTGTCACTCAGTATGGTAAGTTTATATTATATTTACAGGGGAGAAAAGTTTTTTTTAAAAAGTTCTGCGCGACTGTTATTATGATTTTCCCCTTGAGGAGCTGATTCATCCAGTGTGCTGCGTCGTGATGAGAATTTCATGCTTTCTAATGTCGCCAAGCACATTTCCATGACATTACCCCTTCACTCTTTTTCACTGTATTTTTTTTTTTTTTTTAGAAATGTAGAAAATGTAGTCCAGCTTTTCACTGCACTATTACTGTGGGATCCAAAGTTATTTGCAAAATGTAAACATACACTCACACAAAATCTGCATGACATAGTGCCTTGTGCTTGATCAAATACCATCATATGCAGTGTAATGAGGGATCGGCAAAGTTAACTCTGACTGAAACTGTAAAGTGGTACAGAAGGTTAATATACCGTGCAACGACAATTTTATTCCACCTGCAATTTAGATTCAAATGTGCTTATGCAACGTTGTTAAATCCCACAACTTAGCTTCTATAAGGTTTGTTATTGCCCTATAATTGTATTTAGTTACATAAAAAAACTGTATGTACTGTCATTTGCTGCTGCAGACACTGCACATTAGAGGGTGTGCAGAAGTCACAAAGTAATGAGCCGATCCAGTCTTGGGTGTAGGAGCCAGTCAGTGTATTTATTTAATCACGCATCTATCCCCCCCATTTCCACTTTTTAAAAAAACAACAACTTTGTAACCAGGTTTGTGCCAGGAGGGGGTCTACCAGAGGCCGGGCGACCCTGGTCGAGTGGCCCTCCTTTTGGATGAGTTCACCCGGGATGCCCGTAATGTGAAGCTGAGGGAGAAAGAGCACCATCTGGGGGACGTGACGGACACCCTGAAGAGATTCTTATCCCAAGCAGAGGATGCACTATTGACCAAGGAGCTCTATCCATACTGGGTGTCAGCTCTGGGTATGTGGGGTGTCTGATTTGGGGGGGAATTGCCGATGTCACACTGGACACAGGGGTTATGGGTATATTCTAGTAATCTGTGGTGATCAGATCCAAATTGTTTTCTCTACTGTGTTTATGACTTAAGAATTTAATAATTTTTCTTAGTTACTTTTTTTCATCTGTTAAAACAGGTGCTGTAATACTTGTTTCAGCCACAAGAGGCTGAAGTGCACCACTATCCCATATTCTAAACAGGACTAGCAGCAAGCAAGTTATCAGGATCATTAAATTATCTGACCAAACCTTTTTTACCCACCTGTTTCACAAATTGAACCTTTTCTGAAGTCATAAACACAGGACAGAAAACAATTTAGAACAGACTTAGGGAAGTGATCACTGTTTTTCTTCCCACTTCTCCTCTCAGGTTAATTATTTCATAATCACACCAAAATATCAAAAATTCAAATAAGCTTCACAAGTGATTTAAAAAGTTCAGTATAAACCTGCCTTCCTTTGTGTCCATGGTCGTGTCTCAGGCATGTTTGTGACTTTTACAGCAGTTCTCATCTGTGTGGGTTTGTAGATGAGAGGGACGAGAGGCAGAGAGTAAAGAAGTACTCCACTTTCATTGAGAGTTTGCCAAAGATAAACAGGTCAACCCTTGATGCTCTGCTCCAACATCTGTACAGGTAAACACACACACAAGCTCACACACACGCTTCAAACTGCACATATTTCATGCTTGTACCAGTGAGGCTATTTCAAGGTCAAGGTTGCTGTCAGGATGAAGTTTATTACCCTGAAGGAGAAAAACATACGGTCAAGTGTGTTAAAAACTTCAAAAACAGGACATGAAGATGCCAAATGTCTTGGAGTCTTCAGCAGTTTGTAAATCTGAGCTTTTTTTCTTGTCTCTCCCGTTAATCATCTCACAACCCCTTAGATTTATCTTGTGCTTGTAAAAGTGGCTCCATCCCTGGTTATGTGTTCATGCAACAGTATTAACGACCTAATAACGTCGTTTTGTAATAATATATGAGTCACAGGGGACATTTTACTGCAGAACCAGAACTTTGACTTTGATGCTGACATATGCACTTTAACTCAAGTGGGATTTATCTTATTTGTCTGACTGCTGGTTGGATGAATGTGATACATATATGATGATGGAGCAGCTTTGTTTATGCAGGGCCACTACTTTTTCCAAATTAGGCATTATAATCCTTTAAAACAGCAACAATGACTCTTGTCTTCATCATGTTTTTAGACTGTAGCCTTGGCTGATGGAGCATGTGTAGCTCTGCAGATGCAACGCTGCATCACAGACGTAAGCTCAGAGGTTCTGCACCTGGAGTAGCTATAGGGTTGTGATATGTCACCTGCTGATTAGCCTGGTGTCTCCTCTGCTTAATGACCCACACTGTTGTGACCCACCGTCTGTTGTGTGTGTGTGTGTGTGTGTGTGTGTGTGTGTGTGTGTGTGTGTGTGTGTGTGTGAGTGTGCGTTTGTGATATATATTTTTTTCTTCTGACCAATCCAGTAGGATAATTTCTAGTCATATCTCGGACTTGGTCAGAGATACTGTACTGAATGTGGAGTGTGTATGGTGGTAGGTCCTTTAAATTTAAATTTGTTTTTGTCAATGAAGCAGCAGCATCCTTGGATTGTAAATTATGATTAATCCTACATTGTTTGTACCATTTGTTGGTATTTTGCAAGTAAAAACAGACCTTAAAAAATTCAGGCAATTACCAAGCACATAGTTGAAGGCCATGACACAAGTGATGCTATTTTTTAGTATAGGGGCCTTTTTCCCTTTTTCTTTTTGAAAATTGTGTATTTCACATATATTTCCAGGCAGTCATTTACTTATAATGTTGATGATTTTTCAGTCTTCCACAGGGTGCAAGTTTCTCCTAACCTACTCAACTAGTATGCACTGAAACAATAATACTTACTTTCACAAGCACTCTAGTTGCGTTTAGATACAAAGACTCGGCTGTCTTAATGTCTCACTCACTGATACTCGCATTACACATTGTTCCCCCAGAAATCTGCAGTGGATGGTTGTGATTTAACAGCATTATGTTAATGTTGTAGATTGTTTGGAGAAGACTTAATTGGCCTGTTGCTGATTTTGGACTGAGCCCTAACATTTCACTAAATTCTGTGTGCTTCTGTCTGAGTTTACAGTATGTGTGGGCATGAGAGACTCAGAGGGTTATTGAGCAAGAGGAATGAGCTGTTTGTGTTTATTTGTGTGTGTCTGTGTGTGCGCCTGTGTTTGTGCATTTGTGTTCTTTTAACCATGTTTTCTCTTTGTTTTAGGATTCAGCAGTGCTCCCACCTCAACCACATGCAGAGTGAAAAACTGGCCTCTGTCTTCTCCTCCTGCTTGTTCCAGACTCGGGGACAAAACCCACAGGAAGCTAGCGTCGTCAAAGACCTCATCAGCAACTACATTACGCTCTTCAGTGTGAGTGGAAAATGTTTTATTTATTTATTATTTGCCCTTTGACAGTGTTGATAGGAACTGTTTGGGAGACAATGAGCAGGGTGATGAAGGGCTGAACTCAACATAGCGTGCAATTGTTATTGCATAAACACTCAATACATGATTAGTAAAATATTATCATAAAGTTAAAAAAAGTATATCACTGACAAATATCCAACCTGCCTGCTTTAAATCCTGCATGGTTACCAGGCACAGCAAACCAGTGGGTTAATTAAATGTTACTCTGCCCAGCTGTTACAATGAACAGTCAAACACGGAAACCAATGTCTTTGCCGACTGTGCTCTGCACACGACGACAGCACACATCTCCAGAAAACACAGAGATTATATTCAAAAAACAGGTCACCTAGAACAAAAAATACCAAAGGAACCTTGTTCAGGACATCTTTCGCTTGAGGCGAAATGAGGCCAGGCTTATCATTCTGAGTTTGTTCTATATGTGTGGAGCCATTTTTATAGAAAAATATATCTTAATGATAAAAAAGAGACAGAAGGATTAGATTTTTTTCCCTTTGACTGAACAGTCTGAACTTCTTTGTCTTTGCTGCTGTTACATAAAACTATTTTAATCTACTGTAAATGCTTCATCTGGTGAACTGTAATGTTATACAAAACAACAGCATGTAAAAATTATAGATTTTTCATGCCCATCCTAAAAAGTGATAATAATCTAGAGACCATTCTGTCTGGCAAATTGTGTGAACAAACTCTATGCCTGTGATCCGGCCTAGGACAAGAGATGAGAAAAACTCTTAAGCAAGAAATAGCTGACATCAAATAATATTCATATTTCAACAAAGTTTTATTGTCAGGTGTATAAGACAAAAAGGTGCTCTTTAGCAGTTTAGTTTTGCGATTAATCAAAAATGAATGCAGAACACCCACAGAATTGGTCAAGCTCCAAAAAGTAGAATCCTACATTTCCCATAATGCATCTCGATAACATCTTTTGTTACAGACCCTCCCGGGCAGTTAAATGCCCACTGCCTTCAAACTCCAGCCCCCAGTGTTTAAAGAGGTGGTATTACGCTTTTTGACTTTTTCCCTCTCCTTTATTGAGTTACATACCTTTTTCCATGTAACAGGTTTGCAAAGTGAAAAAATCCAGCCCAAAGGGCTTTTTTTTAAGAAAACTTTGCTCTGAACTGCTTAAAAACAGCTCGTTGAAAGCTCTTCCCTTTCATTCCTGTGATGACACAGAGATGAAAGCTAAATGCATCTCATATAACGCTCGCGAAGCAGTTAGTCCAACACGCCCTGAAAAACACTGGTGGAAAAACACCGAGCTGCAGCACACACCTCCTCTCCTTTCCAAACACTAGCTACCCTCCAGGCAGTCAATGGACATAAAGTTGTTACTGTGATGTAAAGACAGAGCAGATAAATCGGTTTCAGTGTTTATAACAGCCGATAAATGACAATTAAAAAGAAACAGAGAGACGGAAGACGGATCCTTCATTACTTTATGTTATGTAATCTTAGTGAGGTCTCTAAACTGCATTTAATAAATGCTAAGGATAAATCTTAGTTTATATTATGTGTTTTTTAAAAGACAAATTTTAAAAAAGAACATCAGCCAATGACCAATGGTGTGCAAGATTTCTGGTTCTTTCTCAATAATGTACATTAAAAAAGAAGAAAAAAATGTATACATGACTGTACCCCTACCATCCAAAATTGAAAATATACATTTTGTTCTATAAACAACAAGTGTTATCTATTGGCCAAATCATCCATGAGGTATTTCTGCTTATAACTGTATTGTATAACTGTATGAAAGGTGTAGTACATGTAGTATACTGAATGCAGCCAGCCTGGTACATTTAGGGTGACTCTCCAATCAATGACAGATGAAAAAAAATTATGTCATTTAAAGCATTCCTATATCCCACATTTAAACCATGCTGCAGGCGTGCCTTTATTTATACTCTCTTACTTCAACCATCTGGGCAGCAACACTGTTGTTGCCAAATCTCCACAATAGGCTTGACTTTGCTGATGTGTGGATGGGCGGGGGTGTGGGATCAATGTTACCCTTGGAGAGCTGCCTGGCTTATGGGATACACAGCACAGTGCGACTGCTAATTCCCAGCAGAACGCCTGGATCCCTCTTGTTCTGACGTTAAAGGAGGAGCATTCACTCCAAATCAGTTCGGGATGCCATCATTCGCATGACAAATAGCCATTAAGCTCAACCAATCATGAGCCCAATAGCGGTGAATACACACGCTGAGACATAAAACGAGTGAGACATCTCGCTAATTAAAGCGCCAGTTATGTGCTGGTTGTCTTCGATGGGGCCCATTATCAGGCCTAAACACACACACAATGAGTTTGTGAGGGTTTTTTTCTCCCCCAATCTTCTCTGCCATTCGTATAACTCTAACAAAGCAAATTGTTCTCTGAAAATGATAATGATGTTAAAAAAAAGTTGGAATATCATTTCCCACACAGAGCTTTGTGAAAGAAAAGAGTATTCACTTGGCGCTGAGCTGTGTCAAACACTCACAGCCAACTTCCTTCTTCAGAATTTGTTTTATAAGTGTTAACTCAACAACCCAATTCCACAGTTTGCGTATGTTTTTTTTTAAATTATTGGTCTAATCTAGTCTTCCATGTACTGTAGTAAGTGCTGAAATTAAAATTACCTTCAAAAAATGGTTTTACGATTTGGTCAAACAATTAAATGTTTCTCAAGTGCAGTTTATGTGATCAGAAAGTTTCTCATTGGCTGAGTTTGAATTGATGTGTGTGTCTCGTGTGTGTGTTTTTGTGATGTTTTCAACAGGTCAACGAAGACCGGCTGCAACAGATGGAGAAAGAGAATAGTTTCATCACACGCTGGAACGACAAGAAGGACGCCACAGTAAGTCAACCCGCCGAAACCCAAATGGAAATCACCAACGGGTGTTCTGACTCTGTGTGTGTGTGGGGGTATTGATTTGCCTGCATGTGTCAAAGTCCCTCAAATCAGGGATTCATTTGAACAATTTTCCTGTTTTTCTCGCAAAAATGAAGGTTATGGGGGGTAGGGGAAGGCGAAGGAGGCAGGAGCAGGCGGGTGAGGAAAGAGGGCTTTGTTCTTGTTAACCTTTACGGCAGGTACTTTCTGCCTGGATGCCTCAGCCGAGAAAAACATTTGGTTCAGATAACTGGGGGAAAAAATTAAATCTGCGGTTGTTGAAATCTGAAATGACTTGTTTACGCTCGCTCATTTCTACCTCCCTTCCCCCCTCCCTTTCTCTGAACCTAGTCCGTAGGCTTTCAGAGCATGTCTGCTGCTGTGGGGCAGCAGGGTCACTCAGTGGAAAGCCTGTGCTATTATGAAGCTGTTCAAGGTGAAAATTGGGACAACATTTTGGTTATGGACACACATTTTAGGTTTTTTAGGGTTTAAAATGAGGGTAGAAAATAGAAAAGTTACTAGTTTTTCATTAAAAACAATCATTTAGTATAATTACAAGTCAGCATGGTGAAAATGTTTCTGTTGAGATAATGGGTACGCTTATTTTAGGGATGATTTAACATTTTAGCAAATTTAAACATTGCTTAAAGTCATTGAAATGTCACATTAATCATCTCCTTTTACATACCACTTAATCGTTTGGTATTATTTTCATAGGTTGGGCCATCACTTTTGTAAAAGATGATAACATTTCACTCACTGGCTTCACCGTAGACTCTACGGCTAGAGGCTAACATTCATCGTATTTTCAATAACAGCCAAACATGAAGATGTTATTGGATGGCTGTGGAAACGTGTCTCAAACCAACATTAATCCTATAGATTTTTGTCGACAAAATCAGGGATGTTTGAGCTTTTTTTTTGTTGTTGTTGTTTGTTTTCTTTTGAAAATGGTATCACATCTGTCATTGTGCAAAATGAAGCAAACTGATGTCTGGCCTGATTATTTTTTCTTTTAAGATAGTGAGTCTGAAGCTATTCCAGTGGCTCAGTTAAGCTGTACTTGTGGTATTTGTAGCCAAACGCTAACATGCTCAGAATGGCAATGCTTACATGCTAATGTTTAGCATTCAGTGTAAGCATGTTAGCATGTAAGCAGGTGATATGTGCTAATTAGCACAGCTGAGGCTGATGGGAATGTCATTAATTTGGCAGGTTTTTGGTTGTAAACCAAATTTTGACCTGATGATGGGACAAGATGAAATTTAAAGCGTCGCCAAAGTTTTTAGAGTTCATCCTGAGGGGAACATGAATGTCTTTACCAGATTCCATTCATCTAATAGTTTGTTAGAGAATCCACTCAAAGCCACAAATGTCAACCTCATGTTAGAGCTAGAGGAAAAGTCAGGGAGGCCGGAAAGTCAGAACAGATGTATCCCTGAATGGGTGTGCAAACGTTCATTGTATTCCAGTAGCTGAGGTGTATCAGTCCAAAGCGGATGACCAACCGACTGACCTTATCATCCTTCGAGCCACGACGTTAGCATTACAGAAAACACACAAATTTCAGTCTCTGGTCCATTTAAGATGATAAGATTTAGAAACAAACAGGGAGGAAAGTATAGGTAGGCTTTTGACATTTGCAGGAAGCTTGTCACAGAGGGTTCAGGCCCTGCAGGTGAGTGTTCTGGCCTCATGTGTTTCCTTTTTAGAGGCAAAAAATGACAGGGAGGACTGCACCCTGGAAGGGATAGTATGGCTAGACTGGGGGAGCAAATAAATCAGAGATATAATGAGGTGCAAGGCAATGTCATGCCTTGTAAGTTAGAAGTGGCACTCTAAAATCAATACTTGCATTTACAGCCAGCACAAGTGCAGAGAGAGAGTATGGCATTAGCAAAGATTAGAAAAGCCATCATTGCGAATAGAACATCACTGATTTTCTTACTTGTTGCAGAGAAATCTCCCACTTTAACACTTTTTTTTGTTGCACTTTGCTTGCTTTTCCAGCAAGTTCATCATCATTTCCTTTCCCCCCCTTTTTATTTCCTTTTCCTTTATTTCCTAGATTTATGTCTTTCTTTTGTATTCAGAAAATGTTTGTAAAGTGTGGACTTCCTCCCATCACAAAACAATGAAGGGGAAGGAGGAAGAGTGTACTTAGCAAAGCAAGTTGACTCCATATCTGTGCGTGACATTTTCACAATTACAGCGTTTGCTCCATTCGTTTGAATGACTGTAATTACTATGTCATTTTAGGGCGATAGGAGTCAAAAGTGGCTTCCTCCCTCATATCATGCAATAGCACTCACCAGCTCAAGCCAATAATGGACCTCAGTTCACCTGTACATTAAAATGACAAGGGACAAGTAACTGTAATTTCTGTACTAGCCAAGGGAAAAGAAACCTTTCGTGCTCACTTAGTTGATCATTTTCTAGAGATGGATTTCCACTCGACCAGAAATCCGGATTTGGTGACTTAACTATTTTTCTCAATGTCTCTGTCAAAGGTGCTATGATTTGTAATGACAACAACAATATTGGAATTTGACCTCTTGAATGTCAGGCAGAAAGTATCTTAAAATTCTCCCTTTTAATTTCACATAGGTTACAAAAGAAATATTTTCTCTTTTGCCTTCTATCTATCGATCTGCAAGTGAAACATTCAGACAGCACCAATGGAGGATTATCCTGATTTATCTTCTTCACGACCACTGTCTACCTTTGCTTTTAAATTCAGTCTGAGTCTATTTTAAGTTTGAGTGTAATTGTTTTTTAAATGTATTTTCTATAGTCATCTTGCAAAGGGTTATACAAGATAATCACTCTCATGCCCAAGCGTTGAGTATGGAGCTGCAGCAAGCTAGCTTAAGTTTAGCTTAATTTAGCTTACTGTAACATTAAAGACTGGAAGCAGGAGAAATAGCTAGCTTGGCTTTGTTCAAAGAAAAACAAATATTCTCTCTCTAAGTTTAGGTTAGCTTAAAATCTCTAATGCTTTCGCCTACAATAAAAATAAACATGATGAACCTTGTTTAAGATATACACAAGCAGAAATGTAAAAACACCAAATCCACGGCTACAGAGTGGTTAAATTAGGGTGACCAGTCGTGCCCGAATTTTAACTGCGTGTTAATCATAGACTGTATAAGGTGTTAACAGACCTGAAATCAGATTTTACCATAGACTCACCAACTCAGCAACTCATCTTAGGTTAAATAGTTAGGGAGCTCCCTAAAACTCCAACTTGTCTGTTTTTTGTTTTTGTTTTTTACATATCTGTTTGTATATGGCAGTGAACAGAGAGTTAGTGAGCTTTAGAGGTGCTGATAGGTTTTTTTGTTATTTTGTTATTTTTTGGAGTTGGGGACAATGCTACCGCTTACAGCCTTTATGCCAGGCTAAGCTAATCACCTCCTGGATCTTGCTTCATACCTAATGCTCCGCAAGAAAGCAAATTAGTGTATTGATCGTTTAACCTAATGGGTTGACACAAAGGCTTAGAATCTTCGAAACAAATTCCTTGTTGTCTAATAATTTAAGATCTGATTTACAGAAAAGCAAGATCAGATAAAGATTGAGAAAGGACTGTTATAGTGAAACCTTATCTTTCTTGCTGCATTTTTCCCATTACAATAATAACCGCTGAACATTTTTCTAGGTGCATCTTCAAAACACCTTTAAACTGACAGCACACTTAACGTTAACACCTGAGGCGCACATATCAGTTTCAGTGTAGGTGAAACATGCACCCTGCGCTTCCACCTTTACAAGTTTGTCTCGCAGATGTTCTCTTTATTTAGCCAGGGTTTACATTCCATTAACGCTACTGGGATTTAGTTTGCCTCCAGCTCAGAAATCGACCTTTGGTTTCTTCAAATCCTCTAACCATTTCTCTCACTTTTTCTCAATTTAGATTCATGCCACACTGGGGTACAAATTTAGGAGAAAAGCCAATTAATCCAGCTGCATTGTTTTTGTAATTCAACTGATCTCCCTGTCTCGCTCTTTTCCCCCCTTCCTTTCTTTCTCCCCTCCCCTAGTTCTCTCCAGCTGGGGATTTGATCTTCGAGGTGTACCTGATAAAGAGAGAACCAGAGAACTGCTGTTTAATAAAGGTACAAGTGTGTGTGTGTGTGTGTGTGTGTGTGTGTGTGTGTGTGTGTGTGTGTGTGTGTGTGTGTGTGTTTATGTGTGTGTGTGTGTGTGTGTGTGTGTGTGTTAATATGTACATCTGTACTTTAAGCAGACATGTGGGCATGAGAGTCTGTTTGTACGCCCTGTTTTCCCGAAGGGTGAAATAAGAAGAAGAGGGAGGGGAGAAAGAGAGTGGGATGAAGGCAGGTGAAGCAGCAGAAGGAATGAGGGCTGATGGTGGGTAGGAAGAGAAAGAGAGGTGGAGAGGTTGATAGAATAGGGCTGAGACATTCGTGGTTTAACCTGATGGGATTACCGCCACTGAAATAAATCAAAAGCGAACTAATCAAAGAAATGCCTGATTTAATTGTGTGAGTAATTGCATTTTACAAGGCGCGCATGCCGCTGTAGGTTACGGACTCCTTTCACGGGTCGGCGGCAGCGCTAGAATAGGGATGAGGTTAAAGAGGAGAGCTCAGGACTGCAGTTTGACTTTAATACTCCACTTTCTCTCCATGGAGTAAAGCATGTGCGTGGTTCAGTCCTGTTCAGCTACAGCTAATAACTTGACAAAGAAGCCAGTATTTAATCAGTGCACTATGCTGCAAGTCAGGTATCTGTGCAGTTACTGTTACACGTTACATACAAATATTGAATTGCTCTTCATGGGGAGAGATGGTTGAGAGCAGTGATATTGATCCAGAGCGCTTATGATCTGAGCTTTTATATGCAGGATGTGTGTACTTTGATATATAATTTCTTTGTAGTTTGGTTTGTTGTTTGCCTAGGAATGTATTTATTTATACATATACATTATTTATTTATTTATCTTGTGTTTGGTGTTTGGTGTGCGATAGGTCTCTCCCAGTATGCGGCCCACGGAACTTGCAGAAACTGCGCTGAGCATGAGGAACATCACTTTTAACGCTGATGACTTCTGGACCACCTTTGAAGTCATTGAGAATGGAGAGTTAGGTAGGCACACTAATTCAAATCACAAAGCATCTCGACAACATCGCATTTCTAACATTAATGTATCATAATTAGGTCAAGGTGTTCAACAGGGCTGTTGCTACCCCAAAGGGTCAACAGGATTTCCTTTTTCTTCACTTTTTCTTTTTGTTAATCTTCCTTATTTTTATAGTCTGTAATACAAATACAAAAAGTTCAACAGAGGGGAAACATCAGAGGGGTCAGTATTCAAACCAGCATCACTTTTCGATGCTTGCAAGTTACAGTCAAAACAAAGGCTTCACTTTTAAGGTTCACAAGCCAAATAAGTTTTTAAACACTACATAGCCAAATACATTTCCTGCCTGCAGTGATTGCTGGAACCTTTTTTTTAATTTAAAGATTGTCTTTTGTCATTTGTGCCTTTATTATTGATAGTATCAATGCAGACAGGAGATGTGTAGGGAGAAAGAGAGGTGTGGCAACAAAGGTCCCCTGGTCTGGAATCGAAATGTAGACATTGCAGTTATGAGGTTCAAATTTAGGCTCCAGGACACACCCGCTGCCAAACCTTTTTAAGAATGATATTCATATGAAACTATTTTGGGAATCTTTGCATGTCATTACTCATCTGTCTCTCCTCTCCTGTCCTGTCATCTGTCAACTGTCGCTGTCCAAAGACGGCATAAAAGGCCCCCCGGAAAACTATAGTAAAGTGTATTCATTGGTATGAAATTGCACAAAATGTTGAATGTCGTTGTTTTTAGTTGTTTTTTGTTTGTTTGTTTTTAATTCCTGCAATATTTGCTTGTTGCAGCGAAAATGTAATTACAGTATGATTAAGCCTTCCTTTAACAGAGTTATAGTCCATATCAAAGTTCTCACACGTGCCTCCTCAATCAACTTGAACCAAGCGAACTCCCGTACACTGTGATGCAGTGTAATCATGACTGAAATTGAAACATGTTTTTCTTAACCTCACACAGATCAAGCTTACACAAAGAAACTCTTCACTAATTACCATCTCTTACAATCCATTTGAAGAAATTAAGATTTTATTTTAATCAGCCAGAAGAGCGTCTTCAGTAACACATACTACATTTTTCCTTTTGTTAGACTGAAAGGTCAAGAAGTAATTTGTTCTGCAGTTGATGTGCTCAACTCACAAAGGCCTAACAAATGTGATTATGTTATTCTCCTCTGCCATTGTAGTTTGTAGTTTTGTCATATCACAATTCATATATTTTCTCAGTCTCGGTTCACTTGAATTACCAACTATCAGCTGTGGCCCTGACTATTGCATGTGCGCTTCTTCATTGAACCCTGTCAATTTTAACCACACCGGTGGTGATGGAGCAATAGATACATGCCTTTGGTTTGAGAGATCCGGGTTCAATTTCCACTGTGACCCATCCACCAATGTGTCCCTGAGCAAGACACTTAACCCATCGTTGCTCTGGAGGCGTGTGACCTCTGACATGTATCGCAATTGTAAGTCGCTTTGGATAAAAGTGTCAACTAAATGAATTAATGTAATATGTGTTTTGGAGATTTTGTTTTCTTATCATCAGATGCTACCTTGACAGGTTCCTGTAGCATGATAAAGACTCAATGAAGCTGTTTTCTGTCGGCCGGTATAAATGATTTTGGCGTAAAATATGACCTTCATTTCAAAATTTAAGGTTACCCTGCTGTCAAATCCAACATCTTAGGTAAAGTTAAGTTAAGTAAGAAGTAAAAGTCCTCTCTAAACTCTCTCTACTGTCATGTACACTATATCCAATTAGTGACAGATGCATCACCTCACCATTTAAATCACTACTATCATCCAGGGCATATACAAAGATCACACCTCCTCTCATCCAGGGACCGTGTGATTAGAAGGTTATGCTATCTCTCTAATGAACCAGTGTACGTGAACAAGGAAGCACACTGACAAATTAGCCAAGCATCGTCAATTTGATGATATGCACATTAATTAATCATCCATTATCATCATTTGTCATAAATTACCTCCATCTTCCTTGCATGACCACCATAGGGAGCTGACCCACCTCATCTTGCATTAATATGCACTGATGGCGTCTTGTGCCTCACACACCCACATTTGATCATACCGCAGGAAGTGGCGAGCAGGGGGGAAGTCAAAGTTGAGTTTTGTTGCGAAGTTGCTTGGCTGGCGGTCCCCGTGCACTTTTCATCAGTTCACTCAGAGTTTACAACGCGCTCTTATGCTTGTTTTTCTCCTCACAAAGTTACAGAGGACACGCCGTCCTCTTCTAAAACTGAAGGTGTGTTGAATACTGAATATATTTGCTGACGGTTCAGCATATTTTTCATGGCAAGACAATATGTCTGTGGCAGAGTAAACAGTCAAGCTATTTTGAAGGCGGTAGCGTGACAGGTTTTGCTCATAAAGCTAAAAAGAAGGGAGGGAAGGTCCGTTAATTAGCCATTTTAGAGAATAGCTACAGATAAACACCGTTATCGAGGACAATAGGCAGAAAAGGGGAGCTAATATTTGTTGGGAAATGAGGAACTAATTCCATGGCCTGGGTCTGCAGAGATTCCAGGGAGAAGATAAGCCCACTGTTATGAATAAGTTATGCCATTGTGGCTCTTTTTTTTACCTCCTTTGGTTATGAAAAACAGGGGAGTGTAGAGATGGAGGCATCAGAGCAGGGGGGTGGTACACAAATTATCTACATTTTCTTTGGCTGATAGCATGTACCCTGTTCACCAATTAGGAAGAGATAATAGGTCTATTTTGCACATGAGTGTGTTTTTATAATCAGGCCCTGATATGCTGGGGATAATTTACACTGCTCTGTGATGAAAATGGGGTGAACAACATAATTTTGTAATTTGGTTAACTACAATTGGTCATAGATTTTATGAGGTTGTGATTTTATTTCATGTATTTTTTTATGTATGGCCAGAAGGCAAAATAGTGTTGTTTGACCATTTCTTTTTCCTAGTAGATTTACCTGGCAATCATGCCTCTTCCTCTATCCCAATGTCTTTTGTTGTTTCCAACAGAGCGACCATTGCACCACAGCGAAAAAATTCTTGAGCAGGTGTTGGAATGGAGTACCTTGGACTGTCCCAGCTCGGCTTTCCTTGTTATAAAGAAGTTTTCAGGGGCCAATAGAGTTGCTGATGGAAAAGGTACACGAATTAGTTAATGGTACAAACCATTAAAAATGTTCTCCTTCAATGAGATGTTTTTTTTAAACAGTATGTGTGCTGTAATACTGTAAGTATCATTATTTTATATATACCAGTAATTTCAAACCAATGTGTACCCCAAAATTATATAAAATAATAAAATTAGGATTTTGTTCTAAAAATGTTTTCCCATATTGAGTCAGCTGTAACACACACACACACATACATACACACAGCATGAACACCATATGATGCATGAAAACTATTAAGTAAGAGACCTCAGAAGTTCAATCACTAACCTAAAAGTAATGGATAAACAGTTGAAGTTGTTAGTTAGCTAAAAGTAATGGATAAACAGTTGAAGTAGTTGGTTAAAAGTTATAGATTATCAGTTTAAAAAGTTAGTTAGCTGAAGGTAATGGGTAAACTTTTGAAATAATAAACTGTAATTAACTGTTTAAATAGTTAAAAGTAATGGATAAAAAGTTTAAATTGTTAGCTTAATGTAATGAATAAATATTTGAAAAGTTGGTTAGCTAAAAGTAATTGATAACACATTTGAAATACTTGCTATTAGCTGAAAGTAATGGATAAATAGTAAAAAAGCTAAAATTAATATATAAGTGTTTGAAACATCTAAAAAATAATACAAACAACACATCCAGCTTCTGTCACTTTAGGTGGAAGCATTTGTTCAATTGTGTGACAAAATATACTGTAACAATATTCATTTTCAAATCAATTCAAATGAACAAATTTAGAACATGACGTGTGGTGTCAATGAAGGGGTACTTGAGTTTATCTGAAAATGTGCTTCATAAGTTTCTATATCCAGTGATGACAATTTCAAATTACTTGTTTTATCCAAATATTGATCCAAAACCCAGAGACTTTTCAGTTTGGGGAGACTTTTCAGTTTGCAGTGATACAAAACTAAAATAGCAGCCAAACCGTCACATTTGCTTCACAAATGACTTACATAATTAAGCAGTTATCAAAATAGATTTTGATAAAAGCATTTAACCACTGTGGGCTGAAATATTCCTCTTTAATCAATTTCGTTGTGTTTTGAAGCAGAGCAAAGGCCAATCATAAAAGGCGACTATCTAAAGTTTAACGATGGATCCTCCAAACTGCTGTCAGGGCACAAATTCCAGGACAAATATGTTGTACTACGTGCAGAGAAGCTGCTGCTCTACAGAGATATCAAAGTAAGTGCACTTTATTTTCAGATTAATCTACTGCCACATCTACTGCCACCACAGGTCTTTGCATGTAAGCATAAAGTATCGGGTGAACAGAGACAGCCTTGTATCACGAGGAAATTTATAAGGTTAAGGAACTGTTTGAAAAACCACAAAATGTGTTAGAAAGGCGCCCACATAACTCCAACCACATAGACCAAACTTCACCCAAGCTCTCTTTGCTTCATCTCCCTGGCGACATGTCCGGCTCAGGGATCCAAATCTTCAAATTAAGGAGGAAAATTAAAATATACTGATGGCAGCACACTTACCACTCTCTTTTCAAAAAAGGAAGTATATTTGCCTCAGAGAGGACCAGCAGGCCCAAATTCCCTGGGGGGCTTTTCTTCTCAGCACATTTCTGCAGTTGAAACATGGGATTCGTAAAGGAGTGTGAAGAAGTGTTAATAATTGATGGAGGTGCTCTAACTCTGGCAAGGGGGTGGGGAGGTATTGGAGGGGGGATTTGGTGCGAGGTGGTGGTGTGTGGGGGATGCTTTCACTGAAAGCTTTTCTAAATATCAGGTTGCATAAGAATGTGGCTAATTACTGTGTAAATGCAAAAGAAATTAGAAGTGTTACTGAATTTAATTGATATTCTTTGGCCTCTACAGTTATTGCCAGGTCTGTATTTAGCACAAATTATGTTGGATGAAACAGGGAATGGGTGGTGGATTGTCATGTGTAGGTGTCAGAGGCAAGCTATAACTTTGATTTGGTTCGCTTTGTTCTTTTCTACTTTGTTCTTTGTTCTTTCTTGCTTGGAAGAAGAGGTTTGTTGCTGATGATTCAATTGATCGGCGTACTGCAATGCTGGTGCTGCACAAATAGTTTGTTGGCATTTAATTTTATTGCTGTTTATCTCTTTATCTGTTTATCTCTTTATGGTTAGTTTAATGGGTGTCTTCGTTTTTTCCCGCCTTTCATTAATGTATACATTGTTTGTTTTCTTTTGCAGGGCACTAAAGCAGAGAAAGTAATTCAGCTCAAGTCTGCGAAATGTTACCTGGGCCTGAAGAAAAAGCTCAAACCTCCAACTGAGTAAACTGCACTCACACACACTTTAAATATCTAATGTCTTTTCCTGAATCTATCCTAAATCTGAATCTGCTTGAACGACAGAGGGATTAGAATATCTGCAGTAGATTTAATAAAACAATGCTAATCACCATCTTAGTTGCATGTCTTCAGTTAGTTTTCAGTAATACTGTGAGTATAAATGTCCACAGCTACAGCTGAGTTAATTTAAATGCACTGCTGAAATATGGAAACATAATATAGTTGGACTTAAACAGTCTTTTTACCATGAAAAAAGAAGGCTCTTGATAAAAACAGTCTGAAATGTAATAAGTATATGATTGGCTGCCTCAACAAATACAGAGGACTGCACCTGATATAAGCTGCAATGTAAATTCAGTCTTATAACTTGTGGTTTTGAGCTCCTGTAAAGTGCTATTTATGGGTATTTATTTGCTGCAATATTCAGGGCTTTTCATTGTCATGTAGGTATTATGGAGATCTGGATGATAAGAAGCTGTCACATATCTCTCTCCCTCTGTGAGCAGACAACAAAACAACAGTGCCACAAATTTTACACCTGCTTCTCCCAGACGTTAAATCACAGACGCAACTGCCTCAGCGGTCAATCAACAATTATGAGCCAATTTTAGTGGTCATTTATATAAATTTCCACTCCCTCCATGCAATAAACAGTTTTTTTTTTTCAGAGCAAAAATGTAGTGTGGCTGCATAATGAATGTGGTCTAATGTGACTCATTAGTGCTTAAACAACCTCTGCACATTCTTAGAAAATCCACACCCATGTGTTATTAAGATGAACTAGTGATTATTTAGCGTTGCGCAACAGTTTGTGTGTAAGCTGTTTGTCCCCAAAGACATATTGCCCTTTCTCTCTTCCCTCTAAGTTTTTGCATCACCAGGAGATACCCAAGCCACTCCTGACCCCATCTTATTTTTCACTGCAGTGAAATTGATTAAATGTAATTGCATTTTAACAAATACAAATTATCAAACTGCAGAATAGAAAACATTGCTGCCACTGTTTTATTTTAATGATCTTCTATTATTATAATTTATGACACATGCCAAAACCTTAGCAGTTCTTGTTGGTCAAACAAAGAGGACATTTTTTTGAGAAGCCAAACCCTATATTTCACATTACCCAATTATAATTCCTCATAATTTTCCCCGTGTCGGAATTTTGAGTCTGGGGAAGCGTGAAAAATGAGTCCGGCAAGCGATTGTCTGCATTACGCCATCCTTTAGGGGAGAAAAACTGGATAAGACAGAGGCAGTGAGAATTTAAGAGGGAGAGTGAGGGAAAGAGGGACAGAAGGAAAGAATGATACAGCGTGGTATCACAGATATACTGTTGAGTGGGCTGTGGGAGAAGTGAATAAAGAAATAAAGACAGTGCTGAGGAGAACGGAGAGAGTCATAGTGAGAGGGTTAGGAGAGGCAGCGCTCCAGTACCTCATTAGGCAGAGGTCTATCTGTGAGCGGCCTACTGCGGGGTTGGATCAGCTGCCTTAACTCACAGGAGTGGTGCACCAGGCTGCGGGCTCTCTATCTCTGCCCGCTCCTTTGCTTTGTTCTTCCCCCACTTCTTTGCTCCTGTTCAGCCACAGCCGGGAAGGCTTTCAGGGAAGGTGTATTCTCCAGGAACGTGGTCTTTTCACATTATACTGCCTCTGTGCAGGTTAATTCACACTGAAACACATATATACATGTAAATATACACTTTTAAGCATACAAAAATCATGTACGTGGGAGTTTATTTAGCCTGCAGCATCATGCAATTTACCATATCCATATGTGATCATTTAAAGCACATCCAGCAGACTCTGTTCATGTTGCAATACAGGAATTCTTCCACTTGCAAGGCAACATTTTAGTAGATCTATTCAATATCTCTTGCATCTCTCCCAGCAAAATGTACTTTAAAGCTTATAGGTGAGCAGCATGAGGTCTGTGTATTGTACGCTTTGGCCCAGAGCATATTGAGGTCTGCCCATGCATAAACATGTGGACTGGAAGTGCACTGATTTAATCTAATTAATTCCTCTGTATAGCACCTAGCATTTGTAGAGAACTTGCTTTTTCTCTTTGCATTTTAATGAAAAGGTTGTGACCTGCTGCTATCTTTAACAATACTTTCTCAACAACTTTCTCATTTAAAATGTTTTTATTAGTTGTAGTTGGATACTTTAAAATTTCACATGCTCTCGGTGTACACGACATTGCAAGTTTCAGTTTGCAGAAACAAAATCTCGTAATCTGAACTGTGTCCCTCTCGTTTAACAGCTGGGGCTTCACAGTCTACACTGATAAACAACAATGGTGAGTGCTGTGCAGAAGTTCTCTGGTTCAATAATAGATGAGTGTGACTTTTACCCTTTCACTTAAAATATCTCCAAAACAGACAGAATCAAGAGGCACAGAGGTAAAAGTTGATGCTAAAGCACTTTGTAATGGTCTAAGTGGGGAAGTAATGGGGCCGTCAGGGCAGTTCAATTATATTAGTGATGGTCACATAGTAAGAGGCTGCTGTCTGGTCGACTCATACAAAGTGAAATAATACACAGTTATTTTCTCTTCTATTTTTAATTTAGTCTCTATTTGTAGTTTCCTTCAAAAAAACTCATCTGCTATAAGACATAAAGAGCTGCCTTCCAAGTTGCCAGATGCAATTCCTGACAAAAGCTAGCGACTCTCATAACATTTCTGATATCAGGATAAACTTCTAAGTTATTTAAAAATGACCTCCCTGATTAGGACAGGAATATTTCTGACAAATATCAAGCTAGCAATGAGGCTCAAGGGATGGCTGTATGTTTGTTTCGTGCTAATTAGCAAAGTTAGCATGCTAACACACTTAACCAAGGCAATTAATTTGTTAAATGTTACACTTCTTGAACATCCTCATGTTAGGATTGTAATTGTGAACATGTTAGCATGCTTAATTTTATCTCATCTCATTTATCTCATTTCCGTAGTTGGACAGTCGTCCTTTCGACTTCGGTGAGCTTTAAGTCGTAATGTGGAAATAACATTGGCATTTTTGTGTAGTGCCTGGTTAGTCAACACTACATGAATGCGGGGCCTGTACAGCCTCACAGAGGTGCTAGCATTATATTCAAATCTTGTAGGCTTGAACGCAGACTTTTTAAAGTTATATTTAAATAAAATCGGAGAAGAAGACAAAAAAGACTCAAAGGCTTAAAACTGAACAAGAGTATAATAACAGAATACAGTACAGACCTGAAACCATCGTTCTAGATTGGTACTTACAGCACAAATCACTGCTGAAAACGGGTCATTTACCCATGCAGATTCATGTAATCATAGGTAATGGCAGCCAGCCCACCTATCGTTAGGTCTATTTACAGTGATCAATGAACTTCTCCCTCAGAAGACCCTTTGTCCAGCGCTGTGACTAAATCCAGTCACCTGGTTAAAATTAGTGTGAAAATAACGAGGTGCAAATCAGCAACTGAGTTTTCCCTCCTCAGGCATTTCTGCTGCGAGAAGAGGGAGGCGCAGGTCGGCTGGGTGACGGACATCATCAGGATGAAGGTAAGATGACGCACGAAAGAGATACAGAGTTACAACAAGAGGGAGTGCATGCAGTGACGTTGGGAGTGCAGGAGAAATATGTGTGTCCTTTATCTAACCCTTTTACTGATCTCTTGCAACCCAAAAATATCAGTGAATGTGACATATATTTTGCAGACTCATCCTCCTCTTCCTTTCCTTATTTGGATGAAAGATACACTCTGTTACGACCAGGAATAAATCATCTTTTACAATCCATATCTCAGAACAAGGAGATATGATAAATCATATTTTCCCCAATCATCCATTTCCATTGTGCTGTTGGGCAGATGAAATACATAAACAGCGAAAGAAGTGTAAAGTTTTCGAGGTCACTCAGCAATAACATAAATCATTTTATGTGGAAAAGCTGTGAGAATAAGGTCAAGGCGACCATAACAATCACATTGTGGTACTTAGCCTCAAGATACAGCTAAGTGTTGTCGCTGTCAGTCGCTGACGCAGCACATGTGACATAAATAATGCAATGCAAAGCAAACACAGGGAATACAGCTACGGATGTGTCATATTTTTGCATTATTTTCATTTTCAAAATCACTGCTACCTACTTAGTTGGCTAACCTGCTTGTTTCTTCATTAGACTATATATATAGATCTATTTTCTGCTCATTTCCAATGAAAATGACTAACGTGGCCACCACTCTCACCCTAAACTGAAAGATCTAACTGTATCTTTCACATTTCACAGCCCTGTATTGTATGCTCAGAACATTTAATCAGCATTAGCCCTCTGTTCTGCTTCCTTTATGGGAACCTGTCTGCAGCACAGTGTTGTTTATCACAGGTGCTTACTGTAAAAACCTTTCAGTGCCTTAGTTTGGGTTAGCAAGTAAAAGGCAACACTGTCAGAGAGGGATTGATCCAAAGGGGGAGCCGATTTTTGTCTGTTGTTTTCAGGTGTTTATTTCAGTGGGCTCAGTGACTTTTCTCTGCTCTTCTAGAGAAGCTCTTAGCTCTGCAACAATTTAATCTATAGCGGACTGGAGCCGGCTAAAAATATTAGGATTCTCCCCCTAAATCCGCTAAATATCAGGATTGTCAGCTTCCAACGCAGGGGCTTGTGGGAAGGACACAGGACTTGTGGGAAGGGCAGAGAGAGCGTGTAGATGAGAAAGTAGACGGAGAGCACTTAAGTGTTCTTGATTTCCTTTCTCTTACCTGTTAGCGAGCATTGTGCTCCGACAGTTTCCATAGCAACTAGCGATGGAGGGCCTAATTTTGAAGCAAGGTGAAATGGATGGTCAGAGTGTGTGTGTGTGTGTGTGTGTGTGTGCGGGGGGAGGGTAAAGGTCTAAGGACAGGTCCAAGCAGTGATCAAATAAGGATTTGTTAAAGAGATACAGTCCTATAGGGTCACAGTGATATAAAAGGAGACATTGTTAAAGAGAAAGTTTAGCCGGGGATCAGAACAACGTCGGACCGCTGAGATGGAACAGAAGATCGTCACCCTCTGACTTCCCCTCATTTTTGCTTGTGTTCGTCCGGCCAAAAAACAGCAATTTATACCTGTACATCCCGTACACTGCTACCAGCGGTATTTTTTCTTCTTTACTTTATGATAAAGGAAACCACTGTGGAAATTGTGAACAAATAGTGAAGAAACAGTACAGGATACTTCATGGTCCTCTCATCTACTGTCATCCATGTCTGTATATGTGCAGAGATGTGTGTTTATGTGTATCACCTTTACATCTGTAGAATCTGAGTGCAAACGTTACCCATCCAAAACATAGTTAACTTAAAGAGAAAATAAACATGAACTGTCTTTGTTGTGCACACTGAACAACCATCACACCGCTTTTCTCCTGTTGTCTATGTGTCTGCAGTACGGCTCTGACCTCTGTTCAAAGAACGTTAACTCAAAAGAAGGTGCAGATCTCAAGTCCCACAGAGGGGGGAGCTGTGCCCGAAGGCTGGAAGGTGCCAACACACAATCACAATTCCAGCAGACAGGTGAGACGTCAATGAAAAAATTAATGTTTATACCAAAATTTTTGGCATTAAGAAATTAAACATAAAATCTTAAATAGTGAATAGCTGTTTTAGACGCTGCAGTTCTTTCAAAAATAATGCTGTATATTTACTACAAGGGAAACCGTTTTATTGATTGCGCACACAACGTGCTGAAGGATCTCTAAATAGCCGATGTCACACAACTGTAAACAAATTCTCTGCACAGTTCTTCACCGTGCTCAAACCTTTCCTTTTTGCTTTGTCTGCTGGCAATTTTTCTGTTGCATTCAAGTTACTTTGGGAAAAGCAGAGAAATAGGATTTCCAAGCCTCAGCTCAGTGTTTCACCACCATCCAGAGCAGCTTCAGTTTGTTGACTTGACCACTTTTAATGTGACAGTTTTAAGGGCAGTTGTAAGAACCCAGGTTGAAGTACTTTATAAACCAAGTTGTGTTCATTTACAAACATGTTGGGCCCTTTACTTAAAAAAATACATTCCACATTACATTTCACTCTTTCCGTTACTTTGCATCACTCAGTTATGTGTTATTACCCAACACTGCTAATACATTTAAGTAAAAGCCCCTGTAATCTGTAGTTGACTTCAATTCATCTTTATTTGCCATATTTGCCCACAGCTGACAGACAGGAGGATTTCTCTCGATGATGGCAAACCAAAGCTCACCAAGGATGCCACTGTCAAGATAAACACCATGCTCAAGGCCCCAGAAGTCCCGCACAGACGACCCTCTATGGATGTTTGCCTGCCTCAGCGCCTCCCTTCCCCATCCCCATCCAGACACTTGCAGCCCATGGCTTTGCCCCTGCCTCCTGAGGGTGGCTTTAAGACCATCGGCAGGAAACCTGTTCTGGGTGGGGAGGCTTTGATTCCGTCTAATCTGCTGAATGAGCTCAACTTGGTGCTGAGCAAGACTGGACGCACTGCCAAGAGCAATGACTGACAGGAAGCGGTAAGGCAAAAATTACAGCTCTGAGTAGAGAAAGAAAGTTGTGGAGACAGTGTGGACAGAGAACGACCACACAAAAAACCAGATGGAGCCAAAGTAAGTTGCGTTCATGAGAGGAGGGGAATTACAGCCTGAAGACTGCTTTTAAACTCTGTTATATCCAGAGATGCCGATGCGCAAGGGGTGGAAGATGTGGAAAACAGGTGCAGGAGACACTGGAGGTCATGCAGGCCTCAGCTGGACATGGCGCTGACCCAAGCACTACAAAATGTGATTTATATGCAGCTCCTCTAAACCCACAGAATGTCATGAAAATATGTTCGGCTGTCAAACCTCAGAAGTTTCCAGGACTCCAAACTGCTTGCTTTATGCTTTTAAGTTTCCAGTTACTTTGATGGTTTTGACTACTTGTGAAAAGTACTGTGATTATATTAATCCATATACAGTTAAATTCATCTCAAGTTAAACATAAAATTCACTAGCACATTTGCCTGCAAACACTTTGTACTGTAGTTGCAATTATTTAATAACATTGTTAAAGGGTCTGCCATCTCAGCACAGAATTCAAATACTCATAGGTATGTACATGAATGCAAAGAAAATGATGCATTCATATAAAATGCAAATGAAAACAGCAGGTTAAGGGCCATTAACCATTAATTATGGCTAATAGACTTCTGTTTTCCTAGACACGAGTGGTAGGCAATCTCGTGTAAGTATTTATTTGTAATTATTTTTTAAATATATTTTTTATCAGTTAGCCACCGTTTTTTCACTGTAACCATTAACTGTATGGCTAACTAGCAGTGTTTTTTTAAGGATATGATTCTGTGTGCACCACTGTAAACTGCTTCCAAATGTGATTTTAATGTACAGTATAAGTATATTAATAAAAATTGCAAAATGCTTTAACACGGCATATTACTGAGTTTAATCTTTCCTGATATGTAAATTGCATTTGGTAATTTTAGTGTAAGTTGCACATTTTAAAGATATACTTTATTTAATCCCATGAGGGGATTTGTTCTGTTTTCTTAGAAAAACAAAAAGATTAAATGTTAAACCCTAGCCAAATTTAGCTGAAAGGGGCTGTATGTAAGTTTTAATAAATCAAATTTTCATTGCCTTATTGTCAATGGGCTCAAACTCACTCCTGTTTTCTCTCTTGCTTGCATCAGCTACTATTCTGCTTTAAATGTGGGGACACCGGGTTGGATTCAGCCCTGTGTGCTCCCAGGCCTCTCTCAGACTTGAGCGACAACATGGCAGCTAACGACATGCAGTCCACTAACACCATAAAACAACCAGCTCACAGCAAAACACAGACTTCACTTAAGGATACAAAACAACAATAAAATTTTATGTGCTGAAGCCCATCAGACCAAACAGGTTCAGATGATGTCGACTAAAAACAAAGTGAGCATTAGTAAAGCTGGAGAAACACAGAGAAAGTCACGTTAGTTCGCGGCTGACGCCCACGGGTTGCTTATGTTATCCAGTGCGAAGTTATATCGCTTTCCACATTACTTGACCAACTAACACGTCCCATGTCACTATCCTTTGTATCAACGGTATTATGTCAATAATGTAGCACTAAGTGCAGTCACTGTACCGTTATCATGTAATGAGCATGGATTAGTTCAACCTGCAGCTGATAAAACTATTGCTGTAACGTTGTAGTTGGATTTACCTGAGTTTCCACCAAGCTGTGTGAAGCTGTCTCCCTACCTGTCTATAGCTGCCTGGCTCTGAATAAATTCTCTCAAAAGCTTTGTGAGATTTCTGGCTCATGTTTAGTTTTCATTTGAAGTAAACATTCAGATGGACTACAATTTAGCACAGGTGTCACAAGATCCGCAGAAATAGATGATATTTGAGGGTTTCACTTTAAGAAAAAAGACCACCGTATACCCACTTTAAATGACTTTGTACTAGATATATTAGATTAAGTATGTCTGTAAGACTCCACTCGACAGAAATACCATGAAATATCCACAAATAAATACAAATTTGTAATGTCATGCTCAATCAGAAACAGGCCTTGAGAGATAAATGAACTAGTTCTAACCAGAACAAAAACATAATTTTTGCTTTTCTGTTGAAGTTCAGGTGTGAAATTAACAGTCCTGGAGAGATCTCAGATCTCAAAATAATTTAAAGAAACTGTTAAATTAAAAGTATGTGATGGTCTTTGTTAAGACTTAGTGGGCACACATGCACCCATGTACAGTATTTATTATTGATTTTCACTTAAAATGACTTGACTGAGAGAGACTGGTGCATCTTTTGAGCGGAGCAAATTGAAATGATCTATTTTTGCTGAGAGCTATGTCTAAAAATGACCCGTAATGTGTTTCAACAAGAAATGCAGGTGGTGGGAACAATGGAGATGGTAGAGGTGTCAGTGTGTGAGTATGTAACAGAGAGATATACACAGAAAATTAGTTTTTAGAAAAATTGTCAGTTTGATACTTTTTTTTTATATTGACGAAACTTCACCTAAATCCATCAGATAATTACAGTTAGGTAAAATAAAATACTGCATGAAGTAAAGTGAAATTATAAAATGAAAAGTGATGAACATCAGTGTTAATTGCCCTCATTGCTTTCCGGTTTATTATGGATCATGGATTTTTTTTCCTGTTAAATTGCTAAGAGCTCTTTATCTTTATTTTAATAATGCTGTCTGCAGGTTTATATAATGCAGTCAACTGGGCTTGTAAAGGTAAATCTGTTTAGTATATATCAGGAATTTATATTCCATTAGATAGATTTTCTTTTGTACATTCTGTTGTGTTCTATGAACATATCTGCAAGATTTAAGAGATGGTGTCCTGGAAGCTCTTAAGCCCAGTTGTGGATTTCAGCGTGAAGACTCCGTCTTTCATCTTTGACTTATTCATATATAATTATATCAATATATTTCATCCAATTCCTCTTTGAGTGAAATGTAAGAATAAACACCCAGTCTGAAGTCACGCGCTCTTGTTGAATAATGTATTACAATCGGAAGATGCACACGTAGGCAATTGTCACAGGTTCCTCCATGAAAAATTCATATTTAACATTTTATTTTCATTACGCCTCATACGCCAGCTGGATGTCCTTTGTTTCACGTCCTTATATTTCGATCATAGAGCACCACATTTATGCATTTGTGGTCTTAAGCATTCCTTATTCTTTGTTTGCACTATGCAAATGTGTTTCCTTCCCTCGCTTTATTAGTTATATTACTATGTTCCTTGCACTAGTAGAAATGAATATGTTCCTATTTAATTGGCCTGTTGAGAGTCATTTTCATCCCACAGCAGCCCTGCTTCCACTGACAGCAGACAGTGTAATCTCCTGGTTCTGATGGGTGATAATATACTATACTGTATGTGACGGCATAAAACTCAGCTTTTCATGTCTCCTGTCAGTTCGCCATACCTTTCCTAGATCCTCTGCCTCTTTCCCTGGACTGTCATCTGCATGTATATTTACCTCTCTTGTCCTCTGTGTCTGTGTAACCCAGCATTTCTGCCGTCCCTCTGAGATCTATAGTGTACGAAGGTCACCATATGGTGTAAGTGGTGAGTTCAGTGAAAAACTCTGCAAAGTCATTATATACTTTGACACTGAACATATCGCTCTTTTGAGGTAACAGCTTGCGCGGCAAGCAAAAGTACATTTACTTGTATTGTACCTACATACAATTTTGTGGTAGTTATATTTGCTCATTTTGTGCTTTTATTCTTCTACTCCACTACACATTAGACGGAAACATGCTACATTTTACTTCACTCCCTTAATTTCACAGGTACTTGATACTTTTCAGATTAAAATTATAACATACAATGAACATAAAAAGCTTGTAAAATACAATGCATTGTGAAAGATTTAAGAAGTTTTCCCAGCATTTTGTGCTTGTGACCCCTAGCACCTTTCCAGTCTTTTCCACTCACAGCGCTTTTACACTACATCACATTCACCATTCACACACACATTCATACACTGAGCCTATGTGCTCAAACCGAAGCTAACAGTCGTACACTGGTGGAACAGCCACCAGGCAATTCGGGGTTCAGTATCTTGGCCAAGGACACTTCGACATGAAGCCTGGAGGAGCCGGGGATTGAACCACTGACCTTTAACGGGCAACCCGCTCTACCTCCTGAGCCACAGCCACCCAATATTAATGTGCCTGCTGATGTTATTATCAGCATATAAAATATTTTGTTAAAGATTAAACCAACCACTAATATATAAAATGTTGCTTGCATGCCTATCCACCCACATTATAGTGGTAATAATCCAATAATAAAAAATATATAAACCAGACTATAAGAGTCCAGACCAGTGGTTTTGCATGTTTTCACCCGTTTACCTCAACATCTAATACACCACTTATACTTTACATCACAATAAACAATTTTGCAAACCATGATACTGTCTTTCAGAAATGTCTGTGTATTTTTCATACTGTCCTGGCAGCCACTGGCTTCCATTCATTTCTGTACAATATGAAAATGAAGTACTGTAGACGACTCTTGCTTGAGTTGTGGATTCCATCCTGGTGAACATTAAGTCTGCGTTCAGATTGTTTTCCAAATCAGTCTGTGAAGTGCCAATTAAGACATCTATGCTTTAACTTTGATCAATGCAGACCCGGTGTTCACTGTGATCTGTGAGTAAACAGCTCAGAGTTTTAAGATGCAGCTAACTGATCTGCGTATTATACAGAAATGAATGGAAACCAAGGGATTCCTGGAGTCCAAAAAATGAAACCTTGAAAACACACAGGTATGGTCCTTTGGGTACGTTTTGATGATGATGATACAGATGTACATGCACTTAAGCATAATTTTACATGCGGGGAATTTATTTTCATATATTTGTAAAGGAGTATTTTTACATTGTGGTATTGCAACTTTTTCAGTGTCTTCCACTGCTGGTTAGCTGTGTGCTCTGAGTCATTCAGCACATCCATGCAGAGGTGTACTGTAGCAGACTACCTGAGCTGTGTACAGTGTTCACGCAGACAGCGATGACAGAGAGAGGGGGGAGGGGGATTAGAGAGAAAAGGAGCAAGCTGATATGCTCGAGAAAGAGAGAAAATGACAAGTTATTTCAAAAGAAGAGACATGAACCCTCTGATTCGACGTGAGATGCTTCTCAATTAAACCCAGAGCCTGTAGGGGTTTTTTTCCCCATAAAAACAAGGCATGACTTAATCCGATGCAGTTTTGATATGTAGAGGTTATTGATCAGCCCTTGGCCTCGTGGAAGTGTCCACTGAGGCTCCCGCTGTCTCCCTCCATCTTTGGTGTTTGCTCAATTTGTCTGTGAATAACATAAACATCAAGGGCAGAAATGAAAGAGAGCACATGAGTGACAGGCTCTAATGACACTTTAGAAAACTATATTATAGTCTGCTGAGAAGCACTAGCTTGGCCTTATGCTGCCTTTGTGAAACAGCGTGCAATTAAAATATATGTCCTTCGCATATTGGCCATATGCTTTATCATCAATGCTCAGTCATTTTTGGAGGTACAGAGAAAAAATTGCTAAGATATCATATTGACTTAAAGCACACCAGATGTCCGTGCGGATAGCACACAAAAAATGAAGTAATCATCCTTGCTTTATCCAAGATAACTGTAAATCTGAGAGACGGCACTGTTAACTCTGACATACTGCAGCTGTATAACATGCATGTCGATCCATGGCCCCAGTGATTTACATTTCCAGAAAGGGTAAGCTTTATATTAATGGAGCCGTCCATTTTAGCAGCTATAAATAGCTCACTGCATGAAGTTGTCCCACTGCTGGCTGCCTTTTTACGCTGATCCACACATTCTGCCCTCTAATCTCAATTCTATTAGTGTCTCAGAAGATATTTACGACACGTGGACCCTTTTAGCCTGACATGGCTGTAAAGTATATGTTCAAACCAGCCAGCCAAGCTTTATCTAATTAAAAGCCTCTGCAATTGCAATTCAACTGGGACTGAGTCTTTAAAACCTCAATCAGGCCCCCCGCACCCCGGCTGAGGGAGAGGGGGAGTCACCACAGAGCTAATAAAGAAGTGAATGTTAAACATTCAAATTAAACAATGTGGGAGAAAAAGGCTGTGGATCATTTTCATATTTTTTCATTCTTGGAATTCCAGTGTAGGACATTGCCAAAATGAAGAGGTCACCTCAGTGATAACATTGTGTTTGTTTGGATGGGAACCTTACTGTCTTGTAACCAAATAATAATTGTTCTGCATATGACTGTAGGCACAGTTTCTACTTATTTAGTTATCCAAAGTCAAACACACACAAGCACACTAATTTTATTTTTATGCATTGTTCTTCCTTGTCAAATCTTGGCACCTAAAGCTACACGCCCGCCGGCAGATCATTTGGACATTCAGGTGTCCCTAAGACCTGTCTCAACTCCAAAGAAACTCTTTTCACTTTTAGACATATATTTGGCAACTCTGGCACAGGAACATGACGTCCCTACTTAATCCCGCCCACAAAGCTTGGATGCTTTTCCAACTGTGGAAACAGCTGTCAATTAGCGCAATACCAGACCTATTTGAATCTCTGAAAAATCAGAGGTGTGAAATGTGTCTGGAGCCAGGCTGCCAATTTCACACATAATGATCAGTTTGCTCATCATGGTGAGGGGGGGGGGGGGGCACGGATAATGTACTTTTTACAAGTATGAGTATCATCAGAATAAAATATCTGTTTTCTAATGAATACAGGAAGCTTTTTTAAAAAATAGTTATCTTACTATTGTAATCAAAAACTGTACTCAATTCTGAGGCTGTTTTGTAAATATTTCTAATAAATTTAGCAACTTTTGTTCAACCCATATAGTACAGGTACCCATGGAGATGATTTAGTTGAACAGATAAAGACACAGATAGTGGTGTACTCACTCATCCCTGCTACTCATCCTTTGAAAACTGATGGGAAACTCCAGGGACATTAGCCTTCTGATTCCAACAAGGTTATCTTGGCTTGGGCTTGGAGACTTCAGATTTTGAATGTAAAGACCACGTTACCAGCTGTTGTTGCTTTCTGCCAGCTTGTAGTTTAAAAAAAGGTGGCCATTTGTTAAGCGGGGGGAGCCCACCAAAAGACATGTGGAGCTCCACTCTTTGGAGCTCAACTCAACTTTGTGACTAAAAGTCACAATGTTGCATCGCAACTCTCCCAACTTTATAGACATCCAATGATAAATCTCTGGAGTAAGCCTTGAAGATGTGAAACAAAACTTAAGGTTTAATCTCTCCACATAGAAATGCTGTCTCTCCACTGTGAACATTGTGCACTGCAGTGGAGAAGAATGATTCTAATATTGATACAACCAGAGGCTGGCAAGCTGTGTTTAGGGTCTTTGGGACTTGGTGATAGTTCGGCACCTTCAGAAAGAGAGAGGGTTTGAGACAGCCGGAGCTGTGAGCTGATCAGAGTGGACCTGCAAGCCCTGCGGTCATTTCCATTAAGTAATCCACTCCAGAGGTGGAATGAAAAGCGAGGCCGTGCCGACCTCTGCGTACCGCTGTCCAATGGGCTGCCTTATTTCACTAGCGAGTGAGACGGTACAGGAATGGGCAGGCGTAAGCAGAAGAAGAACAAGGTGGAAGGAAATGAGTGAGAGACTGTGACTTACCAATGGAAATGAAAAGATTGCATACCTGAGCATTTAACATAGCAAGAAAGAAAGTGTGCTAGCAAGAGAGGGATGATGCTTGGCGATCTCCTGACCCCTGAATCCAGAGTTCCTCTCTGTTCATGTGTGGGATCTTGACCACCCTATTAAATCAGGCGGCCAGCTCCCTTGAGTGACCAGCAGCACACTTCATAAGACAGTCAGCAATTTGTTGTGCACCATCATGCCCCCCAGCTCTCTAAAACCACACCATCCCAAGGACACAGCTATAGATTGGACACCATTGATTCGAATTGGGGAGACAAGCATAATTTGTTGCCTCATTCTGAGTCCATTATTTATTTATCCCCTTCTAATCTAGAATGCCAGTCTATCCACAGTAACCTTCATCTCAAGATTGTTTGGTCTAAACTAAGTTATCAACAAGGGAAGGGGGGTAAGAGACAAACTGGAAGGGATTTAAACATTTGCTTGTTAAAGATGCATAGAGTTTCTTTAGAGTGACAGAATCGTCGTCCTCTGAAGTTTAAGTGTCCTTGGCTGGTGTTTGGTTTACTCAATATCTGATATACTGTCTATACACACACTCCAAGCCACCAATCAGAAACTTCAGATATCTCATCATTATTGCATAGAACTAATTTCCAAGGTATTAGCAATTCAATATGAACATCACCCCTGATCATTTGTGCTTGTTTAGACAGATGTCAAAAAGCTGTTTTTGGTTTCAGATAAAAAAACATTGCAACTGCCAAGCATCAGCAACATACAGTTGATACAGAGAGTGCATGCATTCAGTTTTCCTTTCCATCATCATTTTTTCAGAGGCACATATACATGTACACAGTACACGCTTCCAGTGTGTACAAAGTGTGTTTTTAAAGTGTTGGAGTAAGAGAATTTTCTTGGTTACTGACCCTTTTGTTCTTTTAAATGAAATGTTATACTCACACTTTTTTCCCTCAGTTCAGCACACTCAGGGGTTTTGCTGCTACACCCTTACTTGGTCTGGGATGACCAGTAGTCTCACTTCAGATAGACACTGCGTAGGTGACATTCGTGAGAATGTTTACTGAAGACCCTCATTTACTTGTGCCACTGTTACAGTTACCACATCTCAGAGCGACAAAATATAACTTTTAAAAGAAGAAAGAACACATAGTTGTTCTTGAAAATGAAAAGTTAAACTTATAGGAAATAAATTGCACGTTTGGTCATTTCAAATATTCAATCATGAGTTTTGCTGCTACGTCCATTCTTGGTCTGGTATAAGAAGTAGCTAACGTTAGTAAACTTTAGACAGATATGTAACTTAGTAAAACAAGTTCCTTTTTCACTTCGTGTGCTATGGTGTTAGCATTTAGGTATTTTAGCATTCATTATTTTCCCATATATATCAGATATGGCTATCTATTGTGCAAAAGTTGGACAATCTTACTTTTAAGCCACCATAAGCTGTCATCTGAATAATTGAATTTGCATTTCATGCAATACAAGCTTGTCCTTTTCAGCTGCTCGAGGCCACTGGATAATTCATACACCTTTTCATTTCTTTTCTTTTCTAACTGTATTCAGCTTTGTTTAACCCTTCTGAACTTCAGCATTTTCAGCACTTCTTTGTTCACACCGTATCTAGCTTGAATCACTGAAGCTTTTTCAGAATACGTCTGTAAGATTGAAGGTGCAATTAGCCAGAGGAAGAAACAATCACAGAATTTCATCTCATAATTGATATTAAGCCCTTCTATATGCAAATGTTTGAAAAAGATCCAATCTCGCAATTTTATTTGATAAGGCTGCGGACTCTATCATAAAACATATCACATAACACACACATACACGCACATGTCTTCCCTGAGCTAGGCTGGTCTTTTTTCCTGATGGCGAGATAATGACCCTCATTGGTGTGTGAGATTTCTGATTAGCAGAAGAACAACAATGACTGCTAATTACCACCTGAAAGACAAAGCTGCACTGATAGAAGCCTCTTTCAGCCCCATGGTGCTGCAAAATGGTGTGTGTGTGTGTGTGTGTGTGTGTGTGTGTGTGTGTGTGTGTGTGTGTGCGAGAGTGTGGCTTTGTTTATGTGCATGTGGTTGATTTCCCACTAGAGGATATAAAAGAAATCGAGATAGACCCAGGGTGAGGGGCAAGTGCTCTAGTGAGACGTAGTTAGAGAGGGAAAGAGACAGAAGGGACGGATGAAGAGAAAGGCAGTGATGATAGAGTTGTTCACGATCACAGACATTGACTGTTCTTTTTTTTCTTCAACTCACTACAGACTCATTTAGCAGAAACACACCTTTCTTGTCTAGTCTGACCAGTGGACATCTGTATTACAGATTTTGGTCAATAGAAAGAAGGAAAGCACGCCGACTTCACAGAAGCACCATTGTCAGAAAACACAACCTGCATAACACAAAACCACACAAATTGATATTTCCACTGTTGCTAGGAGATGCAAAGAGTTACTAAAAGGGGAATAAGTTTCTCAGATAAAAAGGTAGTTAGAGTAAATGTTTTTTTTTTCTCCACAGACCTTTGAGTACAGTTGTAAAAATGCTAAAATCACTGTAATTTGCACTGCAGTGTAGCATGACCGGGAACTCCTACTGAGTCCATTGCCCTCTGAATTACTCCTTTTTACAGGCTAAACTAGATCTTCTGTCTGCATGCTGCTTCCAATACACTCACAAGATTTGTTGGCTTTGACTGTGAAATGTGTCCCAATGAATAATTGATTCACCTTGATTACTGATTATTGATCGGTTCAATATGGCATGCATAATGAAGCCCAATGCAGCCGCATCAAAAATGCAGCCCGACAGCTTGCCAAAAGCACCTGCAGATGGACCTTCAATTTTTCTCAGAGAGAAGTTACAGAACGGACTCCCTCCCATGCGACATCTTTTTATCTTTGCTCCCACTGCCGTACCTTCAGCTCAATCACCACCTTATTTGATCTTCCATTTTTCTAACCAAGTTAAAAGCAAGTATCTGATGGCGATGCCTGGGAGGGAATTGGATTAGAAAGTGGAAAATGGTTAGAGACAGAGCCATCAGACAACACGTGCCCATGTTATCCCTTCTCCCGAGAGAATGGTGGGAAATGAAGGCTAATTTAGTTCCACATGTGGCCACAGTTGCTGCTGTTCAGCCAAAGTTAAGTAATAGTGCTTCAAACCAAATCAATGTCTCCACGTGGCCCCTCATCAAAGATGTGATGTTATTCCTAACCAAAGTCAAAATTGATTCATTTATATTATTAAATAATGAAATATGCAGCATTTCGCAAGAAAAAAATTAATTTTATCATATAATCATAATTTTGTGTTGAAGAAAATTTGATTTTTTGTTCTCTCCCATGTCTATTTCGATTTGTCTTGCCGGTTCCGAGGCCCTCATTTGGTTACCACTGCTTTCATGTGCACTAAACATATGGTGGCAGGCTGTCTAGCGGTGCTCATCTGGCTTTCCTCACCGTGGTTTATTGAAACAAAATCCTCCTGTCTTATGATTTTACCCTTTTGTTTCTTCAAACCTCGCCCCTTTCTTTGAAGCATGAAAGTTTGCCAATGTTGTCTTTATAACTCCCAACTCCAATCAAACGTTTCCTTCCAGCCGTCCTTGGATTAATCCATTTTCTCTCTCCCTCTCTAACGAGACTCTTTTCTGCCTAATTAACATTAGTCGGGGCTTGTTTGCACAGGCATGCTATTCAGGTCATGAATAAACTAGGGACTGAAACTGGTTTCTTTTGCATTCTGAGAACTGTTTAGTTCCTCCATATTCATCCTGGCTTATCGGGCACATTGTCTGCATGTGTGTGCAGATGTGTGCGTGTGTATGTGGTTTACTAATGAATAGAGGAATTCTAGTGGTGGTAAAACAGTGATTTCTCCAGCTGATTGGGTGTAATGGATGGTACTCAGTGCTCCTTCATAATTGATGAGGATGTCTTGTGGATGTCCCACTGCTGTTGTGCATTGACGGCGGTGTCTTTGCATGTGTATGTGTCTGTGGAAGCGCAGCGTTTTTGGGTGGGGCCCGAGACTCTGGAGAAGTCTGTTCTTGTTATTTCTGCAGTAGCTCCTGTCAATTCTTATTAACAGAAGCACGCTCCGCCGTCTCCATAATGTATGACTGCGTAGTGCGGGCAAGAATGGTGTCAGAGTCCCTTATCAAATTGAAAGAAAACAAAGCCATAATCTAATTGTTTGCAAAAGGAGAAGGGGATGATTAAATCTCATTGTTTTTCATTTCTCTTGGAGCAATAGAAAGAGACAAGACAAGAGAAAGACAGATTGCGGACCCATCACAGTGCAGGAATCTGTATATAAAAATGCTTTTCCGTCTAAGTTCTGATCTGATGAAATAGTCTAAACTGCATGAAGACAGACAGGCGAGGATGTTGGCTGCTGCATGCTGCCTTCACAGTACATATTCCTCATCTTAATGAGAGATGGTGTTTACAGGTCTTTGTTTATGACATTGCTACAAAGATATTTCATTAATATTGCTAGCCAACACAGCTAGAGAGAAAAAATGAATGTGAGGAGCAAAGGGGAAAAGATGAAAAAGGGGATGGGGATGGCTTGTTTTTATTGAAATAGGTAAATTTCTAGATGACAAGTTGAAGAGCTGACCACAGGGTTACAGTCTGCAATGGAAAATGATGCCTACTTGCTCGTACTCTCTGTGCTTGTACATCTTTCTGTCTGTGCATCTGAATGTGTGGGAAAAAAAACAACAACACAAAAAACAACATTTGTGACATCTCCGCTGCAGCGCACCTGCGAGGTCCTGGAGAGCTAGCGCACAAACCTGCAGATTACCTCTGGGCCCCGCGGAGTCTCCCATCACTCCTACACATGCTCCCGCAGTTAAACACATCTTACTCACTCGCTCTTTCTTTCCTCGCTTTCTGTCCTGTTGTTATGCTTTCATTTTGCATCATCGGACTCCCCCGGCACCTACACCTCTATCACATTTTTCACTTGTCCTCCTCTCTTCTTGCTCCATCTTTGTCTTCTGTGCTTCTCTCTTTTTCCTCCTCTTGCTGTTTCCCAGGCACCGTGCCAACCTGATGCTTCACTCCATACACTTGCCATGCACAGCGTTCACAAGCTTTGAAAGAAGGAATATAGGCAGGCTGGTAAAAAGACAGGCATTGGTTGAAAATAGTGGATAAAGTTGAACTGCAATTAAGATTTTATTAATAGGAATCAGTTCCTGGGTTGGATGTTTGTACTGACGTGTACTTGTTTAGTCAAAATAGCAATTACCAAAAAGGTTTACTTACAGACTACTTTCTGCAGCATTTGCATTAAACAGTAGTGTTCTCTAGGCTTTAATTTGTCCTTCCAAATAGCAATGCTTATACAAATAATTTGTTGCAGGCACTACAAAAGTTCCTAATATTTATTAAAATTCCAGTAGCCACGCAGTTATTTATCCAGCCATTAATTACTCTGTTGTTGTGATTCGTGTGCAGTGCTGAGGTTATAGGACTCAGGACTTTGCTGTGGGTTTTGACAGTGTGGTCAGTCACTGTCAGCACAACTGGAGCCATGGAAGAGACACAGCTAAGGTTCAAGGTTCATTCATTAGTCGTTCAACAACACAGGGCAGCACATTGAAATTAAAGTTGTAACCCCCTTAACGCTACACACACAGAACATGCACATATTTAAAGATACAGAAACAGACAGTTACTTATATACATTATACAAATAGTGGTTTTGTAATGTGTAAACCCAGCATTACATAAAGATCCATGTCAATTATTGTTGGTGGAGACTAACATTAATAAGCCCTCCCCCTTTTGCGTTATGTGGGACAAACACAGCACTTGAGTGTGAAGAGCTGCAGAGCACTCAGCAGGTGTTGAAATAACATGAACAAAAAGTAACCTAGTGGGAATCAGTGCTGACTATACCAAGCTAGGTTAACAGGGTCCAATTTCCGGCTGAATGCTAGTAAGCCTATTTTGCTAGCTTCCACTTTCTGCGCGGAATACAAGCTTAAAAGTGCGACAAATCGTCCTAAAAGCTCAGTGTCATAAACAAACCAACAGCTTAAATTATTAACCGTAAATAACCAATGATCTGTGATCTATTAATTACATTCGCAAGCTATTTAGGGCTATGACGTGCTCCAGACAGTTGCACACCAGAGATGTTTACCACTTGTCTGTTCTTAAATGTCAATGTCAAACACCCTGCCAGAAGCTTTAAGCTAGGCATTTCCAGTAATACCATAACTGTATGATAGCCTGAGTATCATTATAGTTTTTATTTCCTTAAACAAAAAGTTACAAGAATTCAACTTTCAGGTGACTTTATCATGTGGTAGGATTGTTATGTTGTATTAAGAAAAAGATTGCACAAGTATGTAGTTGCAGCAGTAGGTAACTTCAGGAGGTAAATTCATTATATGGGAAAATAAAAAAGTCAAAGAGAGCAAATATCAGAGGAATAAAAGAACAAAGGCATGTCTTTAACAGCATAAGAGGGCCCTTGTTTGTCTTCATTCTAAGTTGTGGTCTGTAATTACACCAGTACAATTAAAATTATGCCTATAGCAAGCAGCTCACGTTGTTTAGACAATTGTTGGCTTTTTAGCAAAAGAATTTTGGCGAAAGCTGCCCAGCAGTTATGAAGACACTGTGTTATAGCTGATTCTTTCAAAATGGAGGGGAAAAGTGAAAAGGCAAAAAGCCTGAATAAGAGAAAAGGAAAGTCAACTCTGCAGCTGAAGCCGAGGAAAACAGACACAAAGAAATAAGGGAACTCACACTGAGTGTGTAGAAGATTTTGTTTCATTCTTCTCACTTTTGGATATGGAAAAAAAAATCAATTTGGAAAAAATTTGAGAGGAAATTCAATAGTGTCTTTATTGCAGCCAGCGCATGCATTGGCAGCAATTATTATCATCATGCAAGCCGGACATCGAATAACATAATTCCGTTATTGATATCCGAGATGAAACGGACCTGTCAATATAATTCAGTTTCATCCATGCACTGTTTGCAGCAAGATGCAGTGAAAAAAAGTAATCAAATATAAACAGGACAGTATTGCAGAGGCTATTGGTGTGCCAAAAACTTGATCTTATAAAGGGGGAGAAATGAAATAAGCTCAGAGTTTGCCCTTTTCCTTAGTCTTCTTCTCTGGAAATCTACTGTACCGTAAAATATTATGTGTCATAGATCTTATATACATATATATTACACAAAGAGTGTTATTGTGATGTGCAAAACCAGCATAACAGTAAGGTCATTTATTTATGGTGGAGGTAACATTTAGTAGCCCTCTTTATTTGCATAATGTGTGACAAACATAACACTTGAGTGCGCAATTGCTGCAGTAAAAAAAAGAAAAGAAATATAAAGAGGACAGTATTGCAGAGGCTACTGGTGTGCCGAAAACTTGATCTTATAAAAAGAGAAAATTAAATCAGATCAGAGTTTGCCCTTTTCCTTCATCTCCTTCTCTGGAAATCTACTGTACTGTAAAAGATTCTGTAAGTGTCATTGATCTCAGTTTCATAAGATGAAATTTAAGCAGATCCATGAGGAATGACTGGTAAGTGGTGAAAGAGAGGTAGGAGCAAAAATACATAAGGAAAAGTCAGAAAAAGTGATAAGATCAAAAAAGTTTAAGCAATCATGTGAAATTGGAGTTGGAATGGCAAATAAAGCAACATTTTACTTTTTCTGACAACACTACCGTTCTGGGTCCTGACTTCCAGACGGATATCAAATTTGTTCCCGAATGGTGAAATGCTTTCATGATCCACTACCTCTCCTCAAATTGAATCTGGTCTGCTCCTTCCTTTGCTGATAATAACGGGAGGAAAATGTCTCAGGTTTTAAATTATAGAGATATAAATTTACATCCGGGAGGTGCATTGGAATCACAGACGAAACCAGGCCGTCCTCCCCCAAAAATACGGCCACATATGTCGTCTGTGCAAGCATGACCATTATTTACGTTTATTGTTATGCTGCAAGCTCTAGTGGCCGTAATAATTGTGTAGGGGGCAAAAGAGGAAGTCAGGTGAGGTAGTATAAAGAGCGACAAAGTGATGGATGGATGGGTCAAACACAGGACACACAGCAGACTGCTGTTCCTGACCTGTGTGACCTTAAGTTACGTCATGTGACCTACCAACTTAACTTGCTTATTTCAACTCAAAACATGATCTTTTCCTAAAACTAACCAAGTAGTTTTGGAGCCTTAACCTAACCAAAGTGTGACCGTTTATTATCGTTAGCATGACGACGAAGGTCCAGTGCGCCTGTCACTGGTACTCTCCAAAGGACATATGTATATGTCATTTTGGGAGTCAGTGGCAAACGACCTGTTCTGTCAGGTAGGTGTGAGGACGAATTGGACGAAACCCTTTTTAATGAAACACTTGGTTGTATCTGTGGAGAATAACTTCTCTCACAGCTTCCATGTAATCCGCCGGAATAGAGCGTAAATCCACACCTCGTTTAGCATCCAGCATCACAGCTTCTCTCTTACATTGTAATCAGTATCGCGGGAATTTTATAAAAGCATTCTGACACAAATTTATGCTCACCATGAAATCCGAGTCACAGTTGTGATCTATGAAACACTGATCTCAGTGCCAAAAATCCTTGGATTACACTGACTGAATCTGATATATAAAAGAACCTGACATAAATGACTGTTTTCTCATCCAGGATCCAAACACTGCCTTTGGATTTTCATTTGCTGTATTCTTTAAAATAACGGTATGGGAGAATTTTGTTCTTTAAACTGAATCGCCTTGATCATCACAGTAGAAATAACAGCGACTTTATCACTTAGAAAGTATTTTGAAACAATATGTTCTTCTTACTTAATTGAGCCCATTTACTGTATTTGCAATGCATGATCTCAGAGAGTTCAGGTTGTCTGCAACAATTAACTAATATGCGCATGATTAACAAGCATTCTTTTGTAATATATGGCAAAGCCCATGCATCTGACTCCCAGAGCAGGCCAAGACAAACCACAAATTATTTGTACATACTGTGTGACCAAGTCTGAGTGGAACACTGTTGGATTCAGTGAGAGTCCTGGCCTCTTTCCTTGTCTGTACACAGTGTGGTTGTATCTTGTTTGCTGTACAGTACTGCTGTGGGTGATCATGTGGAACCCAGACTGAAGCGCTGGCCATGTTGTGTGTGCTGTCATCTCAGATGTGCACAGAACATTGAGGAGTCACAGATCACTACCCCTCAGGGAGATGGAGTTTGTGTGTGTGTGTGACACAGAGAGAGAGAGCAGGAGTGTGTATGCCTGTGTGTGTTAGAAAGGGGCTGGTTATTTCACTTCTCACGTACTTCTCACCTACCTCCTTCAGTCTTTCTGTCAACAGCCTTGCTCGGCACCATTACCTGACCAACTCCAGCCACAAGTGCTTCACATGACCAACTGAAGTCACATGAGCACATTACCTGACATCAAAAGCTAGTTATATGGAGGCTGCCAATACTATGTTAACATGTTAACACATCCTATTGATATCACTAAGCAAACCCCTTGTGCCTTGTGGAGATGATGGCTGCAAATGTTACAACAGAGAAATCAGAACTTTAAAACAAAAACGATCTCCGTCCTCACCAGCGTTTTAGCTGCGTATCAGAATGGGTCTCCGTCTATAATAAACTGATTGCAAACGCACATCAAGTGGCCGTTCACCTACACTGGGCGTGCGTGTGCCGGTGTAAATATGAAGCAGACTGTCTTCTCCGCAGCTGCAGAAGATTTGGCGAAGAAGAATGTTCTACTATAGACGAAAGAAGAATTGCAATGGCGAAAAACCACACCAGAGATGTTTTCCCATGGACCGACAATGAGATGGATCTCTTACTGAAAGTAAAACGGGAGTACAAAGTGACTATGGCGGCGGAAAACAGACTGGGAGTCTCCCAGCAATTACAATCGATAATCACAGTACAAGTGCTATTTGCACAGTGCAAAATATTTTAATAAAAACACCAAAACATAAACCCTGTCAGTAGCATTGTGTTTTTGCTTTGCATGGCTGATTTTCAGCCTGTCTCACACTACGTTTTAAAAGGAAAACGGAGTCAGCAGCGCTTTCTAAATTTTGGGTTTGGTGTTTTACTCAAAACGGCAGGTGTAAACGTAGCAAAAGTGCTGTGGCTGTGTGTGGTGTGGCTGTAGCCTTACTTTCCTCATACAATACTGAAACTGTATGTTTATGCCAAACTTGGATTATATTTGCAGTAATTTGCTGCCAAACATTTTTCATTCCTGCAATAGCTACTCATTCACCATGTAAACATAGATAAGGTAAACATAACACTTGTTGGTGTGTCAACATTTTGTAAGTATTGACAAACTTTAAAGCTGCACTTATCAATATTGGGTAAACCCTGGATCAATTAGCTAAGTGTAGTGGTGACAAACAGAGAATTATCACCTGATTTTGCAGTTCCTCTCAACATTACAGTGTTTTAGCCTCCTTTGCTTGCTTTTTAATGCATCACCCTAATTTCTAGCCCTCTGGCAGCTGTAGACAAACAAACCATACGCTACCTGCCCGGCACTAAACAGCAAACAGACGAAGTTAGCTTAAAATATATTCCTCAAGAATTGGCTGCGAGCAAACCCGAACTAAAAGAAGCATTAATAGTGGACTTACTTTCGTCAGGTGGCCCCAAAACATGACTCCTTATCCATGTCTGCTGGATATGTGAAAAGACAATTGTTTTCTTACCCTTCAGCAAGAACAACTTTTTAAGGCCATAGTGTCAGTGTTATGTTGTCAGCTTGCTCTGCTGTCCCCACATGAGGAAAGTGAAAACAAAATATGTATTCTTGATTAAAGTCGTCTACTGAAGTATAAGCACTGTATCTGCATATGAACCCCATGAATTCCTGCTGTAAACCAAGTGTATACATGATTTACAGTTTACATATCTAGTTGTAAGTGATGCCGTAATGATGTGGAAGGCTTCAGCATCTTGAATGATTTTCCTTTTCTTTTCCGGGGGGGGTCTGTGTCCATGGCATGTCACGCCTCTTTACAATCCGGCTGCTAACTGCTGTCAGGCAAGTCAAAGTCCAATGAGCAACGGGTTAAGACTAATGCTTATGTTTTCTTTACCATGACAATCTATATACACTTTCTGCTCTGAGTGTGTGGGTTTGTGTCTTGCTCTAGGTTACTGTGTTTAATCTTAAGAGCAGAGAAGCAAAAGCAGGAAAAGCAAAGCCAGTGTCTGCACAGCTCAATGATGCATTCAGGATGATGACTTATCAAGCTAATTAATTACCACTTTACCTGAACGTGAGCTCAGCTTCCTGGCTGAGAAGTTAATCAGCTGGGGAATAAAGAAATGTTTGACTGCTTGCTGAGCATTTTAGCATTAACAAGTCATCATTAGGAAACATTGCGCGTAGCATATTACATACCATATCTGAACCAGTGGCATGAAAAGGATTTTCCATCTGCCTCCGACTGTCCATCAGCATGTCTCGCACACAAACAGAAACACGCCCGCCGACAATAAAGACCAGGCAGTGATGGGTTTTACAACGCTGCGAACACGAGATATGACTAATCACGATTATACGCGAGTAGTCTATTCCAGGCCGAGCGAGCCTATCGCTGCATAATCAGGGGAAAAGGAGAGAGCGAGAGAAACTCCTGTCACCAGATATTCGGGTGGGACCTAATATTTGCATAACTGTCTGTCAGATAAGGGGGGAACCATTATAGCGTAGCACAGCCATAACCAGGGGGCATACAGACAGCAAGGCATTATGGGGGCTGATTGGGGAATGGTGCGTGTGGAGATTCCATTAAAGATGGAGGGAAGATGCGGAGGATCGAGAAGTTGCAGTGGGAAGTGTGTCACACTTTTCATGCAGAAACATTGAAAGTGTTTCTACTGTAACTGGCTATATGTACAGTGAATAATGAGCAGTTTCTGACATAAGTTCTGTCTCGTGTGGTGGGAAACACCCAAAGAAGACACAGTGGGTATGCATACAGTTGATAGCATTGTATTGAATGCTTTGCGAGCCTTATAATCGTAATCCCCTTAACTCGTTGCTGTTATGTTTGTTGAGTGTTTTATGCTGAAAAGCTGATCTTCACTTTAAATCCCTGAACCGCTTACATTTTTTTCCCCACAAGTTCTGCTAGAACTAACTTTTTGGTCTCTGTCACAGCAAATGAGTGTCGCGGAGAATTATCAACACAGGCAGCTTTTCGGCATGTCACCTCCTCTCTCTCAGTATGCAGGCACATGATTCTGTCTAGACAATGGTAGACAGGCAGCTGCCTCCGAGCGAACAAACACACACACACACACCGCACACACACACACACACACACACACACACACACACACACACACACACGCACACAGACAGACTCTCGCCACAAAAGCATTCTGTCCCTTTCATCTTGAGTAGTTGCTTCGGAGGACCAAAACTAATAGATGAATGTGCCCGGCTTATCAATCAAGGCGGTGGAACGGGAAATCGATAAGCACAGGCAAACATTTAGAGGAATCTGACACGTATGTATAATCTAGGCTGTGTGGATTTCACAATGACGTCCCAGGGAGATAGCTACATGTTGACCCAAATTTCCTCCGACAGGCGTTCACAGATGCCACTTACACACTCACCCTGTCACCTTCAACCTGATAACCACCAGGTTGAATTCTTAATATCGTTCTTTTTCTTCCTCTGTCTCTCCCTATATCCCTCTCTCGGCCCACGCCCTGACACTTCCCTCCCATCCCCTCCCTCCCTTTCCCTGTATTCTTTTTTTAAACTTTCCCTTCACGTTAGCAGACGAATGCACAACACATCTCCTGTGAAGGCACCAAACATGGCATTTGAGAGGCATCGACACAAGGGCGGAGAGCGAACAATAATTAATGAGACAAAACTTTTGCTATTCTGTTGACAACAAAGCAAGCGGCTAAAAGGGCACAGGGAAACATCTGGAAAGCCTGATGAGGGCCTTTCAAGTAGGACATGAAGCTCTTCTGCCTTGTGGGCATATTAACAAATGCTTTAAAAACATCTCAGAGAAACCCATTTTTTATTGAGGAGGGGGTTCTTTCAGTGGGGACCCCTTCACTGTGTGCAGGGTTTTCACCACCAAACAATCAAAGAGAATTTGTGAGCAGAGCTTTGGAACAATCTGGGCCTATATTTAGAGAAGGGAATGAATCCACGGGCACAGGCAGTAATCAGATAATTAGGAAAGCAAATTAAAATAGACAGATACAGGCTGCTTGCTGGAGGCCATGTTTAAATTCTGCCTTTCCCCCCTCTTCCTCCATTTCTTTTTTACTCTGTTAACTCTAGTTCTTGTGTCCATCAGCACCTCCAGTTACATCAGTGAAATCGATACCAAGGTTCTTCACAGCACACTTTCACTTCGACAGATTAATGAATCTGCGTCTCTGTGTATTTTTTTTTTTTTTTTTTTTGGTGTGCGAGCCAAAAATGATGTGGCGTTTCCATACACGTCTCCATCCTGCTAAAATGTTATTTTCTCTGTAGTCCGTCAAAGTCATGGGGTCAAAACTCACAGCTTGTAGCCTCAGGCTCGATGTTGAGATTTGCAGTATGGGCATACTCTCCCTTCCAGCTACAGACTCAGTGGAGCAGACCCAGAGCACTATATCAGTCTTCATCATAAGATGTCCATCATCGCGTCCCCACACACACACACACACACACACACACACACACACACACACACACACACACACACACACACACACTCACTCTCTTTCAATGACAAGCTTTGTTGTTACTGTCCAGCATCATTCATGAAATCTCTGTGGCTGTTTTGTCCTCTTGTGTTTGAACACCTGTACTGGCCTGAAACTGAATCACACGAAGGGTTTTCTTCTTTTTCTTTCCTGTTCAATTTGGTTTGAATTAAGAAAAAAGATAGAAATTAACCTATTTTCACAACCTGTTCTCAGTCCCAACTTGTCATATATGGAGGCATGGTCAAGACCCATCGGCGTCAGTTTGTAACGCACTGGGGATCCCTGAGCATCAAGGTTCAACACAATGGGGGAAACCCTGTAGCGTCAGTTTTGGACGGTAAAGGTAGGTACATGATATTTAACAGAAAAGCCAGAGTAAGGAGATGGGTTAAGTGGACGGAGGGCCAAAAAATGGTGTTCGTTTCCCGTGTGAAACAAAAAGTCAACATTAAATATTTTTAGTTAAGTTAATTAGGTTACGTAAAATTATGCAAATAACACTAATTAACTGTGTATGTAGTAATTTCAAGCCATACCATGATCTTTTTCTAACCCTAACCAAGGAGGCTACTTTTAATGACTAAACCTAACCAAATTGCAACACTTCACAACTTTAACAACATGCCATTTCAAAATGGTGATGGTGATTTTAGACGTTGCATTTTTATTGTCGCTAACTTTACCGGACACTGGAGAGCCCTGTCAAATACCGACGCTACCCAGGGCGTTCAAAAGCAACTCCAAGGGGTGTTGACCAAGCATCCAAATGAAGGAGTTGAGAGTGAGAATGTGTTGATTTTCACTATATCTCACATAAATCTGATTTTTGTGTATCTCTTAGACAAAGATGTAAAAAAAAAAAACTATAAAACACTGTTATTGCAGACAGACAAAACTAGCATTTATCTACTAAAGATAAATGACTAAATAAGCAACAGTCAAACTAAATAAAATATATAAAATACATAAAAAAATATGTCTATTATTTTTTAACCATTTATAACACTCAAAATTCTATTTGTCTTCATTAGGACTGTGTGGGTGTGGATTGATCAGACAGACAGACAGTGGTCTCAAAACATAAGCAAACAACCCACCGAGTGCCATCAGATTTTGATTCACATGCTGTTGCATTGTGGCAGGGAAGCATGAGACATCACCATTCTTCAACTGATCCCCCCGCCCAGTTTACACCAGTAAGAAGAGCACAGACAAAACTGAGATTGCACTCAGCAGAGTGCAGATGTCTGCCAGGCCTGGTATCACCAAATATACAGGCATATGAACAACACGGCAATGTCGTAAGTCATTTCAATAAAATGCAAAATGACTGAAGACATTGGCGTGTTGGTCACGTGTGTGCATCTATAATCTCACATTCTACTGGACCCATCAGCCTAATACTTACTGTGCATATTTACTGTATGCTCAACGTCCTCTTGTGATTGCGGTTAGTCTCAATTTTTGAAAAACCTATTTTTTTACCTTAACCAGCCGTTAGGTAAGTACGTTAGTTGTGTCAGTGAAGTTACATATATGAAAGAAGTTAAAATAAATCAACCTTGACTTTTAGTTTCACGCAGTAGACGAACAGCAGTCTCCTGAGTGAAAGTCCAGTGTTTGTCTGACCTATCCATCCACCCCAACCTCGACACTATGCATACTGCATTGCTCTTTATACCACACAAGTAACAAGTTACAACATCAGGCACTTACTGTAGCTTTTACATCTGCAGTGTAGTAGCAGTAGCACATTAGCTAGTATAGCACATGATGTGTGTGTGTATTTGTGTGTAAACCCTCCAAATGTAAAGCAGTTCAGTGCTGAGAACTATCATGCCTGGTTTGTGTATAGCAAGATAAATACAGGACAAACAGAAAATAAAAACATGTCAGTGGTGCTCCTCTTTACTTCGCCACGCCTTCACTTCACATACACAACACTCTGTGCATGCATCATAAAAGTGTACTCTATTTACCATTCCTATGTTGACATTTGAGAATTGACCTTTGAAATCAAACGGTCGCGTAGGCAGGGACCAGGGATGGCATTAATAAGGGAATTTGGCGCACAGTGTCGATTTAAAAGTCCATTAACTTTGCAAAGCTCTCTGCATACCAACTCTGCTCTGTGTTTTTCCCCAGTCTACCGCAGCTAATTGCCATTCTGGGTAGAGATGGCTATAAAAGTTCCCGTTTAGCCATGCACAGAGGTTCCTAGGTGCACCTTGTGGTGCATGAGACAATATAACCCGTTCTCCAAATAAATAAGATAAAGCGGGAGGAATGGGTCTTCAGGGGCAACCAATTCTGCATGCTGAGCAGAATAGTTAGTAACAGATGTTATCAAGAAGTAAATTCCTGATCCCCTCTGTGCAATTTCCATGTTTTGTCTCTTGAAATCACAGCATATCATCAGCAGAGGGGGATGAAGGGGTGACAGAGAAAAAAATCCACAAACGTAAATAATGATAGAGGCGATAAAGTGCATTTTCTGACGTTTTGCTGAGGAAGAAAGTTTCGATAATTTACTTTTAACTTTTTCCTTATACAATACTAGATAACAAGGGAGGGATCTATGCACGCGTTCTTTGTTCACCACTCCAACTCAACATTGTGCATGCAGACTAGTGGACTTTCCAGTTTATCTTTCTCATCACTGTTTTACTTTATAAAAATTGTATTGAAACATGTCCCATAGTAGATGATGAATGTTCATTGATAAGTTTTTTTCCCTAATGGATAACATCATCACTACAAATGAAGAAGAGTTCCAGATACATTTATTTTACAGTTAAGTAAGTGTAGCCTTTGTATATAGTAAAGACAATAGCCAATATCATAGTTACAACAGATACTTTTATAATATGCTGATACATAACAGAGTTTATAATTTGTGTGCCTTTGTATCTGTGACATGTCATCACATTGTACAGCACATATCATATATCTACTGGAGGGGTCTTAAAGGTGGACTGTCTTTCTATTTCACTTAATTTACATTGGGGAGGTTCGGATGTGTCAAACTCATCAGTCTAAGTAACAGAGTTGGGAGGAGTAGCTGAAAAGTACAAGTAGTCATCAAAATAATTACACGAGTAAGAGTAGCAAAGTATCTACAGAAAAACAAGATGAGTATTTCATGTGAGTAAATTCATGGGTAAAAGGAAAAGGGCAAATGTGAACATACTGTATTCATTCTCAATTTGTGATTTTAATGATTACATAATCAGTTATGTACAAAGGACAAAATCCCCAGTCTTCATCTCTTAATTGTAATTACAATATTCCAATACAAATTTTAGGCTACATCAGTATCATAAAAAGTGAATAACTACATGCTTTGTGACAAATCTAGAGAACAACAGTGTAGATTTTTCTCTTGTGTGAGAGTAAAAAGTAAACAGAATCACATGTAATTCATTACTGCTCACCTCTGTGCTTTAGTAGGCATTACAATGTAAATATATTTTCATTTATTGCTCTTTATTGCCTTTTGGACTGGTCCATCACCATAAAAAGCACAAAATGCATTTAATACTGGCAATCATAACATAGTCATCAATTTTTGCTCTATTCAGAAAAAGAATACACAAATATTTGAATCAGGCTCTGCAACATGGTAAAAAAACAGTTGAAAGAAGAAGGTTATAATACTTAGATGTGTCATATTGACTATGAGTTTATGAAGGGGAGCAGAGACACACCATATTTGTATTGTGATTACGCTTAATCTTCCTTCCTATATGTTCTTTTATTGTGTGTCTGGGTATTTGTGTGAATTTTCTCTGTCCTCAAATGCGTGTTGTTTACGTGTGTGTGTGTGTGTGTGTGTGTGTGTGTGCGTGTGTGAGTGTGTGTATGTGCCTTGTGTGTTTATGCTCATCTAAGACTCTTCTAGATCCTCCTGTCTTTGTGTTTGCCCCGAGGGCTCCCCTTCATTTCGTCTTCACTGAGGGGAAGCCAAGTGTAAAGATGCTGCTCACCCCCATTCCCACAACAAGACACACAACACAAAGAGCAAACACTGGCTTCCACTTCCATGCACTCAGCTCTATTACATGTCAAACTGTGCTGCAGTCATGAAAACCTGCAAACACTCTTCAATGAAGATATGACATATATTGTTTCTAGGAATTCACTGTTGTCAGGTAGGAGCCTTGTATCTGATTTTATTTTTACTTGAGCAGACTGTCCTGAGATGAGCTAAGTTATCATTCCACTGAGAAAGACTTCCATGAATACCTGTATAATTATTTTTTTTTATGATTTTCATTTCTTAGAATGAAGCCATTTTCCAGAAGTTGGCATTGTAACTGACAGCAGTAAATTGCCCACACCAGGGAACATTTTTCTCCATATCCCCTCAAGCTTTTGGGTATCTTTTCCATCAGCAGCAGATGTTTGTGAATCCACATAGATGTCTGAATGGCATGCCCTGCTCACTTTATTTTCCACAAAAAAAAATACCCAGGCAAATTGAATCAACCACTTGCAAACATCATCGCAATACCCCGTGTGTGTTTTGAAACTGATATGATTTGCAAGGGAAAATAGAGACCTACAGGGGACTTTTGTGACAGAGAGGATGTGGGACATAAAGAAAAGAGCACACAAAGGGAGGACTGAGCTGATAAACACAGGGCCGTCATGAAGACTGAGGATGTCTCATAGTTTGCAGTGTCTGTAACTGTGAGCCAAGTCAGTAGCAGCAAAATAGCTGTATTTGGGTCTTTCTTTTCCCCCAAAAGGAGTTTTACCACGTTAAAGCATCTTCCTCCATTTTTGTTTTCAAAAGTGACAAGAGTAAAAAGTAATTACACTATTGCTGGCGTTTTTTGATAGTGGTGTTTCTTCCTTCCGAGCCCATCTGCTGCCACAAGCATAGGTTTCTTTCAGATGAATACGCCTTTTGAACCAAAGTGAGTAGTGAATAAACATCTTCAACAAAGTCCTTCTACTAAAAGATACAGAAAGCATTAGACTGGCTTTTGGAGAAAAGTTTAATATGGGATAATATGGTGCTGCACCTGATGGTATGTGTCTATTCAGCTGTATGCCCTAGTATCTGGACCCCAGGGGGTGCTTCTGAAGTTGCCTGGGGATACATGGATACACAGAATGTGGAGTAACTCACATAATAAATTTTAAAAAGTAAAAAAAAAAAAAAAAACTTTTGTGTTTATTGTTGTGATGCTAACTTTTTTGTCATTTATTCTCACAATAACCAAGCTACCAGCTAGGTTGATTGCACAGTACACACCTCCCACTAACACTTTGCCTTTGAGAGTCCATGAGAACTAGTTAGAAACCCAGCAGAGCTGTTGAAATAGTTAGCTAAATAATGTAATCATTTGAAATAGTTAGCTAAAAGTAATGGATAAACACTTGAAATTGATGGCTAGCATTATAAATAATGGAGAAATGGTTGAATTAGTCAGCAAAAGGAAATGGCTGAAAAGTTGAAAAAAATAGCTAAAAGTAATGTTTAAACAGCTATAAATAGTTAGCTCAAAGTAAGTTTATAGATAAACAGTGTCACACTGCCTGTCTGATTTGCTCTGTTTAGTTTAGGTCTCTGTGAGTTTTGTTTATTGGTCAGTTCTGATATTTAGTTTTGAGTTTCAGTCCTGTCTGTGGTCTTGTGTCCAGTTTACTCTGTGTTTTTGCTTGTTGGTCTAGGTTCAGTCACTTTGAACCTCGACACATTTTACATTGCAAAAATCCTATCCTTAATAGGGATAGGCCTACTGAGTCGGACTGTCACTTTACAAAAATAGGTCCAACTTAAAACTAACTTCACCGCGGTGCCAGACTATATGTCTAATCAGTTCAATTAATATTTTCATCTTCAGTCATTGCCACCGTCATCTAGTCCTGTCAGGTTACAGCTGAATAAACAGGCCTGTAGCTATTTAAAACAAATAACAGGCTGTAGGAGAATTCGAGCACTTTATTATTCATTAAGGAAATTCCAGTGAATGATGAATGAGCAGCGCTGTATAAAATGTAATAATGTTAACGTATCCTTCCCCCATGCGTTTGGGAGCCAATCACTGTGCGTGTTGGCAGCATTCATATTTCTAGCTCCACCCGATTAAAATGGAGGCTGTGCCTTTATTTACCCATTTCCATGGTGAATCATAGTAGAAGTTTTCATCCCCATGCACGCACTTCCATCTGGCTCAACATACTCAGAGTGGATTGAACTTATTCTGATCGGCCTTTCTGAAACCGAAAACTCAGAGTTTGACAGCTCAGAGTTCATCAACCCAAACTTCAGGTTTATACTCCGAGTTTGTTGAACCTGCTTTCTGAAACAGGACCCTGTTTAGTCTTGTTATTTTCATTGTTCATTTGCATGTTCAGTTTAGCTCACTTAGTACCTGTTCTGTCTCTTTTGTTGGTTTATTCCTGCATTTTAGCTTTGTGTCTTAGTTAATTAATGTCTCTGTATTTACTCCTTGTTCTGTGTCTGCTTTATTTTTGTCTGCAATGTTGATTGTAATTTATGTGTATTATTTGTGATTTGTCTGCTTGTGTTCTGGATTAGTTTGTTATTTATATTATTCTGATCTGTTCTGTCTTATTTTGATATCTTCTGTGCCTACGTTAGTTATTTAGTTCTGTTTCTACATGGTTATTGTTAGTTTTAGTTTTCTACCGTCATGATTGGTTTCTGTCAGTTTATGTTCACTGCCAGTTTCATTTATTCATTTGGTTATGATCACTCTGTGTTAGCATGTTCTGTTCTGTTCAGCCATCTTAGTCAGTTCTATCTTGTGGAGTTGCCTGTATTTCTCAGTTTTTTGGCCTGTCTTGTCTGTTCTTGGTTTTGAGTTCTAGTTAGAGTCTTGTCTTGTGTTTTGCAACCTGTTGGTGTCTGTACGTTTTCCCCTGCTGTCTCTCTGCCTGCCTGTGTCTCATTAGTCTCATCTCTGTCACCTGTGTTGCTCCCGCCCTGCTCGTTAGAACCTGTGTATATATACTTGCTTGTTTCCCTCAGTCTTTGTCTGGTCAGTGCAGTATGTTGTGGTGCGTAGCCTGTCTCGCTCTGTCTCATTGTGTCATTCTCTTTCCCTGCTTTCTGGATTATTTCCACTTCTTGGATTTTCTGTTGCATCACCTGGTTTATTTGATCTGTTATTATTTTTGGATTACCTGGACTCAGCCACTCATTGTAAGTGTGCATGCTTTTAGTTTGTTTAAAAATATTTCTGAACTGAACCTGCTATGTGTCCTGTGTTTGGGTCCTCCAGTCTGCTCTGCCCCAAACATTTGTGACAAACAGTTGAAATGGTAATGAAAAGACAATTGACAGTTATAGAAAACTAGATGACATTGTTAAATGTAATGCTGACATAGCTAAAAGTAATGAATAAAAAGTTGACAGTAATTGTTGAAACATCCAGCTACGGCATAGTAGGAATGCAGACTTGGCCAAACCAACCTAAACACTGGCAATTCAACTGTTTTAAAAAAAGTGAGTGAACTGTTTAAAATAAGTAACAATATCCAAATATTAATTATGTTGTGTTACCTAAACATCCCAGTGTGTCTAAAGACCCCCAAACTAAGGGAGAAAAATCCTCTCTCTTTTTCGCCTGCTCAGAAAATGTGTGTGCAAGCACGCCAGTTGAATTTGCCTCCATTCTTGGCCTCATGAATGGATCTATGTAACATATACCATTGACCAAGTGGTTGTTCAGTCACTGAGCTAGAGCTGGAGGTTGTTCAGTATGTCTCGAATAAAATGCTTTTACGGTTATGAAGGGAAGGTAAATATCTGTTCTTCCCTCTGATGTCCTCCAGCTGTTCTGTCTCAAAGCTGCTTAGTGTAGGTGTTGTTCAACTAGCTTTCCCCAAACTGTGTGCTCCCAGCGGTCCAAAGCTCTTGTACTAACTAGCGTCGGGACAGTTACTCAGGAATTGTAATGAGTGACACGCCGTAGTAATGCAGGGGGGTTTTCAAAGTCTGAGACTAAGAACCTCCCCTCAGACCAACCAAATCACACATGTACGATATTCTATGTGATCCCCTGTTGATAACTAAGTTAAAAACTAAAGTAACATTGTTTCACTTCAATTCACTGAGCCCCCCCGAAACAGTTTTGAACCCCCCTGGCGAGGCCTGCCTCACACTTTGAAAACGTGCCTAATCCTTAACCCCCCTTTTTTGATGGACATGTCAGAGAACACAGATATATGGAGATTCTGAATGTGCAGAAAGTTTTGAACATTAGCAAAAAAACCTTCTAAAACACAGGAGCTATTAAAGTACTTAAAATTAACTTATCCAAGGTGAAAAGGTGCCACATGCACATCCCCAAACAAAAGGCACAAAAGTGGACAGAACAATGAATCTTGCTTGCACGAGTGCTGCTGACTCAGCAGGGATTCTATTAAATTAAGTTAATCTACAGGAGAAATATAGGCTTTATAAAACCAACAGGATGCCTGAACGCCTTTCTGCATTATATTCTATTTTTTAAAATATATTTTGAAGTGTCACCTGCTGTCTGAAATGTGTGTATCCCTTTTAATAAATGACTTTTCCACCATAAATTGAGGCAGAAATGGCAGAAATTGGAAAATTTCACCCCCAGACCCTCCTCTTATTTGAGTCTCCTCCACCATTGAAACAAAACCAATGCTGCTGCAGTTCAAGACACACAGTTCATGGAGTTTTGGTCTCCCAATTTAGGCTATGATGCTGAGGTTGACAAGTATGCTTATTCATAATTGACCATGATTACTGACTTCTGACTGTGAGTTTGGCTGCTGAACGTTTAAAAAAATTCTTGTGGATAAAGGAGTAATGACTAACTGCTGAGGTGTACTTTTTAGGGTTGGGCATGGGGGCGGGGGCTCCAACATGGTCAGGGCTGGCCCTGGTTAGCAGCTAAAGTAACTGATACAAACTTTGTCAATCACAGATTGTTGAGGCAGAACATCCTTAGAACATCAGAAGTAAAAATGGAAAATAAAACAAATTTTAAAAGTTATCCAGTCACACCAAAATCAGAGATTAAAGTTGTGTTTTTGTATGGTGCCAGCTAGGTCCTGCCCCTGGGAGGCATTCGGGAAGTGGGCCAATCAGAAGAAAGTCCTCTATTGGGGAGGGAGGCCTTAACAATACAGGAGTTGAATGATTGATATAGAGGTGCTGAAGCGATGGACAATATGAAGTAATGTAATAATGGGTTTTTTGAACATTAAAAAATGTAAACATTTTCAAGTAGAAACCCAAAATAAAAGTATGCGCCTGAAAGTGTGCATAATATGGGACCTTTATTATTGGCTTTGAATATTGGAACTGCTCATTTAGTCAATTTATGCAGTTGACTTACTGCACCCGGCGTGTACTTTCATTGGCTTCCATCACATTCTTTAATTTGGACATCATGCTGTCTGGAATATTGGATTCAAAGAGTGAAGAAGGGGGGAGAAGAATGATGTGTGGCAGACGTCGACAGGAATGGTTAAAGGTTTAGGAATAAATTATAGCTACAGGGAGAGAGGAAAAAAGTAAGGGAGGCGAGAGAGAGAGAGCGAGATAGAGAGAGACAGAGTAATGGGGGGAAACCTGCCGATAACTGATAGAAACACGGGGAGGCCTCCGCTGTCATCTGGAGCCAATTTAAACCCCACACATTCATTAATCCCACTGCTGTGATAACTGAACCATAGCCCCCTCCCTGCCTCTTTCTCCCCCTTGTGTCTCCCCACTTCTTTCCCTCTTTCCCAACTGACGGATGGGATGCAACACGCAGTGAGCCAAGAGGGCCCTGATAACAAGGCTCTCATATCAAGTTGCTCCATTATTGAGATGCAGAGAGGTATCAAGATCGCTGGCTTTCTTGTCGGAGTTTGTCACTGTCTCAGATTCAAGGCACAATGCTGAGAGGATGGCAACGCAGGGATGAGAGGGTGGGATAAGAAGGAGAAGAGGGAGGGAAATAGAGGATACTTAAGAGAAAACAAAGCAACTCAAGTGGTGCTGAGACAACATTTTGGGGCTCAAGAGATGATCCTGGAGCGGTGAAAGGGGGGAAAAAAGTGTTGAGGGCTTTTACAAAGTCTTTTGAGTTTGAATCTCAGGTGAGGAGACATACAGTGTTTTATGTGCTCCTTCAGAGAGGGTGGGTGGCAGGATCGGGTAAGAGATAAATATCAAATATCACAGTCAGTCATAAAATAAAAAATCTGTGGTTTGAATTATTTATTCATGGATTTCAGGGAGGAACAGTAAGAGACACACAGAGAACAGAAAAGAGAGTGAGAGGACTGAAGGGATGGGAAGAATCTCTTGACAATAATGCAAGAAACCGACTCCATTTGTCATCTGTTGCGATGGAAAAGATTCTTCTCACAGTGAACGCAGCTGACCTTTGTTTTACATGTCCCCGAAGTCGGTGTCAGAACATTTATCAATGTGATCCAGGAGTTCTGGGCTAAAAATGGAGACTTTCAAACGCAGAACTCGTCTCTTTGGAGATGCTAACATTTGCGAGCATTTAGAGTAAACAGACACATTGAAAGATGCCACTATTTATCCTGAGTTACTGGGGTGGACCGCATAGAAATTCATATCTGAATTTCAAAGTCTTCTTTGTAATGTTTCTGCCACCTCGCTTTGCTTTGATGATCATGGAGCATCACAAGAAAAGTGTAGATCATCCAGAAATGCATTGTGGATGTAATGGTGGCTTTGTTCCTTGAGAAGGCACATTTAAAGGGGATTAGTTGTGTGCAGACAGGATCCCCCTCCCACACCCCTTTGATGCCTAATGATGGGCGGGCGTTTGGATTGATCTGGCACTGTGTGGGCCAGATGAAAGGGGAGTTTTAGACAGGGATCTGCTACTTTCCTCTAGAGGTCTCTCCTCTCTCCTCCACCCATCCATCCACGTCTCTGCTGTGGATCTACCTCTCACTCCTGATGTATAAATGGTGTGCTGGTAGTTATCCGCTCCCAGGCCCTCTCTTCATAGATTTACCCCATCCATCATCCATCAACACTGGCCATTTGCCACAAAAGCCACCTGATTTGCTTTAAACTCAGTAACAGTGCTGCTAACTTTAATTGCATCGCTATTTGTCGACCTAATGTCTCATTTTTCTTCTTCATTTCATTTGTTCCTCCAACCTCATTTGAATGAAACATCCTGGGAATTTCACTATTCAATTAACCGCTCAGGTCATGTTCGAGCTCTCGCTCCCTCTGCTTACTCAGGCTCCTCTCCCTCTCCCTGCTCTCTTGATCATCCTCTCTCTGCAGGGAATTATATGCTTCTAATCCATCAATTAAGGATATCAGTGCATCGCTTCTCTGCCCCATTAGGAGCTGTGACATCGTATGACTAAGTAACCCTTCCACTCGCCTGAGCCCTAACTCATATCAAATCCAATCTGCTCCTCTCACTCTCTGTCTTTGGCTTCACACCCTGGAAGGAGGGTACCTTCTTGGATGCATGTCAAAGTTCACCCCTTGTTTATTTGAGAACTTTTCTTGAAACCCCAATTTGTGTGTCTGGATGTGTTGAAATCTATTTTTCATAAAGCACAGTCAGAGAGAAGTCAGAACTTGTTTTGCCAAAACATTTTTCACTCAAAGTGGTTTGAAGATGTACACAAGATCCTTTCCAAGTAATTCATGTACATCCTACCTCTCCTTTAAGCCTTCAGACTAAAAAAAAAAGCTCTAGTTGTCATCTAGATGAATCAGCATCCAACTTTATTCACTAGTTAGAGCAAAATAAATCACTCAGAACTTCATCTCAAAATGGATTACAAAGCCTCAAAACGCAAGACTCCTTGTCCTTCACGCTAAAAGTTAAGATACCAGTTGAAAGCTTTGTAAAAGCATTAAGGTTTATCATTTTCAAATATTAAGTGCTGTTCATTTCTTGATCACATGAGCTAGTGCAATTACCAATGCAGATGTCTGTTCTGCACCCCTGATGATTGCAGGATCACACAGTTGAAAATAATGAGGTCTTGTTTACTGGTGGTTACAGGCAAAAGGCTTTGATTCCTGCAAAAGTTGCCCTCTCTGAGTGTACATGCCGCATGAAAGGTGAAATACTGTAGATGGATTTGTAAAACAGTGCAGATAATAACTAAGCATCACTCTCAGGCTGAGGAAGAAAGATAGAGAAGGGATTCATTTGATCCAACAAAGAATATTTTTTGTTGTGTTATGGTTGTGAAAGATTAATGTGCTGCTGAGTTGGGAGGACTTGTGAGGAGTATTTGCTGAGACGTTTTTGATTGAATTTAGTGCGATCCACTACTAGTGCGTCACCGCACGCCCACTCGGATCACACAAACAAATCACCCACTCAGCTGTCTGCCGTCAAAAAAAAATCTTAAACACATAAACCTGCCCAGGGGAACGAAGCACAAAGCGTTCCACTCACTCCCGAGAAGAGGCCATCAATATTTCACGGCCTTAGGTGAGCATGCCAGGCTGGCATACTGTATGCTAATTGAAAAGGAAAGGGCTACACTGATTGTGCTAGGCCATTCCTTTGAAGTGGGCCTCCTCCTTTTTAAATGTTTAAGCAGCGCCTGTCTGAGTCCTTCCGCCTCCAAAGTCTCTGCCGCCTCTCAATGAGAGCAGAAACACCTCACTGGCTACCTGAAGAGAGCTCTGCTTTGTGGCATCAGCAGAATGAAACAACTTCATTTGTTGCCTTTCTTTTAAGAAAGGCTAGTGAGACTGTTGTAATAAAATAAATAATTCATATTGTTAGAGCATAACCTCTATGGGGACAGATTAAGTCAATGACACGTGTGCAATAGGCAGCTGGGGAACGGGGGAAGGGGTGGAGTTGGCGTAGCAAGCAGAACAGCACCTCTTTCTGAGTGTTAAATCCACAGATCTAAGGCTTAGAATGAAAGAATAACAACCGAATAACAAAAAACAAAGTAATGTGGCATCGAAGTGCATTGAGCAAATCATACATCACATATGAGAGATTAGGTTAAACAGTATTTAACGGGTAACCTTGGTATTGTTCAACCACTAAAGTGCTTGCTTTTGCCACTGACAGGCTCAGATTATTATTATAAGTGTCTGACAACATTATGGAAAGGATCCCTGCAGAGATATAGACCTTTTTAAAAAATCCTTTTTGTTTAACCAGAAACAGTCGCTAGATTGTTTTCGTCAAAGCCACCAGACTTCCTTGACAAAAATAGTAATTTTACTACACGCCCGCATGCCAGCACGTACTGGACCAATTTCAAAATCCCAATTATTCACACAGACACAAAAACATGGGAAAATAAGGTCCAGGTTGAAAAATACCTAAGTTAGCCTTTAATATACAGTATGTCATGAATGTCAACACAAAATCGATATGACTAAGTCTAGAAATGGTTCTCAGCCTGGGGTCAGGACCTCTTCAGTGGGTTACAAGACAATGAAGTTTAATTGATTCTTGCTATTGTGTAAAATACTGGATAGTTTTACCCCACTAGGCTTGTAAATTCAAATTTTCTTTTATTAGCATGATTATAATTAAGCACAATACTGACATTCTCACTCCCCTCAGGCCTTTAGAGTTCACTAAAGTTGAACTCAATGCAAAACATTTGCGAAGATTTTCTTTACTCCACAAGTGAATTCACTGATCGCTGCGATTTCGTTGAAATGATCTGATTTTCTCACAAAGTTTCACGTCAAAGGAGTGTCAGTGTTTGGTGGAATTGCTTACAATTCACACCAAACACCACTGCTATAGAGGTTTAGGCCTCTAACATATGGAAGTGCATTCAGTGTTATGGTGGGGTTTTTAGATGTAGTGCATCCCAGTGTTGAATTATATTGGTGGTGATGGCGCAATGGATAAGACACATGCCTTTCGTGTGAGAGACCCAGGTTCAATTCCCAATGTGACCCAATGTGTCCCTAAACAAGACACTTAACCCCTAGTTGCTCCAGAGACATGTGACCTCTCACATGAATAGCAATTGTAAGTTGCTTTGGATGAAAGCGTCAGCTAAATGAATAAATGTCAGCTTATGACATTGGTTTTATGTTCCATAGGTGATGACACAAACACACACACACACACACACATCACCTCAAAGGTAGTAACAAAATCTTAATGGTTACCACCACTCCAGCTGATGGCAACTCCATCTTTTCCGCTGCATGGCAGAGCTGTATAAAGATCTGCTGACAATGTGCCGGCTAACCCTCCGAGACCAACTGTAGAACTGGGAGCTCTTTATCCTCTCTCTCTCTCTGTCTCATTCGCATTTGAATTCGCAGTCGCATTTTCCTCAGCTATCCTTATGCTTTACATTGTCCTCCACTTTTTCCTCCTCTCCACCTGCCATCCTATTATTTCATTCCTGCTTTCAGTTTTCATTTCTCTCCCGCTCTTACCTACCTTGCAGAGATGTGTGTTGATAAGGGCAGAGAAAGGGAGATTTTGTTGTGAGGGGAGTTGAGGAGTTGAGCCGAGGAACATTTAGTGCTGATAAAGAAGAAGCAAGTTGAGTGATGTATCTGGGAAGTGGAGAAACAGGCAGGTGAGAGGGGAGGTGTGTGTTTTTGGTTGTTTTTTTTTAACTTCCCCCAGCATAGGTAGCAGGCTGAGTTGCCAGAACTGTAGAGTGTAGTCTTTAGAGGCTCTTTTTGAAGTTGAGCCCGAGGATTACCATGGTTGCTTCCTCAGCAGTGGCAAACCTGTGTCTGATTCCTGAGACAGGGGGGAGGCAGAGAGGGGAGGAGGCAGGGTGCTGATAGAAGAGGAGAGGAGTAAAGTTAAAGCCCTCGGGAGATGGCAGACACATGCAGCTGAAAGCAACCAGTGTGCGATGACAAAAGCAGAAGAAAAATACAGGGGGGAAAAAAGGGCGGAGGTGTGCACGTGTGCATGTGTGAATCGTGCTGACGAATGCCGAAAAGAAGATTCATGAGTCACTCATTAGTCACAAGCTTGTTCATTATTTAACACCATTCCCCCAGCGACTCTAGGTGAGCAAGATCCTATCAAGGGCTCCTTTATACACGTGATACCTTAATGTCGTGACCTTTTTTTGGATGAAATCAGTTACATGACAAATGGAAATGATACCAATCAGGTTCTGAATCGTTTAGACCCCATTTACATCTGGTATTGACAGGATATCCTCATTATGCAAATAATCATTAAGCTTTCTTGTTCAGTCAAATCTGCCTACGTTGTGATCAGATCGCAGATCCTAGCTGGGAGCTGGGAGGTTTGCTTGAGATAGCAGGAAAAGGAGTTTGTAGACTAGATCAACTTGCTGGCCGCCAAAACTGGAAATTAAGAAATACATTGGCCCAGCATGCAGAACGTCTTACTACTTTGCAAATTGAGAACTGAGATAACAAGAACACTTATTAGTGGTGTAAATACAGAGGCCTGTGGAACAGATGTCATTGTCCAAGTAACGACTTTTAATAGCAGAGGTAAATGTGGCCCTGGCTAATAACTGAGACCACTTCCAGATTCAGTGAGTTCTGTGTACATTTAGAATCTGCAATAACATGTTTTTCTTTGTCCAGGTTATCCAGATACAGATGGCATGTTAATATCAGATGCAAATGGTTTTAGTCAGGCTCTGTGTGAGGTAAGGCTGGGGTAAAGTTAGTGACTTTACTTTTCATCCATCTGCACTGGTGCTTTGGTGCTGGTGGAGAATTGAGGGCCGAGGGGAGATAGAGATAAACAGAGAATGTGTCTGTCTGACAGAAATACAGAGGGAAGGGTGGAGGAGGAACGGGGCTCCTGACATGGATGGAAATCATCCATACGACGCTCTAGCCCGGCATCCACAGGCATGACACAAAACAAAGCATAATGGGCTGGAGCAGGCCATGTGTGACAGGATATAGAGAAGCCACAGGGAAGGGGCAATGGAGGGAAGATAGTGGATGGAGAGAATAGCTATAACTCAGGAGGAGACAAGGAGGGAATCTGGAAAAAAGAGACGGGGGAGTTTCTGAATATTGCACCGATAACATCAGTCGACGTCTGTTAATATCTGTTCTGTCACCTTAATTTACATTCCCCACCACATTGGCAACATGGCTAATGAATTCAACTGTGAATGAAAGAGCAATAGGCAGCAGAGAGAGAGAGAGAGAGAGAGAGAGAGAGAGAGAGTGTCATCCTGTGAGAAGAGCACATCGCATACTGAAGCAACTCCTCCAGCCGCTGACTTGGAAATGAGTCACAGTACTCTGCTCGACTAATAAAATCTACAGCAAGTGTTATACTGTTTCTCCTTGTTTAACACCAAGGCAGAATGTGTTGGGTCATAACAATGAGGAGGTGAAGATGTTTTAAATATACTTCCCATGTGGATCTCACAAGGTTTGTTTCCTTTATACACCAGCAGAGGGGGGTAATGATACGTTAAAGAGCCAGGGCTTTACAGCTGCCTCACTCCCGCAAGACCTCATAGAAAAGCATGTTTGGAATTAAGTAAAAAATAGACATGTGCCCTTTATGCTCTTCAAGCTTTTGGACTTATGACTTTTGAGGTTGCATTTAGTGGTGTTTATTAGACTTGCTTGTTTTGCTTGTGTTAGCTGCTCCTTTGACTTTGAGCACCAACAAGAGGGTTTATTAGTCATTAAGCCAGCAAGATGTCAAGGGAAGGAGGAGCATTTTCCCAACTTGAAGCTTTACAGAGGCGAGGTGGACTAATCCAGTAAAACACGCATCAGACGGCCGCTACGCTGAGCCCTCATGCTGACTTTCTGTGTGAGGCTATGTGTGCAGCATGTTTGTGTGAAAAGGTGTGTGAGCGGAGGGGCTTTTAGTGTATTTGCAGAGTGACTGGACTGCATAACACGGATACCATACGAGACAGCTTCAAGCAAAGCGGTGCTGACATGCAGGATTATGTGCTGCTCAAGCTCACACTGCATCCATAAATGAGTGAACATCGAATGTGAGACTCTGCAACATTTGCAACAATTCAAAATGTGGTTTTAATGTCAATCAGGGAATCTTTCAAATCTCAATATATATATTATTAGGATTAGATTATGTTATAAAAAGTGTATCCAGTAGACAGCCAGTCTACCTCTGTCTCTGTGTGCTACATGTGGTGATGGATTCTTTTCTGTAAAACAGTATGCAGAGAAAAAGTGGCCTCAGCGCAGACCACAGGGTTACCAAACTTTTTCAAATCAAGGACTAATTTATGTTATTCAACTTTTTTTCTCCCGTTTTTGTATTGAAAAAACACTGTTCAGTCCACATTTTATCATGATATAAAAGAGTTGTTTCCATAACAACCAGGGTCCATTCCACACAAAGTACTTATGTCCACCACTCAGACACTTGCTCCAGAGACTCCCACATCACAGCAAAGGTGTTTCCATACAGTCTTAATGGTCATAGCAACAACTACTTCCAACATTATATCCTCCCTTTTCATATTAGTTGGTGGTGTTAAAGGCTGCATATGTACACTTATAACAGTGTGCTATGTTATTTTTAGTGTCAACACGTGCCATGAAAAGACCATAAGCCAAAACACTTCAATACTTTATGATTTTCCTACCCTGTCTGTGGCACTCAGTCCCAGGGCCATTTGTTTTCAAGTCTTTTTGAAAGAGGTACATAGTTTATTTTCAGGCACATAGGAACTAGTGGTATCAGGCTTTTGCTACATAATTGGATCAAAACATTGTTATTTTTTCCTGCATGTGCAATTGTTGCCATATAAATGTTTTCATTAAGTATGTGGAGACAACAAACAGCGGTTACACGGTGATGTGACAACCGGCAACCGGTCGATTCATTATGCAGTGCGGAGGATAGACATGTTATTTTGAAAATGACAATTATTCATACGATCACCATTAATTGTTCCGCTTTCCTATTGTACTTCTGCCGAGCTGAGCTCATAAGTCACAAAAGAAAAATCCTTAACTCGCATGTGAAAATACTGGAATACATTGCTATTTTTGATACAGCGGAACACACAGTGCTGACAACCCTCCCCTGCGCACAGACACACACACCTTCCTGCTGAAAAAGATAGAGAACGCAGAAACTCACAAAACTCCATCTCTACATTCTTAAATCCTCTCTTCTGTGAAATAAATTAGGCCTGTGATGTATGTTGCAAAGGTGAAACCCATAGTTGATGGCTCTGTGATTAGCCTACCAGGTGCGTGTTACATGATGAAGATAATAGTGGTGTGTTGATTATCATTAGCATACAGCACATCTTAATCATGTAGGAGTGTTGTTTTTATTCCTCCTGTATGGGGCGGGGGGTAAGAGGAGAAAGCTGGTGTGTAGCCGTAGGATATGAGGTAATTAACTTATCTAACAGAGACATGTTCTTGAGGCTCCTCTTCCATGGAAAAATGGCTTAGACAGTCTTCTTTTACGCCCCATATAGGCAAGTGGAGCAGTTTGAAATAATACCACTGTAATGGGGACAATATATGTGCGTAGCCTATGATGAAAATAGATATCCATTAGCTAGTGGTATCTGTGTTAAGATGTATGCAATGGGAGGAAGGGGGGGGCAGCTATCCAAAAATACAACATTATTAAAAACTTATTTGCATTTTTTAAAACTAAAATAATGTAGTGCACAGAAGCAAAATAGCCAAAAATAGTGACACCAGCAACAGCAAAAGGCATTTTAATTTAATATTCTTGCTCTGTGGCTGCAGTTCTGCATCAAATTCACATCAATGTGCTGCACAACTACTGTGGGAGGTTGTAAACAGTGAACCCAGTCCATGGGGTTACCGGAGTATGATGAATGTATTGGCACAGCCGACTCTGTGTTGCTCTTGTTCTCTCCAGTCATTCGGAACATCAAGCGCTCGCCGGTGTTCCCTATGACTTTGCTCCAGTGGATGTAGGTGTACGCCGGCGGCGAGTTTCAGCCACCTAAGGAATTCCCAACAGAAGGGCTAGGCCGAGGCAACTCGGATTCCCTTTAGGTTTGCTTCCCCTCCGGCTTTGATGCCTCTTAATAAAAAGTAGCACATTAAGATTTATTAAGCACCTGGGCCGGAAATAGTCTGGTTATTTTGGCCCGCCGTCCAAAGAGGCCCAAAATCTCACAGGTCTGAGACCTGCAACAGGATTTTGTTTCACTCTGGACCTCCTTGAACAAAGCAGTGAGCCTGCATGTGTTCTCTCAATGTAGGTAGATTGTCAGTTAAAGTATCTTACATTTTGAGGTACTTGTACTTTACTTGATTATATCCTTATTGTGTTACTCACCCTGCTACACTACATTCATCTGACAGCTATAACTGCGAGTTAATTTGCAGAGTTAGATTTTACATGTACAAAACCATTTCTTCACCTTTTAAAATATGATGTCAATTGGTTTTAGACCATACAGCCAGTGGAATATGTGAAGTAGCTTGCACCCTCTTGCTTTCTGGCAGACAGGTGGGTGAGAACATGGAAACAACTCTCTTGAAAGTGGTATCCATTTTTTCATTTAAGACGTACCAGAGTAAATTTGCACAGAGGAATTTTTACTTGTTAGTGATATGTCGGTCACAAAAGAATTGGGTCTGTGAGTTGGCTCTTTTAAGTAAACGATGGGAGCTGATTCCCATCTGAGAGCCGATCACCCTCTAACCCACGGCTGAAAAAGAAAGCATGAAATTGAACCTGGTGTGCAGCACCAACCAGCGTCCTCACCACCACGCCCCAAAACACACCCACACACTGACAAGAGGGAATGGAAAACAAGGGAAAAACTAAATCTACAGCACCACAACACAAGCTGTGACAAAGTTACCATATCTTTGGACCCCTACACTGTATAATGCTGTTACTGTACATTAACCAACTGTAGCATATATATATATATATCCTAATGTGTATAAGTTGTTATACTCTGCATACTTACTATATGCAGAAATTGCTGTTCATACTGTACATATCCAACATACATTTGCACTCTCCATTCTCTCACTCTGTCCGCTTCCCTTCTATACATATTTAATGTTTTCACATATTGTAGAATATCTGTATATTTTAACTCCAACATTGTAGCCTAAGATATAGCGTAACTGCACTCATCTGTAGATTATTTCTGCACTTCTGGTTATATGATAACTGCATTTCATTAGCTCTGTACCCATACTCTCCATGATGACAATGAGGTTAAATCTAATCTAATCAGAAGTGGTACTAAATAAAGAGCCGTTTGGGAGCTGAAAGAGCCGGCTCTCGGAAAGGAACAGAGCCATAAGATTCGGCTCCCTTCAAAGAGCCACATCACTACTACTTGTACTTAAGGGAAGAATGAGAATACTTCCTCCACCACTGTAAATACCTCAGGCACAAATGCATTTTCAGAGGGCTCTGAGCGCTCAGCGACTGATTGGTCATGCTTAACAGTTAATACAGTTACTCAACTTGTGATTTCAAAGAGTGAATGATCACAAAGAGCTCAGGTGAAACTGTGAGGGCATCCAGCTGCCTTTGGTGAGATGTTTTGTTATCCCAGTTCTCTCATTTGTGTCTCTTTCCAAAGATGGAGTCACGGACCTGAAGCACCCCATGTCTTCTACGCCAGACCCTTTTCTTTAGGGTCTGGCTTAAGATGTAGGAGACGCAGTGCCTTAATTGTAACTGTCACTGTGTTTTTTGTTCGTTACAGCTCGTGCAGCATACATGACTTTCAGCATGGGCAGATTACCGTGCTGTTCACACTACACAACTTTCCCTCTTGTGACGCAAGTCTTGAAGTCGTGGCGTTCACACTACGTGACTGATTGGTGACAGGGGTCACACACTACACGAGCTGACAGTGGCTGTGTCACCCAATGCTGATCTCCAAACCACGTTTTGTCAAGAAAACACATGTGAAATGTGAAACTGGTAATGAGCGATCCTGCACACGAAACAGCTGTTGTTTGTTATTGTAAAGACAAACATTATAAAGACAAAGAATATGGGTGAAAGAATGGATTAGCACACGCAGGATTATCTGTGCTACAAAGAGTGCTACAGAGTGAGTATCTGGCATACTAGATATCTGGCTGGGTCAGCGATTTGTCAGTGATGTGTCAGGGAGCTGTTTTGATGCATCGTTGAGTAGTTTGCACATAATGACACACTACACGATTTTAAGCCCGGTTTGCAGGTCGGTGAGCTCGGTGACCGTCGGGCTGTGATCAGGGGTAAATCAGTGATCGATCTGCGGTTGTCAGTTGTTATGTGTGAACAACTCAATGACTTATCAAAACGTCTCCCTGACGTACCGCTTACACATCGCAGACACCAGCCAGATATCTAGCATGCCAAATATCTGAAGGAGTCGGCCGACTCGACATCCACATCCAGCCAAGAAGAGCAGGCAGCTACTATTTCACCGCAAAACACTTTTTACTCACTTTTTACAATCCCTGCTACTCGCGTGTGCTAATCCATTATTTAAACCATATTCTTTGTCTTTATAATGTTTATCTTTATAATAAGAAACAACAGCTGTTTCATGTGTAGGTTTGCATCATTTTCCGTTTCATATTTCATGTGTGTTCTTGACAAAACGTGGTTTGGAGACCAGCATCAGGTGACACAGCTGCTGTCAGCTCGTGTAGTGTGTAACCCCCTGTCTAATATCAGTCACGTAGTGTGAACGCCACGACTACAAGACTCCCGTCACAAGACGGTAAGTCAAACAGCACAGCGACCTGCCCACGCTGAAAGTTGTGTAGTCTGCATGAGCCTTCAGGCTTTTTATAATGTTAAGAGCTTGAAAAGCTCCTTAATCCTTCACACCTCCTGCCAGGTGTAGCTGCTGTGGACCAGAGGTAACCGGGGTCTTTCATGTGATATTTCCAAGAAAATAAAAGGTAAGATAGAGTTGAGAGCCACAGCTGTGCAGCAGAGTACATGCTTACCTGTACCCAGCTGTCATCTATAATCAGAGTCCGCTGTGTTGTTATAATGGACCTGATGTACCGGTGCTCTTACAGTGTTTGGCAGCTTGTCTCATGTTACAGACAGGCAGTGTAGGAGGCGGATGGACACCCATGCTGCTTTGCAATCTGAGCAGGATTTCCATCTGACCGCACACGTTAACCCTGGATTACTCGACATCTTCTTGGTCATGTACAGATTTTCAAGACACACCGCACCACAGAGCCACTATTGCCTTGCTTTCGAAGAGAAGTGAGGCAGAATAATCCATATCGCAGCAGTAAAGTAAGGTCAAACTGGTGGACAGAAATGTTTGCAGGAGCTTCAATCAGGACAAAAATCATTGTAAATTTGTCATTTTCAAATATTTAAATGTTACATTGCTGTATATTTGATATGCACTATGCTAAACATTTAAAAAATATATATATAAAATATTTGTCAAAAATGGCAACAGTCTGGTCTGGCTTTTCTGGGGCACTGGCAGATCCAAGGATGGCAGATGTGTTATAATGGTATGTTTGTATACCTAAGTGTGGATAATATTTAAAATACTCATGCAATAACTGGTACAACCAGGCCTTTATGGTGTGTATGTGCACAGGGACAGAGAGTGTGTTACTTAGAAATTTGGCAACAGCCAAACAGTCTGTTTGATGTGATTTGTCAGCCCAAAGCTACAGCAATTGCAGTTTGTACTTCTGCTCTCTAGTTTATTTAACATAACATATATAGTATCGGCCAATTGACAATTTGTGTGGAATAACCTAACACTGAACACATAAAAATGCCGAGGACTGAGCTGCATCCCACACTAAAATGATCTTGAATTTGCCCTATTGCAAACATTGATGAATGTGTTAGTAAAAAAGGTTTTGTTTTAACGGGGCATGTCACCATCAAGTAAAACAAACATGCTCCTCCCCTTGCACCCCTTTAACACTATAACTGCGTCTGCAACCTTTTTCTCAAACCTGACAAGCTAATTAACACAAGTACAAAAAAGATCCCGACTGAGGAAAAACTAGTCTATATTTAGAAATCATCCCACATGTGACACTAAAGTAACAAGCTGTTCACAATCACCCATCAGCACTTGGAACCAAAATGAAAGATTGAAGGTGAACTAACAGTCGGTATCTGACAAGACTACAATAAACACGCCATCTATACAGTTTTATATAATTATGTTAGCAGTTATTTCAGTCAGATTGTTCATTTTCTAATGAACAACTAACTGAAGCTCAGGTAATTAAACCCTTTAGTTGTCAGGGATATTTTTCCTTTTTCCCTGACAAGTCAGTACCAACTCACCGATCACCCCTCCCTTTTCACACGGGCAGGAGAAGCTACGGTGGCCGACACACTCTGTCGGCTCTTGTGCTAAATACTATGTGTGTTCCTCCATTTGTCCAAATTTCACGTCTCTTCTTACTTCTAAAAAAACAGATGTCGACGACTACTACCACAACAACTACTTCTTTTTCTTCTTCTTTTATTCGCATGTATTCAACATAGTGATGAAACATGCTCTGTAGAGCAGTTTGTCCATTTGGGCTACTGTAGAAACATGGCGGTGAAACATGGCAACTTCCATGTAGAGGAACAGTGGTGTATATATGGTTCTAAGGTAATAAAAAACATGTTTATTTTTTAAGGTTTTTATACACCACTGAAAATATTTATCATATACATACATATATCATGTATATTATGTTGCATTTCTGTCAATAGATCCTAAATCCTAAATGTTGCACACAGGACCTTTAACTGAACAGAATAAATCTGGACATTGATTTACAACCACTAACACAGTGATGTCAGTCTCATCTCATCCACAATTGTGACCATTTTTATGGCCATTTTTCTGTTTCTATTTTAAATGGATATAGCAAGATAGCCAGCTATGTTGGAAGATGGCAGTCCCCTTCAAAAACAAATTTTAAAGCTACTGGGTGTAGAGGTGGACAAACTTTGGTGCACCCAGTGATTGTGTCAAAGAGGATGCCATGTCTGTTTTCACAGTGGGCTGCAACAATTTTCACTAGATTTTTAATTTCCTTACACAACATAAACAAAAAACCATCAGATAATTTTAAATATATTCACATTAAAATTCTAGACATGTAGTGGCTTAAAATGTTCCCCAAGCGAAACACAGGTCATTTATTTGGGGTGCATCAACAAAACTTTCTCTTACGCCTAATGTTATATACTTTCCCATCCAATGGGGATAACGTCAGCAAGAGTGGTTGCTGTGGCTCTTGTTGCATGTTCACCCTAGGTTTTGTACCCTAAACTTTAAGAAAGATAAGTATCCAACAAGAATTTTGCCTGCTGCCCCTATATTCTTCAGGCGTCTGCTTACTTTTCTGGCTCCCCATCCCATTAATATGGAGTCTTCTTGCCATGTTGCCCAACCCTGTGGTGTCTCCTGGGGGTTTACATCATCAGCTCTGCCTGCCAAATTAGATACCACCTGAAGTGGAACATGGAATCCATTTTCTGTCTGTTTTTCTTGGGCAATATATAAAAACGTGAAACCTTGGTAGCTACCCAACACTTTCTTGCAGTAGCAAAGACTTATTATCTGTCTAAACAGTTTTCTTTGCATCCCCAGAGGTAGTCTTTAAGTTCCGACATGAAGGAGCTATAGTTCTTATCATTCTGCTCATTTGGGTGCGGGGTTCATCTTTCATAAGCTGTTACTTGCTCTTGGCCATCCTTTACACACAAACCCTCCAAACTAACATCAGTATACAGTATTTACTGAACTTTTACAAAAGTTCTTGCGGCGGTGTTGAAAATATTGCAGAGTAAAAGGGATACCTGAAAATCTAACATAAGAGAGCAAAAATTAACAAAGCACACTTCGGGCTGAACTGCTTACAATTTTAGCAACTTCTGTGTTGCTTATTCTTGACTCTTGATAAAATCCTCCCTGTAATCCTTTGCATCATCAACAGAGACTCGTCCATTCTCCAACATTAGTGTGTACACTTGGTTATTCTATCTACTTGTGCCACAGTAGCAAGGCTTTTGGATTAAAGAAGGCAGGCTTTGTTGATGCTGGAGGTAATCCTGTCAAAATCGCCCTGGCTAGTCACACTAGAGGCAGTCAGGCCGTCCCTGATCATCCCAGCATGGATGGAACCGGAGTGTCAGTGGCAGGTCTGCTCAGCAGCCGGGGCGAGGCTGGCCAGTTGTGTGTTTACCCCTTTTAATCCTGCAAGGCTCACTCGAGCACTGTTGGCAACTTTATTAGACCTGTGCGTGTCTGGCCTTTCCTTTGGGCCAGTGTGTCAACGGGGGTGAGGGGCGGGGGGGGGAGTGGCAACTTGGCGAAACAGGTTCTTTACCAACTGTTAAAGGTCAGATAAAGGTCAGGCTCGGGATTCTGCACCCCTGCTTTTGCAGCTCAAAGTCATGTATTGCAGGCTGGTAATCTGGTCTCCCAAGGCATTCTCATGCCCGCCTGGCTTGAACAGGTCAACATGCGTCAGACGACCCTCTTCCCCTTCCCTCTCCAGCGCAATGCTTGAGTTACTCAGCTGTGGTGAACTGGCAATTCAATCAGGGTTGGAAATGGAAAAACTACTGCCAATCTGTGGGGAACTTGCTGGCTGGCTGACGTGGCTGGATGTTGAATCATGACGTGCACTTGAGCTCCGATCAGCACACGTTGAATGAACCACCTGATAGACAAGCTCATCATTGGTTCCCATTATATTATATTTGAAGCTGCAACAAAAATAGTAAGGGAGATTTAAACTGAGCTTCAAAGAATAGTGATGCCTGACTGTACGGTCTCTAGTATGACTCTTATGATCTCTTAAAATGGACGTATCAGAGTAGCTGTACATGTGGTCTCTTGGACCTCCAAGTAAATGTCAGCTTATCTTAGCAGAAAACTAAAAGAAAAGAGAGCTACTAAAGTGTGACAAGCAGGAGACGCAAAGTTCAAGGATACAACTCACTTGGGTTCTTGGTTGAGGCCTCTAGTCATAATTTACATCAAAAGAAGCAGAATGCTGGTGAATCTTTATGATCAGCTGACCTGAAAAAGTACAACGAAACAAGCGAGCTCCCTGGCAATAACTTTCAGGACAAGATTTTAAAATAATGATATCGCAAGATGAGGATAACATTCAAGGCTTTCAACGAAAAGAGGGAGAAACAGTGAAAGTACGAGTAACTTTTCAAAACTTAACACTTGCAATAGTTTCAAATAAATTGTGCTCTTCTGTGTTGCCCCAAGGAGCTGTTTAATTAACAAAAAAAAGGCAATTATTACTTCATGCAGTTGTTAATTGGGGTTTGTTTGAAAGGAGAATATGAAATGCCAGGGAAATTAGAGTACTAGAGAGCTATTAATTTATTGACTTTATGTCAGGAAATTCAAACTAGGAAATGTGCAGGTTTGTTTTTTTGCCCCACGTGAAAAGAATTTCATCATCTTAGTGTCACCAAAAGAAGTAATCATGTCGTCCCTTACAAATAAACTTGTCAAATCATTTTTTCACCCTAGATGAAATGAAGACACTTCATTAATTCTATTATAAATTCTGATTAAATGTCTCTGTAACATTAAATTAATGAAGCACACATCCTAAGACACCAATGATAATTGAATGCTATGCAGATCAAACTAATATACATGTAAGTAATTAAACTGATGAAGGGAATTAATTATCATTACTAATAATATATTCATGCTTTGGTTTGTCTTAAAATATAAATACAGCAGAATGCATCTCTATTTCAGCACAATGTGAAAACAAATGTGTAAAATATATCCAGAATCAGCTATTAAGACTGGGGATGTAGGCATTTATCTTGTCACACCTGCTTATTAATTTAAATTCATTTGAGCTAAAGCTGTACAAGCACCCCACCACACACACACTATATAAATTCTGAATCTTCTCATAAAATCTTCAGGGACATACAAGGTGTTCTCTCTAAGCATAATGCCACTGCAGTGGGGATATTTCTTCCACTGTCTAACCTTTTCCACCAGCTGAGCAGCCTTTAAGGCTTGGTGCAGACCTACTTAATTTGAATTAACTTCTAAAGGAAGAAGTGGTGCAACCATCCAGTATATCGAGAATCTCTCTCTTACACACACAAACACACACAGCAGTTTAAAATAAAAAAATGTGTTTTAATGATCTGTGGACTAAATACCAGCAGGCGGTTCAGCATTACGACAGAAGTTATAGAGCTACGCATGCAAAAAAAAAAAAGTAATACTGGTTGCTGGTGGATATTTGTGTCCTACTTGGAAGTATTGAACACTAGGTTCTATTGCAGTTCTGACATACTTTAAACTAATAACACATGGTGAAAATAGTAATTACAGACATTGGTCGAATTACTAATGATCCCAGTAGGTCTTTTGATGGTGAGGCCCAACCCTAACTCTAATTCTATTTCGACAAGTTTCTGTGCAGCAGCTGTGTACAGGAGAGATCACATCAGTGTTTTTTTGACACTTCTTGACTGAAAGAGATCATATTGCATCCAAAGTTGTAATTACCATTTTTTTCCATTACTAACATGCATTGGTCAAAACTAAAGTCACATTGTCAAAGCTCTTCATACAGTCAGCGAAACATTAGTGTACGTATGTATGCTTTTACAGAAAATGCATTCAATGACCACGTTTTTCAAAATCCTTGAACTCTTCTGCAATCTGAATGTAAAGCAGGAAATATGTATTTTAGCAGAAATAATTCAGGGCATTGGTAAATGAATTACAGGTTGTGGTTATTGTGTCTCAAGCACCAGTGTTTGTAAACAACTGAGAAAAACTGTATAGCGGCATTTTTAGGATTCTTTTGTTGTTTTTTGTTTCAACTTACTGTGCAATGATCTACAACAAATAAAAGATATTGAAGCAAATTGCAGCATTTCTGATTCATTGTTGGTACATTAAACTGTAGTACGGTCAATAATGTGAAAATGTGTTTTTCTTATTCTATAATGAAATACTGATTTATGTGAAAAATATTTAAGCTTCAAAGATAAAAGTTCATAATTCACGTAATGCTCCCTGTTGTTAGTGTTTTTAGGTCAGTGTGCTATGAATGACGATGTTTGCTTTCTGAGTAAGAATTGTTTCTGAGCCAGAGTTGTGGTCAAATGAGTTTATTTTAAGATGATGAAGTGTAGGTGAGATGTTTGGCCAAGAGGCATGCTGGTAATGAAGACTGTATGAAGAGGTTTTGTCAGTTAGCATTTGAAAAAAAAACAGTTGAAAAGAAAGTAAAGTAAAATCTCAATAAAAGCATGTTATATTAAGGGCTTGTGGCTTTGATAGGAGCACTGTCAAACCAGACTGAATAGTTGAAAACAACTTAATGTTACAATCATGTACAAGCTTAAGTACAAGCTTTTGTAACTTTTGTGTTGAGTTGTAAATTAGATATTTAAACTGAATCACCACCTATCTGTATTTTATGTAAATGACTGCTAAAATTACTGTAATGTGAAATCTGCAGTATAACACTAATCTATTGAATCTATTGCACTTTTGCATATTTTAACCTATTGCTTTTGTTTTTCAGCCACACCTTTGCTGTGATATTTGAGTCTCACTATTTGAGGTGCCTATCAACCTTGTTTCCAGCTGCAGCAGTCTGTTGTATTCAGTGAAAAAACTCTGATAAACCTGTTGTTCGCCACCTGCCCAGAACCACATGGCACACAGACAAAGTTAACAACTATCTTGTGAGCATAAATTAGCACGTATAGACCCATATATATGTCTTTTGAGTTACTGAAGACCATAACAGAGCTCGAAGGGGAGTGGATATTGGGCTTATATTCATCAGGTGGCCAGAGACATGATGCCAAGTGAATGCTAACATTGCCACATGTCTGCCAGATGTGTACATGGGCAAATCTTTGCTAACATTTTAACTATATTAAAGGGGCATTATGTAGTTTCCAGCGGCCACTAGCGGTGCGGTTTCAAGATTGCAACCAGGTGTGTGCTCGTCCGCGTGCTCGCTTGAACTCATGAGCGAGCAGAACCGAAACACAACCGCTTTCATACAGAAATCCTGCAATAAACACAGGAACAACAGCATGCAGGCCTTGGTTTTTCACACAGACATGTTCAGGCTCTGTTACTTCAACGTTCCCGTCTCACAGGCAGATCAACACCGGCGCCGTAACGTTACTTCATTCAGCGTAGCGAGACACTGACATATTGACACAGTACTTCGCGAAAAAAGACAAAGTCAGAGCGGCTGTAGACAGGTGTGGAGCCAGCTTCACACAACATGGTGGAAACTCAAGTAAACTTCCACTGCAACGTTACAGTAAAAGTTTTATCAGCTGCAGGTTGAACTAATTCACGCTTGTTACATGATCACGGTACATTTACTGTATTTAGCCAACGTGCTACATCATTAGCTTGCATGCTGCTTTTCAGTAACTATCTATACTATCTGTGAATCTGTCACCGAAGGCTCAGCAACGTCAGCACAGCTACATGTACTGGATGATAATGAAACGGGTAGTGAGCCGGACTGAATATTATCAGATTGCGTCACACTTTATAACAGCTGGACCACAGTAAATAAATTTACTGTAACTAGTGTTAGTGGATGGCTCTTGTTCCTCTGGGTTGTATATTATGTGGATCATGTTAGTAACAGCGACTGAGAGGTGGAGAAGCTGTGTACCCATCAGTAAAAGGCAATAAAGCTAAATTGAACGTTACGAAGCAAACAGCGGCGGGTCCGAGCTACTGTAGCGTTAGCTAGCTGCTCGTGGCTGCATCACTATGGGATAGTAAACAAATCGCTGCACATTAGCTTTTTACCATACATCATTTCTTGCAGGCTTTGACAAGTTGAGTTTATGTTGGAGTCTGTGTTGTGCTGGGAGCAGGTCTTGCTTAGTGTTAGCAAACTCCATGTCGTAAGTTGTCGTGTCGTTGCTGCTGAGAGCAAAGTAGACACAGCGAGAGGCTCAGGAGCGCGCATGCAGGTGTCAGTCACTGGATTTTGCAGAAAATCTGAGCCGGAGCCTTCGAATAGGAATAGGAATACCTGCCCTCAGAGTTAATGGCCAAACCTGGCAAGTGGATCATTTTAATGTCAGATTACAACCCCTTCACACACAGGCAATAAAAAAGGATTCATTTTAGTAGAAAAACTACATACAGTCCCTTTAAGTTTATATGAAAAGAATTTGTCAAAGAGTATGTTGTTTAACCAGTTGTAGACATTTGCCCCAGATGGCCAAAAACTCATTAGTGCCCCTTTAAATAAAGATATGATTCATTTTATTTCCAACATGAAATCCGTAAAGGACTGACAAAGACTCAAAACTTTACACCAGAAAACTTGATTAACTGTTTAGCCCGATCCTTTTGTAGATAGAAGCAGGGCTGGAAATTAATACCCACCAAGCGCCAAATTTTCCGTTTCGGCGGATCAATGTTTGGTAAGATATTGTATTTAGTAAGATATTGCCATACAAGAGCTTTTTGATGATAGCTAACAGCAGATCTTTTTTAGCTAACAGGACATATATTTTCTTTTGTGGCACACTTAAATTGGTCCCTGCTATCACAAGGGATCCACAATCGTGTAACACACAGTTTAGGGGCGTTCTTTGGTTGTTTTTTATGTTCGTTTCAGGTTACTTGTGTTTGATTGGCGAGTATGCTTGGAGTACCTGGAGTGTTTTTAGCATTTAGCTAGCTAGCTACCACTGTAACGTGCATACCTGTCAACCCTCCTGTTTTCCCCGGGCTTCTCCCATATTTTAATGCTCTCTCCCAGTATATAGCCATTGTTTGCTACGTTCCCCTCTGGTAAAGCCGGTGGCAGCGTGTGGAACAGCTCTATAACAGTGAAGGGAAGTAAAGGTCTAAGTTGAATGATTAATAAGCAACTTGTATGTTTATAAAACAATTTACTGTTATGTGTTGTGCATTTAAAAGCAATAAAATAATTTTGCTTTAAATTTCAATCTGGAATCCTCTTTAAGTTTGTATTCAACAGAATACTTTATATTATCTTTATATTATATATTATCTCAATTGGTAGTACTGAAACAAATGTGACAGAAAAGGGCAAATTACTATTTTGGCCAGTAAAAAATGTGCTTCGCAAGTGGATTTTTTCATCTACCAGTCCCATTGGCAGGTGAGCCAAAAAGTTAATTTCCACCCCTGGAAAGAAGATTCTAGTTTTAACCCCCAGCTGTGTATGTGACTTTGAATCATTAAAGACACTGAGCTGATCCTAATGATCCATATGGTGCTACTGGTATCAGCAGAACTTACTGAGATGGAAAGACAACCAAAAGTTTTTGTATATTTTCAGGCTCACTTCAGGTTCATCTTATATTACGGTATGTATGAAGGTCACACATGCCCGCCATGTCCAAGTATGTGTTTTTCCCACTGTACCCTGACAAGGTCTAGGAATATATGCATGAGGGCACATATGTATGGATGTAGTACATCCATTTGGAAGAACTCATACACCTATTACATTGGTGGTTCTTACATTTGTGCCGTTCATCACAGAAATATATTTACATAGTGCCATGTGTCATTGATGTTAAAGTGTGTAGCTTTATTGGTTTGTCATATTAAAGGTTCAGTGTGTAATATTTAGGAGGATCTATCGACAGAAATGTGTTTTTTTTGAAAGAAACATAATATGACATGTAATACATAAGTCATAAAGAAGTATGCAGAACCTTGACTTGTGCAAAATCACATATTGCATATAAATATTTTGCAACCATGTCATTTAATTTTAACCATGTAATATGTTCATAACACTTCGTTTGGTGTCCATGCAGAGAGAACTAAATGTCTGCGAGTTGTTTATAAGCCCTGATAATGCTAATCCAACATACTTTGTATTAGCAAAACACAAACAAAACACAAATTAGCAAAACACAAAAATGTACAGGTGCGTTAAATTTGTACTTAAATGCAATACTTGAGTAAATGTACCTAATTATTATGCACACACCAGGAGGTGGTGTCTGATAGAAACCTCAGTCTTATAATAATCTCTCAGCATTGCTGTAATGATACTCTATGACATTATGATATATTGTGACCATTACTTTTTCATTCACTGTCTGAGTCATAAGCCTAATTAATCTAATTGTTTTCAAGGAAAATTGAGTCTGAAATGGAATTTCAGCGGTGGCGTCTCAAATGACACACTTGTTTACTCCTTCACTTCTGAAGACAGAGTCACCGCCACAATGGGCAACTGCAACTTTCATGATAAGCACAGTAGCCTAATTGTGGATAAAAGGTGCACACAACCTTACATCTTACCCAACTTTTACAGCACCCCCCTTTTCTCCCCATGTCAATGCCTAATGGCTTTGCAGTTGGCTTTTAAAAGCTGCCATGTTTTGCCCTTTACCCCCCAAACTCTTTTTTTGTGCTTTCTCTATCCACAACATTGTATTTCCCTGTACTGTTTCTGTCAAAGCACTTTGCTCAGAGAACACAATTAAATTTGTTTGACTCAACCGGTAAATAGTGGAATGGCCCACTCAGTCCTAAAAAGCACACCACGCTCACATACTGAAGCGGTCCAAAGATAGAATGTGAACTTAGCTATATGGGTTGTTTGTGGTTGCAGTGCTCTCTGGGAAAGCCATTAGCTGCTCTGACCTGTGCAGTTAAGAGGTGTCAACCATGATTTGTATTGTACATCTTCGGTCTCCATGGTTCGGTGCTGATGGTCTTTAAAAGCCCCACTGGGGAGCTCTCGATTATCATCTACTTACGGACCATCACTGTCCGTGGCTCCTTGTCATTCACTTCACCTGCGTTAGCTCTTCAGTTATAAGGTCAATCACGACATTAGGGCTTTATTTCTGAGCGTATACTGTTTTTCTGACTGGTATTTTGTGCTCACTATGAGATATAGTGTAGTTTCCAAGTCCATGATAGAACTGTAACATTTTTCCAAAGGGGAGTTTCTGGAACAGGTGGTTGAAGGTGTAAGTGGGGTCACTGGCAATCTTTTCTGCTCACTTCCTGATTCTGATGTCAGGAGCTGCTGCTGATGCTTGAGAGTCAGTGGTGTCCTTTCTCAGGGGTCAATCAGTAAAACTAGATCAGAATGTTTTTTTTCTTGCAGCTGTGTCGTTTTTCTATGTGTTCCTTTTTTACAAACTCAGTAGTCTGAATGTTAGTAAGTCATTTTGACAGTGTTACAATATATGTGCCAATATTGCCGCAAATGTCCACCTGCTGACTTTTGCAGCACAACCTCTCAGGCCAGCATTTGTGTTTGCCCACCTTGCAAGTCCAAAAAAAGTTCTGCTCATTGGCTGTGTTTCAGAAAATTTCCTAAACCTTAAGTGAAAATGTAGCCAGCTGATTATTTGTCACTACAGGGTGAATTAACCAGCAGTTGGCACTTATTTAGACTACTTCATGTTAAGCTCACAGCTTGAATGTAAAAGGCTTTATAATGCAGCTACTGGTTGTGATGCTTGCAGGATGAATATCTTATTCTACTTGTCCTTCTACATCCTCATTTTCATTCCTATCCTGGGATGTTATAAAGTGTATAATCATCTAGCATTCTTCATTCAACCTTTTTTTTACTTTCTCTCAAGCAAATGCAAGAGGATGATCCCACATATATTATTATTGCCAAGGAGAAATGTTCTGTCAGAGACTGTAAGTGTCTAAGAGCACAAGACAAGTTCAAATTACCCTGGTCAACGTGGTGATGATTATTCTGTCTTCTTGCCTTTATGCCATGCCAATTATACTTCCTGAGGTGCAGAAATTGTCAACTCTCAGCCAGTCAACACGACCTGCTCCCCTAGATACTGAACTCCTGAGAGGATTCTTTAGAAAAGATGCATTGTCTTTAAAATTGGACACTTTTCCTCAGCCCTTGAATAGAATTTCACATCAAAGTGCACAATTCAGATGTTAGTGCGCACTATAGCCCCTGTGTGGATAGCAAATAATAGACTAGAATAATAGACAACTTTACCACTTTTATATTACAGTGTCACAAGTAAAATGCAGTCAAATCATGAAGAAGTAATAAAATGATAATGTTGGGGCCAAACAATTTGGAAAAAAAAATCTACTTCTGACCAAACAATGACTTAAATTACAATTTTAAATGACAATTAAATAAACTTGGGGTTTGAATTTGTAGTCTGCATAGTTTTAACAAGATATGCAAGCATTGTCACAAAGTTGAAGTCCTCCCAGTTGTTTCTTTAAGATAAACCAGCATCTAATTGCCTAATTTTTTATTAAAACTATATAGTATAGTATACATAATAATAGCTTCATATTTGTAATGGTAATAATGACAAACTGCTGGTAAGTCACGTCTGACAATATTTTCATATCGGACTGACAACACCTAATACTGCTGACACCTCTACTGTTGACGTTAGCTTAAGTAGGGTGACTATATTTTGGTTTTCAAAGAACAGGACAGTGGGGGTAGGAGGCAGAGGGACACACCCATTGAGTGGAAGGCTGTGGCTAGAGGTGATTAAAGTAATTGGTGGCAATGTGTACATAAAAAACTATGTTCTTGAACATTAATAGTTTAATAGTGCCTACATGTGGCATACTGTCAACTGCAGAGGCACTGTCCACCTGGAGGAGTAACTAGTATAAATTAGTGTATTAGTAAAATATTATAACATTAAATAAAAAAGATATGTTAGCATAATGCTGATTTATTTACTTTTTTTCTAATGTTAGTAAGGGCTAATGTTAGTGTTTTCATTATAATTTTAGATGATAGTACGCTGTGGAAAACAAGTCTGGAAGCCAACTCAAAGCCAATTGCACAAGTCACCATCAAGTGCGGCATATACCAAGGAGACGCACTATCCCCGCTGCTGTTCTGCATAGGCCTGAACCCCTCAGCCAGATCATCACAAAGACTGGCTACGGATACCCGATTCGAGCTGAACAATCATCAGTCACCTCCTCTACATGGATGACATCAAGCTGTATGCCAGAAATGAGCGAGACATCGACTCACTGATCCACACTACCAGGATCTACAGCAACGACATTGGAATGTCGCTCGGACTGGACAAGTGTGGTCGCATGGTATCAAAAAAGAGGGAAGATGATCAGAACCGAGGGGTTGAACTACCAGAAGGCCACATCGCAGATGTTCAGGACAGCTACAAATACCTTGGGGTGCCACAGGCTAATGGTAACCATGAGGAGGCAGCAAGGAAGACCGCCACAGCCAAATACCTACAAAGAGTGAGGCAGGTCCTGAAAAGCCAGCTGAATGGGAAAAACAAGATCCGAGCCATCAACACATACGCCCTGCCAGTCAGATACCCCGCTGGTATAATAAACTGGCCAAAGGAGGAGATAGAGGCTACTGACATCAAGACAAGAAAGCTCCTCACAATGCACGGAGGGTTTCACCCCAAATCCAGCACCCTGAGACTGTACACCAAGCGTAGCGAGGGAGGCCGAGGGCTAGTGAGTGTCAAGACCACTGTCCAGGATGAAACAACGAAGATCCAGGAGTACATCAGGAAGATGGCCCCCAAAGATGAAGGGCTTAGTGAATACCTCAGGCAGCAGAAACCCGAAGGCGAGGACAAGGAAGATGAAGAACCGCCATGGAGGGACAAGCCGCTACACGGCGTGTACCACAGACAAATAGAAGAAGTGGCTGATATCAAGAAATCCTACCAGTGGCTGGAAAAGGCTGGACTGAAGGACAGCACAGAAGCACTAATCATGGCGGCACAAGAACAGGCACTCAGTACAAGATCAATAGAGGCTGGGGTCTACCACACCAGGCAGGACCCCAGGTGCAGACTGTGCAAGGATGCCCCTGAGACAGTGCAGCACATAACAGCAGGGTGTAAGATGCAGGCAGGAAGCGCGTACATGGAACGCCATAACCAGGTAGCTGTCATAGTGTACAGGAACATCTGCCACGAGTATGGGCTGGAAGTCCCAAGGTCAAAATGGAAGACACCTCCTAAGGTAGTTGAGAATGACCGAAGCTAAGATCCTGTGGGACTTCAAGATCCAGACTGACAAACTGGTGATGGCTAACCAACCAGACATCGTGTTGATCGACAAACAGCAGAAGAAGGCAGTAGTGATAGATGTGGCAATACCAAGCTGACAGCAACATCAGGAAGAAGGAACACGGAAGCTTGAGAAATACCAAGGGCTGAAAGAGGAGCTAGAAAAGATGTGGAAAGTAAGAGCAACAGTGGTGCCAGTGGTAATCGGAGCACTGGGGCTGTGACCCCAAACTGGGAGAGTGGCTACAGCAGATTCCAGGCAAAACATCAGAGGTCTCTGTCCAGAAGAGTGCAGTCCTAGGAACAGCTAAGATACTGCGCGAGAACCCTCAAACTCCCAGGCCTCTGGTAGAGGACCCGAGCTTGAGGATGACACATACCACCCCGCAAGGGGTGAGAGGGGAATTTTTTTTTTTTTTTTTTTATATATATAGCAATAGTATAATATTAATTCCAGTTACAGCAGTTTCATGTTGTTCTCATTCATTAAATCCATTGTGTAAGAAAAATGGTCAACATGGTGGTTAGTTGCTATTGTAACGCCACAGATTAAAATGTAGAACAGCCAGTGAGAACCGGCCCACTTCAGCCACTGCATTTGGGTATTTGGGAATGGCTGCACCTGCTCCTCGTTGAGAAGAGTAAGGATGATACTTTCTTTCACATCAGAATCTCCAAAAGTCTCCAGTAACACCAGAAAAAGTTGCTAGATTTGTCGCTATTTAATTTTTTGAAAAAGATTTAATAGAGGGCCCTGAATACTCACTAAATATAGCGACAAAGTCGTTAAGGTGGCAACACTGTGTTTGCATGAAGGAAACGAGAAAAAAGAGAAAGGTCAAAGCAATGTAGAAAGCGAAAGCCAAATCCCAAACACTTTGGGCGATTCAGAAATCTCAGCCGGATGCATTATAAGGTCCCAAAAATGTCCCCTAATTAAGGCTTTGACCCCCCCAAGAGAGGCAAAAAACAGTTCAGGGTTTTTTCTTGCCTGCTATTGTAAATATTCAATAATCTTGAAGTTTTCTGACAGTTTGAGGGATTTCTGACACCCCTAAAATGGACCGTACCATGTCCTAACCATGAAGATAGTCAAACATCTTATGTGCCCACATCACTGTCAGTGGCAGCTGCTCCAGTCCAGTCCAACACACGCTGGTGGAGACACTCCAGGTCAATGTCAGTAGTTAGCTATTTTGCTTCTTTAATACACCTCACTTTCCCAACTTCAGAGTTTCATAATTAGCGTTTATTTTACTTTATATGAGCTATGTGATGTTAGCTAGCTGAGAGCCAGCCAGTCATTTCATATTTTATGTTGGCCTAATTGTCAGCCAACACTAGTGTTTAGACATGATGAGCAGTGAAATTGAGGATTAGTTATAGCAGATACACATTTTGACATCAATATAGATTTTATTATTTATTTTAAAGTATTTCGTGAGTTTTTCTACAATTAGCATGATATTTGTTTTTACTCTGGAATTCAGGAGTTTTACCTGGCCAGGTAAAAAAAAATCCAGGTGTGTTATTTCAAATGTATTCAGATTATATTGTATTCACAGTCATCATGAGCAGAAGGAATGGAGATATTTGCTAAAAAGACTTGAAACTTGAAATGATAAAAATTAGGAATTAGATATTATAATGCAGACTATATTGTATGATGGTGTCTTTGGTTCCAGTTCAACATTGTATGGGTCTGTTTTGAGCAGTCATGATGGTCGGCTGTTGTGTGTCTGACTTTCTGGCAGTTTTGCTCTAGAACACTTGGTGACCTCTGACTACAAAAGTTGTTGTGTGGTATGGAGCACCCATGAACTGGTGAAATGAATTTGATTTATCATCACCTACAGACACACATTATTTAAATAGGCAAGGATATTGTAAGTATTATAAGATTTTAGTTTACTGAAGCCTGCTCCTGCACTGTACTGGGTTTTCTTTATGACCCGGGGGGGGAAAAAGTTGAGCCCCCCCCCCAGTTGTCACTGTATAATTTGCACCCTGCCAAAACGTATGGTCGTATGGTCACCTTAGCTTCAGTTGGCTAAGACCACGTTCAGGCCTTAATGCTTAATTCCATTTTTTTCCCAGATCCGATTTTTTGTTTGACTGTTGACATGTTGACATTGATATTATTGTTTAAATGTGGCCCATATCAGGCTGCAGTGTGTACTCTTCACAGCATGAAAGTGACCCGCATGCGCAGAAGAATAACACATTGTCACACGCAGCACACTGTCTTAAAGAACTAAACAAGGAGCCACAGAGGTGAGCTCCGGTTGACTCATACTTGCTAACCCTCACGATTTTCAAATTATGTTCACAACTTTCTGTTTGTTTTATTACAGTTTCTGGCGCTGTAAAATGCAATTGCCCTGCAACTCATTCCCTCAGTCTCTCTTTGTCTCTCTCTCCCCACTGTGTCCGCACAGATAAATAGCATGCACGTAACTCAGAAGAGAGCTCACAGTCCAGTGGATTTAAGGTGGAAGAAAGGGAATTTGTGAGCAGATGATAGCTAGGTAGAGGAGGAAGAGCGCAACATGTTTATCAATGGCTTTCGTGGAGCTTTTTTCAAAGTCGCATCAATTCTGACCTTAGTCTCCAGACTCAAGTTCCACTTAAAAAGATCCGGCCGGTATCGCATTTGGACCACATATCAACGTGGCCCAAATCCCAATAGGAAAATATCAGATTCTATGTGACTTGGCCTGTTCACACTGTCATAAAAAGATCAGATTTGAGTCACATATGGGCAAAGTTAATGTTAGACAGGATGAGCTGCTTCATACTTTTAGGCTTTAAGGTTATGAGCTAATATGTAGGATATGTAATGCTTAAGATACTGGAAGAGTTCGACAACTCTGTTCACTAGCTTTCATACATACTCAACAAGAGCCAAGCTACCTGCTAGCTAGCTGTATGAAACAACTCATTCTTTCATGAACAGCAAAGACACTGCCTACTGCTTGTTCTTCAAACAACAAACTGTGTTTCTCCTTCCACAGAACACACACACAAAAAGTAAATGCACTGACATATTCGGAGATGGACTTCATTACCCAGACAACAGCCAAGAAATGCATAGCTTGAGACATCAACTGTTGCTAGCTGGCCTAAACTTTACTTGCTACATCTTGTTAAGACAACCAATTTTTCACAAAAAACGATAATTCATTCAGCCCTAGATAATGTACTTACTACTCTAAGTTACATACCACTGTGCTGAGTAAAATTTAATCAAAACATATGCCTTCAAACAGTGATTTTATTGGTGTGTGTGTGTGTGTGTGTGTGTGTGGAGTGTGTGTATTTGCTTAGAATAATCAGTTTTTTAAATCCATTTCTTTTCATTTTCTGTCATCTCTCTCAAGGCCAACTCTTTGAATTGGTGTTTACATGTATTTACCAGAACCCTTACCGTTTAGTTTTTACTTATTTTTTTTACTTTTTTCTTAGTTGCATGGCTACTTCAGCTGCCCTTACTGCTGCTACACTGATAGATCTATAGAGCATCTGCGCTGAAGGAAGAGCTCCGTCTGAGGGGGTTGAGAGCAACGCTGAAATAAATGCAGGTGGGTGAAAGAGAGGTGAGATGCACATGAAATTGCTTGCAGCCTACCCTCGCACACTCTGAACTCTTTGCTCCAATGAGCTACTGTTCACCCCAATAAATAACACATCACTGAAACTGTGCCAAACTGCCATGCTTCAACCCTTCAATACCCACCCTGCGGTGTCTGAAAGAAGAATGAAAAGGGGGAAAGAACAAAACACTTTGATGACTGCCAAGCTACATTTTGTTTGCTCTTAGTTTGAGAAAAATCCATCCACAACATAACACTGAACTTCAAAAAGGCCTTTTGCAGCCTGTAAAAATCCCACTCCCCTTCTCCTCCCTCTTCCCGGTATCTTCACTCTTTGCCCGACTTCCTTTTCCTGTCTCTTTTACTATGTTGTTCTCCCACCATAGGGCTGAAAATGCTAATTCTTTCAAAGGAGTCATGGGATTCCGCTTGCCTCAGTAACTTTTCTCCCCAGATCCCGCATTGGATATATCCCATGATGTGTTTTTGTCTGTGATGGATCGTAATTTACAAAACAAATCCAGTCCACATATAGATCACAGGAAGAGTTTATTTGTTAAGCAAACACACAGGTGTCTCCTCTGCCTCTCTGTTCCTAGCGCTCTTCTTTCTCTACCACTAATGGGGGTGCATGCCCAGCCATCTGTGAAGGACAAGGGAACCTTTTGGCCGAGACAAATCGCTTTGGAGCGGGGCTGTAGCCTCCCACCCCATCCCCATCCTCACGCTCTCCCCACACATACACACAGATGAACACACATACAAACATGCTGTCCCTCTCCCTCCAGGGTAACAAGGGAAGCGTCTGCGTTGGGTCCATAGTATTCCATCAGGAGTCAGCCAACTGAGCCACCAGTCTAATCCCTACCAGCAGCCCACATGGCCGCACTGCCAAGTTCCAATTAGACCCATAAAAAAAAGTCCTCCATTTTTTCTGAACAAGGACCTTTATGAGGGGTGTACCCAGCTCCCCGTGACCCACCGACCACCAGATATAACAATGCGCCTATAAAAGCAACACAAGATGGTGAAACAGGCCAGAATTCTCTCCCGAGGGGTGACACTTGTGTGGAATAAACAAAGCCCTCTCCTCTGGGTGGGAAACAAAGCAGGAGCTGCTAGCTCAGCGAGCTGAGTGACTTTAAGAGACAAAGTTCAACCTCGGAGACTCTGACACATAAACCAGTTGCTTGAAGTCAATGACGACTGGCAGGTTTAGCAAAAAAGGGGTTGCTGAAGTACACAGAGCACCCATTTTCAAAATTACAGGGGCTGATGCATCACAAGAGATAGGTCAATTATTTGTTGGTAATTATTCACTGCAAGTAATGCGTCATTTCAAGTGAACGGATTTTATAGTGGGTCAGAGCAGCCAATATATGTTTTTGTGTGAATCATTATAGTTTAGTTTTCTTGAGCTGGTAATATAGAGTTATAAATTCAACAGCTCAGTGTGACAATTGGTGGTTTTACTATCAATCCGAGTGATCTGCAGAAGCGGTCATGTGGCGGGTTATGACCACTGATCAGAAATTGTGACTACAGAGCTTTTCCCTAAGTTAGAGGCTGACAAAAAGCTATAACAATGGATTTATATATCCTATCTTCTATAAACAGGACTAATATACTGTAAATGGAGACAGGCTCTTAATAGTGCTAGCTCTTCAGAGGTAAAGAGTTCTGCTGACAACAATGTCATCGATAGTGCCAGTGTGTATAAGTGTGTGGGGTGTTGCATTGCCTGTGTCCAAGCCTACTAATGTCCTGAGCGACCTTGCTAAATAAAGACCAGTGGATTGAGCCATCCGCTCTCCCTGCCCATTGCTGAAGCACTGAGGCTTGAAGTATACATTTGCGCGCCGCATTACACCCTCTAATCGGCAGTCAGTCAAAATAACACGCTGGCTGAAATGTCAGCGTTTACCTTTGTAATGACCACGCTTCCACTGAAATTAATAGATCCTCAAGCTCGTCTCTGTAATGTTAGCTGAGTGTCTTCAAACTGTCAGAGCCAGAGACCCAGAAACCAACAGCACACATAAACATATCAACACATATCTCTGTATTCCTGCACAAATATGCGCTCTTACACACCGCATCCTAACTTCCTACTGGAAGAAACGTAGTATAACCGCAATGCTAAGTTTTTGATTTGATGAATTTTCATGTAAATCACGTTTGAAGATGCTGGATTGAAAAAAAGACATCCACTGTGGAGTGCTGACTCCGTCCAACACAATCATTTTAGTGCATGTGCAATACTGAAAAGATTACGTGAGGCATTAAGAGTCATCCTCCTCTTTTAACATTAACTATCTAAATAAGATCAAATTAGCTAACACATACTTTGGCTAGTTCACATTAGCTGTAGTGGTCAAGTGTGAATTTACTCTCCAATCTAAAAAAACAAGTGTCTAATAATACTGTTGATTATGCAACGAAAACTCCATTTTGTAATGTAAATAAAGATGATCATTAAAATTGTCACCGTTGTGCTTCAAGAACCCCTATGGATACAAATAACTGAGAACAATTATTTTTCCAGATTAATCATGGGATAACACAGCAATTAATATATTGCACCAAAATTAAAACTGATCTTAAGTATACTCAAAAATGTGCTAATAATTATCTTAAAATCAAAGTGATATCTCATGCTGAGATTAGACTACAGTCTCAGCCCAACAAATCTGTTTTGTTTGACCCCTGCTGGTATGGGACGTCGCACAAAAATTAGTGCTGGCCGAAGAAATTACTCGTTTTATCCCATGTAATGTGTCATAGTGGAAAATAACCACTGCAGCAAGATATGATTGTTACCCTCTGCACACTCACTCGCTTTTAACGTAATGGGAAGGAAACAGACAAAGCCCACCTTCACTGCTGACTGACGATGAATGGTGCCAGGTTCATTTTCATTTGCAAAACCTGGTTACATGCACAAACATACACTGTTTGTGCTGTCAGATGAATCAGTGCAGTTTGTCTCTGATAGCTCCTTCTGGCTCACCTACCTGCGTTACACAAGTCGAAAAAGATGGAGGTACTCTGCCAAAACTCTAAGACAAATATTTTTTAGTCTGATCCCTGCAATAAGCTAATTTTCAAGATTTCCAGATTATCCAAAATCTTAAATTGTGTTCACTTGTCAACAATAGGGTGTGTACGAAGTCATTTTATATAAAAGTTTGATATAACCTTTAAAATTCTTCAAGTTCAAAGCTGAGATGCTGCTAAACCTACAAGTATGTATCCACTCACCCTAGTGCACATTTACCCGTCCCAATGTTCTCAACTTTATCTAAAACTTCCTCAAGAGTTAACGGCCCCCACTTGGCTATGTTCAGTGATCATATGCATAAACAGGAGCTGCTATTAGTGTGTCACCAGAGTGCATTCATGTGTATTCATGGGTCAATGGGAAAATGCAGCATGTGCCCTCACCTCCTCTACTGTTGCTCCCATATACACAATAAAATGAAATGTTAATGGATGCTAATGAAATGGCTAATTGTGGATTCGGTGCAACCATGCAAGGCTTACTCTCTAGGCTTTGCTGTTCATCGTTTATCACACAAACGCCTCTTGAGAGTTTGAGGGGGGAAAAAGAGAAACATAATAATGATAATAAACATTAAAAAACAATGAAACGTCAATTATTATGCATGCGGACCCGGTGCTGTGCTAACCTGCTGTGCAGTGTGCGTCACGCCAGCTCAGAGGTGACATTCCTTTGTGCTTGTCCCACAAATTGTGGTGGAACTTTTCGGCGAGTGAGATGGAAAGGCAGCTCACAGTAGGCTGGCCGGCGGCGATTTTTCACCTCAGAAACGGTCTTTCTCGTCAGTCCCGACAGAGACAGCCGCTGAGGCCCGCTAAAGCTGAGTAAAGCTCGCGGCTGTCTTTATCTCTCGGCCTGTGAGCCCAGAGTGGTTTCAGGCAGTGATTAGTGAGGCGGATCCCACGTGGGTCACCCCTTTGCTGGAGGAGATCAGTGCTGGAGATTTGAGGCATCTGGGCACCTTTGTAGTAGGAGCATGTGAGTGACAAGAGAGGAGAGGTGGACGGAATGGAAACTGGAGAGAAAGGGAGACAGACAGATGGAGAAGAGGTCTGAGTGGTAACAGGAGGAGATGAAGGCTGTATGATTAGTTTGCTCAGGGAAAAGAAGTGTTTGGTATTTTAGGTGGGGAAAAAACAGATTGCCAGAATTTCATAAGACCTGTGTCATACAACTGTAGGCTATTTCAGAGCACCTGACTATAAATATGAAAATGGCACATTTGTCAATTGGAAATAGCGCACAGAGAGAAGCTCTGCTGCAATTATTAGCCACGCTGTTGTAGTGCTATAAATGACTCACTGTCTGGCAGTAACTTTGGTCCAGACTGAAATATCTCAACAACTACTGGATGAAATTCACAGTCCCCAGAGGATGAAACATTCAGTCTTTGATGATCCCCTTACTGTTGAACTGATTTACATATAATTTTGAAAAACATTTAACTCCCCCTCTGGAATTTTAATAACGTTGGTATCTGATATTTTGGGAAACACACTTATTTTATCTCTGCTGGAGAGTTAAATGAGAAGATCGATACCACTCTCATAATGATAATTTGCTTTGTCTTGGCTCTGAGCAGCTGCCAGACAACCAGCTGAGACACTAAAACGTTACCAGTTCCATCAAAGAAATAGACTGGCTCAAAACCCCCTATAAAACAGAGTTGTTGTTTTTACGCTAAGGTTATTGTGCGGATAAAACAAATGAGATATAGCATGTTAATTAGTGAGCTTTAGAGGTGCTGGTAGGCAGATTTTGTTACCAGGGCAGCTTTTTTTAAAACTTGTTTCTGTGCCAAGCTAGAAACAAAGCTAGCTTGAATAATCAATTTTGTTATCTAACTTGTCACTAGAAAGCAAATAAGTATATTTCCCAATGCTGAGCTATTTCTTCAACTAGCACCATCATCAAGTCAAAATTTCAATTTGTCCAACACTTTGGGGTATTATCAAATACCTACAAAAACAGTGGTGTTCTAATAAGGAAATATTAGCATGCTAATGTGCCATGTGCATTCAGACAAAACACGAATTTAATCCACGCAACGCTTTCCTCGCAGGGGTTTTATTGCTGCACATCCCTGAAGTGTTACACAACGTGATAACGCGAATAAACACAACTCGCCATTACTACAGCTATATGAACCCAAAGTAAACATTTTGCTGTGATTAAATAGCAATAAACGGATCAAACTGATGCCGAAGTAACTACAAAATTATTCAGATTTGTTAAACATATGAATTCATGCATTGTCAGGTCTGTGAGCAAGACAGCTGGAGAACAACTTCTAAAATGTTTGTTTTCTGAATGGAGTTCAGATCGATCAGGGTTATACTATGCTAACTTGGTCCCAGTAAAGTAAAACGATAGCTGGAATAAAGTTACATACACGTCTCTTCTGAACTCACCAGGTAGTTCAACCTCCTTGCTTTCTTTTCTCTCAGCAATGCCCAGTTTTGTCCGGTTTTTATATAAATATGAAGTAGTGCCAAACGACGCCAACAACAACACTGGAACTTAAGTAAACTAATTTAATAAAATAAGTTTACTCCGAGCTCCCCCCTTGAGCAAATGGCATAGTTGTCAGAGCATAATCCAGTCCGACCACGGGTGTTTATTTGTCCAAAAGCTGGAGCGCTGCTCTCTGCTCCTCTCCCCCAACTTTAGCAGCTCTCAGCTGTCAGCGGTCAGCAGATTTTCAATCGCCCATCTCCCTGGTGTCTCCACGCAACGCTTTGAAGCTGTCAGTGACGTATGGACAATCTCAACTTTGTTGGCTATAGTGACTCAGCGTCATGCGAAAGTCTCTCTTGAGTTGAAAATATTCAACTCGCGCAAATTCCTTTGCGTTGCCTTTGCGTCGCTGGCCCCTTCGAGTCGCTTTGACAGGAAATCGCCACTCTCTGCGTCTTTGCATTTACTTTGTATGTAAACTCACCGCCCTGAACGCTCGCTTCACTTTTGGTCTGAAAGCACCATAATGTGCTGAAACAATGTTGTGAACCATAGACTATAAAGAGATAAAAGATGGAATATGTGTCTCTCTGGTGACATCTGGACAGTACTGATTGGGGTCAGGGCCATGGTGTCAAGGCCCCGCCCATACACTCATCTGAATTAGTTGCGAGCAAGGCTCAGCTTTTAATCATGAAGTGAAACTCGACTTTTTTAAAGCATCAAATAATTAAAACCAAACTTATCAAAAAAATAACCTTTGAACAAAAATCTGCATGATAAGAGCTAGCTAAAATGACAGATTCCATCTTTGGGAAAGTTGTATTTGAACTCTACTTTGATATTTTGTTTGGCCAAAGTCCCATCTGCTAACCTGGAGGGGCTGGGGTTTATGACTGTAAAGCAGCCAGCCACTAGGGGGCGATATGGATTTTATGGCTTGACGTGTCATGTCGTCCATCTATACATACAGTCTATGTGGTGAACATGGTAACATGGTTATACCTGCTTTAACATTGTGAGTATATTAGCACGCTGACGTTATCATTTATCAAAGTAAATCCTTACAGAGACGCTAGCGTGGCTGTGGACTTGGTCTTGTTTGCATTATAATGATATTATACAGAAAGAAAAGAGAATCTTTTCTCCATTCTGCTATACTAAGCTTTCTCAATCAATGTGATTAATTGATGGTGTTAATTCTCTCCTAAAATGTGTGTTCACACTCCATGTGCTGTCCACAATCTGAATTGTGCTGTCAATCCGAGCAATGTCCAACACATGTTAAACCAACTGCACAATGATTGAATAAGAGCAGAGGTGACAAAGTGTAATTACTTTTGAGCAGCGGAGATCTTTGTTTACTTTGATGGCCGTTTGTAGATACATATTCGTCTGGACTCTTATCATCCAGGACAACTGCTTCCACAATCTGCTTAAATGGCTGCAGAAACGGATGGCCAGCAGGAGATAGACTGTGACTTGTAAATGAGGAAAATGTCCTTATTGTATGAACCAAAGAAGCAAGATGGTATCTGAGGAAGTGTAAAGGTGGTTCGAGGAACTTTACGGAGGAAGAGATGAGCCCCCGTCTCATCACATTTCCTTTCATTTGGCTTTCTGAGCGGGCCACAGTGGACATTTTCCTTTTGGATTATGTTAATTAACATTTTGAATGTGTTGAATAACCTTTTTGTGAGGATGTCGATCGTTTTTGAGGATGAAAATTTTATTTTAGCAGGTCATCCACCTTAAAAATTCTCTGTTATGAGGTGGTGGTGGGGTCATTTTATTTGGCTGCCTGTCAATTCACTTTTACTACTTTTCACTTGCTCATCTGGTCTTAAAGGTCTTGTTTTATCTGAGTGCGAACATGAGCGAGCAGCAAAGTGACTTGACCTCCTATTGTTTGGTGAAATGGTTTCTAATTCAAGAGTCCATTCACCATAGCAAATTATTAATCCTACTAAACCCCAGTCTTCAAAATGGAGGACACTTAACCTACTTAACAGGTTTGTTGGAACATGTAGTAGGAATATGCTTTAAGGAGTAATTTACAACACTGAAATCAGCATTCATTTCCATATTCTCATAGCTCTTGCCTCGACTTTATAGTGCTAATTATGCCCATTACAGTGCCATTGATCCCCTCACCACGTGTCTTTGCCCGAGAAATAGAAAAACCCTGCCATTTGCTTAGTAATGAACGAAGTTGTTCCATTTCAGTGGACTAACCTCCCATCTGCCTTTGTGCCGCTAAATGAAACTGATTTGCCTTCAAGACAATGCGTCTTAAGTCTGAGAGAGGAAGAGAGAGAGGGAAGTGGGAGAAGAGAATCATAAGGGGGCACTTACGCATATGTTTGATAAAGATAAGTGACGTTCCATCTACTGGTCGTTAATGAGATCTTTTGCAACAGGAAGATGTATGTAGTTCTGGCGTGGTGCACACTAGTGGGAAATGACTGCTGAAGGGGGCTGCGGAGGGAGGCACTTCATCAAGAATAATTGCTGCCTTGTACACACTGCGTCCCCAAAGGCTCCGGATTCTCTGCAGACACCCAGGACCTTCTTCCCTTAACTTCACTCTTGCTCTTCTTCCTCCCTCACTCACTCTGTCTCTCACCGCATTCTATCTTTTCTCCAACTGACCCGTCTGCCCCCCTCCTCCCAAAGTACCTCATTTCCTGTTAAACACTGCTAAAAGAACAATGCGGCGATAGTTACAGTCTGAATGCAGGCTTGATTAATCAGGCAAGAACACAATGACTTCCTCTTCGCCATAGGGTCCCCTGTGTTCCCTTTAGTTTCATGTGTAGTGCATTTTTTTGTCTATGCTGTGCATTTATTCTGGAAACAAAGTTAGTAAATCAAACAGGAATAGCAGCTCTTTTATCTTGCATAAGTTGAAACATTTTGCTGTACAGTTCATTTTTTAACACGAAATCTCTGCAATGGGACAAAGTACCCCAAAAAACAAATGCTCTATTTTTAACATATGTGAAAGCAAACAAATGAATCTGATGTTTTTTACAGGTTGAGCGTCACACATAGATGAGTGTATATTTACAGCTGCTATAATTTTTCAATGCCGCATAATTGTGATTTTCAAAAAGTGAAACCTCAGCAGATTTGCTAATCGGCGATATTGTGTTGACCCCCCCCCCCCCTTTTAGAAGCAGTTGCTGTGTGATTTTCAGGCATATTCAGACAATGATGGCATAATGATGGGTGTGTGAGTGCAAAGACATTCAGAGCAATCTCAGAAATGACCCAAGACACACCGTACTTGTGTGAGTCTTTAAAATATTGTTGATAGATGATGAGTCTCTCACTAATGCCAGTCCATCCATCTGTCTGTGTCTGCTACCAGTTTGAGGAGCCAGTAGAGTCAGTTGCTAATGTAAAGAAGCAAATATTAGTCCAGCCAATAACATATAGTTGGAAAAGTCTACTTTGCTTGGAGAGGACAACAGCCTCAACAATAGAACAAGTAATTGGCGTACTCCGACCAGCAGTTCTGGCACAATATCCTCACGGCCATTCAGTGGAAAGTGGGAACACTGGCACATAATCTAAAGCATTTCCAGTAGGGGCCTGTTCATGTTGGCAAAAAGGAGTGGAACTAAGTGCAAACATCAGCCAGTCCACGCAGATTGCATGGCACATCAGTGCAGCGCAGCCCCTTCCAGGAATGGAAAGGATTCGTTTCTTGCCAACGCTGTGGAGCAGCCATGTTCATAGCAGGTTAGCCCCTCCGCTGGGTCCGTCAGGTGGGCTTGGGAGAATGAGAGCAATGGAAATAAAGGAGTGCATGACTGGATCAGCAGATGGGGGATATTCTGTACTTGGTGCCATGCAGCTGCGACTGCAGATAACATATGCCAGGGAAAGGGGGCAGACTGAGGCTCTGTACACCATGATAATCCAAACAATGTTTTCTAAAGGATGGTGAATACTAAGCCTAATGGTACTTCAGTTGAACGTTGTCAAAGGTATTGGACCCATTACAATGCAAATGTGTTTGTTTTTTTGCATTTACATGCGACAATAATGACGCTGCTGCCAAAAACGTTTCTATGATTGCATCAATTGACAATTCCTCATAATAATCCTGCTGTCATGACCACCCAGAGACAGGTTTGGACTTGTTTTTCCTAAAAAGATGATTTCTTTATTGACTCAACAAATGAAATTTAGCCCAAGCAGCCATCACTCGTGCTGCATCATAGCGCAATTAAAACTGCATTTTAAGATTAAAACAGCAGTTTTGCCAGGTAAGATGGAAAGAGTACAATGACACACACTGCTTAGAGCAGCTGTGGATGACAAGAAAATTAAGTTTTGCTTAGAGATAAATATATATATCCCTGTTTGTTTTGACTCGTGTACTTCTTTGGTATAAAAGTTGTACACACTAAAAAGAAGAAATGTAAGCTTTATTTATTTTTCTGCCTTAATAGTGCCCCAATTTGTTCCGACTGACATTGTCAATACTGGCAATTTGATTGGTGCAACATCTGTGTAGATAGATTCCAACAGTTACCCAGCTAGATGAGGGCGACGTTGTTAGTCGTTGCTTAGACCAAGTTAATATCCGTGACTCTGTACGTGACGTTAGTTTGTGATTTAAATCACATGACTGATGACTCAGCAGGAGTTCAAATAACATAAACAAAAAGTCACACTCAGTGGGAAACAGTGGTACTGATAGCAAGCTAACCTAACTACCTGTCTCAGTGGAAGCAAACCTGGCTTGTTGGCGTTTAGTTACTGAGTGGAATACAAACTCAACAAAGGAAAGGTTCTTACATTGCCAACAGTGTAACCAATATGACCTTGAAAAAGGGGTAAAATGTCTTGTGTTCAAAATGTTCAAAGGCAATACAGGGCTATGACATGCTCCAGTCAGTAGCATGACATGGACATTGGCACACCTGTTAGCAATGTCAGTCTCTGCCATGGGAAACACCTTCCCAGAGGCTTGAAACTTACACAAACTCACTCTTGTGCAAACACGGTTTTGAAATATGGAAAAATGTACACAAAAGCTGCGGCATCAGATGTATAGTTTATATTTCCTCACAGAAAAAGCTGAGGAAAAAGGAGAATTCAATTTTCAGTTTTAAACATTTTAGACTTTAAATTCAGTACAGACCTCTTTGCTGGAATTCTTGCTATAATGAGATTTTTAAATAAAAGTGTACTTTTGACGTTGATCTAAATGTGTGTACATGATAGAGAGTGAAATGTCACCAGAATTATGTTAAAATAGAGCCTTTAAGCTCACTGTGAAACTACAGTTGCACTTAGATGCTCATGAATGTCCAGCAGTTTCACATTAGGCCTTAGTGGTGTTGCCATGCAGGCTTTACTTACAACTCTTCCCTTTGGGAAATTACAGTTCCATTTTGATACTGCACATCACTGACTTTGCATATGTATTATATACATGTACTTTGATCTAAACACATTGTCACATCAAGCACTTTTCCCACCTCAAACTTTATTCATGCACCCTTCACACATCTCTTTGTCATATCCGCTGTAGTGGCTTGTCATTTTGCCATGGACACAAATGCTGTTAGGCGACTGACATGAGAAGCGGTGCGAAGGGCCAAATCAGGCCCGCAGCATGTCCAAACAAACGGAGCAAGAACTGTTGGCCAGCTCTTCAACAATGGGTCCGCCTATCTCCTGCAATGGGTACCTAGCTCCCGAAGCAGCTGCCAGAGCCACTTCAAATGGCCCCCACTTCAGACAGGATCCTTTAGAATAGGTTCGAGCACCATCATGAGACTGAGGCTTAGCCATGAGAGGGACTAGCTTGCATAATTCGCACGAATATGCAAAGCCTTTGAACTCCACTGTATGCTGAAAATCATGCAGTGTTGCAGTTTACTATGTGACTGCAAATGATGGAGAATTATTGATTTATGAATGGAAGAGAAGCCTTCTGAAAGAGACTGATGGGTCGATGCCTTAGCGTGTCATCTCAGTGCTTATGCTTTCTTCACACAAGCAGCTAAGCCCATCTGGTGTGTAATATTGAAGAACAGTTCTCTGCAGCATATGGATGTTGCTCGAACCTTCAATTTACAGTAATGTTGCAGAGGCAAGTGTTAAGAATACACTAAAGAAGCATCATAACAAAGATGGAGCAAAGCCACTCCTCTCTGAAGCTGCTGATTTCCTTCTTGAACTTTCCTTGGAACTGGACTCTTTAAAAAAAGGAAAAGAAATGGCACTCAACAATAGGCTGCTGTATGTGTGGGTGTGAGGGAGTAGGAGGATAATACGCAGGCAGCAGTGCATGAGTGGATCTTTGTGCAATAGCCAAAGTGAAGTGGGCATGTTTTCAACATACAGTATATCATAGCTTCACCAATATATGTATCATACAGTGCAGCATCCCTTAAAGCAGAAGAAGTAGAGATCATTCGGGCATTAAATCTTCACAGTAAATTCAAGGTTGTTGAATAGGCGAGGGAGATAATTCCCAGAGGGTAACTGTTGTGTGGGACCATGGCGATGCTTGGAATTTTCATAGAAATTTGAAGTCCAGCTGAAATTTAATTTCATGTTTTTTTCTGCTACAACATACAGAACATAGCGGCTCTGTAAATCATATGTCAAGTGTTAGTCTTTGAGGAAAACCACAAAACTAGGAAAACATTTTATTTAATTTATGTTTCATAATGGCGCTTACAATGGAATCAGACTGATCAGAGGATCCGCTCAAGGACGTGAAATGAATGTGTGCAAATGTTCTATGTAGACCTCAACTTTACTGAACTTTGACATTTAAATATGCACCTCATATTTCGTGTGGATGAGCAAATATTACTTTGTGGATGACTGCTGCTTAATATTGTCAGTTCTCGGTCTATGTAGATGGAGAATTTGTTTCCATACAACCATTTAAATCACTTAATTTGAAACTATATTTGCATGAAGCATTCTGTCACAGAACTACAGACTTTAAACAACAACAACAACAACAACAACAACAACAACAACAACAACCCACCCACCTTTCCGGCTAAAATCTCCTTCTTATCTAACTTAAAAACATGAACAGATCTTGTCCTGTACCTTTGCTTGTTGAGCAATCACACAGCATTCACAGGGGAAAAGTTCAGCGCTAACGTAGGTTTTCCAGCTAGAAAGGTCAAAGATCTATTTTTCTTTCTTTAATAATGAAAGAATACTGACTATAAATCATTATTTTTTAATGCAAAAAGGGATGACTAAATGTGATTTCACTTGGGCTTGGAGCATGTGCGAGATGAGGTGCAGATGTAGGCCTAAAATAAACTTAAACTCAGTAAGAAAAGGAAGCATATTCAATGCAGAATAATTTATTGCCAACCTTTATCGAAGGACAAGTTGTAAATCTTTATGTAGAGGACAACTCTTTTGTATGGTGAATTTTTTTGAAATCTTAATTCACATACAATTATGTTGAGAGGTAATCATCTGTGCAAAGCGTACTTCAGCCATTTGCCTCATACAGGAAGAGGCTCGTCTGATTAACAACCTATGAACCTGCACATTGTGGGTACTCGTTTATAGGAATTAATTTACTCTGCATATTGGAAGGCTCCTAATTATCAATTGTACGTCATGTATTACAGTAACCCGTCTGACCTCCAATTACAATAGCACCAATCAGAGTGGGGTTAATTCCAAGCGACGATCAATTTGGCCCAATCATTTGCTCCACTCCCATGGGTGACTGAGTCACTTTGAAGCAAGCAAATGTATTTCCAGCCAGCCCACATCAACATATTACCTTGTTTTACTGTCTCTGTTAATGGCACACATTCATCAAAACCACTTTGCATATTGCTATGCTTCTGAATGCAGTGTTAATGGTACTGTGCCACAAACATTCTCAAGCACGGCGTTGTTCTCATTGAGATTAACACAAATGTATTATGACTGAGACTTTATTCTGTGTTGTTTTTATCTGTTGAACGTTATTGTTCACCAATGTGAATGTTTATTCCAAGTGGGTCTTGATCATAATGTTGTCCTCTGCTGCATCCGTGACTTGGCCTGGGTCCAGACCTTTGAATCCTCCCCACTCCCAACGAAGTTGACTCTTAAAACCCCAGAAAACCAGTATGTTATAATGGCTACGCATCAGTGTTGCCTAAAAATGACATTAGCTTCAGGCGGATACATTGGTCTCTGGTGATTGGTTAGGGAATATCGAATCCCCTTCCCTACGGAAATCGGTTAGCGTGGAGGCAATGTCAGACGGAAGATGGAAATGGAGTGTAACGAAGTGACAATTCTGTCTGATATCAGGAAATCTTTGACTTCTTGTCTGATAAAATAGAATAATTTCACTTAAAAACATGTAAAAAAATACTCCACACTTCTCACTAGTAAAGGTCATTGGGGAATACTAAATCATTTCAGTAAAAGTGTGTAAAAGAGTTGACATTATAGTTTGTATGCGTGTACCCTACAAGAGCACACTTAAAAGGAAGGCCAAACATTCTCTCCTGAGTAAATTTTCTGCTGAACAGCCAATAGCAACAGTCTTTGATGGCCAAGTACAATGGAGAGGGAAACAAAAGCTTTGCTCCACTGTAACCCAGGAGTAAGTACTTAGGTCTAAACAATGACAGCATGTCCTTGAGTTATAAATATATAATATCCCTCAGGTGGCACTGGGAGACAGCAGCTTCTGATTGGCTTTGGTTATAAATCATTCATTACAGTTCACATCAATAATTAATATTCCAACCAAGCCTGAATCCTTTATGTAAATACTGTCACACGTTGGAAGGTTAACACTGTAAACTTGCGTAGACAGCAGTTTTTGAACTTTTTGATTGCCGGCTTAGGGTGCCGTGTTTGTCTCTGTATTCTTTTTAACTAAACTTGCAATTATTATCAGATGTGATCGAATTTTGTGGAAGTGTGTACTGATTGATTATTGACTGAGTACTTATCTATGTATGTCTACACACTAATTTTGACACATTTTTATTGGCATACACAAAATGATCTTGAACGCATAGAATTTCAATGTTGGGCAATGTGATTATTAGCATTGTTGCCCAGAGTTGAGATAACTTTTAATATCTGTCCATTCAATATGAAGCTGCAGCTAGTTAGCTTAGCTTAGCATAAATACAACAATTATGTATGGATTAAACAAACAAGATATAATGTGTTTATAATTAGTGTGCTTTTAGGTGCTGGTAGTTGTAGTAATTTTGTTACATTTGGACAGAGGCTAGCTTGTTGTTAAGCTAAGCTAACAAGCAGCTAGCTCCAGTGTTGACCAAACAGATTTAAGAATTCTCATCTGACTTTGTACAAGAAAGTAAGTACATTTCCAGAAATGTCAAACTATTTATATATATATAATTTAAAAAGTCCAGCTATGAAAAAAGTGAGGTCAGAGGTCACTTAACTTTAACACCTTTTGTTTAGCTTTCAGCCAGTACCTGTGCCCAACACTGCATCACTGATGATACAATCAATCACAGCTCATTAATGACAAGAAATGGGCTGCTGAAACAGGACCATATGGCTCTGGCTCACAACTCCCAGTACCCCCATCTGGAACCTTCCAGAAAAAAAAACTACTGTGCCTGTCTTTTCCCTAAATAGTTATGGCCTTTTCTAAACTTTTAAATTGCGCTACTTTAAAAACATTTCTGTTTTTGTAAGAATGTACTGCTTTCCTTCATCTTACATTGTAGTAAATTGAATTTTTTGGGTTTGTGGAAAAATGATGGTCAGACAAAACAAGACAACTGATTTCATCAATTCGTGCTCTAGGATACTGTGATGAGTGTTTTTCACTGTTGGCAAAGTATGTGCTCACATATGAGGACATTTGACTCCGGTTTTAAGTTGCTCTCAATGTACTTACCCAGAAATATTTACAGGAAGATCGAATTAGACATACATCTGAAAAGAAGGACAAGAGAGCTGAACAAAATAGTCAAATTGAACAAAGAACGATTATGAACATTAAAAGTAAGTGAAAATAGGAGTATAGAAATATATATAAAAAGCAAAATTGACCAATAACATATAATGCGTTCATAAAAGTGTTTTGTAGATTAGGTAAGATCCACATTCTTGCTATTGCCTGCAGGAGCAAAATGTACATGTTGATTTACAAGCTGAAAACTTGTATTTACAATGAACTGGACATTGAAAGAAGGCAGTGTTATAGAAGCTCTAAGCTTAAAGATTGGTGCTGATTGAAAAAGGGAGGAAACGGTCTTAGGTTACTGGCTTCAAAAGCACTGTCTAAATGTGCACTCTCCAATCTTTTCATTGCTTTGATGCTTTGATCCCACTGAACTTTGCTAAAACAACATTTAAGCTGTAGATGGTTGTAGGAGAGAGGGCTGTGATATTATTGACTTATATTAGGTGTCTGCTGGTGTTTTTGTAGCTGAGCTGCTTTTATCTCTCATTTTGTCGACACTTATGCCTCGGCAGTAGCCACTACAACCTTCCTGATGGACACGAGTTGGCACTCTGGTATCCTATAAAATGCTTCAGCGAGCGATAATATGGGCAAGAGCAAAGAACAGGACTGCAGACTGGAACTTTTGTCATGTTAATGTGATCGCATATGACGCTTCGCAAATAGGATTTACTGTACAGGCCCCCCTATGAAATGGAATTGCAGTCTCATAAAATGTACTTTTAAAGAAATTGTGTGAGGGAACTCTGGGCAGTAAATTAAACTCCTCTGGCAGGATTAGATGGAGGGGGAGGAGGGCGCCTGGCTGAGTATGTGGGGCAGCTGGAGAGCTTCTGCTCACAGAGGTCATGGATCTGCTGTGATTCCACACCTCTCCATTACAGTCTTTATTCTATTTTATTGCATGGTTTCTCTGAAACAATTGCCCAAAGAGGAGCTGTGACATAAGGAGCTGTATGTGCCCACAGCGTTCATGTGGGCACATACAGCACAATGCCCATAAACTGGATTAAAGTGTGTGCATAAGATCATGCGTGTGTATGTATCTGTGCATGGGCAGAAAGCCTCCCTCCTTTGCATTTAAACCGAACTGTTAGGTTTGGCTTTATGGAGAAAGTGTGAAGTTGATTTACAGCTCAAGTTACCCCTCGCTCGTGTAACATTTTGGAAGTTGAAGACCAATTTTAGCATGATTCTCCACACTGCATCCTCACACAGCTTCACTCATTAGGCCATATGTATGGTAGCATTTTAGCTACAAGCCCAAGCACAAGTCATCCTGAACCTTAACATCGCGATGGTCACTGACATTTGAGTGTACTTCAAGGGTCCCCATACTATACTTTAAAAACCTTCTCCTCTATCAAGTCCTAAATCCCTGAATCCCTGAATCCCTAACCCTCGTGTGTGTGTGTGTGTGTGTGTGTGTGTGTGTGTGTGTGTGTGTGTGTGTGTGGTGTGCGTGTGTATTTATGTGTGAGGAAAGCTCTCAGTAGATATCCAGCTGTGGCTGCTGATAGGAGCTTGGATGAACTCTTAACAAGCTTGTGCGCAAAGATGCAGGAAAAGGCAAGAAATCACTTCCTCCTGCTTTCCAAAAAAAAGCTCCTCATCTCTTAGGCATTTCTTCCAACCTCTGGCATCAGTTGAAAGTTGACAACACAACCACTCAACCCTCAAGTGTCAAAAGCTAAGCAACGGACTACTCAAAATATTTTCAACCAGTCTGAAATGAGTGCACTCTTTTCTCAACTCTGACACATGAAACCATGACATTTTGAAAAGAACCTGCACCTCTAAGAGCTTTTAAGATCCATTAACATACAGTTTGGTTAAGCTTACCACATAAAAAATCATTCATATTTAGAGATAAAAGATTAATGGGTGAGTAATTGCTATTAAGACCTGTAATAAGTGCATGTGTTGAGTTGTGAAGAAAGAAGAACATTCAATCACAAGGGCAGCTGCAGTACACTAAGGGGCTGTTATTATGCTTGTTAAAGCACTGCCTTATAAACTACGTCTCCCATTAAAGTACTAAATTAAGTAATTTTAGGCAGGTTCTGACTAGTCATGTAGTCGATATCATAACTAATGAAAAACATTCAAGGAGGACTGATGCTCTTCTGAACACAAAGGATACCTGTAATGAGGTTCTTGATTCTTTTATATACAGAGCTCAGAAATGGTTGCTGTGGAAGCTGGTCACTTTGGGACCATCTTAGGTGGATTAGTCTTTTTTTGATTACATCAAATAAGAGGGAAAGAGAGGGGTATGTTTTCAAGTTTGATTATTTGAAGTGTTATTATGTTGCCTTTATGTATTGTGTTTTTACAAACTTAAGAGGTGATGTGGCGTGTGTTTATGCAGACAAAAGACTTTATTTAAAAAAAAAAAAATTGTAACCAAAACTTATAAAAGAAGTTTAGTATACAAGACAGAATGAAAAGATTACCCCAAAAGAGGCAGTAGATCAGATATTAAAGGCCTTGAAAACAGATTTTTAAAATCTGCCTCGGGTCTGAATGTCAACACCCTTTTTTGAAAGACAAAGGAAGGCCAAACCCATATTAATTGAATTAATATTAATATTACCGGTGTTATTATCATTATTAACACACACACGATCAACAAAAGGGTTTTCACTGCAGTACAGTAGTTGACAACTTGGCAGGTTAACTTTTGAGGAAAAATTGATTAGTAAGAAAGTAAAAGTTTCAAAACCTTTGCACTGAAATGTTCTTCAAGCTGTGTTTTGTTCTGTCGGGCATTCAGGAATGGCAGTTACTGATTTTCTTTCCTCACCATAAGGTCTTGGAGGACAGCAGATTTGAGACAGTGTTGATGCAGTTTAGTCTGAAGTGTCACACATGATATACACAGAACAAGCTTACTCTGCATTTTGCCTTTATGAGTTAGCACTTCCCCGTGACCACTTTCAAAGTCCTAGACCTCTCCCCTTTTGTCTTTTTTTGTTTTACACAACTTTAATTTCTTTTCGCCATCATCTGTTTCACTACCTCAACTGTTTCTTCTAAATTTTAGACATTTCTTGCTCCCCTTTACAGTCTCTGCGCTTTTACTCTCACTTCACTAACACCCCCCTCCTCCCTGTTATTTCACGCATCATTTCTCTGTTTAATTGCTGCTGGCTGAAACCTTCTCCATATTCCCCTGCAGCTCAGCATTCCTTCAGTCCAGTGCTATTGCAGTATTCAATTACCCCTCGGTAGACTAAACTAGGTAGGGTGGGCCAGGACTGTTTGGGCTCTCAATCACTGAAACACCACTCTGGACAGAGGCCAAACTTTGGCGCTTTGAATGATAAAAAAAAGCTCTGCAGCATTGTTGATCTGAACTTGAGGTGACTGAGAACGGAATACTGTGCAAAATGACAATCTGCAGTTCTGAGATTCTAAACTGGAAATACTGGAAAATACCTGGAAACGAGAGATTTTTTTGTTAACGATGATTTTAAATTTTCTGCTATACTAGCTCCCTATAGGAGTGTTCACCAACTAGTGGGAGTGAATATTTTGTACTGACTGTGGATACATTTTGATGTTAGGTGGGGGAGGCACTAAGAATTAGTGAGATCTCACAAAATCAATTCCTGTGGCTCTACGGGAAGTTTATTAGCTTGGGGGCTATAGTTAGCCGTTGTCTTAGTCCCATCTATGATTTCTCTGTGACTCATGGGGCTGACCTTGCATAGTTGAAGATTTGATGGGCGGAGCATGATTTGACTCAATCTCACAGTCGAAGCTTCGCAGAAAAGTGAGGATCATGCCATTTTGGTGATATGGGGGGTGCACTACATCTGATTTTACATAGAACTACCAGTTTTCTCCCACTAAGTTAAAATACAGCCTATTACAATATAAATTTCAGTGTTTAATGCTGTAAATAAACATGTAAAAGGAAAAAAAAGTTTAATAAATGTATTTAAAGTGCGTGAATAAAGAAGGGGGGTCAGTGCGCAAGTGTTGGTGTAGCGTGTACGTGTGCAGCCCTGCAGTCTGTGGTGTAGCCTATTGGCAGAGGGACGGAGTCTCACCTGTGTTGTGCTGAGTTGTCTGCATCTCGCGGGATGTTTGGCTCATTTATTAACATTGATCAACCATATAAAGAATATTATAGAATTTTTAAATAGTACTTGAAATAGACCTGCGACAAACTGCAGTCATTAAGCCACTCTTAAAAAAGAGCAATCTAGACAGTTCACTAATGAGCAATTACAGGCCCATATCAAATCTCCCATTTTTAAGTAAAATCATTGAAAAGGCTGTTTTTCAACAGCTTAGTGCTTTCATGGCACTAAATAACTGTTTTGATGTCTTCCAGTCAGGTTTCCGACCACACCACAGCACTGAGACGGCTCTAGTTAAGGTCTTCAATGACATCCATTTAAACACTGACAGTGGCAGAATTTCAGTCTTAGTGTTATTGGATCTCAGTGCTGCATTTGACACGGTAGACCACAACATATTACTAGACAGACTTGAAAACTGGGTTGGACTTTCTGGCACAGTACTAAACTGGTTTGAATCCTACTTAAAGGACAGGGACTACTTTGTGTCTATAGGTAACTACACATCTGAGCAGACAAAAATGACATGTGGAGTTCCCCAAGGCTCCATTCTGGGACCTCTTTTGTTTAACATTTACATGCTTCCACTGGCTCAGATTATGAAAAACAACAAAATATGTTACCATAATTATGCAGATGACACACAGATTTACATAACCATTTCACCAGGAGACTATGATCCCATACAGGCGCTGAGTAACTGTATTGAGCAGGTCAACGACTGGATGTGCCAGAATTTTCTCCAGTTAAACAAAGATAAGACTGAAGTTATTGTTTTTGGAGCCAAGGAAGAACGATTGAAAGTCAGTGCTCGACTTCAATCTGTAATGTTAAGAACCACGGATCAAGCTAGAAATCTTGGTGTAGTCATGGACTCAGACCTGAATTTGCATAGCCATATTAAAACAATTACAAAGTCAGCCTACTATCACCTGAAGAATATATCAAGGATAAGAGGCCTTATGTCTCAGCAGGACCTGGAAAAGCTTATCCATGCATTTATCTTCAGTCGACTTGACTACTGTAACAGTGTCCTTACAGGGCTCCCTAAGAAATCCATCAGACAGCTGCAGCTGATTCAGAACGCTGCTGCTCGAGTCCTCACTAAGACCAAAAAGGTGGATCACATAACTCCAGTTCTGAGGTCTTTACATTGGCTACCTGTATGTCAAAGAATTGATTTCAAAATCCTGCTGTTAGTTTACAAAGCACTAAATGGTTTAGGGCCAAAATACATTTCTGATCTTCTGCTTCGTTATGAACCAACCAGACCTCTCAGGTCGTCTGGGGCAGGTCTGCTTTCTGTCCCCAGAGTCAAAACTAAACAAGGAGAAGCAGCGTTCAGCTATTATGCTCCGTATATTTGGAACAAACTCCCAGAAACTTGCAGGTCTGCTGAAACAGTCAGTTCTTTTAAATCAAGACTGAAGACCTTTCTTTTTACCATTGCTTTTAATTAAATATTTCTTTTATTGATAACTTACACTGCACTGTATCTTTTACTGTCCTGTTTTATTTTTTCTTTGTTTTTAGCTTTTATATTTTATGTTGCTTTTAAATGTTTTTATTGTTTTTCCCTGTTGCTTTTATGTTTTATGTAAAGCACTTTGAATTGCCTTGTTGCTGAAATGTGCTATACAAATAAACTTGCCTTGCCTTGCCTTGCCTTGCAACATGCATGCAGTTGTCGGCCATACGGCAAGCATGCAAAACTCAGCACAAGACCGGTGAATGGCAGGCAAGCAGAGCAGGGAGAGAATGATCAACAATAAGGCTCAGTTTATCTGTAAATGTACAGTGTAAGTTACAGTGACAAATGAATATAGACTGCAGCAGCTCTGCAGATTATAGTGATACACACTGATTCGACTATCAGTCAACTATAGGCAATTTTGATTTGACAATGTGAATCCTTAGTCGGGGACAGCACTAGTGAGTCAGTAGGCCCTACGATATTCTGTGTTGTGATTCCGATCACAAGGAAATGTCTCACAGCTGTAAGTTTTGATAATCTGGTCAGTTTCCATAACCATGACCCATGAAAAAGACAGCTAATGCTAGCTTGATACCCTATTTAGTTTTTTTAGTTTTTTATTGACGCTTTTATTGAAAAATAATATGGTGAACATATAATACACAAGAGCAGACAATACCAGGGGAGTAAAGGGCTGACAGGAAAACAGAAAAAACTTAAAAACTTAAAATTTAAAAATCACAATCACAAATCAGCAGTGAAAGATGTTAAACAGGGTAAATAGATGTAATGTCTTGTTAGCATTTCCTGTTTTTAGAGTATAGGATTGTCTTAATGTATTGTTTGACTTTCTCAAAAATGGCAAAGGAAGGTTTATGGTTGGAGAACTTAGATTTGAGAATATGCCAGTAATAACATCAAATTGATGAAACAGAAATTATTTGCCTTGGTAGAAGGGTATGTAAAAAAACAACATTACATTGACTCCTTCTTTAGTATAATGTGAGATGAACACAGCACTGAGAGTGCAGAAGGGGCCCATGACTCAGCAGGTGTTGAAATAACAAAAATGAAAAGTAAGGTCTACTGGGAATCAGTGCTAACATTAGCAAGCTACCGTAGGCTAACAAGTGTCCACTTGCTAGCTTCCACTTTCCAAGTGGAAAACTAATTAGCTTACTTGTTAGCTTCATCCTTACAAGTGGAATACAAACTTAACTGAACAGTGGGTTCAAATGTAAATGAAAAGATGTATTAAATCATTAACAGTAGATAATAAAAGCTGTGTGAGCTTGTTGAGACAGACGTCTTGTATTGACATTCTTTGGCCATATTCAGTTTGTAACGCATCAAAGACTCTCTTAGCACAGATGTCAGTCACCGCTTGCATTGGGAAACACCCACCCAGAGGCCTGAAGCATATAGACAGTGTTGCCACAAATATGTCCAAACACAGGTTTTCCTCTTTTGAAAAATGCATACAACAGCTTCAGTATCATTGTTTCCAATTTGTAAGAATTCAAATTTCAGTTTGACTTTAAAGCAGGAAAACACATAGGCCTACACATAAGCACACTTGATGTTAGAATGGCTGCTTTAATTAGATAACATCACACTTTTTAAATATGTATTTATGGATTAACAGGGTTTTTATTGGAGTCCCTAAAGGACTTAACGTTTTTCATTCCCTAAGCAAGGTGCCTATTGTATCATTTAGAGCCGTTTCTTCTTATTAGTTCATTATTATGCTGTGCTGTCACTAATGCTGGGTGATGGGTTCGTTTCCATAGAGACATCGCTCGGTCAGTGATACAAAAAAGCAAGTGAATAATAATGAACCCACTGAGTAAACAAGTCAGTATTCAGATACCAACGCATGAGGAGATCCAAACATTTGTCTTGAACATGCTGATGTGGTGAACTGTCAAAATTAGACTCGAGTGAACGGTTTTAATTTGAGCTAAAAGTGAGGACATCACATTGTTTTGATGTCATTTTTTTGTCAGGGGAAATGAGGAGTTAGTGGGAAATGTTTTAAATACCCAGAATTCATCAGCCTTCCTTAGTCGGGGCAATGTTGTTTTGTTTTAACAGCAGCATTACCAGAGACAGTTTCAAATACCTTCACAGTAAGCAGCAGAGGATATGTTCATATTTGCAATTGTAAGCATGAATATGACTACAAAGCCAGAGTAGGACGTTTCTAGGCCACACATACACACACACACACACACACACACACACACACACACACACACACACACACACACACACACAATATGTTAACCAGCAAAGCAAAATACACACAAACACAGCGCTTATCTGTTTCTCTCTGAGGCCTCACACATCGTAATGGCTCTATCTGCGTCACGCACACACACATACACACAATCCACCGAGGTATCCAGAGTAATTATCAGGCTGTTAATGATTGCCGTGCATCAGCAGTGCTCCAACCATTCATTACAAGAGCTTCTTCAGGCCCCTACTGGGCCCTTGAGACTGCTTATCACACACCACACCACTTGATGGGCTTAATGCAACCTATTAACCAACAAAAGTCTGGATGTGAAGTTCGCCAAACCCCTCCCTTCTGTAATACACTTTGATTTATGTTTTTGTATCAGTCCAAAGTCAAGCACTGGATTGGGATGAGATGGATTGTTAATTTTTTTATCTTCTTGAGAGAGGATGTTGCACTGAAAAACTGTAATTACTCTTGTAAGAGTTAGGGTAGGATCTAAGAAGCGCGGTCACAGATAATCCGCAATTGAAGTCGTTTTATTGCAAACCCAGTCTAAACAGTAGCAAGGTCTGTGTGGCGTGTATGACAAGAATGTAAACATGATATTGCAATGTTGGCCATGCAACCATGTCTTGACAATCAGTAGCCTTTGGAGTCAACCCTCCAATCCCTCAATCTATCCCGTCTACTTAAATTCAACCTCTCTCTTGACACTGACCCCTGTCACTACCCTGCACTGAGGTTTTTACCACGATGCAGAAAAGGTCGATAATGTCTTTCCACATTATGGCGGATAGATATCCCCACAGCCATAGTGAAGAACTTTCCCTTGTTTCTGGCTTCATGTACGATTACAAGGATGGTTTGCCATGATGGTGGCATGTGTCTTTGACACCAAGTAAAGACAGTGACTTTTTCTGTGGTAAGATACAGCATACAGTTGATCATAAGAGTTTTAAATTCAAGTTTAACAAAGTATAGCCAATATGGATATTGCGGACTTACAGAGGTGGTATTATGCTTTTTGGCTTTTTTCCTCTCGCAAAGTAAAAAAACCCAAAGTCCACCCCAAAGGGAGTTCCCATCTCCCACAGAAATCTCTGTTCTGAGCTACCTGAAAACAGCTTGTTTGTAGTCCAGCCATTTCCCTTTGATCCCTGTGATGACACAGGGATGAAAGCTAAATGCGCCTCATATAATGCTCGCCAAATGGCTATTCCATCACGCCCTCAAAAACACCAGTGGAAAAACACTGAGCTGCAGCACACACCTCTCCTCTTCCTTCCAAACACTAGCTACGCTCCAGGCAGTCAATGGACATAAAGTTGCTACTGTGATGTAGAGACACAGCTCAGTTAAAACTTTATGGATGAAAGATACTTTTGTTACAGATTAATAACTCTCCACTCTGAAACTCTTGCTCCAGTCCATGTTGCTAAGCTGGTCGGCAAATTGGTTTTGGTGTACGTTATGTACTGGTCTCAACCAGTCAGAGCTTGACATCACATGAGTTTTATTATGACATCATTGCTGTCAGCTACGCCTTCCAAATACTTTTGTTTATTTAAAAAGTCAAAATATAAAACCAAATTCTCAGGCATCTTACCACACTGTCAAAGTTTTTTAAATGAAACACATTCCTGATCACATCCTGATCACACTTGCCCTCATCATCTTGCACCTTTCAGACCTTTTTGTGCACTCTAGTCAGAAGGACCCGAAAGAAAGAATAAGAATGAGGGGGAGTGCTTAGCAGCCAGTGTTTGAGTGATTGATGTTTGAACAATGACTGACCTTGCCCACAATGGATGTCTCGAGCACAGACGGGAGTAAAAGAGTGCGGAGGTACATTTTTAGAAAACAGCCCAACTATGATTTATGTTTCGGCTATATGTTAGCCTTTTCCTCAAGCCAGGCCATTTTGTTGTGTTCAACCTGTTGAACGTGTATTGAATCTTTGGCTAGGCCTGGAGAGATGCTGTTTGTCACTGCTGCCTTCTGAAGTACTTAATCTGAGCTTTTGTTTGATCTGCTGACATGTCTTCTTACCAAAGCATATCAATAAACAGCTTACAGTTTTCCCAAGGTGTTGTGCTATAGTATAATGTCAGTGGCTGTTGGGTGTCAAGAGTGGCTTAAGTAGTCATTAGCATGGATTGTTCAGTAATGTTTTTTAGTTGTTATCGCCAATAAAATGTTACATTCATGTATTCATGTATACATTCATTTGCAATTGCAAGTGATTATCATTTTATGTAGCAAGTAATTGAACTAGTTACTTAATTTACCACACTGTTCATAATGATATTTTTTATACATGCTCAGATCCTAATCAACGAGTGCTGATGACAAAAGGAAAATTAAACACACATAATTAAACCAGAGAGATTCCAAAATAATTTCACCTCCACAACCGGGTAGGCAAAGTAGGCAATTACCAAGGGCCCTGAGCTGAAAGAGGGGCCATGAGAATGGCTGATTATGTTGGCCTACTTAATCCACAGCAACAACAATTCTGTGAGTACCCCTTTAAGTTTTGTCATCCGTTTTATGCCGAGGCCCTACCGACTAGTTTGCTGAACAGTGTCCACCTGTAAAGAGCTTTGGTGGCAGTATACATCTAAACACATTGGTTTACGATTTGCTAACAAGCCAGAGTAAAAGAAGAAGAGCTTTGTGATTTCAGAGCACAACATGTATAACATGAAGCATACTTGTGCTTCAGGGTCTCAGAAGAGAAAATAAAAGCAAGAGGAAGAGGACAAGAAACAGTGGTAATTGAGAATCTGTTTCATTGAATACATTAGTCATCAGGCTCGCAGCAGAAAAAATGAGTGGTTGTCAATTAATGCTAACAGTAGCAGCTAGTTATCTGTAGACTGTCGTGCATGAATGGATGATAATAAGTAACTCTCCTGCTTGCGTGAACTGTGTTAAATTTGCTTTCAAAACATCACACAAGTTTTTACAGCTGTCCATCAGGATGGTGGATGTTGCATTTAAATGTTAATTTTATGTGAATGGAGTCCATTCACATAATGTGGAGTCCACACATTTTTGTTACATTTATTGCATGTTATTATTATGAATGTGTTTTACCTTTTTTAAATGTAAAAAAATGTGTGATTTTGAAAGTTTAGCATGGGATGGTGGTGGGGGTTTGCATTTTAAATTTAGTATAATGTACTGTATGTATATGCACCTTATACACATTTTAAAACTAACCTGGTAATTTAAAAAAAAGTGTTTGAAGATTGGAATGATGTGATTCATTTAGTTCAGTTTAGTTCGACTGAGGGCCCTCTAGATCCCTCTTGCTCCCAGAGTGACTTGAAACAGCCCTGCCTGTAACAAAACGTCTGTTATTATTCGTGACCTTGGTTAACATTTGTAATTTGGCACGATTCATGTGACACAAATACATAAATTCAAAACAAGCATTGTCCTGAATGCTAATGTTCAGGTGCATGTATAAATACCTGAAGCTGCTGTGAGAAACCTGTTTTTTAGTTATTATTGGAATAAGAATGAAAATAATGAACCTATTACAGCTGGGCCATAGCTGCAAGTCGATGGTCTGAATGCTAATTGACATACTTACATCCACTGATAATGAGCATGTGGGAAGACTAGGCTTAAGTGGTGATTATTATTTCCTTTGCTGCTGATACTTTGCCTGTGGGAACTGCTCAGGTTGGCGCTAAATGCATAAATCACTTTACCCCCCAAAATGCTTATACATTCTTACCTGTCAGCAGTGCTGCCATGACACCATCTTGCAATGACAACCTTATTTTTTCAGTAATAATTTAATAGGAATGTTTACCAACAGAGAGTTTTGTAGCCTAAGGCTCAACAGCAACAGAACAATTTCAGGGTGGCAAAGAAAGAGGTGCCTGGGTGGGAGATGTGTTTGCAATACCACCACACACGAGGTGTCAGGCTCACAATTATAAGCTCAATTCCTGGTAGAATCATGTCACGAACCCAGGAGGAAGTTTTGTAGCCTTAGCTTATTCAGCACTGCAAGGCAACACACTCAGCACAACATAGCCCCCCCCATGTCCTGGCAAGCTAATACATTTTTATTACTTGTGTCAGGCCGTTTTAAGGTACCACACTATGCAAATGATGAATTCTTCCCCGGGTATATTTTCTTGCTGACAGTTTGTAGAAAAGCTGAGTGTCACTATATATATATATATATTTTTTTTTTTTGCTTCTGGCTTCCTTGGTTGGAACAGTTTTTCCCACCACATATGTACTGTATCTAAAAGCACAGGATTTGGGGAATATTTCTTAGGTAAAACTTGCAGCCACCTCCAGACAGTGGGAAGTATAACTTTATTTGGATTTAACTGATAAAGGTAAGACAATTGAAACCAATGCTGACCACCAGATCTAACTATTTTAATTGTGGAGATGTGTAGATGGAGGGGAAAACACCTTCTTAATGGTGGTGAGAAATGGCTAGAGCAGCCTCCTATTACTTATGTTTCTCTCCCCTCTCAGCCTCACCTAATGGGATACTCCTCAAACTGAACAATAGTTCCATTAAATGCCAAGTCAGAAACAAGAAGTTGAACACCAAGCCTTTCAAACTGGCAAGCTGCGCTGAAAGATGGAATTTCAGCTGGTTGAGATTAAAAGCCCATAGCAGCAGATGGAAGTGGAAAAGAATGAGACAAGTAAGATAGAGAGAGAAAAAAAATAGTAGACGGAGGGGAAAACGAGGAAGCACAGGAGCAAGACAGAGGTGGCAGGCAGTCAAAGTGGCAGTTACACTGTAAATAAGATCTCCCCACAGGGTGCTTAACTCTGGACTGCCTTTGTCTGGCCTTTAATAGCTTACAGGGCTGAGAGAGACAGATTAGAGCAAAACTGCAGGGACACAGAAATATAGGCTTTGTCTACAGCTGGGATTTATCTTCCACCCTGAGTCTGAACTTTGTTTTCCTGGGGGCCTCCACTGCGTTGACTTGTAAAAACCTGAGTTGTGTCTCAGTTCTTGTTGCCAACCAAGTTTGAATCATTATCACCTCAAAGAGATTATTTCAACTGTTTGAACGCTCTCTCTCTCTCTCTCTGTCTCTCTCTCTGTCTCCCGAATTTCTCAAATAACTCTCCTTGACAGCAGTATCCATAACTTTGCTGCAATCAAGTTGTGCAGAATTGATGGACGTGGGTAGTTTGTGAACTTCTGTAACTTTTATTGGGATGCATTTTCCTTGTTAAAGCAGAGTAGCATAGAATGAACCAGGCTCATTAATCAAAGTGCAGCCTAAAGGGAAAACATACTGGGCTACATTAATTTTCACAGCAGAGTGGCTGAGGGAAATGATTAATATATTACCATGAGGAAACAGGTTAAGAAGCCCTGATTACTGTCATATAACAGATCAATGTGAAGTTATGCATTATTTACCTATTTTGTCATCGCAAAATGAGCTACAGCTATGAAATAAACAAAATATTCAATACACCATTATTCTCCATTCTCCCTCGGCAGATCTAAAAAAAATTAATGAATGTCTTTTTCCAGAATTTACACAACCGTCTAGCATAGGGCTGAAAGGGGGGGGGGGGGGGGGGAGTGTAATTTACATAATACACCTCGTATTTAAAATCAGGTGTCGTTAATAATGAGCACTTGTGTTTGAAGGAGCGCTTCATTAGTGTGAATGAGCATGTGATTGCCCAGGCTTTGATGTGACTTCACACGGCAAAACTGGATTGGGGTGGCTAATGAACTTCTGAAAACGACCGTCGAGTTCAGTGAATGTCAACGCTTCTTTTTTGACATTAAAAGTTAACAAGAGACCCTAAGTCCCTTTGATGGGACACACCCAAGTTGAAGGAAGCACCAGACACAGTGTTGAATGAAATGGAGTACGAGGTGTACGGAATTTCACATTATGCATCATCGAGACCTTTGCGGCCCGGTAAAATTTTCAGTGCATGGGTTGACCAGTGCTTCTGTCAAACCACAGGAGGCTTGAGTGATAACACCTCATGTCATTGTACTCCTTATGCCACAACTGAGATTTTCATAAGATTCTGTTTAGGCCCCTTTTGTGTCTGTCTTCCCTGTTTTTGATTGTCCAAAATACATGAGACACACATGTTTCTCAAAGTAGTCTTGGCAGCAACAACACGGGCACCTGCGTGTTTTGATGGCAGTATGCTAATTAGCTGCTGCATGAGCGGATGCTCCTTCCGAAAGAGAGGAGAGCCTAATTAATTTTCAGATTCGAGCTTTGATGTGTCTAATTGCTCTAAGCTTCCCAACTTCATTAGTCAGCGAGCTCCCTCAGTGGACGGTGAAGCCGGGTCCCTGTGGTTACCAAGGAGAGATTTACCTGTGTATTTATAGGCACTGTTATTATTAGACGCGCTGTTGCAACTACTGCATCTCAGCAACGTCTAAAACCAATAAGAACTTTTATGAGAGGAGCGCGTGCTGATATACTACACTGACTGGTGTAGTATATCAGCACGCACTGGCTTTGTTCTTACAATGGTCTTGAAAGGCATAGCAGGATTTTGGAGGACAACAATGAGGTCTCTAGGTGAATGTGTAAAGGTTGGGGTGACCTTACCTTTCTTTCCCTCTTCGTTTTCCCAACAGATTTTAGATTTCATGCCCCTATCCGCTTGTGCTGTGCTGCCATTTCTCCCAGTTTTGTTTTTTTTCATTTTCAAAATCTGTTCATTTAGTAACACAATAACTCTAGTGTGTAAGCGTAATTGTTTCCTTATAGTAATACAAAATAAATTTAAACTCCACTATGTCGTTACATTTTTGATTTAGATGTGTATGAGGATAAGTATTTTACACCTCTTTTCAATCTACACTGAACAAAATTATGAACGCAACAGTTTTGGTTTCACCCATTCATCATGAGCTGACTCAAAGATCTAAGACTTTCTCTATGTACACAAAAGACCTGTTTCTCTCAAATATTGTTCACAAATCTTTCAAAATCTGTGTTAGCGAGCACCTCTCCTTTGCCAAGATAATGCATCCACCTCACAGGTGTGGCATCATCAAGATCGTCTGAGACCAGCCACCCAGACAGCTGCTGCAACAACCGCTTTGCATAACCAAAAGAATTTCAGGAACCGTCTCAGGGAAGCTCACCTGCATGCTTGTTGTCCTTATCGGGGTCTCGACCTGACTGCAACTTCGCACAGCCAATGAAGAGGAGTGGACCAACATGCCACAGGCCACAATCAACAACCTGATCAACTCTATGCGAAGGACACGTGTTGCACTGTGTGAGGCAAATGGTGGTCACAGCAGATACCGACTGGTTTCCGGACCCCCTCAATATAGTGAAACTGCACAATTTCCAGTGGCCTTTGATTGTGGCCAGCCTAAGACACACCTGAGCAATACCCATGCTGTCTGATCAGCATCTTGATATGCCACACCTGTGAGGTGGATGGATTATCTCGGCAAAGGAGAAGTGCTCACTAACACAGATTTTGACAGATTTGTGAACAATATTTGACAGAAATAGGCCTTTTGTGTACATAGAGAAAGTCTTAGATCTTTGAGTTCAGCTCGAATGGGGGCAAAAACAAATGTTGCATTTATAATTTTGTTCATTGCAATGTGTAATATTTCTATTTCAATCAGGCTATACGCATATTTTTTAGATAAATAAAGATTACAAGTTATTAGGACTTATACAATATACATTTCAGCATTTAAAAGAAAAACTGAAGTTGTGCAAGCAAATGAAGCTTGTCTCTTCTGAGTTCTGATCATTTAGAAACCTTAGCTGTGATTTAATACCAAATTTAAACTCAAAATCCTTAGTTGTGGAAGGCAGGAAAAATAACTTTCAAAGTTCGCCTGCATTATTGATATTAAATGATCCATCCATTATCTATAACCACTTATTTATGCAGGGTCACCGGCTGGCTGGAGCCCCTTCCAGCTGACACTGGGCAGCTTGGACGGGTCACTAATTTATCACAGGCCTAACAAATAGAGACAAACAACCATACAAACTCACATTCACAACTAGGGGCAATTTAGAGTCACCAGTGAACCTACCTGTATGTCTTGGACAGTAGGAGGAAGTTGGAGCACCCAGAGAGGACCCACACTATTAAATCAATGAATCTTGATTCACATAAGGGTAATGTTATAGGTTGGTCAGTTTAAAATCAGGAGCAATTAAATGATGTAGTTGTCACATTCAGAACTTATTATCACAAGTTCAGTCATGTAACTTTGGATAGTGAGTTAACTAAATGTCTCACTGACTCTGCATAGCTCATCAAATCAAGTTCTTCTAATTCGACAGTGACATGATGGAGGGTCATTATGTGATTATGTCATTTTATACATGTGTCATAGATGTGTCACAGTCTTCTCTCTGATCAAAATGATGTGCAAACCACGATGAAGATAAGTAGACACTTCAGCCACATGCCGCACTAACTCTACACCAGTCCTGCAAGATGTAATGAAGCACAGCGTAAGTTCAACCAGTAAGACAATCTTTATGCTTCATTAATTTCACAGCGCTCTCACTTCCTGCCCTCTAGCAGCTGACTTTGAGCGTTCTCTCCTAGCTATCCAATCACATTTTGCCACGATCATACCAGCCATCCATGTAGTCACTATCAAACGTTAAATTTGTTCCGTTCTCTGCTGCCAGCTGTCATTTCAGTAACAAACGCTGTGGCCCTCCGCCACCCTTTTCACCTTCTGCCCATCAGATCCAGGCAAGCTCAGCAGAAGTCTACTCCTCAACACATCCAGATCCTCTGCATTTTCTCCATCCCTCCATCACCACCATCCTGTGTCTGTGTGTGGATTTATATGCATGTATGGCCTCACCACCCTCATTAAATACCACGTCATTACGATGGGGTCTAATCGGCAAAGAGTTTTCACATTTTCATATTCACTGCATCACATGCAAATTGGTGTTGTTCACTCAGTCAACACTGGTCTTAGTCTGAATGTGGATAGGCAATATAACTAATGTCTATAAGGACATAACTTACGCGAGGCAAAGAGGAGGAAAGGGGACAAAGTCAGCAGTGTAGGAAAAGAACAACAGGTAGACAGGCTTGACTGGCACATGGAGAGGGCTGGGGTATTGGCCCATCACCATCTTTGCTAAGAATGTGTCCATTATACTGTATCTAATTATTGTATCTATCAGCAGTTGCAGAAATCTGAACATAGTGACATTCAGAAGATGTACATGCCAACGGGCACACTGGTATATGTTCTCCTCACTGCTGCCGGATGGAGTGATCCAATTGACACCTCATTATTTGAGACAATGTTGATTTGAAGGGGAAAGCTTTTATTGGGGTGTATTTCCGCCTTATGTTTTCCCCCCAAAAAGATTTGACTGGGATTAACCATTAGGGGGACATTTTTGCTGAAATGTTCTGATTGGTTACAAGTAAATGTCAGTCACTGTCATTGCACATCCTAATAATAGCTCTCTCTCCCTCTGTTACTGTAATTTGGTATGTAATGACGATGGCAAAGCTGCACTACTTGCTTAAGAAACTTGAGCATCATGGTTTTAGGACCTATTGCATGTCTAAACTGACAACTATTGTGGGGGAAAATGGTCAACCATAAACAACCCCATTAAAGTGGCCCTTGTTTGCCGGGCCAAATGAGAACACTGGTAAAGGGGAACCATTTCCTGCAGGAATTGGTCTACCCTACAAAAGGTTGAGAGTGCTGGCTTGTGTTTTTGTGGGTGGATGGGGGATAGCGGTATTGGCCTCATTAGTAAGCTGCTTGGTGATGTGTGCCGGGCCCCGGAGTCCTGGGATGAAGCTTGGAGACTTGCTGACTGGTAAAAATGTCTCTCCACTTTGAATTTTTCCCTTCTCTGAGCCCGTTTAGCTCCTTTGAAAATGACTGAGAGTGATTGACCTCATCAGTTTACCTGTTGTGCAGGTCATTTTATGCAAAGGGATAAATAATTGGCTTTTGGCTTCCTGTCTTCACAGTTGTATTATCATCGTTTTATAAATAAATGTGTTTCACAGGGATACGGCATATGGGACTATTATTATTTTTGCAGATATTCAGCAAATATTATTGTCTCTGCAGAAAGCATTCTGTTTATTTACATTGGATAATAAAGAGCCTTATTTTTCACAGTACTGTCCTAGAGGCAGAGTTGTGAGGCTAGAACACGCACACATGAATAACCTGCAAATTTTTCAAAGTTCATAATTGTGTGCCTATGAACACTACTGTACTCTAAAAGCTATTTTCACCCCTGGGCCATTTCACGCCTCGATTAAAAACTAAGTTTCCTCCAAAGGGCCACCAACAATGTTTTTTAAGTCATTAAATACACTAAGAGTCCCTTAGTGAAAAGCGATGAGTTTTCATTTGGCTCAGGCTGCAGTGCATTAAAAGCCCTTGCTACTGATGATCCATAATTCAGTCTCATTTTGACACATTAAATTCAGGGCCCATGTTTTGATTTCTGCTGACCAAACAGGAGAGGGGAAAGTCTTCATCAGCAGCTTGTTGGATATTTCTTAAACAATGTTAATGCGCCCAGACAACTTAAACTTGGGGACAGAGATCCATAGTCATCAGGGGGAAGTCATTATCACTCATAAATCCCAGGAATGATGTACTACTAGATATTACCCATGCTTTTAATAATGCAACAACAAAATGTCTCACGGGTGAGTGGGTGAATTGAGATTTATCTCATTACACTGGTGATCTTTATTATTTGGTAATGTTGATCTCTTTGCAATCCGGGTTATTATATTTGATTAACTTATTTTATTGACTTACCCCAGATCCCCCACTTACCAAGATAAGGTTACACTCTTGAGATGAGTGATACAAATTTAAAATTCGAATCACCAATAACATCAATTAACAATATATGTGAACAAAATTGAGTCATGTCTGCTCATCTATTTAACCCTCCAGATTCTCATTTTTCAATGCCCCATGAAAGTGAGTTTTGTAACTCCCTTCTGCTAAATAGCAGACAAAATGCATTATATTATTATATTATAAAAAATGGTAAACAGAAATAAACTTTATTCAGTGGAGCAGTGCTGGGGATGAATTAGTGTTAAGAGCCTTATAGTTTTGGGGAAAAAGCTACTCTGCAGTCTGACGGTGTAGCAGAAGAAACTTCTGTATCTCTTCCCAGAAGGCCGCAGGGTGAACAGGCTGTGGCTGGGTGGGTACTGTCCTTTAGTATCCTTTGGGCTCTGCACAGGCACCTCGACTCGCTGATATCACTGATGCTCGAGAGATGGGTAGCGATGATTTTCTGAGCAGTTTTAATCACTCGCTGCAAAGCCCTCCAGTCCTGTGCTGTGCACATCCCATGTTAGTTAGTGATGTTTCCAGTCAGGATGCTTTCTATTGCACCTCTGTAAAAGCTGACAAGAACTTGGCGTGGGAATTTGGCCTTCTAAAGCTTCCTCTAGAAATACAGGCGTTTCTGAGCTTTCTTTACCAGCGTGGAGATGTGAGATGACCATGTCAGGTTCTCTGTGATGCTCATTCACTGGAGCCTGAGACTATTCAATTGCTCCACCTCAGCTCCACTGATGTAGGCAGGTGTGTGTGTCTTTATGTCCTTCTTCCTAAAATCAGTGATCATCTCCTTGGTTTTGCTGACATTGAGCAGTAGGTTGTTCTCTGAGACCCACTCTACAAGATTATGAATTTCCTCCTATTGTTTGAAATCCGGCCGATGATGTTGGTGTCGTCTGCAAACTTCACAACAGAGTTCTCTTAATGTCGAGGGATGCAGCTGTGGGTGTACAGTGTGAACAGGATGGGGCTGAGCACACAGCCCTGGGGAGCTCCGGTGTTGAGCACTAGAGTGGAGGAGGTGTGTCCAACTGACTGGGGTCCATTTGTGTGAAAGTTCATTATCCAGTTGCAGAGTGTTGCATTATACCCAGGGTTCTGAGTTTGGTAATCAGTTTCATGGGGGAGATTGTGTTGAATGCTGAGCTGAAATCCACAAGCAGCATCCTGATGTAGGTGTTGTTTTTCCTCAAGGTGTGTGAGGCCTGAGCGGAGGGCAGTGGAGATGGCATCTTCTGTGGACCTGTTGGTTCTGAAAGCAAACTGGTGAGGGTCCAGACTTGGATATTGTTCTTTATGTGCTGAAGAACCAGTTTCTCAAAACACTTCATCAGAATGGGGGTGAGAGCCACAGGGCGGTAGTCCTTCATACTAGACACTGCAGACTTTTTAGTTACAGGAACGATGGTGGATGTTATGACTGACATTTTCTTGAAGCAGGTGGGAACCGTCTCCTGAGACAGTCAGGAGACGGTTCCCACCTGCTTCAAGAAAATGTCAATCATAACATCAACTAGCTGATTGTCACAGGTTTTTCGCACACAGCCAGGGATGTTATCAGGCCCAGCTGATTTACTCATATTCACTCTCCTCACATCTGCTGTGGATACTGACAGTGGCCAGTCTGGCCAGTAGACATTACAGCTAACTCCTTGTTGAGGAGATCAAAGCGAGCATAAAAGATGTTAAGTTCATCTGGTAATGTGGCCTCACACATGATGCTCCTGTTTTTGTAGCCTGTGATGTTTTTGATGGCCTGCCACATATCTTTGGTGTTGTTGGTGTTGAGGTCTCTCTCCAGTCTCTTCTGATGCCTCATTGATGCCAGCTTTCAGGATCACTCTGGCGGTGCTGTAAGCTTCTTTATCACTGGACCAAAAAGCAGCTTTTTTGGCTCTGGATAGAGCCCTCACTCCTCCATTCATCCAGGCCCTCTGATTGGATATTTTATCGTTTTAGTGCTAAACACATCATCAACACATTTGCTGATGTATGATGTCACAGTGTCTGGAGGTTGGCAAGTATGCTAATCCAAAGTTGCAAAGAAACTCCTGCACACTGTCTAACTTGAAAACAGAATTTATAAGCTGGCAATGTTTAAGTACTAGACCTTCATTAGGCCTTATAAATGAAATTTTACAAGTTAGATAGTGTGTGTGAGTTTCTTTGCAACTTTTGACCAACTTGTCCCTCTCTGCCTCACCTGTCTCTCGTTACAGATGTGCGAGGTAATTTTCAGTTCCTGATCAACCATACTTACTCATTATTGCCTTGTTTTTTTTTAATCTATATCTATACATGCTCTAAAATTGTGACTTTGGCTGCTGAACTTTTAAAGAAAATCCTTGGGGTTTGAAGAGTGATGACCTTGACTGCTGCAGTGAGTAATGTCACAGTAAGCCTACTCAAAAATGCCCTGTCTTCCCCAGTACTGAATCTCACTCCAAACTAAATTGAAAAGTTGGCAGCCCTGGGTGTAGCAACGGTCATTAAGGGGTGGTGGGGGGTGGGGCAATGCTTTGCAAATGGTCAGTTGTGTGTGCTGTGAGACAGCTAAAATATCCATACAGTGGCACTATCAAGACTGGATCCAGGCTGCAGATATCATCTGTCTGATACACTGTGCCTCTTGATCAAGAATCAACGATATCATGCCCAGAATGACAGAAAAGTCTAATTTAATAGACAGTCAAATATATGCACGTTCCTGCAGCTAGGCTTTCTCACTTCACTGCACAGTCTGTCTGCTTAGTTGCATATTTACATTCCAAAACACTGGCACTCATTAATTAAAGAGGAGACCAAAGTTCCCTGCAAGGGTTATGTTGGGGCCGTTACGCCCCACTAAACCATTTCCATTTGCCCTTGGCTTTCTAGGTGAAACAGAATGAGGTAGAATCTCCATATCGCGTTTGTTCTTGTCAGCCTATGGGCAAACGTTCAAACAGCGCTGTCATATCTTTGCATTATAATTCACTGTGCCCAAGCGTAAAACAGTTCATATTTTCCAGTGAGAGTAAAATTCATAACGGAGACAAGTGTAAAGGCTTGTGTGTGTCTATATAAATGGTTTGTTGTGGTGTTTGATAGTTGATTCCATTGTGGATTTGCTGTCTTGTGTGTGTCTGCTCAGTGTCAGTTTTGTTCATGATGCTAGTGGTGTGTGTGTGTGTGTGTGTGTGTGTGTGTGTGTGTGTGTGTGTGTGTGTGTGTGTGTGTTTGTCCGTGTGCCCTGGGGAAAGATGTTACAGACAGTGGCAGTGACATGCTCAGTACTTAACTACATGCGAGTTGCACTTATTGAGCATGACAAGCTGTAGACAGAAGATGGTTGGATGAAGGCAGCCATGCAAGAGTTCATGTTGCTAAAAAAAAGAAGCTTCTTCCAAAAACTTAACTAAAAATATAAACTTAAAAGATAAAAAAGTGAAACTCCAACACCTAAGAAGATGCATAATACAATTTATCCAAGGAAGAAAATAAATAACTCCACCAAACAAACAAGACTTTGCTAGACTTTTTTCTCTTGACTAACTGTCAGGTTCAATGATACAGTAAAGTAAATTGTGATTACTTTAAGCCATATTAAACAGGAACATTTGAGTTGGTAGCTCCTACTTTGGTGAATACATCAAATCTAGACTCTCCGTTAAAGGTACTTCTAATAATTTGTACGCCTGCATTTACATTACTTAACAGAATATTAGAAACATCTCTCAATATAATGCAATCTTTTACAACACTAAGGCCTCAGAAGTGACTCTGACACAGTGTATGGGATTGCATTCCTTTGTAACGGTGTACCACAACACACTCTACACATTTGTATTGATACATAAGTTGTAAAAAAACAACAAAAAAAAACAACAAACTTTTAATTTCCAACACACTTGCCAGGAATTAGACCTAATCATTCATACTGACAGCAACTTTGAGTGCCTGCCTCATTGCCAGAGTTACTATGGCTACATTGTCTCTGGCACCATTGTGAAACGCCTGGTGATTAGCATTCTGTGGCTTTTGCTAGTTGGAAATGTCTCCTGTCACTTTCTAACAACTGTCACTCTGAAACCAGCCCAATATAACACCTTTAAAATCTCCAAGCATGCGCCACACTTTTGTTTTGTCACAGCCAAACAAAGGGTGTTCACAACAAATGATAAAATTACATCCAGAGCAAAGAGGTTCATGAATTAATAATTGTAGGAGCATAATTCTTACGTGTCTGATGTCTTGTGCGATGTTCAGCTCATTAAGCATTCTAAACCGTGAGCCTGGGTTTCGTGTATATATGCACCTTGCAGTGTCATCTAATAACTGGGAGACAAATGGAACACTGGCTTGTATTTTACAAACATTAGGCAAAGGTTGTAATTAACATGCAACATTCACTATTCACTGCAATTAGTTCTTTACAATTGGTGAGGCACAAAGCTTTCTCTCCGCTTATGAAAGAGCACATATCCGTTCAGATTCATTAAGTGGAGAAATTCAAGACAATAACAGGCACGCTAAGCCATGCCGTGGCATTATATGCATTTCCCACGTGCCTTCAAAGCCCAGTGGAGTGGAGCACAGCAGTACCGACCCACAATACTGTGTTGCCTTCTGACCTCAACTGAGTGGTGTTGTCACACTAAAGTGACTGGCTTAACAAGTCAAGCAGTCAACCAGATAGAGCAAACGATTTTTTAAAGGGTTACTACTTCAGTGGTTTTGTAATGTTGAAGTTTCTGTTTGTTTTGTTTTACTCTGTTGCCTTCATTCTTACTTGTAGCAGATTGCAAACTCACAGTTTCTTATCCACTCCTCTTTGCTCCCCTATCACAGATGTGATTAAGTCCATTGTTGTAGAAGTTTTGGTACAGAGGTGACATGTTTAGATCAATATCTGCATACAACAGGCACTCACCAACGGTTGGTGCAAAAACTCATATGTCTAGTTTGCCATAAAGATGCCATTCCTGTCATATCGGAAAACTACCCACATTTTCTGGTATCACATCAGAGACTCATACCAAGGGGTAAAGTCCTCTACAAACAACATCTAAAAACCTGCCATACGCACCATTTGCACATAGTCACCAAATGTGTCTTGGCTGTATCAGATAGCTGTAGTAGTTGGTGTCCAAGAAGCCCCCCGCTTCTGAAAGGTCTGTTCCCTATGATAATCCAAAGTTACACCAAAACTGGCCGTTGTTCTCCCTGTCTCATTAAAGCGACAGGAAAAAGCACCTCCACTGAGCTGCTGTAGCCTTATCTGATCCCTGATCAGTTCAACTGTTGAATTATCTGTGTGGGTGAAAGTGAACTGATCTATAGGGGCGAGGGAGTGGCGCCTCGCTCATGGGGTATATGTAGATGTCATCCATATGTTTGTGTTAGTCTATGGATAGTCATTAGCTACCTGGGTAAACTGTCATTGTTGGAATTGAACTTCCAAAGTGAACATATTATTCATAAACTATGCAGCATCACATACACATACTGAATAGTGATTTTTAGAATACTGTTATTTGCCCAACACTAAAATATTGTTATTTTGACCTAGTGGTAGACATACCAAGCTCAAAGTTTGCTTAAAAACTGTGATGCATGTATCGGCTAGTTGTGCAAAAGGATATGTGTATTATGGTCAAAACGACAAAGGATACACACGTTACTAATAATAATATTATTATATATGTAACAAATACTGATATAGACAAGATAGAAAAAAGTGGACATCATTAAATTCTCAAATAATTACTGTCGCCATCACAAACTAAACCAAAATCTAGACTTATGAAGGCTGGGTAGGAATTGCCTGTAGCCTACTAAAGCAGCAAATATTTTTTATTCATTTTTGAGACAAAACCATGCAGCATCACATACATTACCAACAGCGTCTGGACTGGAGGAGGGCCAACCTTGATTTGCATGTAGCCAGGGAAAACTGAGATGGATTGCAGTAATATTTGTGATCTGGCCAACATAAGAAAATATATGTCAAGTGTACTGATTCTCATCTGAATCTTATGCCGATAATAAGCATTAAAATTGACTCATGTAAATGGAGGGAAAGCCACAAAGTGGTTTGTCACTTTTTTAAAGCTGAGGGAAGTGTAGACAAGCTGAAAATTAAATTAAAAAAGAATACACAAGAATTAAACTCAATAAAACTTATTGAAGTGTATTAAATTTGGTAGTTTCACTATAAATTGCCACCTTTGTCAATCAGATTTTGTTTCTAAGTTATAGGCCTTTTTCACAGCATGCATTTTGACTTGTCAAATATGAAAAGCACAGGTGTCACTAATTTCATTAATACTGGCTCTGTACTATTCAAGCATCTCAGAAAGCCATGACAGTGTGACAGTGAGCCAGCATACACACTACCAGGGGCATGAAACTGAAGCAGCTAAATGGAATTCAGAATTAATTTTATTATTTACACTAGTGCAATTCCTACTGCGACATGTCAAAATGTCTTGCCTGAAAAAGGTCTATGCCAGAGCGTTTGGAAAGATTTTTGTTTTGGCCTCACATGCTGCAGCAACATTGCTGAGTTTGTTTTTTCCACTGTTGTTCCCTTTGGGAGTCATGTCTCACAGTTTCTCTTTTCAAGCAGATAGTCCAACGTCTTCAGCATTCCCAATGTTTTCAGTATGTTCACCTGCAAGTAGAAAATAAGCCAATGAATAAACAGCTAAAGAACTGCTCAACCATCTGAAATTCGCTAGCACACCTTGGGACCTTGACTCGTGAAGAGGGATCCACCGATGTCCTTTAGCGATGAATGAACATGCATTACGCTTTCATTGTAGCGTGACCCCAGACTGTGTCGGTCACTGGACAATACTTTAATGGCTTGTGTTTCTCTAACTGTTGTATGATTCAGGTGTCCAAACTATTTGTGTCAAACACTCTTTGCTGTTTAATAATTGAACGTGAAGTGAACTTCGGGCAAAAATAGTGGGTCATACACAACGCCTGCAGCCTTGAGGCACATAAGCTGTTTGTTTATGTTTACATTCTTGTTTTCCCACCCAATTATTATTTTCCCCTGATAAAGAAATACACGTTATCTAGCAGCCTTCACTTCGGCAGCGTGGCTCAAAGCTGATTTTTTTTTTTTTTTAAGAGGTGTGCGTGGCAGAGGGGCAGATTAGTGTGAGATATGAGATGGAAATAAAGGGAGGAGAAAGATAAATATAAAAAAAACAAGAATTTGTCATGAGCTGAATTGGAGACTGCTGCACAGAAAATAGATATCTGTGGCGCATCAGCGTCAAACATTACACTGCTGTGTGTGAACCTGCAGCTCATCCAGGTGATTTTCAATTCCCATTGACACTCAAAAGATAATGAGCTTATAGATGTTTTTAAGATGTATTTTTGCTCATGTCTTTGGCAAGGATTATAGTTTGGAGCTAATAATGCTTGTCTCTTGTTTTCACAAACACATCCTGGTGGAAAAACTCACTTGACAGTCTAAAAAGCTTGCAGATGTCATATTATTTCTAAACAATGTTCTTAAACTGACCCGGGCCATCAGCAGTCACCTTTATCAGTAAGATAGGACACATCTCACTCTGCAACACCTACGCAACAAATTGTCATCAGCATGCAATGCATGGAAACAATTATCTCTATAATCTGTCTGTTTATTTACCAAAACTGTTAATTAAACATACTAAGAATTTGTGTCAATATAGCACAGACGTAATACTTGCTTAACTCTACCCAGTACATATAGGTAGAAAACCATTGAGTCAACTATAGACAATGGGTTGGAATAGTGATTTTTAGAATACTGCTATTTGCCCAAAACTAAAATATGGTTATATTGACCTAGTGGTATACATAACAAGCTCAAATTTTACATAAAAACTGTGACAAATGTATCTGCTAGTTGTGCAAAAGGATATTTGTATTATGGTCAAAACGACAAAGGATAGACACGTTACTTATAATAATATTGGTAATAATTATATCCGTAACAAATCATTAAATTCTCAAATAATTACTGTGGCCAGCACAAACTACCTGTAGCCTACTACAGCAGAAAATAATTATTAACTTTACAAATGTTTTCATACTAGAATTAATTCCTGTTTTTCTTGGTTGTACTCGTGAACAATGTTCAATTACTGCATGTGTGTGTGTGGTGAGTTTGGGGGGGGGGGGTAGAGAGAGAGAGATAGAGAGAGAGAGATGTCACCCAACGCAAGTTCAATGATATGAATATCAGTCAAGTTAGTAATATGCATTAATGGTATTAGAATACGTGCAGATGAAGAGGAGGAGAGAAAATGTTAGTGCATCAGGTCCCTCAGCAGTAAGCCTATAGCAGCATAACTAAAGCATTGTTCAGGTTTTAACTGAGCCAGCATTAACTTTAAACTTTATCAAAGAGGAAAGTGTTAAGCCTACGCTTAAATGTGGAGGTGGTGGTGCCTGCTGAACCCAAACTGGAACCTGGTTCCACAGCTGTGAGGCATGATAGCTGAAGGCTCCCATTAAGCTTTTGGAGAGGAAATACATGTAACCCTGCATCTGGGAGCACAGTGGGTTACCTAGTTTTAACGTAACTTTAAACGTAACTTCATGATGACATGGTGGATGACCATTAATGGCTTTTTAGGTGAGCAGAAGGATTTTAAATTATATTCTGGATTTTACAGGGAGCTAGTGCAGAGAAGCTACAACAGGAGAAATATGATCTCGTTTCCTGGTTTTTGCCAGAACACATGCTGCAGCATTCTGGATCAGCTGAAGAGTCTTAAGGGACTTATTCAGGTAGCCTGATAACAAGGCATTATGTCTCTAGTATAAGCCTGTCCAAATAAAGGCCTGGTTTTCTTTGCCTCTGAGGTAAATTAAGTCCCCAGGGCTGGCCACTATCTGAGAATTTAGGGTATGAAACTTTGCATCCATGCCTTTATTTTAATTTTGGTAAATAACTCAACAATATTATAAATCTATCAATCAACACTGGGTCAGAATATCCCGTTATATTTTGTGTGATGGGTGACTGAAAAGTTTTCTACCCAAATTAGTTACATGTTGACAAAGTGATTTCTAGTAATGTATCATTGTGAAACTCATGTTCGTAAGATCTCGCATAGTGACCTTCCTTTTTTCATAAATAACTTCTCAAACCACTCAGTTTGAGCTAGTTGGAGCTTCCAAAACCACAAATATACTGTGAATCTGTATAACACTTGTATAGAGTATATCTTGAATCAGTGAGAAGACCATATGAAATGCACCGTTCATTTTGTATTCTGTTGGATTTACTAGCTGTCATTCAATTTCTGAGGGACGGTTTTGCATGAAAATGCCTATGAATAAAGGTGCAAACTGTGTGGGTGTATTGGGATGAATTCAGTGGCTTCACCAAACTTTTATTTGTGAGTTAACGAGGCATTGATTGAAGTGACGAAGTGTCTGTATTTGATTCACAGTGTCCCTTTGAAACACCTTTTAAAAATGTAGACTTCAGCATCCGTATGAAATGGCTTTTTAATATGTGGTATGTATGCAGTTTAGTTAGGTTTAGGCACCAAAAGTACTTGGCTAGGTTTTGGAATAGATTGTGTTTTGGGGTGAAATAAGTACATTAAGTGACAGTGTATGGTTTACACTGGAGTTACTTGAAAGCTCAGGGCTTCCCATTCAGGCGCTGAAGAGTACCTTTTGTGTCAAATACCGAAGCTTTCTCAAAGGCCTGGGATGACAACGGGCTCAAATAAGGTTGAGTTGAACCAAAGTAAGGTTTATTTTTTTAACCTTTTAATCTGGTAATTTACAATGATTGTGGACCATTCTTGTGTAAATGCTGTATGAACGCCTGCAGAGTAGGCTTTTAAGAAGGTGTTAAAGACCATTCATTCATTAAATGAATGGCGGCTTTGTGTTGAAAAAAAAGAAAATGGACATAAATTTGGACATGATCTTGGTGTCCTTAATGATGGTAAAAGCTGTGGTCTGTCCTTTTGATGTCATTCTTTTCAGAACATAATGAATGATATTATGTTCAGTTAAAGAGGACAAAAATGACAAATTGAATGATACATTGTAGATATGAAAGCAGTAATATTCAGGACTATTCAACAGTAAACCTGTGGTCATCTGTACCAGGAAACCATGAAAACTAGGAGATTCTCTAAATAAAAAAAGTCTACATTGCAGCAACATTCACAGAGAGGAGCTTACTCTACCTTTACAGGCATAGACAGGTATGTTGTCATTTTTAGAGTATATTTAGCTGTATCGTTGAGATTAGTTCAATGTAATAAAAAAAAATGATTCAACTTCACCAGAAGGCTTAATGTGGCCCTCTGGCTCCATCTCTGGCATCTCACCCACCGTTGTGCCGATTAGTGGAGTATGACGATTTCTAGCATGTCATGGCCAGCAGGGCCGTGTTGAGTGAATTGTGCCAGGGGATCTATTCACTCTGGCACAGTGACCTGGTCAGAGTTTGCCATGGGCTCACTTTTTGATGATGCGAGGAACCTGGAGGGAGGGGGGTAGTGTTGTGAGTGAAAAGGTTCCTCTCAAGCTGGGGGATATGAAATTGAGGCTGGTCATGTCATTTTCGGTCATGATTGCTGTAGGTTGGAGGAAATGGGAGATTTTCATAACCTGCAAAATGCAAGAACTTTTTGCTTTTAGGGACTGATGTCTTTTAACAAAACCTGTTGCTTATTCACCATGTAGTGTGTATATATACTGTTTTATTTGCTTTTTCTATGTAGGGAAGTAATTTAAGATATTTATATTCACATCTAGATGTACTGTAACACATCATCCCACAGAATGACATCAGTTAAGTTTTTTCTTAATAGTATGTGTGCACATGCAGACACACAGTCTGAACATAAAATTCTTGGAAAAGTCTTAAACTTGCCTCAAGGACAACTGCTTGTAAATTTGTAATATCTGAGTCCACACATTCACCCCAAGATAATCATTTGCATGGCGTAAAGCATTCCATATCCACTCTCATGTAAACTGAATGAATTTATTGACTTTACCCCTGGATGGTGCTGAATATTCAGGGCACGTCAAAAAACAAAAACAAAGTGGCATGTACATGCACATTAATACAAATCAGAATCTTCTCGTCGGAAATCATTCCATGAAATGCAAATGATGCAGGTGACCTTGCCCGGTGGGGAAATGAGAGGAAAAAGCTGCAGACATCGTTGTCAACAAGAAGCGATAGAACCAGAAAACATTCCCTCGAGGCAACTGGACCATCTCTATTCCTCCTCCCCTACCCTGCGGGGCTGGCAAGAAAAAGAAGTTTCAAAATGTTACAGAGCATGAAAGATTGTGAGATTTGGGATATTGACATATTTTAATGCAACTGTGTTTCTCCCAGTCAAGGAGGTATTATCTGCATAGTGAAGTGGTGCACTTTTTAAAAAGTCTCTGTAGTCGATATGTGTTGTCCACCGTCTGTGCATAATGGATGAGGGTGTGAAAGGAAAGGTTAGGTGGGAGTGGGTGTATTCATGCATGGTGTGCTCCATGAGACTAGGAAAGACAAGGATAACGGCTGCTTTATATTTTACATGTGCATCCGCACACACACACACACACACACACATACATGCTCGCGTACACATGAACAGCAAATACGCTTTTAAGAAAACATAATGCTGATTTCAGTACGCATTGTTAACAACATAATAAGGTGTTTATTAATGGTGGCAAAATATTCTCACAGAACAAATCTGCAAAACATTGACTGACAACATATTTCATTTGTTTTCCCTATAATATCTGCTCGAAGCAATACATTATGGGCTCGCTAATGTTTTTACAGCTCTGTCCGTGCACTGAAAAGCACTTAGGTTAAGAGAATGAGAAAATGGTCATGGTCTTAGTTAGATAATAAAGTCAACACTGACTTGAGGCATGAGACAAGATGGGTTTCAATATTTAACCGAAACCTTGATCCAACAAAGCTTACAAGGGCAACTGCACTGATACTTGCAACCAAGAGGCTTCAGTTCTGACTGGCAGGAAATCCTAGCCATTCATCCTCTGTGGGATTGTTATCAACGTAATGGAAGTCGTTTGGTTTGTTAGTGCTCCTGATTGTTGTAATGACAGGAGTCACGTGCGGCCAAGTCTGACCAACCACTGTTGGCATTGTCACATAAGGCCTCGAAACCATGATATTTTCGTAACCCTTTGTACATTTGATTTCCACAGAGAAGTGAGGTCAGGTCTAGATTGGTGCATTGTGTACAAGAAAGTGGCCTGATTTTCTGAGACACTGCATGGCTGACATATTGTAACTCTCATATTTACAACAATAACACTGTACACTGCAGCACATTAGAAATAGCTGCTGGTATTCTCTGGAAAGAAAATGTCAGAGAAACATTTTCACTTTACCCTGAATTGGAGGAAGGTGTCAATTCTCAAAAGGAAATACAGTATTTCAGAAAAGAGACCACAAAGATGGGACATTATGGAGAATAAAGTCTGAGGTTGGGTAATAGAGCATTTTGAGGCAGAGAGACTATAAGTAGTTTGAGAAGTAATGCACAATAAGGTGCAGTCTCCAAAAGTCCAAAGCCCTAAATCTTACATCATATCCCAAGTAGGTCTCCTTACCTCTCATGTCTCTGTCATTGCTCTGCTCAATAGCAGCTCATATCATCGACTTGGACTCCAATTCCAGTCATAAAATGAAAAACAGATAATGCTTTGCACTCTGATTCTTCAGTGGGTACAACGTGTCCTCCAGACACTCGATGGGAAATATGCAACACAAAATGCAGCAACCTCGGGTGTCAATTTCACACCCATTCTTCATTTGTCACTCTATAGAATCCGCATCCGTGTCCTCCTGCTGCATGCCACACTTCACTCCTATCTAAAATTACAGGAAATTAAAATTCCCTCTCAACATACAGATGTATGTGAACCCCACCAGAAGTGAATAAATAAAGCATCGATGCAGAGGAGTCAGGACTCGGAGCACAGCACGAACCTTGATTAATCGCTCCAGGGAGGAGACAAACATGAAAATGAAGGGAAAAAGAATGAAATAAATTCATACAAAACAAGATAAGCATCATGGAAGCAAGGCATCTCAGAGGAGCTGCATTATACATAAATTACAAACAATCATGCCAGTACTTGGAATCCGGTAATGTGTGTTCATTCACTTTCAACCATGTGTGGTTGTGAAATATCTTCTCAACTACTGAATGGTTTTGGGCCGTGAAATTTGGCACATTCGTGGGACCCAGACGATGAATTTTAAGTATCTTTACTGATCCCTTGACTTTTCACAAGTAGCAATACAGGTCAAATGTTCCACTTTAGTACATGAAAGAATACCTGACCAGACTAAATTAAAGCCACATTATGTAGTATTTTCATCTTAAAACAATGGTTTCAAAATCATTTTGATGTTACACTGACTTGTAATAGGATGAATGGCGTCTTGGTCATTACTACTCCAAGCTAGCTGCACCAGCTGCTGCGCTATGTAACACCGGAATCGCGAGCAGGACATTGCATCACAGCAACGGTGTAATGGTTCACGGCACCAACACGACTCTTAGCTCTCACATAGCATGCAAGCAAGCTATGGGAAGAAGCGAACAGTATATAATGTACAATGTAAGAAGCTAGCTCAGTATTCTCAGTAGGGATATCATGAGAGATCGAAGAGCAAGAGACCGGAAAAGAGTAAATATTCGACTAGCGTTAACTCGTTTGGCTGTGTTAGCAAAGCTGGCAAGTATAGTGGCACTTGGTAGTTTTTGATCATAAGTAATGTAATTATAACAAATGCCCGTGTACAGCTGTCCTTATTTACGATAGTGGTGAGTAATACTCTGAAATGGTAGGGGTGCAAATCACACATAAAACCACATCATGCACATGAAATACAATACAGTACAATATATAATGTTGATATTAATGTAACACAGACTGGCCATTTTGCTTCATTTGATGCCTGTAGTACACACTGGATGTGCCATGCAGTCAGAAGAACTGGTCAAGGTACATTAGCTGGGATGTGCCAATCTGCGGAGTGAATCTGATTGAAATCACTGCTTGTCTGGAGAGTTGACACATGTGTAAATAGAACAGTGGTGCATGCTGAAAAAATGATGCACATCTAGACCATGAATGTATCAAGGAGGAATAGCTGCTGCTTTTCATGCCGCCTCCCTCCATTTCCATGAAGGGTGCAGATGCCGAAAAAGACTCCACGACTTCCAAGACTTCCTTTGGACAAGCCAAATGACCTCCTGTGGGTTCTGTGCAAACATGAATTTATTGTGTATGGTAAAAATGTTTTTGGGCCGGTATGTGTCACATGATGCTGACAGAAATTGCAATGCCAAGGGTGGCCAACACACCAAAATCGTCTCACATTCCCTGGGGACCACTGTCCCCGGGAGCTTGTTCAAGATGCCCCTGTGTGTGGTCTTGCTAAACATTAAAGGCTTAGTTTTAGAATTATATTATAATGTTATAACACAACAAGCTAACTTGCTGATTGTACTAAATGTTAGCATACTAATCCATATCTGATATTTATTAACACCCGTTGGTTATTAATGTGTGTTAAAATTATATTTTTGAACCAATGTTTCACTCTATGATGATGTTGATTAAGTGCACCTGATGCGAATAAATTGGAGCTTAGACTGATGTCAGATGAGCCAGGCCTGAAAGCTGAGCCTTAGATGTACCTAAAGGGCCTTGGCACACAGGATATGCTTCTATCTAATGACACATGTTCTTATCTAGCTCCACTGTAAAACTTGAAATATTTTTCCACTCTGATGGTAAGGATATTTGTCCATACAATAAATGTATTTCCCGGTGTGTAATGAACATCACTGCCTCATGGTGGCTTTAGTCTTGTTTTATAGTCTATACAGCGTACTGTATATACTGTGGGCTCCATGAAAACCATGTATGGGAAGGAATCCTGTTCAAGTCAACTCACAACAGACTGACTTCCTGAAAATTACAGGTTGCGAGCTCTGCATCACTCAGATGACTGGTATTATGGTGAGGGCAGGGAATAAACAGGGATGTTGGTGTAGAAATGGGTGGAGGGATGGATGTAGAGGAAGGTACAGGATCACTTCTGAGACTTGACCTTCTTTTCTGCCCACTGTCAGAAGCTTGCATCGACGGAGAAAAACACAGGGAAGCAGCCAGTCATTCAGCCAGTCCTGTATATACCCCTGTACTGTCCACCCCCTTTACATTCCCAGTTAGGAGGAGGATAGGAGAGTATAGGCCAAGCAAATTTCCACTCTGGCAACGCGATGCCTACAGATTTGGGCAATCTGGCTTGGGGAAAGGTTAGCGGTACCCATGGAGGGCATGATGAGAGCAGATGTCCTCCTCTGTGTCCTTCACCCTTGAATCCACCTCCTCAGCCTTTATATATATTTGCCCATACCACAGCTGGCATAGAAAGCTGACAATAAGCTTTTCATCGCTGCCATTCACCTATACACAAGCCGCTGTAATTGTTTCACGCTTTGATTCTCGTTTTGATTGTGCATTCCCCGGCAAACCGCCAAGCAAACCTAACAATGAAACCATGGGGCCTGTTATCATTGCAGATGAATGGGTGTATACTCTGTAAATATTTCAGCGAGATGGAACGGGTGCAAGAAAGGGGGAGGATTTCCCGTTGCCAACTGAAAACAACCCAACCTCCTGTCAGTGGTCCAGCATTTCTATGTCGAAGTGTACAGATGCCTCACCATCTGTAGAGGGTCTTGTTGAGACTACATGGGTTAGGTTAAAGATAGCTCATGCCTGCCTTTTACCTCGAGTGCTTGAGGGAAGAAACATAAACCTAAAACACACTCCTCAAAAACAATCTCCTCTTTTCTGAACTACACAGGAAAAAAATCCTGTGACTTCCTTTGAGAATATAGTAATAAACTGTGATGCCTGTCAAATGTATGGATAGCTGTGTTTGAGCACTGCAATGAAAGCTTTGCACAAACAGACAGAAGGCACTGCAGCAGAGAGATGATGGAGGTGATGGAAGGTTACAGTATAGTGAAGTATACAATGTGTCCTTGAAACACGTGTCACTGTGAAAAACAATAATTGTCTACTCTGAAACACAGAAAGCGCACCTCCAGAGGGACTTGACAGCAATGATTTATCTGCATGTCTCTTTACTTTACTTTACTCTACATGGCTCTCATGTCATGTGTCTCTGTCTCATCTGTCATACATCAAGATGAACATAAGACCACAACACTCCAATCTGTCTTAGGCAATCTCTCTTGTCATAATGCCACTGTATAAAATGATTAACTGCCATTTTTAATGCACATACGGATGTTGAGATGGCTAGCAAGACAACAAAACCATGTGAGTGACTATGGGATCTGTTGTGTATCCACCATGGGATCTACAATGTTGTTGTACAACAACACAATGTGATTACATAACATGCCCTCTTTCAGACTGGGAAAAAAGTTGACATTTAGTTGTTTTCTCCTAAATGTTCTCTCTCCTGCACAATTTTATCAGATACAAATATGGTCATTTCTTTTGTACCAGCAAGCAATTCTGAAAGTACAAAGGGGGATTTAAGGCAAAACAATAAATGTCATTGGCTAGTGTCAATTTCAGACAACATGATTCAATAAGATATTGTACTTTGACACTTTCTATAAGTGGCTCTGTCTGTGTGTACTTTGTGCCTGTTCAGACATGCTGTTATTCTGTTATCAGTTTTGATGATTTTTTGATGATACATTGTTGTTGTTAAGAATTTTATTAGATATTGGGTTTGTAAATATGGTGTAAGTATGCTGTTTGGTGCTGAACAGGTATTGTGTAACCGGTTTTTCGAGCTGTTTTGCCAAAAAACATGCTGTTGATGAGAGTGGTGAGGGTTAACTAAACACTTAAAGTTGCAGGACGTAAAACCAAAACGATTTGCTGAAAGAGGTCATAAAGCTCCATAGAGCTGAGAAGAACAGTAGAGTCAGGTGATAAGTTCCTCAATATGAGTGATGCAAATAGTCTAGATGCTTTAAAGAAAATTTGGAGGGGGCAGACTGTTTAACTGGTGCACTGGCTGCTGCTGCTACCTAACCAAGGCCAAGGTGGAGACTTTCATGGTTACCAATAAAGCAGAGCCTTTTTTGAATTAAATGTTTTTAAAACAACAAAGTATAAAACTAAGAAGGTGGCAGTACAAATATAGTGGCTTGTTAGTTCACAACCCGAAAAAGCGATTTCAGCATACCTTAATACAAGATAAGAGGGGAAAAAACATTAATGCATTTCCTGAAGTACTGTATTTCTCTTTGCCACACTAGAGAAATTTAGTTAGGTTGACATTTCATTAACAAATTTCCCAGGTCATATTTCTTTATAGATTTTTTTTGACAAACAAGGTTGTTTTCTTATTCAGCAGTTCATGATTTAGCTTTAAAATGTGTACTGTAAGTGGTGGTTATAAACAACAATACATAACAATATATTGATATTTACCTTCTAAAGTCATGAGTTGTGTGAATAATTGATGATATTATGCTACTTTTAAAGGCAGTAAACTCTAAATCACTTCAAAGACATTTAACTCAACTAGTTTAGGTGCCACTGATATGTATTATAAATAAGGTATTTCTGATTGCCTATTGAGTGGCAGTTTTTGCTATACAGATAAAATCTATGTTCTCTATCTACTCACGATAAACATTAACAACTTTTAAGCCATGCTTGTGGTTTTGCTCAGGGGATGGCAACTTCGTTCTGGCTATTGGTCTGATAGCAACAACTGAAGTATTTCTGAAATCTCTTGCGGCGACTTCGACTTCTGCGTCCAATCGACAACGCAGCCTCTGCGTAGCCCCATACCCTATGCCGTCACCTACATCGTAGCCTGACATGCACCCGCTCAAAGATGTAACTATGGATTGCTGTGAAATATTGTACTGACATTCATGGTCCCCGGAGGATGAATAAGTTACATAATCTCCTGACGTTTCTCATACTGCCACTAGCAGGTCAAAGGTTTCATTTGTCCTGTAAAATATCTCAACATCGACTATATGGACTGGCACAAAAATGTGTTCAGACATTCAAGGTTTCCAGACAATTCCAGACAATTAAATATCTGCAAAACTAACGACGCCCTGTGGTACTCTGGTAATGACTGCGGAGCTGTTAGTGTTTCTGGGGCAGAGTGGCAAAAGAATGAAAAAAATGAGAGACAACTATACAAAGTCAAGCCATATAAAGTACCAAGTGGTATTTTCTTTAAGTACTGACTGTTTTCAATCTCACTCCCCCTCTTACCAACTATATTGTTAGTGTGTGTGTGTGTGTGTGTGTGTGTGTGTGTGTGTGTGTGTGTGCTGGCGCTTGGTTTAGTTTTAACAGACTAATCAAAAACAGTCTCATATACAAACACCCACTGTAGCTTTTACTGTTTACTTTTTTCAATTTGTGAAAACTATTTTTTTGTCTCTCCAATAACCTATGACACATTAAGTGGAGTCACTTTTTTTTCTTAGTCAAACAGTTAGGAAATATTCCACAGTCTCTTGAGTCATAAATTGTTCATCTTGGCTGAATACGAATAAATAACTAAAATTTTAAATTATAGCTATTCTCTGGTACAAACAGAAGCATTGATGGTTCATTTTGCAGCCCAGTATATTGTTGTGTGTCTGTTAAGGGTGAGATGTCTGGTCAACAGAGCAGTCATTATGGGATAAGTCTTACTGTGGTTTCAAAATAAGTTTTTAGTGGCACAAAATATTTTTTTAATTAAAAGTTAAGAAAAAAGATGACAGACTGATGGTTGTATACACTTTCACCAACATCTCTAACCACCAATACCACTGCCTATTTTCTGAGCTATAGATTGATAACTTCCTAGCAGGCTTTGCTTGTCCGTACATTTCATGACACCTTGAGAGATCAGTACAACAACTTGTTGCCTCTAGTGTTTTGGTCAAACGTATGATATGGTGGTCTGTGCAATGCTTGTCAACAGCCAACCTTAAATTCTTGAATTTACAGTTGCAATATATTGTACAGATGTACACCTAATAAAGTGGACACTGAGTGTAGACAACCTGGCTACCCATAAACTACCCAGCAAAATACAGTAAATAATACTGCCTACATATTATGCATCAGAAATAATATTCCATTAATATACATGATAAATACACACTCTGATTGGTGCCTTTTTGCATAATGAAAACTGTTAAAATTCAAGCTGAGATGATTAGTCGATTAATTGGTAAGCTCATCAACAGAAAATCAACTGGCAACATATTTGTTTTCATATCTAATAAATCACTTAATACAATTTTTAAGCAAAAATGTCCAGATTTGCTTCCAGATTCTGAAAGGTGATGGTTTGCTGTTTTTCTTTTCCTTATATGATGGTATTTTGATTTTCTTGGGGTTTTGGACAGTTTCTCAAATGAAACAAGGTGCTTGAAGGTGTGATTAGGAAAATGTCCTGTCCTTTTTATAAAACAAACATTTTATTAAAAGGGAATAAAATCAGATTATGATAAAAGTAGTTGTTAGTTGCATCCCTTGTAATAATATTAAAGATACATGGTTTGTAGTAAGTGTAAAACTACTAACATTGTCCTTCAACATCTCTGGATCTCTCCTGAAATAATGTAGACACATTGCCAATAACTACTGGAGGACAAAAAACTAAATCAGTTTTCTCATCATTTGGGACACATTCACCAAGATTCTTAATAATTCCATTTGATGGATGAAATCATAAATATTTCAGTTGCCAATTTCTCCTCAAAAAAGACATCCTTGAACTTTTGAGTCACCCACAGCTGCGATTTACTCATCATGATGCCCACTGAAGTCCTGAGTATGTGCTTCCCACGATCGTTTGGATGGACTGGAATCAGCGCTCCTTGTAAAGGGTATAACAAGAGCTTATCCTGGAGGGGTAATTGCTTGCAGGGAAGGACATCCTTTGATGGAGCCATGGGCTGCTTATCTCTCACCCAAGGTTCCTGCAAAAAATAAAAACAAAAAAAAAGGTGGGGCAGGGGAGGGAAAAAAACTTCAAACGTGGTTGTAATGAAGCAATAACAAGCTGCTGTGAGATGTTTTTTATGCATGTCACCATGGTAACGGCAATTGGGAATCTAATGCAAAAGACACCACATTAAATTGCATTAACGAGAGGGGACCAGAGCAGACTCTCATAGGATGTTGAACACATTGTGACTGGAGATGATGACAGTGGCACACCGTGAGCTTTTCAGGAGGGTGAACAATATGAGATGTCGGTGACATGCAACTAACTATAGTTGATAGACTGAAAATCAGTAATACATGTCACTGCATGCAAAGCGGTACATTAGAAGGTCTAAAAGATGCTGAAAGTAATTTTTTTTTTAAAATTGATTGTGGGTCAGGACAAGGTAAAAATACAAAAAAAGTATCTGAATCAACAAAATACTGAATCCAAATTTAAAAGTAAAGTAAAAAACATTTCCTGGGGAGAATTAAATTAGTAACTCACAAATCAAATTTAAAACTTATTGTTGCGACAGCCCCATATGGCTAGGTTATGAATTTGTGCTTGCAATCTCTGAGAATTTAATGACTAATTTACTAAAGCAACAGCCAGTTAATCAGTGGCTCACTGCTTTTTTGACACATTCTGTGAGTGAAGGAGAGATTAAAAGGTCTAGTTTAGCAGAGGGAATTGCCTAAAATCAACAACATCAAAAAAAAAAATGAATGCTGTGATTCTGACATGATGAAATTCCAAAAGAAGCCTAATGTCTATTAGTTATGAAAATGTACCCTGCTAAAAAATATTCATCTTTGCAAGTCATTAGTCTCAGATTCAGCCTTCAAACCTTATAAAGCAAGAATATTGTTTTTGCAAGGCATATCTATCTCACATAAAAAAAACATGTACAATAAATGTCAGAGCAGCATGATAGCAATTTTTATGCCAAAGGTCCCTCACAAACACAGTAACAGAGAGGTCAAAAAAGATGCATAAATGCCTCTCTGGTCACAGGTAATTATGTTTATCTGTAAATATGTCTGTACTGAAAGAGCCAAATCTAAAAGAAATAGTGTAGATTGTGTAAACTGAGAAAAAAAGTCCCTACCTTTAGCCTCAGCTCTGCATGTCAGTACCAGTAGCTGATTTGTATTCCTCGTTCACAACAATGTTGTGAACACTCATTCAACCCGCCATCTATCCATAGAACAAAATTACACATTGCATATTCCTTGCCCTTGGGTTTCGAGACTAAAAACAGGAATAACATAAAAGATGCTTAATGTCAAATTTTACCCAACAGCAAGCTGCTCTCCAAGCACTGCCATGAATCATATATAACTATGCTTCCCCAAAAACTCTCCTTGTGCATCTGTTGGCCGTTTCCTTTTTTCTACAGCTCAAACAATCGGTACGCATCCTTCACCGGAACCCCTTTGGGTTAACTTGTGAGTTTTGTGTGTGAGTTAAATTACATTTACTGTTGGAAGAAGTAAACAACAATGTAAAAATCCTGCATTACACATAAAAGTCATTGCATTCAAAATCCTACTTTCATAAAATTACAAGTAGTATGAGTAAAATGTACTTAAATGTATCAGTCAAAATTTACAATCAATAAAATGCCTCTTTGACTGAAACATTATTATACATTACATGATTTGGTTATTAGCAGTAAAAGGTATAATATTTGAAGTAGCATAAAATCAAAATTTTAAAGTAAACTATAATTATGTCAAAATTGTAGTTTTTTGTAACACTTGTCCATTGTAGCTACTATAGTAACAATATAGTAACAGTTTTAGGTAAAATACTACACTATATTAATAGTAGCTGTTGTGCTAAAAGATTGTAATGGCAAATAAATCTCCAATTTTTATGCAAATTGTGCCCGCTGGTCAGGCTGAATGTCAATCACATCGGCAACGAATTTGAAACAGACATGTCAATGATCATCACAAGAAGTCATTAACAAAGGGTTTGACCATGAACCAACAGGCACAAAGTATGTCCATCCAAGTCAAACTCAGCATTTTGTAAAGGAAAAAAACAGAAGAAATAAACAGGAGTAGTCAAAGTTCTAAATTGTGAACTACAGTGTGAACGTGAACATTTTAATCTGTTTGAACTGAACTTATGAGCCAGCTCTTATGAAGTGTTGCACAACACTGATAGCAGTAGCACAAGTGGAGGAAAGTCATTAAGTCAGCTCAGTGATTCAGTAATGTTCACTATACAATAACACTGCTAACATTAGCAAAATGCCTGAGTATAGAAACTGAGCAATGATGCATTTTATTGCCAAAGAATTCAACTTTTCATTTTTAAGAGGAACAATGTGTTTATATCATATCTGAAAAGGTAAAAAAGGTAGTTTCACTGTAAGTTCAGTAGTTGTTTGTATGTAGTGACTTTCCAGGTGAAATGTGTTTTGCATGTTCAACAAAGATTCTGGTGGGTTTCTTCTTCCCATCAATTTCCATTTTGAACACTGCAACATTAAAAATAAGAGGGGACTGCAAGTAGATACAGTCACAGTGCAGACTTTCAGGGGCAAAAGATTTGTGCATCACTGTTCTCTCCCACAAGATAACTTATTTGACAAACTTCTCACAAGATGGCCACAGAAATGAGCTGAAATAGTTTGCATGTGGTCCACTGTTAGATATGATGTTATTTTTTCTCTTCTCTGTCCTGGTAAACTGAATTTCCCTTGGGACCAAGCTGTTGTATTTTTGAGAACCGTTAAAAAAGTAACCTAAATCCACACAAAGACCTTTTTCTTCTCCGTGGTGCTTATGAATTTCTAGAGTCCTTTGTTTCTTTGCAAATGTTCAGATGTACTTTATATAGAAATACCAAGCCATGAATCATGTCAAGTGAGATTTACTGTACATTTCTGTGTTCGCTGACTTCCAGGGACCTTTTGTGTTTGTGTCTCTTTCTCGTTGTCTGCTTCCCTCTCTCTCTCTCTCTCTCTCTCTCTCTCTCTCTCTCTTGCTTTCTCTTTTAATATCTTTGCACTTTGTGAGAAAAATAATGCAAAACAACTTTAATGTGCACCACTGTTAATAGCTTGTGACTGAATAACCTGCCATTTAGCCAAACTTTTCAGAGAGGGGGCTGGAAATTATGCACAGCCATTTTGGAGAGTGAGGGAGAGGAGGAGGAGGAGGAGGATGTGCAATAGAGGGGACAGAAAGCTATTGGCAGTGGAGGGTGTCGGGCATGAGGTGCACTGGCCTCACGACACGAGACAGAGCAAAGAAAATACAAAGCACCTAAAGTGCATCAATTTTTCAGCATTTGACAGAACGACATGCTATTTTTCAGGTTGGGCCCAAAAAAGCTGAGCACTTAGATCATCATTAGAGTGCAATTTTACAGAACTCCCTCCTTTAATAGCTTCTGTGCATTTTTCGTTCCTGTGCATTGTACATGCCCCCTGGCTGGTGATCTGGAAGACTCACTGGAATGCCTGATTATTTTTATTCTGTCCCTTTTCTCCCTTATGTGTACATATGTTTTTCACTACAGTTGCATGTGTTTATTTACCGATACCATAATAAAACACATTCAGAGCAGTTTTTCCTTATTCCTTATTATGAATAAGCATTATACACCAATTCAAGTTCTGGGTGTTTGTCTGATGTCACCCGGTTTCTATTAAAAACACTCTACACACAGTCCACGCACTGCATACAATTTCAATCCACTTGTCACGGCAACCTGGCAACCGACAACCTGATTCAAGCAGTCAAGCGATTCTGATTCTTTTTTGGTTTGTTTGTTTAAAATTTCAACCTTAACCATTTCTATGTGTCTCTAAACGATGGAAAGGGGTCAAAACTTTAAAGTTTTATGAAAGGCTTTGCAAAAGTTTTATGATTAAAAAAAAAACATTCAACATGTTTTTAACGCCTTAAGGGTATATACAATGCATTTTGGTGATAAACAAAACAAAACTGTGTTTGATTATAATGAAATCTCCACAGGGCACTTTTTAAGCTGAACAGCAAGGAGTAAAAATGAAACAAGGATATGGAGACAAATTCTGGAGGTCCAGAATTCAGACAGAGAATAATGGGAAAAGTTATTGGACACTTTGACATTGATGTGTTTTTCAGATTCAGAGCTAAGAAACTCACCTTTCTATCTATCTATCTATGGTAGATATATACATATATATATATATATATATATACATATATATATATATATATATATATATATATATATATATATATATATATATATATATATAGTTCTATATCTACATGAGTGTTTATGGATTCAGCTATTAATTCAGAGTCAATTGACAAAAAGTGTCACCTTATGGCATCATCTATTACAATCTCAGTGCTCTGAACTGCAGCTTATGGAGACAGCTGTCTGTGTTCGTAGACTCTGATGTTACTATCCAAGATCATGAGTTTTACGCAGGGTGAAATCTATCTAAGGGTGGGTTTTCCTTTTAAGAGGGGACTTCTGTCGGTTTCTACTCTGAGGCATTTCACCGCTACGGTCCTCGGTTTCAAACAAATTACATGTAGTTTAACATACGAAATGTGCGGCTCACCATAGGCACAAAGCCACATCAAACCAATCTCTGCTGTGATGAGAAAGACAGTGTGTCTCATTGGGGAAAACCAACAAACCATTAGCTCTTTGAGAAATTCATCAAAAGCCTCCTTTTTAACAATTCACAGCAATGCCATTGTAAAGTTGAGGTAATCTGACGTTGAAATTGCTTTTGTGATTTAACTATGAATTGGTTTTAGTCCTCTGGTGGAATATTAGAAAGCACAATGATTGGACTAATCTTAGGGAAGTAAGTGAGGGAGTCTATGGCTCTGCTGTTTTAATGATTAAAGAGTTTTAGCTGATTACTCTGTTGGGCAGAGAGAACAAAAAGATTTGTGTTTTTGTATGTCACTGTATTTGTTCCCCGTGCGTGTATATGTGGTCGGAATAAATGTGATGAAAGGCATTGTGGTTCATCTCTTTATCTCTTTTCACTCTCTTTTGGACTTTGTAGTTGAGGTACCCTTTGTAGCCTGGACATATGATGCTCAAGTGTTCTTAGCCAGGGCCTTAGAAGAGGGGATGAATGGAAGGAATGTGATGGACATTGGGGCTACAGGATTGAAGTGAGTCCCAGGCAGAAATGGATTTTTAAGGATGGGAGTAGAGGCCATGGGATACCAAGGCTACAAAAACCCTGCTGTTGTCTATCAGTTGTGACCATATTGTTAATAAGATAATAATGACATGTTTTTTCCCTCATTGTGATGACTATGAACTGTGTGGACATTACATTTTATGAGGTTTACAATCTGGGGGAAAAAAATCTTAAGATGATTTATTTATTCATGTTTTATTTATGAATTTCATCCCAGGCTGTTGGGGGAACACATTACCATTCAACTGTTTGTGAAAAAAGGAAACATAATTAAGGTGTTTGTCACATTCAGTGTTTCGTGGCCAAGTGTGATTGCAGTTTTTACTCCGCCAGCAGCAGGGCATAAGGATGGTAATGCTGGTCATTCAGTTTAGCTGTCCAACCTGTTGGTACAGACCACATTATTTCAAAGGCTACTAGACAGATTGCCATGCAATTTGCTAGGATGATGCTAATGTTTTGGGGGATTTTGTGACATTTCTCCCAGCGCCACCATCAGGTCAAAGTTCTGAATTGTACACAAGAAATTGGTGTGGTAGGTACCACTGGACTTAAAGGAGAACTCCGGGCAATTTTTAAGTTAATCTTCATCGTTATACCTTTGTGAGTACTGTCTATAGAAAAAAAACCGAACCGGATTGGTGCTTGCAACACGTAGCTGCTGCAGCTAATGCCCAGAGCTCCCACGTAGCTAAAACGGCAGTTATGGGGGCATTTACATAATGAGTGTCTTTGTGCCTCTTAACAGACACAAAATGCAATTAAAATGTCTGTCCAACATGAACAGGGCTCTTACATGACAACAAGATGCATTTAGCAACATAGCCATTGTTTAAATTCACCTAAATAGTGTTTTAGACTGCTAGCTGCAGTCTTGCGTCGAAAAAGATAAATAGCATCGGAGTTGCTCACAAGTGAAGAAGAAATGGTTCGCGTTTGTGCTGTTCTGAATTGTAGAGCAGCAGAATGCGAAAATACAAGAACTTAGATGTGTGCCCAAATGGAAGGATAAATAAAGTTTACATTACCTCTGCTGTGGTTGGCATTTTTCTTCAACCGGCCCCGCTGTGTTGTGTCTGTGTAACGTTAGTCACACTTGTCAAAGTGCTCGCTGCAAATGCGGTAATCTTTAGCGCGTAGTACTTGTATGGGAGTTTGCACATCAAGTTGAAGTACAACTAGCCACAACTGCAGAATCTCAAGGTCATGGAAATGAAGACGAAAATGTAAGTTCTTGTATTTTCGCATTCTGTTGCCACAATTTGCAATGGCACAAACGCGAACCATTTCTTCTTCACTTGTGAGAAACTCCGATCATCACTCTTCACACACTACGCTCCTCTCACCTGCACACTGCTATTTACCTTTTTCTGGCAACAACTGAGTTCCCACGGGACTTTGGCAGAGACTTCAGCTAGCCTATATCTGCCGTTTTAGCTGAATGGGAGCTCTGGGCATTTGCTGTAACAGCTCTGTGTTGCAAGCACCAATCCGGTTCGTTTTTTTTCTATATACAGTACTCACAAAGGTATAACGAAGATTAACTTAAAAATTGCCCAGAGTTCTCCTTTAAATTCATTTATAGTGTGACTTTGAAACGCACCTGTCCCATGATCACTTTCCAGTACCACCTGGACTGTGCCCCAATACAGTCCAGGTGGTTAGTAGCAAAACTGCAGCTCACCTTTTGTTCGTTTTCTTTCTGCTCTCACCAGCTTGCCTCACAGACATGGGGATAGAGGTCTCCTAATTAAGTTAGCATCCGTAGCTATGACACACAGGGCCCTAATGGCCGTATGGCTCAAGTGAAGGCGTATCCAAATCAGCTTTTACGGTGGAAAAAATGGCTGGTGCGCATGGTTCAAAAGTGTTTGTATACTTAGTCTCTTAATTAATCATGGGTGTGTTTGGGCAAAACATGAATTAAACCAATCAGAGATTTTTGTCCCATTCCCTTTAAAAGTCAAGTGCGCACTAGACCTGGCTCCCTGCTAATATAATGGCAGATTTGCTGAGCCAGAAAGAATTGTTTTCAGCTGAAAAAAACTGATCGGCTCGTGCATGAACTTAAAACACTGGAGGAGATCATCTATAGCAGTGGTTCTCAAACTTTTTCGTGTCAAGGACCCCTAAACTGACACAAATTAGACCACGGACACCTATTTGATAAGCTTTTGTCCCAGGGTCTCCCATCTGACAGGGTTTTTTTCCTTTTGTATGTGTTCTTTTTGTATGTTTTATTACAGTGTTACTGAAATAGTGATACATTTTTTCATTGTATTACTTTTGGATGAAATGTATAGTGAAAATAAGTTATTCCCCTTTTTGCTGGGGACCCCCTCGAGCCCCTTCAAGGACCCCTGCAGTTCCCCGGACCCCACTATGAGAACCAGCACAATACCACCAAACTCCATGAGGTGAAGCAGGCATGGGAGGACATAGCAGTCAGTGTGTCCTCTGGAATGGCCTCGCAATGCCAAAAGCGGTACAATGATGTCAGGAGACGAGCAAAACAAAACTCGCCACTCAATGCAAGCAACAACTGGAAACAGGAAGAGGATTACCTACAAACACTGACGATCTGACATTGCTGCCTCTACCCTCAGTGCAGGAAAGCATTAAGGGATTTGGGGTACTAGAGGTGGGCGTCCAAGGTAATGCAATGATAACAATATATCATTGTCTCCAAGGTATGTAGGCTTCTTGGGAAAATTGTTTATTTTACAACACCTGCCACGAAAAGTATGCAATAAATGAACTCGACAGGATCAGGGTGTAGTTGTGGAGGGAACAGAGACGGTGGTGCAACCATGTCTGAGATCAAGAGGAGGCAAGGTGACTCCCACTGACCCCGAGGTTGTGGGATGTTGAACATATTGGGCAGCTCAAAATGCCCTGTCTTTGAGATTACAGAGTTGAACTGTTTTTACATTGTAGAAGGAAATGCATATCTGCATCAGCCTCAAATGTTGAACAATGATCACATATTCTGTTTTATTTTGGTTGCTATGATGTTTTGTGTCTTCCTTTTTGGATTGCCAGTTTGTGGTCACTGAGCCTGTCCTTGGTTAGGACTTGTCCCTGCTTTCTTTCTCTGACAGTAGAGAGATGTTATGCCAATTTAAAATCTATTTTAGAGCCAGATAACATTCTGATCTGCTTCCTTCCAGTGTTCCAAATAGGTTTCCTTAAATTGCGTTAAAGTTTATTTACTCTGATTGGTGTTTGAAAAGCAGTGATGTTGTGAGACTGATAAGAGTGTGTCTGAGAGGGGGCAGTTAATTGTCAGCACTGCCTGACATTGGGTGCTCTTTTCTGGGCTCAGCTCTGGGGTTCAGAGGGCTTTGGAATGGAAAGTGTCTAGGGGGCTGGATTTAAGTTGATAAAAAAATGGCGTGCTCTCTTTTGAATGCTAATTATCAGTGGCTATCTGCCTAAACACATGCCTTTGTTGGTGTTTTCTGTGTACGTGTAAAATGGATCTGCAGGATTCTGCATGTAAAGATTCTGTGAGTTGCTATGACGACTGAATGGACCCCATATTCAACTAGCCTTTGATTTTAGTGCATTTACTGCCTTGTTGAAACTCCCTGTTGCTGTTATGGTTATGTGAAGGTACATAGACATAACCCATACTATGTTCTATGATATTATTATTTATGGTAAACTGGTATTTGTTTTCTTGACATCTGGGGTGTTTTTGAAAAATCATGATGATCAACATTTTCCTTCTTTAAAGGTGGTGCCCCGAGGAACTAGTCTTTATGAAGAGATGATTCATTATTATCTTTGATAATTATGCCAAAGTTGATCGATTGCCGCTACACAATTTGGTGCCCCTTTGAACCATTTTAATTCCGACAGTGCCATAAATATCTGTTCGTCTTGGCTTAGTAGTTGTCTCCATTTAGTGTTAGTGTGACCTGACAACTGTAACAGACTAACTTTAAAGGTTTGGTGACACCTGAAGTTGCGTCCTCCCAGATCCATTCTTCATATATGCTTGTAATCTATCTACTGTACAGATGGTGAAGCCCCTTGAGGCAAATTTGTGATATTGGACTATATAAATAAAACTGACTAAATTCACTGACTATGTTTCTGCATGTTTATAGCCAGTGTTTTATGATGGATGGTTAAATAATAAAGAAAACCACTTGGCACTGGATGTTGGCATTGAATGAAAATGGTATTCTGCAGAATTACCCAATATAAATCAAATTCCTGGGCTGCCATTTTTGAAACTTCATTAAATTTTCTCAAGTGCCATCCTTTAATCTAAAATAAAAAACACGTTACTCTATAATTAAATAGGTAGATTGTCATGTATTGTACTGAACAGATGAATGCACCTCAGCGGGTGAGGGGATAAACCAAAGTTCAAAGCACCAACTTCTCTAGATTCTTTTTAAATAATCAAAATCAATCTAAAGTCAAAAGGTGAAGACATACAAAGAGTTGACTACCTTTTAGATGTAAATGGCCTGCTCAGACACATGATGTAGAATTCTAACATCTTTTTAATGAATTATATAATCTGTCGTTTTATAACTTCACTGTGACAGTATATTGTCAGTATATTCTAAAAGAAGACAGGCTATCTCAATATACAGAGGATTTTGCAGAATATATTGGGGGTTGAAACACTCTGCACTCAGGTGTATGGATGGACCTGTCAGCTGTGAAGAGATACCACAATGACATTTTCATTTTTGGTCTGTTATTTCACCTCATGAGACACTTGACTTATGGCAAGACAAGTTTTTCACTATGACACTTTAGCTGACAGAGAATTGGCTCATTAGCTTTGGTTGCATTTGTGACATTTCTGCTTCATAAACTCAGACAAATGTATTTATAGAGTGCTTAAACAAATGGGTTCATCGCAAAGTGCTTTTTGGAACAACAAAGGCCACTGATTATTGATAAATGGGACATGAACAACATTGCATTATATGGCCAACAGAAATAAGCAAAGGCAAAGAAGGCAGAGAGAAATTATTTTATCTGCAAAAATTAGGGAGAGAAGGCATTTTACTCTTTTTTTTTCTTAAACCTACAGCACTGCATGCACAGTATACAGTAAATTAGCATTCCCACACTTTCATTTCAGCATTTAATATAATGTTGATCTTAATAACTGAATCTGGGTTTAAAAAGAGAATTCGGAAAGTAAAAGTGAAACTATAGTGTGACTTTTATAAATCTGTCAAACTTGTAAAAAAAAATTATGATGTGGGAAAAAAACGCAGAACTTCTTCCAAACTTCATGCAGAGTTAAATCTGTAGGATGGAGACTCTCCTCACCAAGAAAACAACAGCATCTGCCACTTTTTCAATGTTTACATTTTAGTGGCCTCTTGCAATCATGAAAATAATCAGTTTTCTCTTACAAAAAAGCATCTTCGCTCACTTTTAGCCATGACAACAATTTCCCTTTTACCAAATAGTTTTAGTTGCCTAAATCAAATTTAAACTATAAAGTAAAAGATCTGCAAACATCCACATAAGTGTTTCCTGTAACAGTTATTTGTTTTGTTTTTTTGGAAGGCCTGAAAAACTATGTCTTTGTGCCAGTAGGGGCTTAATCTGAAAATGATAATATTATACCATAAAATACATTTTACAATGTGAGACGGTCCTATCAAGCGCCAACACCTAGTGGTAGTAATGGTTTTGTTTTCCATAAATAACCACAAACACATTTTCTTCAGATATGTTTATTTTTTCACAAATGATGCTAAAATTGTACACGTTTTGGTTAATATCAGTATTCATTTGATTGGAATTGTTAAGTAACTTCCCAGCAAGCAATTTCATGGTTAAAAGACGTCTAATAGACGTCTAAACAGAGCCCAGACGTCTAGGCTAAAACAGAGCTGAATTTGGGCTGTCAGTGAAAGTTTGGTAGACGTCTAACCGTAGCCCAAAAATAGTCTCGTCATCAATTAGACCACCATTGAACGACTACATGTAGACGTGTGTTAGATGGTGAAAATGGGTCTAGGCTAAAACAAGGTTGAATTTGGGCTGTCAGTGAAAAGTTAATAGACGTCTAAAGGATTGTCACTCAAACAAAACAGGTTCTCACAAATGGTAATCCGTCTAAACAAATTAAATGTAAAGATTTCATTAAGAAAAAGGATTACAACGTAGACAACTTAAGATAATACAACATGATGAAAATATAAAGGAATTATTGCTAAAATATTATAAATACAAAACAGTTCATATGTATGGCATGAAAAGAAGTATGTAAGAAAATGCAAACAATTTTAACAACATGCGGTAATAAAAACATAAATAATGATAAAATAAATCTAGATCTTCATCTACGCTGCTACTTAATACAGGAAGAGCATCAGATGGGTCTCTCGGTTGGCCCCAGTCTTTCAGTTAAATGGGATCCATAACTGTTGAATATGTAAGAAAATGTGTTCATGTATATGTTCACTGTTTTCCCATAAGACATGACCACTATCAAATGATTTTAAATGAAAACATACAGTATATTTCTAATTATCATTCTAATGAAGATTTTAAAAAAATCATTTATAATGTTTTTTTCTTTTTAATTTAAAAGTATTTATTACTGACCGATTTATCTCTATGGAAAATATAAATATTTACTTGAACAGGACACATGTTTTAGCCATGTTGCATTAGAACAACCAAATAGAGAAAGTTGCTTTTATCCTTTTGAGAAAGCTATGTGCTGTGAATGTAAGTGTTCTGTTCTTAATATTTATTGCTGTCTTTGCTGACTGTATGCTGGAGAATTTGCAATAAATATTTAGTGTCAAAGTCAAAACTCATATTTTCATATCATAATGATCTAGTGAGAAAAATATGTGTGGCTTTCATTACAAATTATAATGGGTAACGTTGTACATGTTCACTCCTCTGTATTCAGATAATAGAGTTTTTAATTGAGATAATAGAGTTTTAAATGATACCCACAGGAAACCCGTGGGTATCAAGTAATGTTAAGTTACACTTGCATGCAGCATGTTAAGCTAACCACAACGTGCCTCACTCTATAAATGTCTTTTTGTTTCCAGTGTTTGCAGTAAACTCTCGCCCGTTGCTTGCTGAAAGGCCAAAATCGTAACGTATCCCTCGTTTAAAAATGGCAGTCATCTTTATCGCGAGATCCGGCTGTCCCTGATGTCTAACTTTCAAGTCTCGCGTTGCCAGTAGTCATGTCTCAGTAGGGCTACAGCTGCCATCTAGCGGTTGAAAATAGTAATTGCGTTTTGTTTAAAATTAAAATGAAAGTTAATGTAGTGAACGTTACAGCGAAGATAAAGATAATTTAAATGTTTCAATCGTTTACTTGCATTTGATGAAATGATATCACGCACCTCAACAGCTGAATGGGTGAAAACTACATGTAACCAGTTAGACCACTGATTGTCTCTATTTCGCCGGGTGGGCTAAAAGCAGGCTACACGTAGCCTCTCCAATAAGAGCTACATCGTGGCTACAGATAGACCATGACATAATGACACTTAATAGCTTGTTGATATTATTGACATTGCAAAAGTAATGGGATAAAACCATCTCACGTGCTGTCAGGGCAAAACCCACTTTTAATCATTTTTGACTTTTTTGACTAAAAATGGGCTATAAATAGCCGGTCTGTCTACGAGCTAAATCGTGTCTACGCACAGGCTGCGCGTAAATCATGAAAGAAATTAAATAAAAAACTTTGTAATCACTGTAGACCTTGCTTAAATTATGGAATATCATACACATTGCAAGTTATTTTGTCAAAAACGTCATGTAACCACATGTAAAGTTATTGCGGCTAGAAGTGGGTTACTTATAGCGGGACTAAATCAGGTCTATAGTAAACCTAGACGGTGAAATGACGGCTATAGCTTGCTGGGTGGAACCTGTTCTTTTTTTCTCCACATGCTGCTGCTACTGCTGCTGCTATGTCATCTGCAAAAGAGGTTTGAAATTACCCTTTATTCTCCTCCACAGGAAGTGGAAGGAACCAAATCCTTGCAGTGGGCAGGGGGGCTGTGAACTACAAAATCTTTAACAACACGACAGCATGTGGATATTTTGTTTGTGTTAGATTAATATTGGGTTTCAGCAGTGAGTGTTTGTTTCTTAGTATTTTCATATGGTTGGTTGTTGGGTTTATGTGGGGTCTTTTTAATTGTAGTAAGGTAGTTTTTCTCCCCTTTGTGTTTTGTGTAGGCTAGCCTATATGTGTGTGTATATACCCCTTTTGTCATTCAGGGGCACCTTTCTCAAAAGCATCATTGTTAACTACTGTAACAGCTTCGTTGTTAACTACAGTAACTGCTTCCTTGGATTCATCCTTTGGATTACTGCGTAACGTCACCTGTGATACACAATAACAATAACATACACCTCATATATGCTCAGATCAGTACAAATCCTTATTACAATGAGGCCATACACAGGATCTCTCTTTTATGCTCTTTAATACTACAAAGTTGACAACAAAGTTGTGAACATCAGCCCAACATTTGTCAAGAGAAAAACAAGGCTAGAGTACAGTAGCCTATTATGATGAGTAAAGGTTTCAATAAAACATTTTTAGATATTGTATTGTTCTCCGGGTCTATTTGAGGATTATTCCCTTCATATTTGGTTTAATCTTGCTGAGTTCTGCCTCTGATATGAAACAGTGGGAATGTTACAGTTACCTATTCTCATTGTGATGAAACACTATTTGTGTCTTTAGCTTCAAGTTTTGTCCATCACATGAAGCAAAAATTGTGATTACATTTCTCATTAGCAAAGTTGCCCTCGAAACTTTTAAACAATTTAGTCTAGAGGCCATCTTGCTAAAATATCTTTGCATGAGAGAGGACTAAAATGGGGAAAACACTGCCACAACAGAATGTTCCCCTATCTCTGTCTCGTTACGACTGCTCCTATCAATCCATTCATTTGGAGATAATTAAAAAGTTGCCAAAATAACAGTGTTCAAATCTGTGGGCCAGAGCCATTAAAGCGTTTTCTCCCTCTCTCTCCACTGGTGCAGCTGCTAAGCGAGGTGACACTCCAAAATGGCCAGCTGTTATCAGCGCACTCCACACCAGTTGGTCTCAATGCTTTAGAGAATTTGTTTAATAAGATTTTTTACCCCTAAAACCGCCATTTCCTTCCCTTTGGCCCGTGCCAAATTTGTATTTGGATAAGGGAGACCTGGAAAACCCAGGAATTTAAACGCTGTTACTATGAAAATGCTGAAAATCCCTCCGTCTAATGAGTTGTCAATGCTGGCAGGATGGCTGAAGTGTGAAGAGTTGTTGCTTGTATTCTGTGTATTTAAGACGGGTTGGCCGGCTGTCTGTATGTATCCACCAAAGTGTGTGTGAACACGATTGTAATAAAGTAAAGCAGCGCCAAACAAGATCCAAGGACATTTTATCTTTAAACTAAAAGCCATTTAGAGTAAGAAATTAATGTTAAAGATCAATAATTGTTACGACTAGGAAACCCTTGAGGTTAGATTAAATAAAAAATGTAAAAAATGTTGAACCAAATAAAAAAAACTTCTACTCTCCTTTATTGATGTAAGCTCATCACACATTTCTCACTGTCAGGCTCACAGACGGTTATTTTGCGTGCCTTAAAGCCAACAACATTAAATGGGCCTTTAGCAGACTTGGGACAGAGCTGAAATAGAGTTGACCTAATCAGCAGCAGTTCAGAATGAATGAAATGGTGGAAAACTCTCCCAGTGTCAGGGCTTGCTAATTAAAGACGTCCATCAGTGGGGTTGTTCCTGCCAGCACGTCCGCCGTTGCTGACTGTGGCTGAGTGGCAGCAAAAGTGTTTTGCTTTTATTATATTCCAAAAGAGACACAGTTAAAGTGTAATTAGGAATGTAAGCACGGGCGACACACATCACATCACACACATGGGAGTGATTGGCTGAGGTTTTCTGTTCGCTCATGTCAGGCTTTAATTACTTTCCAGGGAAAAAACCAAACAAACGCACAAATCATGCTAGCAAATCCCCATTCCTTTTACAAGATTCCAGTTCCCCCACTGCTTCCCACCCTGGAGCTAGAGCTGGGCTGCTTTGTTAAGTAAATCCATCATGATAAAAGTGTGCTCACCAAACATAAAGCCAGTATCGCGCTGAACAGACACAGAGTTTAATTTAGGAATTCTTGGAATTCTGACCTCATAAATTAAGATGAAACAACATCAACACCCAGCAGATAATATCATCTTCAGGTTACTTATATCACTGGGAGCCTATAGAGTTTCATTATTTCCCTCCTTGTGAAGTGAACCTCAGTGCAAATGTCCCTGTAATTCATTTTGGTTTCTACCTCAAAGTAAAGTTACTGCAACAAAAGTGCTGCCGTGATTGCTTATTCATTGTTTTCAGCACCATCTTTGCAATTGTTCTGTGACAGTCTCAATGTTTTTTTTCCCCCTGGATGTTGGGAGCTGAGTTCAAAACATGTGGCCTCAGAGATAACAAGGACCAAGACACAAAGATACAGACACAGTTCAGCAATGTTGCAAAGAGGTGGCAAGAGAATCCTGATCGTGGTTCAGTGGAGTCATAATGCAGTCATAGGTTTCACAATGAACTTCACTGAAACTACAACCTGAGAACAGACAGGAAAAAAGATTTGCCAGGACAACATTTCTAAATTCCTTACATTTTTGTTTCCGTTTGACAGGTGATGGCCCACACCCCCACTGAACCCAGTGGGGATGTGGGCCTACCTCAATTTCAGTTTTAGTTTTGGGCTTCCCTCTTCTTCTGGGTCCAACCATCCAAGCTTGATAGTGAACCAGCCTGGCTGCAGAAGGAGACATTGTGATTTGTTGCCCTATGACCTTAGCGGCACATTTTTTCTCCACCACCTTCACCTTTAAATTTTAAAAAGGATAACCCAGTTGTTACAATTAATTATTTGTTGGGTTTAACTGTAAACAGACACACCAATTGTTTTTTTTATTGTATCTCTGAAAAATTGCTTAATAATTGCTGCTGTATTAACGGATGCAATTTCGCAAAAGGATGGGAACCAAAGTTTGCTATGCTACACAAACATTTTCCACCCGACGCCCACACCCTTACTTTCCACTGTGTCACATAAAGAGAATACTACTTCCTGCATTGACGCTGAATGTTGCTACTGTGCTAAGCAAACTGCAGCTAGGTTATTCAGACCAAAACTGTGACTCTATGTGTGATCCAATAGCTTTACTACCAGTGGCGCCACCAGGAGGGGGGCCCAGGGTGAGCCAAAGTAAACCATATGAAATTGGTAGCCACCCCAGTGGTTTCCCCTGGCTAGGGGCATATGCAAAAAATGCTATATATTGTATATATTAACTCCTGGGCAGGGTTGGGGATTAACGAATTACATGTGACAGCGTAACATAATCAGGATACAAAAATAAAGTAACTGTATTTAGTTACAGTACAGAAAATAAAGACGTAATAAGATTAGAGGCACATATTGTACAAATGCAATTACATATAGGCATTACTTGAAGCAGAAAGTTTCCATAAAACGGAAAGTGGACTGCTATTTGCCATTTATGTTTCCTATAAAAACACAAATCTAAGGAGGGATTTGTCACAGGTATTGATTTGCATGTAGCCAGTTGCTGAATGTGGTTATGTCCCATCCCCATCATGTAGACTCTGTGTTGACTAATGCCACCTCCCAGTGAGTAAACACAGCAGCGGGAACCGAGACTGAGCACACCACCGAGACCGACGGAGACCAGTTCTACTACTGGGAATACAGTATGAAGGTGGTTTTCTTTTCTGTTTGGCTCTTGTCACCCCGGGGCTGAGTCAGCTAATGAGGCTGGGTTTGAACCTGTTCATGTCGTGTTCATGGGGAGGATGCTGAGCGAGGTTTTGCTGCCTGGCGCTGCTCTCGGCAGTCATTCCCTGCTGGGCCCCCCCACCCTGACCTGCCTATACATGCAAAATTGACGTTTTGCGTGAAATAAATATGCTTGTCAAGCTTGTATATATGATGCCCGAGATGAGAACAGACATCATATAAAAAATTTTAAATATTGATTTTTTTATTTCATGGGAATGGGATATTTTATAGGTAGGTAGGCCTTGGTAGATTTATTTTGTCAACATAAAACAAGTTATAAAGTGGAACTGAGTATGTAACTCCCCTCCGCTACAGCAGTGCTAAGGATGAATTTGTCTGATACTTTGTGGGGAAAAAGCTGCTCTGCAGTCTGGTGGTGTGGCAGCAGAAACTTCTATGTCTCTACCTGAAGAGAGCAGGGTGAACAGGCTGTGGCTGGGTGAGTACTATTCTTTAGGATCCTTTGAGCTCTGCGTAGGCACCTCAACTCACTGATACATTGATACTCAGGAAATGGGTACTGTTGATCTTCTGAGCAGTTTTAAACACCCACTGGATATAACTGTATGTCTCTTGTCACAGCCCGGCTCATAGACTGGACAAAAACGGGAGACACACGGGTAAACTAAATAACAAAGTGATCTATTAATAATAAAATAAGTAAAACCAATGAGTAGGAAGAATCTGTAAAGTTAGTAGTGTAGGGAGTGGATGAGTGAAAATAGACTGCATGGATGTTGTGCTGTAAAAACAAAGACAAGAAACCAAACAAAGGAACCTGTGAGAAGAGGAGGTCCAACCCAAACCTGACTGCTGCTCTTGCTTATATGCATGGGGCACGCCGGGTCCAGGTGTGTCCCATGCCGCTGATTACCCTGCCAATCAGGTCTGCAGCCCTGGAGAAAGAAAGCACACCTACAGCAGTATGAACCCTGCAGATGGGCCGTCACACTTTGTAGAAATACACTAAGCAGACAAGGCATCTTTGATAGGCTACTCACTTGTCTTTATGTACATATTTGGTATTGAAGTAATTCAAAAGTAACTAAAAGTAATCAGGTTACATTATTTTTATTTTGTGATACTTGGATTACCTCACTGAATACATTTTTAGCAAGTAATTAGTAATTGTACTGGATTATATTTTCAAAGAAGGCTAATGCTCCCAGTTTGAGTTAATAGGTGTTTAGTGGCTTATGTGTTGTCCTATTTGTCTCTGTCACTTTAAGAGGGTAACCTCTGACCCTGCCTGAGATGAAAGGGACTGTGATGTTTATTTTAAGAGAGGCCTCTGATTCGTTTATGTAGATGCCTGTCACGTTTCTAAAATTGTGATTAGTTGAGGGCCGGGACGAACAGACAGAGCAGAGCGGAGATACGGGACAGCCTGCTGTTTCCAGTGTGTGTTTTTCTGTGGAGGTAACTTGGCCACAAGTTGCAGTAGACAAAAAAGTCTTGTTTAATTAATATACAGACAACCAGTAGCCTGGCTAGTTTATAATACGTTTGTCAAACTGCTACAAAGTTTTGTGTATTTCTACTGTGTGTAAGAGCCCTACAGGCTAGCAACTTCGCTAACAGCAAGCTAACGTCAAACAGAGGCTGTCCCACTGAGAGCGCCATGCCTGACCTGTTAAGCACCTTTGACTTCAAGGAGACCATCCTGTGCCTGTCTTCATCTTCATCTTTCTGAGAGGATTGCAAACCATGAGAACACCAAGAGTCACCTGGACCATGCTGTAAAACTTGGCTTTACTTAATTTAAAGAGAGCCCAGCAGGCGATCCATTGGCCAGCATAACAAATAAGTGGAGGAAAACAGCTAGAGCTCAATGACAGTTGGATCTTAATGTTTTCTTGGAAAATGCAGCACTGCAGGACTGTTTAACAAGTCGGGGACCTCAGAAAACTTAATGCAGAAGTTTGCCGAGAGGATAAACCATGCGCCTTTCTCCTCAGGTGAGGCCTCAGCTCTGGTGAGTGAAAGCATCTTGTATCTTTCTGACTCTGCTGCTGGTCCGTGCATGGGCAAATTGTTGTGCTGGATGGGTTGATACTAGGCTATGAAGTGCGGTTGTTGTCATGATGTTGTTGTCATATAGCAGCTTTCTTGCTGCTTTATTATTCAGGATTATTAAGCCAATATGCTGGTTTGCTGCGCTGTACAAAGGTACAGAGCCTGCGGACAGGGTTTCCCTTTTGATTGTGGGATCTCTGTGGAAAGCACCTATAGAAAGGGTCTGTATCCCTAAAACCTTGTCTGTGCTGGTTGTTGACTTCAGTGGTGTTGAGCTCACTGCTGTTTGCTTATGGCTAATTTGTTCTGAGCTTGGTTGTGTTGGATTAAATGTTGCATTCTTAATTTAGGTTTGTGACAGTGGCACTGTAACTAGTGTCAATGCTCTCTCTCTCTCTCTCTCTCTCTCTCTCTCTCTCTCTCTCTCAGTGGAGCCATGCTCTTTGTTGAAATGTTAAACATAGTAGCAAGAGAGAGTATTGTAGTTTTACTGGCATCTATGTTTTGAAACATGTTTTTAAAATACTATGGTTATTAAATAATTACACACCTATATACTGTATATGTATTAAATTGTTATATAGTCTAATATAAAACAAAAAATATTTATGCTCTGCCATGTCTGTAATCATGAGTAGGCTTGTTTCCAGCAAATGTTTGGTTCTTTGCAGTCAGTGCAGTCCTACAAATGCTGTAGTTGTTTGTTGTTTTTTTTTAAAGGAAAAGGTCAACTAGTGTATTTGAAGAACAATTGCCTAACACATGCAGATACATAACACATCAAAACAGGATTTTTTATGGAACTCAAAATGTTAGCTGAATTGGTTTTAGTCTATGGAAATTAGACAATTAGTAACATTAACTGTAAAATAAGAAACCAAAGTTTATGACTCGGTGATTCCATAACTCATATTTTAACGTAGTTTTCAACAAGTCTATATACTGCGTAATGGAGTTCTTGAAATTCAGTTGGCTTTTGGTTTTAGTGTGCCACCCCAGGTTTTTCAGTGGCCCCATGTGGACAACCATAGGAAACTTTTCTGTGGGCGCCACTGTTACCCAGCAAAATGCACTTCATGGTACAAATAAGTTAATTGACTGAATTAGTTGACTTGTTTTTCTTGTTTAGTAGTTGGTGTCTTTTTCAAGTTTCTGTTTTGCCAACTCCGTCGAGAGGGATGTAAAAAAAAGCCAAATCTACACACTATACATAGAAATCCATGATTGCGAATTATGGATCATGCTCATGTTCCCATGACAATTGAGACAGAAAACCAGGAGTATTCTTTGAAATTCATCACTGCCTGGCATGAGGCATGGAAAAATTACTGTCACGATACAAATGTTGCAGTGGCAGTGTTGACTCTAAATGAAATTGTTCTAGAATTAAAAGATAAGATCAGATAAATAAATGTATATCAAATGAACATCAGCTAACCAGCAGCAACAGCTTTTTAGATATATAGAAACAGCTGAAACAGGAGCAACTAAAACATGAATTGTTTAGTGTGTACTCAGCAAAATATAATCAAAACCATATCAAAGGCTTTTTCCCTCCTGAGGATACAATCAAAAAATGCAAATGCAAAGCAGCTGCTGATGTAATTTAACAGTACAGAAGCAAGCAGATAATGAGCAGAATTCAATGCAAATGTCGTTGCTTCCTGCATGTGCTTTTATTTAGATGCGTATGTCATGAAACATACTTTACACTGGAATTAATTGTCTTTGGTGCATGGCTCGCAGTGAAATGAGACAAGGGATTATACTGATTGTTATGGTGGTGCAGCATAGTCTGGATGAGGGGTCAGGGGTGGTATAAGCATGTGCTTTAAATGCATGAAACCCCAGGAAATCAAGATTGCAGTATTTCTTTATCGCCTCCAATCTGCGATTTCAATGTTATTGCTTTTTGTAACACTTCCACTTCTGAGGCGTTAAGTTTCTTTATTATCTGAGTGTGTCATTGCACTTTAACTTAATCCTGTACGCTGTTGGCACTTATCTGTCATATACACTTCAGCTTTTCAAACTTAATTCTCTTGTATAACTGAAGGATCTCTAAACATACATAAAAAAAATTATAAAATCAGTAGAGTTTAAGCAGTAAAGTGTCCTGGCGGCTCATGTGATGAACCAAGAGAATTATCACCTGAATCTGCAGCTCTCCTCAGATTTACAGAGCTTTATAGTGAGTTCACTGTTTAGTTTTAACTTTAATGTTTGAGTTCACTGTTAAACATTTAGCAGCTAAACAGCCAGATGTTTTCCTCAGGAGTGGGTAGAGACCAAAACTAGAGCGAAAAGAGAGTGAATCTTGCTTTTGGACACTCAGATGCCAAATGAATGTTGCTCTGTATCTGCTGGATGTGTAAAGGTTTGTTTCCACTGTCCCCAAGTGGCCAAAATAAATGTATTATAATTGCAGGAATAAGGTTGTTACCATAAGTGTAAAGTGACGTAAGCCACGTGTGGTTTAATCACAGTAACATGTAAAAAGTTAATGTATGACACGAGGAACACTGTGAATGCATACAAAAAAACTCTGGTTCTCTTTACGCTGTGGACAAGTCCTGGGTTTCAGAAAGGATGCAACATAAAAATTCTATGAGTAACCTATTGTATGAAAAGACAGAAAATAAACAGAGTGTAATAGGGTAAATATTTTGTGTTATTTCTGCTTTAAAATTAAGGATGTGAATGCTAACTGATTCTGTGCTGCTCCAAGTGAGTTAAGGGAGGCTGTGTATTCCCAAAGAAAAGCAGAAATCAAACCTAAATGTCTAGTGATGAGGTAATATGTATAGGCTATTTATGTGCAAACAGTAGCTGAAATGTGTTGCAGTGCTGCACATTTGCTCAGTATTGGTGCACCAGCACAGAGGGAGTTGATGGGGGCAAATACCGTTACTCTTTTGTCCAGTGTTTTGGGACTGAAACAAGCCAGGAAATCCTAATACTGGTCATCTGACGAGCTACTGAGATGAAACAGGCTTTAAGCCAATCTAAAAGGCATTTCCACCGCAGTATTTCCACTACATGTAAGCAATTCCAAGTGGGACGTTCATTTGAATAACTCACACTTGAACAACTCTCTGGTCAGCATTTAGCGTTTAAAGCCACATTAGTGTTTTCATTCTGAAATCAAAGGACATCTGGCTCCTTCCCTTTGCCAATCTGTGCACAAAAAATGGCTGTACCATAGCTCCACTGGATAAATAATTGTATGACTATAAGCAGAATTGAGAAGTAATGTATATGGCTTTCTTAATAAAGCTCTACACAGTCATTTATTTTTCTTTTCTAAAGTCTTTTCTAAACTGTAATGCCTGTGATTGGTTCTGGTCTCAATATGGGCCACACTTTTTGCCAAATGACTCATTGACAGAATCTTGTGGATAAAGTTGCCAAAACAACGTCTTTCACTTTGGTAGTCTATTTTGGTGAAGTCAGTCAATCTGAAGCTTCATTTCACGTCAGTTTAGTTGCATGTTGGTGCCAGTTAGAGGTCAGGGACTTAACTACACTGTGGACAGATGCATGTCCTTGAACAAAAATTTAATGCTGGTACCCCTTAGCATTTCTGTTCTACTTGACGAGATGACTCACAATAATTCTAGACAAAAAGGTGTTTCATTATCAAAGTCTGCAGACCTTTTCAAACCCAACACTTGCAAATACATACATGCACTTAATTAGCAGACGCCCTAGCTGACTAAATGGCGAACCTCTAAACATGCCATCCTGGTGGCTCGGTTTGCTTGTAGCACGGCCCTTCGTCATTGAGTAGCTGAATATTTGACAAGGTCGGGGAGAATAAGGGCATCTTGAAATACCAACAGCTAAGTAACTTTTATTCCAAACCAGAATACAGAAGCGTCAGTGAACGTGGAAAGCCAGATATCTCAGCACCTGGGAATGTAATTGTTGAGTTACTGGGCTTGATAAACAAAGCCAATACTGCGATCAGGTCCATCTAACACTTTACACTGTCTTATCATGGCAATGACCACGTCTAAGCCACAGGGCTGTGTGGATGTGCTTGAGTGTGTCTCAGTGTGTGTGTGTGTGTTTGATAGAACCACTCAGGTGTTCTCCCCTAGGCCTCCCAGATATCATCAGTCATTATCCTCATCATTCATCAAACACTGCAGGTGCACGTGAGCCTGGATGCCTCACAGGTGCCCCCCCCCCCCATGTCTACCTACCTTTTCCTGCTGCTCTTTCACTCGCTTCCCCCATGGGGCCTTTCCAAATGTAACTCCCGGGAGGCCAGAGGAGATGCAAATTTGTACATTCTGGAGGAGCATGCTGATGTAGTGAGTAAAGAAAGAAAAAGCAAAGGGAATACATATGGAAGAAGAAACACTGCAGACAATATTTAGTGCTGTGTTCACTGTCCTAACCCTGAAGCAAAAATCTACCCTGAAACAGATTAACTTGTGTGATCGCGGTGCTTTGGACACTTTAGTCTAATTTAGTGAAGATTAAAAGTCCTATCAGTTCTGGTAAACAACAACCTCTATGCAATGTTTCAGTGCTGTCGTCGTGAGCTTTTTTTTACATACAAAAAAGTCCAACAAAATCCAACTGAACCTAAATTGCAGTAAAACACAGCTCAGTGTTTTCCACAGAATGATTGTGTAATGGGAGGGACTGTAAATGTATACTTTATTTGAAGATATTTGAAAGAACACTTAACCCTATTTCTAGTAGGTTATTTCTTATTTCATCATTTTATTCTACTTAATTCTCCTCCTTATTTTAATGTTTACACAGAGACTACTTACAATCTGGTCACCTTGCTTTTCCCTTCAGACATACACACATCTACACCTATCTCTGTTTCTCTCTGCACCTAATTAAAGCTAATTGTTTATAAGAAAACTATTACTGTCGTCTGCATAAATAGTTTGACACACTATTTCATGTATCTAAAACAATATTAGAGCTTTTTCAGGGGCCCTCCTCATCTCTGAACGGTCTGCGTGGTTTAGTCCAATCCTGCATGATGGTGGACGAGAAACATTTTGTCTTCAAACTACGCTAATGCTAAACACATCAGATGAACTTTGCTTGCTTGCTGATACATGAAGCAGCATAACTTTCAGTGTGAGAAAGCTCTGGAAGTGCTTACTTAAAATCATTTCAAGCAGTCGTAGTGTGCACTGAAAGGGCATTTGCAACACTAACCTCAAGCACTGTATTATACATTACACACTTAAAAATGCTTGCAATGTACAGTTTTCAAAGTAAGAACTTCTGAAATCTAATCTGTTTATTACAGTTTTTTGATCATTTTTACTATTGTGCTTGATAAAAATAAACCATCAGCAGCATCAGAAATGTTTAATAATTTAGGCTGAGATATTAAAATTATTGCAAAATGCTAGCACTTGATAGAAACAAATTCTCTTGGTGATGAATTCGGTCAAGTCTTTAATTATGAAATACAGCAACTCTTTATCAGTGTAGGCCTAGCGTGAGGTGGCTCTTCATCTTTAAATTCTTGCCAGGGCACGTTGAAGACTTACAAAAAACTGTGACAGAAGTCATAATCCATAACCCTCTTAGTGGAAGCTTCACACAGTAATTACAGTATGTTCAGAAAAAAACAACTGTGTTTAAAATACTTCACTAGTCATGACCGTACTAACAGCTACAAATGTTTAGTTGTTGATTTTTGTTATTTGGACAGGTGTGATAATGGAAGCACAAGTGGTTCGCTAGTGGGGACCACGGAGGCTGCATATGTATGGGGCCTGGATAATATTTCTGCTACACCACTAAAAATGAAGCTAACAGTATAAATGCCAAGTGCTGTATTTGAGTTTGATGCAGACTTTATGAAGAATCTTGACACTATAATACACATTTGTTCGACTGTTGTTGTGCAAGCGGTACAGAATTTGGTCTAATGAGCTCTATGTGCCTCTGATATTAAGTTAAGCCAACCTTGGGCTCTGGAGCATACTTGCTTGCAAGGAGATTATTTACTAGGTTAAAAAAAAGATTCAGCAGCACAAGTAAACCAGTCATTTCTTTTTCATCAGGACTTCAATTTACCAAAGCAGAGCAGTTTTCAATGAGTACAGTTCACTTGCTGTGTTTTCTAGTTGCAATTTCAGACCCATGACCCAAATGTGTTTTAAGGCTTCTTGAAACACATTTGGGTCAACCTAGTGTCCCATGCTTTCCTGTAGGTCATCATTATTCATGCTCGCTCTGCCAATGGACATAGCGGCATTTTGTAACTTTTCAGGCCTTGTATTTTAGTCTGCTAGTGAGTAGACTTGTACTGTGCTATGCTTGTAACATTTCCCCTCTCTCCAAAGAAGGTTAAAGTCAATGGCAACCGCAATTGGTTGAAGATACTAGAATTCGTTTCGTCCCTCATCCAAATGACTTCTTCAGTTCTGCCTGACTGGTAGGGAAACTAAGCTTTTTAACCTCAGTGGGGTCGTTTGCCAGGATCGTCGATACGGCTGGTTCGTTAGTGTTTCTGGCTGTTGTAATGAAAGTCGTTATGGTCGTTAGGACTGCCCAAGGCCAAGACTGAACGACCATCGTTGGCATCCTCACCTGAGGGCAATAGGTTACGTTTGTTGAGTTTCCTGGAAGTGATTTTAAGTGTGGGATAAGTTACAATAGGTAGTCCTAACGACCATAACGACTGTCGTTACAACAGCCAGAAACACTAATGAACCAGCGGTATCGATCCCGGCAAACCCCACTGAGGTTAAATAGCTTAGTTTCCCTTCCAATCAGTCAGAATTGAGTCAGAACAGAAAAGTCCTTTGCATGAGGGACAAAACGTCTTCTAGTATCTTCAACCAAGTCCAGTTGCCCTTGACTTTAACCTTCTTTGAATAACTATGTCCTGGATGACTGAGAATCTTCACAGACATTTCCGCTCTCCTTTTATCTGTGTCTATGTCTTGGTGCTTCACACTTGTTACGAGTTTTCAATTTAAGTGTTCCTTTTAGCAGAACTTCCTAATTTTCCAACACTGGGTGGGTTTTGTTTTTTCCCATGTATTTTCCTGTTTTCTGTAATCTAAAGATGTAAAGCAATATTATGAACAGCAACCACTCTATATCTTTATCTCACCGTTGCCACTTCCCAGATTACTCTGCAACACGCCTTGCATTCTAACCATCTTGTTTGTTGTCGTGCTGTTGTGCAGCCTTATTTCTGGTCATCCTCTTTCCTCTCCAAAGTCCCCCAGACTGACTTGGCGTCACCCCAGCCTGAACGCTGCCTAGTGGCTGATTGAAATGCTTTAATTGGGGTTTGGATGATACGAGCCAAAGACATGTGCCTCTGCTCTGTGCCTCCTCTGCTCTTCCATCCCCACACTTCCCCTCGCCTCCAAACTTTCACTGCCAGGGCCACAATAGTAGGACAGCAGAGAATGTTTTCTCGTTTGTGAGGTTGGCGCAGCAAACTGGTAAACACCAGCCTGTTACAGAGGGGAGCCATTGGTGCACGAACCAACTGTGATGATTTTAAAGTGGGCGCAGGGCATTATGAGATAGTAGCCTTCTCTATCATCCCCAAAATGAGCTTCCTAACCTGATATTATCTTACGCATCTGTTGTCACTAACTTTTTTTCTGGTTTCAAGTGGTGTTTGTGTTGTTAATGGGAAACTTCCATTCACTCCTCTTTAAATGTTTAATATGACATCTGTGTTCCATCAATGTGATTTTATTTCTTTATTTAGTGTATTTTTTTCACACAGAGCCAATCACACATGCCATTAACATTAAATGAATACATCTCTTTTCCTTTTTCCAAACGCCCAGATGGTGACCAATGGAATTGTTCCTCCAAAACAAATTAAGGACGAGAGCAAATGTACAGATGGAGGGTAGAAATTAATTTCTTGCAAATTACATTTCATATGTAAATTGCCGTCACATTAATGGTCTGGTTAATGCCTCTGCAAACGGGGAATAAGTGGAGAGAGCCCAAGAGGGAGATGCAAAGAGGAAATGAGAGAGGGAGACAGAGGAAATGAAACGAACAAGAAAGGCAGAGGATGAGGGTGAAGAAAAGAGAGAGGGATAATGTGCTGAATACTGCAGGGACACCGAGCCATTGTGCACTGATATGAACTCCACACAACTTTATCCAGGTGTCTCCCACTTTGTCTTATGAGACCTTGCAGCCCAACACTGCTTCTTCTTGGCGCTGGACTTTGCATCAGTAGAATTAAACAGAAAGCAACCTTCCCTTGCTACCTGCCCCATCATTTTACCCTCTTAAATCACAGACACAATACATTCAGGGTGATGGCACCATGAATTGCGCATCGCTTGCAACAGCCATCTGCCCTTTCTCAAGGTCGGATTACCAAAATACATTGCACTAATGATATTACGGTGCAAACATTTCTGAGACTGAGTACAATTTGCCCTTGTTTTAAGTCTGTATATTGTCCACCTGCAATTTTCCTTACTGGTCTTGGTAATATTTGTTCTAAAGTGTGTACAGAAGTAGCATATGACATGAAACAGTTAAGCAATGTTTGAGTCAAAAAAAGAACAAATTCAGCTGCAAGAACAAAACTTTTCACTCATCTTAAAATGTTTGATTCAAAAGAGAATGTATTCTAATTATCTATTAACTCCCCCAACTCTTTCATTCGTTTCTGTCTGCAGGGTGTCTCTCATTTTTCCATGACTCACTGTGTATGGAGTGTTTTGTCAGATTGTTATTTGGGGCGCTTTAACTGTGAGCTCCCCCTCGTGCTTCTGGGAGCACGGAGAGCTGAATACTCTACCCTGCTCTGTGCTGGACTATTACAGTGCGTAACCATCAACTCCGCTTCTCACAGCAGTAGGTTTTATGTTGTTTACCAGTTTCATTCCCTCATAGTGAATATCAGGTATTGATGTGCATATGATGTGCTGCAATGCGCATTTTCTGCCATGATCACTGGAAAGTCTGGGTGTGACACCCCTTATAAATGTGCTTCAGCTGCCACCAACTCTATGAAGACACCAATAATTTCACTCTTAACTGCGTGTGGTTCTTAGCACTGGTGTTTATGAATTGGGATTTTTTTTAACAAGGCTCATTTGCATAGGAAGGGGCCATTGTTGCACAGAATGTGTGCATATTACCTCATTTAAATACATGCAAATAGCATAGGAGCACCGAGACGCTATTTGCTTGGCAGCGCAGTTAGGGGTGCATTTCACAGTTTGCGGGTGCTTTGAGAATTACACGTTTTCTTCTCTCTTGTTTGTGCAGGTTTAGCAAAATCTGCACAGTCCTTTTGTGAATTCGCCCCTCAGTGTGTAAGGGCTGGAATCCGCAGTAAGGTAATGGTGCCAAGCAAAGAGGAAAGAGAGAGGTAGAGGGGAGGTGCAGGGGAAGGGGAGGAGAGTGTGTGTCTGTGTTAGTGTGTGTGTCTATGCTGACGGAGCTACTGTGGCACGAGGAACACTTTCACTTTTTCTGTCACTGTCTCTGCTTCCCATCCTCTCATTCACACACGCATACAACCACAGAGTCAATAACATTTACCACTTCACCTTAACAGCATTCTTACATATACTGTCATGTGCCAGCCATGGCAAATTCCCTGGCCCTTCGCAACTATTGCAAATGTTTATTTACAGCATCTTTGTGGTGCTAATGACAAAATGCGCTGAGTGCAAAATAGCAATTTTAAGCACTTACTGCAGCCTAGATGCTCTTATACGATACAGATGGTGATTGTAATAACTAATGTCATCAGAGGTTAAACTTGAAGCCTCAGCTCAGTGGTAACGGGAACTTTTTAAAAAATGTAATACTTGTAAACATATTTTTGCCAAAACAATACAGTTGCACAGTAAGAGGAGCACCTCATGTTATGTAAGTAAAAGTCTTATTTATTTCCTCCATGGACAATAATAAGTGATTCACAGTTCAACTCTGTGAAACTCTCCCGGATCTTGATGAATTTGGCAACTATGGCACTGTGTTTTGTTAACAAGACAGCGTTTTGAATCCTCTACAGCTCTGAATGGCTTCTTCTCCTTAGCAACAGCAGCCACGAGTCTAGTAGTATTTGGAGCCCCCTGCCATGCCAAACTGACCGACAAAATAAGATTTGTCAGAAACAATTAACACAGGTGAACATAACACAAAGTCATCATTATTTATTTAAATCTTTTGGGTATTTAATGCCTTTATTAGCGAGCTGGTAGTTCAGAAATGAGGTGAAACGAGAGGAGCTATGAACGGTTCATGGCTGAGGAACATTGAGGATCACTAAAAGAAAAATTTGAAGTGGGACTTCAATTTGGGGAAATGGTACATTCAGTAACACTGTCTCCTCTCACTTTGCACGTCTGTATAGTTTGCAGTCTCTCATACATGAACCAGAAATTATGTCTTTAATTTTTGCAGAAATTTAATACATTGCAATTAGTGTTTTTTATTTTTCTTAACTTTCCTGTTTAGAATGAGATGCATTCCCCTTTTCCTAATCTGGACCTACCAAATGAGGCCCATTATCATATAACCAGATGGAAATTAGATTATTATTTCCCCTGGCTAATGGCCTCACACCATGCCCTGTTGGCGAATGTGTGGGCTGGAGAGCATCAGAAGCAGTACTGTGTACAACTGGAATAGTGTATTCATAATGTCTGTATTGACACTATAATAACAAAAGCATGAGAAAGACTTCTGATTCATGGCCATTGCTTAAATATCATGAAATACTAGTGTCATAGTCATATTATTTGTTGAAACAGAACTATCTCCATTTATTTCCTTTATGTAGTCAAAATGAAAATTTAAAGGTTGCTCCTGGCAAATGATGAAAAGAATAACGTCTACGCCCTGACTCCAAAGCACAAACGTATTTAGATGGACAACAAGACTTTGAACCAAGTCAGCTCTTTGATCAGATGAAAACAATTAACAATTTAATAAGTAGACAGAAACGTAAATCAAAGTACATCAGTCCCAACAAGTGGGAGCAGAGAATCAATAACACATGAAATATGTCGATCGAGCATATTAAAAAATATATATATATATATTACAATGTCCAAAATACATACATGACAGGAAACACATACACATTTACATGACAACAAGCATTTTAAACACGCCAGACCAGATTACACCAACACCAGAATTGTCACTCATATGCATCTCATTTTTCTGTTTACATACATTTATGTTACAGGCAGCAAGAAGCTACACTAAAATATATATTCTAAATTTACTAAGTCACTAAGTCATATTCTTGGTTTAGACCTCTTGGTGTCAGAAGTATAAATATGTAAAAGAAGGGTGTTTTTAGTCTTGGCAATTACATTTTAAACGAGCACGTCTGACCAGTCATAGCATTTACAGTATACATGTCTGCTTCTTGTGTAGGCTACTTTGTGCGAAAATTATGGCCTATCAACTTTAATTCAAGCCTGCCTCACTTCTTACTTACTTTTTTCAGTATAGTGTCAGGCTCTTAACATGTATGACTCAATGTTAGAGTTGGCCAAATGAAAAATTACAGAAATTTGTCTCAAAAAAGTATTCTTCTGATTTTTACTTCTTCTGTCTTGCTCCATCATCCAGTGCTATTAAGGTTTTTAGCAGTGCTTTTCAAAGACCACATGCTGTAGAAGAGCTAGAGTGCTGTGCAATTATCAACCTCTCTAATGGTGTCCCCTCTTACGTATGGCCTCAAAAGGCTATTTTCTGTTAGTGGTCATGGATGGGAGGGAAAAAAACAGAGCTGGCCCACTTCAGTGGAGAGCAAAAGAGCTTGTAGACATATAAATGGAGATAAAACCGCAGGAACTCACCGGTGGATTAGAAGAAGCAATTTCCCGCACTACTTTCAGAAATGTTATCAACAAAAGAACAAACTGAACAAAGTGAGCTTCGTTCTGAGACAAAATGCCCACCGTGTAAGTAAAAAAAAAAAAAACAGCCTGTACAAAATGGATGGATAAAAGCTAGATAAAAGCTGAATACAAGCAGAACAACAAGAAACATTCCTGATTGTCTGAAAATGTAATATTTACCAATGAACGGTGGGTAAGAACTATGTTGTCACAATTGCAGGATGTTGGACAAAAACAACAGCATCCAAATAGAGTGAGTACCTGAATGTCTTCCTTGATTTTGATTGGCTTGTGGGTGATTTCATGTTTTCAAATTACACTCCTGGCTGATGAGATATTATCCTAAGTGTCGATCAAAATCCATGGCTAATTAAGCCCAGAAGGAAACTAGAGCACTCTGGATTTTTCTGTAATTATTATTTATTGGGTGCAAGGACTCATTTTGCGATGCAGTGTGTGTCTTCATTAGAGCGGAAGCCTTGGTGTAAACTGAAAAGCATGGAGAGCTCTCACAAGACTGATTGGCTTGATTGGTGAAGGATGAAGTGGGTGGAGCAGTTGTTTTAACCAATCATCTTTTAGCAAGAAATGTTGTTAGGCTCAGGCAAGAATAATTTACATTTAGTTACACAATAATCTTTTGAGAAAACAGCCTCATGGTCCATTTAGTGGCAGTTCTGGAGCTTTTTATCATATCACGGGATCATCAGCAGCAGATGCTGTTTACCCAGTTGTCGTAGAATTGTAGATGCTCAAACTTCCTTTTTTTCTGATCACTTTGAGGACTTCTCATTCATTATAAACCTAAATACTTGTATATGATCTGCTGGTAAATGCTAACAAAACAGTCTATTAAAAGGGTCACTATGGCTATACTAAATGGGTTCTTATGGGTATAATAGATTACTTCCAGTTGGTTACGCATAATGTGTAATTTTTTTCACTACTGTACCAGTGGTGGTACTACAACAAAGGTCAGAGGGTCTCCAAAATGTAGAGTTTGCTCACCTTGAGGCACACCGCCAGTGTGTCTGAATGAGTAAGGGGTCAGTAGACAAAAGAAGTTTCCCCCTGGTGGTAGCAATAAATACAATGTGTTATTAGTGCTGGACAATAAAACAATAACAATAATTATCGCAATATATATATTTTTTCAATAACAATATAACAAATGTTCAATACATTTTCAATAAATGTTGTATTGTATTCACTTGAATCATACACAAATTTGGACTTCTTTTTTTTTATTAAGATGTTTATTTTGTTGAGGGAAACGGACTGAAAAAAAGCAAACAGACAGCCATTCATGGAGGTAAATGGTGCATCAATGAATATACTCTTCCCCTGTTCCTGCAGGCTGTAATTTTAACATGGAATGCATATTAACTTACAGACAGAGGCATAGTTTTAGGATATTATGTTGCCTGCCTCAATCTTACAGCTGATCTAGATGCAGGATTACCAGCTATTGCATGGGTGGAATTTTGAGCATACATGTACTTGCAACAATGTGAATATTGACATTATCACTGAGGGTGGTAATGTAATGGTGACTCATGGGTACAACGTCTGTCTTGGATTATTATGCTGAAAGAATAATTCATGTTGTAGACAACTGAATGGATAACTGGTAAACTTTAAAGCAGTATTTACGATTTGCCACCTGTAGGCAAAAATATGAAAAAGTTATAGTGTTACGTAGCTAGAAGAAGATGCCATTAATGTGTCATGTTGCACATTAACAACTTACAAGCCCTTAGTGTGTGATGCTGATCAATTTAGTTGAGTTTAGTGATGAAAAAATTTACTAATTTTATCAATCAGTCGATTGACAGAAAATGTATTGGCAACAATTTTAATAATTGATTAATCATTGAATTCTGTTTCAGCTTTATAAGTATTGCTCAAATTGAATATTTGGGTTTTGGACTTTGAGTCAAACAAAGGAAGAAAATTTAACAATTGTATGACATTTGATTGACCTTGTGTGGCCTGTCCAATATTTTGTACTTTTCCGGTTTGTTTAACTTCCAGTTGCTTTTGCTTGTCCAGTAATGTTTTCATCACCTTAGAAATATTGCCAATGTAAGATCTATTTTAAGTGTTAGAGATGCAGAAACTTGTTGTACATGTTCTCGTTTCCTCACTTTTGTCACTATTGCAACAGCCTCTTCTCTTTTCTTTATTAAAAAACCCTGAAACGACCACAGACTGTACAGAATTCAGCTGCTGGGCTTTAGACCAGAACCAAGAGATGTGATTACATCACACCTGTTTTAGCCTCTTTGCCTTGGCTCCCTGTTTCTTTAAGGACTGAATTTAAGTTCTTATTGTTTACTTTTAAGGCTCTCCGTGGCCTGGCTCCAGATTATATAATAGATATTTGAATTCCTTACCAACCTTTGCATTGTTTGGGCTCTCAACAACTTTGATGCTAACTTGCTGGTATGATAGTGAAGGTTATTAAGTTATAAACATTATTCTTCATAGTCTTGAATCTGATTTATCAACATGAATTACAACACACAGTTTAACCCAACTATGTTATATCATGTATATTTTACTGATGATCAGTTTGTTACTTCATAATAAGACCACTGTCATGGAATACTCAACTATTTGTGATTGTTTTACTAACCGTTTTCCACTTTGACTGTGCTTTGCATGTTATCATATTATAAACACATAATGCCTTCTGACCAGTCACCATAACTTTTAACAGTAACACGACCAGCTCATCTCTGCGCTATGTGGGAAAAGTGTTATTTTTTACCCTTGCAGAAAAGTCCGTTCTGCTTTATAATACCAGTTGAAACAGCTTTACCTCAATCTGCTCCATGATTTCAGGTCCTATTAAGAATTAAGTTTACCACTGACTTAAAGCTGAAGACAAAAACAAAATGGCAGATGGTTTGCCTTTTTGTTGTGCATATCGGGGACTGCAGAATGGTGTTTTTAAGAATGCAATTAATAGTTTTGCTGCCAGTTTTGCCAAGCTTCACACCAGATACGACTAAAGCACAGAACAAACAATTCACCAATTCAGATTGCCCATTGTGGCAGCTGTCTCTGGGAGTCTCTCTTCTTCTTTCCTGCGTATGTATTCATCTCCGCCTACTTCTGCTCCTTGATCCCTTAAGTAACACCCTCCCCATCCCACAGCAGTCTCCTGAAAACACTTAACTCCTGCTCCTCTGTTACTCACTTCAACCTTCAGGCACCTTTTTCTGTGAAACTAGTTCTACTGGGCTTCACCTGTCTGGACCTAATGGAAACCACCGCTTTTCCTACACGTTTGGGCTTTCCTCGATTGATAAGGTCAAGACCTCAAGCGGCCGGTATCTCTGGCTCATGTGGTTTTTGTTTACGCTCTGAGTTTTGGGTTTACTCTCCTCTGCTGGAGAGTTTTTTTTCACTGTCATTCTCCTTCCCTGCACCTCAGCAAGCCTGTATTTACAGTATAGGAGTGTGTGTGTGTGTGTGTGTGTGTGTATGTATGTGTGCTTGCATGCATGACCATGTCAAGCCTCAGCCCATTGATGTTTCTCTGAGCTTTCTCCTCAGCCAAAGGAGCACACAGCTCCTCCAACATCCAACTGTCTGTATCCACTTCAAAGGCAGACGAGACTAAGACAGCTGAGCTCAAACAGCAGAGAAGCCTGGATACGAGCCTGCCTGTGGGTTCTCCTATTCAAAGACCCTGACCTGAATGTGCGCGTGTGTGTGTGTGTGTGTGTGTATATACACTGTATGTGTGTGTTTGAGAGAGAAACTGAGAGAAAGTGTGAGTGGGATAGCTGAACATATAAGTTCAGACATGATGTGTGATAGTGTGACACCTAAAATACATTAAATACAAAAAAACACACACAGGCAAAAACATGTGCATAGGGTCAGGTATGTGGTTTGTGCCACAAACAGGTAAAATGACACAGACAAGAGGAAAGTGGCCCCAAGGGACACCACTGACAGCCTGATAGTGCTTACACACAGAAACCTTAAGTTTGACGCAGGACACGCATTCAACCTCGGCCATTCATACCAGATTGCTGTAATCCCTGTGACTGTAATTCTGCTCACATCACTGCTAAACCATAGATGTTTACTAGACTAGGGTGTGGAATAATTCTGGAACGTCACCGTTTTCCAAGGGTAAGCAAGCCTGAGACATGTTTTGAAGCACCGTGGCATGTCAACAACCTGTATGCGGTCTGTAGTAGTGATTTCTTTTACCTTCTTTCGACATACCAGAACATCTTTTATCATGCAATATCTGCACAGAAATGCACGGTGTCAAAGAAGACCAAGATGTTGAGATGTTGTATAGATCTTGGATAAGTACTGTGCATCTTCTGGATATATATTGCATGTATAGGTGAGTCTTTGTAAAAAAGAGTCCTTAAAACGGACATATAAAGAGTAAAACTGGATTACTTTGTGTAATTCTACTACCTCCCAAGAATGACAGCATGAGTCATTTCAGCAAGTATCCCAAAACAACATCGGTTTTATATTCAAGTGCAAAGCCCTTTAGCAACTGTAGTGATTATGATGGTTGAAAAGGAGGAAGGTAGGTTATTATAAGGTTATAATAAATAAATAAACAAAGCAAACAAAAGATCAGCCTTTAACACAGGAGACAGCTGTTTGTTTCCCCCTTGAAGCCAAGAGTAAGTGTTGCTTTTTTTTTAAATTTTAAAGCATGAAAACAATCATTCACAAACCTTAACCACTTGTTTATTATTGTAACCCTGATGAAGAAGCTCCCCTAACCTTAAATGAAGTAGTCATTTTAACCTAAACCACAATGTCTCCCTAAACATACCAAAGGCATTTTGTGCCTAAACCTAACCTAAAATTTACCTGTGTCATATCATTAAACATTATTATAATAATGTATTATACAACAATGATTTGTGATGGTTTTGGATGGCACAGACAAATTATGCCTTCAAAAACTTACATGAGAGCTTACAACTAAAACATTAGCACTGATAACTTGCATAAACGATATTTACTTAAACACAAAATAAACATGATTTAAGTTTGCAAAGCAGACAATGCAAAAATATATGAAGTAAAAAAATACTTTATTACCTCAAAAGGTTTTTTTTCCTGCTGAAATTGCACAGCTGTGCTTTTGACTGTCTTCGGTCTTAGATTTGGAAAAAGTTGTTGGTGTGTTGCTGATTAAAACTCTTTTATTCCGTTGTGAATGAAACCAGGCCCATTTAAGCACTGTCTGTAGGTCAACTACCTATCTGTAACATACTTATGGCATCATGAATGTGGATTCACGTGGTCTGTCAGTGAGAACAATTTGTTAATAAAGTGTATTTCTGTTAGCTTTTTAACAGGAAAAACATACAGTATATTGTAACTGAGCGGTAATTGCACTTTGAGTCACTGGTGAGGGGAACTCCACTGCAGCCATTGGCAGTTGAGCTTAATAATTCGGCATTAAAGATTTGCTCTTTCTTGAACTGAACACCTAGACTGTGCAGCCGTCTGGTGTCTTTGCACCCCTCTGGTTCTCCTCCAAGGCTTGTCAGTAGAGACATAGCCACATTTTCTTATATACATAATGCTTTTCCCTAAAGCTTATAAAAGTAGTGTCTTTGCAACCACACTCACTGTTAACACACTTAAATACACATACCCAACTACTTTATGTACTGTATTTGCCTTCGGAAAGATGGCCTGAATTAGGGAAGACGAATATCAGAAGGAACCTATGTATTACCGTCACTTGTCTATACGTGCCGCCTTGTTGACACCCAGACAAGCTATTATTGAGTTCTTAATGAGATGAAAGGGAGCAAAAATCCAATCAAAATGGCATTTTGAGCTGCAGTGCCCCTTTCGGTTTTACTCCTCCGTAATAATTAACATTACACTCAAGCCCTGGCAGATGAGGACCTTGTAATGAGGGTAGTGAAATAATGATATCCCATTATGACATGCAGATCCCTTGCTGAATGCAGTGCCAGAGCTACACTCTGTGGTGAGGCAGGTTACTCCTTCAGGATACACTCAGGCAGAAGCAGTTGAGTCCTTCATCCTCATACAGCTCAATTTAAGAACGTCAATATGACCAAGGGCACTGGCAAACACAACTGGTAATTGACGCAGTAATCATATTACTTTCAGGGCCAGGTAATGCTCATTGCCGTGCTATTGAAATTGATTTCTGATGCACAGGGAAGACAATACCAAGTATATTAGCAACAAGGGAAAATCAACCATGATAGGTCACCATAATATGAGGTTGTGTTCAGTTGCTAGTACACTGGCCTATTTGTTTTTTTGATGTTCCTCATTAGAGGCTAAAAACAGAATAGAGGATATGAGATATAACTGAAAGTAAACTACGATAGGCAGAAAGAGCCATGGCAAGAGCAAGAAATCTTGGAACACCTGGGTAAGACAGGTGTGTCCTTCTACTGGGAGCCCCAACACACATGGTTTGTGTCAAGTGAAGGTTGCAAGAAAGGGGTGCTTTACAGGGATCACAGGGGAAAAAATGACAAGGACCTAGGATGTCCTTTTACACAAGGTAATCCAAGTCTCTAACAGAGACCAGTGGCCTTTTAAGTAAATCTAGGTAATGGAAAAAAACAATCAGCCCAGTAATAAGTTAGGTCTGTGGCATTACTGGTTAATAAACACACTGCTGCTTTATCGAAAAGGCAGGTGGTGCCTTCAAAATCCATCAAATGCCATCAAATTAACATATCTCTAAATAACAGTTTCTGCTGCTTTATTATTTCACTGTAGCCATTTTCCTTCCAAACCATCCGCTGTTGGTGTGACAGGATTAAAAAATGCCTTTATGATCGGCCGATATAATTACATGGTTCAGCTTTTTTTGCTGTTTGTATTCATGAGCGCAGGCGTACAGCAGCTGAATTGGATGTGTTATTACGTGACGTTATTTATTGCCAGGTCAATGCGTTGAACTTAGATTAGCTTCCTCTCAAGCTTTTTAATGAGCAGGTAAGGTAATTGGCCATGTCTGCTGGAGCACCTATGCACTTGTGTGATAGTCATAAACAGGGAGGTGGGGGAGAAAAAAAATCCTTCTATCTTTTGCTTTGCACAGAATAGAGGTGTGAACGGGGGCAGTTGGAGGAATTGTAGTTGAATTTTTGAGCCTTTTTGTGATTTTTAGCAAGGAATGAACTGAGTCGGGTATTCACATTTTGTGCCCAGACAGAGAGAAATATTACAATAGGCGAGCATGAAAAGCAGAAGTGCCTGCTCTCTGTTAATTCTCTCTATTGTACTGTACAACATTTCCAGATTGTTGCATATGCAAACGAATCACAACATTTTCATCCGTGGGAGTTTTGACCAAGCCCAAGCTCCCTTCTCTGCTTATCCTTTCCGGGCATTCACATGCATGCCGCTGCTGATAGTGTTCTGTTGCGTTTTATGTTCTGTGTCTTATCGGGTCAGAGGATTCCACTGAGGAATGGCAGTATTGTCGCCGCTGACCTCCCCAAAAGTCACACAAAAGGAACTAAATTGAGCAGTGGCGCACAAAAAGCTCCAAGGAGACCCCATTTGCAATTTAAAGGCAAATTAGCAAATCAAACACTTTGTCATTGCCAAAGGAAATTGATGTTAAAAAATTGAATGACAAGTGTTTAATCGTAAAAACTTACCTTAATCAACACATCATCAGCTAGCAAAGTAATAAAAGTGAAGGTAACATTGTAACCTTGGAGGCTTTTTAAATGCCACGTCATCTGTATAAAGACAGATTTTAAGGTCATCACTGTCATATCCAATCTGTGGAGTGACTAGTCAGGATAAATCAAATTACAAAGCTATCAATGACAATTGCCCTTGTATGAAGTCAACGCTTTCATCCATATGTACATAAGTTTTTCTGCATTAATCAAACTCACAAAATTGAAAGCAATGTTAATAATAAATGAGATGAACGTTAAGATCCCAGATCTACCCAGCGGGTAGATGCTTAACTGTTTAGACAGGACAGTGTCAGACACATCATAGGGTATATTATTATGCATCATTCACACACATTTGTCATTCTACACACATACAAATACAGTATCCATTCAAAGATTGAGGACGCAGTAAAAAAAAAAAAAAGAGTCTACATTCTCTGTGAGGCTGTACTTAGGCACAGTGGTGTGTTGCCACATAGTAACATGGTGACACTGACAGTGATTACATGCTGATTTCTAACCGGTATAATGTTTACCACGGTCACCATCTTTGTTCAGAACAGAGGTTTTCAAGCTCGCCAGAAGAAAGTAGGAAAATGGAATTTAGCTAGATTACCTTGAAGTCAGCCCGAGTGCTTATACCGAGTTGCATCACACATTGTAAAGGCAAGAAAGGCCCAAACTATTGAGGCAACATTCTTATAGGCTTTTATAATATGTTTAAAGATATTTAAAATATAGTAACAATATACACTGCTCCCTTGAAGGATAGGTTAAATGCAGAGAATGAATGTGTGTGAATGTCTGTACAATATTAAATGGCAATCCGTCACAATTATTTAGATATTTAAGTGTAGACCGACATGGTCGACTGAGTGACTGGCTGAGCAACAGACGTCACCATCGCTAGAGCCAAGCTACTAGCATGACTAAAAGACTGAATGGTGAATATGAATGTGGATTTTTTGAGTTGGTCCGTCTGTCTTTAGAGTACATTCTTGCATTTTGATGTATGTGTTCATTATACCTTCCATGAACGGTCTGCCATAACTTCTGGAGCTCTTTGATTAAGGATCACAGAAATCCATGACAGTAACTCAAGTTCACCTCGGGATCCCAATCAGCAAAGACACAGACAGTGTAGTGAATGGGCTGTTGAGAAAGCTAGTGTGACAGAGACGGAGGCAGTAGCTCCTCTTGGTAAATGAGCTCATGTCGATGCAAGTGACCTGTAATTATAGATAAAAGCCCTTTGCATCAGACCATCATCTGCATCATTGACTCCTCTGCTTTCCCTTAGACTCTTAAATCACTTATCAAAAGGAGCTGGTACAATTCCCCAGGCCCTTGTCACAATGTGTGATGATTATTCACACACCTATTTTACATACGCTTAAAATACACACCATCTTCATACAATGAATGCTCCTACACGTTGATTCTCCTTGTAGAAGAGTTTTTTTTTCCTGCAGAAAAGTCACATATTTTGAGATTTAGATTGATTTGTGTTTAAGAGCATCCCTCTGTATAATGGCAGAAATAGTGAAGGGAGATGAAGATGGTGGGTGAGAGGACATCGGTATGTTTAAGTGTCTTCATGCAATTGTGAATCCCCCGCACAGTTAATGCCAGGTAGCACTACGAGAGAAAAGTCACAGACGCATAATACCTCACATAATATAACAAAACCACTTCTACCTGTAAACTAGGCTTTCAAACATTTGAAAAAGATATTTCCCCCCTGTCTGATATAGAGATTATTGTGAAAGGGACTATGATTGGATATAGATCATAGCTGACAACCCGACTATCTGCTGGAATTTCATACTTACCAGGATATAATTGTAGTAATACAAGCACTAACTGTGTGTTTAGTATTTCACAGGATGCTCACTCCTTTGAAGCTCAGTCTCAATGTGAGGTTTCTGGGGAAGCTTTGATCCAGACTACTCCAGCTTTGTAAAAAAAAAAAATCATAAACAAGGGAGGAAAAATTGTAATGAGACGTCTTTGTTTCCTGGCAAACTCTTCATCACAATGAATGTGATTAAGCAGCAATTTTGTTGTGATGTTCTTCGCACATAGCGCATATCTACCATATGAAAATGTATGCTATAATGAAGCTTGCTGTGAGGCTACACAAGGTAAAGGTGAAAGACTGCTTCCATTTGTTACACGTGCATGTACCTGAGAGCAACTTTGACAGCCGTTTTCAAAAATCTAAATGATCGCCCCCTTATATTAGAAACATAGCCTTTTCATGTTGTTTCAAAGGCATTGCTTGCGATAAATGTCGGGCTGCATCCTCAAAGGATTTTAAAAGCCAGACAGGAAAGGTCTGGATCTTTCATCTGGCATTCACCAAGTGTACAGAGAAAGAAAAAGGTGTGAGACAGCATGCACCCGTATTGATGGCCACGGAGTAGATATGCTCCCATCCTCACGCCCCAACAAGCCAGATGCAAATGTTTAGGCTGCCCCCTCCAGTGCCTGCATGCTCAAGCCTCCCAGAATGCTTTCTTATGTGGCAAAACATAATGGATTGTTGATCATGCCATCGTTGTGATGCCTGCATTGTGATGGAAGTCAAATTGTTGGGAACTTGGGTCTGGACAATTAAATTTCAACCTCTTTACTACCAAAACAACAAATACATTATTAAAAAATGAGCATCAGTCTCAATGTGAGGTGTGTATATATATATATATATATATATATATATATATATATATATACTATACATATATATATATATATATATATATATACACACACCTCACATTGACATCATTGACATCTGACATCAGTAAGGTGCAGTGGAGTCCTTTTAAAGGATGTCAAAAACACAAAGACATTCTTATATGAAAATTAGGGTAGAAACACATTCCTTAACTACCCAAGTAAACGATTTGTTATATCCTGAGGTAAATGTTGGATAGTAGCAAAAACAATGGCCCTTGTACAAACAAGTTAGTACCTTTGGAAGTCCACTAATCGTATTGTAATTGCAGACATTGTGCACACAGCATGAGAATACATTGTAGAATGCATCATCTCTACGTTGCATGGCAACAGCTGAGCCCAGGTAGCAGGTGTGAGCATTATTTTATTCAGGAAGTGTGTGTTGCCCCGTGCTGGCATCCATAATGGAGCCAATCCTTCAGGGCTCCATGTGGATCTCCAAGCAGCTTGAGCCCTGAACGCAGAGGTGCGTTTGCTAACACAGGGGTTTCATTAACCCCCGTGTTAGTGAACAGTTATAATGTTGGCAGCTGCCAGATGGGAACAGGGATGGTAAGATGGTTCATGTCATCACATAATGTGGCAGGTGTTGTGCAAGGAAAATCCTGAGTACTTAATGTTATTGTTATGAGTGGGCTACATCCGGGGAAAGACCAAAGGGGCAAACGCAATGTCGTTGGGGGAATAAATCTGAAGTTTTTTTGAATCTCAATATCAATTGTGCAGACTGATCTGACAATGCTGATCAAATAACAGTCATCAATGTGTAGTATGTTGTTGTTGCATTCTACTATTGCATTGAAATTCATCATACAGAAATAGGACTTTTGGTTGATTAGCAATCTGTATCCGTATGTCTCGTCTTCAACAGTCTTGGGAGCCAGTAAAGGCGGGTTATGCTCGATCAGATTAGATTAGATACTATAATACATAAACTATATAGAAACAACAACTGGCAGTTGGAGGTAAAAAAAATGCCTAGCAACAAGAGTACAACTGATGTCCCCCCCCCCCCCCCATGTTTTCAATGCGTTTCCAGTAGCTACTTATGCTATGGCTCATGTTCCATAGCAAGGATTGTGCAATTAAAGAAAACTCAAGTTCACATCTGGTGTCTGAGAAAAAGAACAATATTTGCAGAATCACTCACCATATTTTGATGCTGCTCATTATCCTCATCTACATAATTGTCCTTATCTTCATCTCTCAGTATTTGATGGCATGGCAACACCTGCAGAGTCAAAGAGCTTCAAACCTGTCTTTCCTCTATGCTGAAGTCCAGAGGGAAATTCATGAAGCCTGAGATGTTGGCCTTGGCCTGCAGGAACTCTGACCATTCTGTGTCCACAAGCTTGTGGATACATAAAGTCCGACTTTTCCACCTTTGCTGACTTGAAGTCTTCTTCCAGGAAATAATTTGTCTGGGAAACTGCAAAAATTGGGGGAGCTGTGCAACCAGCCCTGAAAGCCATTCTTTGGTGACAGCAGAAATGGCTCTGCTTAAACAGAGGATGCATGGCTAAAAATATATAAAGATAAGGCATCACTAGCACCGCCAGACCACTGATAAAGCCCAGCAGTGAATACATGCCAAGGGAGTCTTCAAAGCCAAATGTGGCTTGCTACAATCCAAGGCAGCTGAAGTATGATATTGAATGTTTAGTAGCCTATCATAAACAATGCGGCACAAATCTGTCCAACACAACGCTGTCAATGTCGAAAGACCCACCTTCAAAAAAGTTATTAGCAAGTATGTAAGGAGGCTACTAAGGATAGCTATGTAAGCAGAATACAGCTGTTTAAGTCAGCACGCTGTGCATAGCTAGTTGTCAATGGGTGCTTTCGAGATGACTGTGGCTGACTTTCGCCGACTTGATAGTCTAACGTGAGCTGCAGGCAACTGCAGAGGCGGGGTATAAAAACAGCGCCATCAAGTCAAGACACAATCTACCTCTGGTTGAATGCGTGAGCTTACTCTGAGCTTACAACAATGATCAAACAAAAGGTGGTTCCAACTTTGAACTTTGTGCTGCCAGAGAAAAGCAACTGCGTGTGCCGGTGTTGTGCCGAATTCTGCATGCACTTTGCGTTTAGTAACGCATATCCCAGCAGGTAGCCTATGACATCTGTTCTGCTGAATTATGCAGTTATCACCACATATATTTCCAAAGCCTCAATGAATGCTACTTCTACTAAGTTTAATAAAATATTAACAGGTCACAAGCGTTCAAAAGGAGTATTTGGAAGTGCATGCAATTCTCAGCAGGCATGCAAAATTCGGCATTATAATCTAGTGATGACTCATAACAAATAAATACGTCAAATAAAATTTCAGCTAAAACCTCTTGTGCTGATTCACTTGACTTGCTCATAGCTTTTTTCCAGACCCCTCTCGAGTCACGTTAACTCAGATCCCACAACTCAGATTCATTTCAGTTCAACTATGGATTTTATAAATACCATGCCTACTGTGAATGTAAGCCTCTGTGCAGAGATAATTTAGCTGTCGCATGTATGAGCTAGTTATAGCCACCTCATTCTCCCCTACTGTCAATATTTACACAGTAGAGTGTGGTCACTCTTCATCCTAGACCCTGAAGAGATTAATTTCCCCAAGGAAATTAGCTACTGATGCGCAGCAGTGTAAATTCCCAATATATGGTGAATTGAATTACCTATCATCCATCAGTATTTATAGAGAAACACATATTTTATGACTATGCCAATTATAATATATTTTGCATTATGGAATGAGCTTTTTAAGGAAGATGGGTGCTGCATACAATTTATTGCCGGACCTGCCATTATGTTGAGAAATGGGCATGGCATATGCATTCCCCGGTGCGTTTTGAATAACACGTTTTATTCTATTTGGATAGCATTAAATTTGGGACTATAGATCTTCATGCATAGAAGGCAGCTCCTTTAATATGGACTCTACAAGATGAAGAGTTGATCTTCAGATGAGTCTGTCAAGTAAATGCACTACAGTTTGACAGCCCATGTGTGGGTGGCAGTGTTATGCATTGTTACTGCACTGGTACAGGGGGAAGAATTGTGCTGTACATTGTGGACCATAATCTAGCATTAGCAAAACCAACACCAACCTCCTTCTTGATTGGATTACTCTTGATGTGTTCTCAAATGCTGTGCAAATGTACAGTATAAATGGTGTATCATTGATCGAGTCGGCAGAATCTCTCTTCACGTTTCCAAGTTCCAATTTGTCACCAGTTTCTACACAGCTTTTGAGCCTATTTGCTGATGTGAATGAGATGTTGCAGACATATCGGAGGATCTGCCAATTTTCTACAATCCTCCTGCCATCTGCTTCCCACCCTGAACCAAGATGCTGATACTGGAGCTTCCCACCCCTTAAAGCTCAGCATACAGTCCATGGCAGTCTATCAACAGTTTTTCATATTTTCTTCTGTTTTCAAAGTCTTGGAGTTCATTTGCAAAGTTTTTCAGTTTATAAATACTGCTATTTTTCTATATTGACATGTTGTTGTGACTTGGACTAAAACCATTGGACAACCAAAGGTGATATGTTGCTGCTTGCCACATATTTTTTGTTTTAAGACCAGCATATGTGGATGATTATTTGAAGTGAAAATGTTTCTTCTTCAAGCCTTTTTATTAAAGACATAGAACGTTTTACTCTGGCTGTTCAGTCACACTGTGAAACAGTCTTTAATCAACCAGAGTGTGATGGTGACAATTATGTCCTGTAACACTTTTTTCTGTTGAAAATCTGTCATTTGTTTAGAGAGACAACCGTCAAGAACACCCAAGCTTAATATTGCACATGTTAACATGTTGTCTTTGAGGTATCTGTCTCCGTTAGGCAGATAACTGTTAATGAGATGAAAATAATATAACACCTGGATGCACATTGCAGATTTGACAGTTAAAAACATGAGCAAATGCTTAAATAATTGGTCTTCCTCCACACTTGTATAATGTGTCCAGATTTATGGTACAGTAAACAAACAAAACTGTAGGATTTAAGTGATCACACATTACCCTGTGTGGAATCTTGTTATATGGTCTTAAATCGTGGTCCGACGCAGATCTGACAGTGTGTAACCTTGTGTGATCGGATCGTAAAAAGTGCTTTGAAGCGTCAGGGCAAATGCTGGCATTAGAGGTGGGTAATGTGGAACATAAATTATTTCTCTATGCTGATGATACTTTGGCAGAGGTGACAGACCCCTTGACCTTCTACCACACTGATGGATACTGTACAATCCTACTTGAATTTATCACAACACAAAATTAAGACTGTGGCCCTTGGTAATTGTGCTGGTCAAAAATTTGTGAGGTGAAATTTAAATCAAACCTTTTCACATGTTACAGTAATAAATGTCTAATTTGAGATGATTAGATAAGAAATAAGGAGAAATAAAAAATTAATAAAAAAATCTGTATGCTGTAGATAAACATTTTGGTGGGGGAGGGTGAAAAGTCAGAGACACTTTGCATGTTTGTTATTATTAAAAAACAATGTTTGGATTTAATCTGGGTAATACTGCATGGCATAGGCTGTCACATTGACATTCAGCACACTACAGATGAAACAGTGTGGTAAATTAAGAAAATGAATGATGGATTGTTTCTTAAGCAATAAAGGAGCTCCTTATGCATTAAAAAACTGAGTAGCCACGCACTTTTGCATACTGTAGGACCAATGAATCAGTGTGTATGTGGAGTCCTTGTGGGTGGGCGGGGCGTGAACACTGTGTACCTGTCAACTTATGTAAATGTGACTCTTTATTAATGGCAGGGCCGTGGCTTTGCACCAATGACTGTCGATGTATCGATGGGGGCCGGACCTCCCTTGTGACAGTACTGATTAGTGGTTGTATGCGAGGGTCATTTCAACGACTTTGCTACTGCATGGGGACACGCTGCATTTGCTGACTCCACTCACCTTTCTCACTTGACCTTAAGGAGTGAATGGAAGAGAAGACCAAGTAGGAAAGCAGCAGAAAATTTGAATAGAGAGAAACGCAAGACGAAAATCCTCTCAGCAGATAATTTAAACTCGGCCTTCATTTTTACCGCCTGCATCCCATATCCTGCACATTTCACTGCTTGGCACAAAAATGGCTTTAGAAGTTTGGAATTTGATTAATAAATATGAAGCCAATTCATCTGTCTCCATTTATAGAAATTCTGATCGCCTGCTAGTTATGATATCATTGAGTGAGCAGCAAAAGGGACATTGGCAGTGTGACATTGTCATTTTCAAGTCTAAACTGACACCTGGGGCCACCCCGTGTCCCTCCAAATTCTCTGACAGCAAGACAATTGATGACAGCTTGGAAAAGAGAGTGTGACCATACACGGTTTTGATTGGATGGCCAATGGAATAATCAAGTATTTCAGCTCTGGTTCCAGAGACATTATTTATAATTCCAACTTTCATTTGATTCTTTCAAATGAATGCAGGACGTGTTGAGTCAGGGACCTTTTATTCATTGTAGGGTTTCTTTTCCCTCTTTAGTTGTTCAGTCTGCTACGGTTTGGGTTTCGGGGTTTCGTCCCGCTTTCATAGCTGACCTAGGGAAGAAAATGAAATCTATATGAATGCATCAGAAGATCTTTATGTGAGCATTTCAGAAGTTAAGCATAAGCCAAATCCAAAGCACTCAGCGACAGGGGGAGAACAAAAAAAGTGTGAAATTGTAGAAAGTTGGACTGCTTTGTTTATTTCAAAAGCTTTCCTCTCTCCCTGGTAGGGATTTCTGGATGTGATCTTAATCTCTTTATTATCTTTGAAGGCATTTCACCTATAGGACCTTGTGAATAAGCCTAATCTTAGAAAAATAGCAAAATATTGAGTTCTGGCTGTGACTGATAAAACATGCTTTTTTTTCTTGCTGTGTTCCTTTCTCCCTTTTGAGGACAAACGGTGCTCCTTTTAAGCAGCTAAAGAGTGCAAACCTTTAATCATAAGGCAAGGTGACCGCACATTCTGGTTATCAGGCTCTCTCAGCATGCTCACACAAACACACGCACACATGCACAAGAATTTCTGCACACATACCATGTACACTGTCAGATACAGACGGGGACAAATTAAAGAAAGAAACATATCAAATGCAGATGCTTCCGTGCACTAGCGTTCATTGAATTGGTTTGGCGAGTTTAAAAACGATGTATATAAAATGCTTAGCCCGTGTCCTTTTGTTATGTATGGCTATTTTTGTTTTGCGTTCTGTTGACTGTACTCTGTTCTGTTGACCGAGTCTCTGTTGCAAATGAGATGAGTTTACCTGATTTAAATAAAGGTGGTATGAGGAAATATCTTGAAGAATGGTGTTCAACCTTCATTCCACAGACTCGGCAAAGTGCACTGAAGCTGTGTTGGAGGCTCACATGGTGACCTACCTACTGACATACTAAGACACATCATGGTTTTCCTTAATTTGTCACCCGTCTGTATGTAGAGGAGCACAACATATCCACAACTGCATAGACTCTCACCCACTCACATTAAATCTACATACAGTACATGCATATAGTACCCGCACACACACACACACATACACACACACAACTTCTGCATTGTTTTTTGGCATAAAGTTTAAATCTGTCTGTTATATAACACAACTTCTCCCTCCTCCTACTCCTCCTCCTCCTCCTGATATACACAGGGGAACATGCAGGGACCTACTGTATGATAATATATTTCTTCCACCACATTGAAATTCTGTAGATGTCAGTTCAATATTTCCCTTTCCTCTTACTTGCAGGATTTCAAAAGATTGTCCCCAACTTCTGGAAGGGAAGGAAATTGCTTTTAAGGAGGGGTTTGGGGCTGAACATAAACATAGTGATGACTCTGATTTGGGACTATGGTTCCAATTTTTTTTCGTAGTTTCGGCACATTTCTTTGAGAAAGGTGCATTTGGTCGTAAGCCGTTTTATCCATACCCATCGATTTAAAAGTGGGAATAAGCTTGTGAAGTGTTGATGTTTGAACTTTTTATCATTTGAACGAAATGTATTCAAGCTCGGACTGAATGACCCTATAAGCTTAGTGCTTAATTTGCCCCACAACGCAGAGAAGCTGCTGATCCGATGGGTCAGGGGACAAAAAAAAAGTCATGGAACTCACATGAAACCACAGTGCCTGAAGCGCATTGGACAACACAGGCCCTAACAAGACAGTGCTCATAAACAATGTTGTGCAAACATGCTGTGTACTGTAAGCAGAATATTGTTGCATCTGATGTGACAGCTGAGCCTAGAGTACAGACACACAAGCCCAAAGCCATGGGACATGCAGGTTTTCATTAGTCATGCTTTCACCACACAGCACAAACACCCACTTGCTTAGCTGTGAGTCTTTCTGTTACAATGTGACAAGGCAATTTAGACACCGAACCACAATTTTCCAGCATACAGTGCACCACGGTATGTTGATGCTGCGTTTCCCCATTACTTGAGATGATACCACACTTGCCACCATCATCGTCATCATAGCCATAACAGTAGGGGCTCAGGAGGTAGAGAGTGTTGTCCAATAATCAAAACATCGGTGGTTTGATCCTCGGCTGCTTCATTCTGCATGTCGAAGTGTCCTTGGGCAAGATACCGAAGCCTAAATTGCCCTCAGTGTGTGAGTGTGTTTCCTTACTGATGAGCAGTTGGCACCTTGCATGGCAGCTACTGCCATCAGTGTATGAATGTGTGTGTGTGTGTGTGTGTGTGTGTGAATGGGTGAATGTGACATGTAGTGTGACACACTACAGTCCATTTACTATAATTGTAAGCTCCCGTTTAACCAATCAGCAGGCATAAACACCACACACTGGGAAATGGCAAAAAACAAACAAAAAAACTGCATACCTTTTTGTTTATCCCATTGTACATTTCTTCCTGACTCTGTTTACGTCATTTCCACCTTCATCATGATTCTCTCAAGTCGGGGTGCACTGAATATGATTCACCACATTGGTATTGGTGCTGAAACTCACCATCGTGAGCAGATCAGAAATCTGCCGGGAGACCTATCCAAATTACATTTAGTTTTGACAGTTCTCAAATTATTTCCACAACAATTCCTGGCCTCATGATATCTTACATAAAAATAGTACTCTGCAGATACTCTGAGTTTAAGGTATCAGAATCAGTATCAGGACAAAAAATGCTGACCCACTACATCCCTAATTTCAACTTCCTCTTGTCCTCGTCTTCTTTACCCTTCTGGTCGTCGGTGTAGCATTGCTGTCTTGTCTTTATTTAGACTCACAAAAGGAAGAGGACTACATTATAACAAATCTCTGAAGGATGGGTAAACCCATTTTTTACTACCATACTTGGAAGAAAATATTGCTTTGAGTGCTTGTACTGGAGCCATCCAGTTGATTTAGTGTTTGGTAGCCCCGGTCATAAAGTGGCAGTTACAACTAACGCAGCAACTTAAAACTTAACTAAAGATTCCTCTCTACACTAACACCAAACCATCCCAGGGGGGCTTTGATTTTGCAATTTATTTTAGTAAAAGAGAAAAAAAATGTATAAAACTGAGAAAAGTGAAAGTGTTTGCCATTTTTAACCTCGGAGGTCAACAGTGTTAAGACTCTTTGCAACTGTTCCATGTCTGTGAGTTAAAGGTCAGCCAAAATGAACTTCAGCGAATCATCTTTGCGTTTCTCTTTATTTTAAAATTGATTTGAAATTAACTGAAATGAATATTGGTGTGATGAGAGCCTTATAGGACTACTAGAGATGGCAAGGGAAAATGAATGAATGATAGAACAAGCAACACTGAATATTCATGAACATTTGACAACAGATTTTGATAATATTCAGTAAGTTATGAATTCCACAAAAGAGGTGCTGGTCCAATCTGGAAGGTTGTTAGTTATGTTCTGGCATAATCTGGCACAAATGAAGCCTTATATAAACTCAGCTAGTGATTCTTTGTCCATAGTGAAAACAGATGTTTGCACTTTACATCCGCAGACTATAAAACAATTCTCTCACATCCTTCTCCATCTCGTAGCTCGGAGACTCGCACCTGTCATCCAAGCCAAACAGCTATGACAGCTGGGTGAATGGAGCCCGATTGCGAGAGCGAGCGACTCCGAACCTCAACTTCCATCATGCACCGTTCCCTCTGGAGGGTGATGCTTAGTGGCGACCTCCTCCATACCTAGATTGTATCTGTAGTTCCACCACACTCTCCCACCAGACATGGTACACCCACCTCCATATGGCATCTCAGCTCAGTACAGTTCCCCTGGGAAGCCAAAGGCCTCCCACTTTGCTATTGCCAGACAAGAAAATCATGTTGGTGTGCATGTGTGAGGCAAAGGTTTGGAATGAAACTTTCTCAGTTAAGGGAATGTCAGTTTCATAAACCTGATTTGGCAGCAAACTTGATAAAGACGACCACAGTCTCTGGTCTATTTTCCTTTTTCGCCCTATGAGGGACTTGGAAGATGAGTTGGCAAGAGTTTGTCAGAGTGTGAGTCAGAAGGTGCTGTGGAGTTGGACCGAATGATTTCTAGTGACTTACAATATTACGTACAAAGAATTTATCACTTTCTTACCAATTCTGTGGATTTTAAAACACAGACGTACACATACTGTATATTTCATTTTATTCTTGTAAGTTTATACAGCAATATTTCATTAAACAATTAAGAATAAGGAAGAAATTACTCCTAAAGGCATATGGCCATCTTTTTTAGTACTTATCTGAGGTGTTTATGGCATGGAAGGGGAGTCTCTTACATCCTGCCATTTCTGCATTTCTGTTCAGTTTTGGTTCTAGCTTCTAGGCCGTTCCTATGGGATGTTTAGTGCTCCACTTGTCGAATGGTATTTGGTATTTCAGCACATGTGAACCGCCTCACGTACAGAGACAGACACAAAGGCACTCACATTCTAAGCTAAATTAAATATTTGTGCTTAAGAATTAAGAATGTCCCCATCAGTTCCCTCTTAACGTTCCTCATGCAAAACGCCTCTTCAAGGCATATTCAAAGTAAATTGAATGTACTTCTTGAACCATCTGGAGTATATACATGGTTAAGCTTCTCTGAAAGATAACACTCTGGAGTGTCTAACCCGGAAGTCAGAATGACTGTAAGTGCTACTGAAATTGATTAATATAAGTTTAAACAAACTAACTCTAATATATTTTTCGTTTCCACTTGAATATGCTTGCTAACAAATGGATGCAGACAACTACAGCTGGGACGTATTAGCTGGAAAACATTGTAGGGCCACGACATAAAGCCTTACCTAGACCAAGTTTAAATTTCATACCAATACCACGAAACACACAGGATTTTCTAAGTGTATGTCTTATTTTTTCTAAAACAGCACCGCCACCTGGTGGCAGGCAGCTGCTGCTGCATTGCTGTGTATTAGCCAGTAGCACGATGTGTTTTTTTTGCATGGTAGGCCATGAACTTCCAAGCTGGATATCGTTATTTTCAGAATTTTATTGGCTACACAAAGTGCCAGTCATCGGCGCATTTGGCCCAGGAGGTAGAGCAGTTGCCCGTTAATCGGAAGGTCGGCGGTTCAATCCTCGGCTCCTCCTCCGAGGAGTGTTGAAGTGTCCTTGGGCAAGATATTGAACCCCAAATTACCCTGGTGGCTGTTCCACCAGTGTGTGAATGTTAGTTTCTGTTTGAACACATAGGCTCAGTGTATGAATGTGTGTGACTGGTGAGTGTGATGTAGTGTAAAAGCGCTTTGAGTGGTTGAAAAGACTGGAAAGGCGCTATACAAATATGGCGCATTTACATTCTTTACATATTTTTACTGGATTGGATCGTCTGGACCTTTGACAACGTAACAAGACCGTTTTTGCTGGTATATAATTGATTGGTGGATTACAATGAGGCTTCATAGGTGAGTCGCGTCAATTTTGAGGGTACTGTTTGGTCTGACAGAGGAGCTGATTGTACCTGCTGTGGTGATTGTATCTTGAAATGGTTTGCATTTGGTTAAATCACCAGGATTTTAACTTTCAAACGGTGTATCATGAGTATGACGTTAACATTGCAGCTGTGTACACATATCGAAAGCTGCCGCCAAAAACAGAAATGACTACAAAGTATTATTTAGGGCATTAGATTTGAACCAGCAGGTTATTGAAATTATTATTTTTGCTAATTTCTATGTTCTGAGAGGACTGCCAAACAGTTTTTCATTTCTGGCCAAACAACATGCACTAGTGAATATGTATCAATTCAAATCCAATCATGGCTGGTACAGAAGAGATGAACACAGGTGTCATGGCTCTGACACTTCAAGCTTAAAAAGAGGGGACACTGAGGTCATAGAATTAACCTCTAATCTCTACCTGCAGTACTTTCAAAAGCGATAGCACAAGTGAGGTTACTAACAGTTGAGGTTAGCAACACAGCAGGCTGATTTAGGTTACTAAATCAGCCTGCTGTGTTGCACTGACCTTCACATCTGTAAACATTTGCTGTTTACAAAACCAAATTGGATTTCTTTAATAAGGTAAAATGCTTGAGTGTACAGTTATGGCACTCCTTAAATGCTCAAGGACGCCACAGCTTGCTGATGCTTTCATGAAGATCAATTCAGAATGGCTGATCACAATATCATTCACACCGTAATTATTAGACAGGGGACTTCTCCTTTGCTGCATGCTAATCTCTCTACATGGTTTCTTTCCATGTAATGTTTCCCAGGCTTTTCAAGGAAGCCAGATTCTCACAGCTGCCAGTGTTGCCGAGAAGCTTCCCATTGTGTTTTTAAGGGCATGTGTGGTCGAGGAAAGCTATTCAAATGTTACATTAACAGACATTTTTCTGTACATGAAAAGACTTTTTATACATAGCCTTTATGTGTAGCAAGCATGTCTTGAAACCATAGGTTTTATTATATGAATACTCAGGCATATGATCAAAGACATGGTGCAGTGTCTAATCCACTGCACCATCGCAACCTCTCTATAATAATTATTGTTTTGTATTCCTTCTTCACCAAACTTCAACAGCTAAATGTGCAACACACAACATGAAATAACTAACTAACTGCAAAATTACATCAGTAGAAGGTAATAGATTATTTTTAATGAATAAGAGACAGCAGCAAAGGTTGTTTTGTGTATTTATAAACTGCAGGAAAAAGTTTGACATTTCAACTCTGGCAGCTCGAGTTTCACAGGATCACGCCAGTTACACAGAAGCCGTTGCCATAGTTACCTCGCGGAGCTCTTGTTTGCCTGTTGAGAAACGCAGAGCGACCCCGCGGATCAAAGCCGTATGAAACGGCCTTATATAAACCCTGTCACAAACATTCACAAGAATTTTTTTTTATAACTTGCCAAAACCTCTAATAAGGACAACTTAAAAAGCAACCATTCATACAGCAAAGTGTAGCCGATATGATTTATCAATCGACAACAAAGTCAAAGTAAACTTTAGACATAACAAGCATCAAAACATACCCAATTTATCCAATCCTTATTGTCAACTCAGTGTTGGACAAATCACTCAGAAATAACATAGTTATTACCTACTAGTTACTTAGAATATACTACTTTAAAAAGTAATATTAGCTACTCTACTTACTACATGGGTGATATAACGCCACTCTCTCCCGATGAGTCCAGCAGCGGCCGGAGTTTCTTTCTGAGTTTTACGTTGCTGTGTTGCTTTAGCTGATGCTTCAATTAGCCTAAGTATAATGTAGAATGGTTCGCGGTTAAAAGCGTTTTGCCAGTCGCACAAAGTTTAAAATGGAAGACAATGTTCTTTCCATGTTAGACTGTGACACAGTAATGGCAATAACGTTACTTACAGCTGTCCGGTCAGATGGTCCGGTGCCGCTGAGCTGCAGAGCAGTCGCGCATTCACTTCAGCGTTACTTGGATTAGTAACAATATAACTGTTGGAAATAATAATAATCAGTTACATTACTCTTTACTGGGAAAAGTAATATTGCAGAATTACTGCCAATGCGTTACGTACCACTATTGCGTGAGAGCGACTGTGGTACACACTGCGCAGTTATGGAATTGGCAGCTGAATGCAAACGAACATCCTTGTTGATACTTGGAAAGGAAGAAAATTTTACACCTCAGCCTATATAAATGTCCTCAAATCCTTTCCTTTTCACACGGCCAGCTCCTGTAACCCCCCCCCTTTTTTTTTAAAAGGTCGGAAAATCTGGAATTCCAGATTAATCCGGACAAATCACATCCCTGACACTGCAATAAATGACTTACAAGTGTTCAAACAATCACAAGTAGATAAGTATTTGCAAGGCCAGGATACTCTTTTATGCACTCCTCTCTAACACTCTGAATATACACACTTACATACATGCATCACACACACACACACTTGCATTTGCATTTGAGCTAATCCCAGAGGTGTAATCAATGCGGAAATACTTGGCATCAGCAGCATGACAGCATGCTGCAGCACAGCTAGCATAGCAATGAGTATCCAGCAAATCAAGCCTTAGGAATAGGAACCTTATTAAGTAAAGGAGGGAAGGGTCAATACCAGGTATTGATGAGTCCATGAAGCCTGTACTTCAAAGGCTTTTCCCTTTTTTCCGGTTTTCTTTTTACTAGCCCAGCAGGGACACAAGTACTCCCAGTGTGTGTCAAACTGGTATCCTTGAATGCTAATTCTATGTCCTTGGGAGGTAACTTTGTTGTGCTCTACAAGGGAACTTCAAAATCCTATCACAAATCAGTGCACAGAGAGATCCCTGAAGTATTGTACCTTGGGCAGTTTGATTAAACACAGACACGTACACTCCTACACCCACACGTGCACACACACACACACACACACACACACACATACACACAAACACCAACTGATGTATAAGATGTCTGATAGGCTGAGAGTCTGTCAACATCAAGCCTCATGATCAATGCGAGCTATCCACAGTTGCTACAGATGTGCACTCCAAGTGCTTTTCCTTCCAAGGGCAGGAATTCAGTTCGCTGATACACTGACTCAAGACTCCCTCTACCTGGTTTCTCTGATTCTGTTTATTTTGCTAAATCATCACTGAGGAAGCCCTTTTTCCACAGGCACAATGATTGACAGTGTCACAAGAAACACTCCACAAACTCAAAAAGCTTCAGTGCCTCTAGGTCAAAGAAAGGCTGTGATGAACGACATTCAACTGAATTCATAAAATTCAGAGCACTTGCGCTTGGCGCATATTGCCATTGCTCCAAAGGAACAATCCAGACAGCTCATGTAATGACACTGGCTGCAGACAAAATGGATTTGTGTGCGACTTTCTTTTTTGGTCCTGATATGACAACTGAAGAATGGATAAATCTAAGAGAAGAGGATAAGCCAAAGACACTGGGAGAGTTTGAGCCTTTAAAACTTCTTAACATTAGTGTAGTGCTATCGGGGTCGGAGCTGAATGAACTTGAGAGTGTTCAGATAAATTTTGACAATAATCCAGAATGAAAAGTCAGACGTAACACTGAAAGCTGGAAAGGACTTACAAGAGCTCAAAATGTGTCTTGTCTTTATTTACATAAATGCAAACTGTTTAATTGTTACTGTTATTCATGCTTAAAGGGGCATTATGGAGTTTTCAGCAGCCACTAGCGGTGGGGTTCCAAGATTGCAACCAGGCGTGTGCTCGTACGCGTGGTCGCTTGAACTCATGAGCGAGCAGAGATCCCACAATCAACACAGAACCACCAGCATGCAGTCTGTGGCTTTTTTCCAGACATGTTCTGGCTCTGTTACTTCAACGTTCCCGGTTCAGAGGCAGATCTACACCGACTCTGTAGCTTTCATACAACGCAGTGAGCCGAATATTGGCACAATCTTCCCTGAAAATAAGTCAGTGTGCGAGCGGCTATAGACAGACAGGGAGACAGCTTCACACAACATGCTGGAAACTCAGGTAAACTCCCACTGCACCGTTACAGTAATATTTTTATCATCTGCAGGTTCAACTAATCCTTGCTCATGACATGATAATGTTACATTTACTGCATTTAGCTGATGCACTACATCTGTGTTAGCTCGCCTGCTGCTTTTCAGTAACTACAACTTTGCACCAGATAACGCAACTGCTCGTCGTTAGCCTGCAAGCTAATGTGACGCTCTCCATGTTTCTTCAGCTTTTCTGATGTTTGTCTTCTGATGTCATTGTCTTTTTACTTTATAGCATCTGAATCTTCTTTGGTCTGATGAGCTTTAGCACATAAAACTTCATTGTTGTTTTTGTGGAGTTTATGTTGGAGTCTGTGTTTTGCTGGGAGCCTGTTGTTTTATGATGTGAGTTGACTGTTTGTCTTTAGCTGCGGTGTTGTCACAGTAGTCTGAGAGAGGCTCGGGAGCGAGAACAGAGCTGCATCTTACCTGGTGTTCTCACATTAAAAGCAGAATAGCTGTTGATGCAAACAACAGACAAAACAGGCGTGTGCTTCATTTGTAATTGAGGTTTGAGACCATTGACAATAAGGCAATGAAAATTTGATTTATTAATAAGTAATTTCATTGAAAAACTACATACAGCCCCTTTAAATCTAGAGACGGTAAGCAGTAGCATATAAAATCCAGAATTAAATTTCTTCCTGATGTTCTGATTTGCTTAACATATCAATGAAAACTGAACTATGGAAATAATCTGTGTAACCGCTACCTGAAGCATATTTTAACGCTTTAAATCTATTACATTTGTAACTATAGTTATTGTATTTTGTGCATTGAGCACAGCCAGAATGCAGGAAACCTACATGAAATCAGGAGCCTGAATGCATCTTGTGTAGACACAGATGGAGGAGTGAAGCTGCTGCTCTGCTAACGTGCTGCTTTTGCTAGGCAGGCTGCTTAGACACTGTATAGGAAACTGAGCTGGTTGGCGAACTAGGATAGTGTCAGTTTCCTCATGTGCAGTGACTCCAGCCAAAGCCATAAAGTGTAAGGCCAGTAAATCAGCAGAGTTGACCAATAAAGGCGTCTGTTTTTGTCAATCAAACTGATGTCGCATCGTCAAATAGCGGCTGCTACCAGCCTTACTTCCACATCTTTCTGACACTGGCATTTAAAAAAAAAAAACGTCATTCCAAACATCGCCCACTACTTGCAGTAAAATGCAGGATTTCAACTTCTCCTTTCATTTCACACAACTACTGTGTATGGTATGTATAATGCACATCAACACTATATACGCCTTTGAGGAGAGACTGTTTGAAAGTGTGCACTCTCCATTTGTATGTAACATTGTGTCTCGCCTCTCCACATGGCAGCAGGCTTTTAACCCCACCTTTAAATGTGGTCATTCAGAACAGCTATAAACAATGAAGCCTTTAATCATGGTTTGATGACGCGTGCAAAATAGTTTATTTCAAACATACCTTGGTTTAACCACCCAGCACAGTGTTTTCTGGAGTTGCACTTGTGTTGGTGTAGGAGTGACTTCTTTTAATGTGCATGTATTGATTATTCATTTGATAGTGTTTGACAACCCTTCATGTCAGTCCAAGCCAAATGGCAAGCAAATGTCTTCCGTTTTACTTTTTGAATCCCAGGCCAGAACACACATCATTGTGTATATGCACCATATGAAAATATTAAATACACAGGTCAGGCTGCTAGTGCTAGTCTTGGCAACAAATAGACAAGGAGAACTAAAGCAGGGAAGTAGCCATCAATCCCATCAATTCTGAAATTTCCCTTCAATCACTCAAGACTCAACTCATCTCAAAGACACTTTTTTGTTGTGGTTTCGCCACTGTGGCTTTTGCATTCTCTCACTTCTATTTGTGTCTGGAAACAATCAATTATCCAGCCCATAGTTCAACCTTCAAACCTGAATAAAGTATTGTCACGCTGGAATCATTTTGTTTAGTTGCTTTTTCTGGGAGGAAACTGCTGCACTTTGCCGCCCACCACTGCCAATGTTAAATGCTGAACACTGACTTGAAATGTGCTGTAACCTGTGGGGGGAATGTGCTATCCTCAAACTTTTCACATTAATGCGATTGACCCGAGTCTTCTTAGGGGGTACAGTAGGCCTCTAAATCCACATGAACCACAATCTCAGATTGATGCGGCTCTGGAGTGAGTAACTCCATTGATTTCATTTCACAGGGCATTCGATTCAGTAGATCATAGCACCTACAACAAGATTGGGTTGGCATGGATTTTCTCCACCAGGTCAAAGAAGCTTGGACCATAATTGTTTTTTATTACTTTTCGGCTCTAAAAACATACTCATGTATCATATTTCTGACTACTGCTCAATATCGCACACACATCACTGACATAGGTCAATTTTTTTCATGCAATTCTTTTACTGCTGTCTTATATTGAGAAACTCTATCCGATTAACCATAAACCTTTAAAGTGCAATGTAGGTGTCCATTGAAATGTTATTTCATCTTGGTTTTGTTTAGCCTAGGGAGACATCATATGTGAAATAAAGGCCTTATGGCTTCAGGGCACTTGGTGTAAGCTTTTTACCTCATTGACAGACTTTGACAGATCGATCCAACTCATGTTTCTTTTACCTTTCTGCATCCTTCCATGCTTTATTGCATAATCCTGAACTCAGGAAAAATTTATGTGCATTGGCTCTGTCCAGTTAGCTTCCGTAGAAGTTTTACCACACTGACTTTGTGGTATTGCTTAAGTTGTGTTTGCTGAAGTAAGGGTAGGATTTGGGAACATAGGGTTAGGGATAGGGCTTAACCATTTCTGTTAGCATGGTTGCTAATGTGGTAATCACCTAGTGAAACACCACACAAACTCAACACATGAAAGGAAAAGAGGACGGTGAAGGGTATTGAATCAGGTAAATACAGCTTAATATAATTCTTATAATTCTTTTTTTGTATATGTCTGACCAGCCAGACTAGGCTTACAGTTACACCAATACTTGTGTATGTGCATCTGTTAATGCATTTTCCCTCTGTAAATGTAATTTAAGATAGCCTGACATGCTGTTACACACATGCAAACATTCACACAGAGGTCTCATCAGGTTTTGGAACAGATTATGGCCAATGGCTCCGCATCTTTCCCTCCACGATTAGCTGTGGATACGTTCAGAGACCGCGTCTTGCAGTAGCAGAGTTCTGGCCCTGCCTTGACTGCCAATTATCACCAAAGCAGAGGGCTAATTAAAGTTTGATTAAGTTCAGAGTGTTCTGGAGGGTATGCAGAGAGGGGGATCGGGAGGGGTCCCACCCAAGATCACACGGTGTCTGTCAGAGGCAGGCGCTGTGAAATTGGTTTGTTGGCCGTTATCAACCTTTGACCCAAAGTACCACCGCGCTTGGTGAATTTCCCAGCAGGGAAAATGAAAAAAACCCACTTGAGGGAAAGGAATATTGTGCAGCTGGATGTCCGTTGTGGGCAAGAAATGTGAGACGCATTGTCACTAGAGAACCATTCACTAATGAGGTCTAGGAGGGATTCAATGTATAGAGGAAGACTCTTTTGCATGGAGCAGTACAAGCAAGGAGATAAAAAAATTCACAACCTACACAGTCCACATTTGTCTCAACGACAGTGAGATCTTGAAAAGTTCTATTTGTGAGTTCTCCACAGCTTCTCTACGGGGGGAAGGATTGTGCTGTGTAGGAGACTGCAACCCTTTGGGAGCTGAGTTGCAGGTATGGAACGGGGACGTATTGCCCCCTTAAGGGGAACAACAGCTCTGCTTGCTCAACGGTTGGCAAGGGAGGTACATCGTTACAACCCGCCAGAAGTCCTCCTTCTGCTACGTTCTTACTGAACTTGACATACACTGCACTGGCAAGGGGCTTGCATTACTAATTCAGGACATGCACTTGCATATTAATGGCGCACCTTTTCGTAGCAAGCAAACATATGCATGAGGCGGCTCCGGGTTGTATTTTTAACACAGGAAGAAGGTGAGGGCAGTCAGGTGGAAGAGCGGAAGACGACGATCACGGCAAGGCAGGAAAAACACTCTAATGGCTGGCAGAGAGAAATCTGAGAGACTTCTGCAGATTTCACTCATTGGCAGTGGCTTCTGCAAGTAAGCAAAGGTAATTATGATAATGGACATTAATGGCTTTATAAGTAAGCACTAATGGCCATAGAGATTGAGCATGTACATAGTACAGCACCTGACCTTCATATTACTCTGTGAATTCAATCTAAGTCAAGCCATGCAACTGAATTAGAAGAGTGAAATCTTCATTGCTTGGCACAGGGTATTGTGTTGAGATCTTTTAGCCTGAATCTTTTAAGCTTTGTCTCATAGGCTCGAAATCTCAGAGGAAAAAACACATTGTCTCAGCTCCACATTTCCACCTGCTCTCATCTGACTGACTCATGCCTTTTCCCTGTTTTAGAAGATTAACTATTGTGCCTTCTTTCTCCTTAGAACTCCTCCCTTTCCTTCTCTCTCTATTTCTTTCTTTATTTCTCAAGAAAGAAAAATCCAGCTTCAGCACTTCTAAAGCTGATTCCTCCCCCTCAACCTTTCTCCTCTCATCTTGCTACTTTACTCTTGGCTGGGGGTTAAGGGATGAAGGGCTGTCTGATTGGGTGTCTGTGCATCAACCTGAGCGGCAGGCTTTCTTCTCTCTCCACAGACTTGGATCATCTATTTTCTCCTTTGCTTTTTCCAGTAAAACATTGGCCTTCTCCGCATTTCCTTCTCAGGTTTAATGATTTTAGTCTGTGCCTGATTTTTTCCCCTAATGTGTCCCTCTGCACCTCTACAGTGCTCGTCTCTGCTCAGTTTTTGTGTTCTGTGTTGCACTGGCCCCTTCATTTATCATTGTCAATCACCACTTTTAAAACTCAACAGTCTAGCACACATCGATAACCACTGAATAAAGAATAAAGCGTGATGCAAATTTCAGATCAAGGTCGATAATGGAATAATAAGTGTAAACCACAGCCTTTTTAATGAATGTGTTCATATTGCCCTCTGCTCCTCTAGTTGGGATACATGAAGGCTAAGTGAGGGAAGATGTTTTGTTGTCAGTAACCTTTTTGTATTAATTCATTAACCTCTTACAAACTTAAGGAGTTGTGGTCAAAGTTTGCAAATGTCATCATACAGGAAAAAGGAAAAATATGATAATAAAACTGTCAATAAGTGACCAAGAAGATTCAAAGCTCTATTAAATATACACATAAGGATGTCAAGAGCAGCATGTTGAAATAACGTCATTGTTAAACCAGTTGCTGATAGTGACAGACAGTCTGAGAATTGAGTCTGAATTTATCAGAAAGTTCATGGCGGTGTGAATTGTACAGAGAATCCAAAGTAGCGTCTAACATGAGGATTTACAAAGGAAGAGATCTACCCCCATCCTCTCATCTAGCCCATATTAACTTGTCCTTTTAGCCATCTCCATTTTGGTTATACAGTCCTCCTTTTCTGTAAAGAAAGAGAAAAAAGTAATTTCGGACAGAGGTTCAGTGAAAAAACTGAGAGAATTCCAATTTACCTGATACTCATTCTTCTTTTCCCCCCTGAAAACAGAAGCTATTATGGCAGGAAGGCTGTCATGCAGAAAATAAGTGTCTCTATGTAATTATACGCATAAGCCCCTTCGCTAAAAACCACACTGATCCAGCCACAAAAAGGATTCAAGTTGCCGAACTGCAGTGGTTACACAGAATCATCTCTGCTGTATAGTTTGAGTTTTGATATTCTGACAGGGATACATTTTCTCTACTCTCTGTCTTGCCACTGTGGAATGCGGGACTCATGGGCAACTGAGGCTCAACAGGGGAAGATTTTACTCGTCACTTCCACTATAGATTTGACTCGAGAAGCAGACTTAAGTTGCAAAAGTTAAGATTTGGACTTAATTTATTTGAGACTAAACTCCCTAAAGACTTGACTGAGACTTTAAAGCAATTAAAAATTCAAGGTTTGAGGCTTGATCTAGTTAAATACCACGACATTAATGAATAAATACAACAGTGACAGGTAAGCCTGACACACTGCAACTATTTGATTATCAGACGTGCATTTGAAGACACCATTCTAAGATCTTGGACTTGACTTGTAAAGACGTGGAATTTGCAAATAAAGACCTGTGACTTGACATGGATCTTTCGTCAATGTCTTTACTTAGTCTTGTCTTGTATGGACCAATGTCTCCCTAGAAATAACTTGTCACATACACTCACCTAAAGGATTATTAGAAACACCTGTTCAGTTTCTCATAAATGCAATTATCTAATCAACCAATCACATGGCAGCTGCTTCAATGCATTTAGGGGTGTGGTCCTGGTCAAGACAATCTCCTGAACTCCAAATTGAATGTCAGAATGGGAAAGAAAGGGGATTTAAGCAATTTTGAGCTCGGCATGGTTGTTGGTGCCAGACGGGCCGGTCTGAGTATTTCACAATCTGCTCAGTTACTGGGATTTTCACGCACAACCATTTCTAGGGTTTACAAGGAATGGTGTGAAAAGGGACTGTCGCATACTGTGAAAATGCCTTGTTGATGCTAGAGGTCAGAGGAGAATGGGCCGACTGATTCAAGCTGATAGAGCTCGTTACAACCGAGGTATGCAGCAAAGCATTTGTGAAGCCACAACACGCACAACCTTGAGGCGGATGGGCTACAACAGCAGAAGACCCCACCGGGTACCACTCATCTCCACTACAAATAGGAAAAAGAGGCTACAATTTGTAAGAGCTCACCAAAATTGGACAGTTGAAGACTGGAAAAATGTTGCCTGGTCTGATGAGTCTCGATTTCTGTTGAGACATTCAGATGGTCAGAATTCACAGTCAGAATTTGGCGTAAACAGAATGAGAACATGGATCCATCATGCCTTGATACCACTGTGCAGGCTGGTGGTGGTGGTGTAATGGTGTGGGGGGTGTTTTCTTGGCACACTTTAGGCCCCTTAGTGCCAATTGGGCATCGTTTAAATGCCACGGCCTACCTGAGCATTGTTTCTGACCATGTCCATCCCTTTATGGCCACCATGTACCCATCCTCTGATGGCTACTTCCAGCAGGATAATGCACCATGTCACAAAGCTCGAATCATTTCAAAGTGGTTTCTTGAACATGACAATGAGTTCACTGTACTAAAATGGCCCCCACAGTCACCAGATCTCAACCCAATAGAGCATCTTTGGGATGTGGTGGAACGGGAGCTTCGTGCCCTGGATGTGCATCCCACAAATCTCCATCAACTGCAAGATGCTATCCTATCAATATGGGCCAACATTTCTAAAGAATGCTTTCAGCACCTTGTTGAATCAATGCCATGTAGAATTAAGGCAGTTCTGAAGGCGAAAGGGGGTCAAACACAGTATTAGTATGGTGTTCCTAATAATCCTTTAGGTTAGTGTATCTTGGACTTGAACCTGTCTCAACTAACTTGTCATTGGATTGAAATTTCCGCAACTCACTCGGCACTTGACTTGTCCCGACTGACGTGACACTTGATTGGATTTGTCTTGACTGACTTTACACTACTTGGGCTTGCCTTGACTGACTTGTCACTTTACTTGGTTCCACTATCTTGTCACTTAACTTGGACTTGTCTAGTGACTTGTCACTTAACTTTGATTCATCTCGACAGACTTGACACTTGACTGGACAACATTAGAGTTGATTTATGGCTTGCTTTGAGAAGGCTTGAGACTTTCTTTGTCTGGAGATGTGACTTGAGAACTCACTTGTCTTGGACTTGCCCCCGAAGACTTAAAAGTGCTCTGTTTCTGCCCACATTTACACCACTTTGTGTGGAGATTATAAAAAAAAAGGTCCCTCATGGACACAAGTCCGCTCCTGTGACCATTTTCAACACCACTGGTACAATGGCTGTCAAGTATTGTGACCCTGCAGGTATTGTATTGTCTGTGTCCACGTGGATACAGTTACAGCTCCGTACAGCAGTTCCCCTGGGCACCCAGTGGTGATATAAAAGGCCTGAGTGTTTTGTAGTGGCTTTTTTTCATCTGCCTGTATAGTAAGAGCAACGAGCGAGAAATTGGTCATCTGGTACGTTTGTAGTTAACCAGCGTGAGGGCACGGTCGAGCAGCATGTTGGTCTGAGTTATCTTGTGTAGCTGATCAAAAGGCAGCTCTTATCATGTCTGTGATACATTTTCTGCACAATTTTCTCCCCTGTCAGCGAGTGGTGAGCGGTTTCATCAGCATTTACGTCTCGCGCACTCTTGCACCAACAGACTGAGCAGCTTTGCTTTTGATTCCTGGCTAACTCAATGGCATTTCGATCGCTCAATAGGAATTTTTTCAGACCAGGCTACAGAGCGTATTGTGAGACCAGAAAGAAGGTTTTGAAGGCCTGTGAGTGTGATCATATTGCACGTGGAGTAGCACTTTTAAGCGGGGAGAGATGGAAGGGCAAAAGCACAACAATAAGGAGAGAACATACACTTGAGCTCTTTTTTTTTTAACAATCAGAGGAAGGAATGAAAAGAGGTGTAAGGGTTTATGAAAGAGAAAGGGGGAGCGACAGAGATTGCCCCAGCTGGCGCAGTCTGCTGGGAGCAGGTAGTGTATTTGGGTCAGCACATTGCATCATCAGCATTTCTCCGAAACTGCCTGAGCAAATGGAGAAGGGGCCAACCTGCTCGACGAGCTGCATTATTAAGAGTTTCTGCCTCTGCGCTCGACGTGTCTACTGTACATGCTCTCTCGCACACAGCACAGTACATACACACACTGAAACATACTCTACCTGACTCTTTGTCTTTAGCCTTATCCTCCAGCAAACACGGACATGCGCACACATGCACAGACTCTCAGGCTGGCTCTGATCAATATAAACACTGTGTGCGTTTCATTAGAAGAGATGATGACTTATGCTTCGGCCGCCATCTCTTTCTCTCCCATAGGAATTTGTCCTTGCAATGATGTAAACAACATTAATAATGGTTTTCCATAAAGCAAAGTACTGTATGTAGACGTAGCCATAATAGATGATCTACTTTTTACTGACTGCTCTCAGATTTCAAACTGTATTTGTGCTCCTCCACCAAGAGTAAGTACTGGATTAGATTACATGATTGGTTCTCCATGTGGGAAAGAATATAAGTTGAGTGAGTAACGAGTTGTATATTAAAAATTCAAAGATCTGGATTACAGTGATGATTGATTTTCCTACTTTTTCTCGTGAAATATTGTTTAGTTTGACCTCTTGAGGTTTCATTCATTGATTAGTTTATAGACAGGAAATTATTACTTTGATAACCGATGAATGGTCTAAGTCACTTTATTCAGCAAAAATTCCCCCTCTGCCTACTTCCAGCTTCTTAGTTGCAAAATTGCAGACTTTTTCTTTAGTTTCTAGTAGTAAATTTAACTTTTTTGTATTTTGTTTGTCAAACAAAACAAGCATGATGGATAGTTTCTAAAGAAAGAATCAAAAGTGATGCAGCAGAGCCAGAGATATCACCTTTTTTATTCCATGCATACTTTTTCCTTGTGAAAACTTGGTGCTTACATTACCCACAATGCAACTAGACCGCCGACAGTCCGGTCAGAGATCCAGGTGTGTTATGCTACGAACAGCTAATGAGCTTCAGGCAAAGGTGAGGAACAGGCTACAGAGGTCTGGTAGCTTGTTTTTTCTAACTCCACACCTCCAGATTTATTTCCATTTTCAAACTTCTAGTCTTCAGCCCCAGACAAGGCAATTTATTAGATTTCTCTCAATTTACCAACTCCCTCTGGAGCCACAAAAGGCTTTGTACAACTCCCCCCCCCCATATATTCAGTGATCCTCCCCAGGACCTGTAAACGGTAGACTTTGATGTGTAGAATTGGTGGAGTTTCCCTTCAGGTGTCATACACAAAAAGGATTGTGCACAACTTCATAAAATTAAATTTACAATGTCATTTCTCTAAAATTGCATCACGTAGATTTGTATCACAGACAAATTCACAAATAATATATTACAGGCATATCCAGTTACAGTATGTTTTAGTTAATTGGTGTCTGAGAGGTCCGTATTCACATATCACCAACATTAGTAGAGTTTTGTTCTGCTGTAACTGCACACCATTAGTCTACTGAGAGCCCATGTTGCTGCTTAACAGTTACATAGACAATTGCGATGCGATTCCTGCCTGTTAAGTTTAATTTGTGGAAATTTTCTTGAGTTAAAGCTAAAAACTGGTAATAAAAACAAAACTGTGGAGACCTAAACCATCTAATAAAAGGCAAAATTTGATATTTGCCAGACAGAAACACAAGAGGAATCTGATGTAATACTTACAGCTGGAGTCAGCAGTCTTTTTGTGTATTCAGCTTGAAATCCTGAGCCACCCCCGAGTATCTGGACAAATCTGTTTTTAAAAAGGTCACATTTTTTGTACTTTTTAGCTACCAAAATCAACCACATATAACAATAATAATTTAAGTCTCTTTCCCGTTTACGTAAACTGACAATGATGCTAATGTAGAATTAGAAAAAAAAGCATGAAGTTCAAAGCATGAGTGCAAATTCAGAGCCACGTCTTAGCCTGCCCTCACTTCCCACTTCCCAACACATTCTAGGTTGCACTCAAGAGGCAAACACCGGCCCTATTTTTAACTGCGTACCGTATTGATGATTTTGCAGAGCTGTGTGTAATGCCTGCATTTTAATTGCATATTTGTGGCATCAGGGAATAAATGCAATTAACTCAATGTGGGTGGACTTCAATCACAAAGATGCACTGTAGTGAGAAAAAGGTTGTTAGGAGGTAATTATGACTTTGTGATTATTCATTATACTGCAGTCCGTGTGTGCATGTGTGTAGATATTTACATAGATGTGTGCATTCTGCTGTGTATGTACAGTAAGCAGTATTTCATGTTTCATTGTCAGAGAAGAATTATGCTGAAAGGGGCATCTTTTGCTGTTAACAAGGTTGTTTAACAGTTGGTAATTTCTTTTTCCCCCATTATCACGGGCTTTGCTTAACAGAACAGGCCAAATGGTGGAAGTGAGGGGGTTAAGCTAGTCAGATGAATTGAATTTGAATTGAATTAGTGCAGAAAATATCTAATAAACAGGATTTCTTTCTTTAGCTAGATTTTAATTCTGAATACTGTCTTTTTTTTCAGTTGGTATCTGCTTTTACATGACTTCCTAACACTCCTCTTACAATATTTTCCTTTAGTGTCGCATGGCTTAATTCCCCATCATAGAGTAATATATTAAAAAAGAGAGTCTTTATCTAAAACGAATAGTGACTTTATTGCAACGTATATTACCCGTACTCACGATGTTGACTGTAAAAAATGGACCTCTCAGAGTCACAGCTCATAAATATGAAATCTTTAACCGTCCTTTAGCAAGGAGCTGAACCTTTGACCTCCACGGTTAGCAGGGAAGTACCTCTGCACCCTTTACACACGGCTCAACCTCATAACTGTCCATCATACATCCACAACTGCACCCACGCCTCTTCCCCCCACCTACCTGCTCCCAAACGAGGGAGGCCCATTTGGAGCCTCGGTCTGGAGTGGATCCATCACCCTTCCCGTGTAGGATGAGGAATGGTCCGCCGTGCATCACCCTAATAGTCTCAGCCGTCAGGGGCGGGATGAGCTGGGTCTCTCCCCGCAGCCCGGGCTAAGTGCTCGGGGAGGTGATGGAAGACCGTTCTGTGCAAATGCATGACATGGTTAATGCTCTGCACCTCCATCAGAGACCAGCCATCAGTCTCCACCTGGCTGACAGACGGGCAGAGATGGTGAAGAGTTGTCTTATGAAATCTGGGGCAATTACACCACTCTCATCTTCCATACTTCTTACTTACTAACTTCTTACTAAGAAGTTAGCTGGAACATTCAGAAGCAGTAGGTTCTGCTAAATCCCAGAGCGCTTCCTTAAAATTGCAGAGAATTTTTTTATTCTGTTGGGCTTTTCGTAAGCGTCCACTTTTGGAATTATGGTCTATTTATGCATTTAACCCTGAGACCGAAGCAGGGCTGCAACTAATGGCATTGCTTGACAGATGACTTAAATGATTAATCAATTCTGGTAAATGTTGGCTATTATTTTTCTATCGATCTACTAACTGATAAATTGACAAGCAGTGGAACTGCTATAAGGATTCCTAAAACTCCTAAAAACTACCTAAAATGCCTAAAAAGAAAGTCTCCCTCCACTCAAAAATGTATTATGCTTAATGTCACTTCACTCCCATATCTGTCCTTCACTGTGCAGAATGGTGCAGAGTTTGAGACTAGATGGCTGTTTTCACATTCATCTACCGAATGCTGCATGCTTTAAGACATAAAATTACTGTTCTTGGATTAATAATTTGTCTGATCTGTTTTTACTGAAAATTCTTAAAATGACACCTTCTCCTTCTCCCTCCATTGATAATGTCAGAATCTGTGAATATACAAATATTTTTCATTTAAAAATGTATATGCTGGAACCAAGACGTCTCCTACTTCACCAAAAAAACTCTATTCTCAGTGTATGTGCGCCTGAGGTTTCAAGTTTCAGCTTCAAACTAGTCGTCCAAACTAATTATGTTAGTCAGAAAATCAACTCATGCGTACACGTCTTAAACTTCCCCCCTTTCAGCAGATGAATGTGAAGACAGCCGCTCATATATCATTCTGCACAGTGAAGGTCAAAATAGATATTTTTTTTTCTATGGAAGGGCACTTTAAAAGATATATGCACAAGACAGCAATCGTTGTACTAAATCCATGCTTTATATGACAAAAATAAAACGTGTTTACATGTCTTTATGGTGAAATACTCACAGACAGCCTTAATTTATTATTCAAAAGTGTGAGAGGGTATTTAATATTTAATTGTTGTCATGCTAGGTCTAAAAAATAATACATAGAGAACTGAATAAATATTCTCTTATAAGTCTACACATACAGGAGTTTGACTTTTGTTCATCAGTGGTGGATTTTACTGTGCTCTCATGTTCCGCTAATATCAAATTTCATACCTGTCTTTACAGGATCAAAATCTATTACAGCTATCTGGGCACATGTCCAGGTTAAATTAGTTTGCCTGTTTCCCAGCTGGATGTAATATTTTTTCCAACAGGCGAGCTTTAATAGTGATCAAATATTTATAGTTAAAAACGTTGGGGAATTTGGAACATGCAGTGTATTCTGTGCTCGGCACTGTCTTCTGTCATTACCCCGTGATATGCTGAGCTGATAATGCTTTGTGACCACTTGATGTGACACTGGCCTTTAACGTGGCTTGTTGCGTGTCCGCCTCCAAGCCCCTGAGTATATTTATCAGGCAGATATCACAGACTCCCAGCGGTGAACTCTGCGGGTCCTCATTGTTATGTAATCGCAGCAGGCTCCTCTGTGACACATGTCAAAGTGGTAGAAAATGAAGATCTGATTCACTCAACTACCTCTCTGGTAACGCTCCCCCCCATCTATTCCCCCCTCCATCCCTCTTTCTGCCTGAGATCGATCTATTACTCAATCTGTGGTGCAGTGGCCACTTGCCACATCAAGGAGAGAGCGATGGATCTTGAGACAAGGCAGCAATTTGACAACGTAATTCTGATTTCATGAAATTGAAAGATGACTCGGGGGCAGATGGCGACGAGGGATTAAACTGTCGTGTCAAAGTGTCAAGCGCACTAATTCAATTTCAACCCAAACAGCCTTTTTGCATGAGAAGGGAGAGGCCAATAAGAAACTCCTGCGTTACTCATCTCTCTTGCATATTATGCCAATAACATGCCCACATTACACTTGTCAGGAATGAAAAATAGCCCCTACTTTGTGTAGACAAATAGTAACCTCACAGCTATAGTCTCTTCAGTGCTGCACTAATATGCTGTTCAATAAAAGAAGCCAGAAAAGTAATGTTCCTCATTTTAGTGAAAGGAAAACATTCCTCCACCTGGCGTATGCTCAAGTTTCATTGAAGGCTGTTTGAGCTAGGCATGCACTGATGTGACGGTTTCCAATAATTGGGGCTACTATTCTTGTTATTATTGTGTACATTTACTGACCTTGACAACAGCTCTTATCTGCTCTAATAAATGATAGCGAGAGCAGATGTCTTGCTGTCACTTGCTGTCCTCTGTGTCCGCACGGCAGCTCAGGAAAATGACTTTGCTCAACGTAATCACATGCATCTGTAGCTCTTTACCTATACTAATTATTTCTTTTTTCTCTCAAACCAAAACCAGCCTGCTAAACAAGGTAGCTTTCTGCAGTGTTTCTTAACTCCTGTTGCAAACTTTTTATCATTAACAAAATATGTTTTCAAAGCTTGTCCTAAAAGGTATTTTGTTCATGAAGTGTTTCAGCATGAATTTAAAATGACCTTGGACAAGATTGTCTATACAAAATGTTACGGCAAGCCATCCGTAACATGGATGGACCAAAGTAATGGGGTTGGTCCAGCACTTGCTGCTAGCATGGCTTGAAACTATTAAAAAAAGGCAGTTAATGTTAGCTTATAGTAAATGTCAACACTTCTCTTTTTACAGTAAAGGCCTACTACTGCTCTCATTTTCAATTAAATTTATTGCGATTTATATGCAGTGTGTGATGGCATAGGAACTCAATTACTGGTAATTGGACGGAGCAAACCAAAAACACTATTGATTTGTGGATTTGTCACAAATGGCCGATACCCGATACCCTTAATAAGGTCAGCGTTAGATTGGTGTGTCCCTAATTTGAGCTGCAGCTCTTATAAAAACATGAAGAAACGCCTTGGACACTGACAATTAGTCACATTAATTTTAGACTGTACAGAATCTGAAAATTAGGGATCCATAATGCACTACATTTTCCAACACGGACCAAGTCAAGGCGAACAAGCTTTCTAGGGTAAAAAAATGGTATCAAAGATGAGAAAAAATCTGCAATGTTCTCCTATGGTGTCATCCTTGCCCTTTGACAAAAGTATGTCTGTCGTGAGCTTGTGGCCCACCAGCACTTACATCGTCGAGGGAAATTAAAGCTTGCCAAACAGATTAGATGTCACTGTGCTGAAAACGCAATTTTTCATCTTTAAACACAACTAATCTCAAAGGGGGAAGAAGGGCTCTTTAAAGACAGGATAAAATGTATGAACATGTTTGAGGAGCGGAAGCGGAGGAGGGAATGTGTGTCAGCAGAGTATTAGGTGGGCTATGAAACAAAAACTACAGTTGTTTTCCCAGTTGAGAGGAAGGCTGTCATGGTTTCTATTAGGGGACAGCGGCGTGCTTGCAGCTTATAGCCTGGATGTGACATACAGTATAGGTCCTGTGTGTGGGAGATGAGCTTTATCAGGAGGGAGGGATAACACACACTGTCCAGCCAGATCTTTGGGGATGCAGAGGAAATATAGCTCACCACAGATAACCCTCACTGTCACTTGGCTTTGACAACTATTAGTCTTGGCGTCCTGGCTGGCTCTCCAGCAAGCTCCCCGTGTCACCGTGCTGTGATCGAGGAGCGCCGCTCGTCCGGCCCGGGAGAAAGGATGCATATTGATTTTTCCTCTTTTATGTATGGTGCCCTAATAGAGGGACTCCCCAGGCTCTTCTGCTGAGAAAATACTAGAGCACTGTGGCATGTGTACCAGGAAAAAAAATCTGATAAGTAATGGCATGAAATAAATTCAAGCAATAAATTTGCGCTACGCAGACCGAGCAGTAAGGACATGTTTGTGATTTGTTAAAACCACACGTGGAGCCTGCATAATTTAAGCCATTGTTTGTCATTTGTTGCTTTGTACAGCACTTAGTGATGTGTTTTGCTGAAAGGTTCAATAAATAAGTTTGACCTTGGCTTTGCATTTTTCTGTTCCACCCTGTTGCAGTATTCCATTATGTTTCATGATGAATTCATGCACACACGAGGTCTGACTTGCGTTAGATTCATTTATGTATTCTGGTAGGGAATAATCGGCGGTTGACCTTCGTGTCAGATACGCTCGGTTGGACCATCCAGCTTTACAAACCGCGGTAGAAAGAGGGAACCAAACAAGTGTAACACCTGTTTTGGAGACAGAACAAATATCCAGACCACTTTTGTGAACTCCTTCATTGCTGCGGCCACTGAAGCACAGGCCAGTGAGCACATTAATCAGTCCAGAGACTACATCCATCTGTCGCATGGGCACAGCTCGCTACATGCAGGACCCGCGAGCTGTTGGCACTGCCTCCGCCTGTGTTGTCTCCCATTACTTCTGCCCATTTTGACTGTGTTACCTATCAGGCAAGCTGGTGAGGGATAGCAAAAAACTTGGAGGGATGTTTGGTTTGCTGTCAGGGGAGCCTTGTTTAGCTCTCAGGGCTGTTTATAACACGGGGTATTGATGCATAGATATTGTTGGGATGCAGATTAAGTCCAAGTTTCCGCATATGTACGTGTTTATTTGACTTGATTGCATTCATGCTTATAAATATAACTATACAAAAGCCACATTTTATAAATATACATACACACATCAATAAATAGTTCATGTTAACAATGAAGGAGACAAAACAAAGGAAGGACAGACTCTCCAAGGTCTTATGTTTCCTATTTTGTCTGCTTTGCACTTGAAATAGCACAAAGGTGGAGATAGCTTTAAATGCAAAATTATTCATGATGTTTGATGCAAAAAGAAAAAAGGAAAAAAAGAAAACGTTTCCCACAGCCATTGCAATTACATATTTGACAAGCACAACCAGAGCTACCAGTCTCAAAGCAAGTGAATACATAAATATGGACTCCGCCCAGAACTCCTAAGTGTAAAATGTTGCAAAAGCCTGTGAAATTGATTTGTGCAAACCTCTGCAGCAATTCTCTATACCTCTGGCTTGCCCCCGTCATCGCCGGATAAATGTCCCCCTAATGAATATGTGTTTTCTGTTTTGCACTGGGCATATAGTACAGGGATATATGTGCAAGGCAAGTGTTGGCTTGTTAACCATACTGTAAAATATTATTTTACACACAAAAACACACAGTGGAACTCAGAGCAGCGAGGCCCTGTATTCATGGAGGTCTGGCAAAGGACAACATATGAAAAAAATCAAAGGTCACAGAAAAACTAACCTGCCGTACACTAGCAGCATAACTGAAAAGTGGGAATAACATTTGGTAATTAAATGTAACAGATGGACGACGATTAGTTTGTCTGGTTATGTGTGTGCATCTTTTTTTTTTAACTAAGGCAGCTGTGTGGGGTATCTGAAAATGTAACCTGGATTTAAGTTGATTCTGTGCACTGAGATGGTCTTTTTTATGGCTGGGACTGCATTCAGATCTGAGCTGAGTATATCATAATTTTATCCTGCTCTGTGTCCGAACTATGGTGCCAATTCTGTGGGTGCCTCAGGTCCCGCTTAACTCTGAGCACCTGTGAGGATAGCCCACTGTGGGGTGACTATGCAAGGAGAATATTGTCCAGTGAAGATAAACAGAGACAGAGACCGTGTCAAACTGAGATAAACCTGTCTATTCTGACATCTAACTTTCTTGGCGCAATCCAGCAGTCCCCTTTCCACCACACAGAAATGCCTGTTAAACAAATGAAGAGTACATTTCAAACCTTTCAATTAACACATCCTGTCAATTAACAACCAGATCTTCATATACAAGTTTTTGTAATTTAAAAGATTCTAAAAAACCTTAAAGCAATGCCACTCAGTCGATACTTCTGGTATGTAATCTTAAAGGAGCATTATGTAGTTTCCAACGGCCACTAGCGGTGTGGTTTTAAGTTTGCAACCAGGTGTGTGCTCGTACACAACCGCTTTCATACAGAAATCCTGCGAGAAACGCAGGAACAGCAGCATGCAGGCTGTTGCTTTTCACTCAGACATGTTCAGGCTCTGTTACTTTAACGTTCCGTCTCACAGACAGATCCACACCGGCGCCGTAACGTTACTTTATTCAGCGCAGTGAGACAGCGGCATATCGGCAGAGTACTCCCGAAAAAAGGCAAAGTGACAGCGGCTATAGACAGACAGAGCTGGAAACTCAGGTAAACTCCCACTGCAATGTCACAGTAATAGTTTTATCAGCTGCAGGTTGAACTAATCCACGCTCGCTACATGATCACGGTACATTTACTGCATTTAGCTGACGTGCTACATCGTTAGCTCGCCTGCTGCTTTCAGTAACTGTCTTTACTATCTGTGAATCTGTCACCGGAGGCTCAGCAGTGTCAGCACAGCTACATGTACTGGATGATAATGAAACGGGTAGAGAGCTGGACTGAATATTATCAGATTGCGTCACACTTTATAAGAGTTAGACCGCAGTAAGTAACTTTACTGTAACTAGTGTTAGTGGATGGCTCTTCCTTCCTCTGGGTTGTATATTATGTGGGTCATATTAGTTACAGCGACTGAGAGGTGGAGAAGCTGTGTACATATCAGTAAAAGGCAACAAATCTAAATTGAATGTTAAAAAACAAACAGCGGCGGGTCCGAGCTACTGTAGTGATAGCAGGCTGCATCACTATGGGATAGTAAACAAATCGCTCCACATTAGCTTTTAACCGTTAGAACATTTCTTGCAGGCTTTGACACTTTGACATTGTGGTACAGAGGAAAATAACATGGGTCGCACTGGTTGGCAACTGCTTGGCGTTAGCCGGCGAAGCTAACGCTATCTAACTTGAGCCAACTGCAGCACAAAATCAAAATATATTTTACATGCTTTGTAGTAATGTTAGCTTAGCTATCCAATAGGAGGAAAGCCAACTCTGGGTCTGTTTTTATACCCAAAACAAAGCGGATTCAAAAGCCCTGCCGATCTTATTCCGTGTTTTCGTCCAAAGTCTATCGATTCACATTTAGCCTGACGAGCTTCAGCAGATAAAACTATTTTGTTTTTTATCCTTATGTGGACTTTGCGTTGGATTCTGTGTTGTACTGGGAGCAGGTCTTTCTTAAATGTAAGCAGGCTCCATGTCATAAGTTGCAGTATCGTCGCTGCTGAGTGCAAAGTCTCGGGAGCGCGCATGCAGGTTTCAGTCACTGGATTTCGCGGAAAATCCGAGCCGGAGCCTTCGAATAGGAATACCTGCCTTCCCATGGCCAAACCCGGCAAGTAGATCATTTTAAAGTCAGATTACAACCCCTTCACACACAGGCAATAAAAAAAGGATTCATTTTAGTAGAAAAACTACATATAGAACCTTTAATGACTGTTGTAGATCTAGTTTTTTCCAGACCGAGCCACAACACAATTTCAGCTATGGTTTGTGTGTCATGTAACGTATAATTAATTGCCCGCGGATGTCCAGCTTACTTCCTTGTTTGTCAAGACTTGCTTTTGTTGTGATGTTAGCTATAGCAGTAAGAGAGCTGTGAGCATCGCTGTGTGGAGATGATGTGCTGGCTCTGGGACTGTCTGGTCATCCTAAAATGTTAACTACGCGGAAGGAGCTGTAACGACAGTATGCTAATTCACGACTTAGCTAGCGTTAGTTACGTTACTTGCTGTGTCGTTGTTCACCCTATATCATGGTATTTGTAATGTTTTTGGATTTCTCCTGCAACACCTACTCTGCACTACCTTAATTTAACCTCTAATATATCAGTTCAGCTTCAGAGCATATTTGTGCATGTATGCAACCTTGGCTGTACATATTTGTAAACCCATCTAATCTCTGCATTTTGTGCTAAAGTTCACCTTTGGCATTGCTTTTAAGTTTGCGGTTGTTTGTTTACCCATTCAAACTTGGTGTTGAGGTGGTTGTTTTGAATTATCAAATGGTTGAAATAATGTTATATGAAAATGATGGTTGTACACTTCGTACAGTTTTATGCTTTATACATACTGTACATGTTTATATTTTTTAGCAGCCACCAGTAAAAACCTAATTTTGGCACCTATGTATCCAGAAGAAGAACGCCAGCACCCGAGAACAAAGAGGGCGCCGTGTGACTTGTCATCATTTGACATGATTCAGGAACCTTGGTGTTAGAAAATTAAAAGATGGAACACAGGCAAAAAGCGAACATGGTAATGATACCAAAGTAATTTTTTCTTATAATATGAAAAGCACCACAGCACAACAAGAGTAGACAGACAGACAGACAGACACAGACATTACATACATTACATACATACATACATGCATACATACATGCATACATACATACATACATGTATGCATACATTACATACATGCATACATGCATACATACATACATACATACATACATACATACATACATACATGCATACAGTGCAGCCTACAGCAGACTTTTTCCACCAAGAGGGATAAACCATACAAACAGTATGGTACTTTATCATCATTATTAAAAATGCAAAAATGTAGAAGCAGCAGCAGCAGTTAAATCACTGCTATGTAACAAAGTGCACCATAACAGAGAGTTGAAGTATTCCTACTATTCACAGATGCTTCCTTTAGAAACAGCTCAGGTTTATTACCTAAACTGCCCATAGGTGTAAATATACAGTAATTTTTACTGTATTTGTGTTGGATTGATATGAAATAGTTTCAGCACAAAGACATAACTGAAGTCTCTCTCTGCTGTCTTTTTCCTGGTGAGCATGAAAGCTGGAAAGAATAGCTGGGCTGCATTCATTTATTAGAAAAACTCAGTATGAGACGGTGACCTATGACTCAGTGTCCAGCTATATAGCCTGCTAAAGACTGCACATATCCTACAGTTCCCCTATTAGTCTCGTTTGAACGTCATCCAGGGTTTGATTTAACAGCTGGTTTGTAAAGTGAGTGGTTATTCCATTTTGCAACTAATGTGGAGCAACATAAATCATACAATCACCATGGCATTTTATCCACACAAATTAATTTGTCATTACCACATTTTGTCCCTGCAGGGCAGCCACTACACAGTTCCATTAAGCTGAAATCCTGCAGAATATAAATAATTCTGTTTTCCATTTTCACCTTGCTGCACATGGCATTTTAAAGTCATACAGGAACTGTAGCTCCTTTATTGGAAGGCTAGACCTCTCAGGGCATGTGCTGACCATTGGCCTTGTAGTAGTTGTTTACAATTTATTAACCCTGGTAAACAACCACTATAGATGGGTTTGTGCAAATCCTTGTCTGTATGCATGCACCTGGAAGTACAAAGATATTTTTTTCTTCTCTTTTTGTGTCACAAAACAATGAAAACAACTAACCTCACTGACCATATGATTCACAGGTACAGCCAATGCATATTAATGCACGTAACAATCGCGCTGCATGGTCCACACAGGTGGGAGAAGATTAGCATAAAACCCACTCAATCCTCATAAAGTGCATGTTGTGAAGTTGTGAGTGAGGCTGTTAGGGAACCTGAGAAGGGAGATCTGGAGGGCTACAGGGCTTACGTTATGTATATTCTTTTTTTTTGGGCCAAAGCAATGTACAAATGAGGTACAATCCGAGCCACAGCAGATCAAGGAGAAGCCTTCAAGAATAAATACGAGATATATTTGTGTAAACAGCGTCTAAGCTTCAAGCCTCTGAGTGTTGTTTCCCATGGCAGTAGCTGACATTTAAGGCTGGATTTGTTAGAAGACACACTGTGAACTTCCATGGTGCGCTGCTGACTGGAGAATGTCATACCCCTCTATAGCCTACGAATGTTGATACAAGACATTTATTTATTTCTTTTTAACCAAGCCTGCCTAGGATTCTCTACTCCTACTCCTTCCCCACTGTTGGCAGTTTAAGACATCTGTCCCTTTACAAACAACTGGAAGAACACATTGTACTGTTAAGTTTGAATTTCACTTAAAAAGTTGTAACTAGCAAGCTAGGCTAAGTAGCTTTCACGCATAAATAAGACACACGTCACCCTAGCTTGCAAATGTTGTCACTTATTCCTAAAAAGTACTTTGTGTACAGTTCTTTATGTTTATGTTATGTCAACACTACCTAACACATTTGACTGTAAGGTGCCGTTTCTTTGGTAGCCTCCATTGTTTGCAATGTGAACAAGATGGCAGGTTGGTGGCAGCCGCAGCTGCCGCTCTTGTGAACTTGCACAGGTTTTTGACGCTTCTTTCTGAGCTTATGATGGTTCAACTTTTTTAACATGTTGCTGTGACTCGCAATGTCACCATGACAACCACAGAAACCACAGAAGCCACAGCAAGGGAAACCATACAGCAGCCTGCCTGGTATCCTGGAGTTCCCTTAATAATACACCTCCTCACTAGCAGACAACAGACAGATCAATAAAGGTAGAGTAACATCAGTTTCAAAGCCTGATTATCGGGTCTGGGAAAATAAACAACGTTTATGATACTACTTTATGAAATATGTTATATTAATTCTATCATATTTCCATCCATTTCCTCTATTCTAATCTGAAAACACACTATTGAGGTGCATGATAGGGTTAGATAAGATAAGATAGCAGCAGCCAATGTAACGGGCCGTCCTGTTACAACAGCACCATGTACGTTACCGTACATTTAAGTCACAACACAGAGTAACTAATGTACACATAATGTAGGGAAAATAACAGATAGGACCAAGTAGGCTAACAGTTTACCCTGATTGGTTAACTGCCTGTATGAATAGGTAAACTGAAAACACTTTGTATTTTTAGTCCCACCTATTCATATCACACTCCAGTGAAATTAGGAGGTATTTGTGTGTGTGTGTGTGTGTGTGTGTGTGTGTGTGCGCATGTGTGTGGGAGGTCAACCCCTCTATTATCACAAATACTTCGCTTGGATTCCCTGCACACTTGGAATTTCTCAGAACCTCGACGTGGACACCGAAATCAATATCCATCCAATTACTTGATTCTGAAGTATGTAAAACTCATGCAAAGGTGCCCCGTGAGGAAAGGAAGGTCCGGGCTGTGGCTTGACTGTAGCTTTAGGTTGTTTTTCATCTCAAGACTCTGAATGTCAAATCTTTTTTTTTTGGTGTTGTTTAATTAGGGAATGCTTATCATGGGCGCATGGCACGCTACTGAGGGGTGACAACACCCCAGTGTTGTAAAATTAATTATATCACTAATGTGGACCCTGTGCATGTGAAATAGCTGAACTCTCCCCAAATAGCTCATTAATCTTCAGACAGCCACTCCTAGGCTAGGTGAAGTGGTCTTGAATTTCAATACCCACCCTTGCTGGTGTAACCTTTCCCTCTCTCCTTCCTCGCTTGAGCAGCCGAGGGGGAACGGGAGCATTGGAGAGAGAATAATATTGTCTGCAGCGGTATCTCTAGCACTTCTCTGAGTCATACAATTATACACACCTACACAGTTTGCCTAAACACAAACACACATACACACACATACACTAGCTTGGAGTTTAAAGTGGAGTATACCTGTGCTGATGTATCCTGTGATTATTAAAAAAGACCCTCCACCGCTCTGGCATAAACAAATCACTCCAAATCAAATTGTCCAGGTAATAAAAGTGCCTCCATGAAAATGACCAAGCTAGACCCCACAAGTTATTTCTTGCCCATTCAAAAGTTGGACCAAGTTGAAGTGACAACATTATTAGCAGTCACCCAAAGGACGGGCAGGAATTCAAGCTGCTAGCAACCGCCTCAAATAAAGGTACTTGATTTTTTTTTTTTTTTTACTGACAACCTTTATGACACGATGAAGAAAAGCCACCCATGAACCTGAAGTGCTGTTTGGATTTTAAAATAGAAATCTCCAGTCGTGTCCCTCACTAAGTGTCCCTGGATGCTTAATAGCAATAGTACGTATACTCAGCTGTTTGTTTAGCATGTCAAATGTATGTAAAAGTATGAGGTGATTTAAAGTGAAGAAAACCTGTTGTGTAAAAGTACCTTCACTTTAAAGTCGTGGTATTGATAAGTTCTTTAAAATCATGTTATTGATAGGTTCATCCAAAAGGTTTAAAGTAAGTGTGGACAAAGCATCACAAATTTGGTCGAAATAACATGTGGATCCTTGACTCAAAACTAGGCCTTTTTGATCATATTATATGATCTCTATCATCAGACAGAGTTTGTCTACAGTATTTGTTATCGAGAAGTAGATGTTCATATTCCCATTGTTTTTCCAGCCTGAGAGGGTTACTCCAGTGATTTAGCATTTCATTTCCATAAACAGTCAAGCTTAAAAAATGTCAGTCTTTAGTTCTGTTAATGCAACTTTATACTGTGTTTCACTAGATGGCACCTGCCTCCTTAAAGCAACATAGTAATTTGATCTTAAAAATAACAGCTACAAAATCATTTTGATGGTACACTGACTTGTAATAGGGAAAATAGGGTCTCTCATTACCTGGAGCGCTTGGAATTTGACTGTGTAGCATTGGAATGCCGAAAGAAATTTATCACAAGAAATTTATCACAACAACTGTGTAATCTTTTTACTGCACCACGTCACACACCAACAACACTGTTCAGCAAGCTAGCTATAAGAAGAAGCTGTCTCGGTATTCTCAGTGTGGATATCATTGCAGATGCTGCAAAGAGACTGAAGAGGACGTCGGAGGGAACGAGGGAAAGAAAAAGAGAAAGTGACCGAGCAAGAGAGTAAATACTGAACTGGCTTTCACTTGTTGGCGTGAGTTAAAAAAGAGCTGAAAGGATGCAGGACATATGCTGAAAAGGCCTTCTTTCTGTTCAACCAGACAGACAGAGATGTAGCCTACAAATTACAAATCTGGAGTTGATGTTAGCAAACTAACTAGATAACACATTCTGGCATTGTTCTAGTTGACTCAACCGGCTTCTTTCTTTATATGTCTTCTGTTGTTGCGTTTGTCACTATGATTGCCTGGGTGAGCAAAGCTGTCGACTTGCTAGGTTTTGATCATAAGAAATGTAATCCTAACACATGCACGTGTACAGCTGTCCTTATTTACAACAGCGGTGAATTACACTGAATTGGCAGGGTCGCAAAATAGCAAAAAACACCAAAGCTTACATTATGTTGCTTTAACCTCAAGTTTGTGACGCAGGCTTTCTCTTGCAGTGCCCCTTTAAGGACTTCTCACTCATGTTTATTTTCAGAATTCATTCATGACCTTGGAAATGGCAGTTTCTCAATCAAGATTAATGTATTGATATGATTGAAAGTGCCAGAACAGCCACTAAACGTAGCTTTGGTGAGACTGTTTTTGTCAACTGCTGTTTCCAAGCAAAGAATGAACTTTAAATCTATGTGTACTGGATGCTGCAAGTACATGTAGTCACAACCTCTGTCCACGGTGCTGATCCTGCTCCGCTCTGTTAAGGCCATCCGGCTGCTGTCTGTGGTACTAAATTTGCCCGTGTTCTTGGTGTGTGCTCCTGTATTTTGTCCCTGGCAATCTGACTCGCTTACGTCAGCTCACCAATTATCCAAGTGCTAGCTGCATTATATAGCAATACAGCTGTCTCTGTGTGAATCTTGGAACATGCTCCATCAAAAGATAATACCGATTGTCTTCTCTGTTTGTTTTGTATCAGAAGTGTAGTCATGATTTTGCAAAGCCCTGTTTAGTGTAAGTACAGTATGGTTTCTCTGTGTGTGTTATTTTCCACAGTATGTGACAGTGAGTCTAGTTAGTCTGTCCTGTTGGCAGTCATGTTTATTCTTTTGCTGTACTCCTGCTGTTGTGGTTATTAAAACTCTGAGAACCATCCTCTTCCACCAGTGTTTCTTTGCACTTTGGTTTTACTCAGCCGCTGTTGTGCTGAACATCTGCGGCTTAACTTTTTGGAAGACTGCAATGATGACGGCAAACGTGCAGGAATTCCACGGACACAAGCCAAGACACGGAAGTTCATAGGCCTGGAAAAGTTACAAAGGTAAAAAGGTTTGGAGTACACACAAAACTCCTTTTCCAAACAGAGGTGCATTGAACAATCCCCGCTCCCTTAACGGGATCAGCTGTGTTAGATGATAGACATTAGTCCTTTTGTAAATTCATTGTGTGTCAAACAGCAAACATCAGCAGACCAACAACATCAGCAGACCAACAACCAGACAACCGCTCTACCACCACAAACATCGCACGAGTGCTACACAAGTTATATTAAGGTGCAGCTCCCCGACACCCAGATAACTCATGACTGTGGCATTACAAACCAATCTCACGGCCCAACCAGGAGAACAACAAACGCACGTGTGTACATTTTCAGCTGAGTTCTGCGGCTTACTGTGGCTAGCCTTCAGCTCAACAATAAATCATGATTTCAGTTAAATGCCGAAGCTGCTGTTAATGTTACCTTGTCTGTGATCCGCTGGCAGAACACCTGGTGCTTTCTGATCTGGTGCCGTCGCCCTGTTGTGGTAGGAGACATAAGTTTTGTTTTACTGTGGATGGACTGAAACATTATCTCGTCATGCTGTTGTGGTAGGCGCTATATAGTTAAATGGATTAAACGAAGCATCGATGCAAAGAATTTGAACAAACTACCTATATGCCCAGACATCTGGAAACTGACCAAAGTGACCTACATTTCATCAAAATAGAAAAGGCAACAACCAAACTAAAATATGTTCTGTATTAGGGATGGGACGGTATGAAAATTTCATATCACGATTATAGTGACCAAAGTTATCACGGTTATCAATATTATCACGGTTTTGTTAAAAAGAGATGGAAATATTCAAAAGAACTGATGCTCAGACTGGCGGTCTGATTCTCCTCTAAAAATGCTATATTGCATGAGGTTGTACCTGCTACGGTTCAGCCAGCAGAGACCGATAAAGTCCGCCTCTACCGAACATGCTCTTCTTCTATGAGAGAATTTGAGGTAGCGGCGAAACTAAATGAACCAACGGCTTCCGTAGAGCCGCCCGGCAAGATGGCGGCGCGCCGAACAGTCTATACTGGACACGAATCGCCGCTGTTTCTGGACCGGAAACCAGCTTTAAAAGCGCAAATAGATTACCGACCGATACCGGGTATCTCGGGACGAGGTGGTTAAATCAAGAGTAATTTGGTATTTTGTCCTCTTGGATGGCTGAAAAATCTCCTGATCACTGACACTGCCTTCCGCCATGTCTTCCTCGTTCGCGTACGGCGTTGCATCGCGCGCCTGCTCGCTGGCTGCGTCAGACTGATTCTGGCTGGGCGGGATTTACGGTTTTATGATAATTCAATTTTAAACGATAATACTAACCGCCAGGAAGTTTTATCGTGGTTTATCGTGAAACCGGTAATCGTCCCATCCCTATTCTGTATGTTTCCTCACAGTTCCTGGCATCAAGTCCTCAGTGTTGACTTTTCAGTCCAGGTGCCATTATCTCAAGCTAACAGTGACATGATGTAACCCCAATGGCAATTTAACAGCCCTTTTTATAAAGATGTTCTTCTCCTCAGCAGTCACAACACAATGTTGTTTGTAAGTATTAATATATTAATCATCCAATTTTGTTTATCCATTAGCACTTCCTTTCCAAAAACCTCTTATTGCAGTTTTCATCCATTAAACTACACGAATTGCATGTCAGCAGAGTTCACTCTCCATCATCCCAATTATGACTTTCTTACTCTATGGTGTGTGTTCGTGTACTGCATGTAGTACATGACAGTGTGTGTGACTGGATCGGTGCACTATGCGAGCAAGTGAACATGGATTGTGACTTTTTTCAGCATTGTGTTCAGGTGTTCTTGTTCTGGGAGTGTACCCCTCCTGATTCTGTTGTATTGTTCATTTCTCCGCGCTGGTTTTTATTATTAACTCCACGTACATTGAACTGCTTTTCAGCAGTGAGAAAAATGTTTAAGCTAGATGGTGAATCAGTGGAAAAGTCCGTTTTCCTTCATTACCACCTATTAAGGTGGTGTCTTTTTGAGCCAAATTGGACTGGAGTGATCTGAGAAATGTTCAGAGAGAAAAATGTTCTCTAATTGGTTCTAAGGGTCTACACGGTGGGCCTGGTAGATGAACTGTGTTTCCTCAGTCTCAGAAAACAAGCTCAGATGATGAATCAGAGACTAGTATCTATATAGTGTTTATAATTGTGAAAGTACAGTGTGACATCATCCAGATGTCTGAGCAAATAGGTACTTTGTGGTGCTATATCCGATGTCTGTGAGAGACTGCGTGTGTACGCCTGACTTGATATTGTTAAAAAGTTGGATTATTAGGTACAAGCACTTGTCAATGCAGGAAATCTGATCTTGCCGCAGTAGTTTTGCCACTGTGATTTCAATTCCTGCACCAATATCCTCATAAGTGCCCACTGCAATGAACTTTTTATTAATCCTTTTCTTCTAAAAATACCCAAACATATACTGCAGAATTCTGCAGCTATGCTAATGGTTCTGTAAGGATGGACTTAGAGCATGCTAATATAATGGTTTTTAGCATGTTTCCCATGTTCACATGGCTACTGGGAAAGCTGTTGTTGAAGGTATTTGGTCAGCGCTAGATGAAAAATGGCCAGCTCAGCAAAGTACAGTTTAACCTGATGGGAACATGAATTTCCAAATAAGCAAATTTCAAGACAATCCATCCAGTATGTCATGGACCAAGCAGTAAAGGCAGGGACACAAGGTCAAGGATTTGTAAGTATTAGGCTTTATTAGCCAACAAATCAGATACAGTTTCAAATCATATTACACAAAACAGTAACAAAAAAATTAATCAAAGTGGGTCTCAACTAAACAGAGGTCAACAGAACAAAACCACAACATAAGTCTGAACGTAACAAACCTGACCTCCTGAATGACACAAAATGGAGGGTATATATACACACAGGCTAGCCTACACCAAACACAAAGGGGGGAAAGCCTAATTAACCACACTTAAAAAGACCCTAAATGAACCCAACAACCAATTATAAGAATATACTAAACAAACAAACACTAATGAAATATTAGCCTAACAAACAAAATATCCACATGCTGCTGTGTTATTAATAATTTTGTAGTTCAGAGTCCCCTTGCCCACTGCCAGGAGTTGGTTCCTTCCACTTCCTGTGGTGGCGTATAAAAGGCAGTCTGAAACTCCAACATCCCCTTTGGCAGATGACTCGGAGAAACAAAGGACAGGTATAAATTAAATTATAAACTAAACAGTTCTTCTCGAATGAGTACTATTAACCAAAATGCGTGCACTGAGATTAGAAATTAGCGTCATTGTGAAAAGAATAAAAATATCTAGAAAAAATGTGTTTGTGGTTTACTTGTAAAGAAAAATAAAGCCATTACCGCCACTTTAAGTGTTGGCGGTTGGTAGAACCGCCAACACAGTAGTTGTTAAGGCATTTCACTAAAAACCAAGTGTCAAACTCACGGTGGCAGTGGAGCAGAAAGTATATATACTGTCCCAGGCATGTCTCTCCACACCCCACAGTGCTCCTTTGCCACCGGCACCACTGATGTTTTACTCTCCACATTTTTTTATATTTTACAGGATTAGCACTAATGTCAGCTTACCTGTCCAATAGGATGAAAAGGATTAACTCAAGGTGTGTTTTGACCTGCATTTTTGCCCGACATCAGTCTGATTCTCGTTTGGCCTGACGGCCTTCAGCACATAATCTGTTGTTTTTTATTCTTACGTGGAGTTTGCGTTGGAATCTGTGTCGTTCTGGGAGCCAATCATTTTTTTGGTGTTAGCGGACATTTCAATAGCTGCGGCGCTGTCGCTGTTGAGTTATGTTGTGTTATTTTGTTTAAGAATTTATTTTTAAAAAAGGGTCACTAAATAAAGTGCATTGTGCTGTCTTAACTGAAACATTAATTTGATGCTCATAATAATGCAGCAAAATCCATAAATAATTATTCATCCATATACAAAAGATGATTATTCTGTCACATTCTAAAAAAGTTATACTGCATAACATTTATCTTTTTAATTCATTTCTCACAGCAAATACTTCAGTGTTCAGTGATGGTGCAATACAATATGATACATAGAAACAGCTGGCTGGGTCATATACTGTTGTTGACCTCTTCACATATAGCATGTTTTCACTTGCTATGACAAAAATAAGTCACGTGAGTCTGCAGCTTCACCACTTCAATCTTTTATGAGTTATTATTTATTCATCAACTGTATATAATTTTTGTATGTAACATTTATTGTTGTGTAGCATAAAGATGTGTTGTAAAATGATAAATAAAATCTAACTCCTACCTTCATTTTTACATACCAGCCCAGATTTTCATAACCCGGGGCCTCGCAAGAACTCGGCACAGAGCAACATGACAAATACTGTACAGTAAGAGCCACCCAGGCCAAATCCATCTGCTTTATTGGTATTCACCGTTTTCTCTCTCCATCTGCTCAGCACATCACCACCTCATGTCTCCTACTTTGCCGCACTATTTTTACCTGCTCCTAGATACTGTCTCCCTGCATGTGACGTCAAGAAAGGGAGAGGAAGAGAGAGAGCGAGCAGTTATCATCCATCCTTTAAGAGGGTAGTCAGTATGTAATAGCAGTGTGTTGGAAAGAGACATGCCTTATGCCACTAGAACTTGACTCATTATGAAGGGTTAGCATCCTGTTCTGTGCTGTGCTTGTCTCTAATGGAAGTGATGGTTGTGTAACAGCATGATCCATGTTGGTAAAACCATCAAACATGCTCCTTAAAGTTGTAATCCTTAGGATTTCAGTCCTGCTTGATTTGGCAGTACCTGTAGTTACTTGCGGTAGGCATAACGGCAATTGTGGTTTTATTTAAACCTACAGGTCACAGAATTCTGAGGACAGCAAACCAAGCCATTGTCTTTTTAATAAAGAAGTGAGACAATATTTTGCCTTTTTCCATCATTCTGTGAGCAGCTGTGATCTGATTTTAGGCTGCACATGGCATGAGTCGACAGCAGCAGGGCACAGTGAAAGGAGTTGGTTACCTCGCTAAGAAGTTGGAGGTATGCAGCCTGTCGCCTGCAGCTCTACATCTAAAAGCTCACTGTGGCTGCTCATTCTTGTTCCATTACTCTTTGCAATATTTCAAACTGATCAAACTGCTGTCAAAAAACAGCAGAAAAAGCTTGTTGTCCTGTTTTGAATTTTTTTTTTCAACAACAGTTAAAAGTGCTAATTTCACTGACTAACACGCTAGACGCTGCAATGATGTTGATAGGTACGCGTCCTGTGTCTCTGATGGATTCCAATCCAAAAGGACGCAGTAAACTCACCCCTCATGCAGCCTGTTTTTCACAGGATAATGCTTTAAACTTTAAAATTTTGAACAACAAATCTGTGTCATAGAAATCCTGCTCCGTGTGAGCTCTCAACACACACACACACACACACACACAGACACACACACACAGACACACACACAAACAGAGCATTGTCAGTGGTCAGCAGAGCAGAAAGGCCGAGCAGGAGAAGTGAACCAGGTAAAGATCACTCCAAGATTACTGGGGTTGAAGTGCAATGAAACCTTCGCCAAAAAAATCCAGTACTTAATCAATGTAACTGTTCAAAAGGCATAAACATGTTAAGCGTATATAGTATGTATAGACTATATAGCGACTTTGCTGTTGTAAACTTTACTGTTGCTGCTGTAGACACAACAGGCAGGCTCGGGTTCAATTCCAGCTTGTGGCCCTTGGCTGCATGTCACCCCTCTCTCAACCCTTTATTTCCTGCTTCTTTGTCCTGTCCAAATAAAGGTGAAAAAGCCCCGAATATATCTTTTAAAAAGCACAATGAAAAAGAACCAAGAGTATCGATAAAATCCAAACGATGCCATCCCTAAATACAAGTTTAACTTCACTACAATTTGTCAAAAGACACATTTTGATGAGGACCTGTGAGTCCCGGGGGACTCGTTACATTTAAAAACCTATCAACATCACTGAAGCTGTTGAGAAACCCATCAAAATTGATGGTGGTGGTTCACTTTCTAATTTCCTCAAATATTGGCGGTGTCTTCGGCATATCTAGTCCAATTAATGCAACGTTAATCTTGATTATTAGACGATTCATGTGTTTATTATTGTTGTTGGAGAGGAGAGCAGAGCAGGAGTGGTGACAGCAGGAGATCAGCAGAGCAGAGAATAGACCTGTTTTTGAACTGAAACGTTTAAATAAGACAAGAATGTTTCTACATTTATGTCAAGTGTACGTATATTTTACATGTTATTTAGTCAGGGGAAGGTAAGGATTTAAAAAGCTCTCTCCTATTAGATGTACAGTTTGCATGTTTAAATAGATTTGCTGGACGAAAGATAATTTCAGGAAATTGGTCAGTCAGGAATTTCCAAGATGGAAATAAGATTAATTGGATTATATTCACAAGTATAAAACATATTACATGTACATTAAAAGTAAAAAAAAAACAACAACAATAAAATGTTTGAAAAATTACTTATTCTATTTTCTATTCTTTGACTTAGGGTTGCTGGAAAAACATTAAATACATTTCTTTACTTTTGTTGCTGTTTCATCACCATTTATGGGTTTATGATTAGATAGTTAACTAGAGCACAACACTGTTTACAACAATGCCAAGTTCTTCACATATAGCCTCTTAACTTTGCACCAAATTCATGCATTTAACGTTAAAAGTTCTTCTGGTGGAGCATGCCCCTGGGACCCCCCGAGAGGGTCCAAGGTCCACGCACCATAATCTCTTAAAATCCTGTGGGAAACACTGTCATACCCCCCCCCTGTTGGGCTTGTTTGTGTTTGTGTGGACATGTATTACAGTTTGTTATTGTGTATGAACTCAGTCCTTTATATTTCACAATAAAAGCCTCTCAGTATTTCACGAGTTAAACACATTTATAACGAAGCAGCGGCTGTAGGAAATGTTCACTTTGCGTGAGCAGTGACTTAATACAGCTCTGACATAGTGGAAAGAAAGTGAATAGTAAACAAGATAAATGAGATAAAATTGTGCTGGAATGGCAAAGAGTACCACTACCCAAAAAACAGCAATATATTAAGGCAGTTACTGAATGTAAATACACTGAATGCGTACTGTTGAAAAAAATGCAAACAAGTAGTATCAAAAATAGGGCGGGTGTTCATGAAAATCTTAAAGATTATAACTTAAATAATAATAAATAAATAATAGAAATTACATTGAAATGGACCACTACATCTCTGTAATGAAATTGATTTGCCCCTCAATTCACAATGCACTGGAGCAAGAAATTTAACACAGTGTGAGAGCACAAACAGTATTTAGATGGCTGTTACATTTAGACAAAAGGGAAGCAAGGTACCGGTAATCAATGTGGCTTGAAGAATTTATTGCCTCGTCCTTCTGGAGGTTTAAAAAAATAAACGATGTTGGGATTTTTGCTTAGTGCAGCTTTAAATTGTCTGTTAAAACAATATGTTGTCCATGACTTCAACATTGTGAGAGAAGAATAATCAATTATCAATCGTGTACACAGCTAATATGCAGAGCTGTGTGAACACAAGTGAGCGTGGACTTGTCCTCTTGTATGCATGCCCACATCCTTGTCTTTAAACTGTGTGGGTGTGAAACCGCTGTTGTGCGGTTTCACATGCGTGCGCACGCATGTGTGTGTTTGTGTATTTTACCTCAGCAGGCACGACAGTGCACCCTGCCTGCTCACAGCATTAATGCTCAACCTTGTCCAAGGTTAATCTGTCACTCTTGCTGTATATTTGCATTCATTCTTATCTGCACCTCACCACTCAACTGACTGTCTATCTGCCCCAGCCGCTGCTCAAACTTAATCGTCTTTGTACATTATAGATGAGCCTCCAACAAAGTAGACACACACGCAAGAACGGACACATGCACCACACACACATTGCTGAACCCCCCTCCTTTAGAAACCACGTCCTAACCACACCCACACAAACACATATTCCCAGACTGTCAATATTTGCTTTATATTTAATGTCTTAGCGAGCCATTAAGCTGACTGCTTCTGAAAAGTAATATATTTATCACTGCATGGGGGCTAGTGTTGGATCTAAATGTTTCTCTCTCCAGGCGGCACTAACTTTATGCTTGCGCAGGAGCTACACAGGCGGGCAAAGAGATAACTCTGACTCTTTCACTTTTACCTGAGGAAACAAAAGGTCTTAATGAGTAGCACAGAGTTGTTCCTTCATTTGGAATAATGTGCAAAGTGAATGCCGGGGCCAAAGTAAGAGCGTGTACAATGTTACTTGGTTTTAATCATAATGAAGCAACATGCCTGAGCTTGGCTCACTTCTTACCTTATTAGAATGTGTGGGGAAAAAATGGTGTGTCTCATGTGGATATCTGCAGCAATATTAAAGAAGATAATAAACTTTATGAATGTGATTATGTTGTATGGAACGGATTTCAGCAGTTATTTGGACATTCAGAACATTATGGTTTTAACTGCTTATCATCTACAATATGTGCTAAACTGCTGATATGATCTAACTAACTATGAGTGCAGTATACACGGTTCCATGGTAGAAATGTGCATCCCGGTCTGTGACAGTGTCTTTTTTTATACTGTCACTGGGAAGTTGAACATTTTCAAATTCTACAGAGACCTTCAGAACATGTATTAATATGTATGTTTATATGTATGAATATTTTTTTATTTCTCTTTTCATCTTAGCTTTTATGTTTTGAGACACTGTCACTAGGAGTATAAAAGTGTTTTCAAAGTATGATAGGTGCATATCTCTTGTGTATGGACAGAATATGGTGTCACCCATATCCACAACACCCTTTATATCTGGTCCAGTTTGCCTAAAAACACATGACCATTTACCAATACCCTGTTGTCTGATACATGTGTAAAACAACTTGGTCTCACCATATTATCCTTTATTCTACAAATGTTGCTGGACCTCTTGGTTTATATCATATTTTTTATAGGATGGATAGGATCTTATTATGGCAATTACACTATTGTCTCTGAAATGAAATGTAGTGAAGTTTTAAGTTAAAATTCCTCAAAATTGTATTTAAGGCATAACTGTGCCCAGTCTAATGATCCTAATTGTGGTGACTTCATGCTCTTACCACAAGTGCAGCCGCATCATCAGACTGCTACCTTTAAACCAGTAGAGTCATCAGTGCAGCAGAGCTTTTCCTCCATAAAAGTTCTAGCATGGAGTTACCCTGTAAGTACAGTATTTGAGTCAATGTACTAATACATTTCTGTAATAACTTCCCCTTCTTCCAAGGTACATGGACAAGGTAAAAGGTCAAAAGAGGTCTAAACCCCAACAACACATGTTTTGGGTTTCATAGACATAGAAGTGATTACGTCCAAACAGGTGGTAATATCCAACCCATTCTCATCGCTGGGTTTCACATATCGACGCTTTGTCAAGACCCCTTGGCGTCGCTACTTAACACGAACGGTACCCTTTTGCTTTGCTTCTGTACGTGTATGGCTCCACGGTCAAGCAAGACTAACTATGCAACATCCGGTTAGACTGGTTAGTTTTAGGAAAAGATCACAGATTGGGTTAATTATTTGACTTAAATTACATAAGTTAAGTAATGCTGCTTACATTACTTAACACCATCAAAAGATTCCAATGTTCTGTTTCGCATGGGAAACAAACGCCAGTCTCCTGGGTGAAAGGCTGGTTTTCGTTGCATCCTCCCACCCACCTCCTTACTTAGACTTTTCTGTTATTTATAGTAGTACATTTAGTGAAGAATGACACTAAAGGACCTGTGCGTTGAACTATGACACATAAAGGTGCCATGTGCCTCTGTACCAGGTGCTGAAAGACATGACAAAGTTGTAGCAAAGCTGTAATATCAATTTTTTCAGAAAAAAGAGTTTAAGAGGGCAATAATGAGGACTCATTAATTCTTGAGATTTTGTAGTTTGAGTTAAGGTTTTAAGTATTTCCAAATCTCTTATTTTTATTGTTTTGACCATTTAATTTAATATTCACCCAACACTTTTAAATAAGTATATGTAAAATGCATTTCACAGACAATAAAGGCCCATGTTGTTTTTGTTAACAACCATCTTGTCATTCCAGTTTATTTTATGTAACCGTGTTATCTCCCAGGAATCCCATGTTGACTATTCCCAGGAGAAGGCGTTTCTTGGTGTGTTTTCTACACAAGCATTTTGCTTACACAAGGTTCAACTTACAGCCTAAAAGCAATGTTGTAATTTTGTAACATCTTACCTTTTGGCATATTTGCCCATAAAAGCTGTTCAGGAGCTTATTCTGCAACTTCACTGCAGCTGTCTTGGGAATCAGCTGTTGTCACAAAATCCCCCGGCTGGCAACATCAACACTGACAAATAGAAACAGGCAAGTTTAATTTTAAAGTTACAGTAGATCCAGAATGCACACTCACCAGCCATTATCATGAAATGTAAATGTTCTGCAGAACAACAATACACGTACTGTATATGGTGTCCTCACCACTCACCATCAATGATGTCACAGTTGTACTGTATGAGTATGAAGTAGAGCACTGCCAGCAGACTGTTGTATCACTCAGTGAGCTCTGTTGAGATGTCTGTAGGGATATAAAGGGCAGAAGTTGAGTCCCTCAAGTGGACATTGACTGATTGACTGACTGGCAGGCTTTATGGGTGTTTGTGTGCAGGTGTGTGTGTGTGTGTGTGAGTGTTATCACACAATTTGGGCACACCAGCATTGACTGTTGGGTGTCATCTCTCTCTTTCCATCCACCCGCCCCCCCTTTGTGACATCTTGACAGATTAAAATGCTGTGTGCTACAGTCCTTGGTTGGCGACACTGGTGGTGAACCGCAGGGACACCACAGTGAATCAATACAAGAAAATACTGCATCTGGAACAGACATGACCCACCCATTCTCACATAGGAACACATTCTTACACACTCGCACAAAATCTATTATCGACATTATAAGTAATTTACCTGCATATAGCAAGAAATGAAATGTTCTAATTAAAGCTGAACCAATGAAAAGTCTTTATTATATAATGTTAACAGTGGATTAACTATGTGTAATGTGAAAGGGGTTTCCTGCAATGATGATGCAGTTCTCCACTAGCTCCAATGACTATTTTAGTTTCTTTTAGCTTATTGTTTTGGTTTTACTTGGTTTTGGTTTTGTTTCACTCCCACCACTCTCATGAATCTTGTTTTCTGGCCACATGAGGAAGGTGTTTTCAGCTCTTATAAAACCAATGTATGCTACCTACCCAGCACCCGATGCCGGATTGACAAAGTTTGTGGCAATCTGTTGAACATAGTAAAGCACTTATATAGTTGAAGCACTTATATTTGTCACGATCCTGTCTGAGTTTGTCTGTGTTACGTTATTTTGGCCAAGCATTCTGTGTCTTGATTTTGTTTTCTCTGTGTCTGGGTTTCAGCCCTGTCTGTCTGTGTGTCTTGTTGGGGAGTCTGGGTTTTTGTTCCGTGTCTTTGTTCCTAGTCCTGGTCCTTAGTTCATGTCTTAGTATTTGCTTGTCGTTCTTTGTCTGCATCATTTTGGTTTAGTCTGCTCGGTACTCTTGGTTCTAGTTCTGTGTTCTCGTTTAGGTTTTGTCTGTTATGATCCCTGTGTTATAGTTGGTCGGTGTTTGTCTGTTTACTTGGGTTTCTGTTATTGTCTGAAGTTAGATTCTGGTCTGGTATTTTGTAACATGTGTTCTGTCTGTGTTGGTTGTTTATTCTGCCCCATGTCTGCCTGTCAACTGCTCCGTCTGTTCCCCCACTTTTTCACTCTGTCTGCCTGCCTCTTTGTTTCCCCCTTTGCTGTCTCTGCCTACCTGCCTCTCTGTTACCTCCAGTAATCTGCCTGTCAGCCAGTCTCTGTTTTCCCCTTCTGTCCCTCTGCCTTGTTAACCCTGACCCCAGTCACCTGTTTTGCTCCCGCCCTGCTCGTTAGTCCCTGTGTATAAATGTTTGGTGTTTCTGTTCATTCCCTGTCCGGTCATTGTCGCATGTCTTTTCTGTCCTGTTGGATGTCGTGTTACTACCTGTTCCTGTATCCGTGAGTTTTGTTCACACCTGTTTTTGTGCTCTGGATTAATGAACCCTGAACTCCATCTTAGCTCACAGTGTCTTGCGTTGACAATATTATAGTTATGCTGCTTTTGTGTATGCATTTCACTCTGATTGTGTATGTATTCTCTACGTATGACCCCTAATAGTTGTGTCTTTTGTACGGTATTTTTAATTTTAATGTCTTTTAACTGTGCTGCTCTCTTGGCCAGATCTGTTCATAGCTTGTTGCACCACTATTAAGTAATACTACTATAATATTACTGGTACTGGTGATATTGTCCTTTTAGTCTCTCAGAGTCACTGTTTGTTACTTGATTTAAAGCAAAAAAACATTGCAAGATACTTTTCATTTGGCCATTTTATGAAACAGCTCACTGATTCAAGAGTGCCACGCCCAAGCGAATTGCATCCCAGAAACATTTCACTGATGAAAGCTAAAATGCCCTTTCCTCCAGTCAAAACAACAAATGATAAAACAGTATTATCATACCCTTTTTTTAAATTTTTCTAAGCGATGCAGTATTTTCTCAGCAGACATTTCTACTGGAACTCTGCTGTTAAGCTCATTCAGCTATCCATCCTCCTCTTTTCTCTTGCAGTTTTTGGGGGCAAATACCAACCCTCTTTATTGGACAGGTGTCTGATGCTTGTGAGGGAATGGTTGCATTACATTTTTAATGGCGGTTGAACACTACTTGCCTATTTTACACATGCTGAAAGACAGATTAATCCTGCTCACATCTACATCTATTCTTAGATGAGATCACTATGGATATACAGTTTGTTTCAAGACCAGCTGTTTATCCTTCTCATCTTTCCCCAGCATTGTTTGTGTTGCTCTCATTTATTATCACGCAAATAAATCACATCAAATGTGGAGCATGCAAATTGCTTATATGGAGACATGTGACATATTGCGTTAGTAATATCTTCAGCAAACACAGCTATTCACATGCTGTCTCTGCGTTGTGTAGTACACACTCACATATTCAAGTATTTGTTGCCAAGACTTGACCTGTAAATGTCTCTGTTACCTGCTACCTGCTCTGATTGCTAATATCAGCTGACTGATCCAGTTCAGGATGCCATGGTGATGACATGCAAAGTAGCAGAGAAGCATCCAGGATTCTTTTGACTTGATACACAATTGTGTAATAATCCGTCATCTATTTTGTACAGAGATTATCCTATTCATGTTGGCTCAACATGGATGACTGGATGGAGTTTGCCTAAATATCATGGAATTGGAGATGCTGAATTAAAGGGGTGGTATTATGCGTTTTGGCCTTTTCCCTCTCCTTTATTGAGTTATATTTCTTTTTTGTGCAACAGAACAAACAGAAACAGAACAGTTCAACATTTAGTCCTGATGGTAAGATGAGGAACAATGATGTTGTGAACTGTAAATAACTTAGACCATCTACTAGGTTACGGTCGTTGTCTGAAGTGGCTTTGATTTGGATCACACTACCTTGTTTCTTACGGCCCGCCCTTCTCTGCTTCTGATTGGCTAGTAGTCCTTACCTGGGAACTGTGCATGTGCAACTCCCAACAAAGATATGGTACAAGTAAGATGCATCACTCTGTAGCTCAAAAGCGGAGCGTACAACAGCTGAAAAGAGGAGCTGCAGTAATGTGCAGTATGAGAAAAATATGGTGTTTTTTGAAAATTAAACCATGTAAACCTGTTCTGGTACAACCCAAAATTAAGATTTTGAACCTGAAAATGAGCATAATACCACCTCTTTAAAATTATTTTTGGTTCATCCTTGACCTAAAATTTGTCAGGCACAATAAGCGGTAACTTTAGCCTATACACCTTTTCTTGGCTGGTAGAAAAATCATTATGTTTGTGTGTTCTGTTAGGCATGATTGCACTTTTTTATTGCTGTTGTTTCTTTTTCTTATATCCCAAATTGTTTTCTGTAATTATTATAAACAATCTTATCACAAGGTTAATTTAGTGGCTGTTCTGGAGCTTTCGATGTCATGACTTTCATCTGTAGATGAAGAAAGGAAATTGAACTTCTACAACTAGACAACAACTGGGCAAGCTTCATCTGCTGATGAAGGTCATGTGATATGATTTTGTTTGTTTGTTTTGTTTTTTTGGTCAACGATACAGATAAGTTTGGCCTATAATGACTTTACTTGTCATTTTTTACATGACAAAACTATACTAAAATTGTAACCAAGCATTTTGGGTTTGCTTAACAGGGCAGATTTATTAAAGATCAGTAAACACAATATGGAGGCTTTGTATCATATCCCAGAGCAACACCTTGTTGATTTTTATTTTTTGCACATCCAAAAGTCTGCCAACAAAACTTGCTTTACAACAACCTTAAACGAGGCACATCTCCTCATCTGAAGAAACAAAGCACATAAGCCTGTGATAATACATTTGCAGCGGTGTTCATTTCTACTCAGGAAATCAGCAAACTGCCTGACAGCGTTCATATCACTCCGCAGTCATTCAGATCTCGACAACTCTTATATCATACTCGTTTTATATCATACATGTAACAAACAATAACGTCTTCCGGCGTAGCATATTGAGGCTGCTGTTTCCTTAATGGAATGTTGGACAAGGGACGGCCTTGTGTCTTTATTGATTCTGCCAGGGTGCCTGAATGTGATTAAGGGGAATTAAACTCAAGCTTGCTGACGCAAATCATGGCCGGAGGTAATATAATGTCCAGATGAAGTGGAGAGATCCATCCCAATGGGGAGGTGGCCCTCTCTGACCCTGTGTGGGCACAGGCAATTAGCATTGGCAAAGTGCAACTCAATAACAAAATCTCCAAAATGGAGGAAGTGCTTGCATGGCTAATCCCCTCTGCCTCTGACAGGCCCCACAACACCTTTAGGAGACCATTGAGAATGCAGGTCAGGGACGTGCAGAAAGCCAAGCCAATCTGCCATCAGTCTAGATACTGGGGATGGCTGGACAGCCGCCAAGTGGAGAATTATGTTAATGTTTGTTCTAATAATAAATTGAATACATTAATATGTCAATAGATAAGATGCTTTTCCACCATATGTTGTTCGGAAGGGCAAATGGGAAACGCCATTCAGGCTTTGAAGCCATTCTATTTGTGTTTTATACGATTGTGTTGACAGCTGTTTACATACCAAATATATGTCTGTATTTTTCTCACCTGTGCTTTTGTGTGTGTACAGTGTGAATGCCATTTGGAATGTATTTCAATGTATATACGCATTACACATTCAGCAGCTGATTTCATGCATTTGTATAGTGTGTCCTCCTCATTAGTCTGTTCCTCGTTCTAAACGCTGCTGTTTGATGTGGAAAATGCTCTGACCATGTGTTGGGCTTGTAATAATGAATGTTTCATGCAGGTTGGGCCCAAATGATCCATCAATTCCGATTAGATTGTAATTACCAGGGTAAAAAAAAAATATATTCAAATGAGTTCATTATCAGTCAGATCAGGAGCAGACCCAATCCAGTTTGACTGTACACCAGAAACTCAAGTGTTTATGCTGTGATTTCAGAGAATGCTGGAGTGATTCCTGCAATTAGGTAAGCATATGTCTTAATGTATCATTAAGACAACTAACTAAATGCTTTTCAATCTTTACTGTGCTGCTGCTGCTTGCATAAGGATTCTGTGCGAATATAAAGGAGTAGGGATGGTTTTCTGCAGGTCCTGCAGAGTTCAGAGTGTCAGGTAGATAAATACATGGGCTGACCAGATCACTCACTCTCTTTCTTTCTCAGCCCTCCCTCTCACCGCCAGCATAGGTTTCCATTTCTCCAGGTCACTGCTGAATGACTGCAGATTACATCGGCTACTCTCTGATGTCTACGGGGACGAGGCCATCAGGCTGAAATGACATGGGGTGGTGACAGCCGGACCCCTCACAGACACCCACCGACATGACTCCCATTCACAGCAGCTGGCCCCATGACACTAATCTGATTCTAGTCTGTAAAAGGCCTGTTTTGCGCCCACCAGTCTCTGCTAAAACAGGAAATGACCAGCAGGGCAGGCCATTCTTGCGTGACTTGCAGGTATTGCAGAGAAAGCTGTTGAATATTTTTCTTTCTGCCTCTATCTTTCTATAGACACAAATGTACTTTGTACGATTTGCCCTTTTTTCCCATTTATCTTCTCTCACTAAATGAAGCTTTACTTTGATTCAGTGGTTTTTAATAAGCCTACTTATTATTTTAAGTAATTACTTTGGTATTAGGATGTTCAAAGAGCATAGAAAAGTGGGTGCGATGGTCAGTGCTGTGGGGCTTTTTAACTGAAAGACTACAAGGTACATAGTGTGTGCTGGGTGAGTTCCAGATCAATCTGTAAAATATATATCGTTATTTTGAGGTGGGGAAAGTTTCTCCCTCCAGATGGACTTTCTTTATGAATCAACTTAACAACTTCTGTGCTTTGCCTAGCAAGTGCATTTGCCGGATTTCCTAAGACTTGTGCCAGCTTTGCCAAGATGCCCGCTGTTCCCCCCCAGTTTAGTACTCATCATTACCATGACTTTGTTTTGGCTGACATGTTTTGACTGGCTAATAGTGTAAACCATCAGGGAACACTGGCTATCCTTTCAAAGAAACCATGTAGCTGTGGGGCATGCAAGGTGAAGATGAATTGGGTCGGCTCACTTGTTTTGAGACGAGAGACAGGCCCCTAATTGGATATCATCTCACTCTCTTTCCCTAATTAGCACTGCATTGCTTTATGAACTGATATTAAGATGCAGGAGAAATAGTAATTAGCTAAAGGTTATTACCAGCCAGGGGCACATGGACATGGAGCATGCTGGGCAATGTAATGATTGCACATGGGTTTGTTTGTTTTGGCTAACTGGTACACCCTTACTGTAGGTACAGCTTTTTCACAACAGATGCTAGTATTTGCTTTAGATTAACCCTGTTAAATTATTATATAATATTAATTATGTTTCAGATGTAAGAATGCCCTTAACCACTTTGATGCACAAGCTATGCAAACCCCTTCTAATACACAACATGGTTAAAAAATAGCCTGCATTCATGTTTTTTTCATGGATGGTTTCTTTTCTATATCTTTTAAAGTGATTTTATTTAATCATTTAATATTTGAAGTACTCATTAAATATCTTGTTTTTGATTACCACAAATCAACATTTTTATTTTTCTTACTGTATGAACATAGTTTTTGTATTTTCACATCAATTTTACACACATTGGTCAAAAATGGCCTGCCTGTTTTCACCATTTTATAGGAATTCTTGATATTTTTTAATATTTACAATTGGGACCTTATTTACTATGGACCAGTATACACCTGCCGCACATTTCATAACTGAACACAGTGTGCTTTTGCACATCTGATGCATGTAAGTCTTATGTTACAATTGTAACTAAGAAAATGTTAGATATTTTGTGAAAGATAAATGTACATAAGATTAATATTTGAACGTTAGGATACATTTTTCTTTCTCACCAGTATGGATGTCAAGGTCAAGTGACATCCATTACTAGTAAAATATGTCCAATTATATTAGCTAGCTAGCTGTTGACATTTTCTATTCTAGCAAGCTAATGTTAGCTAGGTCAACAGTCTAAATAGGAAACTCAGACCCAGTCCAGTGATTCAGTAAAAAGGGGTCCTACTGGTACAGCTACTAGTTTACAGTGTCGACCTATCGTATAGTGTCTGCTCCAACTTCACTACGACTCATTCACATCCCATAACTTAATTTTTTAGTAAAAGTGCATAAGTATTATCAGAAACAAATACTTAAAGTACTATAAATATATATATAAGTATAAATTAAAAGCACTCAATGCAGAGATGACTGTGACTGTTATACTATGATCAGTATAATATTACACATATATTATAGTTGGTGTAGGTGGGGCCAATTTTTTTTTCTAAATCGGCTGCAATTATTGATTATCATAATGGATTAATCTGCCCATATTTTATTGATCAATAATAATTGTTTGGTTTGTAAAACAAGAGTATATTAATATAGTGAGAAATTCCCATCACAATGAAAATGAGAGAGAAAGAGACCTCTTCAAACGTCTTGTTTTGCCCAACTAAGTCTGAACCTCAGAATCATTCAGTTTTCTGCAGTTTAGGATAAGGAAATGCAGCTAATTCTGCCATTTTAGCCCCATGAAATATTTTGTATTTTTGCATGAGAAATGACTAAAACCAAAACAGATGCCAATTAATTTTCTGATAGTCAGCCAAGCTTGGATTTTATGTGCTGTCGGGTGGTTAAATCTGATTGTCGGATAAATGTAGTGCAGTAAAAAGTACAAAATTTACCACTGATATGTAGTGAAATGTAAGTATAAAGTGTATAAAATGGAAACTACTCAAAAGTACAAGTACATCAAATCTGTTCTTGCATATAGTACTTGGTAACTTTCTACCATTGCACTTAACAAAAATAATCCCAAGGCAATCAACAAGTGCATTCACCTTTGTGTGTGAATACTGTACAGCTGTGGTGATATTGACTCAGATGTGACTTTTTTTTATTCCCAGCAGAGACATTTTTCATGCTGCCAAGGCAGAGAGCTTCTGGCTTTGATGCAAGGTAGACACTTCACCCTGATAGGAAGCCTTCGCTACGATCACGACTAACACTGATTATCACTTTCATTCGCTTACCGAGCAGACGCAGCATCTCCCATGCTGGACTACACAAATCCTGAGGTCATAACTTCATGATCATCTCAACACAAACACACACAGATATATATACACACACAGGATGGGAGAAGGCAGCAGGGTCTATTCAAAGCATCAATATTGTGGAACAGTCTGTTATAGTTGCAGAACCAGAGAGTCACAGTGTTGAAATCCAGGCTACAAAAACCCATCTGTTTAGTGCTGACTGTACACAAACAATTCTTTTTATATCCTGTGTGAGAGAGAGAGAGAGAAAAGTGCATTCTGAAAAATTGATTTGATGTTGATAGTCAAAGTCAAATAAACATGCTGACATTGCAATGCAGTTTATCTGTGCACACATATTCTCAGGAATCTGTAGAGAGCAAAGAAATGTTTGCTGTTTATCTTTTCTATCTGCTCTGTCCATCCCTATTTTCCTCTCCTACTCTAAACATTGTGGGCTTCAACGCTCAGCTCAGAGCGTGCAGTTTCCTAATCATCCAAAAGAGGACAGTGTGGAACATGTTGTCATCTCCAGGGAGAAAAATGGCAGGCAGAGACCAACTTTGGGACTATGACAGTGGCAATGTGATGTCCTTGGTAATAACTTGAACAAAGAAAGGCACTGTGAAAGCTAGATTTAGTTTTTGTTGCAAGGAGGAGCATGAAATTTATCTAAAACTTAAAAGAAAGCAAGAAAAGCATTACGTCATCAGCTATCAAAGACAGGACAATCCATCCCTGGTTTTACCCCCATCTATTTAAGCCCTGACACCCCCCCCGCTCTTTGGACTCATTTTAAGTCTGGACAGAAAGTGAGGCGCGATGAGACATTATTACAATGGCATGTCACTCTGGCCTGCATATTCAGCAGGCAGGAAATCACTAGGAGGTAGAGGTGGAGAGTGGAAGAGGGCAAGGGGATAGAAAAAAAGAGAGAGAGAGGGGTAGAGAGGTTGATGGTTAAAGACAAAGTGAGAGAGGGGAGAAGGCAATGCGGGGTGTTAGAGGAAGCGAAACAGACAGCTGCGTGAAGCTCACAGGAAGAGGCAGCAGCCAGGGGAGAGATGTTGCATGCCGAGGACGTGAGCCGTTCTGACACATGGGTAGCAGAGCGAACAGGGCCAACACAATGGAGGGAGGCAGAGAGCACCGGGAGGCATTATGATTTACAGTAAGGCTATAGCCACTTCAGGTTTGCCGTGTCTCTGCGACCAAAAGCTGAGTGGAGATGCATTCATTCAGCTGAATGGAGACCCCCCTCCTTCCACGAGTCGTCATTGTTCTCGACAAAAGCCAGGATGTATAGGAGCAACCGCAGAAGGTCATTTATTGAACGCATTCAGGGTGGAAGGCTTACAGGAGGATTCACACATACTGCTGCTACTGTAATGCAGTAGAAGCTGCATGATCAGCAACCACTGCGTTCTAGCTCTGTCTCGGTCAAGACACATTTTTCTTAGCATATGTGAAATGGGCAGGCCCGTTTACATGGATGGAAAAACAACCGTCTCTCCCTGAAATTCGATTTATTTACAAGTAATTTGCAACAGCAAATATGTTTTGGAAGAAACGCAATGCCAAGCCAATTCAACACAATGAGGAAATGTTGTTAATTAAGGTATCTGGCAATTGTTGATATATATCAGTAAAATGTTCACCGGGAATGTATTTCATTTGTTTTCCGCCAAAATATCAGATATTGCAATTCAATATACAGTAACCATAGCTTTATTTTACTGTTATGTTTTGGTATTCTCAGCACTAGGTCAAGTTTAGGGAAAGATCATGGTCTTGTTGTAATATAGAAATATTTTGCTAGCAGTGGTTGAATGTACTGTGTAGGAGGAGAAAAGATTACAAAATGAAGTCTAGCTAGCAGTTCCTTTATCTACACAACACACTCCTCTCTTCAACTCAGACTCCAGTTCTGCTGGCGTCTCCCTGCAACAACTCGCCTCTCACGAGATTTCAGTAAGATTTGTCCTTCAGTGAGATTTCTGTTTCTGCTTTAAAAAAAAAGGGTGTTACCGTGTGTTACTCCAAGGGATCTTTTCCATGACGTCAGACAACTGGTATAACGGTCTGTCGGTGCCAAACACTTTTTGCGGTCGTAATTCTGACGGGTGCAATGGAATACCTTTTGTAATACAGAAATCACTCCTCCATGTACTTTCTTTTTATGCTCATTTATACTAGATTTCACAGGGAAACATGGTACATGTTACTTAACAGCAATGTTTTGACAGCTTTTCAAGTTTCATGCAAACTAGCTTCTGAAATATGATTCATTGTTACAGATTAAACCACCCAAATATATTTCAGTTTTGCTGGTGACACTTGAGTAGATCTTCGATTTCAATAAATTTACATGTATGGGAGTATTTTCATACTAGTGTCAGATCTTTTATTAAATAAAGTAGAACAGTTTGATAGGGAAAACTGCAGCTTTGTGTGTTGTTTTGCAGCACTTTCATCTCAGTGACCCAAGGTCAGATTTCTGTTGGTAGGGAGGTGATGGTGCTATTGCTGTTCGCCACTCTTTTTGTTTTTTTATAAGACTGGTGGAAAGCACCGATGTCAGGAATTTTATTTTTCTGTACATATGGGGCTTTAAATTACGCTGTGTATTTCAGTTCAATTCAAAGGTCATGTTTAATATATTTTCATTTGTGAATATAATTATAATAAAGATGTTAAAAAAATTAATGGTGAACAGTGCTTTATTTGTGAAAAAGTAATTTGTGAAATATAGAGGAGGCTGCCTAAGGTCAGGGGAAAGAAAAACGGACTGTCAGACTGACTGGTTTGCCCATTCAAGAGCAACACTGATGGGAAATAAAAGAATACATAACAGTATATTTGTTTCATTTGTTGATTTTTGGTCTTTTTTTATTTGAACAGTTCTGTAATTGATGAAGGTCAGTTAGTGATTTGTGAAAACAGCCAGACATATCCATTCCCTGACACACAGACACTACTAAGTCTTACTTTTAATTCCACATGCTTGCAGAAAATGGGTTCACTGAACATTCATACATGCATGACGTGACAAACCTGACAAACATACATGGCAAGTAAATTGGTGGCCTGCCAGCGACCTCAAGTTGCGGATTAGTGCTGATATAGCCTGAGTTTGAATATCAGTGGTGTTCTTGGCAGACAAGTCATCTGTTCATAATGCTGCATCATGCTGTTATCACTGCCCTTTCAAAGACTAATCAAGCAATTAAAGACATCTTATGCAAACAGTACTGTAGCTATGGCAACACCAGCCTAACGCTCCATGTGGATGGACCTCGGTGTCCTCAAACAAATCAATGTGTCTGTAATCTGAAGTTTCTATGCAGCCCCCCCACCCCTGCAGTATTGCTGCAGTATTGAGTTATTGGTCTTAATTAATTACTGCGAGTGTGACCTGGAGCTACAGAACTGGATGCTCAAGGATGTTTTGTTTGTTTTTGAATTAGTTCTTTGCTAAAGTAGACTGCAGAAAGCTTGGAGCATCTAAAAATGTATTCTCACATCTATTTGAATGTTGATTAGGCTTTAACTGTGCTCTGTGATATGGTGCCACGAGACAAAACACAGGTTATCTTTGAGGGAAATCCGCCAGCATTAAACCCACTGACTGGCACTTTATCTGCTTCAAATTACATTTTCATTGCACGAAATGGGTTATGGACCTTGTATCAAAATAGCAAACTATTTAAATTGTTATGCCTTTTTTCATCTAAAACACAGAAGACACTAGTGCTGCACAAGGACCTTGTGAGATTGTGTGCACTAGCTGACTGCCTTGGGCTAGTTTTAACAAGAAACAAGTGAGGTGATTGTGAAGTGCATGGCAGGATGATGAGATATTGTGGTTCAAAAACAGAAAACAAAATTCTGTGTAGTGAGTTACTACCAAGTTACTTTTTAAACTAGTTAAATAGAGCTATAAATACATTTATAAAATATGGAACACTGGAACCAGAGCAGGTAATAATCTGTTGTCTTTTGAAAATAATCTAATTCCTATGGACTGCCTGCTGTTTATTTCTGAGTCATCACAGGACAGCTCTTTGTAGGAAAGTCGGCCGCCAAGGCTTCCAGAAATGCTCACAAATCATCACATTTCTAAGGGCGAATTTGAGTTTTTACTGGTGACTAACATGACATACAGTATGTCAGAGAGAAACAGTGGAGGAGAGCAGTGCTGCAACAAAAGACAAATGAGCCTCAGCCCATAACCTTATTTGAGCTCAGATTTTCTCAAGCGCAGTACCAATCTCTTTGTTTTACTGTATATAAAATATAATGGGTTTATATTTAATACACGGCTACTGCAACTGAGATTTAGGAGTGTACTCTGGGATATGTGGGATACGTTCTACAAAAGAAAGTATCCTTGGAAATCTAATTGGAAGGTGATCAAAGAGTTTTTGACAGTTTACTGCATATTTCTTTGACATCCCTGCATCTGAGGTTTACTTTGACTTTTCTACTGTAAGGTTGACTATTTTGAAAATCTTTTAAAGGATCTAAAGGATATCAGTAACACCCAGATATCTTTGGTCTTTTGTGTATTTTTTCCCCTGTCCTCCGACGATCTAACAGATATTTCCACTATGAAACAAACAGTTGTCAATATCTCGGCCCCCTGAGTACAATCTATTTCTTGATCTTTTTTTTTTTGTTTTGACACACAATGCAAGAAAAATCTCACGTTTCCCCACATCGCCTCCACTCTCCACCTCATCTCCACCCACACACAGGATTTGCATCGTCTAAGCACAATCTGCTCAGAGTAAATGACACCTGCTAGAGTCACATAAATACATCTGCATGGTCCATTGACAGAGCCGAGGCATTAGGCTCCGTGGATGGGCTTGAACTGCAAAGCTAGCGACAAGCTCACATGCACGAAACGCCAATTCCAACCTCTCAGATCCGGAGGAAATGAGATGTTTATGGTGAATGGCGTTCTTAGCAGCACCTGCAGTGTTCAATATTGATTCAATGAATCGGTCTTGTAAGTATGAGGAGTAGTGTCAGTTTTCTACTCTGTGAAACATCTACTTCCACATAAAGGGGCAGCTGGAAGGAGAAAGAATGGGAAGGCTTAGTGTTGTTTTTCAGCGGTGTGTGACAATGGTGAAATACAGTCATCAGTTTTTATCAGTGTTACTGTCATGTCTATGTTTGTTAGGACCTAGTTTTAAATTGACCATGCTGCACAGACTTAACTCCAATACATCCTTGAGTGCTATATATATACAATGTGCATGCATGAACATTTTATATAGTGTATACCATTTTATAGGCCCTGAACATCTGTTTTCACTTCTTAGTATTCTTAGTTTCTAATATTTTGGTCTGTCCTGTTTTGTCAGTGCTCTTTCTGCTGGTTTGTGGGCGGAGCTCAGTTGGAAAAAGGTAATGTCACATCTGTGCCGTAGTTGGAGTTTAGCATTATGTGAATCTTGTGACAGTTCAAAATCAGAAAGAGCAACTTAACACCCAGTTTTACCTTGAACACGTCCCCTTCACAAATAAAAAAAATGCACCATTACACCACTACACTCTGAGTACCCCACGACTGCTGACACTCCCACCCCATTACAACTCTGTCATATCAGTTTCTCTCCCCAACGGAGAAGTTTCAGAGTTTATGAAAAGTAGTATTTCTACTACTGCTGCTTTCAATTGCGTACTCTTAATCTTTGCATATCCATCCTGTCCACACTAGTGAGAGTTGATTGCTGGATATGTTGAGGGTGGGGTGCTTCATAGATTTTTCACAGACATTTTACTGGTCAAAAGGACAATCTCAGTGGATCTTCTTTGGAAAAAAGAAAATAACTTCTGTTGCAATAAACACTGTAGGAGGGGACCAAATCAATATGTTGTGTGATAAACTGACATTTTCAAACTCAAAACATGAAGTATGAAGTTGCTTTGTAAAGAATCCTTAAATAATTAGTGAGTTTTCAGGGGTTTTAAAAATTTATACTTATATTTATACCTTATATTAAAGAAATAGATTTTTTTTCAAATGTGCTAATGTGTACAAGAAACAGACAAAAAGGAAAAAAAACACAGCTCAGACACAAACAGTTCAACATTAACAAATGCAATTACACGTGGCATTTAGAGTGTCTGCATACAGTGTATTGATATCTTCAAATGGAATGGTGGATTTTTAATTTTGAAGTTACAGCAAGAGAAAGTCACAAATTCAAATATGGTTGCAATTCAGTGACAAATCTTGACTTCAAACTTTATAAGCAGTCAGTAGTTAATTCCAGTGATAAGCTTTGTTTGAATAGAATATGTCAAAGCCCTCCTTGAGGCAGTGAAACTGTTTGGCAATTACGAAGCTAAAAAGGCATTCAGAGGCACACTGTCTGTTGAATGAAAAGGGTTGACAGGGTCTCTGATAATGTGAGTTTATTGAGAAATGTGAAGACTCACCTGTTTTACAACATATCAGGCCCCTTGTGAGCACCCCTCTGCCTTGATCAGCGCACGCTGAACTCTTGCACTGCAGGCGAAGAAGATACCACTCACCACTTCAACTCATTGACTTTGAAATACGGCGCCGCTTGTGTTATTGCTTTAATTTCGATCCCCTTCATTTCTCTGCAGGAAGAGGCGACGTGAAAAGAGGGGCACTAGGATCCATTTCAAATTTTAATTAGTTGCCTTTTGTAAGTCTAACAGACATACATTCAGACCAACATTATCCTTTCAAAATTTTAATTAACAGCTGCCTCTTGGTTTCACCACATCAAAAGGTTCGGCTTGTGTTATTGTGCCCGTGTGTGTCTGTGTGTGTTGCGAGTGTAAATGTGTTTGAAGCTGTGTGTTTGTAAGAGCAAAGGTGTGCGAGTTTTAGCGCTCAGCATGCAAAGTGTCGGATGTATGTCAGGAGTCGGATCAGAGTGAAAGGTGTTATGATTTTGATTCCCTTTCTGCTTGGTTGCAGTTGCCAGGGCCACCACAGAGGGGAAAAAGAACATACATTACAGGATTAAGCTGAATGTAGCCCCTTACATTCATGTCAGTCAGTATCTTCAAATAAGAGAAGATGCATTAGCCAAGATCAGTCTCTTTCTCATGTTTCAGCCTCATAGGGAGACAATATTACTAACAATATTTGTTTGATATTATACATCAGCCTAATGTGTGATATAGCTACAAAATGTCAATGGAAAACCAATATTGTAAAGCCATATTTCTGTATGGGTCATAAAAAGATAAATAAAAACATAACGTAAGCATCGGCAGTTGCATTATGTTGATTGAAATCACGTGCTGTGTCTGTAAGTTGAAGAGATATGGTCTGTATGCGTGAGAGGTAGACTGAAAAAGTTGTTATCCGCTGTAGAAATAAATATATCAATTTGGGAATATCTCTGGAAATGTGGCACCAGGCCATAGCAAGGAAGTTATTTAAGGGGAATATCAAGATTTAAGACTTTAAAGAACCTTTGAGGCCTGATGAAGAAAACCAGGTTTCTCATGAAAAACAAATTACATCATGTAAACACAGTGAGTATACCGTATCCACTAAACCAGCCTTACCTTGTTTAATCTTTAAATTAAAATCGTCTGTACAAAAGTCTGGATCATAAAAGTAGATGTCAAAATGGAGCCCAATACTTAAAAAGATGTTCCTTTCAGTTCCAGCTATTACAACTTGCTATTTGAATATAATGAACACATGCAGAAGTTCCTTCTGTACCAGCAGGAAATTGTCTTCATTAGGACATACTGACCAAAAGAAAATGGCTGACCTTTCTGGATTTACCACAAAATAGTACTGTCTTTCTCTCCTTCTAGATTCATCCCAGCTTCCTAATTAACCTTGTGCAGCTTTAAAGCAGTTGTTGAATGGATTGATGAATTAAATAACTGAGGATACTAAAAATCCATGACATAAATAATACATAACACTTTCGCCAGCAGATAAACAAACCTACATACACAGTGTTTGTCCATTTGGAGTTGGAGCATGAAAAGATCTAATCATCAACAGTTTTTCCACTAGTGTTTTCTCAACCTCAGTAGACATTTATAAAACATTTCTCATAGCTTTGCTACAGCAGACCTGCATGAAACTTAATTATTAGCTCATTGCACAACTTCTGTTGAGTCTTCAATCTTGATCTTCATTGTTCATCGAAGAACTGACATAATGGAAAGTATTATAAAGAATGTAATTTCATTGCTGATATGTGAAGTAACTAAATGCTTAATTACTTTAAAATACTACATTTGTCAGGCTACAGTCTTTATATAACATTTGCAATAATCTGAATATTGTTTTATTGTTGTGCATTTGACAAACTGATTGATCATCCTTGGCAGTCAAGATGGAGGAACCATCTTCTCCTAACTTTTGTTAACTGGCCTGGAGCAAATCTTTTTTTTTTTTAAAAATGCACATCTGGGTTACAGTCAACCCTCCTGCATGCCCATAAACGAAAGAGTTTAGTTTCTAATAGAGACATGAAAATACTTGTCCATGTGACTTCATATGGTTTCAGCTTAGGAGAAAGTGAGTTAGGGGGCAAATAAATAACGAAAGAAGAAAAGAGCTAAAGACACACCACAAACTGGCTTAGTATTGTTGTTAGGAGGGAAGCCAACTCTTTGAAGGCGAGTCCAAGTTGGCCTTAACTATAGGGGCTGGTCAATGTGCTGCGCTTGTTCAGTAACATTTCTCTAACCTTATAATCTCCCACATGCTGCTGTGCTCTCTCCCATTGACTGAAACACCATTTTCATTCAATTAATCTTTTATCACAAGCCTGTGGCTGCCTTTTCAGTCTATGCCAAAAGCGGAGTTGTTTAGGTCCTCCCTTAAATCCGGGCAGCAAATAGATCTCAGCTTTGCCTGGCTGTAATGTCCTCTGTTTGGAGCTTGGTTGCTTATGGGCAGTGCCAGGCGTACACATGGGGGACATGGTGTATCTGTATGTAGTCCAGAACATCCTTTTGTACATAACTCTCTGCTTGATGCTTTCAGGTTTGATCCTGTTTGCACGAGTACTAGTTGAAGGTCTATGGTGTGGATGTATTTCAAAGACAGCGATTTTTCTCTTTTAATTTTGTCATCGTCAAAGCTTGACACTTCACTTATTCTTTACAAAAGTCTGGGCCTTATGTCCTTCATAGAAATCCAGCGAGTGGAATGGGACCACCAGCAGGAAACAACAAGTATATCTTGTGAGGTTTCACTTTGTAATAAACCTACATGCATATGCTAAAACGTAATGTAATACATAGTAGCACAAGAAGAAAATAATCGTACAGTTATGAAACCTAGTCAGTAATATTAGTAATAAAGTAATGTAAAGTTAAGTAACATTAGTCACCATAAGCTACCGATCATACAGTTTTTAGCAACAAAATCACTGAATGTGTGGAACTGTGTGAGGGGGGGGCGCTTTAATGTCTGTCATTCAACAGTCTTCAAAGAAAGATTGTGTTAAAAAATGTTACTTATTCTTAAAATCTGCATAGTTGCTAACTTTGTCGCTTTTGGTGTGTGGTTGTAGTGTCCATTGAGTTTATCAGAGCTTTTTTAAAACTAAAATAAGCTGCCTAGGATGCTGATGAGAGTGCTGAAAGTGAAGCCAGTAAGTTGCTGACCATAGATCCAGAACAATAGAAAATGCTAATAAAAATGCTGAAGGAAACTAAAATTGTGCCACAGAGCTGATAACACTGCATAGTCGGGTGATAATTTTGCAATCCCCTGATCCATTGTTAATATAGAAATATTAATAAGTGCAATGATAGTTTTAAAATTGAAATAGACATAAGACACTGCCCACTATTATTCCTCTGAAATATAAGATAGCCTCTCTGTGACTCTAACATACTTGTCTGCTAGTGCCTCCTTCAAAATTCTGGCTATCCTCTATACCACTAAATCCTGACTCATATTTTTTTACTGCCTGTCTTCACAATGTTTACAGAATAAACCTTTCAATTCCAGACACAATTTGCATGACATTCATGCCATGTGAAGGCTGTGGTAGGAAAGAGCTCAGAAGCATGCTGGGGTTGGGTTATAGCTCTGTACGCTCCTAGCAATCACCCTTGTTAGCCTTTACCAGTTAGACAATGCACTGATGAAACATGGCAGGACAAGCTTTCATAGCCATGTTGGGGCTAACTCTTTAAAATGCTCGCAACTGCACTGTTTTGTAGCTCTTGCAGGGAAAGAGAATTTTAAATGGCCACACACTAACACTTTGTTTGCCAGTGGTACTGTAGGAATAACAATAATAAGAAAAATACCATCCAGAGACACACTGCAAGCCCAAGAGTGAGTGACTGTAAAATGACAAATGCTTTATTTGAAGTGAAAATCTACCCAAAGTAGAAGTCCATGTTATGCCAGTGATCTCGGGGAATATTCAGTATGGTGAATATTGAATTATTTGTGAACATAAACAATCCCAGCAGGCTAGAGTCTGCAATGCCTCCAAGAAACACAACCTGCAGCTCTTCTATTTATAAAACTCTGAATTTGTAGAGTCGTTCAGAATGCCATTTTTAACGCAGTTCTCATTGTCTCCTTGTACTGCTAACAGATGCAAACCAGAAAAGACCTCAGGTGACGTCACTGTGTACTTCAGTACTTCTAGATCCTGATAATTTAAAAGCCAAGGCTGATAGTGTTCGTTTCTGAAGGTTTTGTGTGCCCTTTGTGTGTCATGATCAGGGAACAGCGGGAAGCTCACGGTATCACCTGTGTGTGTGTGTGTGCGTGTGTGTGTGGCCATGTTGGTAGCTGCACAACTGATTGATATCATAACTGAACCATAGGCTGAAAGGTCCCCCAGCGCCAGATGAAAGGCAGGATTAACAGAAGAGGGGTTGAGCTGCGATGAGCACAGGGAGTGCATCGGGGGAGATCAGATGAGGAAATAATAGAGAAGGGTCCCTTGCCTTCAGAGAGGGGCAGACAGGGAAGCGGGGCTTATGAGATGCAGAAGAGTTGTGGGAGATTGAATGATCAGTTCCAGAGAGTTGGCAGCTCTCCCGGCAAAGTTCCCAATCCTCTGAAAGGAAGGAAGAAAAGCAATCTTGATGGCGAGGAAAGATGTTAGAATTATAAAAGTGGGAGCGGCAGGGTCAGCAAAACACAATTTACCCAGTCATTTTTCCTTTCTACAATCTACCACTTATTTGCTGTGATTTACAGGTGATTTACATAAAACATATAATTATGCATTCGGCTAAGACTCAAGACTTACTCAACTGACATTGGTGTCTCTTTAGAGCTTGGTTTGTTGTTTGTCTAGAGTCACTAATAAACTGATTGTGATGCATAATGTGATTCAAATGAGCTAATAAAAGAGGCAATGATTGGTGCACACGGTAATGACCAAAAAAACCTAATCATGCAGTTTGATGATGAGATCGCTATTGATCCACTTAGGCACTCTGTTACCCATTTGCCCGCCCACAACAGGGACAACACACTGCCACTGAAGTGTGGCATTTTACACTTGATTGCTCCATCCGGGAAGGGCTCATCAAGATTCATCCCAAATGAAGCACTTTGTTTATGGTGTGTAATTTGTTCCATGGCAAGTTCTCTCAAAACTGAAATAGTTATTTTTTCTCATTGTTTTATAATGTAAATATGGTGGACCTTAAAGAGTTCGTACAGAGTATGCTATAGTTTAAGTCTTTAAGAAACAATGAACGCTGCTTAAACAGGAAAGCAGCAGCTTAACTTATATATATATATATATCTGTCTTCAATTAAACATAATTTTCGAATAACGTGAGGAAATTTTCTCAATTGACTGGTATTTTGCTAAAAGGTTGATACTGAACGTGTCAGTTCAATGTTTGCTGACAACATACAGTATGTAATTTGTTTTCTGCCAAAATATACAATCTATTTTATTAACATTTAACCACAGCCACAACCTTTTTCTAACCTTAACCAAACTGCCTTTGTTGCTTGAACCTAACCACATTCTCTGGAAAGGAACGCTGGTGTCAAAATCTTGCTGGTTGTACTCTGGTACAGTAGATACATGTAGCCCTTCATTCACTCAAAAAAAATCCTGTTTCCTCTGAACATAATCCAGGCAGCAATTGTGTTGGTCATGATGATGTAATTAGGAAAACAATTCAGTAATATTGTAATTTCAAAAAGACAGAGTTTTGAATTGACAAGGGTAAATGGCATCAGTTAAATGTTGTTAAGAACGACTGTAGACAAAACACAAGCTAGTTTCTGGCCTCGAGCTTTTTCATTTCGATATCATCATTATTAACAAGAAAATATATATTATTGAGAGCTTTAAGAAACGGCATTCTTCATTAGCATCTGTTGCTTTTTCCCAGCCCACTATGGTAAGATGAATGAAAAGAAGAGACAGATTTGGCCTTCAAGTCCTAATAGGCAACATTCACAAGTCATGCTGTATCTTTACCTCACTTCAGTGTTGTTTTACACAACAATTCCCTGTATTTAATGTTCCCCGGAGAAAGGCAAAAAAAAAAAAAAAATGACAGACCCCACTACTACACCACTAATTGGCTGCATGAAACATTCAAACAAAGTTCAGACACTATTTTCTGAAAAACAGGAAAGATTAACTAAGGCACCTTGTTATTCAAATTAGTCAGCACTGACTCAGAAAACATGCCATTAATGAAGCAACAAAAGAAGTGCTGTGTTATGGCCCAGCTGCAGTCATAACACAGACAAATGCACCACTGTTTTTCAATTATTTTACAGAAGTGCCCTATAGCAGTTGTTGTTTTTGTTATTCCATTTTGATGATTATGATGATACAAGCCAGGAGAATGTGATAGTTTGCAAACTGGCTGTTATTGTATGGGGAGCTGTTGGAAACTGTTCACATGGGAAATAGATGTGCGGAGAGATTGTGTGTTTGCTATATTGAGCTCCTGTGCTTTCGTCTAATAGTTAGAGCAGTTGGTTTTCCATGTTAAACTTATCATCCGGTATATCTGCGCCTGCAGCCACAATAAATTCCAAGTAAGTGTGTATTTACTCCATTGGGTTAGCTTCCTTACTGATATACGCTCACATTAGAATGGTTTATCATAAACAAAGGAGGGAAGGGAATGTTTACATGAATAACTGAATAATTTACACAGTTTTATATTCATACAGTTGTTCTCAATCAAATGTGTCTCAGTGAATGTGCAAGTCAGTGTATATCAGAATAAAAGCAGTGATTGTTTACTGTACATTTATTCCATGATTTGCAACCTAGTATTTCTGTCATTGATTGTAAAACCCACATAAGGCTTTGGTAAAACTCTAGTCAGAATAAATCCCAGAACATCAACTTGTATGAACGCTACTTTCCCTTCACAGATCTACCCAGGTTCTGCCTGTTCTCTTAATAATAAATCAAATGTTGCTCATTTTGTAGCGCATAATCAATTTCCTGACATTGAACTTATTCCCTTTCTCTCGTGCTGTTCCAAGTGTGTCTTATTTTCAGCTCCTTCTCGGAGAATATGTGTTGGGGTGGAGCTGATGTTTGTGTGATGGGGGAAGAGGACACTGTTTTGACAGATTGGTGTGCCACTGTGACGGTCTGAGAGAATCTCGGGGTCAAACGGCAGACATCTACTTTCTGACAGCATCGGGCACGTTAGCTCCCGGGAAGCCTCTGATCCGAAGCCTGCACGGTGGCATAAATGGGGAGGATATTTTATATGGTTCAAGTAATACCAGTGTGGAGAGATTTATGTGTACAGCGTGTACAGTAAAACTAGTTAGTGTAAGTTTTTACTCCATCTTTTATTTGCATGGTTGAGTTATGCAATGAGTGTTTAGATATATTAATAATATAGATACAATTTCGGCAATCCCGCTTTCTTATAATTAATTAGTCCTAGTTCCTTTTTTTAAAACACACTGCAGTATGTATGAGCTTCTTGCACACACTTCATCCTGCGTGTGTTAAGTATATTGAGGAAGGAGACGGTGATATGGCATGAAACAAAGTTCCTTGTGTATAATTGAGCAGTATGTTGTTTGTATTTGATTTTGAATCTAAATGAATAGAACATGGAAAAGTGAGTTGATTTACAAGTGAGTTTGGTCACCCATACATGTTGTCCAGTCTATGCCCGTAAATCCGTAGTCATGGAAATCAACCGGGGAATTACTGTATATAAAGTTATCACATTAAGTAATATTTCTTTTTTTCCGCCCAACTGTTTTGTCCAGGAAGCAGCACAAATGTTGTACAACAAATGTCTGACTAAGTATCTTGTGTCACCAGTTCCACAAAATTTGTCTTGCAGTCTTCAATACTACGAGATTTATATACCCCAAATCAGTTTCCTCACTTAATGAAATCTTCAACCCAAAGTGAGTTCTACAAGTGTTGTTAAATTCATCTACCACACCAGTCAGAAAACATTGTCTGCCTCTTTGCCTCAAGAAAGAACTCCAATTAAGTAACAATCTGTTTCCTTGTAATTATATGTACCAGCTTGCTTAAATTAGGCTGAAACCCATTACAGAATTAGAACTTGAAATTGGGTCAAGAGCGTGTCACAGTGTTTCTAGTCAAGCAGTTGCGGCAGTGGGCGAATAATGGTTGTAGATAAAGCAGGGCTCGGGAGGTGTCAAGATGCCCAGCTCACTGGTGGAGAGGAGGCCCCTGGAGTCACTTTTGCTTCCTTCACAACACCCCGGTCAAGATTCTTCAGACAGCCACAGAGCAGCCACGTCAACAAACAAATGCTTGTTTTCTACTCATTAGTGCATTCTGGTGAAAGAGGAAAAACCTACCCAAGAGTGGCTGGAGGGAATGGCATGTCAACCCATGTTACACATTCTGATTTCTTTCCTTCTTCGGGGCTGGAGGAAAAACGGGAGCATGTTTGTTTTTTGGTTGTTGGTTACCGCAGTGGTGTGTCTAGATGCGTGTGTTTGCTCTTGTACATCGACCTTTGTGGGGAAGTATGTGTGTTTTAGACCCTATGGTGGTCATCACATGTTTAAATGGCTGCTTTGGGGTCAAGATTTGTTTGTTCGCATAAAAGTTAGAATGGAAAATGTTGATGTTTTAAGAAATGTGCTTATTCGCTTTCGCAGAGAGTTAAATGAGAAAATTGATACCACTAGGATTTAGGTTGGCTTTTAGGTTGGCTTTGCACAAAGACCAGAAACGGGGGCAAAACCAACCCGTTCTCACTCCCAAGTCGTCACATATGGACACATGGTCAAGAGCCATAGTCGTCGGTTTGTGACCCACTGGGGATCCCTTTACCGTCATAGTTCAACGTAGTGGGGGATGCCCTGCAGTCCATAAAGTAACATAGGCCTATTCAGATCCTTTAAAAAAATAGTACCAATAACTCACTGTAAAAATGCTCTGCGAGTACTGCATTGAAAAAGTTAAGTAAAAGTATGTAAGTAGGCTATAAGCAGGAAAATGCAGAAGTAGCCAGTTAAAAATAAAAGTATCCTACTTAAAGCAGAAAGAAAAATGCCCCATATGACTGTACTATTTCATATTATGTCATTAGATTATTATTCTTCGTGCATTAATGTAGTTGGTTAAGGTTTGTATGAGACTGCAATTAATGATTACTTTTATTATGTATTAATCATACAATATTTCCCTCTGAGATGTGGTGGAGTAGAAGTAGAAAGTTGCATGAAAAGAAAATACACAAGTTCAGTACAAAAATCTCGTGTACTTAAGTACAGTACTACTTTATTACTGTCCACCACTGGAAATTTTTGGCTGCCTGAAACTAATGAAAGGACTAGAGATTTTTTTCTATATTTTGGCTTTGGACAGAACGCTATCATCCGTCAAGATGGTGAAAATCGCTGACCTTGACACACTGTGCTTTAAGTGGGAACCCACTACTCCTGTCATCAAGACATTAAAATGTACAACAAACACTTACAACACAAAATACCATTCATAAGCTGAAATGTGAAGCCTACTCACAGACACAGCTTGGCATACATGCGTAGAGCAAGTTCTGCAAGTGCAATAAACACTGAGCACTGCCGTTCAGTGGGCTGTATGGGGCTAAATTTATTTTTAGTTTTGATACATTTGTATTTTTGAAATACAAGTTTATATATAAATAGTCTTTTATCAGATTTACCTATTGTTATAATTTCGATTACCTTTGGGTCACTTATAAACTATTGATAAAAATTAACTGCTAGTAAAAATCCGCTGTTGCTAATATTTGTGTGGCTCCTCTAACACACGTTATCTCACTCCAAACTTTTGATAAAAGTTTCAAGAAACATCGTGCTGCTGCTGCTGGATTGTAGCGCTCATGTTGAGGCAGTACTTGCGATTGAGCAACATAACTGGGCTCAGCATCCTCTGTGGACGTAACATTAGCTAATGGCAGTGGTGAAGAGACAGAAGAGGACATTGATGGAGGAAACTAAGAAGAAAAAAGTGAGCAAGAGGCTTGGACGTTGGCAAGAGCTTTGTGAAATACAAGGCTGCGAGACTGACGCCCAGCTTGGATTCTTTCTGTTGGACAGATTTGTCTTGTGTTGTTGCACTTGCTTGATGTTTGGCTATTTTAACAAAGTTGGCAACTTGCTAGTTTTTAATCATAATATAATCATAACAAATGCATATGTGCAGCTGTCTTTATTCACAGCAACAGTGAATTATACTCTGAAATGTTTGTGTTGCCAAATTGCACAAAAAAATAAATCTTGCATAATGTGGCTTAAAATAAACAAAATATTCCATTTTAATAATTTAGCTTCTTGAGGCTACCTTTGGACAGAGCCAGACTAGCTATTTCCCCAAGTATCTGGTCTTTGTACTAAGCTAAGCAAACTAGTTAGCTAGCTATAGCTTTATATTAACAGACATGGGAGGGCTGTTGATCTTCTCATCCAATACTTAACAAATTAATACACTATTTAATAAATTGCTGGACTATTGTGATAAATTGTGGCCAAGAGAAGAGATTGCCAATTAAATCATAAAATGTTGTTTTTTTCCAAGTGGCCAGTTTGCATGAGGCCAAGAAGAAAGCTAGGTTCTGCATTGCTTTTGTCATGTCTTGGGCTGGAGCCTTTCTCATCAGATTTTCATTAGGTTTCTATTTCCAATTAGGTGCTAGCCTCAGTGGACAAAAGTGAGGCAAACAAACAATAAATTAGGCAAAGGTGCAAGTAATATATCTGCCAAGACATGCTTGAGTGCATCACATAACTTAGTGCCAACACCATTTTCTTCTCTGGGCATTTCAGGGTGTGTTTTTTTAAGACAACCCAGAGATAACCCTGCCAATTATGTACTGTATGTATCTGTATGCCCCTCTAACTCAAACTGTACATCGGTGTCACAATATATTGTACTGATATATATTATCTATTAACATTTAGTTCATCACAATAAATGCCGACTGTCTATAGTAGATAATTCAAATCCATATTAGGCTAATTATCAGTTTGTAAACACGTATTGCAGCATTCTGTGGTTATAATTGGAAATTGTTACCTGATTTCTTGCTTATCAATGCAACCAGCTGGTCCATGGGCCTGTTGTTTCATGACAAGGCCCTAATTGCTTCCCACATGTGCTTAATGTAAGTTCATGTGGTCACTAATGAGAACTGTCATACAGTAGAGGGTTTTTTTTATCCAAACCTCAGAATTATTCAAATAGACAGGTTTACCCAATGGGCATAATGCACAAAAAATATTTAATTGGAATAGGCTCAGTTGTTTATACAGAGAGAAAAATAGCTTCATGTGTCAGGACATTTTGCAGCACCTTATTTTTGGATAAAAAACACCCACTTGGTAATTGAGTGGCAGTTTGCTGCATTGTCTAGTAACCTGTCAGTTTAGAGTAAAATTTAGTATGTTTGTTGGATATCTTAGCTTGGCTATCATGAGGTCAAGAGTTTGTTTCTATTAAACCAATTGTTTTACCATGGTAGACATTGATTTCAAAATATAAAATAACACCTGTGATTCCTGTGATTCTAGCATGACCGATTCTTAAACCATCTGTCCTGTGATTTCCTATTCCAGACACTGCTATGGTAGAGTCAATCTACGAGTGCAGCTGAGACATAAAATTGAAATACAAGTAAGAAATAAACAGAACCCTAGGACATTGTATTCAATATTTATTTGAATACAAAGACCAAACAAAGAATTTGTTGGTACGTCTCTTAATACTTTTTAACATTACAACTCTGTCTATGGGTTTTAGCTCCATTGGTTCCTACTTTTATTCTTATACCCTGTTCATTAATATACATATACCTAGCTTAGTAATTTTATATAATTGCTGGGCACTGTAGCTTTAAGCAAACAATTCTCAAACAGCAGTAAATATATAATTTGTTACAGACGACTTGTTTTTTTAACAATAGGAGGTTTATGGTGCAGAGGTGCATGTGTATCATATGAACAGTTCTTGTTGGTAGAATTAATTCACTGTTAGTTTATGTCTTGTCACAGTCAATAAGTTGAACATAAGAAAACTAAAATAAAACTATTAACACAATGAAACTGATTTAAAAATGTTTTTGCTTCAACTGCCACACAGTGCTGGAATGGAAAATTAAAGACCCCCACCCACTCTGTTTTCTGTTGTATCCATATGAATGATTAATTCCTTGCACACTTTATTGTTAGCAATCTCTCTCCCGCCAATGTTTGCTTTTTGTTGTGTTTGTCATGCAAGTATTATTGGCGTAAGTAAACAAGTATAAGTCAATGTGAGTTTGCGTCGCTTCCTCTGAGTTTGTTGATGTACCCAAAGAGAGCATCAGCAAAGTCTTAGTGAGTGTGGAAGTTAATTTACACATTGGTAATGACAGAGAGACTTCACTGCTGCACAAGCTTTTGCTAGACTCTCAAAGAAGACGACACAAATTCAGAAAGTGGTAGTGAGAAACTATCATGTTTTTTCGTACAACTTCAGATTATTTGTTAACTCAGAATAAAATGTGTATTCTCCCATAGACATGGGATTGATAAATTGGGTTGGTGCCATTAGACTAGGGAGAGATACAGAAACCTGTCTCTGATATTTTCAGTTAGGTACACCAGGGCCCGAAATGTCACTTCTTTCAGACATAAGCATGAAACCCTTCTGTCTTGTGATGAATCTTTGCATTTGATTTTTAAACTGAAAAATAATTTTGGCACTTCTGGCATGCTTCATTTCATCTCTGTAATACCTGGTTTTGACAGATGCTGATGATGTTTTGCAGTTACAAGACAGATGTGGAGAAAGTCACATCAACATCATAACATTCCTTATTGTTCGACACTCATCTAGACGAGTGCAATCGATTTTTGGAGAATGTTTTTCTCACTCAAATCTTGTGTGTAACAGCTGAGATGCTGGTTTTACAAGGCAACAACCAGCATGCAAAACTGCATATTATATGTTGTCTTGGAATCACATCATTCACAGAATATCCATACTCAGCACTGAAGACTTGAGACTCATGCATATATTCACCCAGCATTTCTTCCAAGAAAATGTAGTTTTGTTTGTCCAAGTTTGTTTCTTTCAATGAAAACATCTGATATGGCTATAGTGTATCAGGGTCTGTGGCAGGCTAACTCACTCCCATCAACATGTTGATGTCTGGGCCTTCATTTTGATCTCAACTACACACCTATAAAGATTTAACTGCATCTTGCATGGTTATGACGCTATCTCGTTGAGAAAAATCTGTCATATAACAGACATATAAACACAAGTACTCAAAACCGATTCTGTGGTAGTTTCAGCTAAAGTAGGTGTCTCCAGGACAACGTTTTGCCATGAAGATGAATGCCATTAGTTTGCACGTTGGTCGTTTGTACGTTCACCCCGTGTCTGCGTTGCTCCTTTCCGGTTGCTCCGGCTTCTGTGCCCTGCCTCTCGCCTGGTGTTGGCTGGAATTGGCTCTACCCCTGACCTGACAGTTCGCTAGACAATCATGGTTGTAAACAACTATTCATCAGTCTGGCAGCAGCAACAGATCAGGCTTTAGACTTTCTCTGGGAATGTGGTATATGGACAGAGGGAATTGGAGATGTACAGTAAGCTGGTGCCACTCCATTCACTACTTAAAATATCTAAAAACCAACAACTAAAAATGATTTCTGTATTTCACTGGTAGCCACTGAAGGAATGCCAGTGCCAGGGAAATGCATTCTCTCTTTTTTGGTACCGGTGAAGATCCTCCCTGCTTGATTTTCAACAAGCTACTGACATGACAGACTGACTTGTAAGAGAGCAAGTCAAGACATGAAGAGATCAAAGTATGTAAGATTGTCTCCAAATCTCCAGAAGAAAAAGACGTTTAACTTTCAAGGATTTGTTTTTAGCCATGCTAGTGGCAATGTCTGTTAGTCAATCAACCTCTTTGGTCCAGAATGAAATATCTAACCAACCACTGGATAGATCACGCACAAAATTTTCCATCCATGGTCCCTGGAGGGCAAATCCTACTGACTTTGGTGATCTCTTGACTTTTCTTGTCATTCCACCAGCGGGGTCAAAGTTGTTACTTATTCTTTGAAATATCTCAGCATCTACTTCATAGATTGTTGCAACATTTTGTACAGACATTCGAGGTTCCCCGACTGTGTATTTTACTGACTTTGGGTGCCACCGTGATGTTCACATTGATGGTTTTGAGTGAATTATCTCTATTACAACTGGATGAATGTCCACTAAATTTGAGACACACATGTATGCACCCTTCAGGAGGGATTGTAATTAGTGTCCTCTTACTTTTCATCAAGCACCACCATCGCCATGGTCAATAATTAAATTTGTCCAACATTTTAGTTTGTGACTAAACACCTGCAAAACTAATGGTATTTCCACCAGCCTTAGCTGCACTTTGTGTTTAGTAATAATTAATACACCTGCATAACATCAACATGTTAGCATTGCCATTGTGTTAGCCTAATTGTGTTGGCATTCAGTCAGCATAAGTATAGCCTCACAGAGCCGCTAACATAACTCTATGTATGTGGAAATTGAAAAATTAAAATCTAAAGTCAAAAAGTGATCCATAAAAGCACACAAAAGGGTGGATTTTTCTTTTCATCTCTAAGTACAGTTTTGGACTAGTTTCCTAAAACAGTATTGAAGGGGTGAATGATAGGCAGGTGCACAAGAGACAAGTATAAGTAGACATTAAAGGAACATTCTTTGCAGTTATGCAGTGATGACAACAATGCAGATGAAAAAATAAAAAATGTAATTTGAAGTGAATCTTCTTTAAGAAGGTCAGCTAGAGAGGGCACAGCTATGACGGTGACCATGTCAGTTTTGTTAATGTTTAGACAGCATACAGAAAAGTAGAATTGCAGTTGGTGCAGTTCCGCTTGTCATGCTTCATATTTTGGAGAGCGTGAGCATGTCCTGGAGAATAGGGAGCTACATCAGTAACAAGGTCACCAAGCAATGACTCTGAACTGACTTTATACATTTGTACAGCAACATCTCTTTTCATTTGACAGTCTCAATTCTTTGTCTGCTGTTTCTTTTTTCTCTCTATTTCTTTCTCTCTTTGTACTACTAGGAGATCGTCGTGCACCTCTTGCTTTCCAAATTTGCAGTAGACCATCTTATACTGCTTCAGAGGTTTTATTCTAACAAAATCCCCTAACTCTCTTTTAGTAATACAGTGCACTAAAACTTTTCATTTGTTCCAGAAGCTTCCCGCATAGCTGTTGACCAGACGAGATCACAGCCTTGCTGCCCTTTCAGCTGTGCCTTAAGAGACATGTTTCAACTACAAGTCTCTAATCACAGTTCATGCCCTTTCACATGACATCAGTTTTGAGTGGAGCCAAAGGTTTGGCCTCTGGGCTGCTGAATTGTTTGTATGAGCTGACCTTTTGTCTACATTGACTAGTATGGTCACTAAACATATCAAGCAATACCTTTTTTTTGTCTTTCTTTCTTGACTTGACCTCATACTGTAAAACTCATAATTTTGCGGGCCTAAAATTGTGAAATGTTCTATTCTTGCTTTACCTCAATATCATAAATAAACTCATCATCTACTATGATGTGATTCAGAACAACACTAGAAATATCGTCTAATATTGCATCATGCACCTTGTTTCTTCTCCAGGTTTGTTTATGATGATATAAGCCTGTCAAGTGAGCCTTATGGAAAGCGCCAGTGTAAATACCTGTCCTTTCCCCTGCAATGGGGAAACTAAGGTGAACGCCTTTGATCACAGTGACATAAGTGAATGAAATGAGGAAGAAATGGAGTACGGCAATTGGGACAAATCGCTTCTAAAATTGAACATGACAAGCCTCTGATTGTAATCTCCATGTGGACTTTCAGAGGATGGAGTGTCTATAATGACAGGGAATATGGATGAATATGAAACTCATGTGAAAGGAGAGAGGTAGAATGAAACTGACCCAACGGTATATATTTCAGTCTATGTACATAGGTATGCACATGCACCAGCACATTTAAAGGAGAGTCTGGGTTTATCAACACTTATTTTCAAAGTTCTCATAGTTCCTCATTCCTAGTGGTAACAATAACAATGAACTCATAGAAATAATAGAAATGCACCAACATTGCCAAGAAGAATTTTGATGGGGCAACAAGAGGAATTAGGCAACACACATTGTTCCTTTGCAATGAGGGTATATTACTGAACATTTGGGGTGCACTTCAGGTTTCCCTTTAAATACAGTGGTTTGAATAAACCCAGTCTTTAATGTATATGACCTGGCCATGGGAAGTTTCAGTTTGTTTGTTTCCTACTTAAAGTAACCATTACTTTAAAAAAACAACAACATGACAGTGAGCTTTCGTTTAACCTAATCAGGTTTAATGCCTAAACGCAACCAAACCATAAGTTTTCTATGGAGAATGACAACTGTCATATATTGTCAATAATGATGTTCAGATCAGGAAACACACATAGTCTATGCGTAATTTTGGAAGGCAATGACAACCTTTATTGTCTTTTAATTTGGAGGACTGTGAAGGACTTATCCAGTAACCAATCGAGTTTCATAACATCCTGGTCTCATATTAAACTACTGCTCTGGAGCATTCTGGTGCTTGGGTGCATTTTAGCTTGATGAGATCAATCACGTATGCAGACCCTGGTACTCATAATTGCACATTGTCATTGCCCAGCCAGGCCCATTGCCATCTTGTGCGTTAATGAAATATGAGAGTATAACACAAATGCAGGCTTTATGAGTGTGTATAGTATGGTTTACAGCTGCGATGTGGTGTGTTTGAGTTTGCATGTTTAGATCGAAATTTATTTACCCCATGTTGCTAGGGCGGCCTGCTGCTGTTTGCCTGTTACCAATGGAAGATTAAAGCATGCAGTAGTGCGTAACAAACGGAAACACCCCCACACCCGCTTTCAGCAATACACACAAAAATGCACACACACACACACACACACACACACACACACACACACACACACACACACACACACACACACACACACACACACACACCATTTACACTAACAATTTGTTTTAAAAACAAATGCACACACATTTGTACAATGTAACAATGGAACTGAGACATGGACTCTCTATTATATATTGTGTACTGTATAGTACTTCGTATTCTACACCTGGGTTGCGAGGTGAATTAAAATAATTACAATTAATGACAATTAGTAAATGTATGAATAGAGGACAACAGCAAGAAAAGGTCTAAGGCCATTGAAATATTCAGCACCTGCTTGGGCCTTAAATATAAACGCCACTATTAAATAATAGATATTATTTTAATATATGAAACTTTTATTAGATAAAATTAAAATAATGATAATGAAATGCAGACTGATAAATATATTCTCTTGCTCCAGCCAGATTGGGATCTGGCTATGCCTAATGTTGTGCAGTAACACTTAAACACAGCGGCCTGGCCCATGAGCTATGACGAAACCTATCATTCTGAATGCATTCGAAAATCCACTAACATTTTTCTTTTGGTGCTGTGATCTGTGTACTGTAAGCATAACCTCCAACATATTTTGTATGTAAATGTGAATATGTAATAATGCTTATAGTTAATTGTGTTAAATAGTATGTATGTATACATCTGATAATATTGATTACAGTGCATATGGGGAATTCTGTCCTTGCTTCAGGCTATGGCCGGACTGGGCTACACCTTTAAATCACCGGCCAATGTCATACACCAACTTCACTAGGTCATGAGCCAGGATGAAATCTGTTGCCTTACTGGATGTGTAAAAAAACACACTGGAGCACAACAGTTGCTTTGTCCTTGTTTACTGGCCTGGTTACTGAACTATGGCAAGGTTTGTAAATACGAAGTGTTCCTGCTCGGTGAGCCAACACGTAACATTAATGCAATGAAAAAAGCAATGCGGAAGAACACATAACTCTGCATCACTTACGTTAAGTGTGAAACACTGATGTAATGAACATTCAGTGTCAGTAGTTATAAGAAATTTATTTTGACTGTCTTTACAGCATTGTTGTGTTAGGGCTTGGGCCTAACATGTAATAATAACAATATATTACCTTCTATATATAAAACTAGATGGATAAAATTAGAATAATACATTTACAATGCATACTTGCCTGAATAAAATGGGATGTACCTAAAATTGCAGTCTTATACAGTACAGCCACACAAGCAGTATAAATGTACTTGGGAAAATGTCAATGGTTCCTATAGTATTTACAGTATTTTCCGAACACTGATATATAAGTTAATACACCAGAATAAAGCGAGTGTAATGTGTATAATTACCCACCTTATGACAACGGTTTGCATCCCCTGGTATATATCATTTAATACATTTTGCTCTGCCTCTCACTCTCGCTTTATTTCTCCCTTTCTGTTGGCCCGTTAGAGGGACAGCTGAGGAGAGCGCCTGTGATAACTGCCATTAGCATGCCACTAGTCGGGTGTTAATATGCAGTTCTCTGGGATGGCATTTTGCACCATGTTATTACCGCTGTCCAGATGTCACTGGAAGGGTCGGCCAGGCTGCTTATATATGTGTGTGTTTCCTGTTTTACTGCCTCAGACCCTCTCACTCTTTTGCTCCTAGTCCACCACTACCATCCTAGCTAGCATTTATGTTCTTCATTCAGTGTGGCGAAAACTATTCTTAGAGATTTCCTATAATTTAGCTAATTTCAGACATTTTTTTCTGCTCCCATTTATTTTTGTTTCATCTCTACTCCCTACCTTGCTCATGCAAGTGTAAATTCTGGCTTCTTGGAGACTTTCACTCATGTCTTCATGTGTGCATGTTTTGAAATGTACTATTTTATAAAGTCCAAGCATCCAAGTGTGTACATGCATGTAGGGATTTTTCCATTGCAGATAGATCTATTCTACTTGCTCATGTGGATATCATCATCATTATATGCTATTGAGATGTTGGTCTATTAGCAGATACTGTATTGTTCTCTGTGGTTGGGCTAATCTGTTCCCTAATTGCCTGGACAGACAGGGAGAGGTCCAAACTCCATTTGGCAAGTCCATTTCACACGGGCCTTGTTTCCACGTCATTTAGCAGGTGAAGCACATTACACATCTGCTGAAATGAGTGGAGATCAGACAAGGCCCATGCCGGTTGTAGCAATATGACATTGTCTTGAAAATGGCCTATTATTCTCCTGCACAATGTTGGGAAGCCAGCTGACTACCAGCTCAAGTTTGTAAATGTGCATTGTGCAAGGTGAAAACTTACTTGCATATATGCAAATGCAGGAGTTTGTTCTGAGGCTGGTAGGTTTCTACATAACTTTCTACATGCTCTACCAGAGACGATTTAGAAAGAGACACAGCACTTAATCCTGAATATGGGGAAAGCCTGTTACGCCAAAGATGGCGGTAGTATGCATATATCCCACCCCTTTGCAAGAAGGCCAACTGTCTGCTTTTTAACAGCCGAGCTTGGAAACATATTAAGCCAACTGTGTGGTTCCACTGACTTATGTGTACAGTTGAGGTTTGTGAAAGTTTCAAATGTTGTGGTGGCAGTGAGAAGCAGGTGTGTGACCAGATCAGAAGCACAACATTTCTGCTAAAATACTGTGTGAAAAGACGCTGGATTTGATGCAAAATGTGTTAGAAATCTGTCATGATATCTTGCGTATGCGTAGTGGAAGTATAACCTGTTGCGAAAAACTCTTTTTACCCCTTAATTTGGAGCAAAGTCATCATACTTTTTCTGCGGTTTTCACCAGATTTTACTGGTGATTCTATACATGCAGTTTTTATGCCCCAGTGACCATTTATAGTGCAGTTATGGCTGTCTCCCAATAGAGAGCCTAAGTCACTAGCTTCCGCTTCCGACCCATGGGACCTTATTTTGGAAAAAATATTTACTTAGTCAATGGCGAGAGACAACTTATTTTTTGATCCTGTATGAACTATGCCCTGAATTGCACGTATAATGTTTTTCAATTTAAAAGATTTTTTTTCTGTCAAGAAAGTTCCAGTTTGTCATAAAACAGTACATGTCAAAAGTTACATGTCGTTTTGTGAGAAAACCATTCAATAAACTACATCTCTCGTCTTGCACAATATGTTGTACTGTATTTTGTCATCATGTTTCTGCAATAGCCGACAACAGACAAACAGCGCTACAGAGCATGCTTCGTCTTCACGGCATTCTTCTTCTCCTTGTATAATTCAGCAGTGTTGACACCCATGACTACATTAAATATGTTCGTAAAAGAAGAATAGGAAAGAATAATATTAATAATAAAGAACAGCCTCTGAGTAGTCTTCTGGTTTATTATAGGTAAGGAGAGAAGTGACATTTGGACAAATGAACGAGCACACGCGTGTTATTTAGCGCGAGAGATCTTTATAACATGAAGCCAGACTGAGACAGATACAAACAGCTGACAATAGAAATCACGGATGTGGATTTTCCAAGATGGAAGGCTATAATGTGGGACAGATGTTTTTAAAGCGATGCTGAAGTTGTCTGTTTTTTGCTGGACAGGTAATTAAGTTTGTCAGACTTTAGTGATGCAAATGAAAACTGTTGTTGATAGCTTTAGCTAGAAGCTGGTCATAATCACCGAAAGACGTGAAGTGTTTCCCCTGTCAATATGTAGTTGCATTAATTTAATGTCGCCTACTTATTCTCCATCCTGTGGGCTGGCTTTGCCAGTTACAATCAGCCGATCAGCAGCGTTAATTGGCAATTGGCAAACCAGAACATTAGCTTAGAGCATGGAAGCATCAGCCAGCTAAACTTCTACTCTCCTGGTAAAAAAAATCATGTATGTTTAGTTGGATTGGTTTATTCTCCAGCAGTGTTCTGTGGCTTGTGGTGTAAAATATGTTGTTGGATTAGTTTCATGTAGTTACTCTCTCTCTCCAGAGCTCTGTTTTGGCTTTGTCATTAAGTTCAAGAGACAATAAGCTGATCACTAATTGGCAATAAAACGGCAGCTTCCAGCATGGAAGCTCAGATCAGCAGCTTCACATTTTACTGCCCTGGTGGAAACCATGTATTTCTTTTTACTGCTGATAGTGACACATAACTTGATTGTGTGCCTATCAAGTGACCATTAATGAATACTTTCCGAATTTGCATTAAAAAGGTGTTTTTTGGATATTGCTTCCCCACTGTACTCTCAAATGTGTAATTTGTAAATGCCCATTGCCATTAAAAAGTTGCACTGTTTTACCACAAGCTGAAATTATGGCAATCAATACTACTGTGTGTTTCTGTTGTATTAAAAAAAAGACATTTTAGAAAGATTTGCAGATTGCTTATCTAATTAAGCAAAGTGAGAGGATCCTTGATCCTCACCTGACAATGCCTTCGTAAACTTCATGTATAATATGATTTGTAATGGTTTGTGGTGCAGAAACAGTGAGGCTTACATTGTCCTGGACATCATGTAGCACTTCATTTCTTGATGTGGCTGTTATTTATTAATGAACAAGTAACAATAATATTAAAAAAAAAAGAAAAAAAAAGTAAATATAATCTTTTCATGTATTTATTTAAAGAAGCCTTAATTCTTGACTGGGAACACTCTATCTCATAGAGGACATCTTTGTCTTGCAATTCACAACCCTCACCACTAGATGTCACTAAAACTTACACACTGAATCTTTATATGTACATTTTAAATTGATCATCATCATCATATAATTCAGAGCACAATTCAAACAGGATCAAAAAATTTGTTGTCTCTTGCCATTGACTACTGTACAATTTTTTTTTCGAAGCAAGGACCCATGGTCAATCGGAAGGGGAGTTACTTAGGCTCTCTATTCATTTAGATAGGGGTCTGATCTTGTGCAGTTCAAAATTACTGCCCAGAGGCATTACCAAGATGGCTGCCAAGCTGCGAGATTTACATATATAAGGACTTTGTTTCTCTGCCAGTTAAGAAGATTTATTGTTACTGACTTAAGGTGGCGCCAGTGTGTGTGGCTGGCCGTCGGTCACGGCCAAATTTGTTTGTGTTTTTTACTGTTTGTGTCACTGTTTATCCAAACATTGACTCTCTGCTGGTCTGCCATTGCCAAACGCTGCTTGATTTTCGATTCTCTGTGGAAACACTGGTCAAATGATAAGGGTGGGCAGAAAACGTTTCACCCTCCTTTTATGTCAGAGATACCTGCTCCCATTCATCGCAATCCGTCTTCACTTCCCCAGAGAAGTCACTGCAAGTGACGGGGGAAACGAAGCGGCCAGCTGGTGAAGCTTAAAGTATATCTGGTGTTCTATCCTGGAACTAGTTGGACTTCTCATGGTTTCCTGGCAGAATATGGATGAGGTTTTCCAATCTGGTTTTAAGACATTTCATAGAACTGAATCCGCACTTTTAATGAGTATTAATGATCTTTTAAACTCAACTGACTCTGGAGATTCTGCGATTCTTATGTTTTTAGATCCTACAGCAGCATTTGACACAGTTGACCACAGCGTCCGTCCTTATTTCTGGCCTCAAGCATGATGTGGGAATTAAGGGCACTGTCTTAGAATGGTTTAGGTCATACTTGTCAGACAGAGATTTTAGAGTTAGTTTTGGAGGCTCTATTTCACCTTCTGTCTCCCTCACATGTGGAGTTCCTCAGGGTTTGATTCTTGGGCCAATTATATTCTCACTCTATTTGCCTCCCCTTATATCAAACTTAAAAAGACATAACATCGGCCTCCAGTTTTAAGCAAATGATTTGCAAATCTACCTGCCCATTAAAAGAAAAGATGGCAGCTCTTTAAAAAGATTTGTTGACTATTTAAATGATATTAAAGCCTTACATTTTTTTAAACTTCAATGAAAGTAAAACTGAGGTCATGATATTTAGACCCAGTGGTGCCTCTGATGTGTCACAAATCGACCTATGCACTTTGGAACCTTACGTTAAGTCTGTTGTAACAAACCTAGGCGTTAAAATGGACTGTTTTTAAAATGGAGAAGCTGATCAATTCTGTTGTGAAAGCTAGGTTCTTTCAACTTAGGCTTGTTACTAAGCTAAAGCCCTTTTACACCTTCATAGAATTTGAGAGGGTTGCGCATGCATTTATCACAACACGCGTTGATTATTGTGATGCTTTGTAAGTAGGTGTTAGCCAGGCCTCCCTCTCTCGACTACAGCTGGTTCAAAAGGCTGCCACTCATCTCTTTCCTGGAACTTGTAAGCGAGATCACATCACCCCTGTTCTTGCCTCCCTTCACTGGCTCCCAGTTCATTTCAGAAATGATTTTAAGATTCTATTATTTGTTTTTAAAGTCCTTCATGGACTAGCTCCAGCCTATATCGCTGATCTATTGATCTATTGATACTCCTTTAAGATCATTAAGGTCTGCAGACTAGCCACTTCTTGTTGTCCTTAAAACACGGCTCTAGAACAGGGGGGGATTGAGCTTTCTCAGTCGCAGCCCGAGACTGTGGAATGAACTGCTTCTTCATGTCAGACTGGTCCCCAGCCTTCCAGTTTTTATATAGCAACTTAAAACTAATTTTTGCTCCTTGGCTTTTAATCTGAGACGAGAGCTATATGTTCCTTTTTTGTTGGTGTTGTATTGTATGACTCAAGTGACATCACCCAAGTATTTCGTGCTAGGATTGGTTACAACACATTTTTAATAGAAAGGCTGTATTACAAACCAGTGTACCCTGTGGACTTGGACAGACATGGACGTTTACCAGCTAGGAAGGGACTAATGGAATCAAATTGCATTGTGGGAAGAGAAGGATACTGCTTTTGGAATTTGACCGAAAGTATTGAAAAAGAAATCTTGATGTCTCTGCTTTAGTTTTGACAATTCTTTCATCCAAGCTTTTATAGAGAATCACTGCCATTTTTAACCACTAGTAGCGCTATGGAGCAATGTTTCTATGAGTCTCTGTCTCTGTTTTGTTGCTTTCATGCACAAACAGTTGACTTGATACACATAAAAATCTGCAATGCAAATGCGTTATGAGGAAGAAAATTCTGAATGTTTGTTCGGCATCAAGGATAAACAAGGTTTTTAAGGAAATTACTTTAGCTTTTAAATTCTATCATGCAGTGCAGATACACAGGTCAAAGTCACAATGGTTCACATTTTGTTTTTGGCATTTTAAGGTAGCTATTTTCACATGTTTTTCAATTTGCGATGCATGTTGTTTGTAATGTGTTTTTCTGTCACCTTGCATAAGCTGCTCATGTAAGGAGGTTTGTATGGAATAAGTATGAGCAATAGGCCTGCCCTACTCCTAGACATTGCCCTAGGGCATTCAAGTAGCGCTCTCTCTCTCTCATTCATTCTTGCTCCCTCCCTTTTTCTCCCTCTCTCTATCTCTCTCTCTGTGTCTGACAGCTGCAGAGCACCCTGGAACTTTTATTTGGCCCTGTCTGTGTCCTGTGGCTGAGGATAGCAAATAGCACACCATACCTCACACTTCCCCAGCACTCAATGCAACAACTGTACTTACTGTCCAAGGACTCATATTGGGAACAAAATGAGGTAGGAATAGGGCAATGCTGAGGGGTGTATTTGTGCGTTTGCCAATGCACCACTAATGCGGTAAAAAAATAAAAAATGGCACAATGAGATGCCAACTAATCTCACAACCAGACACACACAGAGCGCAAAAGCTCATCTCAAGTTTGGTTGCCATCCAGGTCATCTCCCTCCATCTCTTACAATCTCTCAGCATGTCAGGCCTGATGTGAAAGGAAATATCGTAGAGGGCAGAGGCAGCCCAAACAATGAGAGATACACAACCTCCCCTAATTTAATCTTACAGCAGATGGCAAAATGTAACCTATGGCCCTGACAGATTGCTGTTTTGGTAAAGCCTTCCAGCACTATCCGGAAAAGTGAGAGAAGCAGACGGATGAGGTAGGGAGGAACTGAAATTTCGGAGGCAGAACACAAAGATGCGAGAGACAATTATCTGAGAGAGAGAAACAGGAAGATTGAGTTGAATAAAAGCAAAAGACAGACACAAAGACAGAGTTAAGAGTTTAAGATGTGGAGCCGCGAATTAAACCTGACAGATGTACATAAGGTCAACAACCTGATCTTCTCTGGGTCAAACAGGAGTGAAAATTCGGAGAGAGATGTCAAAAACCATGAAAGGCTAATTAAGAGCAAAATTATTATGGCGACGGGCAGTACAAAAGGAGATGAGACGAGCAGGAAAACAACTCAAAGCTGGATGACAATTACGAGTGAGATCATCTGATCGCTTGTCATCTGTGATGCAATCGATAGAACAAGTGAATGTTATAATTAGAATTGCTATTGGAAAGCTAACCTTCCTTTAACCTGCTTCTGTGCTTTGTTGGGATAACCTTATGCATTTCTCATTTCACTGCAGAGTAGAACAGCAACAAAATGAAGGAGACAAACAAAGCAAGAAGACATCCGTTACCAGAGACACATCATTTTTACTTATTGTAATTTATTTCTTTGGTCGATAAAAATAACACTAACTCATTATGTCCTTTATAAAGTTGATATTCCTAATGTGTTAGCAAACAGTTTCCAATTTGTACATCCAGCATTTGTAGTAGCACATTTTGTCTTGTGAAACAGTCATTTATGAAGCACAAACAGTTTAAACCCGACCAGCTAGCCCCCACAACCTTGTTCAAGTTCTCAGCTAAGTTGTCTGCTGTGTTTCTGACTGGCATGGCCTTGGTTAGCTCGAAATCCCAGTCGATCTGCAGTTAACGCACTACAAGAGTCAGTCGTTATAGCCACCATGTTACCTGAAAGTAACTGTGCCTTTAGCTTGTCTTTGTTTTTCGTCATTCCACTGCTTAACGCCACTAGCAATGCGATAGCCTGGTTCCCTGTTGTTCAGCATCCACCACGTTTATGGGCACCATGTCATTTTCCACCATAAAGCAAAGCCTATATGTTTATTAAATGTTTCATTTACATGTTTCGCCTTTAGCTGGTGCGATCATGTCCCTGTGGTTTTGAGAACTGCAAAAGTGAAGTATGCCCTCTTGTGGTATAAAACTTAATACACATTGTCTGTTAATATTTTTTATTCAGTTGAATTTTATTTTTTAACAGCACTTAATTAACAATTAATCATTAATGTCCGTAATATTCATCCAACTTCTAGCTCAGTTTTGGTCTTACCAAAAATATATGGATTTTTAGCAGCTAGATGCCGAAGGAGCCCTTGAGCAGCCCCTAACTGCTCCCTGGGGGCTGCAAAATGGTTACCCTCTGCTCTTAATTAGTACGGGTTAAATGCAGAAAACAAATTTCCCCTCGGGGTTCAATTAAGTATGTTAAAAAAGGCTTTTTTGCTTGGTAAAGCTTACATTTGGTCATCTGACTATAAATATAAACACGGCAGCTGTAATACTATTTTTAGTTAGTAATATAGCTGACATATAGTATAGATATCAAGATAACATCAAGTATTGTCATACTGTTCCCTTACTAAAATATCCAACCCAGACTACATGAAAAATGCATATTTGAAAACAATATGACACAATGCACGGACATGATGGACGTTGCTCAGAAACAGCACAGTGTGACAATCACAGGCAGCAGTTAGTGCATTTAGCCATTTATTCATGCACTTTACCTTTGTTAAGCAGATCATTTGTATTCAGCACCAAAGACCCTTTTTCCCTCTGCCGACTGCATTATAAAGTGCCGACCTGAGTGGAGGACCTACAAGCAGCTGCATAATGTTACAATCTGCAGCTATAAGCAATGTGCTTTAGGTCCCTTCCGACTATAGAAGTAATGAGATGACTTCCACTAAACAGCCAGTCAAATCAGAAGAGAGATGCACTTTTGTGTAGTAATCTAAATACATGCAAATTAAGCCGCACATGCTGCAAAGGACTGCTGGCGCTAATGAAGTGGTGGGTTGCAGAGGGAGGACATTAGTACCCTTGGCACTGTTTTGTGTATTGAGAAGGGCTTTAATCTGCTTCTCCAGGGTGCACAAGACCCACCAGAGTGTGTTTAGCAGGTCGGCCCTCAACACCTGCCTCCACAAACGCACATTTTGCTGTGCTTGTTGATTCATGTTGTTATCTCAACATTATCGTGTTGGACAATTCTTGAGGGGTTCCCAAAGACCCAGACAGACAGTGAGGAAGGAAAGCCATTCTGAATGATAACGAACTGGTAATTTCTGTAATAAACACACGCTAGATGCTAATTGAGTTCTAAATTGCTGTAAGGGAGTTTGAAAAGGTTAAATTGGCTTTTGCCAAACTGCTGCAAGGATTTACACAACCAGACTAACAGTCAATAAGTCTGTTTATTATTATTATTGTTTATTACAGTCAATTAGGGCTCACATTTTTCCATCTCCTCCACAAAGTTTATATATATATATATATATATATATATATATATATATATATATATATATATATATATATATATATATATATATATATATATATTCCATTTGACTTTGATAAGTTAATTGGAAGGAGTTGATATATTATAAGGAGACATACAGGAATCAAATAAAGCTATTAATATTCTCAAATGCAAGCTTCTGTCCCAATTAAGAAGCTGCAGATGAAACCGTTTTATTTCTAATAGGAGGGCACTTTGGGTTCAGTCTGTGAGGAATAATGTTTTTATTTCCCTTTTTTTTTCTCTTCCCATTGCCATCGCTATTTAGGTTTAATTGGTTTTTAAATAGATCAAACAGATTGCAAAATACATCAGTTTCTCAAATGTGTCTTATGGATATTGTCATCTACTGAAGCTTAGGACATTTTAACACTTTCAGCATTAAATATGCGGACATTGCATTTATTGGGAGGGGGGTCAGGTCCCTTTATTCCCCAAATCTGACTGATCGTTGATCAGTGCATTGAACCCCTACCAGACCAAGAACTCCTGGTTTATATCTTAAAGCTGTGGTAACCAAAAAAGTGTTGTTTTGGTATTTAAATAATAATAAATAATAATGGTATTTAATAATAATAAAAAAATGTATCACTAAGGGGTGAAACAAATTTGGAGCTCTGGACATCTCCACTTTGTTCTTTCTGGTTATGGTAACAATACACAAGGTCAAATGCAAACAAAACAAAACAAGGTTATCGAAAAATCTGTTTGTTGTTTTTTTGTTTTTGATTTTTCTGCGGAAAACAGACAGATTAATTTGAAACAAGAAATGTTAGAAGTACTGCAAACACAACTCTGACCTTACCAAAACATTTCCAGCATTTGATTCAGGAAATTGCTTTTTTCTTTCTGAGAATATTGATCGCCAGTCAAGAGCAGGTGCAGGCGGCTGATCATGTGTTTATGCACTGGATCATTCAAGGAATGTTTATGAGTGATTGCTGTACTCCTGATCAATATGGCAGCCGCTCATTCCATTAGGCTAGTGATTAGCCGCACCAATGCTAAAGTAATGTATTATTTTTTGAGGGTGAATTAGCGAGGGGGGGGGCATTTTCCATCTTGTGCAGTGCTGATTTTATCGATTACAAAATGTCTCTGATATAGCATTTAACAAAAAAAAAATCCCTGACCTAAATATTGCAAAGAATCAGTGTCACATCATCTCAAGTTAAAATTTGTTTTCATGATTATTGAGAGTATGAAACCGAGACGTGATACGGTTAGAGAACAGGAATGTTAGTGGTGCTGCAGGGGTAAAAGTGAGGTGGCCACAGAGAAATGGCGAGGCACAGTGTGGTGTCCTCCATGTTTCATGAGGCCCTCTGCTGTTTCAAGTTCAGCCTCAAGGCTTGACCTCCACACTCTGACAGCGAGCTCCAAAGATCCAGCGTTAAAACTTTCAGTAGGAGTTGTGAAAATTTCACACGCTCTTGGCTTTTGTAGATAACTCTGTCCCACCATTGTCTGTCATCCAGACCAGGTGTGAGCTGGTTGAATTCATCAGCCGGCTGGAATCACAGCTCTTTTATCTTTTTCTTTTAACGTTTAAACCAATTCTGGGTCCTCCTCATGCAAAATTTAGGTAGCTGGTTGATAGCGGCTCCAATACACAGAGGGAGCTGTGGCCTGGTAGGTAATGTGGGACTCCCACTAATCAGAACATCGTGGTTCATCTCCCGGCTCCTCCAGTCTGCATGTCGCAGTGTCTTCAGATACTGAACCCCGAATTACCATCTGTGTGTGAATGTTTCTTTCCTTTCTGATGAGCAGTTGGCACCTTGCATGGCAGCCACTGCCATCAGTGTATGAATGTGCTTGAGTAGTAGGAAGACGCTATTTAACTACGCATTTACCATTTGCAAAAGATGTGATCCCAGTGTGCAGTTAATCCTGGTATTGCCACTAAAATAACTCTCAGAATTTTGAACATTTTTCCAATAAATTTATTTATTTATTATTTATTTATTATCTTCTGGAAATTATCAGGTAATTATTTTCAATTCTTAATACTTTTTTTAATAGATTTTTTTTGTTGATTTAGATTTAAATATTCTGAATCTAAAAATACAGATATTGCCCCAAAAATACCTACTATGTGTAGGTTTTAAATTGTAAAATGAAAAACTCCCTCTTTAAAACCCCACCAGACGTGACGTTAGAAGTACTGCAGATTTTGCCCTTTAATTCAGTAACAAAGTAACTCTATGTGACAGTGTTGCATTCTGGGTAGAGAAGCCATGGAAGCTAGCAGAGCCTGAAAAATATTGTCATTGTTCACTAATGAATCAACCTTAATGGAAATAAAGTTCATACTGATAATACAGGATTTGACAGTATTTGACAAAACAGCCTCCATTCACTTCTAGAGCTGTTCACATGGCCTTCATCAGCAGATGTTGTTAGCTGTTATGTTAGTTGTTTGGCGCACCTCTCCTCCCTGTGGACTTCCAAGTTGAGCTTAACAGTTAGTTTTATCCTTCTGAAACAGGAGCTAACACGACAATCTCAAGTCAAGGCCCACTAACTCATTTAAGCTTTAGGCTAAGCCGTTGTGTATTACGGCTTTACAAGCCAATTCCGAAACACATTGGTGAAATTAGGTAAGTCATTGTGGACGCACTATCTTTACAAGCACAAAAATCAGCTTGATGTATTTGCGTAGGGAAGAAACTTGATGACTAGTGCAGAGACAGATGTAGGATTTAGCATTCAGCAAGTTTATACCTGTTGGCTCACAGCCTTTCTGCTGTAAATTATACCTTGATCCACCATTATATACAGCGATGGCTTAACACCCCCAAGCTTTTCCCTAGTATTACCTGCTACATCCAATATATACAGGCTATACACTCAGCTGTCGAAAATTCAATCTTCCTACTGCAGTTTGCTTTATTTGCATTATGTCATCGCTGCTGTTTTGCAGGCTGAGGGATATCTCAGCCGAGGTTAAAGTGACATCATCGACTGTGACGACATGGCAGCCATCCTGATGCTCCTCTTTTCTTCTTGCCTCGCTAATATCCTGTGAAATCCAGGAAACTTAATTTGAGGGAAAGGAGCTGAACCTGAACTAAGCGGATTGAATTAATAAATGTATTTTCTATTTAACGGTTTGATTTCTCCAAAGCCTGTTTACAGCCACCGAATGATCTGCCTTTAAGTAAAGCGCATGCCCAAATCTGCTTACAGTTGCCTAAATCTATTATCTGCGCTCCACCTTATGGCGAGTCACTGACTCTGTGTCTAATGTGTGCGTGTGTGTGTGTGTGTGTGTGTGTGTGTGTGAGCTAAGGCGTATGGGCATGCATGGGTGGTACCATGATACACTAGTTTTGACATGCACATCTGGGGTTAGCAGTACGAAATAAAGGGATGCTCAGCCAAGATTTGCTTTTTCACAAGTGACTGAATAAATACATTTCACTTGTAAGCAATCGGTGTCACCAGAAAGCACAAAGGCCCTGAACAGACAAACATAATGGGATCTTTCATTCAGCCAGATTTACAGTAACAGGAAAAACCTTCAGGTCATGTCGGTTAAAATTTAATATCAGAAGAGTTCTGTGCCAGATTTTAACAAAAACCTCTGAACTTTTTGTCATTTTTCATGTTCAACCTCAAATGCAGGATTATGTGATGTGTGTGGGGGGAACTTTCTCATCTCTTTGAGCTTGTGAAAATGTTTTTCAAAACCAATTGGACACACTAAATGCATGCTAGTCAAATCTGGATTTTCTTTTTTTCATTAATTTCCTGAAAAGCTGATATTGTGGAAGGAGACGTAATCTGCACAGTTGTTGTCTTTCGGTCATCCAAACCATGTTTGTAATGTAGTGTAAGGTAAGCGCATGGTGAAGCCAGTTCTTTTTCTTTGCTTTACTCAGTGTTGTCAAGCAAGGAAATGACTTGGGATAGGTGTCATTTAATGTAGCTTGTACAGCAGATGATTGACAAGGCCTCTCTTTCTCTGAGACATCAACATGAACTCTCGCTGCACATGAGTGGATGAACGCACTGCTTGTCATTAATCGTTCCTTCACATTTCTTAACTGGAAAAATGTACCAGGGGTTCTGGAAACAGGATTTCCTTCTTAAATGTGCCTACCAGCTTCTGAATGAAATGTGAAATGCAGAAAAGGCTCAGAATTTGCTGAACTGTGCATTATGTTTTATCTATAAGCCTTTATATGGCCTGTTTTGTCATCTGACAGAAGACCGGTGTATTAGTCTCTACAAGTGTACCTAATTAAAGGGGCTATATGTAGTGCTCAGTGAAATTACTTATTAATAAAATTTCATTGCCTTATTGTTAATGGGCACAAAACTTACTTACACGCGCCTGTTTTTTCTCTTGCTTGCATCAGCCACCGGGGTCAGATTCCCTGTGTGCCCTCCCGAGCCTCTCTCAGACTATAGCGACAACACCGAAGCAAACGACACGCAGTCCACTAACTTAGTAAAAGAACCGGCTCCCAGCAAAACACAGACTCCACATAAGGATACAAGGTTTATGTGCTGAAGCCCACCAGACCAAATGGATTCAGATGGTGTCGAGTAAAAACACAGTGAACTTTAGAAAAGCTGGAGAAACATGGAGAGAGTCATGTTAGCTCGTCTGCTAACGCCGAACAGTTGCTAATGTGTAGACGCGGTCACACTGCCCTTTTCCGGAGTACTGTGCCAATGTGCCAGTGTCTCGCTGTGCTGTATGAAAGGTTACGGAGCCGGTGTTGATCCGCCTCTGAGCCGGGAACGTTGAAGTAACAGAGCCTGAATGTGTTCCTGCGTTTACTGCAGGATTTCTGTATGAAAGCGGTTGTGTTTTGGATTATGCTCGCTCATGAGTTCAAGTGAGCTCGTGTATAAGCACACACTCTTAAGACCGCACCACAGCAGCTGAAAACTCCCTAATTAAGTGGGTACTGATGAGTGGTGACCAGTTCAAAAAATGTTTTATTTTTTAAATGATAAATAAGGTAAATGATCCAGTAATTTTAAAACAAGTAAAACGAAATTCCTTTCATGACCCTTTTAGAAATATCTTGCAACCTCTAAATTGGTGGGTCCCGATCCCCAGGTTGGGAACAACTGATGCTGTTAAATTCAGGGGTAGATTCGGTGTCCACCTGCTGAATTCAAAACAATATTTATTAGGTATCTAACCTAGTTCTAATATTTATTAGAACTAGGTTCTCTCAACTTAAAGCTTGTCACAGAAATTATAGCTCTGTAAAACTAATTAAAAATGACAAAGCAAGTTAAAAAACTAAAATAAACAAATATCTAAAACCAATCATAAAGTCATGTGTATATGTCTTTGAAGGTCTCCACCTCTATTTTATTTTTGAGGCAAGAGGCTCTATGAAAGAAAATCAATTTGAGGCCTTTTCAGCATTTTGATTCTCTTAGGTAATTGAAACTGCATGGTCCAGAGCCTTTTTAATATTAATCGAAGGTGCCCCGGATGCTATAACTTTTCACACACACACACACACACACATACACAAAAAAAGCTAATTTGGTGCAGTGCTTCAATTCAACTTCATTAATTTATCCTAGGTGAATGGGGACAAGAGATGGAGGCCGAGTACATCAAATCATACTTCTTGCTTGTATCTATTATGTCTCATGATGAGCATAATTACCCCACTGCCCCTCCCATTCATCAGTCAAAGGACCGGACACAAAGTACATAGTCTGAATGTCTGAAAGTGTTTTGGCAGCGAGTGTTTGATAAGAGTTGATGTTGCTGGTTTTTCAGCAAAATAATTGAAAATACACACCTTACAATGCTGGTACTAGAACAGGATATACTTGTTTCTGAGTCCTTGGATTTCACTACATTGATTCTCAGGCAGCATATTGGAAATCTGTCCATGGTAGGTCATGTGAACTAAAAGCAAAAGTCTGCTTTTGTGATGAAGCCACGGAACAGAATGAGCAACATTTAACCGCTGACAGTTCAATTCACCAGGTAGCTGTCAACAAAAATGCTGCACCATCTATCCAGGTTCAATTCTGACCTATCCCTGACATTTTCAGACACAGGCATTCCAACTCCGTGTTTGGCAGACGTTGTCTTCATGTGGGTTATTTGTCAGGAAAATGGGTGCGCCACCAGCTTAGGGGTACTTTCGGGCATGAAAAGAAAAAAAAGAAAAGTTAAATGATGTCTGAGATAGGTCTTGAAAAAAGTATTTGTTTGCGGTGACCATTAAATGTCAACAATATATTGTCTTACCAGCGTTGCATGCCAACCTGGCAGCCTCCCGAATGTTTATGGAGATGCACTATAAAGATGTGTGAGATGCCTTACATACAGCATATCAACTTGGTGGCACATTCCAGACATCGGGGGAATCGAGATAGAGTGCTGTATAGTACTTTTCTGACACCGATCAGCTGAAAATGACCCTGTAATGTCAAAGATCTCTATGTGTAAATGCAGTACTGTATATGCCTTCTGTGCTGTACGTTCCACACACCCCCATTCTTTGCACTCCCACTGTGAGCTCAAACGGAGCTGTCCTTGGTCCTGAAACAGCTTTGGTGCTGAAATGCAATGAAAGGCACAATCGCCATATGCCTAATACAAAATGTTTTTTTTAATTGAGATTCTTTAAAAAATTAATAGGGCACAAAAATGTATAATGATGCACAAAAAGAAACTGTGTATAGCTGGAAGGCAACAACCGTTGAATGTTTCGGAGTGTTTGCTCTACGGTTGACCTGCCAAACAATCTAGGGTATCATGTTAAATCAATACTTTACTCTCCTTGTGAAGTCAAAGAAAGCAGAGAAAATATCTAAATCAATAGGAAAGTTAAAATGCAATCAGCAATCACATCTTTAGTGATTGAGCTGATCTGAACTGTTAAATGAGCATCATGATGAAGAAAATGTTTCAAATTTTTTCTCCGGCCTTAATTTAAATGAAAGAAACAGAAATTTTGAAATCTGCTGGATTAAACAATAATTTAAAAAATAATGATTAAATGTCATGTTCTTATCAGATTATAAGAATCAGTGGTAAATGCAATCTAGGTATTCCCAGATATTTTCACCATACCCCAAGGCACTACTCACCCATCATGCGACCTACGCTCATACCTAAATGACTTAGGTCATAGATATGAGGGATGGATGGTTCCATTTACTGGCATACGGTTGAAAGCTCTCTTTCAAGATTTTACATTGACAAATATTTCCCCATTAAGTGTGTATTAATAGTTGCAAATATCCTATGGTTAAAGAAACTCAACAAAATATTGCAAACATTGTTTCCTTTGACAACTCAAAAGCAGTTGAAATTACAAATAAAAATGTTGTGCCATCAATATTTAATTCAGTCATTGGGTCAGTGTGGACTTTTCAAGCTATAGGGCTACCTTGGCATTTGCTAAAGTGGCCGGGATGCACATATTTGCACTCATAATACGGAAATTGCCAAACCTTATGCCATTCATCAGGACTAAACTGACAGTGATGGGAATATACTAACCCTTCACTGAGCTATTCTACAGGACGTGCTGGGTAATAAAGTAGAACCAACAAGACAGTTTGCCAATAAAGGATTAAGAGCTTGGGCTTTCTGTTTTAGCAAAAAGGGGAATTAAGTGCAGAAGTGCTTTTGAGGATGAAGGGTTGAGGTGTGAAATAGGATGAGGAGTACATTTACTTTTTGGATTTTTATGTGGTGAAGACAATTATGCCATATGATTTAATGTTTTTTTGAGTGGACTGACTGCATCCACTACATGTAATAAGTACATTTTTTACTACTGCAAGTACTTCCCACAAGCCTCTTTCCTTCATCAAAATTAGTAAAGGCAGTAAGTGATTTGAGGGGGGATTTTGTCCACAAAATGACCAAAATCAATCCTTGTTTACCTGCCACCCCCCTCTCCATCCCCTAGTAGTAGAGAGAGTGCATGGGGGTTATTTAGTTGAATATTTTAGTCTAGTCTGACTGACTTATTGATCCCTTCTCTGTCTGCAAGTTAGAATCTATGGCTCTGAAATATCAGTAGCCTAACTGTGCTGTGTATTGATACATCCTTGCCGTTGTCCATGGTGGTAGCAGACAGATGTGTTGCACCTTTTTTTTCTCAACCTGCCCTTGTTTTAGTTTTGTCTTGGTTCTAGAATTTTCTCTGAACTATATACTATAAATATTTAATTCGATAGTATACTGTAGCCTATATACACTCCATAGAATTGTCACCTTCATGATCAAAGTTACAAGCTGCAATGTGTAGTCCTGAAAGAGCGAGAGGATCATAGAGAGAGTGCTGCCTGTAGTATTCCTTTAATATTCCTGTAATATTTCTGTGATCATTCAGAGGCGTCTCTGCTGCTGAAACTACACCCCCAGAATATATATATATATATAATTTGTATGTGTGTGTAGTGTGTGTGTGTGTGTGTGTGTGTGTGTATGTATGTATGTATGTATGTGTATATGTATGTATGTATGTATGTATGTGTATATGTGTGTGTATAATGTATGTATATAGTCATTTGACTAAGGAAATTAACCTGCACCGCGTTCAGCTGCTGCAGTTACATAGTTTGAGGTAAAGTTTATACATTCAAAAACATGGTGTGTTTAATGGCCGCATCCAGGAAAAGAATAGGCCAACACAAAAAACTGTATTTAGCGTAATATCAGTTCTGGATCGAGAACTTTGTATCATCATCTTCATCATCATGCTCACTCATTATTTTTCAAATAAAACAAATGTTTGTGCCACACATTGAGTGTCCATTTGATAATATAATATATTAATTATACATTATGTCAAAGTTTAGTAAATGCCCCTACAAATCAGCTCAAAGGGCAAAACAGAAGCCCTCTTCCACCTTCCCTCTCTCCTGCGTGGGGTGAGTGGTGCTCCCATTTGGCCACCGTCCCCGTGAAAAATTTAAACTGGGTAAAGGAAACAAACAAAAGTAACAGTAACATTATAGACCTTCTAGAGTCATTGTATGTTTCACAAAAACTGTCAAAAGTTTGAACAAATTTGAATTGGCACATCATTTGTTCGAATTAATGGTGATGCAGAGTTTTTTCATTTGTGTTGCCTCCACAGCCTCACTGAGGCAAACTAACGTCACTGTAAGGCAGTTGCACTTTACAAAGACAACAAATGGCCCTATAGTTTGACATTTTGGGGAGAATCTTATTGACTTTTTAGCCGAGAATTACATGAGAAGTGTCATACCACTCTCATACGTTTAATCCGTATGAAACCTAAAGGGTGAAAAATGACAAGCTATGGTCTGCACAGCGACGCTCTCTGCCCTTGCCAAATCAAACAGACTGCACCTGCAAGCTAGCAAGCTAATTGACACAGAACGACACAGAAAAAAAAGGAAAGTTGATGCTCAATGCAGAAAGTGTCACTGAACATGTGATGCAAGTAGTTGTGAAAATGATGAATGCCTTCAGGGCTTGAACCATTGCCAATTCAGTGGACTTTTGGAGGAGGAAAATTTCAAACATGAAAATCTACCCTTCCACACAGATGGTTGAGCTGTAGGAAAGTGTAGCACAGATTTCATCTGTGCATCAGGAAATCATCAGTTTCGTGACATATAACAAACTAAACTGCGTTTGTTGGAGAAGAACTAAATACTGCTCAGAAATTATGTTCACTTTCCGACCTGTCAGTCGGGTCTGGCAAACATGCTCACCACTGCTTTCCCAATAGAGAAAAGAAAGGAAGAAAAGGAAGACACTCAGAGCTGAATTTAACAACTTTGAGAGTCAGAAATTCAAATTTAAACTTTTTACAAATCCATTTCAAGTTGATGCGGACAGCGCTCCAGTTCGGGCGTGTTTACACCATTCAACCCAAACACAATCCCACAGCTCGGCATTCAGGCCGGCCATGTCCAGAGCTTGTTCGGGAGCACTCATTTGTGGGAGAAAATGTTCTCTTTTACTACATGATCAAAGATCTTTTACCTTTATTTTTTCATTAAATGTCCCACACAACCAATGGTCATATTCTGGCCTGTAAAACAGGATGTTGTGATGTGGCTGTATGCATTATTTTGCTTTACTAACTGTATTGATGGCTAACAAACTTTTTTTGTTAACTTTTTTAGGGCTTTATATGGACCACATTGTCTGTGAGAAGGTTATACGGGACATGCAACAATATAATCAAATATATTTTAGTTGAATTCTTTCGATTAAATAAAAACGTGTCAATAAACTTGATATGATTCTCATTTTCCAGTGTTCAGTATTAAAAATTAGTTTGACACCCCTGCTTTAAGTGATAGTGTTCGTATGCCTTTGCAGTTAACAGTGTTACAGGAACTGTGTGTGAAGATTATTTATTTACAAAGAATATTGCATATTTCTGTAAAGATGTCCTTGTGAATATTCCATCAGTGCTAAAGTGTATTTCTTTAAAAGCTACATGCTTTTCATGTTGTTAATTGAAATTCCACGAGGTCACCACCAGATTTGAAATTATTTGTTTACAACAGCTTCAGGCAAAAGATTTGACTAATTACAGCTTTGCCCTGGCTTCACTGCGAGATGTTTTTTGGTGCTTGTGAGAGATGCCGAAATGGTTTAAATGAAAGAATGAACAAAGGGGACATAGCAGTTTAGCTGCTTACAGTCAAGATTTTCCATCAGTGTGGATCCATCTCTGAAGTCAATAATGAGGTTTAAAGGCTGAATGCTGCATGTGTGTGTATGCGGTCTCACTCCTTTGTTCTGAGTCTGCATGGATACGTGAAAAATAACATCAAACCTTTCATCAAAGTATTTATCTTACTTATTTAACTAATTCATCAAGTAGACACCCCAATCACTTTGATTCAGATGTATTTGGCTTGAGGGTATTTGGTAATGCTGAGCACAAGATTAATTAATAAGATATCACACCCTTGCCATTTTAGACAATTTACAAAAAAGGTTCTATCTGCTATGAATCCAACATCAACATGTTCACATATTTAATGAGTCTGCTAATTAACTGAGACGATAGCATACACGGCATTGTGGCTGTACCATGTTTTGCCCAGCAGTGCAAACTTATTTGTTTCACTTCTTATTTATTTATTTCTCTGTGCACATATTTTCTCCCAGGAGAGATATGTGGAACCTTTTGCTGGATCCATATCTCTGCCTCTCCCAGAGGATATGGCAGGCTTCTAATGTTTTGAAGTTTTATCTGATTAAGAAAATGAATTTCAGGCTCTGTTTCTTAACACCATCGGAAATTTGCTGTCATAGTTTCACCCTAATTGCAGGTACGCTGTGTTAAAATGGATTAGTAATTAAAAAGAAGTAAGATTATTTTTTACTTTGTTGATATGTGACAACGATCATATCTAGGCAAAGCATTAACAACAACAACAAAAATCAAATGAAAGAAAGAGAGCTAATCTGAAGGTAGCAGTTACTTGTGCTTTTGAGACCAGAAAATAAGGATGGAAAAATTAAAACTTTACAACTATAGATAAAATAATAAAAATCTTGAATTGAAGATTTTGGGTAAACCTTGACATATTGGTAGGCTCACACTAAGTGAAATAAATAACCTGCTCCAGCTTGGTTTCTTAATGTTCTTGAAACAAATATCAAGAATGCATTTAATATTTAATAAAATATGATTCAAGCTGTTGCCCTGGACCCCACATTAAATTTTCATTCTAGTTTCAAGTGGCTGTCTTAGCACAGATCTCATTTTTAAATTGTCATATCGACACCGATCCAATTACTTACATTTCCTAAGACACCACAGAGGTTGTAAATGTCATCAAATTTCCATACCTAAAATGTCACGCATTGTGTTTGCACAAGAAAATAAAAATTTAGTCAGAGATTCTTTTACTAGGTGACCACAGGTTTTACAATGCAGTGCGTTCTGACATTTAATACAGCATCAGACTGCTTCAGTAATGAATTGTGAGTAATGGTTTCATCTGCACATAGATCATACAAAATGGCATGTGGCTGATCGGTTGTAGTGCTCAGTGTTTTCAGGCTGAATGGACTGTTGTCACTCAGAGAAATGGATGATGTTGGCATTGTAAAGACAGATGTGGATGAGATTTCTGCAAATTCTGAGAGAGAAACGGTGGGAGACTGAGAGAGTGAGGCAGAGCCGAAGACAAGTATGATATATGCACAGGAGACACGGGCAGGGGACTGCCACAGTTTTAACAATTTGGAGAGCTTTTTTGGTGGGATTATGAATACTTATGTCATCTTCCTAACTAGCTTGCTAGCTCCATCTATCATCCATGAAGAAGAGCAACAGAAAAACGTTGGCTAGCTGGTGATATGTGATATTGATAACTTTTTGGTATATTTTGGTGGTAGGGTAAAGTGTAAATACTAATATCTCAGGTCAGGAAAGGTCTGTTTTATGTCCACATGTCAAAACTAAACATGGATAAGCAACGTTTTTATGCACCATATATCTGGAATAAACTCCCAGAAAACTGCAGGTCTGCTGAATTCTTTTAAATAAAAAATGAAAACCTTTTTTCTGTCTTTTTTTATATTTCCCTATGTTGCTTTTTTGCTTTTTAGATCCCAATAAAAGTCAACATTCTCATTGCATTTACAGTTCCAGTTGCATTACAGGTGTATGAAAAGATATTCAGTTACATTATAATCTATCTGATGATGGTTTTGATGGCTTATTGCATTAAAAGTATAGCTTTTTTTAAAGGCGAGGATGAAAATATATTTTTCTTTATTGCATCTCCATTTAATCGGTAATGGTACAATAAATAGCTTCTGACCTTTCAAAGCATACAAGACTTATGCGTCTAGACCAAATGGTTGAGGAGTTATTAGTAATTCATTTTAGGTGTGTTATTTTAGGCGTTTTTCCTGGACAAAGATCTCAAAGGTCTCTCTCCAAGATGTTAACACAGAAAATCAGTTTTCATTTTGTTTTCCAAAAGGAGGGGTTCAAATAGGATGAGAGGGTGATTCCAGAATGAGGAGGATATTTAATCTTGACTGGGCAAAGGTTTTTAGGGTCAGCAGGGTTGAGGAATTTGACAGATTCTGAAGACTCAGATATAATATGAAAAGGCAATAGGTTAAAAAATGGGTAGGAGGGCTTTTGCTCAGAGACATAGATGTGACCGATTCAAGATGAAGGTTAAAAGGTCTATAAGGAGGGCAGGAGCAGGTCAATGGGAGGGACAAAGGGCTTTCTCTCTCTCTCTCTTTCTCAGTGGGTGAATTGCCTTTGGCTTCGGAGGTCTATTAAATCTTGGTCTCATCTCAAAACCAGTAATCCTGCCAAGCGACTGGAACCCTTCAATCACTCAATATCTGCAAGATCTCTCTGCAACAGGCTGATGATAGGAGTTGACTCGGAGGGTTTTCTGTTTTGCAGGAAGCTTGTTATTTGTGTTGAGCAAAGGATTTTCATTTCAGTCCTGATTATAAAATGGGCACCAGACCTTGCTAATTCCATTTATAAGTGAGCGGATGACACCACAGCACATTGTACATGCTGGATTTTAGTATTTGTTGATACCTAAAAGACAAAATACAATAGACTACTGCCGTGCTAGCAACTCTGTGAGACTGTAGTGAAGCACAGCTGAGCTCAGAGCTAAATGCTAACATCAGCATGCCAAGGTGCTCACAGTGACATCCAATAGTTCTAGAGCGAGATATTTCAGTCTGGATCAAAGTGGTGGCCCGACAGACTGACCTACTGACAGACCTACAACAGACCAAGAGCCATTCTGCTATCATGGTTAAAGAGCAAAAGTGTTTGACAGTTTTCTTTATGACCAGAACTCAACAGCTCCTTCTTTCTTTAGTGGACAAAAAATAAAGCCATCATGAACTGATCCTTTGTGAAATCTGGTGGCACTTCACTGAGGCAAGAGGCCTATGCTTAAGAGACTGCAAGAAATGTGATGACCATTGCTTGTTTAATTGTGCATAAATGATCCATAAGGCTCACGCTGTTGTAAGGAAAAGGGCCCCATCTAAAGTCTCTCTAATATCCTCCCAGACAATAATTACTGCCCATTTCTTGAGCTGTGGAGGAGAGGGAGAAGTCTGTTGAGAGGGTGCCTGCCACAAGGTATAGGGCTAATTGCAACCTCCCTTTGGTGGAGAGCTCATCGTGGAAATTTAATGCAGCAGGCAGGCAGATGGAATTACTGTAAATGGTGCATTTAGAGAGTTTATGAGTGTTGCCATGAACAGCCTTAACTGACACTGATGAATGCCCAGCTGTACCTTCTTTAATAAAAATGACAGTTCCACCACATAGTGGTCATTTTCACTGACAAATTATCTGATTTATCATCAGCTACATTCCATCCAGTTTGGCAATTTGCAACCTTAAATGCAAATCAGCGTGGGTTCATAGCATCTTTCTGTTAAAGTGCTAGAATGATTCTTATGGCTTGGGTGTTGAGGCTATTCATGTGTTCAATGGGCCAAATCGCAGGGCTTAACTGGCAACAAATTGACCATTTTATGCACTGGTTTGGCAGAGCCAGCATTCCTTATGCTTCTGAGACCACAGGAAACATTGTGTCTTTATTATGAAATGGCCACGTTTTTCCTTTATTATAATACTAACTCAACCTACAACTCTAACATCCGTATAAAAGTTCAGAAATAGAACTTTCAGAAGGCCATTTGTGGTGGCTTTTTGTTGTGTATGGATAGGAGATGTTTGGCACTTCATTTCAACGTACGATGATGTGCTTTTCCGACTGTATGCACTGCAACTTAAACCACTGATTCTCAACCAGTTGTAAAAGGTCATTTGAAAAACTAGTCACTAAAGTATCGCAAATGATGTGATAGGCTGACTGCACAGGACACTCCTCTCAGCAACCAAAGTTAGTTGCAATCAGCGCTTTAAGTGGCAACACATTCTCACTCCTGACTTGTCACACGTGGACGCTGGGCCAGACCCCTTGGCGTTGTTTTCCGACATTTATGGTTTTGTGGTCAAGTCTGTAACGGTTAGCAACAATCATTATGCAATGTCCGGTCAAGTTTGTAAAATTATATATGAAACATCTGGTTACACATAAAAAATAAAATGTTAATGTTAGAAACATCGCTGTTTTTAAGTTGCACGTTGTTAAAGTTGTGAGGCGTTGCAATTTGGTTAGGTGTGTAGGCACCAAAAGTACTTGGTTAGGGTTAGGAAAAGATCATGATCAATTTACTTATCCTACGTAACTTAAACATTTAATGTTGACTTTTTGCTTCACATGGGAAATGGACACTTGTCTTCTGGTTGAAAGTCCGGGTTCTGGCCCCCCTGACCCTCTGCTTTTCTGTTAAATATCATATACCCAGATTTACCGTCCAAAAGTGAGGCTACAGTGTGTTGATCTATGGAGCTAAGGGAATCGCCAATGCATTACAAACTGAGGCCGACAGGTCTTGACCATGGAAGCAGGCTGGTATTCACAAGTACACAGTTCCAGCACTTCTACATTTTACTCTTTGGCGCACTGTGACTTTTTCTTACAAGCTTCTCACTTCTCACAAACTGCTGATATTTTCTGCCCTCCTGGTTCACTGGCCAGTTCATATGGTCCTAAATAAACTGCATTACCCAGTGGGCACCATGTGATGCTCACCTGTTATCGCCTGCTAAACTTTGTCATTGGAGACATGGCAGGGAGAAGATCGTGAGCCTTTTGTTCAGACATGTTCAGTTTTAGATAAAGTAAAATCACTTTTCGACAGACCAACCACAGCCTGCATTGGGTGAGACATTAAAAAAATGTTGACATGCTACAACAAACTTTAAAATGTTGTTTCTTATGCACCAATGGTTAGAATTATTGAGAGTGTGTGAAAACTAGTCTGCAACTGAGCAGAGGTCAAAATAGGTAGCTGAAAATTATTGTAGTTAGTTGGTTGAAATATCCTAATTTTGACACTAAACAACCACACACTGTTATTTCCAATAGCAATATATTGTAAAATGTAAGGTGATAAAATATTCAGTTCGAAGTTGGAGGTACTGTATGTCAGTACATAATCACATACTAATGCCAGTTTGGTTTGCTGAACGTGCGTGATGCAAATTTTCAGTTTGTGGCTCCACAACAATTCGCAGTTAAACTCATAGAGCCCTGTTAGATGGTGAGCGTGTGGAAAACGCAACTTTAGGATACTCAGACATGCCATTCTCCATGAAATTTCTCTTTTGCTAGACACCTGTGCAAAGAGCTAACACTGGAGCTTAGGTATTCTTATTATTAGTTATTTTTTGCTGTGTAATTGTTGAGCGATGCAGGAGTGGTGCACCCCAGCACTCCTAGCATAAAACATTCATCAAATGAAAATGTAGCCAAACCTCAAGGAATAATAATGTTCCAATATAATATCAAACATGAAAAGGAGGAAGCTAATCTACATTATCGCTCACAAATTAAATGTTAGAAAGCAAATATTACCCTCTGCTCTCTATAGAGATTCATCTCCCACAAATACAGATGCTCTGGAACAGTTTTGCCTGGAGTGCAGAAAGTAATACCCAGATTAGCCTTAATTGTAATTCCTGTCTCATATCCGACTAGTTTCCATTTTCCAGCCTTTAGTTTTTGATGTTTAATACTTAAGTTGTTACTCACGTCCGCAAACCCAAATAATCCGGTCTGATAGAAATCAACACCCTAACATGCACAACATCCGCACATAACAATAAGTTTGCTGCTTTGACGAGAGAAAAATCTGCAAGGCTTTGTATGCGTGCACACACACACAACTTCATGTTAGTGTGCATGTGCGTGAATGATCGTGCTCAAGTGATGGATCCAGGGGTTTTTCATGAATTAAGTCACCTTTAGTTTGCTGTCGCACAGACACGACGTAATTCACATTGTGCACACAGTCATCTTGTTAGAAATGCACAGCCATTCAGTTACCTAATTAGTTCACTAAGTTCCTTCATAAAGAGCTATCGATCCTCATCCCTGCTGGGAATGAATCAGGGGATTTGAATATCGCTGTATTTCCTCATGAGCTACACACACACACACACACACACACGCGTTGAAGTTCAATCGCTGTGTCCTATTGTCACTCTTACCTTCAAACCTCACTCGCATACAAACATGTGCTATGAATATTGTTCCCTGAAAGCGCCTTCACTGCGCACATGCAATCTGGTTTCCCAGCTTGGTTACAATGGTGTGTGTGTGTGTAGTGGTGGGGGGGTCTTCATTATTTTCTCTACCTGTGTGATCTCATTGGTTGAGTGTGATCAAAGGGAGACTCATCTCTGTGCAGAGGAGAGAAAATGGTGGAGAGCCTGATCAGCGAGCCTGCACTCTAATCTTCTGTGAATGCAGCCTCAGCACTATCCCTCTCTCTAAGTCTCTTTCTGTCTCTGGGGCTGCTTGCTAACCAATAGTCATGTGGCTGAGAGTGGAAGAGGAGAGCAGAGAGCAGGATAAGTGAAAAGGGGATTTGAGTGGGGGGGGGGGGGGGCAACTCCCACCACCAATACCTCCTTCTTTTCTCTTTGCAGTGTCTGTCTGTCATCTCCTTATTGTTTGATAATGTGCTTTCTTGGATGTTATCGCTCCTTCTCCTGTTGAAACACTCCCCCTCTCCATCATATACCTCTCTCTATCTCATCTTCAGATCTTACCCTCCTCATTCGCCATCCCGTCCTCCCCTCCTGCTACTGATTGCACATTCCCGGCATACACGAGAGGGAGAGTGAGGTAGACTCAAACAACAACAAAAAGGGCCGCACTCAGCCCCTAATCTCTCTATCCACCCCTGCTTGGGCTCCCTCCTGCTGTTTCTTTTTTTTCTTCCTTAAGTGGAAATATTTGTGGCTATTAAACATGGATGACTTGATGGACGATGCTGCTGTTGCCCCGTGCTGTCCTTAATACATTATCAATTACATCAATATATTTTTAGCCTTTTCAGTATGAATCCCTGTGAAGCAGGGATTCTAAAAGTCTGAAAATAAATGTACAGGTTAAATTTTAATTTTTTTACCGTTCCCATGGTGCTTTGGGGGATGTAAACAGGAAGTATGATTTAGCTGTGTACAGACTGTCTCTAGCCTATATTTGTTTACATTTTGGCAAACTGGCACTATCAGAAGTATGCTGAATTACCTGTTACCAGTTCCTGAACTATCACTGGCTTACTTTAAAAACTAAAGAAGAATACTTAAAAACTGGATGATTCTTAGGCAAGTTCTGGAGTTATTAGGAGTGTCTTTTTCTTTAATTGATAACTGGATTTAATGAAATTGGCGATGAAATGTGCGATGGACATTTAAGATAATGATTTTGTCTGGTAAGTCACATTTTATCTAAAAATGTGTGCATCTTTGTGTTCTGTTCTCCAAGAAGGAGTATGATTTTCGACACAAATTGCAGCAATCAGGGACTGTGAGGATCTTAACTGCCTGCATGAGCTGTGTGTCACAGTCAGTGCTACAGATCCAACTGCTGACTCTGATGGTGAGCTGGCCAATAACCCCACACACACACACACACTCTCCCGCTTGCGTCTGTTGAGTCGTGAGCATTACGAAAGGTTGAAAACCTCTGCTCTAAAACAATATTTGTGTACTCCATGAGAGACTGATGCAAAAAAAACCCCAAACATATGGTTATAAACTCCAATGAGAAAAAAACTGGTGGAGAGCAACATAAAAATAATGTGAATGCAGAGGTACTGGAGATGTGGAGTGCCGACTCAGCGCAGCCTTGTTTAATTACTGTTCACCTGGGCCAAAGGCCTAATGGAAGACTTGGCTGCGGGCCCAGACAAACAACGTTCCACTTGGCTTCAACTACTAGAAAATCTTCGTTCTGACTCATGCGGCCTTGTTGGCGTCGTCGGTCTCAAAACTGCAAAGACAAACTGCAAAGACAGGCGACGACAAGGGAATTCTCACTAACAACGTATCTGCACACGTCCAAGAGCCGACCACGATGGTGAAATTATAAACTAACATGCCGAAGAAGATTAGTGTGCTGTTAAAATGATGAAAATGCACTGCTGAAATGAGACGGCCCATTTTTGGTATTTCATTTCATACATGTATGTTAATCTCTATGTGAACAGCCTTAAAATATAACTGCATGAACAATAATCGAAATATGGTTCTTAGGAGTTGTTGTTGGCATGTGAACATGGTGCCAATTTAAGATTGGTGATTCCCAATGAGTTCAATCATATTTAATCTCTAGATATGATGTTATTGACAATGTCTGTTTGTGTGTGCCTCTGTGAGCACACACCAGGGTGGTTAGAAAGCTTCCAAGAGCCGCTTGTAATACATTGGCCATGTGACAGATATGGAACAGAGTCAGCATTATAGTCTCTCATTTAGACCCTGTCCTATTGATTTCTCCCACTAAAGTCTTGATTGAAATTACTGGGAAGACAGCTCCAGTAAAGTGCTCAATAGCTGGGCTCCCATAAATTACACAGAATAGAGATTGTGGTGTGTGTGTGTGTGTGTGTGTGTGTGTGTGTGTGTGTGTGTGTGTGTGTGTGTGTGTGTGTGTGTGTGTTGTGTGTGTGTGCAGTGTGTGTGTGTGTGTGTGGGGTGCTTGTGAGAAGATAATTTTGCAGCCTGAATTGACTGTAACTTGTCTGTTAGGATGGGAAGCATTAAAATGTAATGTACAGTTCATGATCATAAATAAGGTAAATGAGAATTTTAAAATATTTAATGTATACCAAGATAACAAGCAAATTTGAGACCACTAAAAATGTGGTTTAACATGTGGGACATAGGAGACATAGTGTATTTCTTTGTATGTAATCTGCAGTGAGCATGTAGTGTAGTGAAAGCAAAGAAACACCTTCATGCAGTTCAATTAATTTGAATTGATTAAAGCTTGAAGCAGATGTCGTTAGCTTTCCTACTGTAATATCGATTTTCTGGTATGCTTTAATCTATTTTACACCTATAAAGGTAAATATATAAATATTCTATAAATATTTTGAACATATTGTTGTTCTCATAAGAAAACTGCTTATCAAGTATTAACCTTTCAAAAGCTATATGTAAGAAACACGGCTTTGCCTTTCAAACAATCCAGTTGTTTTTTGTTTTTTTTAAGTCTATTTTTTCTAAGGTTTGGGAGAATATTCAGTACTCTTGATAGATGATAGTACTTGATAGATGATAGTAGATGTTCTACTATTCAATTGTATAAATGCAGCTTTCTAAGTGTAGTGTCACTCAGTGTGGTTAAAAACCAGCACTGATGGCAGATATTGCAGACTAAAGAAGTGAATAAGAGATTGAAGATTGGGCGGCAGAGATGGCGTTGGCCATCTGTATTCGAGTTGCAAAATTCACACTTTTAGATGTCATATTGTAACTTGTGTTTAAGTTCAGACTTGACTGGGATAACTTATGAACAGAAAAGGTTTTTCAAAGATTGCTAAGGTAGTTTGAACATTTTAATAACAGTGTTTTTGATGTGTTGGTCATAGCATCGTTCACAGTTAATCCACAGCCAGTGCTTCAAAGGTTTTTGCCCAAAAAAGAGAGAGAGAGGGAGAGAGAGCATGTGAGCAGCAACAATCAGCTGATCTGACCTTCAAATCCATAAAGCTCTTAAAAACATATTCTGACAGGTCAGTGATTTTAGCTCATTTTAGCAGCAGCCTTCCGCTAATGCTACGGCTGTTCTTGCTGTAACGTCAGATGTGTTGGCTATGGCTCGTTACCTTTGTTCAAATAATGCTTCAGCATATGTTTTGATTTTACCATTCATAGTATCTTTCATGGAAACTCAAAGTTTTTCTTCAAACAGATGGTATGTCAAGTTTATTGCTGAAGAGGGAAATTCAGTTGGCCTGCAAGTCCACATAAAAAATTAAAAAATACAAACTTTGAAAAAGACAATGAGAAAGATGCATAGTGAAATACAGTAAACAAATAAAAATTAAAGCTGCAAGCACACCTCCCTCATGTCAGGGCGTGCCACATCCGCAGCATTGTTTTCTCAGTATAGTGGATGCAGCTTTGAATTGTCATGAATGTTGGACACTGCACGAGGGAGTCGTTGAGCCAGTCTCTGATCTGGATCTTCGTCCTCCAGGACAGTCAGCCCCTCCCCTTCTCTCTCACGGTCCACAGTTTGCATTATCATGCCTCTGTGCATTTGTTTGTTTCAGTTCTCTGTGTGAATGCTGTTGTTCCTTTGTGTGGCCTAGACTCTTAATATCAAACATGTGAAATATGAAAAGTTAATGATGATGCGGAGGAGAGAAGGTCCAGATAAAAAAATATGAAACATCAAGCAACATGGATATATAACGCCACATACACACAATTCAAAGGAAATTTAAAAGTTTTGCAATTAAACATCGCAAAGGCTTTCAGTCTGCACTGCCTAAAGTTGAAGTTTATTATTTATCTAGGAGAAGTATGTTGAAGTGTGGAGCCTGTGAAAGGTCAAAAAACAACCTAAAATTGCCTATTCAATTCAAAATGGCTAACTTCCTGTCAGGTTTATAGTTTTGCTCCATTAAGGCTTCATTTAAAGGCTGGACATTAAGCATGTGTCTCCCAAATTTGGTAAATCTAAGCCAAACAGTCAGGTGGGGGCTTTTGTTTTGAAAATTGTTAGGGGACGCTACTAAGCCATTGTTCCACAACCACGCACACAAGACCTGTATCAGGGGCCTCTTTTCACAACTTCTGATGTGTGTGCCAAGTTATACAACTTTTTGAGCATCTCAAGCATCCCAAATATGCACTTGAAGTTTTAAAAGACATCATAATAATAAATGCAAAGAATACAACAGGGACCTCGCAGCGATCGCTGCCCTAATCAATTGCAAGGTGTGGCTGTCATCAGACGTTATCTTGTCTTGCTACTTATTTGTCTTTGGTATAGGTCTTCCACCGACTGTTGGCCTATGATTTTGCTGCCATGTTTGAACGTCCTTTCCAATTAGAGTTTGTCTTGGCTGCGTATGTTCCCAAACATGCAAATGAGGCAAAAGTAAAGTACACTCTGCACAACAGATTGATAAAAAACTGACAGCAGAAGTCAGTCTATGTTAAATTAATTTAGGTTACAAGAAAGTGAATGTTTCATTTTGCTATATTTGGCTTCTGCACATATATCAAATTTGAACTTACCATGGCTTACAATGCTGTAGTGACACAGGTCAATCATTATGTTTTGGTTATCTTTGCATTAATGTCTAGCTAGCTCTGTTAGCGCCAGCTGGTGAAATGTGCTATTTCTCCCGAGAAATCAGACAAAGACAATGGGTGACAGTTCGGAAAACCAATGATTGCTGTCTCTTCTGCATATTTTATGTAAGAGTGGTGGCCCTGTTTAAGTGGTTTGCAGTCTTTCATGTGAAGTGTGTAGAGTACAGGTGTCAAAATGCACAAAAGGGGTCATTGCAACTCCCCAGTAGATGATTGTAGCAGCAAACAGCTAACAAGAGTCAGGTCCCATTGCATAAAACATTGTTTGAGGTTTGTATTCAGTGATTATCTGCATCTGAATAGTTTTGCGCTGCCCTTTATCACCAACCATAAACATTTCTTGCCATTGGTTTATATACAGGAATTAACTGTGTCATGTTACAAGCTGACAAGTCCAGCCCAGGAAGTGATTTTGCCAAGTATGATCCAGGAATATTTTATTAACACAAATCAAAACATGTATAACCAAATGTATTAGACGTGACATAATGGTCTTAGGTCGATAAACATTCTGACAAACTGTAAAAACATTTGCTTTTGAGCTTTTGAGGGGGCTTGTGATGTAAGCCTGCGTTATTAGTCAGAGGATAGAGCACTTGGAACATAGACTCCACAAAATTATGCACCACCCAGTCCCTACTTGTTGTGCTTCCGGCTTAGCTGGCAACTCCTTGAACAACTGACAACACGCAGTGCTTGTGGGATCACAGGGATCATGTCCTTGTCGTTGAATGGGTGGACAGGGTTTATGTGCTTAAAACTTTTTTAAGCTAAGGAAAGCTTAAGTATAGAGCTTTAGTATAAATTTAATATTATCAGCCTTGACAAATCCAATCATTACTAAATATACAAGGTAAATTTTTTGCCCCTCTCAACCTTTGAACATATTAATTAACTACAAACTGATGAATCTTTTAGCCAGTTAGCAGTGTGGCACTGTCGATGACAATGTCAGTCTGTTGGCCAGTCATTCCACCACTTTGTTGCAGGCTGAAATAGCTCAACAACTTTGGGTGGACTACCATGATTTTCGTGTGCAGGCATTCATAGTCCCCAGAAGATGAATCTTAGCCACTTCCTCTAGCACCAACCACAGGTCATAGTTTTCACTTATCCAGTACTATGAATTGTAATCACTTTGGGAGTACATTAACAGGGTTCTTGTACCATGTTAAAAGTCCAATTTAATTCTTTTTAAGACTTTTTAAGACCTCAACAAATATAAATTTAAGACCTCAAATTGAAACAATGTCTTTGATAGAAAAGAGATGCGCATTTGATCTCTTAATGAACAACGCAATGCCATATTTGGCAGTTTTATTTTCACCACAGGTAAATGACTTTGCATATTGTGAATCGAGGAACATAGAGGCTGTTTAACCCTGGCATTAAAATGTATTTTGGGTGATCAGATTGTGGTCGGGTAGCACTTGACTACATGAAAGTACATGTGTAAATGCACTCGAGACGCATTGAGGACAGATTGTGATCCGATCAGCAAAACCATTTCTGGAGTTGGTCAGGGACACCATGATCACATGGATACAAATGTGTTGACTATCCACATACAACAATTACTTGAGTGGAAATAAGTACTACTCACAGTCTTGTGCAAATAAAATCTAAAAGTCTGACAGGTGCCTGGACAGTGTGTCATTCAGTGTTGTGCATAAATGTGCTCAAACAGTGTAGATTATTGATCTTGCTCAAATTCTTGGTGAACTGATTGTGTCCGTTTGTGAACGTGAACTAGGGGGCAATTGAAACAATAATGTTAATTATAGTGATACAGTCTTCCTCAATAAAATATACAAATGTTCAATAAGTATTTAATTTAAATTATTTGAATCACAAACAAATTAGGACTTTCTTTTCTATTAAGATATTTATATTTATATTTATTTGTTGAGGAAAACGGACTGAGAAACGATTTTACTTAATTTTTCTCATGCATATTTGTTGTTTTGAATATTCTACCTCAGCTCTGTGAAGTGATCCACTGTTTGATACCAGGCTGTTTTTCACATCAAGTGTTTGTCATGTTCTGACCATAAAGAAAAGTTTAAAAGCACAATTAACCATCTCGTTTCTTCAGGAGCAAAAATCGGCCTTTAAAGTTATCATAATAAAAATAATGATTAAATAATGACTTTACTTTTTTTTCCATATTGCCCAGCCCTTACTCATACACTGCTGTTAAACTCAATAGAAACCTCTAAAATAACAGAAAAGAGTAACTTACACATTATAACGAAAGGTTGCAAGAAAACTTTGTCGGACCGAACTTAGGTTTCACTTTCACTTTCCGGCTGAGCTAATACACAGGCGCACCGCTAAAGAGAGGTAAATAATCGATGGAGGAAAACAAATCACAATGAAAGACACACTTTAGAAAGTTATTTTAACCTGTAGTTATCAATCATTTTTTGGACCTGCTCAAATGAGAGGAGGACGTGATATAGGCTACAGTTGTTTGAACTAGACAGAACGATCAGATCTTCCTCCAACCACTTTAACATTTGTCTCCCAATCTTGCAGCCACGACTGACAGCGAACGTAAACGTAACATGCGTTATATTAATGGCGGGGTCTCGCATTGTCAGTTACTAAAAGAAAATCATGCAAATACACGGTAATTAGGCGTTTTAGGCGACTATGCGTGACAATTTCCCCACCAGCCTTGAAGGCACCATGGCCAAACTTAATACCTACAGCAAATTTATGGTAAATTTAAGACAATTTAAGACCTTAATTTCACTGATTTCAGTTTAAGACCTTTTAAGACTTTTTAAGGAGCCACGGGAACCTTGCTTAACCTTCCATCTAGCTCCATCATTAGGTCAAAATTTTGGTTTATGACAAAACAGCTGTAAAAGTAATGACAGATTTACTTAGTATGCTAACAGGCTAAACTACAATGGTGAAACTGGTAAACATTATACAGCACCATTTAAACATCAGTGCGTTAGCTTTCTGACATTAGCATTAGGCTATTCAGCTAAGGCAGCCCCAAAGAGCTGATAGCACAGCTACAGACTCTTGTTATAGAAGTCATTCATTTAAATTTTAATGTCATTTTGGTTCCTGTATGCTTACGATATTTGAAACCCCATTTTTTGAATTACACAAAACAAAAAGTGCAACTTGAAAAGAATATACAAAGGAGACCAAAAATTGAACCAGTTTTTTTGGAAATGGCTATATCAAGTATGAATCATGGAGATTTGAGACATTACCTATGAATATCTCCGGTGGTCAGAAATGACCTGTGATGGAATGGCGGCCATTTCTTTCATCCATTAGATAAAAAGAGGTCTAAAAATTGTGTCTGCAGGGGAAAAAGTTCAACTTTGTCTTGTGGACCTTCATTTTTCTCACATGCTCACTCTTGTCACTCTGTCTCTGCCTCTCGTTCCTTCTCGCTCTGAGTCACGTCCCTTCATTTATGCATTCATACCCACCAATTCCATCTCTCATTTGTCCAGGTTTTGCTTACTCACCATCCACCTGTCAGCCCAAGATTTTCCTCTGCAATTGCCAAAATTGTGTCTGACAACATAATTTATATATTTTTCTACTGCTTTTCTGCTAGCAGTAGTTTAAAGGGCAAATGTGCTGGGTCAAATAGAGTCATCGTAATGTTACCTGAACCTCAGGAATTCCATTTTAGGACATTTAACTGCTACTTTGATTCTCAACAATATGCATTTAGCAGGCATGAAAGAGTTGACTGACTTTGACGGCACACAGATTTCATGGAAATGGATAATCTGGAATTGTTTTTCTTGTACAAAGTGACAAATTATGTTCAAGTTCTGAATATAATCTGTTTCACTGCCCAGAGCAATAGTACCATATGTTCACACTATCTGAAGAACTCAGAAAGATGGGAAATAAGATTAGGAAGAAAAAGTCAAAACTGGTAAAAGGCCATTGCATCAAAGAGTTTGACAGAAATAACATTTTAATTTCAAGGTGGATTTAGAAGTGATGAGATGAGCGATGATGTACCCCTGACTTCCATTAAACAAATTATGTATTTAAAAAAATGAAAATTAACAACACTGATCAAATATGACCCATACAATTCTATTGGCCTGTCAAATGTATATGAACTAAACCCCTGTGGAAATGTTTTCATTTGTTGTCTAGTATCCCCCAATGCATTCAGTGTGGTGTTGAACTGATTAACACACAATGTTACATAAATATTTGGATGCCATATTGCCACAGACATATTCATCCTATCTGTGTCTGCTAACACAATCCATTTCAGGCTTGTTCCAATTGCTTTTGGCATGGGGCGCCACGGAAAACCAGATTATCAAGTTCACAACACACTTGGCCCAATACAATATGCAGTGAAAATCAAGTCCATCTCCAGACTGGAAATTCAGTGCTGTCGCCTCAGTTTTTGCAGTTTGTAGTTCACTTGATGGAGTGATGGTATTCTATGACTGCCTGTTAACAACAAAAAGTAGGCCTCTATATAAAATACAATAAAATATGAGAGACAGTATCCTAGAAATTACTGTTTGGATTGTTGTGACACTGATGGTCTCTGTTTGCATGCAATCAATAACCTGTTTGCACTCTGACTGTTGTTTTTTCTTTCATGTACAATCCACAGTATTGTATGCTGGATATTTCTGTTTTAATGCAATCATGTACATCATTATCATTGACATCCATTTGACATTATTTCAAGCTCAAAGGTATAACCTTCAAAACCTTATGAAAACAAAAACCCGTTTTTGATTCTGTAATTCAATGTATTTACATTCAGTAATTACCCCTCTATATCATAATTTTCACTGTCCCACATTGGATTCAGTTTGCAACAAGCACGAAAGGTTCACAGGAAACAATACATGCATGCAATCCAGTGTAATTGTATTCATTTGATATCAGCCTCACCTTTACTGTTCACTCTCTTTACGCCATATAAGAGCAATATTAAATACTAACACAATGCAAACTGAATATCCTGCTCCTGCTTCGCTAGCACTCAGCTAGAAAAATATAGGGTGGCTTTATTATGAACAAGACACAGGAAATGCAGAGTACTTGCCAGTACTAGCTCTAATAGTGATCATGCATCAAAATGCTCCTGCAAAACGGTTTCTTCAACGTTATTTTTGGCAGTGGATTAGCTTTAAATATTGCAGGGACTAAATGCTCAAGACGGAGCAGCCATATTGAGCTGCTAGATAAGGAGTTGCAGGCAACAGACAACTTCTCAGCAAGGTAACCACCACTGTGGCCTGCTTATGAGTGGAAAAATACTTGCACCGTGTGCAGCATGAAATCAGATTGTAGTTGCTTATGAAATGACTGAATAAGACCGATTAATGACAGATTTTATTAAAAGAAGGGAGTTTGCACTTTAAACAGATACACAGTTGTTCTTGGACCTGGGGGTGTTGCAAAATCAACCAGGATGGGAATCTTAAGGATTATAGCTTTAGGTTGAGCACACTTTTCTAAAGATGTCACATCTAGGCTAGAACCATGTGATCAAACGTGCATTTACATGCACTTTAGATACACTATACATACCCATTTCAGTTGTAGATTGGCTTTTGTTGTGGCCCAAGGTTGCACTGTTCTTAAGGTGAAATGGAAAGGGGAGCCATTGTCAGTAGCTCTTATTGACTCCCATTCGGCAGAACAAAGAGTTAAGTGTACTACTGTAGGTTGGCAGGAAAGTGAGAGATGTGATGGGTGCTATAAGTGCACGAGCTGCCAGATGGTGCTCACAGAAGCGTGATCATTTGACATTTTTTCACCAAAGGGCTCCGGGGGGAATAGAGAGAGCAGGCAGAGAGGTAGAGAAGTGAGTGACGAAGTATTGGGTGCACAGACCCTCCTGTACCAATGCTAGATATTTTTTCCCCCTTATATTTTCTCTTTTTTTAACCTATTACATTCCTCTTACATTCTTTCTCCAACCACATAGCCAGTGCAATCTTTTATTGTGTTTTGTTTTGTGTAGTTGGGATAACGTTTGATGCTCTCATGTTGGAAATTGTCACAGCAATACCCATCCATCCTGTCTGATATCTGGCCTCCTGTCTCATGTCTGAATCAAAGCTAATTGGCTTGGCTGGCATCGTTTACATGTTGTTCTCAAGCAGTGCCAACAGGGCAAGTAAATCTCATCTGGTACACAATCAGTAAACACTTTGGAGCTAAAGCCATGACTGCATGTTATGCATGCGTTTGTTTATGCATGAGTATGCACATTTGCTATGAGCGTGCCTTTGCACATGTGAGTATGCACCTGAGTGGTGGTGAGGCCATAGAGATGCATTCTTGGCGCATTCATTTGACCTTTGTGATTAGAGGCGCACGTGCTTGGGAGACTCATCACTGGGCAATGCTCTGCCTACTTAGGTGGCAAATGCCATTAAGATGTCCAAGTTTAGAAATGAACCACTTCCTAAATGTGATATTTCTTACTCAGTGAAAACAGAACAAAATAATTCTCTAGGGTTTTTTTTAAATGATATTTTCAGATTGTGGGTTTTTATTTTTACCTCATGTCAATTGTATGACCATACCAATTGCATGGTCATACAATTTACAGTCAAGGTTTGAAAGTGTGTGCATGCTTTTGATTAGTTTTCCTCAGCATTCCAAGAAGCATTACATCCTGAAGACATTAGCATGCTGTACAAAGAAAAGAATAAATGATGCACATACTAACAAAAGAATACATTTGGATTTAACTGGAAATGCAAATGAAATGACCAATGCACTATAATAAGCAATGCATTGTAATTACAGATCTGGGGCAGCATTACACAGTGGGATAGAACGAAGTCTTTCAATGTTGCCCCCCGAAGGTAGTTACATCCTCCACCCAGACTTGATGGTACTCTTTGTTGGCTCCCCTTCTTTAGAAGAAGAGAGAAAAAGAGCAGTGATGAACAGAATCTTGAGTGTACTGAAGAAAAAAGAGGAGTGCATTTCTTCCTTACGGCTCCACTCACATTCTCTCATCCAATTATCATTAATGTATGCCTTATGGTTAATCAGCTACAAAGCTCCCTATACCCTCCTTTAGCAATTTCATTCATTTTGCGCCCCTTTCTTTTTCTCCTCTTCATACCCTTAAGTAGAAGGAAGAGGTCAGGGTCTGGAAAAGCAATTCTCCTCAGGCTATAATTAGTGCCATGTAATAAGCAGCAACAAAGGCCAGGAAAATAACTTGACAACAACCATGTGAGAGATGGTGATGATGGTCAAACACAAATTACCAGTTGTTAAAAACAACATAATGCTGACATTACTGCAGAAACATTTTCCACACATCCATCTGGTAACAAAATGGAACAATGAGAGGATATATCCTTTGAAAAGTGATTATAAATTGACTTGAGGGAGAGGGGCAAAAATGGGAAGGAGGGACGGTGTAGCACACCCTTGTGTTCTATAATTCTTTTCCAAGGAGATTGCAGACGCTCGCAAGTAATTCCACTTGACGGAACAAGGGGCCCTTTTTGGAAGCAATTGGGAAGAGAACCAAAGTCTTATTCAGGGAAGTTAATCCCCGTTAATGGGTTTGTTTAAATTCAATAAAAAAAAGGAGAATATGCACAGAATGAATTATGAAAAACGATTAATGAATGCTCCAGCAAGTAATCATTTTCCGGATAAATATGCACATACATATTCATTTTCTCCCCATCCCCCACCCCCACTCCTCATCCCCCATCCCCTTCCACCACAAAATGTGCCTTATTTTCAGCAGATCCTTAAAGCAACTCCACTCTATTGAGCCACCACAGCACAAAGTCACTGACTTTCAAGTATAACTTGATGAAAAGAAATTTACCTTTTTTTGTTTTAAAAGAGACTCAATGTATCATGGGGGGTGATGTCAATGTGTTTGATAGTTCGCCAAGCTGGTTTGGGGGTCTCCATGCAGGCTACTTATCATAGAAGAGGCCCCCTGATAGAGCTGATGACCAGAGTGAGAGGACACTGTGGCAGGAGTGACAGGTGTGGGGACAGGGGGACACCGTCTGCCATACCAGGTGACACTTCCAAGTCTGGCAAGGCAGGCCCAGAGAGAGAGAGAGAGGGCTAGAGGGTGAGTGAGCTCTTACTAGACATCCTCGAGTTGTTTTATGGCAAAAACTTTAAAAGGCTTAGCAGATTCTGTTTGAATTGCCCCCCAAAAAATTAAGCTATAAATGAGTCTCTTATTCATCAGAAACCAGTAAGTGCTTAAGATAGTTGTCTGTTATGAAATGTTCAGAAACTGCGTACTGAGGATTTACTCTAAAAGGCCCGCTTGCTTGCCCAAAATGTGTTTATTCTTCTTCTAAAATTCAGGCTTTGCGGTAATTAGTATGCATTGCATAGCCTGTGAAAAATAGCCTTTACCACCCAAACAGGATGTTTCGATTTCATTAGATTTTCTTCATTTTTTTTTTTTGTACACTGCAGCATGGTATCTTTAGTGTTTACACTACATAAGGCTTGGGCTTGGCAACTGAAGGTCACAGAAAGGGGTGACAAGTGGAGAGTCATCACAGCATCTGCCTGAGCGCCGGTCACTAATAAAAACACCCACATGGACACAAACACAACACAATGTAAAGCTACACAAAATGCACTTAGATATAAACAGACACACTCATGAGAGCACACAGACACGCGACAGCAGCAGTAGCAACCAAGAGACATTTACAAATTGGCTTCTTGGCTTGAACATTGCTTCCGTTCATAATTATTTCTCCCTGTCATTGGGGCCTCTGCACACTGCCGGTCCCCTGCTAATGCTGTAAGCATGCCAAGCAACTCCAGAGCTGTCTCTGTGTTCAGGCAGCCAAGGAAATCTCTCTCTGCAGCTAAAAGCCAATTATTTCCTCGTAGATCGGCAGGACTATTTGCCCCAATAATTATTCCTATATAACCTCTTTACAGGGGGAAATTGAAAAAACATGGACGGATTAATGAAAGAGGATAATTTCGTCATGTGCATTTGTTGTGCCTCCTCATTTTCTACAGCCAAGTGGGCCAGCTTGTTGGCATCCCAACAAAAACACCTGCAGTGGCACAGGGAGGAAATGAAGAGGTAAAACCTTCGGTGTGTATATCCTCCATGGGTGGCTGAGATGACATCAGATTGCCCGCTGTGATTGTGTGACAGAAATGACCCAAGTGGTTGATGATGTCTTCCACGTATGAAGTCCACACACTGGTAAAGTTCACTTATGGGAGAAAGATCCATGGTCTACCCTGCTTCATTGTGCACACCCTGATGGATGGATGGATAGAAATGAAAGAGTAATGCGATGGAAGGAATATGAGACCTTAAGCCAGGGGAATGCTTGAGATGAAGTAGCGGTAGTCAAACACTTTAGATGGCAAAAGGGTTTAGAGCTGTTTCAAACTGCCGCACTCAATTGCGGGTGAGGGTTCACACTTTCAGTCTGTCCTCAACGACATTTGTTATGTTGCGCTCATTTTTACATACAAAAGGTACAAAGGAACTTATTGAATAATTAAAAAGGTCAACGACCACTGAGCACTCTACCAAGGCGATTTAAAAGGTTACTACTTACTACTATTTACTGCCTAGTGAAAGCATGTTAATTTCAGCACAAACATAAAATCTTTTAAATCCACCGGGCTTGCACCTATCTTAGTAAATCAAGGGATGGGTCTATCCCAAATCCGAGTATTAAAACGTACCTACAGAGCGAACTCTTCTGTTCTCTCATAGGAACCAAAATGGAAAGTTACAAAGACACAGCCCCACTTGCCCGAAACGCATAGGGGGAAGGGACAAGCACTTTGCTTGAAGCATAACAACAACTTTAAGGGCCTTAAAACACCATATGAACCAATCTTTGGCTCATGTAGAGTCAAGGAGGGCTAGGTGAGTAACTTGAATACAAAGCATATATCATCCTTGCTGTGCAAAGTAACTAAGTAGCAAAGAGCTGCCTTTGTAATAATGAATCTTGTCGTCAGACTATTGAGGAAGTAGTGCGATGTTGTTGTAGAGCCACAAAATCCCCATATCGAGTTGGTTGGTTCAGTCAACAAAAAAGGCTATGGGAAAATACTGTTTGCATCAGTTTTTTTGTTGACAATCACATCAGAAAACAGTCATTGGTGTTGTTCAATTACAATGTATTTTCTTCTCCACTTTGGGGGACTAAAAGTGATGCCTTTCTGGAATGTTAATGCTGTTGACATCGGGAAATAGAACAATGACTAATCCTGGTGAGTTGACGTCAGGGTAATCCAAATCAACTTGCAATGACAAGCTTCAAGACACTGTTTGGGCTTAAATAGAAATCAATGGATGGCCGTGTTTTGACATTTGTTAAAAGAAGCTAAAATGTCACATGGAGCACACCATGAAAATATCTAACATAAATTGTAATCACGCCCATGCAGAGCCTCTTACTGATACACAAGTTTGACCTGAAATATTTCAAGAATGCAGCATCAAGGTCTACTTTCCAAGCAAGATAAAGCAGTGTAAACGCTTCCACTTCCACTATATATAAGCAGTAGAAAAAAACTAAAACACTGGGTTTGAAGTCTGTCAATGAAAAAACTGTGCCTTGAAGAAAACCCTTGTACAGTACCTTGAACCAGGACATGGAAGACAGTGAGAAAAAAGAGAAATCACTGAAATAATTATTATATGTTCACAATACTATGCAAAACTGATGTCTACTTTGCAGTATTTTTTAGCTTAAGTACTGCAGGGGCTGCATGTAGAGGCTGCTTCTTTTGTCCTTAAATGGCCTGCGCATATTCCAGACAATAGCTACCCCTGAGAAACACAAAAGGTTAGGGATGAACAGGGGAGATAGAAAGGAACATTATCTGTGGCTCAAAATCCCTTTAGTTCTCAAGTGGAAGATGGAAATAGCCCAAGATTAGTATGCCATATTTTATCATCTTGAGATTTATTATATGTTCTAGGAAGTACAAAGAGAAATAAAAGACAAATGCTTTTTTTAAAGTTCAGACCATCTATAATCTATGAGTGCCTGAGACTTTTTCAATTTAATTTGGAACTTAGGAACAATGTCAGACCTTAAAGTTATATATATATATGTTAGGGGAATTGGAAAGAAAGTGAGTGTGTGTGTGTGATCCTATACACTAATGCAGCTGAATAGACCCGGACAACATGCAGTGTACCAGTGTAGACTGTATGTGTAGTTATATGTGTATTTAAGACAAGAAAAAATGTTTTGATGTTAAAATATTGTCTTTTGGCTGAATTTCTGCAGGTCAGACTCAGATTGAAATTTCAGGCCTGTGCAATACTCCAAAGTAAATGTATTATTTACTGAGGTGATGAAATTAGACCGCACTGGCATTGTCAACAAGATAGGTTGAACCTGACAAACAGGTTGAGTGAGTATGAACCATCTCTAACCACAGTTTCACCACACTCTAACACAAAGTAGATATTAGACTGTGTTTTTTTCAGCTTCAACTTTCTAGTTATGGGTTAAAAACAATTAATTGTTTGAACATTGGCTGAAATAAATGGAAAAACACTGGTTTTCATCAGTATTCAAGTGTAACAATCCATTCTTTAACCACATGGATCACCAGTATGAATTAATTTGACCCCAAGAGCAATATCCCCACAACTCCAGCAATGAAGACAAATGATAATTCTTACCCCCTCTGTACATTTGTGGACTAGTTTGGTAATTACTCTCACAACAGCACGGCAGCAACAGCGTGGGTGCATTTAGCCCAGCATTTCAATTAAGTATTGGCAAAGTCTAATTTGTCATTTACCAATTAGGATAAAGGCTGATTTGGCTCACTATTCATAGCTAAATAGGAACTGAGTTAAGATGCAAATCATGATCCCTGTTTTAATTTTCTCAATTTTTTGAATCCCATTCTTTGCAGATGAAGGGAGAAGAAAATCGAGGACTGTACACTGCTTTGTTGGGGGTTTTTTTTGTACATTGTGTAAACACAATGATTTTCTGCTAACTTCAATCTGAAATCTTTTGATTATAGGTCTTTGCACTGGCAGCCATCTTTATAAAACATTTGACATCAGTGAGCTTTGCCTAAGGCTAGCATCTTGGTTGCAGCGTGATCAGAGCTTATGGGTTGAGCACGGGCCATCACACTGGTCATTCAAGCAGATACTTACCCCCTACAAAATAATTTCCTTTTAAATTATTTACTTACTGAAGGTACTTTTTCTTTGAATTGTTAACTATTTGACCATTAGTAAATCTCAATAATTGGTACAAGTTACATTTTCTATTTGTTGCAACTTGTCTGTTCCTATTCATTATTCACAGCCGTGCAGCACCACCACCACTGCTTTTTGCATTAATATCATTTCATCTCACCTGATGAAGACGTAATGTCGTAGCTGGTCTTAATAAAGATTTTTAGGAGCATTAACACAGTATGTGGCCGTCTTTTTCTAGAGTCGTTTGTGCCCCATCATAAATTGTCAGACACCTACATCAGCAAAATACATAGTCATAAACCGTGGGAAGTATAACAGATTACCACTAAAAGTCATCATCAGCATCATAAATATAAAACAGGTTTAGCTGAGGAGAGAGGGCTCGATAGGGAGGCAGAGGAGGACCTAAATGGTAATAGATGTTGTGTGGGGAAAGCTCTCATGTTAATAAAGGTGGGTATTGCCTTGTGTGGATTCCTATGCACCATGAATCACAATGAATTTTGTAACATGAAGACACAAATGGTCACACATACTGAATATTTATTTAGCAGGATCCTAGAATTACTCCTCTGATTCTGATTTAGTGTTTCTTGATGTACATGTGTATAATGTATGAGTGCATGACCTAACAAGTATGTGTGTAACAACATACTTTCCCATTAGACAAGACTAAGAGTCTATAGCCATGCTTACCAGTGCTTTGAGGCTGTAGAGAGCTGGTGCTTTTAGCTAAATGCCAATGTCAGCATGCAAACATGCCCACAATGGCAATACTACGTTTTTATGCTAAACTAGTTTAATCTTAGCCATGTTAACCATCTTAATTTAGTGTGTTAGAATGCAAATAATTACAAATTAGCACTGAACACAACGTACAGCTGAGGATAATGTGAATGTCATTACTTTTAGCAAGTAATATTATTGACATTGGCCTCAGTTGTACTTTGTGTGCACTTAATTTCTGCAATCCCAGCTGAAATCGGGCAAAAGGACCATGGATACCAGTACCAAATTTTGTAAATGTTTAGAAATGTAACTGCATAAGGGAAATAATTGACCTGTTGGTGGCGCTAGAAGAATTCAGGCGGATTTATCCTCCTGAAGCTCTTATCTTAACCTATACTCCAGGCTTGATCCTCACAACCTAAAATGTGTAGCCATAAAGGGCCTATTTGGCTTGTCAAATGGTTACTGAGTGAGATGCTGAACCCCTACCTGCCCACTCACAGCAAGATAACAGTGTCAGCTAAATGCCAAGCGTAAATGTAAATGTGTATGTGGCTGATGTAAGTACACAATTAGGCACAAGGGTGCACCTAAACACACATTTCAGATGGCTAATGGAAAACGAATGCGGGACCTTTCCTGCTGTGAATGCAAAACATAAGATTTTTTGTTGTGTTTTAATCTCCCAGCAGTGCTTTCTGACATAAACAGCATGTATGGAGATGAGGATTTTTGCTTCAATCGGCCCTTTTTAGCTTCAGCTCTCCTGCAGAATATCGGCTGCAGCTTGATGGATGGCTTAATTAGAGCCCCGCATCCATAGTTGAATCACTTTCTAGAAATGAGCAAGCTGTCAACGCTGCGAAGCAGATCAATCCTCCCAGTCGACCCTATTCCAACATCAGGCGCTCCATTCCAGTCCAATTGTTTGATGGAGTCCCTGCGTGAATCTGAGAAGGTGTTTGGGGAGGGATTTTTTAATCACAACAAAATGATGAAAGATCCAAATGGATTTAGATCAAGATCTCATCATGCTGCTCCTGTGCTTGAATGACTCCATTTGGCGTTTCAAGTTCAAACTAGTTTACAGCCCTTTTCTTGTGTCATAAACACGATTTTGAACAGATGTACACATCAGACGCCACTCATATAGTTTGCACATCAATCATTTGAATGGTCAGGTGTGGTAAATGGTACATAAGCCTGTTTTTTTACAGGATGAGTCCAGTGGGTGAGCAACAGTGTGCCGGGGTCGGTACTGTTTGTTTTTGGTTTGTACTCCAGGTTTGGACAGGCGGTACTGTGTGCGGCGGTGGCAGGCATTCAAGCTGGCCATGCCCTCAGGGGGTAGGGTTGGGAGGGGGCATTGTAGCAGATGTTTCCCGTCTATCCGGCAGGGGAGGGCCACGGGGAGTGTTTGATGACAGAGACGAGCAAATCGGTGACCTCTCCTCCCCTCTTCCTCACACCTCCCTCTCACGACATGTGTCAGTCAGTGCCAGGTCAATATGGTGGCCCAGTGCGCCTGCAGATCCGCCATGTGCTTCCCAGGCAGAGACCAGGAGAGCTGCACAGCACCGCGCACCAATACAAGTCATTTTAACCCCCTCCACCTGCCAAGTGTGTCGGGACCACGGGAATAAAAGAAACCTTGTGGATAAACAAACATGGCTGATGAGCACTTGAGGTACATCAGAGACCAGAGCTTCATGGTTTGGCTTTGCTTTCTTCCCCTGTGTAGGAATGGTTAGTGTAACCACTGTTTATTCTGCAGTCATATTTTGAAACTGTTAAGCAGCTACTTCTATATGCCAAACCAAAATGTAAGCAAGCAAATATACACAGACGGTCTCTCTCTCTCTCTCTCTCTCTCTCTCTCTCTCTCTCTCTCTCTCTCTCTCTCTCACACACATATGAAATTGTACCCATTTTCCTCTCACACCCGCAACCCCAACCTTCCTTCCCTCTCTCTCGTGCCCTGGCTGCTGGCTGCCATGGCTACCCACTCACATCCACCCACATGCACATCACCCAACCGCTGCAGTTTATCCCATTTGTAACACATGGCTGGCCATCATACAGCTATGACCAAAGGGAACGCAACAGAGCCAGGCAGAGAGAAAGGGGTGTCGGGGGTTGCGGCAGCCGGATGGAGGGTCGGCTTGTGGACTGAAGCAGTGTTTGGCTCGGTCTGGTTGGCTGTAATTGGTGTCCACTCTTCCAGAAGCCCTGCAGTGATGGCGGACAGGGTGACTCTCTCCGCATTTTCCCTGCCATCCATAATGTGTGTGTGTGCGTGCATGAGTGAATGGAGGCACACATATTTAGGGGCCATACAACTGGTGACAGAGACACTGACAATGTCCATAGGGGCTGTGTGCGTGGGCAGCCAAGGGGGGGTAAGTGTTACAATAAGTGGATGTAGCATCTTATTTGATCACATTATAAAATTTATCTTGCACTCACATTATCTTATGCTTCAGTGTATCCCTGCTGACCTTTGTTTACAATATGAACAGAGATGAATCTGTTTGTTTTGGGGGCAAGGTTGACATGGCATTGAATTCCAAAATAAAAGTCTGTTTTGAATAAATATGAAAAAATGAATTTAAAGAATCAAAATATGTTTGATCTTTAAATGTTGAAAATGAAGGTATTTTGCTTAATATAACAACCCTGTCATCATGTTGTGACCATGTTCTGACCCATTTTAAAGACTGAAAAAAACAGCAAGCTGTCAGTGCTCTTTCTGCAGGTCTTAAATTTGCCCCCAGGATGTATAGCTAACAACTCACCCTATGAAAATGAAACAATTAAAGCAATTGGCATGTTTCCATAGGACTTGGAAGCCATGACAATTAGATCTTCTTATGTATGCATTGCTTAGCTTACCCAAGGCGTTGTTCTTCTTGATGACATCTTGGTTAGCTTTTATAATGCTCTTAATCACATGACACGAAGCTGAATGAAAATAAAAGACAAGATCATCTTGTTGTTTGTCTGTGAAATCATCAACATCCTTACATTTCTTTAACTTGATGCCAGAGAACCAGAAACAACCATATTTGTAGTGCTTGCAATATTTAAAAGAAAGACAGGTGGACTGTGACTTTAGGGGTGGGGGCACATCACATGGGAGCGAGCATCCTGCAGCATCGTCAACCCAACTACTTCTCATATGTATGGCATCTGCCCAGCTCTCTGTAGCTGTTTCAGCTTTTACTCTGCTTTCTAAACATATCTTAACATATAAATAGCAGAGGTGTGGCCTCGAGTCACAAATGGGATGATTTTAGACGTGACAAAATCAAAAAAATACTTGACATGAACTGACTTGATACTTTCCCCATGCCTAAATGTAAATTATGATATAAAAAGCAACTATATGCAGCACATCAACACTTCACTTATATACATTAGTTGTGTGAAACTGCACCTCTGCCTTTTTTCACTTTATATAAAAAGAAAATTTATAGTTTTTAAAAATTTTTAAATTTTGTTAAAATATAAAATAACGTTAAATTTGGCAAAGAGCACATAATGACTTGTTTAGGACTCGAAACTCAAAGTTTTGGACTTGACTTGAACATGTTTAACTCGGACTTGCCTGTCTCGACTTGGGACTTAGGTGCAAAGACTTTTGACTTACTTGTGACTTAAAAAACAATGACTTTTTCCCACCTCTCCAAAACAGAGCCAAAATGTCCATATCTTATTATGTGGTCCAAATGTTATTTAATAATAGTAATGAAAACTTTACACTGCTAACAAATACAATGTGTTTTTTATAGCTGCTTCATAATGAACTTTGAAAGGATAACTCCAGTATGATCAGAAATTAGCTGTATTTTTGTGTTTCTTTATTGTTTTACATCCCTTAAAAATTGCCTGCCTTGCTCAACAGGACAACCTGGCAGTGTAAAATATATATATATATATATATATATATATATATATATATATATATATATATATATATATATATATATAGTGAAATGAAATGTGCGTGTCTCAATGACTTCACCCATCCAGATGTTATATGAACTAGCAATCAGTCACTCGCTTGCTCCTGTTGTTTCACAGCATTGTAGTGTAACAGTGGAGGATAGTGTACATATGTTCCATTTTTAACTAATTAATTTTTTTAACCACCAACAATCAGCCCACATCATTTGGATTCAGACTGTGCTACATCACCCAACAGTACACAGAGTCTACCATCTCCAGATGGAGAGCATACCTTTCAATTTACAGACCTTTGATAATGAGATTTAAGAACAGCAGTCATCTTAAAAGTTCAAACTGGCAGCACTTTTTCTAAAGGCACAGGAAGAAATCTCAGGGAAAAAAATGTGTTATTAAGTAAATCGACGCTTCACTGTGCCTTCTCTTTATCCTCGCAGCTGTGTCAGTCTCTCCCTCACTCCCACTCATTCTTTCTCTCTCTTCACAGAGAGGTGCTATCCTTGTCTGACAACTCCCCTATGAGTAAAAGAAAGAGAGCAAGAGTTGGGAGCAAAGAGTTGAGACTAAGTGGAATGAATGCCAAGAGGAATTAGGTGAAGCCTTTTGGCCTGACAAAGCTGTGAGGGCTCAGGAGGGATCTAATCATCACCTGTTATGAGCTTACAGTGACTTGAATAGCTATGTAAAAATAAAAAAGTATAAAGATTCAGACAGGCAGAGAACCTTACAGGTATCATGGAGAAGAAAAAGAAGAACTCATTTGTGCTCTAAATCTATATTTTGTGAACACCAATAAGCAAACCATAATGTTAAAAACATTTTAACATGAGTTTAAATAATTTCAAAGAAAAAAAGACACTGTTTAGCGGGCAAAATCTGAAGTATAGCTAACAAATCCAAGGAAGGTTAAAATCAAGGGCAACTGGTCTTAGTTGAAGGTACTTCAAGACATTTTGCCTTTCATCCAAGAGGCTTCTTCAGTTCTGACAGACTGGCGGGAAATCCCAACCGTTCTTTCCCAGCCATCAACATATTGTACCTCAAAACTGCAATAACCTAAGTGACTCATTCAGATTAGATTGTCCATGCCCTGACAACTTTAAATATTTATTTTTCAATGTATTAAAGTTAGCACTTAATATCAGCCAAAGCTGGCCAGTATTGCTGAGCCTACATTACATAGCTATAAATAAAATACAATATGTTGGTCAGAAATTGCGAATGTAATATATGTGATAACCCAACAATATTAAGATATTGCAGTCTTCTTCAGTAGGACAACAGGACGTTCGCAGACGTTAGCAGTCCCCAAATACACAGCTCAAGGGTGGACAGGTCATCGAGACTAGCGGGAGTTTTCCCGGCACACAAGTAGGCAGATGAACCACATTAAAATACAGACAAAAGACTACAGTTAAAAGCTGATTGGAATGTGCCTTGATCGAATGGCCCATAGTGTGTGGTTACTGGCCCAGACGGGAGTCGGGGGCAATTTAATATGATTGGCTATGTCAATCAATCACACACTCCAAATCAAATCATAAATCAGGACATAACAAAATGGATAAAACGAGCACCTAACCCCCAGCCAGGTTATTTATGCTTCAAAAAACTTAGATAAAAAACACAATATCCTTAATAAAAATAAAGGAAAAATTGCCCAAAATATACCCAGTTGTAGCTACTGTCTGCTGAAATTATACTACAACAACTGTTGCCTACCCTTCCTAATGGTAAGTCATTCTGTGACTAGTACTACTAGGACTTTGTATTAACATCCCATTAACATTATGTAGAATATTAAATACTATTTTTAATCTCAAATGGCTTCAATCAAAAAATGTAATGTTTTACTTATAGTGCTACGTTTTAGTGGTATACTAACATAATATCCTAATCCTAATACTATTACTAATTAGGCCTACTCAACTAGGTTCAGGATAATCCTGCTGGTGCCAGAGATAACCAGGACCAGGAAGTCAGTACCCCTTCAAATGTGGATTTTTTCACAAAGCAAAAAGCAGTGGGCTTGCATTCCAGGGCTCAGTTGAGACGATTACTTTACTTGAGGAGAGTCAGACATGTTTTCCAGTTTTGTGATGTACTGTACATGTATACATTTTTCAAGAACGCAGGAATAAAAGTCTCTAAAGAGCTCCCGGCAAATGCTTTGTCCATAGAGTGGCCTGCCCGGGGAGAAATTTCCGGGCCGTATTTTCACCCCGGTCCGTCCCTGACACAGCTACTGTGGGCTGTAGCCAACGGCAAAACTGCAGACATATAACCGTGCTGCTAGCTGTGAACTAGCCCCTCAGATATTGAGTACCTGCCAAAAGGCAGGACAGACAACAAACAGTCTTCTTAATATCTGAAAATCACTGCTAAGCTTAAGTCATAGGTAGCTAACATGACTAAAATCCTGAGAGTGTCTAAGCTAACATCTTGCTTACTGGAAATCTCAGTGGCTGCACCTAAACAGTCATTTGAATCCATATCTCTTAACTAAACTAACTGCCCCGACCATAGTGATGGTCCAAACAGTACAGTAACTCTTAATATGTAATCCAGTTCCTTACAGTGTTAAGCAACTCAACACCAAATCCCAGCTGCTAACACTAAGTTATTACTAGTAAGTTATTTTTTGTTCTGGCAGCTCAGTCAGGAAGGGCTAAGAGAGTAGGTGCATACGACTTAAATAATTTAAGATGATAAATTAGTGTGTTATATTAATTTGTGTGCACATGACACCTGCTGGGCTCTAAAGATATACAAAGTGCAAGTGCAATGACAGGTGAGCACATGAAAGACCTCATAATAATATTTCCAGTTAATTGCCAGTCTTGATCACGCTTTCCTTTCTCTTCTCCCTTTTTGAGATTTTAACCTCCAGGCAAGCTATTAGCATGGCAGCTGAAAAGAAATTCCAATTATTTCTCACATCTGAGGAAATGAAAATGGCACATTAAACATAACAATCAATGTACCTTGTGATTAGTGTTGGCACATTTCTGTGTCACACATGACCACACTGTACTGTGCAGATATCACGCCACCAGTCTATTACCCAGATTTAATGTTTTGTGAAAACCTCCCAGTCAGATACAACATTGTTTGAGGTGAAAGATGAGGTATAGTCTTATCATTTTCTTCAAAAAAATTTCACTAGCTTTAACAGTCTGAAATAATGAGGGTGATATAATTCTATGAGGTGTTATTATGTGATTAATCAGGCCTTTATAGACTCCACAGTAATGCAGAGTGATGCAACACAGTCACGACCGTCTGTCTCCCTTTGGCTTTTGTTTCCTGCGTTTGTTTATAGTCGACTTTAAAGCATGGCTGGTCATAAATAATACATCTATTATGGATAGATAACATCTCATATATCCAATGAAAAGATATCGTAATAGCAGGAAGTTCTATGCATTTTATTCAAGTGTTCTACTCAAGGGCAATTGCCCCAGTCTTTCTTGAAACTGTGCAATAAATGCTGTGAATGTCAATAAGGGTAATAACATGTTGTTTTTACTTCAAATGCTGGAACTCGGGTTAACAGCAACCATTTGATTGACCATTTGATAAAGCAGAGACTACATTATAAGGTGAGGGTACCCATGTAGGACTGTTTCTTTAAAATATTGTGTGTGTGTGTGTGTGTGTGTGTGTGTGTGTGTGTGTGTGTGTGTGTTTGTGGTGAGTTGCTTTAGTGAAAATGTTTCCCCATCCCCATTATCGTGACAATATCATATTTTCATTTAATGACTTGTTCACTAATGTGAAAGGGGTTTGCCTGTTAAGATTAACGTGAGATGTATCACCCCGCTCAGCAGCTTTCCAGACATGATTAACCTCATTTAGCTCATTGTTTGGGTTTATAGCCCCAACGTTTACTGTAGCTAAGGTTTTGTCTCACTGCTCTTATCAATCCGTTTTAGCAGCAGGAAACTATTTCCAGCAAACAGTGTTTGATAAATGCACTGTATGCCCAGCAGCAAACAGCAGATGGACAAAGTTAGTGCCTGGCTGTTAAAGAAAGTTGAAGATGTCAGCTATCTTTCTCATTAGTTGGCAGAAACTAAAATGGGGTTCAAAGGAGAGTAAATGTTGGATTTCAGTTCATTGGCGGTCTCGGCTATGTTTCACCCATTTCAATTGAAATGGGTCCCACCCTCCAAAAGGCCCCTGACTGACATGCAAGAATTGAATAATTCACATATTAAAATAAACTATTTATTTCACTCAATGTGTCGAGACATGGACACAGTAACCCCCTCAGCACTCCTAAAACCAGTTCAGCAAGAGAGAGAGGGAGCGGGCGAAAATGGACAGAACTGTTGAAGTGACCTAAAAACTATCTTTGATCACGCCTAACGTTACTCTACAGTGATGTGGTTTATCAGTGAAGTGTATGAACTACACAGCAGACTGGAGTCTCTGTTAACAGTGACAGAGATAGGTCCACGTTATATACGCTCATCTCCTCCATAAATGTCTACATCCTCACAGCGCTGCATTGTTATAAACTGTGATAGACTGGCTGTGGGTCACATCTGTCTCTCCGTGAGGAGCTGTCTCTCCCTCTTCATCTCCCTGCAGCTCTCATGCACTATTTCAGCGTTGCTGACTGGGCAGTTTCTCTTGCTACATACAGTATGTAGTGTAAAATGTTGTAATATTATATGTCGATTAGATTAGAGATTTCTTGACCGTTTAAATGGATATGAAACCATGAAAATCGCACACCATTTAGTATGACGTCATCATACAGAGCGACCTTCTCTCAGTACCTCAGAAACTGTGACTGACCTCCCTCTGTAGGGAAGACCAGGGTTGGTGGACACACTTTGCACTCTCTGTCAGGCATAATTTATGGTTTACTATTCTAACAAACAGCAAACGAAAGGTTAAGGTGAACACATGTGGGGGAAGGGCCACATTAGCACTTGAAACGGGGCCATTGTCAGGTGGCCCAAACAAAACTTCAATGTTATAATGTGTTGGTGTGTGTTGTCAGCTTGTTTTGGATTTCCTCTGGCCTCTAGTGGCCAAGTATCAAACAAGACTCCTTTGTTTCTCATGTATAACATTAATTTAGGCTGTTGGAAACATGTCAGGGGAGATGTAAGTGAGAGTAGCACAAGGTCTTTTTTCCCTCCTTCATGTCAGCCATACCCTGAAGCTAAATGCCAGTTTGATAGGTAATCATTCCCCAAACCTAAACTACACAGAATACTGATCAACCTTCACAGCATCATCTCTCTTTATTATTATTTTCATTGTTCAATATGTGGGAACATCTGGTGCACTGAAACACCTCAAGGACTGTCTTTGGACTGGAACTGAGTCCAGACTCATTGGGAATCTAGATTTCCTGGACCCAAAAGTGCTGACCAGGGCTTGCCGGGGGAAACTCCATTGAATACAAAGCCAACAAATTAGATATTTTCCCCTGGGTCTTGTTAAATCTTTAGAGAGGAGACATTTGGTGCTTATGGGACTCAGCAGGTAATCCAGTGTGGGGTACAAAAGGTCCTGTTTGGATGGAACTGGACAGAAGTAGCCACAGGTTAGGGAATCTCTGGAGCTTTGGCTTTCCTAAGAGGGGATTGAAAGGGAGACTCAGTGGCCGCAAATCCTCTCCACAACTTGCCTTGCACAGCCTCTTTTTGGAGATAACTGGGCCAGTGAAAGTGTCTTAATGGAAAATAACTTTGGATGGGTATTTTGTGTGGCTAAGTGGAACATAAGAAAAAGATAGTTGGTCGATCACGTAAGTAGGAGAGTCGAAGTCGGAATATTCTGTGCTTCTTGTGTGAGAATTCACACGTATGTATTAATTCATGTCTGTGCGGCTAAGTATGTCTGCCTTCACTGCCATTAACTTCTTATGTCTCGTCTGTCTATCAGTGTGTGACAGGCGAGTGAGCAAGAGGCCACGCCCTTGCCTGAAATAGAAGAAAATAATCTCATTCATGACTCGCCTCTATCTTCCACTTGCCGCAGTGTGCCTGGGCTGCCCTGTGAGATTTGGGTCAGTTTAGATCTATTGACCCTACAGGCTCAGTCAGAGTAAGCCTGAGGGCTACTATGACAGATGTTGTCTAGTGGCACACTGAAATGAATGTTAATTTATTTTAGCCAGTCAAAAATAACAGAAAAGGATAGATAGACAGAGATGAAAGCTTTACTGAGTTACTGTCTTTCCTTTGACTTTGGTAAAATGCATATCTGCAGATCTGGAAATGTTGACAATGCACATAAAGTAACTTAAACAGTTATCATTAAAGTTTATCTATGCAAATTATTTGTGTCAAGTTCAACTTTGTTGGAGTTTGATCTGCAAATATGCGTCACTCACCCATAACAAGCTGTCCTGTCAGTTATTTATATAGCTCAATATCACAAATCACAATTTGCTGAAGAGGCCGAATGTACCTTTTAAGAGAATGGATAGACTGAGGGTCCAAAATGGAGAAAGTCATTGTAGTGTTCATATTCATCCCTGCTCTGTTTTCTAAAAAAGAGCAATGTTTTGACAGAAACAGGAATCGACTGTACAAACACATCTTTTGAATGAATTTGTCCCCTTACTGTCTGATCTAAGCCTTTAAAATATCTAAAATACCTGTTGCTGGATAATATGACACTCAACCTGCAACATGACAATGGGCAGCAGGTGAAAACTAGCTAAACCTTGTAGTGTTTGGATGATAACCATTTGCTATTTATATTTCATATAGACATAAATGGCCAGTTCCTTTTAAAGATTTTGTAAGTGGTATTTGAGATGTAATTTGCAACAAGATACTTTAGAGTGTAGTAATTCTAAATTTTCAAAATACTTTCTCCATGATTCATAAAACATAAAAAACAAGACTAGGTCAAAACCTGGCTAGACCATGTATGATACAGACACGGTTACCCACTGATCAAGATGCTTTTTGCTCGATTTAACACAACCCTCCCCTCTTCAGATCCATTTGAGACACTGTTCTGGTCTGCAGGAATAATCTTCCATCCACACAGGAGGCGGTTAATGCCAGAAATAATTGAAATGTTAGTTGTTTGTAAAGGCAACTGAATAGGCTAGCAGCTTTGTACATATTGTACAAGGTTATTTACAGTATTCTTGTTGTTGTTGCTGTAGCACTGAACGTTGATCTTCCTTCTGGTAGGGTTCAAACTCTCACCAGAGCCTTGTGTACATTATAAAAAGCTGCTTCTTCTGCAATTTTGTATAAATTAATTTATGTCCAATGGCACAAATGTATTTCCTGCATTTAAAAAAATATGTATCAAAATAAAATACATGTATTTCATTTGGATACATTTATTTGAGGGGCATTTTGTATTTTGTAACAAGATGCATTTTGGTGTGTCTTTGCCCACCTCTGCATATAGATGCTGGCAAAGCAAAGTAAGATTCATCTGTCTATCTCAACCAACCGAATCAAGTGGATAAATTGGAAATAAAATAAATAAAAGCTTTTAGAAAGGCAAAGTTGACACACCAAAAAAGGGAACAAAATTCTTAAATGTTTAATTCATAATTTGTCATTTTCATAAGAAAAAGAGCTTGCCTATAACCTTGATGTGATGAACAGACCATCAGGATTTTGCTATTGCATATGAGACTACACATATAAAAGACTTCTTATTGGGTTATTGTTGTTCCTTTCAACTTTGTGTGTGCGTCAAAATTCATATAAAGTAATATTGTTGCTGTCCATCACTTGCACTCACATTTGGCAATTTTTCTTTCCTGTCCTTCGTGACTTGAGTGTGTATTTGTGTGTGTCTGGTGAGTCAGTGTCTAGCTGTAAATGCCTGGCTCAGAGTGAGACTCCTGCAATCTGAAGTCCCAGGGTCCTTCAGCATGGCCAATGTTGCACGGAGATGTGCAGCATTTATTTGTCTGGCAGTAATGAGGAGCGAGAGGAGAGAGGTGTTGTCAGGCGTGCCCTGATTCACACCCCTAAACACACACCAACTCCAGGCGCCACCAACTTAAGCAAGGCTGCCATTCATTAAAGCAAGAGTAAATCTAAGTAAACTTCAATAAGGCTAGACATTGGAGAAAAGGTGCAGACACACTTGGCTGGGTGCGAGATGTGACAAACACAGTCGGAGATTGTTCCTAGACATCCGGCCGTAAAAGTAGCTCATGTGGCAGTTGATGCTTGTGGTTGTCTTGTATTAAAAGTTTCAGTGTCATTGTGGCTTTGCCCTTCTTTCTCACGCACAGAGGCTTGCAAATCCTATTGTTGTTATTGCTCGGTAGAGTAAGATAGTACTGTAAACGAGGACACTGAATGAGGTGAGTGAACGCATGCCTGGTGGGTCTCTGCACTGTTAATTCAGTTATATGGCTGCTCTGCAAAAGCAATGGGACTTAATTAAATGTCTCACCTAGAGCGGTAGAGGATCATGTTGCCACTAAATCCAGTTTGAGGTAATGCCGCACTTTATTGTGACGATCAGCGCTTCCCCAGGGGTTCAATTACAGCTAAATCTAATTGAAGGGGAACCATGCAACAATGCTGCCCACCCCCCACCTGTCCCTTTCCCTTTTTGTTCTTCATAATCAAAGTCTCCGGCATTTTAACTAAGTCGGATTACCTTGGGAAGTCTTACGAAACTCTTTTGTAGACCAGAGACGAGCAGCTGGTGGCAGAGGTCCACAAACTCATTACCTGAGTTTAAGCAGAATTGCCTTCACAAAGGAGTGTAATGTCCTCCATTAATTGTCTTTATATGAAGTTAATTAATTAATTAAAGCTGTAATAGACTGAGATCTTCTTGTGCTGATGAGTCAAACAAGTCTTGCAATTTGAGTCATTGAGATTTTCCAAAAACAATTGAGATATTTACTAAGTGGTTGACAGTCTTTTGGAATTGCATGCAGTTTCCATAGTAACTCAGTTTAAGTGGTGCGGCCAAAATTATAGAGATGTAAGATACTATGAAGAAAAAAAAACATCTCCTGGCTAAGGATTACATTTAGGAAACTCTATGTGACAGCCATAAAATAATCCCAGAGGAAAGGGAAAAACAAAACTCACAAGAGAGAAGCTCAAGGTAGGTAAAATGATATTTTATGCAACTGGGCACTGATCACCATCTCACAGTTCATTAACCACAAGTAAGACACACTGTCTCTAGGGGCTTCATTAAGAAAAATAGGATTTGACTCTCTGCCAAGTTTTATTGATGAATTATTTGTTTAAGAATGTACTGAAGAAGAAAATGAACCACACCTAAATGGTAGACCTTGGTCAATAAAAAAAAATGATGTAACATTAGTTTCACTACAAACATCAGTGTGGTTGGTTTCTGCAACAAATACAGTAGCCTACCAAATGTATTGCATTTTTGGTTTATTTGCAGTGGTGAAACGGAAAGCACATTTACTCAATTACTGTACATAAATACTGTTTTGTGGTACTTGTGGTGAGTATTTCCATTTATGCTTCTTTATACTTTATACTATACTACTCCACTACTTTTCAAAATTAAATATTGTACTTTTTACCCCCACTACATTAATATGACTGATGTAGTTACTAGTGCCTTTTGCTGATTAACATTTCACATAGAAAGCCTGCAATGAGCTTATAAAATATCATTACATTTGGCAGACACTGTGATCCAAAGCCACTTGTATTTGAGCCACAACATACAAGCATCATAAAAGAGCTCTTCGAGTGACAATAAATGCTAGTAAGGGCAGCAATTATACTCGCAAGAGCTATTAACGCATGTGGCATCAATGGGACAGATACCTTTGGAGGCAATACATGTTAACAGATCGTGTTAACAATCAAGACAAACTAGTTGTAAGTATATAAAGGAAGAAGAGCACAGGAAGTGCATGTTAGAGGTTAGGGGTTAGAGGTTGTTTTTTTTTTCATCCAAATTGAGGTTCTAAGAAAAGAAGGTGTCATATGCTGTACGTATTGTAAAGCCTCCTGTGGGTGATTTGTGATATTGGGCTATATAAATAAAATTTACCTCATATGACTATGATCTCAAAACCCCAACAATTAGAGCCAGATTAACCTTTAGGGGGGCCCTGAGGGTTTGGGGACAGTGGCCCACCTCGCTAAATTAGTACCATAAAATAACAGCTGGTGTAGACTATAAGTAGTTTAAATCTGTTGCAGTAGGACTTGGTGTTGCATAAGTAAAGCATCTAAATACTTCTCCCACCACTGCTTATATGTGTGTCTGATTAATAGAGACTGAAGTGTTGCCCAGGGAAACACATCCTTCACCTGGCCCTCTATCTGACACCATCATCATATTATACACAATACCGTAAAGTCTACTGTAAAACACAAGGTTAAAATCGGTCTTTCCGAAAAAACAAAGTCCCCCCATTCCTGAAAATGTCAATAAATCACCAACCCATTTTGTTGTTGTCCCTTGGAGAGAAGCTTATTTATACGTTCACTGCGGGGATTCCAGTCATTTCAGTTTCAATTCATCAAGCTTAATAGGTATACTTGAAGGGGCTGGGGATTCGGCTGCATTACTTCTGACCATTCCTTCTTTTAAGTTACCTAGCTTGCAGTAAAAGTGCACAATACATTTTCCACATAATTGTATCTTTGTACCAAAAAAAAATACTTCAAGGTTATTAGAAACCGCAACGGAAATGTAACAGGGATGAAATGGGACATTTGTTTGTCACCGGAGGGCTTTTTTTTAGTTCTACACACAGTAAAGGACAGTCTTACTGGCTCAATACTGGTTTTAGGTGAGCATTTGTTACTATGTAATGACTATTTTGTCAAAGTATTAACCATGACAAATTGGATCTGACTCAGAATTAGACTGCACACTTGCTTGCACACACACGCACATATCAAAAATAAAGAAATAAATACTTTATAACCATGTTTCAAAGGACTTCTTCCAAGGGGGTTTAGGGAGTTAAAGAAACATAGTCCCTTGAGTTTTCTCCCTCTGTCTGCTCCTGCACCAGTGTAGCGGTAATCAAAATTGACAGGTCCTGCTTTTCAAATCCCTCCAGTCAACCGTGCATTCTCATCTTCATATTACCTCCATTGTAGACCATATCAAGTTAAATAAATAAACATTAACTACTGCACTGGATAGATAGAGGAGGGAACGTAATGAGACAAAAGCACTGAGATAGTAGCATCTTTCTCCCAGGAGACTGATATGAAATTGAAGATGATTAATAAAAGGCTTTCAATTAATAGTCATCTTCTTTGTTCGGCTCGGAGTTGAAACTTAGGCTAATGTGATTGAAAAGTAAAGAAAGGGCACGGAAGTGAAAGCTAACTGAAAAAGCAAAACAAGACTTAATCTTTCTATTTTTTAATTTTTAGTTTTCTAGTTTTCTGATATTGAACCTCAGACAACCTCCGAATATTATTTCACTCATTTCCTTGTTATCTAATTGGTCACAATTTATTACAAAGGTACGGAGCCAGATACTATCTTGTGGCCTCAAAACACTATCTCGTGGCCTCAAGATAGTATCTCGTGGTCTAGTGTATATAAAATGAGCCTGCACAAATGAGCAGCTTTTCTCTCCAAAGCAGAGAGTGCACAGTGCCTGCTCCAGCAACCATCTACTTAAAGCACTCCTTGGATAATAACTATGGATAGAGACTCTTTGATTAACTTTAATATTAACTTAGGGGTGAATTATGCCATGGTAATGGCAGCGCCAACAGTGGTAGCTGTGATCACCCAGAGGAGAGAAAAGAGAGCTATGTTGGCCTAGCTTGGACTAAGGCTGCTGCCTGGGGCAAAATGGGCCTCAGGTTGGCCAAGAAATGTGGCCATCGTCCTCATATAAAAAGTCGGACATTTTGGATACAGGATCCATCTTGACAGCATTTGAGCACCAAGCATCAAAGATGTAAAACAGAGTCCCTCCCCCGAGTCCAGCATGACAGCTCAAATGGTGGTCCTCCAACAAACGCCACCTGCCATCCCTTTACACAAAGCAATCCCAGTCCCGGCTGTTTGTATCTGTGACACCACGATGGCGGAATGAGCTAACACATGCCATCAGAGCTGGGGCGTCCCCCTCTAACTTCAAGAAGCTCCTGAAAACTCATCTCTTCAGAGAACACTTTCTCTTATAACACCTCTAACTCCTAACATCTAATATGCACTTCCTGTGCTCTTCTTCTTCTAGCCCCCTACAAGTATCTTGTATTGATTGCACTTTTTGTTAACTCTTAACTTCTTTCCCTAGGTATTGTTGCTATATGTGCCATTAGCGCTTATGGTATGCGATCTCGTGCTGTATTTGATGTTCTGTTGTCATATGTTGTTCCTCAAATGTAAGTCGCTTTGGATAAAAGCGTCTGCCAAATGAGTAAATGTAAATGCATGGACTGCTTGATTCAGGATGTTGATCAGGTCTCCGTTAAGATTTGATTACATCAGTGTCTGATTTCTGTTTCTTGGTCAACCTCAGTCCCATTTTGTCCAGACTAGAGGTTTAGGAGCAGCCTTAAGTCCATGGTGGGTCAACATAGCTCTGATCCCGGTCTCTTTCCTCTCCTCTGGGTGATCACAGCTACCGCTGTTGGTACTGCCATAGCATAACTCACCCTAAGTTTCAATAAAAATTCTAATTACAATTATGTAACCATTTGATAAAAGCAAACGCTTAAATATACAGGACATTGAGGTAATAAAACCTCTGTAAATACAATTTTCAGTTATAGCAGGACTGCTACAGACAGCAGGGAGCATAGCCATACTGGCTCAAACAGCAGTGTGCTAGATGGGAGGTCAAGGGGTGTTGGGAAAATACAGGAATGGGTGCTGCTGTCATTGTTGAGATCATGATGAATACTGTTATGTTCTTGTAAGTTAGTATGCACAATATACCAAGACGTTGGTTTAGTAGTGTGAAACTCCACATTGTGTGTAATTGTTGTGTTTTGGATTGGATTCCTTGTGGAGTGAAACCTTACATGTGGGCCACCAGAGCTTGTTATCCGGGATTTGGGTATGAAACGGAAGAAGCTTGATGACTGTTGTATTTTAATTTGATTAAGTAATGTATTTATCTGTGTATGGTCACATAAGTTTCCTTTGTTACGTGACCTCAAACGTCTGACAAGTTAGCACAAGTAATGTATATTGATTTTTCTGGGCAGTGTTGTGAATGTTTTTCTGTCCTCTGTTAGTAGCAGTGCCACTGACGTATTTTTTTGTACAATGTTTATGCCGCTTTTGTGCTATATTTGAGCTGCATTTCTGTTGCATTAGTACTAATTACTGCATCTTTGACATGTGCAGAAGTATCAGCTCCTGGGTTTCTGTTTTTTCAGTCAAAGACCAGTTTATTTTTATTTTGTTTGTACATTCGACACCTCTTTCTTCAGTGAAACAATAACTGTACATTACTTTAGGCTATTTCCATAAAATTAACAGCCCTAAATTTGCGAAGACAGTACAAGAACCCCAACAAATGCATGTGAAGGTGTGTGTGTAACTGGTCCAGGCTACATATAATTTATTGTAAAAAACAGGTCCACCGACTGTGTGACTGCACTCGCCAGAGGAAAAAAAGAAGTGCTTTAATCATCCCGACAATGACTCTTGATTGTTAAATATTCTTCTAAACTGAAAAACTTTGACATTGCGAACTTCAGGTTGTGCTAAATTCTAACTTATCTGTCATATGATCATGCCAATGACACATGAAACAACAAATGGAACTTGTCATTAAAAATAGTCCACAGGATAGTATCATGAGGCCACAAGTTATCTTGAGATACTATCTTGTGGCCTCAAGATACTACTTGTAATTAAAAAAGTCCATGGGATAGTATCTTGAGGTCTTGAGGTATCTTAAGGGGCCACAAGTTACTATCTTGACATACTGTCTAAGTAGGATTTTATTTTTTTTTTTTTTTGACTAAGTGGGCTTTGGGGGGCTCCATACAATGGGGAGTCCTTTGGTACAGCAAATAGTTTTTCCATGCATTTAGTAAGCACTTGAAATAATCATTTTTAAAATTTCTTTGTTGATTTGGAAATCACTCACAGTAAAAAAAATATCATCAATACACTGTACAACTGTTGCTTTCTTTCAGTCTGTAAGTTGTTTTGAAAATTTGAGCAATAAAGTTGGGCCAACTGAGTGTCATTAACTGAGACATCTGTGAATGAACCAAGCAAACATAACATACTTTCAATATAATATGGTATAGACACCTTCTGGGTTACGCACAATCCAGCCCCAGTACTACAATGCTGACCCCCCTTTATTAACAGCTCTTCATCAAAGTCACAGCCATGCCATATATTTATTTTTTTCATAATAGGCTGGGCTAGTACAATGCCATCAATTTGTATTTGAGTTGGACCATACAGACAGTTTTGGGAAATTACATAAAAAAAATAATAAGAGTTTATAATAATAACTGCTCACAGGTTTTCAAAACTGATATCTATACAGTTGTATGTACAGACAACTGTCATTGGATTACTTTTAAAATTATTTAGTGCATTTATAGATGTTTATCTGCAATGGACAGCATTCATATCTGCTATCATGCCTCTGTGTTCAGATTTTACTTGTTTATGAATGAAAAATGAATGTCATTTTTAAAGCAGCATTATGAGTGATTATATCTTAACCTTATGAAAACATCAACTCGTGACTAGCAGAGGATGACCGAGCAACGTAATGTAACTTCTACCATAAAATAACAGCTGGTGAAGATCAAGCGGACGACATAACAGAGCTCAGCAGCATAGACATAACATTAGCTAATGATAGAGGAGATGAGACCGAAGAGGACGTTGACCGAGCAAGAGGTTTGACCATTGGCTAGAATGTAGAAGTTTGGCTGTGTTTGCAAAGTTGTCGGCTTGCTAGATTTTGATCACAAGTAATGTAATCATAATAAAATGCACGTGTACAGCTACCCTGATGTAGGACAACGGTGAAGTACACATCTTGCATGATGTTGCTTTAATGTAAATTCAAGGTGCAAAGGTTAAATTGCTAGATTGTCTGTTATAAAATCTTTAACTCAGTTAGATTCCTATTCACCAGAAGACAAGCAGTTTCACCACTGTATGTTCCGTTGATCATCCTCAGACCTTTCCATTTTAACAAACTCAATTTATATCTCTATATACCTTTTGTAGAGTGGACAGACTTTTTTTTTTTTTTTCCATTTTCAAGACCCCAGTAAATTGATACCAAACACTCCACTTGTAGATGCTGCTGAGGCTCATCAAAAGCCCCGTCACATAACTTCTGGTTATCTCCCCCCAGGCTCCTCTACCAGACACAAGAGAATGAACTGTGTGCTGAATAACAATACATAAAGAGTTAATGGTGTTCAGACGCTGGTCTTCTCTTGTTTCTCTCCACCTCTCACCTAACTTGGATAGATGCTGTCTGGCAGTTTTCATGATATATGAATGATTCACCAAGTATGGCTTGAACCGTTGACTAATCTTCAAAAGGTGACTTAACACCGTCTGTCATTTCACAAATCACTTGTTGGTCTCTGATTTGTCCTACATCCTCAGTGCAGACAAAAGGTCTGAATGACACACACTAGCACACATGTGTGTCTAAAAAAGACGCAGAGCATTCATTAACAGTTCTCAGCCAAATCACATAGTAACTCCAGTAAGTCGTAACCTGTTTTTTAACTAAGGAAATCCATCTGTCTAACACAAGATGTGTTTCATTTGGTTTGTACTCTAGATGAACTTGTGGCATAGTGAGAGGTCCTTGTGTGGGTTGGGAAGGCAGACGCGCAGACACTCAGCAGATGGACCCCACTTCAGCGCAGCGACAGGGTGACTGGTGGGGGAAATGGGAGGTCCAGCAGGCTTGAAGACCGCACAAGTCTCTGGCATTGGCCACCATCGCACGTACGCAACCCGCTCACACTGACAATCCCTTGTCTTGGTGACAAAAGTGAGAAACTTCACACTCCATCTCAGCGGATGCAGGACAGGTGGTGAGGAGGATGGGGGGAGGTGAGAAGAGAAAGGAGGAAGATAGAGGCAAGAGGAGCAGCTGAAGTGAAGGAGATGATTGCATACAAAACCGTCTTGGCAGCAATATAAAGTTGGCTGTGCGTAACTGTTCTCTGGCCTAACGACAGTTTGGCTGAGCGACACACTGGCAAAAGCTCAACTCACTCCCTAAAGGTGACAGCAGACGCTCAAGCCAGGTGGAGCAGTGACATTGGTGTCAGACATCCCACTTGGAATTCAAGTGTAGGAGGGAATTTCTGTATGTCATTTTCTTGCTGGCTGACACACCACATTCTTCAGTTCTGAGTTATAGTTGGACTTGCACTGTTTTGGTTGTTGCCACAAGTTGATAATAGAGTTCTTAATTTGCCCATGGTAAATATACCAGGTGGTAGTAGGTAAGATCCTATAGCTTAAATAATTAGAAAAAATATAAATGTTTTGTTTATTAAAAAAACACTGACTATATAAGTTAGCTTAGGTTGAAATAATCAGCTAAAAGTAATGGAAAATAGTTGAAGTAGTTGGCTAAAAATAATAGATACTATATATAGTTGGGGTAGGTAATGGTAAATAAATGGATAAACAGATTAATAGCTAAAAGTAATGCATAAACAGTAAGCTGAAATAAATAAATTAACAGTTCAAATGGTTGATGGTCAATGTTCTGTACTTGTAAATCACCTTTCTAACTTTCACACTACATCACAGTCAATGTCCAAGTGTGTGTTGTGTAGTCAGTTGGCTAAAATCAATTCCAGATTTATACCTAGTGACTAAAACTCTGTCTGTGAAAACTCTGGCTGATTTCAACAACTTTGCAAACACAGCCAAACATCAAACAAGCACAACAACACAAGGTGTTACTTACTAGTCCATCAGCAAGAAGGCCAGCTCAGCATCTGTCTAGCATCCTTTCAGCTGTTTAGCTCACACCAATGAGTAAAAGCTAGTCCAATATTTATTCTTTCTTGTTCAGTCTCTTTTTCTCGTCCTCGCTTCCTCCGACAACATCTGTCTTTGCAGCCTCTGTCATGATAATCATACTGAGAATAGCGAGCTACTTTCTTCCAAAGAGCTTACATTGTACTTTCTATACTTTTTCTTCTTCTTATTATATCATTTCTTGCTTAAAGTTATGTTGTTTTTTTGGTGCCGTAAAGCAATACACTGTTTTCACAATAGAAATCCTGCCCGGGGTTCCACTCTTATATAGCACCACAGAAAGCTCCCACAGCCGGGGTGGGAAATGATAGTGATATCATTCACCCTATCACAGGTCATTGTACCATCAAAATGATTTTGAAGCTGTTATTTTAAGATGAAAATACTACATAATGGTGCTTTAAAAATTAATTCAAATTAACACATTTTTGTCAATGAAGGATTTTTAAAGCGGCTGTCAGTGTACGTCAGACAAACAGGTAGGGAACCACACAGATTATAATATTCTTCATGTGATAATGCCTACTGTGAGTTGTTTGCAAAATATGAATATGATTTTGAATGAATACGTTCTTGATTATCTGAAGTAATCTGTGGGTATGTTGAGGAGATAAATATTTCAGGGGGCCTGGAGGCATTTACACATTATAGCCCTTAATCTGCAGACGGGATTTGCTTTCCTTTCCCTCAATCAAACGACTTGTATTTCACACTCGCTTTCTCATCGGGGAGATGACACAACAGGGTAATTCACCTTATCTCCGGCCAGGTTCTGAAATCCAATAAACACAGTTCCCCATTGCCTTTTAAAGATGGGATTCCCTGTTGAGCACAGCCAGAAATTGGCTTTGTGTGGCGTGCAAAGGCCTAACAATGGAGAACACAATGGAGGTATAATTGACAAATTTAGAGGGTTGAAGCCATGGGCATCAAAGGCCGAGCATCTACTGATCACACCTCTTACAAACAACCTTTTACCATCTTCCCACATTAATGGTGCATTTATCTGCTTGTTGGGTAATCTTTTGTATTGTTTATTAGCAGCAATAGAAGAATAGAAACAATTTCAAGACAACCAAGAATAGAAAGAATGTAGTTTGCTTCAGTAACAGGTGCTCCCCGAGCCCTTCCACCCACCACCAACACCATTACCACCCCCAGCACAAGGTGAAACCCTGATAATTGGTCATATGGGATGGGGGCTTATATTACTCTGGCAAAGCCACTTGGTGTCTTGCTAAACAGGCCAATGATGAAGCCTCTGCCATCTGCCCTGATTTTCCACTCTTCAGCACATTTCGAAGAAGATTATCATCACCTCTAATTTGTGACATAGTATTTTAGTGTCTGTGTGTAGTGTCAGTGTTGAAAATGCAAGTGAACTAATCACTCACTGATTGCAGCTTTTAGTACCAAGGGTTGCTTCTATGATTTATAAATGATTGGAAATGAATGCTGTTTCTTTGATTTATATTAAGGTAATTGTAAGGCCTGCTCCAGTGGGATTTTTTTTCAGTTCCTGACACTGTGTGCTTGTTTAGCGTTCCTCCTAGGTTTCTCCCTGCCATGCTTTGTTCTATGAGTTATGGGGTTCAACAGGCTACCATATGGACAGTAAATGTGGTTTCTGTCACTACAAAACTCTTTTACACTTTACTAGCGCTTTGCTTTCTTAATCATGAGCGCCATTATCATTATCGTTGATGTAGCATTTTGTTTTGGTCGTTAGACTCAGGGCTTTGCATGATTAAAAATAAAATATATGGCACGGTGCAATCTGCAGCGTCTGTTGTGCCTGCCGAACCAGCAGTTCTGCCTGCATTGTTATTGCCCTCATCAAACCCTACGAATGTATATTTCAGACATTATGCCTCCACTGCAAGATCACATATGAATATTTTATGTTCTGAAAGTCAACAGTATTTGTAACATCTTAGAAGGCATAGCTAAAAGTTGGGTTTACAACAACAATAATCTTGCTGGTGTTGTCACACGCCCACTGATACATGCTTATCAGTCACATCCAAGAGGTCCAATTGATGGGTTGATATAACAAAGAGAGGTCTGCCCTGCGACACACCAGAAGCAGCTGAACACTGGGCGGGCTGTCTGAATACTGCACTGCAGTCACCTGTGCTCCATTCTGCTTTACACACCATCCTCTCTGATTGGGTGTTTTCAGCACTTGCACCAAACCCTTCTTCTTCTCCCCTTCACTGCTTCCCCCTCCCTAACATTCATCTGAAAGGTTCTTTGTGGTGGGCTGCGTGGGAAGGCTTCGAGCTCAATAAAGCCGTGCAACGTGTAAATTAAAATATCAAACTCAGAGTGGCCAAAGTGACAGGATTATTGCACAGAGAGTCCACTTGCGGATGAAGGAAATAAAAACTGAAAATAGGAGAGGAGAAAGGTATTCATGACGAACACTCTCTAGCAGTGCCTTACCATCTTCAATTCACCGTCTTCACTGTTCTCACACATTCAAATCGAAATCTGTAAAATATAGCAGCTTTTTTTTTTTTTACACCATATTAGTTAATTGGTTGGGATAAGATGTCAGCACAGTGTGTGGCAAAATGATTGTCTTCCTAAATACTAGTTTCACATTCCATGACAATTATTGTCAATAAGAAAAGTTGAGCTGAATTTACAAGGCAGCACTAATGACATGTCATCGCCACCCGAGCCACTGTGGAAACAACTCTGTGGGCATGACAGTGAGACAGACGCCTTAGCGTGCACTGTGATTTCTCTCACTCTTTATGAAACTGGTTAATGGCTCAAGTGCAGAACCAGAAATGAAGCGAGGACAAAGCGACTCGACTGATCAGCCAAGTTCATAATGTGAGCACTCTTCGTTTCTTTAGCATGCACCACACGCTCCTTAATATTCCTGCGTTTATCAATGGAGACCATTCTCCCCAGAAAGACAAGAGGATATGCAAACGACCCTTGACAGAAGGCATTTGATATGCTAAAGGCTCCTGATAAATGGTATTAACTTGGCCAGGTGCTTTCCAGCATATGAATAAAAGAGATTGGAGAGAACAACAATATTCAGTGACTGAGAGAAAAGGTGAAAGGAGCTGAGATATGCATGGGAATTGAATAAATCCAAATGCATCTAGGAAAAATCCTCAAGACCAATATCAGCTCTTCATCTTTTAGGTATCTACATGCTGGAGTCAGGAGCTGCTCCACCACAGTCTGCATACAAATGTAATATTACATTTCCCCCGACCACGGCAACTAGAGCCAGCAGAGCATGTTCTAACCACACTTACAAGTTTCCTGCGAATGCCCTTTGGATTCTAATATTTATGCCCTATGTGTTGGGGGAGTTAATGAAATCAAGACTGGATCTAAGAAAGACTGCCTGTTTCTTGTATGTAACCTAATACACACAGAAAAGGTTTGCCTTAAGTTAGATTACATTATAGCTCAGCTTAAGAGCACAATTTCGTCACCTTTTGTTCTTACCAGAAATTGGGTGCCCTTTCTGATCTCAAATGTTACGTGCCTCCGAGGCCCCAGCACTCCACTCTGAGTCCCTGTCAATAGAAAATTACCATCTAACATTTGCTTCTTTTGTCTGATTTAAGCGGAGGTTGGAAAGCCGGGGCGATTGATCCAGGGCATATATCAATAGCACAACCTCAAGATACTCAGCACTTTTCAGAAAAAGGCTGCATTTCCGTTTTAATGTGTGGGCTTGAAAGCTGAGAGGGGGCATTTGGATTCCAGGATCATCAGGTGCATTCAGATTGTCCCACCCTTTCATTTAGTCATGCATGAAAACATGTATCAGTTTTACATCCATGTCTTAAGAGACAACACACTTTGCTGCCTGTGCAATAGCTGGAAATTCTGATCTGGAGATCAAATCTCTTCATCTCCTGCTGATCAAGGCGATTGGTGAAAGGGAGACGCAAGACCACACACTGACCATTTTGTGTTTTGCAATTCAGTCTATGCAGGAACACATGTTAATGCCACGTGGATTCTGTCACTGGCCAAGCAACATTGATCAGAACAAGGAATGTGCAGGAGAACGGTTTCAACATTTATCAGGCGTACTTGTTGTATGTGGGCTTTTTATAAGCTGATTTAGCATCTTTAAACGTGACTTATGACCACTGAGCAATGACTCAGTACTAAGAGAAGATACCAAACTGCAGCAGTATGGTTTTTGATTTGATGTTATTACCTGAATATTGTTCTGAAATTTGTCTTACGTCCAAGGGCGTACACTGTTTCACATGGATAACAAAACACAACATCTAACCGAACAACACATCAAATACTACAAACATACGGAGCTGCAGCGCAATCAATTTAATGGCTCACTTTAATATTCAGTGCTTAGTCCACACAGTTACACTGAGGCCTACTTAGGACCCAAATTCTGATTTAACAGTTTGACAGATTCAGGTACAAGAGCAGTCGGCAGTCTGTTCTGTCAAGCCTGCGGGACTCTTAAGTCTTCCGTTTGATAACAAAAGCCGAATAAAGTACGAGAGGGGTCTGATGTGATATTACCAGCCAACAACATCCTTTTAGCACACGCGGTTTCAAAACTCGACTCAAGCGTTTGATCCACAATCTTTGAGCAGCTGTGTTCACTGGAAGACCTAAAACAATTTCTTGTGTCTTCTTTGGATTAACAATAAATAAATAATAAGTCTTTTCACACCACTCCACCAATCTATCTGTGTAATAGTGATGAATACTAGGATCATCCTCAGAGCCTAACAAAAACAACACCGTAGTATCATGAGAATGCCTACATAAATGTATTTTGAATATATAAGTTGGTATAAGGGTGCTTATGAGTTAGTAACAATGGACATTGGATGTGCTTGATATGCTTTACTTTATCTCTGAATCATCTTTGCCAATTAATGCATATAAAATCTAAGAAGAGCTGCAGTTTCCGGCTTTACTAAATGCTTGAAAATACAACTGCATTCTTCTGTGCTACGATTTCACTTATATGCAAAAATGTCCACTTAAAAAACAACAACAATGTGATTAGCATTACCCTAACCCTAATTTGAAGAATGTGAGTGGAAAAGTTTATGAAAAATACTTTTAAATAAAAAAAAAAAACTGTTATCCCTGATCTGCCATGTTAAATATACTCTGTTGCACACCTACCGCATTTGTAAAGCAAATGTGTTGCAGTCATCCATGAGCATTATAAAGCTGAATGGCCCCAGCTGTGGCAAATGAACCCCAGCTGATTTTGCCTTGAGCAGGGGTAATAACAATCACCTGTATACCTGCCCGGAGCCTCAGGCTAGGGGTCCAGTTCAGTGATCTGATGCACCACGGGGGGTCACGGATCACAGAATCCATGTTTTCTTTCCAGCCTGCCGGTGGTGGTTAAGATAGTATAGCTAGCCCAGTCCTGGCAGTGGCACAGTAGGCTTGAGAGGATGTCCCCCTGTGTGCTTTAGGAGCCAGTTGCCTCATTAATTCCACCACCCACTGGGCAAGTCTGTACCATTACAGCCAGCAACGTGGGTACCTTTAAATCTCAAATCTGTATTGAACAATCTGACTTACAATCTATACTTTACACAGCTGAACAACTTATCTTGTGTTCAAAAAATGCGTACATTATTGTGGGGTGGTAAATGTGAACAGTCCTGAGCTGTAGCATTTCGAGGAGTCACAGTGTGTCAGTGAAGCTTGTGAGTATGTAAAATTTGGTAAATTTGCAAACTGATTGAAGGGAGGAATTTTTGTTGGTGGATGAAATAATGCGGTGGGTTAGCTCAATAATTTTTTTTTCCTCTGCTAAACTAAAACAGTGACTTCTAAAAGCCCTATGAAATGATACATTGTTTTAAAGGGAGAAAAAATAGGCAAGGCCTGCCTGCAAGATTCTGTATGCTATAATAGAAATGGTGTTCAATAACAAAGCAACTGAAAAGGCAAACTTTGATTATAATGAAGTTTCAAGTAAATCAGTCTATGTTAGCTTTATGGAGCTCAAGATAACTGCTACAATGATGACAAAACTCCCTGATGGGATCTATAAATTACAAAAGATATAATAGTGCTGTATTTCAGTAATTTGGCTTATGTCCATAAAATCCAAATAAATTTACAGCCAGTTTCCTTAAGCATTTCAACTGCAGTGAACACAATCACATCAGCACACGCGCGCACACACACACACACACACACACACACACACACACACACACACACACACACACACACTTACTTTCCTCAAGGGCATGAACAATAGCACACAGGAGAGAGAGGTGTGAGGAGCGGCATATTGCTGGGACTAATTTACCAGCGGCTAGGGGAAGTGCTGAGTGGACACAGCTCAGCGGCTGATTCGGGGCCAGGGCTGGGGCCCCTTGGCGACAGACAGACACCACCAAGGAGCTGAGGCAGCGGAAAAGTCTACCACACACAAACACTAAAACACACATCCACACATACTCTCTTTTGCTTTCCACACTCTTGTCTTTCACTTCCTTATCAAGAGACGGCGGGTGCATGTCAAGGATATGCCACCCCCGGGTGCCAGCTGCAGCTCCTGTCGATCCATGTACTTTTGTTTTTTTGTTTAGTTTTTTCTTTTTTTTTTCTTTTTTGGCATCTGTCGCCTTGCTACTTGTGCATGTCCATGCTGCGTCCCCCCCTCAATGACAAGGGCATCCCATAGTGCCAGATGGACCTCCCACCTAGCCAACCTACACTCCTGTCATAAAAGTTGATCTTGTCACAGTTTTGAAAAACAAATGGCATTTCCCCCTAATAACTTTGCACAAACACATTCTGGTCATGCTGTGAATTTTCAGTGCAGGTAATCAGGTATTAAAACTAGACCTAAAGATGTACATGACTTGTACTCTCATAAAATTGCTATGTAACCAAAGAATATATCTCTTGAAATTATAGCTTTTAAAGGATTACGTGTCATTAACTAAGCTTTATAAAGGATAGTAGACTATTATGAGACTAAAAAGAACAGAATAGAGTTACAGTAGAATATGTAACTTTACATGTAAAAAAAGTCCCTGAATATATGTAAGACCCCTTCACATTGAGATTCAGCACCATGGACAGCAACAGTAGTCAAACAGGCGTCCAAGAAATAACAGACATTTATATTATATCAAAATTTGTCTGTTTTCTTTGAGTATTCAAACTCTCAGTTTAAAGTGTATGCACAATATCAAGCGGCCTTAACAAGTATCACAACGCAATGAGAATAGTAGCCTTTGTGTGAGTAAGTCAAACTGTATTCATATAGCACCTTTTTTAACACCTACAAACACATTACAAAGTGCTGTGGCAAAGTAATGAAAAATCCCACTGGTTCTTATGTTCATCCTTCCTTATGAATACTTGTGTAGTAATTTGTAGCTGCCTCTCGACTGGAGCTGATTGAAGGACAACACACATCTAGTTAGGCAAGTTTGGTTATTTCAGCATGGAAAAAAACATTGTTCATTGTTGTTTAATGCATACTAGCATGATTAAATTGAATGATTAAATGTTTAATGTTGCTAGTTTGTACTATTATCAAGACAACGTAGTGTCTTTGTTTAACTCACTGACTGTACCTCTGCTGGCAAGTCTCCTCCCCAGGATGTTCCAGCTAAAAGAGCCCCCAGGGTGTCCTTATGCCAATTTACTGGTACAGGAGATACCAAGTAGTGATTAATTGATGGGTGTTTAATGTTCTATGATCTGAAGTTCAGAGTTCAGAGTTACTAGTTTCCATTGTGATTTGTAAAGTAACTTAACATAGTGCTTGATATTTGAAGTGTGAATGTTTTTGTAGTTTTGATGTAAGGTTTTCAGACCTCCTGGTACTGTGTAGAGTCGAGGTCAATGCTAGTGGCAGGCTGCCAGCTTCCATCAAATGCTGCTCCTGTCAGGACCACAAGCTGTCCGTCGTCCACAGTATTTATGTTGAAAACTATTTCATTTTAATGCACACTATACGGTACCTGTGTCTATAGAAAAAAAGTAAGAGATAAATGAGTGATTTCAGACACAGTGGGAGACGGTGTGTTCATAATTTTTCTAAAGTAAACTCTGATTGAAATTTGAAGCTGATCAACAACCAGGATTGGCAGGATGTGTGATGGATTTGTGATTCACTATAATTCACTCTCCTTGTGAACAAAAACATAAAGCAACGCCACAGGGTGACAGGCTACACTGACCTTATCTCCCCCAATGGCTCTGTTCCACTTGACACCCTCACCTAATCCCAAACAAATGTGTGAAACCACCCCGCTTTCGTCCGTTCTATTCCTCACACTGCACAAAGTATTGCTTGGTGCATGGCAGCGTGAATGGCCACAAAGGTCCACAAAGACGTTTAAATGTCATCTAGCTTAGTCAGGATCCCCCACACTGTCCCACGGATGTCATTGTCTGTCTGCTCTTTTTAATGTAAAATTAACTCAATACTGTTACAGTCATTTAAACATACAGTTATACACACCCATACACTTTTTTACCATATATTGTGAATCTGTATAAACAATAAAATAGTATTTTCAGTAGGTGCAACTATACACTATGTAGTAATAATTAAAAAAAAACATATATACTACATGGGCATGAGTAAACTTTTTACAACATGGATACTGGTCTAGGGACCGTGTGTTTACAGTATATCTTGGCCTCTTACACTTGATAAAAAAATCCCCAACTAAATCCCCTACTCGCGTTCTGACAAAAGCCAACTTCTTCCTTTTTGAAGCAGATGTGGTGACCCAACTTTTCATTTCCGCTGTTTGTCACTCATCAAACAAAAGACAAGGACCAATGAGAGTGTCGCTGAAGGCGAATAGTAAGAGTAACACTTTCAGCTGACAGCCACATATTTACTGGCTGTCAATTTTAGGATCATTTACACAAATTACTACACTTAGCCTATTTGGGATTTAGCACTCATCTGCCCAAGTGTGACAATGACTCGGCAAAATGATAAAATGTCTGTTGGAAATGATTGTCGGTTAAGTAATAGAGACTTAAAACAATACATCTGGCACATTTCAAAACATTACCATACCATACCAGATAAAAGAAGATACAATGTGCTACTTGATAGAAAAGGTGTGTATGTTAATGTCATTAACTCTCTTTAAGTGCCTACTTGTCTTTTCACATAAAAAGTGATGTAACCCTGCCTTGGCATCACATTAACTCGGTTGTTGATTTTGTCTTTATCTTCTCAGTGTGTCGTCGTACTCCACGCTGAGCCTGTAATATCAGCCGATCCTTGACCACATAGACGTTGCATACTGATCAGTTGGTTAAACTGTGGTGGCGCTTTTTTTTTTTTTACATTTTAAATCATATATCCATTAATTGTTCAAAGCTCCTTCCTGCTGCGTGCTGTGTCGAGGAAGAATCCCTGCTGTCACCATGATGATGAAATGAGAAAAACATAAAATACACTGTACCGGTTGATTAGGCCTAAATGTAGCATTAATTAGTTATGAAACAAATTCGAGTTTCAGGTCAGAATATAGTGTGCGGCTTGCCAGCAGGGGTCTATGGGATTTTCCGATCTGCCTCCCACCTACAGTGAAAAGGTAGGGCCTGTTCTAGCTCTTTATCTGTTTAGTAGCCAATATGAATTTGGCTAGTCAGAAAGTTACATGTTAAATAATAAATAAGTTGGCAGAGAAAAGTGTTAAGACAACAGACACTGCAGACAGACTGTTCACACTTTCTGCGTATAGTATAATAGGACAACCATACCACTACCATAACCACTGACCCTCTGGCACACCTACTCTGATATTTTTTTCCTGAATATTCCTTTTTTATTGCATTTTCACCCAAACAAAAACATAACATCCAATACAGGGTAAAGTATGTAGGGCAAGAAATGTAGTTTCTGATTTGGCCTGGGTATAAAAAGTGTTCTCTTTTTGTCTAAAGCTAACTCTCCACAGAGGAGATGGTGGATCATCTACTACTAAAATCGAACAAAAAACTATGAATTATTCATGCCTCTTTTCTTTTAGTAAATTATAACAAATTCACTGCTCATAGTCTTGTTTGTTTGTGGCACATAGAGTTTTTGTAACTGTGCTCCTGTAAATCCTCAGTCATGCTCTCTGATTAGAAGGCATACAAATACAATCTTGTATTTATGTTTTTGTCTTTTTCATTTTTTTCCAAAAAGATCAGAAAAGAAGCAGCAGGGCTGCTGTGAATATAGCCAATTGGTCAGGTGGGAAATTCTGCACCGCTCTTTGGAAATAAAACTTTCTAAAAATCACAAGGTAATTTCACAAAAGTCCAGCCATTATTTTGATAACTAGACACTAAGTCTGCCCCTAGCTGGTCATAAGAGACAAATTTACATCATCATCAGGCGCAATCATTGGTTAACAGTCCATATACTTCACATTGATCAAACGGCATAAAGCAGCAGCAGCTCTACTTGTTAGACACAATCTGTCACCCCAGGGATCTGCCTTTGGGAATCCACAGCCCTGAGGGCAACATTTGGCACAGCACATTTTTGCCCTGACACACACACACACACACAATGTGGCAGTTTGTGTGAGCCACCGCTGTCTAAAAATCAAGATCAGTAGAGTTGTTTGCTTACATCTAAAATTAATTGGTTCACATTTACACAATGACCTACTGGCAAAGTGGCCTTGTCAGCTAGTTTCAGCTGTGGCCTCCCCCGTGGGACTTTATTGTGGTGGAAGCATGGGAGGCATCCTGCCAAAACCCCTCAAACACAGCATCTTAACCTTTTCCTCTGAGGAACAGGCTGCTGCTGAATGCACAAAAGTGGCTTGACATTAAGGAAACTGAAACTATTGGTATCGAAGGGGCCTAGGTGACGTGGTATGAAGACCTTTAGCTGAGGAGTGCGTCAGCAGTAGTTCTTAAGTGTGTAGCCCAGACCTTAGAGGTCGGGATAATTCCACTGCTCCCACACTGTCTTTTTCACACCAGACAATAAGGTTATATACCAACTATGAGCGTGCAGGCGGCAGAGACCAATACTCAATTTTTACCTTGTTCGAAAGAAATGGCAAACAGATCTTTACTTGTACTGCTCTTTTTTAAAATAAGGGTTAAGTTTAGCCAAGGATACACAACAGGTTGATTCATTTCATGTAGAAGGCTTTTGTGGAGGAGATATTGTTTGGCAAAGCTCTTAAAAGTCTAATTACTGCTAGGTTTCTTCATGATACTGAATATCAAACAGGAGTTAAGCGGAATAAATTCAGTGAAATGAACTTTCAAAGCGCTATTGGTGTTATTTAATTCCAGAGTTATCCAAATCAGACTATAATTTCCCATGGACAATATTTAGGTGGGTGACAGATAATAGTAGGTAAACTGCTAATTGGTGTGGGGATCAAGCAGGACAAAGCTGCATCCAGGTGATGATCTAGCCCATAGGGCGGCAAGTGCTTTTTTTCCACAGTGAGACACTGACATCAATAGCCAAACCTGGCTTAGTTATTAAGTAATTTAGCCTACAATGCTTACCATTGAAAACGGATTAGTAGTTGTCTGTAGGGTTTTGTTTTTGCCCAACGTGAGATGGTTTTGTAATTGGGAAATCTAATTTGAACAAAGCCATTCTGCCACAATTGTCAATTGTCTTTGCTGTAATATCAAGCTGTTAGAATTTTCGTGACCTAAGAGAAGATAATGAATTTCTCTCACTCGCAACACTTATTTTTGCATGTGTTCTTGCATTAATGCTTTTGTTTGTTTATGTGACCGTTATGTTGCTGATATTTTGTAAATGTACACAAAGAGAGTTTACTTAAAAATATTTTACATTATGATATTTCTACTTTTGTTTGAGAATCTGAGTATTTACTCTGTTTCCACTGGGTAATTTATGCATTTCCCATCCAGTCACTAAGGGAGGTTGTAGAAGTGTTGCAACTGCTGAATCTGATTTATGTGTGCAAAATAAACTCTAACAAATTATTTTTTTGTTCCCACTACAATGAGCTAGCAAAGCAATTTTGGGAAACATATATGGAACTCCAGAAATGCAAACAATACATTTTAGCAAACAGGTTACTACCATATGTTATTCTTCCGAGACACAGCATGTAGCGTACAGTATGGTAGATGGGATTAGTCCCTCTTGGTGGTCCATGCAGTGAATTATGTAATTATTCCAGGCTGTAATGACTCCAGCAACAGCTGCATTCATAACTTGGTGCCAAGGGACAGTACAGCATCTGGACTTCCTTGTTTGTACCTTGGTCAGCTCCTCCTTCAAATGCTGGTCAGCTATTTCAGTAGCCTTCAAAGCAAAATTTTATTAATTAGAACCTAATCCACTGTGTGCCTTAAAAATACAATATAATTCTGTGAAGCCACTCCTTGTAATACATTCCATGCAATCACACACACACACACATGCACACACACAACAGTACATTGGGTATCATGCTCACACAGGAGTGTGCTCAGTGGAACACTTTGAACCAGTACAGCATCATTAGCGTGCTAGGTTGCCAGAGGCTATGGGAAAGGGCTACCGCACACAGCTCAGGCAGCTCACAGTGTCATCTGCAAAGCCCATGAGGTTCATTACAGAGACGCAAGCTCCAGTAGCCAGCACATTGTGAACCAGAGGAAAGTTATCATGGCAATGATTCAGCTGCCTGTATCTTTCACTCAAAAGGGATTTCCTTTCCTTGGCTTACCTTCCTTAGGCTCATTTAACAAATGGCAGGGGAGAATCTCAAGGCACTTTGTCATTACCTTAAAGAAAAAGTTACCACTTGAAATAAGCAAAATCGACACTCTGTTTTAAATTGGTATGTCCCCTCAAGCAGAATGTGTTTGTAGGCAAATTTATACACATGAGCTGACACAGTGGTGGATATTAGGACACATAACTGCAAACACCTACTCTCCAAAACACACCCAGACTGTTTGTTCCAGGCATCCACGGTGTATTTTGGGTCTTCATCTATTCACGCTGGTGGCTGGCTTCAACACACAGGTAAAATTACAGTGGAATATCATTATCTGAAGGCATTTGCTGACCTTGACAGTGCACGAAGTACAGCTTCTCTCATCTCTTCCTCCGAACAGGAGAACAGAGCGGTGAGAACAAACACATCGCCTAATCCATGCTGAAGTCAGCGCTCTCAGGAGATGAAATGCAAAAAGCAGAGTTTCCCCCCAAAAAATCTGTTCACTCCCCCCATCTCCTTTCCTCTTTTCTCACCTCCCTCTCTGGCCTCCCATCTCAAGAACGGTGTCACTTTCACTACTCTCATGGAAAAGTGCTGTCAGCGCTTGTCTCAAAGTGCTAAGAAATCTCAGAAAGTCTCTCAAAGTAACCCTACACTTGTCAACTCTAAGTGGTACATATCCGGTACATAGCAGCCTCAGAAAGTCTGAAAACTACCACTAATGGGGATTGTGCAGAATATGGAGTGTCCAATGTCCAAAAGCTCAAACTGCAAAATGAGAATGCAACTTCATGGCTCCAAATGGACAGAATTCTTCGGTTAAGTCTAGTGATCCAGACGTAATCGTTTTTTGCATATTTGCAGTGGCTTAATCTGATCAATCGTAGCATCAAAATAAATATTTTGTTCATGTTTTCAATAACATGAATGAAATAAATGTCAAATAGATTTTCTGAATTTCAAATTGAAATTTCTGTAAGAAAAACATAAATAATATATGATACTACAGCGATTGTCCATGTATTTCCATTTTCAAATCCCTTAGACATGTTAAAAAAACGTGGGGTTATAGAATTTGCGGAAGCATCTGAGAGTTGGCATTAATGGAACATGCAACTGTGAAATTCTGTGCTGTGCTACTGGCTGTGCTATAAATATATACAGTATACTATGAATGTAATACAAAGCACTGGGAGTACCCTTTGTACCCAAAATAACACTGTTTATCAAGAAAGTTTATCACTAAGAAAGTGGAAGCTAGATAGCCTAGCTTGCTGGCCTTAACTCGGAAAGCGGTAGCTAATTAACGTAGCTTGCTAGTTAATTCCCACAAGATGTAGCTTTTTGTTAATGTTATTTCAACACCTTCTCTGTCACTGGCAGCTGGTGTCTTTCATGGGTCCAGATAGGCAGCAAATTACAAGATTGTCAAAACTCACAGCAGCAGGTAGTCCTGTGACCTCAGCATTTTGTACGTTATACCTTTACTCAAATCACAAGATAAAACTAAACAGTGGCTTTCAACATCAGCTCCCAGCTGCTTACTGAACTGAAGAGACATTTGCACCGATCCAATTATCAGGACAGACATTGTCAGTCAAAACCAAAAAACTACAGTAGGTGATGCTATCAATTACAATTTTGTCTAAATAAGTAGTTCAAACAAACACTCAGGATACATTCATGCCTTTGTAAAATTGCATTTTAATTCTCAACTTTAAAAAAGCAGCTTGGACTGTAAAATTCTTAACGTATCTAATGAAGTGTTGGTGTGCACATTTGGGGATAAAAATTATTGAATGTCACAGGGGTCATTTGAAAACAGGCCACCTGAAAAATGCACGTGTCACCCCGCCTTTGGAAGACTTCCTGTACACGCCAAAAACTGTCACACCCCGATGAGTGAAAGATGACTGGCTGAACTCCTGCTTTTATAAATCTGCTGCTTTTTGGCTGCGTTTCCATCCCCTAATTAATTCCCGTCTCTAAATGAAATGAAATGGGTTTTAGCACTCCTACACCATCTATATACTTTTCATTACCCCACAGTCTTCCATAATAATTAATTAGTTTGAGTGTTTTATGTATTTACTGTGATTTTGATGAAATGCCAACAAGCAAATATGTCGGGATAAAGGGGAGGGAGGAAAGGGGCAAAACTAAAACAGTTTATGTGTCAATTATGTGCGAGCATGGTATCTTGAGCAAAAGCTTGTATATTATTTATCGAAGCTAACAGAGGTAGTTCTAATGCAGCGAGGAGATGAGTAATCATGGCCGTGGGCATCTACAGTATATCCCAGACGTGCCAGGGTGCCATTCATGCCACAGTAAATTTTCTTCTCTTTTTTGATATTAATCATTGCTTGCATTACTTATGCAGATTTCCCTCTTTTTTCCCATCTCACCCACTATCAGTTCTGCCTCTCACTTTCTTTCCTTTTTTCTTCTCCCAGTCTGTCTGTCTGAATTTTTCATGCTTCGCCTTGCTTTCTTTGGCACCTCAAACGTGTAGACAGACAGTCACAAGCCTGTCAAAATCAAATGTTACAACAGGATAGGGAGAAGATAAATGAAGTGAAAGAACATCAGACACATGTTGTTTTTTTCTTTTATTCAACTGTAAATCAGCTACTATTTTCATCTTAGCAGAAATACTAATTAAAAACGAGATGGAAAGGTCATTGTAGCAATACCTCAGGCAAATGTCAGGGTAAACAGCGGCAAGCCATGGTCTCACAAGTTCTCTTTTTTTCCCCATTGCTTACTTACAGCGCACACTCATACAACCATTTTTTGCCTGCTAACCTGTTCCTACTCTCATGAATGACCTCCCGCCCACCCTTTTCGTTCACATATTCAACACACACTCTATCCTGCTGCAATTTTCACATGTGATAGTGTGTTCCCACTCCCCAAGCACCTTTCCCTACAATGGCCCACTGAATCATGTGACAGAGCCTCTTCAGCTTCTGTTATACCACTTCTTTAGCTCACTGGGCACAGAAAGGGGAGATGACTATTTAAAGACCCTCCAGCTTCAGGGAGAGGGAAGTGAATGGCATATACCCCATGGACAGACACGCTAAATGGCTGTAGGTTTCCATCTCCCCATTCCCGTCCCCCCTCCCAGCCATGCTCTGATATTTCACTGTTGCCAGACACCACATAGGAGGAGGAACCGTTGTTTGCCCTGCTAGCAACACACGCCTTCCTCTCAGGCTCAGGGAGATGCGAGCGGGTGGGAGTAAGAGAGGGAGAGGGAAAAAGATGAGAGAGGAGTCAAATGATCCATAACATATTATTCTGTCATTTGAAAATAGCGTTATAAGGCGAGCAGCTCACCAGGACCTAATGCTCTGCCTTCCCCGAGGCCCTAAGGTGGCATTTTCTGCACATTGTGGTCTCCGATGATTCATTATTTAGTCAGAAAGGAATATTATTAATGAACTTTTTTTAAAATCCATGACAAGCATACTAACAAAAGCATGCAAAAATATTTTGTAAAAACAAATGGATTTGCACTTTTTAGTATACCAGTGAGTTACTTTATGTACCCCCTCCTGCAGCAGCTAGGTGTCTTACTCAAGGACACTTTGTCACGGATGGACACTCACTTTGTGCAGATCGATTGCTTGACCTTTTGGTTAAGAGAAAAAGCTCTCTCGCCACCTGCCACCCGTCAGCTGACTTGTAGTTATTTTTCCACACATCCATAAACGGCTGAGGAGGTGAACTTAAATGACATCTAATACCTTTAACATGATCCTATTAATGCCACCATATAATGTTGGCTTTCACAAATGTGTGTGAACTGAAATTTCAGTGATCCCATTTGCACCAGGAATATGGTGAAATCTTTAAATGTAATCCTCTTAACGACATCTTCCTCATGTGGCGGAAAGGCACTGCCTGAGCTCTCATGTTCAGCCAATCAATTCCATGTTCTCCCACCCATCCCTTCAAAATAAAAGCATATCTTTGAGTGTATGAACCCTCCCATTGATTACACATGCAAGATAAAGTTCAAAAGCAACTTTACAACTTCACAGCACTGGCAGATTCCTTTGTGGTTCTTCTCCTAGCCCCAGCTCTAGCTGATCTTTCCATCTCAACAGGCTGTATCCAATCATTTGTATGCGGTGGCTGAGTTTTGCTGGGCTTCATCCGACACTGATCTATGGAAACGGGAAGAGTGCGAGTGAGCCAGGATTTCTTGTCACTCCGCAAATTAGATCTTCCGTCAGCACTTCGCCTGTTTCATCTCTGAGCTTATGTTTGGAGAAGGCAAGAAAAGGTACAGGGTGGGGGGTTGTTAACACGTACCATTTCTCCATTGAAGTTTTCCACCTACACCTTCAGTATAGATTGCGAAAGTTGATGAGCGGTGTGCCACACATTTAGACAAGAGGAAAGTCTTTGAAAATAAAGGAGAAAGTGTTTACAGTTGCCTCGTAGAAAGGTTTGAATATTAATGTGAGACAGGGCCATCAATTTATTTATCTATCCTGTTAGGAAGGTGGATGAGGAGCCAGGGTGGGTTTTTGCATGGTTAATTATTCTCAGTTGTCCCAGTTAATCCTTTAGCACTGAGGTACAGGCAGATGCAGTGAGGGGTGCCGCTGCCAAAAAAGCACATCTGTGCTCCAGGAAAAAAATACATGGAGGAATGAGAGGATATTCATTGCTGTGCACACACTTTTTCTAGGTAGCTGTTTCTTGGCACTGGCAGGTGTAATTTAGAGGGGACGCATATTGCAGAGTCTTGGATTTGGATTGGTTTGTGGCAAGTAAGCAGAAAAAGTCTAGAAGTGTTACTTATTAAGGTTTGAATGAGACATACATGTTTCAACCATGACTGGATAACTGTATAAAACATGGACGTAGTGTCTGCAACGCCATCCATAGGTGGCGTCACAGCTCAATGGGGGCAGCTCCCGGCAGCCCCAGCCATCACCACCTAGACAGTGCCTGACTCTGGCTTATCCAAAAATGGGCCGAGGCAGGCAGAATGTAAGCTGGCTTCTGAACCACCTTGGGGTTAGCCACCTGAGAGGGCATCCACCTGTCACTCACTGCAGCCACTTCCTTAATTATGCATAACTTTAAGCCTTAATATAATTTAAATGTTTAAGTTATATAAAAAATCATCCCAGGACAGTTGTCATGAAGGGGGAAATTAGCCATAGAGACTAAAATTGTTTTTTGTAAACATGTTTATTTCTGCTTTAAAATTGGGAATTAAATTTTTTGTTGGAACCAGCCTCAAGTTGCCATTGAAGGAACTGCAGTGTTTGGCACTTTTGCGTTGGCAGCCCTGGAGGCTGCTGCCTGTTCTGAACTCAAAATGATCTTTGTATCAAACCTTCACTTTTGAACTTATAAGTGGTAAATAAGCATGATACTTATTAAGCATAATACAAGTTGAGAATATTATGTTTTTGCCTTTTCTTTAAAAGAGGATGATTTCTCAAGAGAAAACTGAAAATGCATGTAAATCATTTCTTATGAATTGTGCAATTAGGGCAGAAAAATCTGCTCTAATCTTGCCTCTCCTCCGCTGCAGTAATTTTTCTTCATTAGGGCAGATTTGATTTTTTGAAGTTTATGACTTATCCTTACAAACAAATAATTGCAATATACCCCACTGGGAATTGCACACATTTTAATCAGTGCTAACCTCAAGCTTTGACATGGAAGACTCGTCTTGCTGCATTTATTTCTTCTGTTTCTTCAAAAATGTATGCATATTCAATATTAATCTGAGTTATTGTCTTTACCCCAACAATGAATAACAAACAGCGCCGCTGGAAGGGAGTCGAGGAGCTGAGACGTATGCATGCAATGCCTTATTCATTAGTCAATACTGAATGTCATTACTTTATGTACTGTAGTGCCGTCAGTCACAGCATTTTAGGTCAGAAGCAAAGTTGTGAACTGTTCATAATCTGTAAAGTCTTGTGTACATAGTCAAATTGTCTGCCTCTGCAAGTGTATTTTTTTTATTAATTTAAATGTTGAAGACAAAGTGCATGTCCTTGTATTCATATGTGCACAACAGTCCTGCAGTGCTTATATTTCTACAAGTTCCACTACTACTAGCTACAATCCTACCAATAATAACTATATTAATAAAGACCACTTGCATTGCATCTGTTTCAAAACACAGTTGGCATTGCCTGTGAAATACCACAACAGTAAAACAGATGGAAGCAACTGTAAAGTAACACAAATCTAAACTATACTAAGATAAAATAAAACAAAATTAAGACATAAAAAAACACCACAATAAAGAATACGATCAGAAAGCATGTGTTACAAGGCAATTTCAAATATTGTATGCTTGTGTAAGGTCCTCAGGCAAGGTGTTCTATAATCCAGGGAAAGTGAATTTTGCTCTCTGAGTCTTCTGTCTAGATGGGCTGAAATTCAGAATTGCTAAGCCTGAGGTGACAGTCTGCACTAAAGAAATCTTTTTCTTTTGGCAAGGTAACATTTAATTCATATATCACAAACTAGTCACAAACTATGATAATTCTTCAAAGTAGGTCTGTGGGCTATCCAGAGTAAGCAGGACACTCTTTTTAATTCTGTGGACATAACGTGCAGATCTGAAAAACTGTACAAATAAACTATCTGCATAATACATCTAGCAGTGAATAAGAAAATGCCTTTTTTTAAAATTTGGCTGAACCAACCGTCTAACTCAACTCACTGCTGATATAGTTGATATATACTGAGAACACTAACATGTAGCTGTCTGAGCAGCGCATAGCAGGTACTGAAAGTATATTCACTCAGCTTCAATTCAGCCCCAGCTTTAATTGTAAGGATGTTGAAGGGGGAAAAGGCAATATGCTGAAATCACGTGATGTTCAAAAGTCGGTCAGTAGTAGGCCCTCTCACCCCAGCTGTGCGATGTGCAATCCTGCGCAGAAACACACACTCACAAATATTCACACAGGTGGAAAGTGTAGTCCCTCGTGCACCATTTGACGCCGTGAGATTTACCCATCCATGCCTAATGCCATCAACGTACGCTAGACAGAGCTGACAGCGTTTTGTCCTATACTCTGTTTGCCGCCACTCTGTGCAGCCCAATGACCCGTCCCTTTTGCTCTGTCACCTGGAGACATAGGGCGCCCCTCTGATGTGACATCACTCTGCCCTAGCCACTGAAAGACTGTGCCACTTACTGATGAGAAAGGACAAACGACCAGAGGACAACTTTGTTCAGAAGCATTAAGTCGGGCGTAAAAATTCACATACATATTAATGGATATTTACTGTATAGATTAAGCCTAAGAGTCTGGCTCTATTTCCAGTGGACCTTTTTCACAGCAGACACTTTGACTTGCCACAACAGGAAAACACATGTGTAGTTACAATGGCTTTATCTTTGTCAAAATCATCTTCATTTCAATGTAGGTACTGCAGTTAGCTGATTCACTTGCAGGGGTGAAGTTTGAACTTTGCGCGTGAATTTCCACCGATAGAAGAAGCTTATTAAATCACTATGAGACAGCGCTGCAAATGTTTTTTAAGTAGTTTTGGGTGAAACTTTACTGTCCCTTTAAGGACCGTGCTAACAAATGACAGTTAGCCAGCTTGTTTGTTTGAAGAGTTTTCCCCCTCTTCAATGAAGCTGTTTATTGAATGAACTGAAGTTCAGTCGTGAGAGCAAAATGTCAAACGGGATTAAACTGCCCAGTACAGAAAAAATAGAAAGGAGTGCTGCAAGCTATTTTGATTGACAGTTTGATTAGTGTGCCAACTACTGTACTTGACCCACTATCCCTGAGAGTAATCTGTACTTCACCAAGCTTCTAAAACCAAATGCTATTTGCTAAGATGCTCGTAATAATTTGCTGTGTCATTTTCTGGTGTCGCCGGACCATTATTCCAGTTCCAGGGAGACTTACTAAGTACACTTACATGGAACAAAGCCCTCGTTAACGGTATTACCTACACCTGTGCCTTTCCTGTCAAAATGCCTTTTGTGAAAAGGGACACTCTCTTGAGGTCTGTTACAGATTTGTTCTGAGTCATTGTGACTCTTACAATCCTGAAATCCATTTTTGACAGCATTAAAAAAATGTGATATCCTGTATGAATATGATTAGAAGACTCTTCACCTCATTGTTTTGACTACCCACCTCCTCTTGACTCCTTGTCTTTCCTTTCTCTTATTGGCTCCTCTCCTCTTTCCTCCCTTCTCCACTGCATTTCCCTCCCCTCCTCTCCTCTCACACAGTGACACAGCACGGTGACCTGGCCTGTCACCGGTGTCAGCTGTAACTCTCAAAATCTAAAAGCGCTCACCTAGCTGCACACAGTGACAGGATGATTACCCTTTTCATCATAACTGTGAGGTCTTAACATGAGCTGATTCCTCTCCCCCGAACTGCATGGAGCCAGTGAAAGTGAGAGACAGGGAGTGAGCCAGAGCGACAGAAAGAGAGAAACGACCTGAGATGATAGGATGCAGAAAGACACCACTATAAATGAAAATAAGAACAAATGTTGACCTATGTGCTGGGTGATTATGCATCTGTGGTCATTTTCACCAAATGCCTAGGCCTTTAAGGTTAATGGGACAAATAACAGCTCTTTTAAGCACCATTCAAACTCAAAGTGTACATTTAAACCAGGTTTACAGGTTTATGTTTAATGGCTACAGACACCACAAACACCATAGCACAGATTCTTACCTTTGTCAAGGTGGTGAATAAAGCAGTTGAATAGCATTGCATAATTTTCACCCAGAAGGTGTGAGCCCATGAAAAATCAACTTGATAATCAATTATTCAGTTGTCAATGTCAATTATTTAATACCCACACAGCACAATGTATCGCAAACTGTCAAAACTAGAGATGATGGTTGTTGTTGATGCTTGGTGAGCTTTAATAAATCACTTTCAGGTCATGTTCAGAAGGTAAAACTAAGAAGGAGACCTGTGTCCGTGGCAGGAATCAACTGTTCCAGATACTGGTGTTTTTTGACATTCAAATGTGCTCCTGCAGCTGTTTTTTCTTTATAAACATGATGACTGCCATGGGTAGTTGGCGATAGTTGGACTTGCTGGCGTGGCTCACCCGTGTGACCATCGCAAGCATATAAATCAGTCTAAGGAAAATATTGGCGCTAGATCAGGTTTATTACAGTTCATCCTCTCGGGACCACTTTTTGGTGCAATCCATCAAGTAGTTGTCGAGATTTTCAGTGAAACAAAAAATGGTAACGCCTCGGTGGTGCTAGAGAAAACGTCAGGGGATCATCAAAGTTGTTAGTTGTGGGTCTCAGATTATGTATACTATCTGTGCAAAATGGACCAATGTATGTTGAGATAGTTTACTAAACAAAGAAAAACGTGACCTCCTGGTGGTGCTAGAGGAAAAGTCAGATAATCGCCAAAGTCATTAAGATTTATCCTGCCGGGACCCTGAATATCTGTACCAAATTCAATGGCAACATATCTAATTGTTGTCAATATATGGTGTACGGGTCACTCTGACCTAGGAACCTCAACCTCAATGTAGTGCGAGAGGAAAAGTAAAAAAAAATATCACCAAAGTCAGTAGAATTCATCCTCTAGTGAACATGGATGGCAACATTTTGTGGCAATCCATGGTAATGTTTCTGTCTGGGCCAAAGTGGTGGGCTGGCCGACTGATAAACAGATTGCCATCCCTGGAGCCATGCCGCAGTAGCAGTAGCATGCTAAAAGAACAATCTTTGTGCATCATCATGTTTAAGGCTTGACTATTGGTTTTTATCATGTCATAGTGGTAACCAGGGTGCGTACTACAGGGGAGCAGGGGGAACTTAGCTGTCCTAAATAAGACATCAGCTCCCCTAAAAAAATGATTTGTGATATTTTGGGGGTCTCTAAAATATTGACAGCATGCTTAATTGCTATTAATTTCTATATATTTCTCCATCATCGTGGATACCTGCGTTAATTCAGGAGTGTCAGACTTCATCCAGCCAGAGGGGACGATTACTGACCGTCCGCAGATGGCCGGTCGCTCTGCGATCTTCTGGCCCAGTACGCTCCACCGTCCCACTCCCTCTCTGGTAGGGGTTTTGTCACTAGTACGGCAGGCGTGCTATCCGGTTCATGATCGTTTCGTCTGGCTGCATATGACGCATGATCCATGCAGTACTGCAGCTGGGGTCTCTCCACAGCACCATGCAACTTTTCCAAATTCTTCCCTCTCACGGAGAAAAGGAAGTACAGGTCGCAAACAGCTGTTGGGTGAAGCGTAAGCACAACATATGATAATAATATTAATAATAATATTTTTCTTATTATAAGAATACAACAAACAAGCCTGATACTGTCACAGTCAGCCCAGGCCTACATGCTTGCAGCTATTAATGATTCAGCAGTAACAATCAGTCTGCGCACCCCCCCCAACTTGTTAACAGTTGCTGTTATCCACGCGGTAGTTGTGGCTGAAGAGCACCCTGTGGCCTCTCGTTCAAAATACAGACTACCAATGTTGCTGAGAAGCGCACACAGTGGTGGTAGTATGCTTTGTGCCTAATGGTGGTTTTTCTAAATATGGATAATTGTTTCTTATTTTGTAATCGGAATACCTTTCAAATGGCTTAGCAGTGAATGTCTGTTCTCCATGTACTATGTTTTATGCAAGCATAAAGTAAAGGAGACCTGACATTTTTCCTGATGAAGTTCTGATGAAATCACAGATCAGTCAAACTTGCAATAAAATGTATTACATATTAGATGACTCTGGTCCCTTACCAAACTATCGAGCCAACCAGACAGCTTTTCACATGCACTACTCCGGAGACTCTTGCTTGGGGTATCGAGCCATATGTTGCCGCATTCTGAAAGAGAGACACCCTGGGAGGTGAGAAAACTGGTGCACTCACCAAGACTTACAAAGTAGAAGTGAAGATTTTTGATTTGACACTTTCTCTTAGGGCCAGTGTAAGCATGCAGTTCTCCCATCCTCTCTGTTTGTCTTGCTTTGCGGATTGGGAGCATCATTAGCCGAGATTCCATCAGTGTCACTAGATTTTGTTGGCTGCCATCTGCTTCACTCAGTTACAGTAGGGATTAATGGTCAGGGGTGAGATGCAAACCAAAGCCCTCCCTCACTGCCCTTCACTGCTAATCTCCAGCTTCATCCTAATCCTCACCCACCACCTCACACCCTATCAGTCTGATAAGTGTGTTTTATGCATGTGTGCACCCTCTAAAAAGACGCAAACTTGACAGTGTTACTGTATTAGACCCTCCAGCTGCAGTGTGTACACTTACAAGGAAAATATAAGAACTCAATGAGTTACCTCTTTGTGATCTATTACAGTCCATGTTTTTTTATGTTTTGGTCACATGAAAACCTATTAAGCTCAGCCAGTAAAGAATAAGATTTTGTCTCCCTGTAAAACATTCGGAAGACGAACTTGTAAAAACCGGACAGAACAGATGAAATTATTTGCAATTCCGTTCACACTTTATCGCTGCAGGAATAACCAGGGTTTTCTGTTGGCATCTCTAATAATTTGAAATTAATGGCTTCTAGCTCTGAAAAACCCATTTCCGGTCTGTAATGAATACACTTGAATGTACATTGTAATATCTGCCTGGTAAAGTCAGTGTAATAGATCTAGTGCCCATAGCAGCTGACACTGAACCCAATAGTGCGCTTTAGCCACACTGATAATTAAAAGACGCATTGATCTCTTTTCCCATTGCATGGACCCACCCCTTCAAGATCCAGTTCCCATTTCCTACAGGATTTATTTATCACCCACAATGCCACTGGGGTGCTATCATTCACAGTGTAAAGAGGGGAGAGAGCTCTAGAAACAAGTAGAGAGAACAGGGAAAATGGTGCTCTTTGTGCTCCTGCGTCAGCATACAGATGGATGGGCCATTAGCGGACACGGGAGCACGGTTCAAACCTTGTTATTAACACAGGTGAGAGAGAGTGCATCTCCTGAATCCCGAATGAGGTCTAATTTTCCTAGGGAAACTCTCTAATGAAATAATGATTTTGCACTTAATTTCCAGTATGACAAATTATTTACAGCATAATATCAGAAATTTACACAGTAATTGAACTTCTTTGGAATAAAGAAAGCAGATGAAATCACCTGTTCTTTATGCGGCTAGAACCACAGTACTCACATAACTCATGGTTTGGCGCTAGAGCTCTTACACTTTTAGCTACTGCCTAATTTCTCTCAGCTGATGTTGTTGGAAAAGTCAATTAGCATGTGGAGCAGGTAATAAAGTGTCACGGGTTTGTTGTGGCTTTCACCATGTATAGAATGTTCTGTAAGTCAGTGTTGGATACAGCCTCAATATCCTGCAGAACAATTGCTAAGTGGATTGTGTAAGCTTGTTTTGTGACACATTACTCAACTCGCTTGCTGGTTTACAATCCATCAATGTCCTGGGTTACTGACGATCATCCCAGGATCAGATGGCCAGTGGGGTACATGTTGGATTGGTTACTAGTTTATCACAACGTTAACAACTATATACAACTGCAGATTCACAGCCATCCCGGACCTGCTGTGGAATGACAACACTCGTCATCAGTGTCCACTGACAATTCTCTATTGACAGATATGCTGTATGATTGTTGATAGTTTCATTTGTGATCATTACAAACATTGGTAGAAGAAGTCTTTTTTTGAGGGAAAGAGTGCAAGATGAAAATTAAATTGGTATTTATGCTTATTTCTTATTTTGTTTTTATCTGTTTGAAAACATAACATAATATAATTAATGAAAATCTTCTTTGTAGCAAAAACGATATTAAGATTGTACAGTTAAAACATTTAATTAACAAACCATGAGGCACCTTTAACCTTGAAGGACTCTGGGAACTATTGGTCTCATGTTAATTTGATGAAGTTGATTGATTATGTTAATTTATTTTTGATCTAGTCGAAGTTTTGTTTTGTTTTTTTGATCCAAAACATGACAGGTATCAAAGGCAAATTCACAAAATTACCTTCTTCATCCTTGCCTATGAGAGAGAACCAGGCCAAGGGCATTTCTCATTTTCATGTGTTTTTAACTTTGAACTTTTTATTTAGTTGTGGTGAGATCAGTGGTGCACAGGGATAAATTGGCATTTTGGCATTGGGGAATTAATTGGGTGAAGCTAAGCTAAAGTAAGGTCGGGAACATTGTAATATTTAGAGAATTTAAAAATCTAATTCCATTTTTCAAATGAATTTGCAAAGACAGAATTGTTAAACTGAACTCAAAATGATGCAAAATCTCTGTATCATAATGTGAAGGTTTACTTATTCATTAGCTTATTACCTTGTGGAAGGTTGCTTAACCCTGCATGCATCTTCAAGTTTGTTATGAGCAGAGTGAAGTGTGCACATTAAAACCAGGTCCAGGTATAAAATGAGCTTTTCAATGCGTACTCTCTATTTCACAAAAATAATTTGGGCCCTTAACAATTGCCCATTTCAGGAAAATACTACATAATGTTAAAAAACAACTAACAACTAAAAATTATTTAAGTATTTTTTTTAAACGTGCAAATTCTTGCCTCCCCCACTTAACAAAGTATGCAGCACATATGGTATGCAAAGTGAAACACAATCCAAATGGCTAAGTGTGTCAAATATGGAATAAATAAAGTGTAAATACAGGGACACATGCATGAATGCACTGTGGTCAAGTGCACGCATGCAATTGCACATTAGCTGCAGTTATGTTAATGTGATGGTAATTGTCATTGGATTCAGATCACTTCAGTACTCCATCCTGTTACTTATATATACTTTACCTGTTAGGAGGCCTTTTAAATGGATCAGTATCAAGTAAACTGGTCTCTGATGGTAACTTGTTTTAAATAGCTTTTGTTTTGTATTTGATTACATTAATGTTTAAGTTGAGATGTGCAAAAAAAAAAAATGCTACTGTGTAAAGGGAATACTGCTGGGAAAAAGCACCTTATTTGTTTAAAGTGTTTGCAAACCACATTATTGCACTTTTGTGTGTATAGCAGTACATTTAAATTAAAGTGTGCAATACACTGCTTTAGAATTCATTATTCAATTTTGCGCATAACAATGCAATCAATCGCGATTAATCGCAATTAAAAATTTTAATCATTCCCCAGCAATAGTATTGTGTATTTATACTGTCGAAAAGTTGCACAACCCAACCACACTTTCAGCTAATGCCAACTTTATTAGAATTTTGTATCTTTTCTTATTGTACTTATTATTTTTGGCACAGCCTCAAGATGCTACCCTGTATTTCACTGCATATATTGTATGAGCATGTGAACTTCTGAATCATGAATGTTTTGAGTACTCGTGATTTTAATAGATATGTTGTAATAACGTGAAACAGATTTCCATTTGACATGTTATTATTTTGGCATCCAGTTATTTGGAGGATACAACAATGCAAAATACTGATAAAATTCTGTTCTCTAGTATCTAAGAACCTTTACCATGACCTTTAAGATTCTCCATATTAATTCCGTAAGAAAGATGTCATGTAGCTGTGGCTGCATACATCTCATCATAAAATAACATTGAAAAAGCACAAGTGACCCTTCCACAATAAGTTCTTGTCCTCAGTGCTGGTGATATGTACAGTTTCTTTCATGCTACAACAGTTAGTTTATTCTTAAAGTGAATATCTACCCAGAGTACTTCAGGGCATTTCAGCATGATGGACATCAGCTACAATGGCTGAGCACACAAGCCCATTGAGGGCTGATGAGCACTGGCTCTCCGGAGACAGCTTGGTGAGAACAGCGAGGTGGAATATTCATGCCAATGAGCAAGGGCTTGGAATCACTTGAAATGCAATGAGTGGTGTTGTCAAGTCATAATGGTAACAATTACCAAACCGAGGAGGCACGCTTTTGAAATAAGGTCCGCTTCACCATCCAATTAACGCTAGGATGCTCTCACCAAATTCCCAGTGTTAGCACGGCTGAAAGGTTATCCGCGCAGTTAGGCCTGATGCCCATGCAGTAGATAATGCTACTGGCACTTTCAGAGCCCGCTCATTCATTGACACAGAGACGGATCTTGATGCAAGCCAGATGAAATGCGCGTTATGCAGAGAGACCCGTTTCCGAATGGAGATTGAATTACCCAGGAGCCCTTATAGGAGGTTCATTATAGCGGGAGTATCCACGATTTCCTGATTCATAGCTCCCCTCGCTCTCTTCTCGTGTGTTTGTGCATGAGTATGTGCGGCAGTGTGGTTAACACTAGCAGGCTGATGCAGTAAACAGTCATGATGGGCAGCAATGACATCAGGGGTAGACACCCTCATGAGCCATGCTTAATCTAATTAGATAATTCTAGTGTAAAACATATAAAGGTAAGATATGAATGAACCTCACCACACCACTAGATATCCACATACTGCTATTGTGTTGGGTTTTGCTCAGTATGATTTTTAAGAGGCAGGTTAGTTGGCTTTCTGCAGTCAAATATCTGATCAAGAGACGTCATCTGTCTCAGAAGAAACATAAAAGAGGAAGCAAGATAATTAGGATAATATAACCATGTGGTGAACCTATGAACCAAAGTCATATTTAAACACTATATTGCTTTGTGTTGTTGGCCAGATTTGGCAGTATCTTTTATGTTTAATAAACCCCCCCCCAACTGTTGAAATTTACACATAATACCTATATATATATATATATATATATATATATATATGTTTATACATATGCCATATGGAATTCTTACATATGTGAGTCTTTAACTCACATATACAGTATGCATGTCAGTGAGGAGCACTCGTCAACTTTTTACCCTCTAGAGAAGACAGGCATGGGGCTTGAAGACATCTGTCACACACAGAACCTGTGAATTCTTAGTTTGCGCTGCATTCTTTTTCTGTCTCCTGTTTCAGCTCGCTGCACCTGTGAATTTAGGAAACATTTATACAAGTTATTTATTCCAAACTGCAAAAAGTATTTTTCACATTGAGGCCAAAGTGCCAATGTTATATTATTATCTCCTCCCTTTAAAGACATTTCCCCAGCATGAACACAGCAAATTACACCAAATGGCAAACGTCACTAGGTAAGACACTGACATATATGGGAGGTAAAGGGTGACAAGCAAGTCCAAGCTCTCAATGGTACTGAGTGCTGAGCGATCGGGGCACTCCTTGACTGCAACACCACTACAAACTAGCATAGTCCTCTTCCAGCCCTTCCTGCCATAACCACTAGCTTTATCAGTGCTATTTATAGTGGGCTAACCTTTTGTAACTGGGCCCTCATCCAAGCACTCTCTCTCCGGCTCTGTCACTGAGTGGCCTCCAGATCGCCAACATCCCTTCTAGTCTGGAATTGGAAGTGATAATTATGCCGACTCTCCACTTCAGAATCCCCATTGTTGACCCTCTGGGGGCCACATTCTCATTTCAGGTGGCCAATGAATGTGACTGCCAAAGCCCAGCTTCAAGAGTGAGTTACCTTTCATCATGCTATGTTGTATGCTTACCTTTATGACAGCACCTGCAGTCATGTGGTGAGAACTGGTGCATCATTCTGTGGTGCATGAAGGCCAAAAGTTCCCTCAAGTTTTTCTTTAAAATGTCAAGCTAGATCAATTTTTATAATTATACTGTATTTTTCTGTGATGGGAATGAAGAATGTTATGAATAATGTTTCCTTACACTATTTTTAAAAACTGAATTCACACAAATCTACATAAATTGTATGTCACTTAGCTTTGAACCGTTATGTCGATCTTTATAGAGTAAAATGGAGATTAGCCAGAAACCATTTCTGATGTACTGAGCGAAACAGTCAGGTGGATTATTCCTGCTGCAAAGTCCTGGTGATGCAGCAGTTTTCCCTGGCTCGCGCTGAGTCCAGATGCCTTTTGCCTCACGACAGCTGCACTTGTGGATGATCCATTTAACTAATAGACCAGTATTTAAATGCATCTGTTCAGAGGAGGCAGTTGTGTTCCAAAACAGGCACACTGCGAACTGCTGACATTTTCACTGGGAGAAAAAGCAGACAATGTTTAAAAAAAAAAAAAAATAGGTGCTTGACGTTCATTGAACCACCTAGCTGAGGCTGATGCAAACCGAGAATGGGTGACATTTTAAAACCTATGTTTCATACTGATATTTTATCATCTGCAAAACTAATAACTGTACTTTTCCATACCACGGAAGTAGTAGAGTACAGTTGTTATTGCCTGTATATGTTTTAAGGTCAACCAGGGCATTATGCAGTACTGGAGTGTGCTTTCCTAGGTTTTGCCCTCCTAAGACTAAAGACTTCAGTGCCAGGCTCCACATAAGAGAATAGTCAAACCTATAGAGCATGTTAGACAGGGTTCTGCCAATAGTCATAGAACTAGAGTTCAGTGCATAAGCTCCATTTAGCTTTAATGAAATTACACTTTATTACAACTTGGGATTTACACAACTCTTTAAAGATAAAATGTCAGTCACAAAAGTAATGTGTTTCTAAAAATAGGTCCAACAGAACAACAAACAAGCAGTCAGATGATAAGATGTATTGCAAACAGGTTAGCCTAATTTATTTGGAAGAGAAAAAGAAGACGAATGATGGTTTTTCATTTGCAAACACCAAATATTACCAACATTTCTGCCGCACTCACCCTATCTGGGTGTTGACTTGTTTACAACCTGTATGATTGTCTGACCACTCGTGTCTATTGAACCACTGCATATATTTTTAGCAGTATCACCACTTTCCGAGATCTCAGCAATTTGAAGTTATAACAGACGGACAGAGCAATGAATATAACATCAAGTTGTAATAAGCTGTAATAATAAGCTTCCTTCAACTAAATGTATTTCCAATCACTTAAGACCTTTTATAATTAATAACATATGCAGCTAGAGCAGGAACCCAGGAATGTACAGGATTAAAACATTTGTATAAAAGTATCAAACATGTTCAAGCATGCACATTCACATTTTTTTCAGACTTTTGCCTCAGTGGCTCAATTGCATTTGCCGTCAGCAAATTTCCCCTATTTTGTTTAAACGCTACTACTGTCTTGTGTTTATGGTATTTTTGTATTTTCTACCCATCATCCACTTCATCACCTCTCAGCTATTTCTAAGTGCTGTGTTTTACCACACTTATTACCATTGTGGGAGCGGGTAAGGGGGAAAAAACAGCAGCAGAGTGAAAAGCAGGACAGCCAATACAACAAATCAGCATTACTTGGTATGCATGGAGCAGCCAAAGCTATCGTGGTATAAATTGGCGCGTGGCAGCAGGCCAACTGTGCATTGCATTAGTTAGATGCCCTCAATGTAATAAAATGCAGTAGAAGGAAAGAGAGTGAAAGAAGTCAAGGCGCTTTTTGTAGATTAGGATCTTAAAAAGGGAAGCTGCTGAACAATATATCTGGGAAGAAGCTCAGACCAGCTGAGAAGATCGTATCAGCTGGCGGGATTATTCTGGACTAAATGAGATGACATTCACTTTGACAAATAATTTCCTCCTGTTGTATGCATATAAAAAATGCATATAAAAAATCAGAAGTTACTTCAAACTGGAAACTTGCATTTGTACAGCTGCAGGAGAAAACTACAATCAGCCCTTTGTGCGTTTGTGGAATCTCTCCCAGCTGTGCAGAAAACAATATATTCCCCAGAATGGAAAGGCTGATTTCTTGCATAGGTTGAGTTACTGAAGGTCTGTTTGATCAAAATAGGTAAATTATGTACGGTAAGATTTAAAGGTCTGCCTGTGCCATGTGTCACAGTGCTTCATTCTCTCTTCCTTTCCATGTTCTTCCTTTGGGGCAGAAAAGGAACATGTCCTTAGAACAAGCAGGAATGCTAACTATTCTAGGTAATCGTCATGCTGAAACCAACTAGCATGCGACATCCAAAGTCCATTAATTGATAGCAAAATCATCAAACAGCAATTTATTCCTTGTATCATCTCCGCACACAGACATCCGTCTCTTATAGCCACAAATACAACTGATGAGTTTTACCCCAACCAAACGCTGCACCGTTACGCATATTTCACCCCACAAGATAGAGACAGAAAAGGTGATGAAGCACAGGATGATTTCATGCCGATAAGAGCATATGAATTATGATAATATAAAGAACGCAGTTGGATGGTAAAGTTCAAAATAATATTGTATGTGTTCCATCTCCTGGTAATCATCACCCAAGCAGCTCCAGACTGTATATCCGCAACAAATCACTGATTAGACATGTGGTTTCTGATCTCCGGCTTAAGGAGAAGGGTGTTCATAAATAACTGACTATAGAAACTGAATTAGTCCACTAAAATGATCATATTCTGATTTAATGATGGTGAAATTTCCTTGAGCAGGCAGAGAACCTGTGTGGAAAGCATTGTGTATAGCAAGCAATTCTTGTCCACCACTAGTGTGGTGGTGTGTGCGCTCATTTGGGGTCCTCAGTTGAACCATGAAAGCAAAGCTAAGATGCCAGCTATGTGGCATTAAACACATTAGCCTAGCTCTAACTTTTTTAGTCCTTGTAAAGCTATGTGGCACTTATTTCATATAGAATAACACATCACTGTATGGTTTGTATGGAAATCTAAGTAGCTACTTTCAAAATTAAATCTGAAATTATGTTACATTATGTATCAATACCTAAAGTTGGAATTAGTGCTCTTACATTTGCAGTACATTGATCTAACATCAATAAACCATTCAATATTGGTTGAGTTTGTTATTTTTCTTCTTTTTGTGGCTTTATTTACGCTGCAAGTACATTACACAATGGACATTAAACCTTTACCATGTGTCTTATAATTTAAAACATGAGTTAATAAACATGCATTATGCACAATTATTGACAACAATGTAGAGCAAATATAAGAAAAAGACCTCCAACTTTAGAACATCATAATATTTTGATCTCGGCAGCAATTGTCTAGGGATGGTATACTTCTTCAGCATTTCATTAGTAAATCCATTTTGTGGCCACAAATGATTGCTTTATTCATATTTAGTGCATCCACTGGCGTCAGTCGATGTATGCTGAAGAAGTTGATTAGAAACACTGACTAAAAAATAACTCCTCTAACATCATAGTTGCTAAAGGCAATGTTTTCTCTGGATGGTTTTCAAGGGGATATTAAAGCAATATACACATAAATTGATGTTTGTGATTATTTTGAATGTGATTCAAAATAATTGATTTTCTTTTATAATTTTTAAAAAAAATGATTTTTAATTATATTCTAGCAAGTCTTTTTATGCAAAGAACACTTGCCAGCAAGCTATATGATTATGTTTATTGCATCTAGAAATTAAATACATTTTTATACCAGTGACGAATGATCACTTCAGTACTGGGAGTTAACATAATACAACTGTGGGAAGCATTGCAATCAATATGACCCAACATTCCCATGAATGATTGATATCAATATTATATACAGTGCACAGTGTGTTATCTGGCTCATCTTACATCAACTGATTAAAACATTGCTGTTATATAACATTCTATTTTCTATGACTGCACTTTTCTCTGTGCCATTTTGACTAAAGTTTTGTTAAAAAGGTCAACCAACAACGCTTTGTTCAGTTGCAGTACAGTTGCAGCAACTTACGGGAATAACGGCCTGAAGGGATCCGGATCTTGAGGCCCTATTCCTTTCTAAGAAGCGGCTCTTTCTGTTCCCAAATGGCACTTCATTTGGTACCATTTAACTTGGTACTCTAAGGTACATTCTTATTTGTTGCAAGAAATAAAGATGCAAGATTCTTTGTCTGGAATACATTAAGCTACTTTGCCATATTGATGGTTAAAATGTGTCGAGAATAACTATCCTAGTTGTATAACAAAAATAACACCTTACTAAATTAAATAGCATGGATCATAAATGCACTGCTCAAAAAATAAAGACACTAAATCATCACAGTAGAACATCAAGTCAATTAAACTTCAGGGATATAAACCTGTCCAGTTAGGAAGCATATGCGCTTGTGAATCAATGTCACCTGCCCGAGGAAATCAGGTCGGCTGAGTCAGCGAACAGAAGTCCTTTTCAGATTTTAGTTGATTTTACCCTGTATACTGTTATGTGTTTCATGTGTGTTTTATTGTCTTTGCACTTGTGAAAGCACATTGTAACATGGTTGAAAAGTGAAAAGTTTTTATTTTGGTGTGAATGAAAGTGACAACAGGTGCACTGGAGAGGTAAGACAACCCCCAAAAAGGGAATGGTTTTGCAGGTGGTGGCCACAAACAAAGTTGCTCTCTCCTTATGCTGCCTGACTGTTTGTTCTCTGGTTTCATGTTCTGCTACTGTCCTTGTCATTACTGGTAGCATGAGGTGGTACCTGCAGCCCAGTGAGGTTGCAAAGGTAGTCCAGTTCCTCCATGATGGTACATATGTACCATCCCAAGAAGGTTTGCAGAATCTTAAGAGCATGGAGGAGATACCAGGAGACAGGCCGTTACACGAGAAGAGCTGGACAGGGCTGTAGGAGGGCATTAACCCAGCAGCAGGGCCAATATCTGCTCCTTTGTGAGGGAAACACAGGGAGGGAGCCCTACAAGATGACCTCCAGCGGGCTACTGGTGACGATTTTTCTGACAGTCAGAAACAGACTCCATGAGGGTGGCATGAGGGCGCGACGTCCTCTAGTGGGATCTGTGCTCACAGCCCAGCATCATGCAGCTCGACTGGCATTCGCCAGAGAACACCAGAATTGGCAGGTGCACCATTGGCACCCCGTTCTCTTCTCTCACTCTCAGATGAGAGCAGGTTCACACTGAGCACATGTGAAAGAGACGTGAAAGAGTCTGGAGACGCCATCTAATAAATACTTATTTATATACTTATTTATATACTGTGTGGTTTTAATACACAGTATGTGCTATGGTGGTCTCTGTAATTCAAAACTCTTTTACCAATGTTACACAAAATAAAACCTTGCGTTATTGCACTGTTTCAGGTATGTGTTTGTTAAATGAAGAGCTTTGTCATTGTCCTCCATGTGAAAACCATGAATGTCCACATCTACTTTCCAATACACTGAGAAAAACAACCTCGTTTTCAACTTTGTGACAATGCACTTTTCAGCTAAACTGATTGGTTTTAAATGGTTTTGGAAATTTCTCAAACAGTAATCCTTGTGGTGTAATACTAATGGTGTATCTGAGTAATTCAAAATCACCAAATGTTCAGAAACATGGTTTCTTTGGAAGCTATAAACCTTTAGTTTTTACTTGTACCACCTTGTTCCAGCAGTTGGTGTGAATAATGATGATGGTTTGAATGTACATTGTTGGTTTAAAATCATTACGAATTCTGTAGAAGTAAGCTTGATCTCCATTAACTCATTCTGAATTTAAATCTATTATCCATGTATAACATGTATTTGGTATATTATGGTACTATATATGTCATATATATTTTGTAGAGAAAGTGTAATCGAATGCATCTAGTAATTGTACATGACAAGACACATTCAAAAGTCTGTTCAGATATTTGCTTATGTGATTCATGGTGAATTTCAGAAAGGGAAAATAAAGTGTAGCAGTAATGAAATTTGAAAGTGGCTATTAAAATACTTTGTTGAATTTATATCTTTATACTTTCACATAAGAATTTTGAATACAAAGTTTTAAGTGCCAAAGTTTGTGAAAACATAATAAGATTGTGTGATGAGGTCAGACCAAGTTCAATGCACAGAGCAGCTTCATTATGAACAGTTTGAAAACCTTAAACAAATGTCTGTAATTAAATGCAAGCAAATCAGGCTTCACTTGTATGCTATATTTTGTCCGGCTCTTTGCTGATGATTAAGTTTTGTACCATTTAATATCACACAGTTGATTAGAAACAAAAAGGACACCCACATGGGACTGTGTAATGTGTGACATAATAAATAAAGGTTATTACTAATTGGGTTCTGTTTGGACCTTTTACTTTTTTTGCTGGCAGTTGTATGCATGGCCCTCACAGGCTCATATTCATTCTAAAAATTGCTGCTGAATCAGCAATTCGAAAAAGCTTTCACTTTAGTCCAGCTTCACTTCTGTGATTGCAACTCCTGAGGTACCTGGATATTGTGCAAGCTAAGCAGGCCCAACAAACTTCTACCTCTCCTGAGAAATTGGAGTGAATGCAACCTAATTCTGATCCCTGTCACTTTGTATTTTGTATTTCCACCCCATCGCCTAGAATGTCTCCATTTAATGATTGAGGAAATACAGCTCCACACGCAAACCCTTAAGCTCTTCCCTTGGTGGGACTGCTGGCCTTGCTCCTTGTCAGCATGGATTTGGGAACCTGGCAGAGGCTTTGGTGTCACATGGGTAACTTTATTAAACTATTTGAAAATGTAATGTAATCTAAATATAGAAAATTAAATGTTGTCTACTTTTCTAAGAGGCATTTGGAATGTGATGTATGATATCAGAATTGCAACAGTTTCAGTAAATTTCAAACATTACACATACAAACCTTAAATTCACCCATATGTCTTTATGATGCTGTTTGCAAACAAAAACAACATAAAAAACAGTAGATGGAAAACTGGATATCTCAAGCAGTCATTGTCCATAATTAGGATAACTTAGACATGGCAGTGCTTATAGCTAAATGTTAATATTAGTATGCTAACATGTAGATGTTTAGCAAGTATAACAATTTGTTCTCATCTTAGTGCGTCATTACCGATGCTTTCAGACAGCGTGACAAAGCATCATTATTTGACGCTAAAGGTACATTTCAGCATCTGTATGAAACATCAGTTTGCTATGTCGCTGCAACAAAAACGTGCATAAAGTCCGTGACTTAGGTTTAGGCGCTAACATTGGGTCCCAGAGGGTCTCATGGAGACACACCAGGTGCATCTCATACAGACGCTGAAGGGTGCCTTTAGCATCAAATAACTACGCTTTGTCACTTTTTCTGAAAGCACTGGTATCGGCTGCCCTGAGATGAGAACGGTCAGAGTATAATGTCGAAAGCTTGTTCATCATAGTAGTTTAATGTGCAACTATGCTAACATTTGCTAATTAACACTAGGGATGGGGATTGAGACCCGGTTACAAAAGGACCCGGTTCAAAAATTTATCAAAACCCGAAAATCAATAAGGTGCAAGCTTATCGATACTGCTATCGAGACTTTTGGGTCCTAGGATGTAATGTTATAGCTCAAGCGTCAAATATGATTTAATTTGAAACGCAAAGAATAGCAAAATAATCAGGCTGCAGTCTCTGCCTGCTCTCTGTCAGCTCCTACATTTTAAGTTACGTTAGCTACAAACCACTTTAATGTTAGTTGATGACAGCTACGCTTGTTACTGTAAGTGTATGCAATAAAATAACACAAGTACTTACAGTGTCTGTAAGGTAACGTTAAAAATGTAGAAATGGTTAATTTAATCATCTCTGTCCTCAGTATCTCATCCTGTATGTTTTATAAATGCACAGCTAATGCTAGCTTGGCATTAGCCAAATGTTAAAAACAAGCTAAATAGAAAGCTGTCTGTCTGGAGCACAGACTGGTCTGTACTCTTAAAAACTCAGCTGCTGGCTGAGACAAACCAGCCGCTCCTCCTTCTACCTGGTAACGTTACCTGCGGCCAACGAGAGAGAAGGACGGACTGATATAGACTGATGTTTTTCTTTCTAAACGCCACTCACTACTTGTCATGTCAGATAAAGTTATTGAGTTACTTGGCTGTTTTAATGTTGCACATTAACATTATTAAATTAAAAACAACCAGGCAGCTAATATGTACAAGTCATCCATCCATCGTCAACTGCTTTTCCTGCGTACATGGTTTGCTAACATTGGGGGCTGGAACCAATCCCAGTTTACATCAGGCAAAAGGCAGAGTACACCCTGGACATGTCGCCAGTCCATCACAGGGTCATTACATTTACTTTTATTCATTCAGCTGACGCTTTTATCCAAAACGACGTACAATTGCTATACATTTCAGAGGTCGCACGCTTCGGGAGCAAGTAGGGGTTAAGTGTCTTGCTCAGCGACACAGTGGTGGATGGGTCACAGTGGGGGATTAAACCTGGGTCTCTCACACCAAAGGCAGGCATCTTATCCATTGCGCCATCACCACCCCACACATAGACAGACAACCACTCACGCTCACACCTAAGGACGATTTAGGGTCACCAACCAACCTAGTCCGCAAACTCCACACAGAAAGGTCGTCCAGTATGAACAGGGGGAATAATTACAGAGAGCAAAAACAGTTTTAATCTTCACCTGACTGTTGTTTAAGTCAGTCTGCCTCATTGTAAGACAGACTTGGAAAATTGTAAACCTATGCTTTAACAAACATCATGGACTGTATTAGTTCCCCACTGATACAGATACAATGCTCAAGTTATTATTTTGACCTTTTTAACTTGGTTTTCCCAAATTTTCCCACAGGTATTTTTTAAATTGCCTGGAAGTACATCTACTCTTTCTCCCTCATTAGGAAATTATCAATCTAGTGGCCTGAGATATATGTGTGCTGCAGAGCACTGTAAATAAATCTTCACCTCTGGGAATTCAAGATGTCGAGTATGCCTACCACCTTCCTAGTCACTCTGGCCATGCCTCCCGTTATGCAGACTTAGGATTCTGTTGTGCGACTATCATAATAAGTGTTGTTAGCATCATTTAATGTTGCAAATTAGCTTGTTTACTTGCCACATTGTTATTGCATAGTAGATAGTGCAAGGGAACTGCAGTGGTTTACATCCCAAAGGACACACTCTATCATGTTTGCTAGTACAAACTCTCACTCTCTGTACTGACACGTCTGCTCTGTGCTGGAGATTTCGAGTTTTTTTGCCAGTAGCATTCGCTAGACAGCGATTGGCTTTCGAATTTGAGACGTACCAAGCCTGTCCAGGGTATGCTTGAATCTCACATTTTAGATAAAATGACAGACACCTCCCACTTCAGTAGAGTGTGAAAACACCTCACTAGTGACAAACTTTGCGCAGATACAAGTCAGTAAAGTCAAGGTCTGACATTTTAGGTGACATAAACATAAGAAACACATTTTTGATGAGTGGAGGGGATCTTTAAAAACCAACACACATACCTAAAGCATCAAAGATTAAATCAGCGTGAGACTACACTGAAGGTCTCAGAAAGTTTTAGAGATGCGCAAACACACACACACACACACACCCTTGCACACACTTGCACAAACACATTCAGTTGTTTACCCCGATGAGCAATACTGCAGATGCATGAGATTGGTCGTGCCGTCTGCTCAACAGTTATAGATTTATGCTTCATCACCATGGCATCTCTTTTAGCGTTGATTATAATTCTCAGAAGCCCTTAATTAAACCGTGTGCAGCCGAGGCCTTTAGTTTTTTTTTTTATAATTATTTATCTCTGAATGAGAGTGAAGCCCTCAGATTTACTGACCAAGTTTCCCAGTGCAGTAGACCAAGTACCCCATAAATTGCTCAACCCCACCAAACAATTTGTTCTAACTGAAGTCTGCTTATGAGGCACATTTTCTATTCGCCTGGTGTTTTTATTTAATAGTCTCCCCTACTTAATCACTGTGTGAGGGTTGTATATTCACAAGACCTTGTTGACTTTGATGACTTTCTTTGGTATTTTGGTAAGGCCACAACTATGTTTAGCCTTTTCTGGGGAAGATTTCAAATTCCCCTCTTCAGGGTAACAGCCTGTTTGACATTCAGCTGATGTAATTTGGCTTTTGAATTATCGAGAAAGCTTGTTGTTTTAATTACACTGCATTCCTAAGTGTCAGCTCGGGTGTTTAAATGGCCATAAAATAACAAGATAAGTTAGCGGTTAGTACAAACTGTAAAAACTAACAAACTAAGCAACTTCCCATTAGTATTACAACTTCAACTATTTCACTTTCAAATTTGTTTCAGTTTTTCAAGTTGTTTTCTTAATGTTTTTTTTTAATTTTAAAACTTCATTTAATTTAAGCTTTGACTAAATGTGTAAATGAATAACCTGTAAAGATAAATCATGTTGAGCTTTTTGAATTTTCAGTCACACAGTTCCCTTTGAAGGTTGATATTTCACATAATCTGGTAGGTATTGATTCAGCAAATAATGTGAGCAGTGCTGCTTCTCTCTTCTCTCACTCTTCTGACTGCTCCGACCACACTGACTGACTTGCTGGAAGTGTATGCTCTTTTCACTTTCCAGTATGTATCTAAAATTATCCCCCACACACGATTGCGACCACTAATTTGGTGTCAGGGGTACATGATCTGAAACGTGCACTCATTCTGCGAGTAATATTAGCCGTAGCTGTCAAAGAGATCGGTTTGTTTCGAGAATCAGCGTAGAAGAAGCCTAAACACATAATGATCCGTTTGAGTTAAGTCCTCCATTGTCCCTGACTAATAATGCCCCAAATCAAAATTAGGTGTAGGTTGGTTTTCTTTTTTTAAATTCTACGTACCCAGGCCTTCACCATGAACAAATTTGTACAGTGAGGCTGGAGAGCAAAGTTTAATGTGATAAAGCAGAAGCCTCAGCTAAAGTGCAGCTGCCAGTAAAACTGAATGTAGACTTTTATTCATCTTAAATCAACTGAGTTTGCATTTATAGCGCTGCCTTAATTGTTTTACTAGTCTGCTAACAGCACTGCATCAGCACCTCCTGGCCTTTTAGTAGTTTACTGATAATGCTTTCAACATTTGATTCATAATGCTGTGGAGGCTACAGGCGAAGACTGTGCCGGAAAAACAGTGCCTAACCTTTCCATTAAATTACTTAAGAAGTTTGGAGTGATTGAACCCCATTAACCGCAGACATGCTGCAATAGATCGAACCTCAGCCACGGATATCAGCACTGAGCCTCAGTGACGACTGCGTGTACTCTGTTCTATATCTTATTGATTTGATTTCTCGTAGAGGCTGTGTTTCCTCTTGGACAGTGTATGTACAATTTTCCCTCATATTTCCCAAATGTATAATTGCAGATAAGAACAAGGTCACTGACCTCTTTAAAGCCCTTGTCTACCTTCACAACCCAGATTTTCCAGGTCTACGTTTCATTAGTAGTTCCACTTGCCCTCATTCACGTCCCCTCAGCCATTGGAATTAGAAAACAACATACATTGCATAGAGGCGACTTGGAGAGGGTGTGTAAGGGTTTACCTTGAACGCCTTTGTACATGTTTAGCCCAAACTATCATGGATCAACTGACAACTGTGGTTATAACACTGTACTGCTTTTTACAAATCATCAGAAATTGTTACAACTAGTGGTGTGGCAGGTTGGAGGACCCAAATGCAGGACGCAAGGCAGAGAACATATAGTTCAATGGGTTATTTATTTAAACAAAAAGCGAGCACACTTACACTGAGTGGCTGAGTCCATGAAAAAACCAAAAGAGAACGAAACAAAAATCCAACACAGGTAATCCAAACAGAAAATCCAAAGGAACAGGGCAACAAGACCAGCAAGGTTAACGACAGGCAACAGAGCATATACATACAACCAACAGGGAGGGTAACACGAACAATGACCGAGCAAAGACTGAAGAGAACACCAGACATATATACACCAGGGACAAACGAGCAGGGTGGGAGAAACTAATTACACAGGTGAGACCACTAAGACAATCAAAGACGAGCACAGGAAGTAAAAGACGAGACACCAGGGCAGACTACTACAAACTAAAACAGGAAGTAAAGCTAACTGAAACACACAAGGAACAATGTCACATCATGAAACATAACAGACAACATAAGTGACTAGACAAAACCTACAGAAGTAAAGAACATAGAAACAAGACTAGAAACACTGATGAACACTTAAGTAAACAAAGTAACAAATACTACAGAGAAGACCAAACACTAGGGCAGGGAATGAACACAGAAACTAATATGAAACACAATAAAAAAACATCTTTAAACACAAGGACATAACAGAAATTAGTTATGTATATGTATTCTTTGGTAAAATATCAAGCTGTCAATGACATTTTATTAATAAACTATCTGCTAATTAGGAAACCAAAGATTTACATACATTATTACCACGTAACCATGTACATATTTTCTCGCACCCAACTACTACTACAATGCTTTGTGGATTCCCCCAAGGGCAAGTGCCAATGGGAAGTCAATGAGGGCATGTTGAACAACTGATGAAATGCAGCCGAGGTTTTGCAGCCAAAGTTCAACTGAAATGACCAATGACCCCAAATACACCCACATTAACCAGTGGCATTTCAAGCCTAAATTTCAAGTGTGTAGCCAGCAAGTTATGCCAGTTTCACTACAGAGAAGCATAAAGGAGAAGTTAATTTTCTGGACTTATGAATTAATGTTCTCTCTAATCAGTCTGAGACTTGGGTAAGAAACATCCAGCATAGCAGAAAATATCAAAGTGGATAGGGATAGCAGGTCATAATAATGTGCTTGTTTATATTCTAGTAGCATGCTAATTAGCGGCTTTGTAGCTTTGCAGAAGTGTAGGATGTGCTGTACCTTGGCGTTTTGGTGTAAAAGGCAAGTAGTGGATTTCATTTCATGAACATCTTTATCAGCATGACAACATTTCTGGTACTAGGGTTTACTGTTAGTTACTGCAAGTACAGTTCATCCTTGTTAACTTAAGCCAACAACTAAAACTACTTGCCACCGACTCACCTCAAGATTTAGATCTGCTGTGGATCAAATTGTTGTCTGAATGATGCTGACAGTGTTCTGTGACATTTATAATACTCTGCCCAACACATTATGTGTGCCATATTGCTAAACCAATTTTGAAGTCATTATATTAATATGTCTAGACATATGATGTTCACAGCTCATCTGTTGCATTTAGTTTGTAATAATTATTCTCTATCCTTATTTGATGTTTATGTACACCCAACCATCATTATGGTGATATTAATCATGAGATATAAACTGAAAGTCTGGAAATTATAGTATTTGTAACTTCTGGTCCATGCTCTTCATTGTCTCATAAGGACATTACTAAGGCATACCCAGTACTGTTCAGTCAACAGAACACAATCAGACACAGGTGTGGTAAGAAATGAAGAGCTTTTATTTGAATACATCAATAGAAAGTGTAATGAGAATCCAGGACCACTTTAAGCCCTTGCATGAATGGAAACTAGCAGCATAAGTGTTTAGGCAGCCCCAATGTAAATACAAAAACTGATTATGGGCATTATCCCCAACAGCAAACAAACAAGAGAGCCATGTTTATGATAACTACTAGAAAAAATAGAATACTACAAATGTCTATGGTGATCTAGCATACATTTAAAAAGTATGTTCTGCTGTGGTATTCATTCCATGTGTTCCTGGTGTCTGAGGACATCACAAGCTGAGGGGCTAGGGGGGAACCAACAATCACAACATGGTAACACAGGCCGTAGTGTCAGATTAGAGGCATGTCAGGCATACTGGGCTAGTGAAGCTGTTCTCTTGTCTTACAAATCGAGCATCACACGTAAACCATTGTGATGAACATGGAAAGTAAGCTGTTCAACTTAATTTTACTTTTCCACTCACTCTCTGAACAACCTCCTATTGCCAGACATGATATTAATATTGGATGATTCTTCGAAAACACTGAATAAATTCAGTCCAAAGCCAATGTTTAAAAAAAGGATTTCTTTCTACAATATGTAAGCATGGAAAGATTGTATTTATAGCAAATACTGCATGGTTAAGGTATGGTACAAGTGAAGTAACTACTTAAAGGTTGTTGTATGGTTAAGGTGAGGGAACTACAACACTTGGGAAGCTTACAGAACAGAAGGTTTGGGAGGGTTATGGAAAGATCTTAGTTATGGTTTTATCGTAAACTCCAGTGTCCAGGCACCGTTAATCTTGTGCTGCAGAATTGTTCAATATGAATGTAATTCCTAGGATACTGGACTGCTCTACTGTAGATAAAGTGGAGAGGAAACTGATGTGAACTTCTGAGTCTGCCATAGGGATCAACAATAGGATCAGTTACTGATGGCCAGTGGCTGCTGCAAATAACGCAGGTGCGAGGGGCCTGAGAGGTGAAGGGCAGAAGAGCTGCTGAGGACTGAATCCTTCCAATAACAACACGTTATTTTGTTTGCTGTTAAGAAAAATAAACTTAAAATTCCCTTATGGATTATTATGAAGTGAACAAAACAATATACCCCTGAGGTTCAGTGGATTCACTTCAGTATTTGAGGAGTAGACCAATCTCCACCAGGCTGGTGAGGTTAAGAAAAAAATAGTGCAGTATTCCCATCTGTCCATAAGCAAATGGTCTGTCACTTACAATCTGAGAAACTTGTTAAATAGCCAGAGCTCATGCATTGGGGGGATCTTCTGATGCTTCAGAGTGACTGTGCGAGTGATTGGAGTCCCAGTGAATGGTAATCCTCCTCTAAAACAGAGTAGTCCCGAAGACATGAAAAAACGTAATTTGAGGTGGAAATCTTCCTCAACTGGGGCAAACTGGAAGGTAATCTTATTGAGTGTGGATGCAGTAGTACTGTGTATAGACAGAGGAGGATGGAGGCTGCATGTGGAAATGTGTTCACAATGGAGTCAGCATGGAGGGTAGGAAATTCATATTTGAGAAGACATAATCAAACATTGGCATGTCACCATTCATGTAAGCAGCCATTTTAAGCTATATGATGTTGGTCTGTCGGTTGGTTGACCACTGCACAGCTTTGGTCCAGACTTCAATATCTAAACAACTTTTGGATGGATTGCTAGGACAGTCTGTGTGGACATTCATGGTGCCCAGAGGATGAATCCGAATGATGTTGGTTATGCCTTAACTCATTTTTTTTATTTGCCCACCACTTTTGCTCATTACTAAATACCTACAAATCTAATGACATTCTCATCAGCTGTACATTGCTGTGTTTACTGCAAATTAGCAAATGTTAGCATGCAAACTGATAAACATTTAACCTGCTTAATATCAGCATGTCAGCATTGTCATTTTGTTGTCATGCTTACATTTGCATTTAGCTCCAGGCCCGGCTGTGCATCAGTACAGTGTTGACTCTTACTCTTGCATTAAGATGATTGGTACCACCTCCCAATAATGTATAGCTCTTGTTACGGGTGAGCTCATTAATTGTTTATAAATCATCAGGGAGAAGCACTCAAATGGACTGTGTGATGTGCATAACCACATTGACTTACTTTAATTTATTAATGCAGGCTTGATGGTGAATTGTAAAGTGGAAACCAAGACCTAAAGGTTGGGTCGCAACCTGGCATCGCCAATAGTTTAATTAATTAATGACAATTAGGAAGGATTTGTACTGATTTAAGAATTAAAAAATAATTAATACCAGTCATAAATAAATTATATAAACCTTAAAGCTATGCTCTTTTGTGACTGGTTTTATCATCCTGTCATGCCCTTTATCATGCCCTGCCACAAATATATAATCTAATGGCAAAGGCTCAACAAACTTTATTGACATACTTGCCTCTTAGCTCACGTAAGCCATACTTCTGAAATATCACTCCTGAAATGGACTTGTCAAAGATGTCACAGAAAACAGCCTATTGTCAAAATAGATACATTATAAAATAGATAGATAGATTCAGGGGAATAGGCCTGCTCCATTCTGTGTGTTTATGTGTGTGTGCGCGCACCTTTGTCTGAATGCATGTATGCTTGTGTGTGTGTGACCTCAAAAGTGAGTTCATGCGGAGGAGTCTCCAAACTAAATTTACCATAGCCCTGGTGGAGGTTAATGTTGGCCCTCCCATCTGCTGTTTTCTAATCACCCCCTGTTATCTGTGAAAAAGGAGAGTTGAGGAATATGGTTGTAGCGTGCAACAGCCATCTTTTTCCATTTACCTCTTCGCTCTCCTGGCCATTTCACCATCATTTGTGAAATCAGCTGTAGCAGCGGGAGGAGAGTTTGCACAAAATGTACTTCCTGGAGTGTCTATTTCATGCCGTGAGGAGAGGAGACGGCAGCAGCAGCTGAGGAGAATAAGTGAGAGAGAGAAAGGTAATGAATAGAACAGTTGGGAAGCTAGCTGGAGATGGCCCCTGAACATTTGTCACTCCAATAGGAGTTGTCTCTGTTGTGAGATTGGATTTTGGTTTATTATTGTTGTTTTGCAAAAAGGTGTCACTCTGCGCCTGAATGCCAGCAGAGCTTCACGTGTAAGTGGCTAGGTGCAGTGTTTTTGATGGGAAAAGAAACTGGGTTCTCGCCCCACACTGTATCCTGTGGGATTCCAACAATAATATGCAATGCCTGCCCTTTGCTTGCCTCATGCATGAGCGCAGAACGAAAGCAATCTAATCCTAGAGCCCATTCTGTAGGGGGCCATGGTGCAGTCACGCTACCTCATTGTTCCTCTGGGGACAGAAATAGGCAAGTGGTGACTGTTGGAACATCAAGCCACAGCACTTTAATACATTGTGACTGGCCTTGCTGATACGGAAAGCCATCACAAACAGCAACCAGCAATCATAATAAATAATATCATGCCAGTGACAGTCCAGTTCCATGTCAAGTGTGTCTTTGACATGCTGTTCACATACTTTGACACATTTTCAATTTGCTCCTGAAGTGTTTTGCTCACCTTGATGCTGTCCTTTTTGCTATGCCACTTTTACTAAACCATCTCTTTTCTTAAAAATGTCTGCGCACTGACTCGGGGGAAGAAATCTGGCCTCATTTAGAGAAATGAGTTCCTGTGCTTAATTTTGACTTTTGATTATTATTTATTAGAACTGCCTCTTCTGCACACACCTCCAATGCAGCACACCTTTTTTATCACTCCCTCTATTTTGCCTTCTGTCTATTTCTCCCTCCTCCCTCGCTCTCTGACTTCGCCTGTTTCCTCTTGTCCTCCTCTCTCTGGAGGAGCCCTTGGCTTGAAGCACTCTTGAGAAAATGAAGGGGGCAAATATACATGTGTGATGTTCAGAACTGGATAATGGTGCACTTGTTCAATGTAATTGGTCTGGAAAAGCACTGTAATTTGTGACTGGAGAACCCTGACTTGACTTGAGAAAAATGTAAATGTGCGGCAGAGGAGCCCCTTGGTTAATCAGTTCTCACAAAGAGAATACTTTAAGTTCATTAGTGTGCCATTTGCATATTCACCCTCATAAAGGAAGAGTTAATCCCAAATGAAATTGCATGTTTCTATCCTAAAAATGGCCTTAATTTATATTTTCTCACTAGTGCCCCGGCTGATGTTTGTGTGTGATCATAGTAAAATGTGATATCTCTCCATTAATAGTCAATAATCTTTCTTTAATGTTTTATGCAGTTGTTATATGATTTCAGTGAACCCCATCACATCACATAGTAATATGCCTACAAGCTGTTTCAAAGAACATACAGTATGTACAGCCTTCTTCACTTTGAACATGAAGTAGTATTACTAAAGTACTACTTTTTTGTATGAGGCCCTGTCTACAACTCAAGCACCAACTACCAGACAAAAAGAAATAATTATGTCAAGGCAGCAGCTAGTGTTCTTGGCAGTAATGCTGCCCAAAATGACAAAGAGTCTAAATAAAGCGAACAAAAGAAGCATGTCTATTAGGATTAACGCTGAACAAAAAAGCCTAATTTGCCCATTGATGATGGCCATCAACTTGCTAGATTAGAGGGCTTGAAGGCGATGGGCAGAAAAGTTTTGGACAAAGGGGTTAGAAATAAAAGCGAACAAAAAAAACCAATGACTTGTGTGCTGTAACCCTAGTTCTATGAGCACAGCAAAGCCCTTTAACAAGCTCTGTGGGCTTTTCTCCTCACTTTTGCACACTTAACTTTGCTTGTTTCAGCCAATTAAGACAGGCCGTCCCATCCTTTCAAGTAGTGGCTGTATAAATGTATCTTATTTGCTGCTATAGTTACTTGGTTGGGTAGAAGCAGTGGCTAACGTTAGCTAACCTGGGCTAGATACTGATGTGTAACTAACATTGGAGATTCAGCTTTAACAGTAAAAGTGAAGTATGCCAAAAAATAAGCACAGCCAGGTATGCATAATGGTTTATTAAAGTTACTCACTCAACAAACTGGAAAATTGAATGTGCCATTGGTCCATAATTACCACCTTCTGCCACAGTGGCCAATTTCAGCATAAAGTACCAAAGCTAACCAAACTACCTCAGCTGGCTCTGTTTTAATGCGAAGGAGCAGCAGCTCTACTCTGAGCTCCCTCTGGCTAAATAGTTTAATTGAACTTGTACAAATCTCTCAACAGAGATAGAGAGTGATTTTCACTGAGGGAGAGCGAGAAAGTGAGACATAGCAGGACCTGTAGAATCTCACCTCAGTGTAATGAATCAGTTAAATTTTGGAGACTCATACATTCAATCCATAAACCTGCATTAACAGATTTCATGATCATTAAGGGCGGTCGAAACAAACACAAAACTGACATGCTAAAACCTTTTTATTATATAGTTAGCAAAAAGTTACCTATTTAGTAATCCAGCAGATACAGAATAACATTAGCACTGATATGGAGTTGAGTTTCAGGTCCAATTGAGGAATGTATAAGTCCAATATTCACTCTCCTTTTGGCTTAGTATTTGATCTCTGTCAGTACCTGGGGAAAACTACCTGGCTCTTTAGTAGCTAAATGCTCAGCTAATCTCACCAGCGAGTTGCTAACTGCCTGTTTGGAGCTGCGTAGCATAAAAGCATTTGACCTCTTTCACAGAAAACAGCTGCTTGCTGCATCTAAAAAAAACAGTGAATCAAAGCAATTTAGTTGCAGATCATAAAACCAAAACAATGAGCTGGAAGTAGTCTTGTGATGAACTGATTACATAAAAATATAGATTAGAATTAGAGAAGTATCCTATTAAACCTATAAGTTGCATGTTTAATAGGAACTTTGTACAAGTAATTAGTAATAAATGTATTGCAAACATTTGCAGAGGGATAATTTTGATCAAAACCCTTTGCAGTAATCTAAAACTCAAAACCCATTTGTAGCTCCGGTGACAACACCATCCACTCATATTTTTTCTCTCCTGATTTAGGGCCAGTGTGAGGTTGGTCTCGATTTGGCTCGGCAGTGCTGGCTGTCTCCCAAAACATCTCTTTGGGCTCATCAGCCCTGGATTCCTGGATGTTACCCACACTGCAGGAGGAAGTGATGCGATGGTGGAGGAAAAGGGGTTGAGAGAGTTGAAAACAAAGCCATCAATGTGATTGGTTGTCTGGACAGAGGCCAAAGCCAGGACAGAAGGTGGGAGGGAAAGTGAGAGAGAGATAGAGAGGGAGGGAAGAAGGAACAGATATAGGGAGGGGGAAATTGTCTTCAAGCCTTTTAAGTGCCCTCTGGAGGGGTCAAGAGGATGCCAAATCTGTGGGGTGTCTCAGTACTGGCTCTCAGCATGTGTGTGAGTATCCTTCTGTATACCTGTCTGTGCCGATCTGTGTTCATCTGTCCGTTTGTCCTGTGTTTGTACCTACACTGTGCATGTGCATTTGGAGAGTGCATAATTGCCCCCAAGGGTATGAACGCACATACCCTCCTGTATGTCATGCGTGGAATGTGTACATGTACAGTGTGTGGGGGAGATTTTCATGTACTTACATGTGATGTCATGTCCACCACTCGGGTTTGTCCACCAGTGTGAGCAGTCATCACAGCAAAAGGTTGATTTGGATAACACTTTTTAGTTGGAGATTCAATTATGCCATTGAGAGTATGAAGAGCTCCATTACTATTCTCTCTCTCCACTTTATTTACTGTCCCTCCAGCCAAATGGATATGAAGAGGGCTAGACTGCCTGTCAGTATGTGACCTTCTGTGCCCTTATTTTTTTAACATTTTGTTCAAAGTCAGTCCAAAAAGAGAAACCCTGGTAGCCAAATCAGCATGCAAGCGCCCACTGAGAAAGCGTGTGATAAGGTATGTATGCGGTGACCAACACAAGTGCAAACTTCACATCATGGGTAGGGTCAGTTCTCTTTAACTTCATTCAAATCCAAATGTGAAATGAACACGTTTCACTTTCATTAGTGACAGTATTCATTGTGCTCAGTTTCATTTAAGATAAGGCCTTTCAAGAGAAATAACCTTTCAAGAGAGCAAGTTTTTCATTAAAAATCCTCGAAAATGAATTGTTTAATTTGGTGTCAATTGACAGCAAGCATGCTTCACCTTATAGTACTCATTCTCACACAGAGATCACATTTCATCTAGTGGAGTTAGTTCTGCACAAGGATCCCTTAACTCAGATTCACTGGCATGGAATTAAATATGTGGTCAACGACAGGACTGTGACAAAACATTTTTTCATACAACCACAAACAACTGACAGTGGCTTTTTAGTAACCCCAATGGTAATGCCAATGAATTGACGAGTACTGTTATCACATTTAACATTTTAACTATCCGTGTTAGCAAGCTAACATTTGCTTATTTGCAACATTTAAACACAGTTTTGCATATTTGGTCATAAACCAATGCTGGACATAAAAACATTTGACCCTACTGATAGGGCTAGAATGAAAAGTTAAGAAATCAATTAAAACTTATCCTGATGGAGACATGAATGTTACAACTAAATTCCATGCAATTCATTAAATAGGATAGTTGTTCACTCTAAACCACACAAATGTCAACCAGAAGTCTTAAACTTACAGTCAAGGGATCACTAATGTCTGTAGGCTTCATCTCCTGGGGAACTTGAATATCATGGCAATCCACCGAATAGTTGTTGAGATTTTTCAGGCTGGACCAGTATGTTGCGCTGACCAAGAGACTGACATTGTCATCCCTATAGCCATGCAGCTAGTATGGCAAAAAAACAAAATATATTCTAGTTCTTGCATATCACCACTCTTCAGATAGAATGAGCACATTATAATCTGAAACTACTACTATTCATTTCACAGGCAATGGACACAGGAACATTCAGCAAACTAAAAGTGTACTTTCAGCACAATGTGTGCGTTCATTACTTTCAGCAATTTTGGTTGTTAATCCATCGCTCATGGCTTATTCAACCATTCATCCATTATTACAAACGCTATCTATTTTAACGAATTCATTACTTTTAGCTAAGTATTTAAACTGTCAACTCGTGACTTTTGAAGCTAGCTATATTTCAACTTCATTATTTTGAGTTAATTATTTCAGCTTTTAGGTTTAGGGTAGGTTAACCCTAACCCAATTGTTACCCAATTGTGTACTTCATTAATCCACAAGGGGGGAGTTCTTTATTTTAGCTAGCTATTTTAACCACTGAGCTATGCTTATTTTTAACTAATTATCATGCAGTCTCTTTCGCAAAGGCACCCTTAAGGTCTTTTCACACGGGAAGCGACACTCTGCCTGCGTAGTCACCTGGCCCCGCGGGGTCGCTCAGCGCTTCTCAACAGACACTGAGACAAGCGCTCTGTGAGTGAACGGAAGGCGGTCTGGTGACCACGGCAACAGCTTCTGTGCGTCACTGTATTCCTTCATAGCCTAGCTTAAAGTAAAACTATAAGCAACGTTCGTTGATAGGCTATATTATTATATTATATATATTATTCGTATTCATATATCTGACAAATGCCGTCCTGTTAATGTCCAGATAACTGTTCAGTGAGAACTTATATATTTCAGTGAAGTCACAGACGTCGAGAATCATTCTGAAATACATCATTTTTTTTGTGCTGCGCGTCGCCTAGGCTACACAAATTTCAAGTTAATTCATGTTTGGCAGGGGCGGGCGTGTGCATGAGACGAGCACGACCGTGACAGTTTCACGGAAACATGCCCGCTTGTCGCTATGCCTGTCACAATGCCTGTCGCTCTCATTGAAAATGAATTACGAAGCACGTAAATCATTTACTGTGTGAGAAGTCCTTTAAGGCGTAACAAGGTTGGTGAGAGGTGTGTAGTCAACATACAATATTTTAGCTGGTAGCTTACTGGTTATTAGGACAGTAAAAATACCTATAAAAATCCCTCCTAAACACAAGATTTGATCATGTCATAAATTCTATTCTAATAAGTAGAGAGTTGAGCTACTCCTAAATCTTTCCACATATCCCCTGGAACTACAGGCGGTATGTGGAAAGTAATAACTAAGTAATAACTGGTGTATACAGTAAGTACATGAGGCCGCATGTGTGCATGTGTTTGTTGTGCCTCATCTACCATCTTGCCTCAGCTCTGACCATGCTCCTCGGTGGGTGGGCAGGCGGGCGTGTGTGTGTGCGTGTGTGTGTACTCGGCAGTCCAACAGGCAGGCCGGGGCTCACGGAGCAGATTGCCTGGCTGCTAAAGAGGTGCTGAGGCCTGTGGTGCTCCCCCACCCCTCCACCCCCTCTTTCAACCACCTAGTGGAGCTCCGCAGATGCCCAGGTACAATAAGCGCTCTTGTGCACACAAGCCCCTGCCAGTATACGGGACGGGTGGAAGGAGAAGTGACAAGCACGGCCCCACGCTGGTCTCCAAGCTGTCCTGCAGATCTGCGCCCTGCAATGCTCTCTCCCTCGCTCAGTTCACTTTTTATCTCTCTCATTCTCTTCCACTCAGTGAGTCCAATGTTACCCCAAACTGGATTGAGAAAGAAATGTGGAAGAGGGTGAAAACAGGGACAGATAGAAGGGAGGGCACAAGGGGGGAGGAAGGAGGCCCAGTGTGAAAGAATTGTGTTGACAGTGGGAGAGCCGGAACAGAACGGTGAATGCCCTTCATTATGAACAGTTGGAGGCCGCGCGTGGCAACCCACATCTGTCTTACTCATGTTTGTGTGTATGAGTGTGTGTATTATTTTCTCTTGTCTATTTGCTCTCTCCTCTTCTTCCAACCTTTCTTATTGAAACACCTCTAAATCACTGCCGCCTCATAACCATTTCTTCATTACAATTCTCTTGATGGAAAAAGCAGTTTTCACTGTAGCTCAACTAATTTGGTGTGAATGATTTTTGTCCTATTTTTCAGAAAATGACAAATGGATGGTCAAACGTTGCCTCTGTCTAATGTAATGTAATGAATTCTATAGAATGGCTCACACTGACTTCATCACCCACAGTGTTTCATATGTTCACTGCTGTCAATCGCATTATCCCGGGAGATGTTAAAATCACGTTTTAAAAAAGCAAGGCAGGCAAATCATGATTTATAGGGAAGTAAACTAAAAAGAAGGGATGGAGAAAGAGAGCCTGGCAGAAGGACAAACAGAAGGAGTGTGAGCGGAAAAACACAAGAGAAGGTGAAAATGGCAGAAAGGACATGCATAGTGTGAACACAAACCCATTTTGGCTGTGAATCGCCACTTTTGTTTGGCATGGCATCGGCCAGTGACAGTGGCATGATGGGGTTTATGGTGACAAACCTTATGACAGGAGATGTCAGAGCTCTGTGGTGAAACAGCACATATGGGCAGGCTGCTGCAGCGAGCCAAGTATCAGGATGTGAGTAAGTAAAGTAGGACAAAGGCAGTGAAAGAGAAAGATACTCTTTACTAGTGACTCTTTAAATGTTTTAATGCTTAATCACTTTTGGATTATCAATTTTAGCTTCAGTTTTGTTTTACTTGTAAATTTCGAATGTGTTTTGTACCGAATTAAAAGCCAGGAAGCATTATGCATTGCACAAAAGCAACTTTTTCAACATATTATATTTTTGTTTTATATCATGTATACAATTTTTATATAGTGTTACTAGAAATCCACAAGAAATGAACACATTTGGAACATGACGGGGTACTTGAGCTCATGTGATAGGGACGTGTGAGGTAGGTCAGACAAAAGCAGTTGAGAACCTCTGAGCACAATCTTCTTACAGTCAAACACAAAACCCACATCTGACTTAAATAAACATCCTGCAAATTAACAATTCAGTGCCGAAACAATATGGATATCTTTTTTTATTCGTGTTCTACAAAAGCAGTGGCAACAGCTGTTCAGGCCATAGCAATTTGTATGAGAGTTAGCAAAACAAAACAGCCCAAAATGTGTAGCTAACTAGCAGTTGACATCCCCGTATCCCTTGAGGTCACTTCCTCCCACGCCTCCAGAATGCATTCTCCAGATAGGCACGAGGCCTCCCAAACTCACCCCCCCCCCCCACACCTCCGCCTCCACTTCCCATTCCTCAGTGGAAGTGCTCAGGGCGTCTGGAGTAAGGAGTGAACAGCTGTTTGAATTAAATCTGCAAGAGTGAGTCTAGACGGGGCCAGGTTTATTGAAGCGATGTCGACTGTCAGATTGATGGAAGACAAGGGGGGAGATGGCTCGGCTTGTTACAGGCAAAGCCAAACTGGAATCTCTGCCTGTAAGCTGCTGTAAATCTTGTCTGTTTGATGGGGAGATTAGTTGTAATTCTGAGGACATAAATACGGTGTTAGCTTGGAAGTGATGCTGGCCGGAAAACATGAACATAAGGATATAGAGAGTTAGCCCAAACACATACTGTAGATATTCGGTTTGCTACAGTATGTGCAATCCTGATATCCATTCGGCACTAATTCAAAAACACCATCTTTACAAATCAAAAGTAAAAGTAAAGATAACTTATTTTCTTTCCACAAATTTGTGGAGAGTGGTACTTGCGTATTTGGTGTATCCAGACAGTAGTATAACCCTATCAAACCCATTTGTCAACCAAATCCTAAAACCCCAAACTGACTGATGTATCACCCGAAATACATTTTGTAATGAAACATTTTCACTTATCACTCGAAAAGGAAGACAGGTGTCAAAGTATGAATTCGAACATTAAAACTGGATTAAGACAGATGTAGACAGTTTGAAGGACATTAAATAAAAATAATTTAGAAAATAAGAGAGATAAAATGTCATTGAGCATAGATTGGTATCTTTTCTATAAATTAAAGCTTTTACAAACAGAAGAAATGTATTTTTCTTTTGCTGATATTATTACAGTTTTTAGCATCGGTGTTTGGATTCATTTTCTAATGTTCTCTCAGATGATTAGTAATAAATTAGTGATATAAAATAAATCATTAAACTGAATGGTGACTGACGAAATCTAGAAGTAACTTCACACATTCCTTTCTTGTCTGCGTTCGTTGCACATATTCAGACAGACAGATGAATTCCTTGTAATGTGATGAGAAGTTAATAAAATAAAAAAAGTGTCTGATTCATAAACTAACCTGAATAATATTTGAGGACATTTTCAATAAATTACTGTGGAAAAAAAATGAAAACATGGCACAGTTAGCCTGAGTACTTTACGAAGTGAGGCAGAATAATCTTTTTGTTACTACAGTTGCTCAAACAAAGTGAATCAATTCCATGCAGTCTACAGGTGCTACTGAATGCTTTGCCAGAACCATGTAGACTTTTGGGCTAACATTGACACATTTAATGATGTGGATCAATGTCCATTTGAAATCTTGGCTTCCTAAGTAGTTGACTCTCTGTCTTAGGTTTGTCATAAGGCTTTCATTGTGTGCATTTGTGTCTTGGTGAGTGTGCCGTTATGTTACAGCCTGTATTTCCCCTGCATTTGTGTGGTAGCATCTGCAGCAGTGTATACAGTGTGTACGTGTGCATGGGTGTGTGTGTGTGTGTGTGTGCGCGCGTAAGAGGTGTGGACGCTGATCGTGTCTCACCAACTCTTTTGAAAGTGACTCTGACAGTTTGGATAACAGTGTAACCCTGCTTCCTCACTGCCCACACACATAAAGACACACAGACACTGCGCCACAGTCACATTGCCTTCAGATGGTGGGCTCCTCCGACGCCAAGTGTTAGGGGCCAGCTTATAATTAACTTGCCTGCCAAGTGGTATTATATATCATCAAGGGCTTGACATTGGCCTAGAGGAAGTCCAAAAAAGTGGCAGTGCTATTGTTCGTCGCCTAATAAGGTCAGTGCGTGGCATGGTAAATTACAGTTATTTCTTCCATCTAGACAACAAATGTGGTCAGGCGTCAACTCCTGCTTCTCACATGAAAGTTTCTGGGCCTGAAGGAGGAAGCAACCAGGTCTGATTTGCTGTGCAGAATCAGTGAGGGTGGAGTGCGCGTGTCACAGCAAAAATACTGTTCAATTATTTTCTCAAGGAGGAGACAGAAATACATGGAGGTACGAGAGAGAAGAAGGAGTACTAGTGACTTCTAAGCCAAATGATGGCAATTAATGTTGTTGTTTATCAGCTTGAGGCAGATTTTTCTTCTTCAATTAACGCAGTGTGAGCGTACTCATGTGGTTTGATGAGTGCCTTATCCATCTAAGTGGACACACTTGCGCATGCACTGCACTGTCTCTGTCTCCTCCTGCTTATGTCTCTGACTATTCCTCTCTGCACTGTTCCGTATGAGTCAAAAATCCACACTATTACTCTACTGTTATTATGAAGTACACTGTACACTATATAATAAATATTTATAATGTGCTGTTTAGTATAACAGAATTGTATGTTTTTGTATGTGCAATTTTGAGCAATTTTGTACAACTCACTTTGGAAAGTTAATGTAAAACAATTTAAACTGTGTGAAATGTAAAGAGAAATGCATGCTATCAGCATTATATGTACTTAATTCTGACCCTTTTCCATTGTGACCACATGACATACTGTTGAGAATTAGTATGTAGTTAAGTTTTGAGAAGATCACTGCACTCACAAACACAACCAGTTGCAAGAAGGCCAACAACATCAACAAAGAAAGGATCTGTACATTTAGGGCAAATGCAGGTATTTGATAACACAAGGCAAGCGGGTCACGACTGTGTGTTTCTGTCCTGTGTAGGTTTTTTTTTCTGGCCCAGTGGTACAACACCTGTCCATTAGATGTCTTAACTGAGTTGCCTGCCCTGTACATCACCACACCTGCTCCGAACTACCCAATTGTTAAAGTAAAAGTTCAACATTTTGAGAAATTCTTGTATTTGTATTCTTGTGGGGAGTCAAATGAGAAGTGCTAGAACCATTGCTGTGCTAGTTGTCAAGAAATCCGCAAAACAACCTCCCCAAAAATGTGTAGTATTATACTATTTTAACCTTCACACAGTCAGACTAGCTGTTTCCCTGTTTCCGGTCCCTGTGCTAAGCTAAGCTTACCACCTGCTGGCTGTAGCCTTACACACAATTATGAGAGTGGTATCAATCTTCTCATCTAACTGTCCGCCAGAAAGCAAATAAGCACATATTCCAAAATACCAAACTTTTCCTTTAACACTGTCTAACTTCCCTTTCTATTCAAGCCTTCCATTTCACCCTGCCTGCTGTCTGTAATGTGTACTTGATTGCCAATCTTATTCTGTTTTCTTACCTGATCCCATCTGCCCATTAAGCCTGATTACAGCGTAAACAGCTTTTTAAAACCTGCCTTGCTTATTACGGTTGCTTTTAGGTTTGGGTCCTACCCGCATACTACAAAGCCATCTCCACAATCTGCTCAAATCTTCTCCATGCCAATCATGCACACCCCCACTAAAAGCTCAATCTGCTACCCTTTTTACCTATTTTAAACCCCAGAATGGGAGAGCAAAGTATACACCTATACAATGAACTCTGAATTCTGGAACATCAGAAGAGACGGCATTGCCAATGAATCAAGCCTAAGTGCATCGTGATTTAGTGAAGTCAAAGAGCCCATGCATTACAGCACAACACAAGCACATATAGTAGCACAGGGGTTTTAGATTCAGAGGTGTGGGCAAGGCTGTGTCTGCACAGTTACGGGGGAATTTATGCTGGCAAAGAGAAAGGCAAAAATGTGATCTCTGTGATTGGCACTTGGTTGATGAATAGTATTGGACCTCATTTTTAGATCAGCTGGTGTCATTTCGGTATAAAATGAAGGCAGGATGTTGCAATAAGTTGAATGACAATAAATTTAAGAGATTCTAAGAGGCACTAAGCTGTGTAAAGTTGGTCAGACGGAGGCTACAGTTGTCCTCACTGCCTCCCTTCTGTCTCCCTCCTCATTCATTTGGATGGTGTAATAGGGCTGAGGCGATTGATTGATTCCCGGGGACAGATGGCATGTACCCAAGACGGGCATTTCTGCCTCTATCCAATAATGTGGTGAGTTGCTCTGCTGTATTGCATTAAATTACAATTTTGAATTTTGTGTTGTCCCTGTTATAGCCAAAGTTTTTTTGTGTTTCAGATAAAAAAAAGAGAAATGTGATGCTGAACTGTGTGTGTAGCTGTATGCATGCACGTACAGCAGCCTTTTCTATCCAGGTGGCACCTGTATTCCATCTGGAGTCCTCAACTCTTTCTAATCTTGGAAATTAGGACATTAAGGGTAATAGAGATCTAAATTACATTCATCTAATATTACCATTGCCTCTCACAATTACACACTATGGATTAAACGAATCATTTAAGTTGTGGTAGCTATTCAAGTTGAATGTCACCTCAGCAGGCGTCACCCCCATAAAGTCCAACATTGATTGAAATGGTATATTACCTCCAGTAGGTGTATGGGCCCTCTGTGCCTATTGATACACACCTTTGTGTGATGGATGACATAAGTATGCTGAAGCCATACTTAAGCTGTAATGATCTGTACAGTTAAGAGGTAAAACTCTTAGCCAATTGGAACAAAACAAGCAGAGGGAGTATTGCAGATTCTAACCTTACTCCTTCTCACTTAGGGTTCCCTTCATCTCAGTCACCATTTTGTACTCTTATAGCTATTCCCCCGCATTACTCTCTTCTAGACTTACAACAAACTAATTCCTGCGTGTTTCGCACAGACTGTGAATAATGGGAGGGACAAAAAGGGCCGCTCAGCAGCAATAGTCGTACAGGCTCTGAGCACTGTTTTGTTAGGCTTGACTAGCTTTTGTAATTATGTTTTCCCAGCAACCTCTCCTGACCATGTATAGCCCAAAACTGTGGAATTCAAGTTACTGGAGTATAAAACGCATTCCATTTGGCAATATAATCACTAGCAAGTCTATTTAAATGGTAGGAGACTTTGTTTCATTTCATGCATAGCCCGTTTAAGTAAGTGAAAATGGGTTATTTCTATCAACTTTGCACAGCAGAATCATTTAATCCAAGGGGCTGTGCAACTTGCTGAAAGTAAGCCCATGTGGTGGACTGTCAAACAAAATGGTGACTTATGCTAAAGACTAATTACACTGTAAATGCACTTTTGTTAAACATGTTACATTGGTTTCCAATCATGGTGTATTCTTCTCCTTGACTTCAAGCATATTAATTTGCTTTGGATACTTTGAAAAACCCTAATTACAAATGATTATACTTATATTGTCCAACTATAGGCTGCTACTTTCATGCTATTGAAAGGAGAGACATCGCTTGGCTTTGATGTCTCTAAGCTAGTTGTGTAACATCTTGTCACTATAGGCTTTTGTGTTTTGCACCGTGGCGTAATTACTGTTAATGGTTATTTCAAATGGTGGTATCTTCACAACAGCAATGTGAGAAAAATGTCACCAAATCCCAATAAACTTATCTCACAGGCCCTAATTACCTCAGCTTAATGAGTTACAATCAACAGATCTTGCCAGCAACCTCCCAGTAGCATCCCAGAGCCTGTTTGGTTCAGAGGTTGGAGGTGGGGGAGCGCTGTTCCTTAATGAAACCCAGCATGGAGTCCCCCAAAAAGCTGAACACAGTGATTAGAAGCTTACACAAACACACTAAAAGGCTGCAAACAGTGATTAGTATGTAATTGTAATCCTGTAAAGGAAAAGGGGATCTCCGTCTTTGTATCAGTAGAGGAAGGGGTTAATTAAGAACAGGGAATCACAGTGGGTTACACGATGGTCATGAAAGAAGAAGAAATATTTAATATTCATTAATACTCATTTCAGTTGCTGAAAATAATTGCCACGTTCTAACTTTGCAGATTACACTTTGAAATTGACTGAGCCAAAATAATGGAATAATTTTCTGTTTACACTGGCTCAGCTAAGTACTCGCAACTGACTGCTTACAGACACTCTTCTCCTGCCTGAACAGCAATAGAGGAAATGCTGAAGGAAGAACAAAAGCCAGTGAAAAAGGATAGCCTTGAACAAATGTCATTCAGATTGTCTCAAAGGCCCCCTACTCTCTCTCTCTCTCACTCTCTCTCTCTCTCTATCTATCTATCGTCATCATCAAGGCCATTATGGGGTCAACAGATTATCTCTGCATGTGTCATTTAAGGTTTGGTGACTGCTGACAGGGTCAACACTTTGTTCCGTGTTCTCTAACAGGCAGACAGGGCCACTCTGCAGCCTCATTGGCTATCCCACTTCTTCCCCTCTGTCTATCCAACTGAGGGGCGGGATCGCGTAGGAATCTTCCCCAGAGGCCTTCTGATGATGACAGGGGCCTCCTCTGAAGCTCATTAAGAATATCATCTGGAGGAGACTCCCTTATAAGCACATAAAAGACACTGTCTGGATGTACAAGCAGCTGAAGCATGTCCTCACAGGGATTACGGGCCAATGAGTGTGAAGTGGAGCAGCTCATGGACGGGCCCTCAAATCCTCAACCCCAGTGCATCACACAGTTGTTCGAAGAACTGAGAGCTGTGGATAGACTATATCCACTGATATAAGCACAAGATGTTGCCAGTTCATGCAAATGGAACACTTGAACGAAGCAGCGGAGTGTCGTGACTCTGACGATCATGTCAGCATAACAAGACTGTTGCCCCTGACCCCCAACGCGCCTGCTAGCTTCCTCCGTCCCTCGCTGTCTTCCTCTCTCACTCCCCCTCTCCTTCTGCTCATGTCGGCGGAGAGTCAAAGTTCTCCCTTAATCAGCACAATGCTCTCGGTGGCAGGTGTTAGTGAGCGTTTTTTCCCTGGCATCTTGATCACCCCAGAGGGAGCTCGCTGGCCTCCGATGCTGGGCGCACAGCAGGAGATGTCATCGGGAGGAGAGCCACCCACGGCGGCGACAGAATCAGGCAAATTGCTCTCTCCACAGCGAGAGGGAAAGGTTAGGGCCACAGGATGAATCCAAGCTGCGATTCAATGGCCAGAGTTACAGTAGGAGGTTAGCAAGTAGCTTTTGTGTTATCGTGTAGCTCACAGGTAGCAGCTTGCATAAATATGAGTGAGCGATAACAATATGGCCCCAAACAAATGTGAGGAGGACGTCTGATGAGTAAGAATGCCGATAACAAAAAGTTGTGTGCATTTTTTATGTATCCCAAGTCTCCATTTAGGTTAATTTTCCAAATAAAGGTTTAAAAGTGATTATGTAACTTTGACAACTTTGCCTCTCTCAGTGTAACAGTGTATAGTTTGGGCCCCTTGTCACATTTCAGATATCTATGAGAAATTTATGTTGCAGAACAATGTTTTTGTTCTCCTTTTGTACCATTTTACCATCTCTATTTTCTTTCTATTTTCCTTCAACATCCCTTTGACAATGCTGAGTCTGTGGTGGCCAGTGCTATCCTGTTTGCTGTTGCATGCTGTGGCAGCAGGTTGGAGGTAGCTGACGCTGACAGACTCAACAAACTGATCCACATGGCCAGTGACGTTGTGGGGGTAAAGCTGGACTCCCTGTCGGTGGTGTCAGAAAGAAAGATGCTGTCCAAGCTACATGTCATTTTGGACAATGTCTCCCACCCACTCCATGACGTGCTGCTCAAACACAGGAGCACTTTCAGTGCAAGACTCGTCCCACAAAAAAGCACCACAGAGCGCCACAGGAAGTCATTCCTGTCTGTGGCCATCAGACCCTTTAACTCCTCCTTCAAAGTGTCTGACACACTGACACTTAGTTATTAAACTGCACATTGTAGTGCAATACTTCACATTCTGTGCATTATTATCTGTTTTAATCAACATACAACATTCTCTACTGCAATTCTGCTTCTATTTACTCACTGTTCTTCAGTGACCCCTAGTTTGGGAACCAGTGATCTAAACTACCTTACTGTATATACAGTAGTTAAAACAAGCTCAAATTGTTTGCATCAGTATTGACATTCTAATAATGTCATATCAGTCACAGGGGCAATTTTTGTATGTAACAAGTACTTTTACTTTTGATACTATAAGAGCAATAATTCTATACTTTTGTCAGTTTTGAATGCAGAACTTCAACTTGTTCTGGAGTATTTTTACATTAATGTAGAGGTACTTTTGCTTGGGTATGGTATACATTCTATGTAATTAATTTTCAACCTGTGCAAATGCGTCTTCACCTGTCTCCGATTTTCTGTTTCCCTCCAGTCACATTTTTTCTTGTGATGTTGATGCATACATTTGGCCCTCTAAATTTTGCTTCACGTTCTGCTTGAACTCAAGTTTAGATGGTACAACTAATTGGATGACTGCTTCATCCATACTGTTTGTAAGAAAAGCTTTAAGACTGTTTTCACCTGAGCAGTTTTGCTAATGACTATTTCCATAAATTAAAGTAGGAAAATTACATTACACAGGTGCTCTTTATTCATAAAATATATTCCTAATTTTTAGCAGTTAATTTCACAATGCTGACCACCAGTGATTGTCAAATGTATTATTATTACTTTGGTTTTATTATATTTTTACAGCGCTGTAGGTGGCATTCACTTATCTGTAAAATCTGCCACATGCGAAATATTTAATGCACATATAGTGGTAGCTTTTATTATGTGATGTATACCTTCACTTTATCACTCAGGCTTTTGAGTCAATATATCCCCCTCTTGGGACCAGCTTAGATTTGTCACATTACTTGCTGTCATGCTGCCTAGAGGGGGGTTACTTTCAAGTTAATGGAATAATAGATTTTGGAGTCAACTCCTAAAAAGTGAAGAGAAAGCACTTCTTTTGTAAATTTACTTTTGCACCAATATCCAACAGTCACACAGGGAGATTTTTGTCGTTTCCCTAGATTGCACGGTAGCTCTGCATATGTATACAAAAAAGACAGCTGCTAGGCTGCCCCCTTGACCAGTCCCCCAGTACTGGGGAGCGTCATCGCAGGCTAATGGGACCATTTTTGCAAATGTCGAATATAGGTCGAGTGCCCGAAATGTAAGAGGCACAGGATGGTGTCTCTAGGATTTTAGGATGCTGTGATATAGACTCTGCAGAATACATATGCTCGCTGCCGTTCTGCTTACAAGGTAAATTGTTGAGCTTTCTACAGTGATACAAGGAGAGAGAAACTGATTTGGTGAGCTGCTCAACAGCGCGCTCTCTTTCCTGCAGCTTCTGCTGGAGAGGGCTCTGTCACATTCAACTATCAAAGCGTATGCGTCAGCAATCTCTGCTTGTCATGAAGGCTTTGGGGAAAGATTGGTTTCTAACATCCTCTCCTGAAAATTTTCCAACATGGCATGAGGCGGAAATGTGTGGTGATGCGCTCCTCTGCTCCTCAGCGGGAACAGCCCGTGGATCTGTCAAAGGCCCTTTCAACAGAGCCGTTCAGGACCGATGGGCAGATGTCTCTCAGGTTGTTGTCAATTAAGACAGCAGTTTGTGTGCACGTTTGGTCCGCTTGAGCTGCATGCTTATCAGAAGGGACCAAAGAGATGCCCCTCCGAACCTTTATGCCAATTCAGCGTTCATTCATTCCTCATCCCACAGGGGAGAGAGAGAAGAGATCCATCATATGTCTTCTGTGTGACATGCGTTGACATATTATTGAGAAGCTCATGGCTGCAGTACCCACAGCAGCTTGTTCTCTGTTATGTGGAGAGGATAAACCTCCATAAGCTCAGCCACTCCTGCGTGATAGCATGACATGACAATTGGGAGGCCACCTGCCTTTGTTGCTCATTCTTTCTCAGTCTTAAGCAAGTGGAGTATGTATAGCGTATGAAGGAAAATTGTGTAAAGGTGTCACGGTCGAAACCCTGATCTTTCAACAGGTGATTCTCCCTCTTTCTTCATTGCTTAGAAATAAATGAATGTGATGAGCGGTGACTCATTCCAAACCAGTTGTGTTCTTTTTAATCTTTCTCAGCATTCAGTATTAGGTAGTTACAAAGGACCTATGAACTAGACAAAGTAGAGAATAGAGTTGAATGCATACACAACCTCACCCCTTATCTCACACTTCTGCTAAGTTGATTATTTTCTGACTGTTACACCTGTTCAGTCACATACTGGGGTCTTTATTCTTTCTGTTGAGTACTTGGCCTATGGGTCTATGGGCTTACAATGCTAGGCTGCATATGTTGGCTATGCTGCTACCATATCCTGCTTTTCAGGAAGGACAGGTGGGGTAAACAGGTCTTAGCAGTCTTAGCATACTTGTTGACAATGGTGTGATGACAAAGGCTGCTCCTTGATCAAAAGAGGTTTCTCAGAGTTACTGAAGACTTAATGGATGAATAGCAGGCTAACAATGGCCCTTTAATTTTTATCAATTGGACAGAATAGTTACTTTTAGGCTGACTAGCTAGCTGAGTTTACAGCCATGCTAGCTTCTCCACTGTTGCCTGTGTAAGCACCACTCTGTATGCAGAGCTAAATGCTAAAGTCAGCATTGCAAAATGCTTGTAAAGACAATGACACCATGCTGATTACCTTTGATAAATATCTTAGATTAGTATTTATGCTGATTGCTGATTACCTTTTTAGTATTTTAGCATGCTAATTAGCGCTAAACACACAAAGTTGAGGCTGATGGGAATGTCATTAGATATTTATAATATATAGCTGATTTTTGGTCATAAAAGTTTTGGACAGGTGATAACCTTTATCTGATGATTGCACAAGATGAAGGATGAACATGAATGTTTGTACCAAATGTCATGGAGGAAGTCAGGTGGTCACCAAAATTTAGTATGGGCACCATGAGGTTTTATAGCAGTCCATCGACTAGTCATGTCAAAAATAAAGAAACAATTGTTGAAAACATGTTTGATAGTCAATGACTGAAGCAGTTGCTGATATCAGAAATATCAAAGACAGGGGCAGACCTATAATCTTTACTCACTTTTCGCTCATCTGTTGGCCTTGTAGCCTGTATGACGCCTCAGAGTGGATTTAAAGAAAATGTGGGTCGAGTATTACCGGCCAAAATATCTTGAGCTCTATCTTGGGGCTTCCTCTCTCTGCCCTCGCTCTTTCCCCTCATCTGCTCTCTCTTTCTAATTAGCTTCTACAGCGAGTGCAGACTGGACAGGGCCCTATAATAGAGCCAGATGTTCGAGGAGATTTCACCCCGCAGGGGAATGTTTTGTTTACTACAAGATGAAAACAACTCTCTTGCCCTCACTTTCCTTTTGGGGTTGTTTATGTGCAGAACCACACTTCCCCCCTGCTATGGCTGAGTTTTAGATGCCAAAAAAACAGTTGAAACAGAAGTTTTATTTTTTAATATTACTGACTTAGACTTATCTGACTAAAGTGCAATTTTTCTACTTTAAAACATGAAAAAAATGCTTCCCATATTACTTTAGATAAATAACACAGTGCACAATCCATACCATTGAAATCCATATTGGTTGCATCAGCATAAAAGTCATCCCTTACCTTCTCTGTTTTCCGCTCATCCAACATAGCGTGACAACCATTATCTAGCTCAACACTTATCACCACAAAATTGACATGTAACCCATTTCTGGGATGATTAATTTAGCTTTGGTGTGGCCTGCCGGAGGATCAGTCTTAATCAGCGGAGAGAGAGAAAGGGCTAGAGAGCCTGGGTCTATACATCAGCCGCTGCAGAAAAACAAATATAGACACTTGGAATCAACTCTATCTGCATCTCAGGCTGATTCTTGGAGCAGGATTAGGAGGCTGGGTCGATGAGTCCGATGCAGAGTGTCACTGCCGGCGTATGTGATTGGACAGTAATACCCTCACACTCGTCAGCATCTTAAGATCCACTGAGGCTGTAATTGGGTAGTGCTCAAGACTCAAACAACTGATAAGGTCGATTAGTCGTACAGCATTGGAGGGCAGCGGAGGGCTTTATAAGAATCAGGCAGAGATGAGATGAACTCCACAAGGGGATCCAAAGTTGATCAGACCATGACACCGAAAAACTCAGTGTTATGAGTGTTATCAGTGTTATGACTATGAATGTTTGGAAAATAGTCACTTTGAATCACTTAAGCAAGTACAAGCAAGCTGGCTGCAGAGGAATAAAGTGAATGATCGAATGGTACCATAGACACAGAAAATAGGATTATTATCATTTGAACAACAACAGCATGTTGGATGTAGGCATTTCAGTTGAAGAAGAGTCAGTAGATTACTGAAGTATATCTAAATCAACTGTATTTTTTTTAAACTTATGAACGCTTTGATTTAAAGACACTCCCAATGAAAACAAAAAGCCAGAACCAAAAGACTGGCCAGTGTTTTCAAAAGTAAGCACATCTGTCCTCGAAAAAAAAAACAACAACGCTCTTTTAAACTCCACTCAGCACAAACCACATGCTTACTTTCTTCCGAAGCTCACCCACCTCATTCTGGTTTCTGAGCACAGAGAGAGAAAAAGCACAATCACATTAGCATGAAGTCAAATCTGCCTTTTGTGAAATGCCAATCCAATTATCACGTTCTCGTTTAGCTCCCGCTTCCTAAATGGAGGTTTTTGCATCTTTTACAAGGATGATGTGCAGTAAAAGGCACATTTATAAACAGTGCGGCCCTCTGGCTTTCCTCTGGGACAATTCGAACTAGGTGGCTAATAAAACAGATCCATAAAAACAGCAGGGGGCCGGGAGTGAGGCCATGTGGAACACAAGCACACAGTGGCATGGGGTCTCCTGGGAAGGGGAACAGAAAGAAAGGATGATCCTTGTCAGTGGCAATGGGTGGTGCTCGAAAGGTCCAACAGTATCAATAATAATAATTACTCTCATGATTGGTTCTGACATGGGCACACCACAAATTAACAAACAATTCTAATTAACAGGGCGGAAAAAAGTATGCATCAAAGGAGTGGAATTGAAAATTTTAAGGGATAAATGCATAGATATAAAAAAGCTGGGAGTCTGGAGGTTGTTTCTGATTTAATTACCAGGAGTATTTGGTGTCATCAACAAAGCCAGATGTTAAATTTACATTTGTTTTAATCACAACTGTGATGTTGTAGTCTTGGCATCATTCCACCAATTTTGGATAGCACAACATGTTCTCACTCACAAATAATCACATATAGACGCATGGTCAAGACCCATTGGCGTCAGTTTGTAATGAAAAGGGGAGCCCCTTAGCGTCAGTTCAACACACTAGGGAAAACCTTGCAGTGTCACCTTTGAATGCAGAAGGTAGGTGTAGAATATTTATATATTAACACTATTTAACAGAAAGGTCAGTGTCAGGAGATCATTAAGGTGGACAGTGGGGCCAAAAAACGGACTTTCAACCATTGATTGAATTTATTTCAGTTATGTAGGTTGCGTCAGTTGTGTAAGTTCCGCACGTAACATTATTCAGTTGTAAGTTAACAGATGTGTTGGGTGTTTTAACCCAAACTATGATCTTTTCCTAAACCTAACCAAACTGCGTTGTTTTACAATGTTAACAAGTACTTTTCTAAGTGTAACCGGACATTGCATATTTACTGTTGCTAACTGCGTGGATGTATATTATTCATTGCTAACTTGACTACGGAGCCCTAAACATTGAAAAACAACGCTAAAGGGGTACCCTGGGTGTTAAAAAGCAATGCCAAGGGGTCTTGATCAAGCGTTCATATGTGATGAGTTGGGAGTGAGCATGAGTTGTATATCGTTACATTTACCAAGGTAAATGTTGAGATCTTTCAAACTCCGTTTGTTGTACAGGCTTTCTGTTAAAAATGGGTAGACTGAAGGCTTGTGCAGACTACACGACTGTCAGCGTCGGTCGATGGCCATGCTATTCACACTATTCATCTTGCTGTCTTGTGACGGGAGTCTTGAAGTCATTGTGGCGTTCACACTACGTGACTGATCAGTGACAGGGGGTCACACACTACACGAGCTGATAGTGGCTATGTCACCCAACGCATGTCTTCAAACCACGTTTTGTCAAGAAAAAACACATGAAATGTGAAAGGGGAAATGACGCTAACCTACTGACAAAAAAGCTGTTGTTTGTTATTATAAAGATAGCAATTATAAAGGCAAAGAATATGGGTAAACACGCAGGTAGCAGGGATTGTCTGAGCTACAGAGAGATCTGGAGGTGAGCAAAAAGTGTTTTGTGGTGAAAAAGTAGCTGTCTGCTCTGCCAGCTGCCTGCTCTCATTGGCTGGATATGGATGTCGAGTCGGTCGACTCCTACAGATATTTGGCTTGCTAGATATCTGGCTGGCATCCGCGATGTGTCTGTGATGCGTTAGGGAGCCGTTTTGATGTGTCTTTGAGTAGTTCACACATAACAACTGACAACCGCAGATCGATCGCTGATTTAGCCCTGATCACAGCCCGGAGGTCGCCGAGCTCACCAACCGGCAAATTTACCGGCAAGAGTACTCTTGGTGAGCACAGTCTTACAGCTCTTTCAGTACAGATGATAATGATGACCAAGCTGTGAAATTGAGCCAAAATTGTAATAAACCAGAATTATCTTTAAATCAGTGGGAGCACCGTAGAAGAACTGGGGGTAAAGGTATTAATATAACACATTTTTAATCTTACAGAAGTGTATGGTATATATAAGTGCGGTATATGTTTGGTGCAAATCCTCCTACTAATGAGAAGCTTTACCGTGTCTGACTCTTGCTAAAGGCTCCTGGTCATTTGTGTTGAACTTTGAGGTTTTTACCACAAAGTTTTTGGAGTGTATATGGCTGGGAGGAAACCCAGCAGACCTCAAATTATCCTCCTCCTTTTTCAGGGTCTTTTCATCATTTCAGCTCTCTTGCACACCATTCCTTTACTCTTGGACATTTTACCCACAGTTATATCTGTTCTCGCTTGCACATTATTTTCTTGCTTTCTTCTTCTTTCCTTGCTCCGGTCCCTGCTTCTGCCAATTTCATGCCAGGCCAGTCCTTGGAGAATCACCAAGGGCATTGAAAACAATCAGACGACTCTTCCCTCTCCCAAAAACAGACCTGAGTTCTTCATAATCAACCATTTACTTCCCCCTGTCACAATTAAAAACGAGCTAGATGGAAATTATTTTTAGACATGGCGCTCGTTTCCTATTTCGCATTTCACAGTTCAAGATTATTTATCTAAACACAGCACTGTGCAAGTGTGCATTCTGTGGCCCGCAGCTATTTTCCACATGGGCAACCGTGAAGTCATATTGACACTAAACATATGGTTGGCCCTGTTTTGAGATACACTTGCAGACTCCCAACGTTTCACTTGTCTTAATGAATAATACCATGGTGGATTCCGGCGTCTGGAATCAGTGGAATTTTTCAACAGCACCAACAGTGCTTTCATGCATGAATTAACGCTGTGCATTTCCATTTTTTCATGGTGCTGGGGAAACACAACGGTTTGTAATTTCATTTGCAATATTATGAGGGAGGGACTAAAAAAGAGACCCATCCCGCTTGTAATAAGTGGCCCATTTTATGATTTCCATTCCAGTTCAGCTGAGTACATCCCGGCACAGTAAAAGATTGAAGCATTTGAACAAAATCAATGATATTTTACGGTACTAAACCGCCAATCCTTAGTGATATATCCCTTTGTTATTGAAATGCATCTCTTTCAGAGGACCCTGGCTTTGTATCAAGACTGGAGCTATTCCTGTGTGCACTGAACGGAAGAAACCTAATACTAAGTGACAGGATAGGAAATGAAAATAATGAGATCTCATAAATATAGTTTGGAAGACAAACCATCCACTGCTGCTCAGGCAAAAGGAGATATTTCTGTCCACAGGCCTAATTTCAGTGACCTCTGAGGTGGAAGGGTAGCTGAAGAGAGAGGGGTGAGAGGGTTTGTACATGAGTGTGAAAGACAAACGTGTATGTACTTTCTTGTGTGTGTTTTTGAAGGTCATATTAAGGAGTAGAATGACATGGTTATTTCCATCCCAAACTGTGCTCTCAAAAACTCCCAACAGCCAAACAGGAAATTGACTCAAAAAGATGATATGCGCTCACAGTCCAGTGCTTTCTAATGAGGGACCATCAACAACATTGGACTGAGCAGAAAAACAACCCTAATGGTGCCAGCAAACCCTTTCAGAACAGCTTGTCACGCCACTGAAAATCTTCAGAACCCCCTTTCCCCCAACACCTGTCCAATGGAAGATTTGGGGGGCTGTGTCCGACAATTTCTGTTGCTTTTCAAGGAAAGCTAACACTACGAATTCATTTTAGGAAAGACTGTCTAAAAATGAGTTATTCCCATATTTAAAATTTTCAAAAAAATTTCCTAAAAGATAAACCTGTGTCCATATGCTACTTTTTACGTGTCAGGTTGAATGTTTGAGATCTACTGGGAGGTAAATTATAAATTCATGCATATGTTTTTGTTTTGAATCTACCACGCCTTGTTATATGTCCACAAACATGTTGACTGCTTCACAGGCTTCATTAAGCATAGTCAAATTAGCAGCTACCTTGGTGTTGGCAATCCCAGTCAAGCTTGTACGTGACAAGTGTCTAAACAATAAAGGCTGTCTTTATTTTCCCTCCACAAAATTTAAAATAATAAATGAAAGACTATGTTAGAGGCACTGTTAGTTTGGCTTCCATTTAACAAGCATCTGTCCTTCTTGACGACTTTCTGTGTTTAATGACTGCTCCCAAAGTTTCTTTTATCCAGCCCAGCCAATGAAATTCGATGATGTCAGTGGTTTGTGTTTTCCTTGATCTTGACGACTCATAACTCCGGAACCTTATAAAGGTTGATTAGCAGTTTGTTGAGCTCGTGCTTTTGTGTGCATTTCTGTCACACATAAATCTTGACAAATGGCCACTTGGCTCGCCACAATATGCATGATGTAGTACACACATTTCACAGCTCTGCGGCCTCTTGCTGTGTCTGACTTTGGTAAACCTGAATGTTGCCTGAGCTCACAAAAGACGACGCATACAAACTAAAGAACAAAACCTACTCTGGAAACTGTCCATAAGCTATTAAAAGCAACTCAAGTTCCATTATTATTGTCACGTCTCACAAAATTTGCTCGTATTCATTGACACCAAATTGCCTTTAAGTTTGCAGAAACCAAAACCAGTTTGTTAGACCTGTAATTACCTCAGAATCCCTATTCTCAAATCACTACAACTGCAACAGCAGTGCAGAAGTCAAGACATGCAGCTGACATTTTCAGTTTACTACCGAGATTAATTGTCCGATGAGATGTTTTGGGTTTTTTTAGATTTACTAGATACAAGGGATATAAAAGAACACATACCAAAGGAAAAAAAACATCAACTGAATTAGACAAGGATTATAAAGTTTTAATACAGGCATTAAATAATGATTTATTCATCCAATAAAGTATCTATTTGACTCTATACTCAAAATTAGAAGGCAAAAGGCATCAGCTCAGCTTGCCCTCTATAAGTAAACAACCCGGAGACTTTAGAATGGCATTGGACTTGCTCACCATATGCTTCTCAAAAGTTTCCAGTCTGTCATACCTGTCCTGATTACTCCAATGACAACCATAACTCCATCTTGAAATTTACTTCTGCTAATTAAGAGAGGATGACAGTGGTACAGTAAAGGTTCGAGGGACAAGGTGCAAACATAAAGGTGCAGGTTAAGTGACAGGCCAGATGGTCTGAGATTCGGACCAAAGTCACTTTAGCTAGTTGCACTCTTTTCACCTTCCTCTGGCTACACTGTACTTCAGTTGCTGAATAGGCAAACAAAACAAAATCTGATCAGCAAATACTGGATTGTACACTTTTTAAGGTCAGTTTTGTTTGGTGGAAGGGTTAGGGGTCTTAAGGTACATAAAAGTAGCAGTACATTATTTAAACTTATTTAAAGAGGTCGGGCTCACTCCACAGGATCACAGAATATCTGTCTATACATCTGGGGATGAAATACTGCATAATTCAACAGCTAAAATGTCTGTTTGGTGGAACTGGTTATACGTCATAGCCATCTTAAACGTAACAAGGGGCCCCAACTAGACACTTTTATGTATAGGGTTTATGTAAAATCCGAGTTTGATATAATGGTACAGTGCTAACTGTGATATAATGGTATAGTGGTAACTGTATAATAAATGTAGTGGAGTTGAAGTACAATATTTCCCTCTAAACTACAGCGAAGCAGCAAAAAATAGACAGTAAAAGTACCTCAAAATACAGAACACGTGTCAATCTACTCACTTAGATTTCACCACTGTACAATATGTCCATTTGATTTTAAAAAGTACCTGCCCTTCAGTACCGGTCTCATTGTTGCAGGGCCTCACATTAGAAAACTGTGTTTACGCAATATGCCTCTTTTACATTATTCTAAGCTGTTTTCCAGCATGTCTGTTCATTTATGTAATTTCCCACTTTTTAGACACAAACATTAAGGTAATAACTGAAGCCTAAACCCCCTGCAGGCTTAGCCAGCAGTGAAGCCACTGATTATGAATCATGGTTGCTTAGAACATAATAACACTGTCCTGTCCTCCAGGAATATTTTCATGCAGATTTATTACTGTTGTTTCTCTCCTCTGATGTGTTTTGATTGACGGCGGAGGATGCAGTTATAAGAAGTAACTCTGACAAAAATAATCAAAGGCTTTGCGCTCACTGTGATGGATTACCTAAAGTAAAATTGATTACATTTCTGGAAGTTTCGTGTTTGTCCACCATGTTTTTCTTACTGTTGAGAAACTAAATGGCTTGAAAACAGAGTTGTCTAACCACAGGGAAGATATACAGACACCCGCACGCGATAATGCAGAGAAGGACAGTCTAGACAGGTTGTGAAAAACCCATAATCATGTTGGCAAGGTGCTTAAGATGCAGTAAATGGGAGGGCAGTGTCTTTAAAGCAAATGGTCACAGTGAAAACTCATAGCGCATATCAGTATTGAACACTCTCGCCCTTTCAAACAGGCTAAGTGCATTTTATTGGCAAAGTTTGCTTTAAAGATGAAATCATTCTTCTGTGTTCCTGTGTAATGCAAGCACTTGACTGCATTCAACGTGCGTGCATTCAACAAATGCATGCACAAATATACACACTTTTATGCGTATAGGCCACAGCACAGATGGATATTGATGACAGTGCAATACCAATTGGTGTAATTAATGCCCAGGTTATATTGGAAGGACATGGGCAGCGATGTGGGCCATTTATCACCAGTGGGCTTGCTTATTCACGCCCCATTGAGCCATTGGAGTAGGCTGGCTGAGCAGAATCTTAATTGCAGGCTCAACCCTAACCCCCCCTATGCCTGAAGACAGGGGGACAAGACTGGAAAGTCAAATAGTCAGCCAAGCCTCTCCTCCTTCTTTTTCCTTTCAGTCGTCATCAGTACACCTCCGCACAGCTTGCCACGGGGGAGAGGAGGAGAAGTACATGTGTGACGGTGAGAAAAGCACACACACGCACATACACACACGTACACACACACGCACACACAGGGGCTGCTGGATAAGTGAGTGAAGGAGGGGGGTGGGGCGCGTCCGTCACAGACGCGGCAGGATGCGGAGCAGATTACAGAACTCCTGAGGAAATATTTCTTAGCTCTCAAACTGACAGTGGAAGAGGATTGACCACTGCCAAGCCCCAAAACAAACAATTACACTTCTCCTGCAATACACAACATTATGTAAAGAGACGGAAATGCAGAGCAGATCAAGCCTGAGCCCCCTCCCGCCTACAAAAGAAAACCAAATGGAAAATCGACAGGGAGCTTGCTGTATTTGCCCCAGTTGGTGTGAATGTCAGAGTCATTTTGTAGAAGATGTGCCATTTAAAATGTGTTTCAGCAGGAGAGCCCGACACTGCTTTAAATGCACAGTATCCTCTGCCAACATCACCTGGCTGTTTCTCACAATATTTTGGAAACATTCCCAGGGGTTTTCTGGTTAATCTATCTTTTTTTTTCTTCTTTTAAAGCTTTTTTTTTAATGTAGAGGTTAAGGTGGAGGGGCACAGGGCTCGTCAGAGGAGTGCCTAATTGAAAACATAAAATGTCAGGGAGGAAGCAAGTCTGCATAGTAGAGGAGCAGGCGCCGTGGGAATACCAACGAACGCTCATTATCATCGCTGTGCTGTACTGTGTCGGGCCAGGCGAAGGGGAAAGGACCCACGGGGAGAAGACGAGGGAGGAAGGAGAGATAAGAAAAAGGAGACAAGGAAGGAGGGTTAGAGTCGACATGCAAAATATTGTAAATACAGGAGATGGAGCGCCTGGGAAATGGCAAGAAGCAAAACACAGTTGATGGGTGGGCACGAAGGGATACGCAGAGACAGATACGTGCACAAATGGTTGTGGAATGTTTCCAGCAAGTCCTTCCTCTGTGCATCAATGTGTGTATCTTTGCAAACACAGAAGCATGAGGATTTTAGCCAAATGCATTTTAAGCCAGAAAGACAAACAAGAGCAGACTCTTGCACTTCTCCGCACGCTAGCTCCCCACACACACACACACACACACACACACACACACCCCATTGTTTTGTTTTTTGCACGTCATCACATCTCTCTTTGTCATTTTATCATTAGTTCCTATCTGCAGTGACTAACTGTCTGCTTGGCCAGCGCTGAGTGAAAAATGCAAATATTTCAACCGCACTCCATTATGAGACGCATTGCAAACAAGACACCTGCTCCCACCTTCACCAGTCCACTTGTGTCAATACAGGGGAGGGAAGAGAAATAATGTAAAATGATAGACTGCCGACCTTTCTCTGTGATCAGAGGTGTCAATGGGATGACAAATAAACCGTTAAGTCAGGCACACACGCTGACGGTGAGCAATATAGATGCCCCAGAGTTTCCACTCTTGCCTCAATCACTCTTAAACACAGTAGAAGAAGTTCACATACTTCTGCACCTGGCTGGTATACATGAACAAACACAAAGTGCAGGAGAAGCATCCAGGTCAGACATGCATGTTTGAGGTTCTTTCTTGGAATGGCAGCTCCATAAATGTTCAATCAGATGTTAATGTTAAGTCAGATGTTAAGTAATACGTAAATTAACTTCTGTTTTGCTGCACTTTCTTCCTGTTTCAGTCAAATCACATTTGCTGGTTCCACATGTTGAAAAATGTGCATAACTGCTAAATATAAAGTTTGAGCCAGCAGGCAATTAGCTTAGCATAAACACTGCAAGCAAAGGGAAACAGCTAGCTTGGCTCTGTCCCTGTAAGCTTTAGAGGAGCTACAGATTTTTTTTCTTCTTTTTACCTTTGAGCTGAGCTAAGCTAGCTGTTTCCCACTGCTTCCAGTATTACTAAACTAAGCTAATTGCCTGCTGGCTCCAGCTCCAAAGCTGGCAGACATGAAAGCGTCATCAATCTTCTCATCCATCGCTCGGCAAGAAAGTGAATAAGCACATTTCTTAAAATGTCAAACTGTTCCTTTAAGCTAAATTATTTTCCAGGAATGGCTTAACTACTGGTGTTCACCTAAGGAAGGGGACATTTTGAAGCAAAAACAAACTTGATTAGTTGGAAATTAACCTTTCTAATATAGGTTATTGAATTGTTTTTCATTTCTGGCATATTTCAATAGCTCATTATCTTGCATAAATGTAGCCATTGTCCCTCTATGGGTCAAGCTAACATTGAACTAGCCACCACTGTTTTAGAGGTTTGGGGGCGAAGACCCGTGCAAAACAACGTTTATCTGAGCAAGCGGCGCGATCCTCCTACAGCTTTACAAATAAACCTTATTTTTATGTGGATCATTTCAAACGCTTGTTTTCACAACAATATATAGCTGAAATATACTAGGATTTTCCTTTAAAAGTTATTACATTGCCCTATCCTGCAAAAAAAGAATCACTTCTGTTCAACACTGTCCATGAAAATAAAAAGTGTTTATCATCATTAGGATTAATGTAGCATGTAAAAGAAAAAAACACCAAAAGTTTTTATTCAGATACATCGAATGATTATGAAATATGAATGTGAATGTGGATATCCTGCAGCATGTTCACCCTGTGCAGGCTGTTCTTATACCCTAGCAGTCCACATACCAGTGCTGTGAATCAGTCATCAAAATGCCTCTCTACGCGCAACCTGACTGACGGTGTGTAAAAGAAGAAACTTCTCGTCTCTCAGCACAGCAGATGGGTAGAGGAGACATCTGCAGCGTCTTCTGTGTGTACAATACGTCTCTCTAACTTTCTCCCTCTGACTTCCTCTCCCCCCAATACCTCTGTCCCCTCAACCCTCCGGCTAAACACACTCCATTGTATTCCTCATGTTGACTCGCAAGAAAAACTGTCACCAGTGCTCCATTCCTGTGTGATCATCTGGCTCCTCAGAGGGGAATGGCAGCTCCGTGTGTGTGCGTGTGTGTGTGTGTGTCTGTGTGGTGTTTGCATGTGCGTTTGTGGGTGGGCTGCCATCCCTCCGTCTCCGTTGCACTGATTGGCATGGCAGCAGTGAGAGCAGACACTAATCTCATGTGCCAGGTTGGAGGCATCGCAGGGGCTGCTATCGTGTCCACGGATAAACAAGTTACTCTCACCAAAGTAATGCCGCTGCAGTGAGTCAGTAGACTCAATAAATGACACTGAGGGACCGAGCAGTTTACGCAGGGGCCTTACACAGAGGAGGCAGTGGTCTGACAGACGACAAGGACGTCCAGAGAGTCACAAGTTCAATAGAAAGTGAAGGGCACATTTTTGTCTTGAGCAAAACTAGGACAGCATCACAGGGGATTACATCGATTTTGGACATTTCTGCAGCATGTGCATTAGCAACCCTGTTTCTTATAAATGATGTTCATATACCACTAGATGATTTTACCACATTCGTTCTGGGGGAAACATAATTGCTATCTGAATTATGGTCACCGGCAGTACTTTTTTCCCAGTCCAGTAAGTATTAAATTCTTGCACTGTGCAGAAATCGTAGAGAAGATGTTGGAGTGGATGGTGAGTGTACAGAGCATAAGACTTGGACACTGTAGACAAAGGTGGGCATCCTGAGTTTAGACTACAAAAACACTTTAGGTTAAGGTAAGAAAGATTATGGTTTTGGCTAAATATAAATATAACAGAGTTTTGCATCCCCTAATCTTTAAACATTCAAAAATGTAATTGAAAGTAAGTTTTGCAGAATCATCCAGTATCAATGTTCTATCTGGCAACAGGCTTTGTAAAACACACTTATGCCATTGGCTTTTCCCTGCATGAGCGTGCGCTTGTATTTTCCCAGGTAATATGGCAGTCACACTTCACATACTAGAGGGAGCCTGGTGATTTTCTGAATTGAAAAAAAATTGACACATGAATTAAATATTTTCCTCAGCTATTTCCAGCGCTACCACTGCACTTTGGTATTAACAGCCACAGTTCTTAAAGTCAATGCAGTCTCACTCACCCCAATCATGCATACCGCCCTCACGCCATCCCTCCTCCTTGAATCATTTAGGAAGCACTATATAAGACACTTGTTATTCAGGAAGGCTTTACCAAGTTATATGTTCTTTTTCCCCTTCAGCACTGCTATACTTCACATTCAGCTAGTGCCGTAGACTCACTCAAACTCAAGCCCAGTCTTCCCAATCCTTGGTAATCATGCAGCATGGGGGGTTAAAGGTCTTGCTCAAGGGCACACTGGCAGCAGCTGTCGAAGGAGTAGCAGATCCCCGCTGTATGAGCAGGCATTTGAAATAGATGATGAAACCTGACTGCATAAATCCTGAACATCCCAGCGGTGACACAGGTGGTTTTAGTCGCACATTTTATCACACATGCCCCCAATAGCAGCAGAGATAGAAACGTTAGATCAAAACAGAAATTGAAGCCTGCATACTAGAACCACGTGATTAACAAAGAGGATAGGAGCGTGGCTGCTGACATTAGGGTGACATTGTGCACATAAACATCTGTTTTGTTTTGTCAAGACAGACTGCTCCCTTGGGTTCCTGCTGCTTAGCGTCATCAAATCCATGTGGATTTATCATGTGTGCGTGTATATTTGTAGTTGTGTGTTGCATTGCTGTACATGCAAGAACGAATTTGTATACACATTGTGGGCACGTGTGTGTGTGTGTGTGCTTGTGTGCAATGGGCTAATTAACTGTTGCTGCTGCACAACACACAAATATTTTCTCCTTGAGGGAGAAAAGCAGCCGGCAGAGGTTTTAGCGAAGGGTCCAGACACATGGCCTCTCATGAGATACACACTGTAGCTCCTAACTCACCCCCATCTCTGCCCTGTTCTCTTCATCCCATTGGGTGCAGCAATAGAGGGAGAAAGGCAGGAAGTAAACAAGGTGACCATAGGGACCACACACTTGTCTGAGCGTGTGTGAGAAAGAGAGGGCGCAAAGTTAGAGCTAAGGGAGAGAAGATGCTAGGTAACCTAAAAGAGTGAATTTGAGTTCACAATGCAGGAAATTAGCATGTACAGCATCACATTTCTAGTGCAAAGACGTCCTGCAACCTCAATGCATCGAGCAAGATCAAAAAACCTAGCTGTGATCATCACAAGCTAACATCCTTTGATGTAGCACAATGCAACTACCGATATTCTTCTTACATGCAGCTTCTAACCTAAATACTTCCCTTAAAAAGCCACCCTTTTTATAGAGCTATCATTTATGCAAATGAGTAAATAAAACATGCATGCATACATGCTTGACTGATTATGTGTTTTTTTTACCCCCACAACTTTACAGTGTCTTAGCACAATCAGATATGTGAGATAATTATGCAAAGACATGCATGAAAAATGTGCATACAAGGAAGCCTATCTACCATAAAACATCAAAGACAAAGCACCGTCCTTGTCAGAATAATGCATGCATAAACAGATATTTTATATACATCACAAGAGTATTTTGTTTGCTGCTGTTGTGGGGATCCACTAAGCAAAATAAGCAGCAAGCAAGAGGCCACTGTCCCTGGAGAATTAGCCTACAGATCTCAGTTTCTTCTCGCGACCCTCATTTTGTGAATTGTATTAGCCCACACGGACAGCCAAATCCATTGATCCTGGCAGAGGCTGAAATTAGCTAATTAATTAGTGCAGGGGATGAGCAGACAGGACGCTTGATGCAAAAGTCATCCACAAAACAAAGTCCTATCCGGAAGTCGCTGTCATGCCTGTGGAGATTACAGGTTGAGGCTGGGTTCTGTACATCATGTAAATATACATCTGATGAATTATTCATGAGCAAGTGTCACGGGCAGTGTTACTTTGTTATGCAAATGAGATATGTAAATAGACAGCAGCGTGTTGGACCAGTGGTCGGTTTAAAAGATCACTGAGAGATCAATAGTTGAATGGTTTAAAGTGAATGCATTAGTTCATGTATGTATGTACATACGCTCATGTCAGATGCTATACATGTGAGAAATTAGTCAGCGATGCGGGCTGGAGTGGATTTTTTTTTTGAAAGTCAGCATTGTCAATGGAAATGCACACAGATAGCAAAATTATGTTTTTGACATAATGTGTTATTAAGAATAATTTTCTGTTTCTTTTTTCATAGATGAATGAAGCACAAAGACTGAGTTGGCTTTCCACAGTTAAAGCCCTTAATTGTCCAACCACTTGTGTTCCCTAATTAGAACCTCCTCTCAGGACAGTGTGGGTGCTTACAAACTGGACTTGACTGACATCTCCCTGGCTCTCCTGTTGGCACCTGTTAGAGAGAATAACTAGAGAGAATAACTTACCCTTTTATCAATCATATTGGTCTATAGATTTTTGAACTGATGACTGATGAAAAAAATGGAAACACCTTGAAAGGATAATGATGGGGTTTTCTGAATGGTAGGTATTCATATTCTCAAAAAGATATTAATTAATTTATTATTTTTGGTCATTTGGCGACTGATCATTTGAAGAGCGACTTTAGACCAGGCTGAAAAACAGTGTTTTGCTGCTTAGTCAGTTTAACCTCAAGTGGTTTGTTGCACCTCTAACTGCGCCCAACAGTGATGTCACAGAGTCCTGGAGTACACCTGCACATCTGGATCACCATCCAACTGCTGAAAGTTAGCAAAAAGAAGATTTTCAGAGGGTTTTAAGTTACTTTTTAAGTTATGGAATTGAAGATATTTAAAATCTCTATTTCTGAACACTTTACAGGACTGAACAACTCCACCTCTTGAGGAAGATCATGCTATAAAATTAAAAGCTCCAGATCACCTACTAAATGGGCCTTGTGGTTTCTCAACTATGATTGCTTTGTTCCTTATAGCTTTGTATTTGTATATGTGTTACCAGAAGATATCTTGATAGGGTTTTTTATGTTTGACATGCAGCAAACTAATAATTAAAAAGGGCCACATAATGTAAAGTTTGTGGAAATAGCACTCCTTCTATACTTGTCATTTCCACAATCCGTATGCCTTCTTGGTGATTTCCTTTGGTCTGACTGTAATGAGAAGTGCAGCAGAGTGGCAGAGCTAGCGGGGCACAGTGGGATGGAAATGGCCTGGTGTCTATCAAAGTGTCAAAATGGAATATAGCTGTGCTGCACTCTGGCCTTGAGCCACAGGGTGAGTCAAGCATTCAACACACACACACTGTGACACACACCTACCTACACAGTAAGGTCAATACAATCACTGCTGAGTCAACCCCCATATTCGTGATCTGGCATTGGAGTGTGAGCGAGTGCGTCTTAGAGAAAGAAACAGGGATACAGAGAGAAAGACAACAGAAACAACTTGAGAAAGGATTAATTCTGAGGCTAGAGGGCTCTTAAGACACACAAGAGTGCACTTGCATGTGTGTGTTCTGGCCCTCACACACAGCTGCTCCCTACATTATACATCTATCCACATGGGGAATAATGAGATCACTAAGATCATTCTCTTAGAAAAAGAAATCCACAGCGTTTTCATGGCTGGTGCCCTGTGCATGTTAACAGCATGAGGCGAGGGGCAAAACCAACTCTCCCTCCACACGCCTCTCGCTCTCTATCTTTTTTCTTTTCTTTTCTCTGTCACTCTCTCTTTTCCTCTGGCTTTTCTCAATGCAAAAAATTAGAGCATGTGTAGAAAATACATGAGAAGCCCTTAGATGGGGAACAGGGGAAGAGAAGGCGGGAAAACGAAAGAGTTAAAGAAAAAGACCACATGTGGCGCCTCAGCAGCTTGACAGCAGGGTCATGTTCAGTCATGTGGTCTCTGGCACCTGAGTCACTGTCAGACTTAAGGCGAGATTTAATGTTAAAGTAAAACATTCACACAGGAGAAGAGGAGCTACTGTACACAATGACAATGTGTGAATCTTAAACATGAATGCAGTGCTGCAGATGAGACATGACTCCCAGTGCCAAAGTGTAAGCAGCGAAACATTACCACCCAGGCTAGTTTTGCATGATATCACCCCATGATTCAAATGTCAAAGATGTCACAGATGATCCTCCTCACGGTGTTTGCCATAAATGAAAAATTATATGCTGTGGTTTTTCCTCAAACTAATCTGCAGCAGTATTTGATCAATTTAAAAATTAGTATTATATGTGTTATGAATGCCGTAAGACTAAAGATCTTAAGTTCTGATTATTTAGATAAATTAAGAGCATTTATTTCATGACATAGTAGGGAAAGACACAAATTGCACATACATGTAGAATGTACATTAGACATTACAAAGGTACAACTACTTTTTGTTTTACTGTTTAATGATACAAAATGTTGCTATTTGTCTGTCTTATTTGTCTAAGTGTTTCCACATGTGTCCCGCTTGTTTCCCTGTATATAAGTCTTTGTCTTCTGAGTGTTTGTCATCAAATCATCAATGTTAGCATTCAGTCCTGTTCCTAATGTTTCCTTGTGTTTTGGAGACTCTCCATCTTGGACTGTGTTTTTAGATTTATGGATTTTTGCCTTTTCTATTCAGGATTTATGTTGCCTTGTTTTGGACTGGATGCCTGTGAGTTCCACCTATTGTCAATAAACTCTTTAAAACTTCATCTATTCTGCCCGGTGTTCTGTGCCTGGGTCCAAATCCCGTTTGCCTGTGTAAGTGCTTGAGCTAAACGCAACACAAAATGACCATAATGTGTGCTGTACATTGTAGCTGTAGGTTTTGTAAAAACAGTCACAGACGTTGAAGTATTTACAGCCCTGTTTCGCCTGCAGAGGGCTGCTAAAGCTAAAAATGAATTCCACTGATATTTAAGATTGTTTTGGCCAAATTCTGAGATTTCTGGCTTTAAAAAATGATGTCATGGCCCATATTCTGTTGAGAACAAGCCCTCCAAGCCCACTGGAATTTCTCTCACATAATAAATCGATAGTGGATTTCCAGGCAGCTTTTTTTAGACTGTAACCTTGTTCTACATTAGCACCAAACAAACATAAATGCCATATTTTCATCATGTCTTCCACATTGTTTTCCACCATTTAAGGTTTGACTGCTGTTCTCTTAATAACATCATGTTCTTGCACCATCGTCTTTTACAACTGTTTAATGGCACCGGACTGAGGAAGTAACACCACCAAATGTTTATCTCGAAGCATGTACAATTGATATAACAAGCCTGTCCTCAACAGAACGACCATATAGGTCTTTTCAGCCACACAAAATTATGACTCATGTTTATGTTTATTGTGGCAGCTGCTTCTAGTGGCCCCTAGTGGCTATACAAACACATGTCAAAGACTGTGACGGAGTATAATAAATAGCCAGAAAGTTGTACCTTGGTGGTGAGTTTGGTGGATGGAGAGCAATTTAGCCGCTTTTTACTCAGGAGGTTAATAATTGGTTTCCATGTAAAACAAGATTTATTAGTTTTTTTGATTAAGTTACCTAGCTTGTGTTTTTAATGAACTTGCATAAGTTATATCATACTCAGTTATGTAGTAGCACTAGCTACCTCAGCTTCGTAGTGCTAGCTAGCCACGTTAGCTAGCTGGCTAACCAGAAGCCCCTTACCCTTACCCTAACCTTCACAGGGGTGTGTGCGTCAACTCACACTGGAAGTGTCTCAGAAGTGTTTCAGCAGCGGAGCATTTAACATGTCCCAAGTTATTGACTTTTTGTGTATTTGTAATTTCCTGTGCTTCTAGTACCAAGCACAGCTCTTTGTGAATCTCTGCAGGGCTTAATTTTCCACATGGAACATTTCAGAATAATATATTGAACATCCTGCAGAGGGCGACTATTCTGGTTGCAAAAGGAAGTCTGGCTCCATTAGAAATAATGGTAAAATGCCCCTACTTCTGAGCTGAATAATTACCTCAGTAAACACTTTCCAAATTAGTTAATGGTCTCTCAATTGCTAGGTGCATGTCTTCTTCAATACAGCATGATGTTCATTTAGTTAATTATTGTCCCATTTAGAGTAAAATAGAGCATAAAGCAGAGTATGCTTCAGGGCGGGATTATCTATGATTGACAAGTTGTTACCACGACAACCTGTCAGTCAGGTGAGAGTGACTCATACCCACAGCACTGTGTAACTTTAACCATAACAGTTTAAAAATCTTATTAGGAGTTGGCTGTTCACTTTCTCTGGTGAGTACATTTAGTTTTAGGACTGTTGTCCGCTAGACAAAGTTATCAGCCCTGTTAAAAAATGCACCTAGCTAAGCAAGCTAGCTAGCACGACCATTAGCTCTGCCGTCTCATCCAAATATGGTAATGTTCGGTACCGCCGGTTGCAAAAACTCAAAATGGCAGCGCCCTATCAGCCAAAATCGAGGCTTCAAAACGGCAGTCCACAAACCATGGTGTCATGTGATGTCGATCACGTGATTTACGTAACGTAGGTCCGGTAGGGAAACGGAGTTCACTAATGTAGGATACGCTCATATGAGTCATATTTTGAGGTTGGTTAAAACAACTTATGTTGTCTTTTAGGTTGGAGAACTTGAGAGACAAATTGAAGATAACATTAGTGGATCGAAATGCGCTTTAATTTGCATTTTCTGTTTCTGATTTTCTGGAAAATTCATCAAAATGTGTGCTCAGTTTGGATGAAAACTTGTTTAATGTCTCAGTGGTGTGTGGCTTTGTGTCAAGCTTCATGACTATATCAATGGGACTTATTCTGAGTGTGTATAATTGTCTTAACCATAGCAAGAAAAGATAAGTGCAGAGGTTTTGTGGAGAAATAAATGAGCTGATCTCCAGGATTGTAAATCTCCCCTGATTTTCATTGCAGAAGGAGAACAAAACAGGCTAAATGTCAATCAACAGCAGACCATAAAGGGTTAGGTTTAATCCCAATTTTGTCTGTAGGGCTTGTGTTGATGACACTGTTTCACAATTAACACTTGGTGGCTTTGACACGGCAAGAAACAGCAATGAGCCAACAAAGGCAAATAAGAAATAGACTCAAGCTAATAAACATGAATGTTTCAAAAGTGATGGAAATTTATTCAGCATGTTTGTTAGGTTACAAGGATTTGCACAATACATTTAAGGAAGAAACACTGAATGTAAACCCTTTATTTAAAATAAAACTCCACAGGGTACCTTTTAATACATACCCATTTAATATGTTGAAGGTTAATTAGTGTATAAATTAACCTGAACTTGCTTCAAAACGCATTACATGACACTGACAAAAACAGCAAAGCCTGTGATTGCTTTGAACGTGAAAAAGACCTGCATCTGCACAACCGACTGTAAAGACCCCAATCTTACCTGAAGAGTTGCAGCTACTCCAGAATTGGGAGTGAAAACATGAAACCCTAAATAAACGAAATAAATCTTTCAATATGATTATGATTTTTTTCTGTCAATCATTTTACTGTGGCAGCCAGGACTGAAATGCTCTTCACCACTACTCCATTCAAGTTTGACCCTTCAGATTGGAAACTCTTCTTAATTCAGAAAACTTGTATTAAGATTGCAAATTCTGCTTCTGTGTCTGAAAACTCTCACTCACCACATTTTCTACTGATTATTTTCCCTTTTTAGCATACCTGGCGGTCATGTTGAGCATATTTATAATCACATAATTCTCAAGAGTTTTTGATTCAGGGCCTCAAACACAGAATGTTATGCCACATGCCTTGTCAGAGAAGAAGGTATTACACCTTTTATGAAAAGTTGCTCCATTGAGTAAAATTTAAAATTTCTTTTACAAGGTTTATGTGTTTGGGAGTAAATTGAGGACTTTGGGCTTTCTAATGAGGAGTTTTCTTTTCTACAACTTCCAGAAGTAAGCAAATTCTGAAGTGAGAGTCAGGCTGCAATAAATAAATGTATCTGTCATTTGTCAGGGCTTATTTTTTAGAACATAAAGTCTGGATGTAAGGTGTCAGGGGCCGGGGGGTGTCAGATAGGCAATCAACTCAAGTCTCTTTTTCTCAATCCCTTTCCCCCACAGTCTACTGCCGTCTATTTGTCATTTCTCTGCCTCCTCTAGCTCTGTCTCCCCTTTTCTTCTCAACCGCTCACTTTCTCTTATGTAAGTAGTTCTCATTAATCACGGCTCGGCTTCAACTACTAAGGCTTGTATGGATTTTTGTCAAATTGCTTCTGCCACATAAATCTAGCACATATAAATTTGTGTGCATTCAACTCACAACTGATGTGTGATTAATGGTTGTGAGTACATTTGCCTGTTCCACTTTTTTGGCCTCACAGCAAGTAACAATCATACCTCATTTTTGGTGGGAGATCACATGAAGTGAGCTCTGTTGTGGTTGCAGGTCATTGTGGGAAATCTATCATGTGACAGCAGGTGGCAAAGAAAGTATTGTGGGTTAAAACTAGTGACCTGCAAACTACAGTAAGTATTTGTCTGCAGCTAAAGTAAGAGGCTAAATCAAGTGAAAGCTAGTTTATAGCTGCAGCTAGCTTTAGCTAACAATAGTGTTGAGTTTACTTATTGATTTTCCCCAGGTTGTTATCTGTAAATAAAAAAATATACCTTTGATGAACTTAAATTTTTGGTTTTTCAGTTTATTATTTAACATAATTAAACAGGCTAAATGCATCAATGCTAAATCACTCCGTATTTGTATAGCTTCTTTTTGACCACTCAAAGCGTTTTTACACTACATCTGCATTCACCATTCACACACATTCATACACTGAGCCTAAGTGCTCAAACAGAAACTAACATTCACACACATTCATACACTGAGCCTAAGTGCTCAAACAGAAACTAACATTCACACACATTCATACATTGGTGAACCAGCCACCAGGGGCAATTCGGGATTCAGTATCTTGCCCAAGGACACTTCGACTTGCATCTCCTGAGCCACAGTCGCCCATAACATAGATTATCCTAATGTATTAAATTTTAAGTCAATGTAATGTAATGATTTCAATATACATTTTAATAGTACTTAGACAGATAGAAAAAACACAGACACTTGATTCCTATGGCTATGGCTTGTAGACCAAAAAATGATACAAGTAATATTTCACAAACTAGTTTAATTGGATGAGAAGGCTGAGAGAAGAAAAAAAACATCCATCCTCATGTCTAAATGACAAAATTGGCTATATTGTTAATGACTCCCAAAATGACATATAGGACTGTTCCACAAAACCACTAAGCTTACTCACTCACTTAACTCACAGCATGAAGATCATTTTGTAAATTATGGTCCCATTTAGAGTAAAATAGATGATAAAGCAGGGAATGCTTTAGGGCGTAGCTACATTGTGATTGACAAGTTGCTGCCACTGTGACCTGTCAATCAGGATAGAGGTGAATCATGTCAACTGCCCTGTGTGTAAATGTACATTTAACTAGCCATGAACTTGTTTTTGGGTGCTGTCTGTGTGTTTTGTCTAAGAACTGTGACGCTTTCACATCATGTTTTCAGTTCCTGAAAGTTAATTAGAACATTCTGCTTACCTAAAAAATGTCTTGTTCAGCATTTAACTTTACTAAAAAAGACGCTCTCAGGTGTCAGTCAGGTGTTCATTTTTAAGTACATTTTGCATTAAGCCTGATTTTCACCTGCCAAAATTAGCATCCCAATTAATATCACAGTTGACGTGAATAATGGAAGCATGGTGCTAACCAAGCTAGCTAGTTAGCAGTAGGTGATAACTTAATATGATTTTGTCCGCATATGGTCACTTCTAGTTCCAAAAAAAACAAGATGGCAATGGCTAAAATGTCAAACTTGAGACTTCAAAACAGTACTCCACAAACCAGTGGATGAGGTCACGGTGACTTCGACCACTTCTTTTATAATGTTTATGCATCTTGTTAAATCATACAGCCACTAGAAGTCGCAACCTGACAATAAAACGTAAATATGGATCATAATAAGCTGCTTGAACTACCGACCTATACTGCTGTTTTACTGGGTAGGACAGATACTGAAGTTACTGAAGTTTCTCTGAAAATCCTGTGAAAATTATCCCGAGGGAAACCACAGTATCATGCATTTTTAAGGTATATTTTAGGGTTATATGGCAATTACTTTTTTGGGTAAAATAAAAAGCCTAAAATGCCAGTCGTCTGTTTTACTGATTGAACTTTAAATCTTTTTTTCCTCATCTTTATTGCTTCTGTACTGCATTGTTCAACAAGTCTACAATATTTTAAATTACAACATTACAAAGCAATTGCAACAAATTTTACTTAAATGAAAGGATTTCCATCAGAAAACATTGACTTTAGCAGAATAAATGTGATCACGAGATGAGGCAGTGACTGCACTTTCTCTGTGCGTGTCCATCTCCGCTGTGAAACCAATAAAATTAACTGTAATGACATCATCCTCAGGGGTGTGATGGCCGGCAAAATAAACGCTGATAGAATTTGTGATCACAATTAAATCTAAGTTATTGCAGGAGTTTCCTTATGAACTTGTTTATTTGTTCCATCCACAACACATAAAAAAGTTAGCCCTTAATCCCTCGATGCATTCGTAAAATAAATATGAAATAGAAATCAATTTAACAAAGCCCTAACTGCTATTCCTTGGATGCCATTTCCTGCGGTTGCGCTAGAAAAATAAAATTCAAAGACAATAAAAAAGTCATAAATTGTGGATATCAAATAGCTTCCTGTAAGGTTTATGGTTCAAATTCCCCTCGCTGATGTGATTTCAGGCCGTTATTTCGCACCAGTGAGCATAAATGGGAATGGAATTTATATTAAAATGGAATATTTCATGTTTGATGTTGGAGAAGTGATCAATGATTTCATTAATTAGCTTTACGTATTTGCGCTTGGGGAATAGTACCTTTGATATTCTCTCCATCTCTCTGCTGCCCTATAGCACATCACACTGAAGCTGTTCCCCCTCCTTCCTCCTGCGCCTGCAGTTTTATCTGCCTGTCTGTCCCACACTATCTTTCCTCATAGGCTGGTTGAACACGACACCACTGCAGAATAGACCTTTGATTCAGGTGAATGCCCGATTATTATCAAGGCCTCACCTATGCCTCTTTTAGGGCTCGTATTCTCACAGCGAAGCCTGTGTGGGAGGTCAGTGCATGGACGGACCGTTTTGCGCGTGGGAGCCTGCTTGCAACTTTGCATGGAGACAGTTGATAACAGGGCAATGTTAGGTATGATTGCGGGTGATAGTTGCCAGAGGGTGTTTGTTGCTGCCAATGAAAAAGTACCAGGTGCTTGTGAACCTGTTGTGCAGCACTTTGTAGTGATACAATAAGAAAAACACTACTCAACACCCACACAATCACAACCACTTTAACCCTCATCCTACCAACATATTTAACATAGAAGGACTACAGACTGTGGTCCCTGGGGAATAAACTACTGTCAGAAACAACCATCACAGCAAAATGTTACCTTCTTTCCAGTGCAGGTAACCCGTAACCAGTCACACCAGTAAAATAAGTGTTATCACAATTAGCACCAAAAATTGTATTTACTATTTAAGAATTTGTACATAAACTGTTTTTTTTTTTTACTGTTGCTGGCTCCTCTTACTATCCAGTGATATCAGTGTACCTAGTAATTTTTTGACAGTGGCACTTCTTCTTATTAATGGTATTGATAGTATTCAGTCGCTCTGTTACTCATGAAAAAATCAAACTATTCATTGGTATTCATCGCCTAAACATTAATTACATTCAAATTCATTCTAATTTGTCTTAATTTCCCTGTCTCTCAACAGACGAATTTATATCAGCCGCTGATTATTCCAGGCAATTCAAGAGGACAAGAAAATGAGCAAGACCATTTGCACGTCAGCATTATTCAAACCTAGTGTTTTTTAGAAGTGCCATGTATTGAAGACATGCTGGAAAAACTTTTCACACTTTTAAATTTCCAATTGAAAGTGTACATTAACAAAACTTCCCAGCCATATTTCTCTGCAGTTAATCATCCTGGGAATGATATAACTATAATATTCCTGTGACAGTTGAGAGGCAAACTTTCAAATAATTATTCAACTCCGGATATCGAATATTTTATAGTGCATTTTAGTTTTCTATTAAGACTCTATCAGCAGATTAACAGGGTGTTGGAGAGATTGCGGTGTGTGGTTAATCAGAGCGAAGGGAAAGGAGTGGAATGGATCTCTAATCACCTAGACTGTAATCACTTCATACATCACCCAGACATACATGCAAGATAGGAAACGCGCACACAAACACATACAGTAGGCTGTATATACACATTCAAATGACATGGTGGGAGTTAAAGGCCTACATGTAATAAATAATTAGTAAAAAATGTAAATAATAATTAATAAAACAACTTTTGTTTTCATTGTTACAACGCACGGTTCATTCTATCCTCAAACATGTTGTACTCACACTTACATCATCATTGGTTCAAATGACAGAATGTGTTATGCGAAAGTGTTGCTCACAGTGACAAACCCACAGAATGTTATTACCTAACTCTGTGCTTAACCTCAGCTCTACTGCTTTTACACCTCTTTCACCCTCACACCATTGTTTTGATTTTCCTGCCCCCAGATGCCACTCTGATCAACCTCGTTTTCAGCCACAGCAGGCAGCCAGAGAAGAAGCTCCGTTAAACCCACTGTACACAACCTACCTGTCAAAAAATGGCAAAGTTAGCGGCTAACTTGTGAAGATAGGGAAACATTTAGAAGCTAACATGTCCAATAATATGTCAATTTTATTTTGTTGAGTTGGTTGAGACCAAAACAGAGCTAAAAAGGGAGTGAATATTGGACTTAGGTGGGAATAAACATGACTCCAAATGAATGTTACTCTGTGTCTGCTATGTGTAAGTAGGCAAGTCTTTGCTAATACGTTAGCCATAACTAACTTATAAAGTGATGTCTGACTTTTAGCTTGCTTTGCTGCCAAAAACTCAATTAATGCAACTTTAAATAGCAGTCATATGGAAAATATAGATTAATATACTACAAGACCAGTATAATATTGGTATTCTCTAATATATTTAGTTTGTTCAACATACCAGGATTAATGCTGCATGTCAGTGGCTGAATACAGTCTTTACAATACTATGACAAGCAGTAATTGTTGGAGTTCATTCAGATGAGTGGTAATGACCACCAATGACTTTAAAAAGCAAGTAATTAGAGTGTAAAAAGTATTGTAATACCAGCATAATGTATTATCATGTTGCTCTTTGAGCAATTAAGGCTCTTAAATTTATATGTTTTATTCCAAAAGCAATGAAACCAAATAGACTGGAAAGACAGAATTTGTTTTACCATGTTATATTTTAATTTCTGCAGAGACAAAAATGACAAGCAATTTATTTACACAAACCTGTACAAAAGCAAATTAAATTATGTAAAATATCTCATAAATAGAAGTGGACTTGCGTTCAATACACTTTGCCATGTTCAGCTAAGCTGCGTGCATAGTGACTCATATTAAAACGATGATAATTTTGTTCCTCAATTTCTATATCAACATCCAAGTCGCAGGACAAATAGTAATGGTTAATATTACAAATCTCATTACACACTGTGAAGGCTATATGAATAGAGGAGAGCGCATACTGAACACACACCTCGGGCAGCAAGATCCAAACATTTTGATGGCACGTGTTCTGTACTTCATGTTTCCTGTCAAATGTCAAATTCCATCATAATACCACCTGCCATCGTCCAGATTTCTGCAGCAGTTACCTCAGTGAATACCAGAATGAACTAGTGTACATTGTATTCAGTGTGCACTAGTTGCCAGTGTATGGCATTTTATCTTTAATGACTTCCTGGTTTGTCTGAGGTTCACACTGCAGAGTCTTTGTTTCCACTTCATCTGATCTACAAATTCAAAGCATCACCTTGAAATATTATAGCAAACATCACACTGCACTTATTTGTAGGACAGGGTTTCATCACCTACTGATATGCATATACTGTAAATCTGTGTACGAGCTTTGTGTGGCTCGGCACATCCTGAGGTATGTGTTCTGTCAGCTCCTCTCCCTTGCAGCTTTTTTTTTTTCTCCCGCGCTTCCACTCCTCCTAGTAAACCGTCACATTAGCATTTTTATCTCTAGGCTCAATCAACTCTCCGCAGTCAAATGTCTCCAAGCAATTTTTTTTCTTTTTTTTTCTCCACCCTCCATCTTTCTATGATTCTATATCAGTCCTAGAGCTTGTTTCATGCACAGAGAGGGTTACTTAACCTCTGATGTCATACATGTACATGAGTGGAACACGACAAAAAAATCCATTATATCATTATTATTACTACCAACAAGCAACTTTTTAATGTACCTGTACTCATTCGGTAATGCACTATGCTAGGAATGGATATTTCAACAAGATAATTGAACCCACTGAACAATAGTCATTTGAATATTAGACTTACAGGCTCACTGACATTTGACTGGTTGTCCTCCAAGAAGCCTTTGACATCATGGGATTTCATCTAAGATATGCAAATGTATTTCAGTCCATTCTTAAATGCCACCCCATCTACTTTCGTAAGCGTGTCAACATAATTGTTTATGCACCATTCCAAACCAACTTTAAATCATACCAATTGGTATAAAAAGGCACAATTGCATATTTGCATTCACTCTAGTATTTTTATGGTTGTTTTTTTTTCTTTTTTCAGAAGCACTCTAAATATACAAAGTGGCACCAGATAAAGAAAAAAAGTAAAACACATAGTACATTGTCATGATCATTTCCACGCTTTTGACTGTTATCGTGTAACAATTCAAGGTATGGGTTTATAAAGTAAAATACAAGATGAAGATAAAAATAATGCAAATCTCATGGTATAAAGTTGACGTAAATGAAACATGAAAGATTTGTGTTTGTGGGGTGATATAAGAGACAATGATGATATTTGATTAAGTATGAAAAATGTTTTAAAAAATCAACTATATGGTCTTAACTCATGTACTAAGTTGTACTACATGTTTCTTCAGGTATAACAAACGCAAGCAACAAGGTGGATTTCCATGTTTACAGGGAAAACATTTTTTTGTACATTTTGTTTTACAGTTTTTTTCTTCTTCCTTCTCAGTAAGTGAAGTTAAGTTCCCATTAAACGTGCAGTAAAAAGTAAATATTTATGTATACAGTTGATAAGTATAGGAGCACTTTCTTTCGAACAACGAGTAGTACTTACAGACTATAGATTGCCGGAATGCAGAAAAAGCAGCTCCGGTCAAACCAAAGGGGTTTTGCTAACATACAAAAAAGTTCCATTGCATCTGATATTCTTTTGCTTCATTACAGTCATGAGATTTTGCGCCTCTGTAGCTGCGAAAAAGACACATCACTGTAGACAGGGAGGCACAACATCTCAACATTGTCATGTGTCTGTGTGTATGTGGTCATTAAGCGTCAACTCTGAGGATGGTAATTGATGGATGTTTTGTTGAGACATCACATTCTTATCGTTCAGTCTCAATCCTTCATTAAAAAAGGCTTCATGTAACGTGTACTTAAAGCAGAGTTTTCCCAGAAAGCTATTAGTGTGTGTAATGCGGGGAATGCTTCATCCTGTTTGCGAAGCTTTGGTTTCACTTTGACACCATTTTTCTCAGCGTGTAATCCAAAAAACTTCCTGTTATCTGCATGTATACAGACGTTGCCTTTTGATTTATCTCCATTGAGCTGATTCTTACATTCGTGCTCAAAGATGCCATCGCCATGTACTATGGAAAGCAACATCTACTCGCGCTAAAATGGACTCTGGGACAGCCGTGTGTGTCACCTTGAAGGCTTGAGAAGACGTGAAAAAGAAGTTGATGCTTGTTGGTCACATGTACATTATGATATTTATTGCTCAGTCTATAACACAACAAAAAGAAATAACAGTAAAAAGCTGTCTTTGCAGCTGTTTGTTGGACCAGCTTGGCCATGTTTACACCCTCCTAAGCATATTATCTGTGTACATCTACAGTATACACTAAATATAGCCAAAACACACACACTATATACTGCATATCTGGCCCATACACACATACAATTTCAATTGCACCTCCATCATTTTAATCTCGGCATGCCACACACTGCTTACCCAGGACTTTCAGTCAGTACAGCATTGCCACTGGCCTTAGTTAGATGAATCAGCTTTTCTGTTTCTGTGTATGTGTGTTTGCGTGTGTGATTGAGAAAAACGGGGCAGAACTTGATACAAACAGTAGCATCCTACTGAGGAGATCCGAATATGCACAACCACCTACACACATGCTTTTCCGGCCGATGCAGCAATAGATCATGGCTCTAAGATTTTGCATCTCTTAAGAGGGTTTGGTCAAAGACAAAGAACGAGAGACTGAGGAAAGGTAGCAAGACAAAAGGGAATGAGAGCAAATAGCGTTGTTGCTATGGTCCAATGTTTATGTACAATGAGTGACTTTTCCACCTGTGAAGAGCGTATGCACTGGTAAGTTGAAATCAGTCATCATATGTTCATCATAGTATACCAGCGGTGTTGTAGTCTGAAGCAAGGGGTTGTTGCAGCAAATTCCATCGCCTCCTTTCTCTGTCCGAGAACCTTCATTTCAAGAGAGGACTGAGACAAGTGTTGCTTTCTGGGCTGAGTATTTAAAGCTTAGTCTTTCCCGTCTTCATAAGATTTGAATAAGGTCAAGTTTTGGTCTGCTGTTGAGCAACTTTTATCACAGACAGTCAAGATGACAGCTCAGTATGATAGAGACCATTATGTCCAATACATTGTTGTAGCCACTGAACATCATGGCCACAGTGTTGCACTGTTCTGAATAAAAAAAAGGCATAACCATACACACTGTGAAGTCAAAATAGTCCACATGTACAGCTTCGTCTCTAGAAAAAACATAAACTGAAAAAAAAATTGATCTCTTTTTGTACAGTGTCATCTTCAGGGAATGTGGCCTTGATGGGGGACAGGGGGTAATGCATGCATGTACTGTATATGTAAAATGAGTTGATTATTGTACAGATTGACTGTCAGGCAGCAGATCATGTTCCAAGAGCCCGACTCGCCAGTAGAACAAGTCCATTAATTCCCTCAACAGTTCTTCCTCCTCCTCCTTTCTCCCAGGTCATGGCCGGAATTAGCACTTTAGAAAATGGTACTATGTTTATATATCCACTTTGATTTTTCATTAAGGAGCTGACGTAAAAGTCTTTGGAGAATATTTAGTCCTACCTTGCGTGGAACAAGGGTGGCTAATAGCTTCTAGAGCTGTAACGGTGGTGGGCAAGCAACTATGCTTAGTGTTGTATTAGAATGCCATATGTTGTGGCACAGCAGGTGTGTCTAACCCTCCCAGCTCACAGGTACACCTCCCGCCGCGTCAGAGTACCACAGGACGTGGGCTTGTACTCCCCAGTAGGTGCCAGAGGGATCTCCTCGGTGGGGTGGCCCAGCGCCTCCTCCCCACTTCCTGGCGAGCCGTAGGAAGGTGATCCGAAGGCCTCGTATGAGGAGGAGGAGGAAGCCATCTTCTTGTTGAGCAGGTTGCGATTGCGGTCGCCCATCATGTGAGCGGCGGTGGGGTCTCCGTTGGCCATGGCGGCCATGGCGAGGGTCTCTTGGCTGCCGGGCTGCTCTGCACTGCTGCTGCCGCTGCCGTTGCCGCTCATGAAAGTGGAAAGCTTTGGTTGTTGGGGGGTGGTGGTTGACTTGGATGGCCGTCGCTCAGGCGACGTGCGCACAGGCATCCAGCAGGAGTCCGAGTGGCCGTACTCGTCACATTCCCGGGTGCACTTGCCAGTCATGGCTACGTCAGGCAAGGGCCGGGCGTCTAGAGGGAGCAGAAGGAGAAAAACAAAAGTAAATGATACTGTTTGTTTCACTGAAGCGGGATATTTAATGGTAAACTAACACTTTTGTCTAAATACATTTCCTTGCACTAAGTGTTTGGTGTGGTATGTGTCACATGACTTGGCTATTATGAGTTCCTTCATTAGATGCGTGAATCTCTATTTTCTCCCTAATGATGTCATCACCGCATCTGAATGTTAATGGAGAAGGTGAAAAACAATAAAAACTGGTCACGATGATTACCATATTGTCACATCTGTTGTAGGTTCTGAGTTGTATCAATAGTGGATAGTGTCAAACTTGTGCGGATAAAATTGCATGTTTACATGCAGAACCCATACCACATGACACAAACGGTAAAAGAAAACAACAATGAAAAGAAGACTCCACTGGCTACGACAACAGCCTCAAACTAAAACACAGTGGCGTGAATCAGAGTTGAAATAATGTCATGCTTCAAAACATGTTTGTGCTGAGAGGGGAACGGAAAGGCGGGGGCAGCGATGGAGAGAGTAGGGAGGAGGTCAGTTTGTGTTTTTCAGTTTGCCCTAATCTGAAATTTAAGATGCACAATTAGGGCCTGCTTCTGCGTGCGTTTGCGTGTCTGTCTTGTGAGGATATTTGTGAGATGGGAGCACCAACAACACCGTATTTTCTTATCTGGTGATTGACAGACGGCAATCACATTTTGATCTAAGTAGCTTAATAGCTTTGTGTGGCTAAAGCGCCCTGATATCCTCTTAAAATCCACTAATAGGGGTCTTAACCAATTACCTAGCTGGGAGCTGGCCTCAGATTAACTACGTCTACTGTGTATTATTGTGGAAAGCAAATTATGTTCTTACAATGCTACACAAGGACAACAGGTTTGACAGATAGCCTACAGACTACTGTAAGACAATGCAAGAGTTTATACCAGTGCAATCTGTGAAAGATAATTATCCCAAATACAGCAAACCAAAGCCGGGTAGCTGGCTAAGTATAACACAAAAATAGTAAGGAGTGAAGGAAGGAGTCTACTCCAAAGCCCTGACCAAATGCACAGTGCCAGAGTTAATAGAGTGCCAATGATATAAAGATGCTATGTTAGATGTAATTTATTCATGACCTGATGCGAAGTATGGAAAACCAAAATCAAGCAAAAGCGAGGGTGAGTGCAGACCAAGCATGCCTTTGCCCATATTAAAAAAAAAGAAGAAGAAAAACAAAAGAGTTTGGACCATGGCTTACTTTTAATGCTCTTTTTCTCCTGTAAAAGAAAAAATAGAACAGAAATCACTCTTTATGTTTTGCACTTCTGCAATAATATATAGATATATTATATTGTATGAGAACCCTTAAGCAGCATTGATACTGTAACTAAAAGACACAACATCACCAAAACAGTGTTATGCAGAGCAGACACATGACTGAGGACACAATGCAGCCGAGACAAAGACAGCAAAGAAAGAGGAGACAGGAAAAACAGAATGGAGTAGTCCTACTGATTTGAATTTTTAATCAACACATGAACTATGAATTATGAATGCTTTTCAGCAAGATTTTGGCTATTACTTCAAGAGTGCCATTCCTGAGCTGCCAGAAATCTTATTTCTACTAAATACCTATTCAAGTCTATTTTCATGTCACAAATTACCTTTGAAAAGCATCAACTAATGATTGCCAGTCAATATATAGCCTCAGGGAGCAGCTGCCACCTGATAGAAAAATCAAATAACTTTTTGTCATTACAACTGAGCAGTTCTGTTTAATGTAAAGAGCTAATTCCATGAGAAGTAATGCAAGAAAATAAAACAAAATAGAGAGATGAATCGCAAATAGTTGACATGCCAGCTGATGAGGTGAAAAAGATAACAACAGTGACTATGGATCATGGCATGGAAGTAGAGACATCTTTGTCTTCCCCCTCCCTCCTTTTCCTCTGTCTCACCTCAACAAACAAAGCCATCAAAGAGACTAGCAGATACCACGTACTGACTGTTAGGCTCATTTACACCTACGATTGAGCCATCAGGCTACCCACAATGTGCAGCGGCTCTCGCGAGACCTCTGCATCCTGCTCCTGAATGCTTTTCAGATTGCCTCTTCACCCAAGTCACAGTCAGACAAACTCAGGAAAAAATTCAGCAGGGAGGACCTCTGCCCCGCACGGTGTGTTGTGTGCACCGAAAAGAGGCTGATTATTTCCTAGCCATGGTCCATTGACTCTGCAGGCTTGCTCAAAATGAAGATGTCTCTTGCTGAGATAATGAATTGGGCTGCAAATTTTAAAGCAAAAGTGCTCAGTTTTTTTTTCTTTCCTGTCACCTCCCCATTTGAGGTTCGGCCACCAATACGAGTACTTTAAAACCACTTAAATCTGTCCTGTTGCTTTGGACAATAAGTAGGCTGGAGTCAGATTCAGCCTGGACTAATATAGGAGTAGCTGTGGGTAATGTGGGTGAATTTTAATGTAATTAATTTAGTTCTTCAATTCACCACTAGGAAATATACAATTTTATCAGATTTATTATTTATTACTTTATTATTTACTCTAAGAAGAATAGAAAAGAAGAATAGAAAGAAACATTGCACTTCTCTCTTCTTAACTTCTCTTGCTGGCTTTGATACAAACTTTACAACAAATCTAAAAATGTAAGGCGACAGACTAAAAGCAAATGTTACAATATGGCTGGCAAATAATGGCTTGTAATTGTTTCCGGTATTTCTATGGAGAAGGCACGCAACATTGCTTCTAAACAGGACCACGGGCCCTTTCAAGACCCAATTCAGGAATCAGGATGTATTTTCAAAGAAAAGCCCTTAGAGCACACACAGTACTGTAGCAAGCTTTTGTTACCTCCTGCGAGCCCATACTATCAACCACAGCATCACACAATACAAGTGGGTCACTCTGCTGTGCTATACACTGAGAGTTGAACAAGGAGGCACTCCATCCCAGGTTATGTCCCCAGGGCTCAGGCCTTGTGATTTGGAGATCCACAGCCAAAAAAACAGTGGCACTGTCTGGGTGCCACGGGAAGGACCCGCTATCTCCGTTGCTGGGAGAGAGGGGAGCTTTCAGCCAAGCTGGTCTGCCTATAATGGCCCATTAGCCCTATTTTACATTCACTCAAAGGCGGCTTCCGGATGAGAGAGAGAGGTGGATGAGGGAGTGATTGGCAGATGAGTTCGAGGGGCGATGGGCAGAACGGGAAGAGCAGCGGCTTTCCCTTAGATGTAATTCCACATGGACAAAAGTCGTGCGCTGCTGAAGTGACGATTACCCAGTGAGACGCCACTCTAGAGCAGTGCTCCGAGATATTTGTGCCTCATGCTGTGTCTATTCAAACTTTCTTCATTTTGTGCAGGCTGAAAGTGGGCCAGTGGCTGCACTGGTTGAGCTGTGGCTTTTCTTAGCTGGCTTCAGTCAGCCACCCTACCAGCTGACTAGCTTACACTGTGGGATATTTCAAAGAACCTCCGGTGCTGGTATACAGTAGCAATTTGATGCGGTGTCTTTAGCGCTCGCTTAGAAATTGCACTGGTAAGAAAAACGGAGGGTTAGACTGTCATCGCTTCTGGGCATGTGCATGCTAATGTCTGTTGCGTGGGCATTTCTGGGCAATTACAGTTTAGTGTTTGTTTGTGTCATAGTACAGTACACTGTGTTTTCACTATGGCATGTCAGCAAAGTCCACTTGCCAGTCCGCACTCATCTACGTCACTATCACTTCTTCCTCTCCTTCCTCTCGCTATGAGCCACCGCTACACAGACTGAAGCTCTGTGACTTTTTGCCCTCTTTTTTTCCGGCTGGCAGATTCAACCCAAACAGCTGAGGAAGGGATGGGAGGGAGAGATGGGGAGAAAAAATAGACTGAGAGGGAAAAGGACAAAACAGAGGTGATGTGCCTGCGTGCATTTTGTTGTGTATGTGTGTCTGCGCTCTGTCTTTGACAGACATTGCAGTTGGCTGGACAGCAGATAGGGGTCAGCACAGAAAGGGAGGAGGAGGGCACGTGGGAGAGGATGAAGACAGGGATGATAAAGAGAGGGAGGGATGAATAGAAAAAGAAAAAAGGAGAGAGTGAGAGAAGAGGAGGGTGAGTCTATGTGCTGAGTATAGCAGGGTCAGGGCCTGGGAGAAGGGAAACAGCAGATTGAGTGGAGAAGACAGCATGGCTGCCTCTGGGCCGTCACAGGCCAAACACACTGCCAAAGAGAGCAGTGGAGAGGAGAGGAGAGCATAGGAGACAGGAGGAGAGGAGAGGAGAGCATAGGAGACAGGAGGAGAGGAGAGGAGAGGAGAGCATAGGAGACAGGAGGAGAGGAGAAAGAATTGAGGACATTAGCAAAGACAAGAGGAGAGGGAGAAAAGACACAGAAGGAGAAATAGTGACGATGAAGGGAACGTTGATAACAGAGGTTGTACTGTAAATAATTCCTGGTAACGTGCTCAGATTAACTCAGTCTGCTTAAGGTTTCAAATTATCTCTCTAACAATGACGTCCTTGTGTGCAGGTAGATGGCAGGCGCCGCTCACCTCTCAAGTAACTCAATCTAATATTCTTCCATCACATTCCCTACATTAAGAAAACACTTTAACCTAATGTCGTTTGAGTCAGCCGTTCACATGGTTCCAATTTGAAGCCCAAAATGTCTTCTCAATCAAGACAAGGGAAAAGACGGTTTACCAGGGCTCGGGCTAAAAAGGCACGAGAGGGCGCCTGTGTAAGATCAGTGAGTCTAGCTTGGAAATGGGCTTGTGATTGCCTTGCACCCCTCATCAAAGGCCTCCTTGTACGGACAGATCTATTTCGCACGAAAGAGCAATCAGCGTGAAGATGACAGTGTACATTGCTGGGTGTCATACAGATTACTACGTGCGGCTGAGGGAGGGAAAATGAAATATTTATCCTGAAAAAACAGCTGTTGGAAATAGTCAGGACTTTGTGACAATAGAGGAGAGGAGAAAGGAAGGAGACAAATGAAAAGTGATACAAGGAGATGGCAGCGACAAGAGACCTGAGATAGGACTGAAACCAAAAACAACAGCAAAGCGAGCGAGCGTTCTCTCCGCAGCCGTATTTCTTCTTTCTCCCTTTCTCGCCTCTAATGGGGTCCCACTTAATTAGGTGAAACTTGCCGACTAATTATGGTGTAAGAGCGAGTCTCCCCGTGTTTGGCTGTCTCGCTTTTGCAGGGCCCCTGTGGCATCGCCTCGCAGCTGAGAGGTCCTCAGCATCAAAGACAGACAGGCAGACAGACGCTCGCACACACAACTGACGGTGGCTGTGGGGGACGAAAAGAAGGAAATAGAGAGACCGAGAGAGAAGAAAGAAAGAGGGAGAACGGCCTGAGAGGAGATAATAAGGTGAGGGAGGACGTGTTCCTGGGAGAAAGGCGCGGTGAAGAAAAAGAATAGGTGCTAAATTATTAACGCTGTGACGGCGAGTTCAGACAGAACAATATCCACAGGAAAAAGAGATATTTGTCTTTCTCTTGCTGAGATGTTTGCCAGACAATTAAGGAGGGACAGAGGAGAGAAAGATATGCAGTGGCGCAGGGGAAAAAGAGAACAAAAGGGGAGTCCTGGGGAGCGATGACCTTTGAAAACGCAAGTCATGGCGAGCACCGCTAGCAACAGCATTAATTGATGACATTAACGTCAGCAGTGGAGACTTTTTCAGCGACACATTAAGTGAAATCCAAACCTCAAACATGTAACACCCCTGTTGGTCCAGTTTAGCTAATTTGATCCAAGGAGCAGAAAATCATGCAGTTTCTGTCAATCTTAATTTCGGTTCTATACTTTACAAATGACAGGTCATCCAAAATGCTTTCATACAAATCACACCCTGATCATGAGCCTATGTGACCCACATTTGAACTTTTTGTACACCATTCCCCTTTTCAACACCGGCATCTTTTCCGCGCAACCTTTCGGCTTTAGCAGTGCTGCTTATAGGCCAGCTGGAAGAATGCTGTTGAAAGTGGCAGCAGGTGATCTATTCTCTGCCTTCTGAGCTTCTTGAAGTATTTGCTGCCTGGCAAGGGCAACTAAGGGAATAATCTGGAACCCACGCCGTGCCTCGAGAAGAGCAGGACGGGCGCAGAGAAAAAACAGAAAGGAGAGGTTGAGTGAGTGAGTGAGTGAGTGAGAGAAAAGATACAGAGCTCTGATCGAGTTTTGAAATGAGCTGTCACGTCCTTTTGCCTCGCTTTTTGAGATGCCCAACCTCTGTGTGGAACAAACACTCAGCATAAAAAATACACATGAGGCCCTCCAGTACTTACAGGAGTCATTTTCTAGGCTATAGGTACGATGACGTCACTTCCTTTTCATTCTTCCCTTCTTAGCTTCTGCTGCTGCCCATATGCTGACCAGCATTACAATAACACTGCGTGTAGGCATTAAGGTATGATACAGGTGCTTTTCTCTTCCAGTAGGGTCAGTACTCTTTCTGGAATAATGAATGTAGTGCGGCCTGCTCCTGAGGTAATTAATTGAGGAGAGATTAACTAGCATAATTTCATTCTGGTGACGATCTCTCAGCCAATTACCAAATGCGGCTTGCACTCTCCCTCCCCTCTGCAAATGTCTCTCTCTCTCTCTCTCTCTCTCTGGGTCTCTACCTTTCTCTACCCATCAAACAGTCAGCACTCAAGCCCACAAGTAAACTGTCCCGGCATGTCATGCTCCCTCATTCATCTTGCATGCATATGCATGCTCCCATGCATGTGCAGGTGAAGCCTCACATACGTCGCTCTCTTTTTCAGGTATGCACGCATAAATGCAGACACCACAGACTGCCCTTAGAGCACTTCTCACCCTCTGACCTCATCTATAAGTAGAACAACAGCAGGATGATGTGGAGAGGGGAGAAGCGAAGTGACTCATCCACTCTGCTAATAAGAATGATGGTGCTGGCTTCCTGCCACACATGCAACACTACAGAAACAACGCCTAACTCAAAAATACCTCCTAAAAAAATTCTGAAATCCACAAAAAAGAGATTTTCTCATCAGGTTTTTTACATTATCCTTGAAGGGTAATGACCTTTAGCGGCTGCAACGGTTCGCAGTTTTGTATAAGTAATTCATTTACGACTGAAAAAAGTACCCAATTACAGTATAAAATAAAGCACTGTGTCTTGTTTTCTTCAGCATGGCACTCTGAGCTTATACTGAATACTCTGGAAGACCTGTAAGGATTAGCATTAGCCGCTCTGCTATGGTGCACTCATGCAACACTGCTGGCAACCGATAAAACAATATGGCAGTCTCAGCTCATTTTCACACAACACAGACACTGCGTGGTTGTTGCAAACCTTACATTAACCATGCAGCGTGTGTGAAGCTTATATGTGTGTGTGTTGTGTCAATGCTCTGCATTCCCAGCCACAGACAAGAAGAAAAGCACACAGCATTATTTGATAAGACAAACACAGAATACGGATGAAGGGGTGGTGGGTGTGTAGAAAATGGTAGGGCTTACTGAGCTACTGTGAGTGTGTGAGCGAGGGGTTAAATCAGTAAAAAATGTGTTTTTATATTGTTTATTTTTCCTCTAAATTCTTTCTCTCTCACACACATACACACCATCATTCTCTCTCTCTCTCTCTCTCTCTCTCTCACTCTTTAGAAAAAGAAGTGTCATTGCTTCTTCTCCACTGTTACTCTTATCGCACACTCCCAGGCACACTCACACAATAGCCAGTTTTACACCATTAAATAGTTATTTGTCAAAATACAATTTTGATTAAATCCTCCCTAAAATAAAATAAGAGACAGAATGAAAGAATCTGTGATTTGTGCTTTTTACCGATCGCACTAATAAGAGAAAACATTTTCATTGTTAGGCATACTGGAGGTCTACATGGGGAAAGAAGTAAGACTTGTCTCAGGGGTAGAGTTTTGAAGATTGCTCGGGGTAGTTTAAAAAATATGATAGCAACTGAGGCTTTGGTGGATTTTTTTTTTATCTGATGCTGTTAAAATGAATGGTGACTGCACAGAACATAGTTCAAGTTTAGCACATGTTTAGCCCTAAGCATCATGTGAAATATGAAGCTTTTACAAGAAGTATTTTACCACTTGGCAAAGACACCAGCAGAAGATCTGCAGCAGAATTTCATTATCTGTCTTAAATTTAGTATGACCTACATATCACAAAAAAATTTGTATTCATGCATTGCATCATCTCTATTTCAAAATTGAAAGAGCTAAAAATAAACCAACTCCTTATTTTTCTATTTGCAATAAAAAAATATCAACAAAATAAAAGTAAATAATACAACAGTTTGTCCTCCCAAAAGAATAATGCACTACTGCCCCAGCACCTGATGTCTAAAATAATGGTTCCACTTGTGATAAGTAGTTAGCAGTGGCGGGCTAGCTAGCTACCTTGTGAATCAGCCAAATAACACCCACTATCTACCCTGCTTGTCATCCTGAGTGTAGCAATTAGCTCTCAGCTGCTAGCACATTCTAGGCCAGAACGAGCTGGGCCTGGTGAGTCACGACCTTAATGGAAAGCTAGTAGTGGAAATGTGGTGGGGGTAATTATGCTGACCTCAAGGGACAGGCTTTCAGTTTTTCAGCGTGTGGGCTCATAAACAGGCACAGTGAGCTCCACTCCAGGGCAGAAAAGGCAGATTATTCGGGGGACCGTGTTTTCCAGAGGGATTCGTTTTCTGTGTTTCAGCAGGTTCACAAACTGTGCAGGACTCTCGTGTTTTACCTCAAAACGCTCAGGGAAACTGAGCTGACTGAGGTGGAGAAATGCTTTCTTATAGACTTATTGCAAATTCTACCTTTACTTTAATTAAAAAAAAAAAAAAAAAACATGAGAGAACATTATGCACATTAAAATTTCCTTTAACAACATGTGGTCTATTAAAAATGTAATAACCATCTAGCTGGACTGTGGATTTAAGATGAAAACACTGCCTTTAACCCTTTACTCATCTTTCCTGTCTGTCATGATGATGTTTAACTCACAATCTTAGATTAGATTAAGATTAAGATTAAGATATTGGGATGTGACAACACTCCCAGACACGGCTTTACAGTGTAATGACCATGGTAACCAAACAAGCTATCTGACAGGTTTTGGAGAATTCTCCCTAAAGAACAGACAGAACACCTGCAGGGATGGGTAAAAACAAACTGTTTCAAACGGCTTTGCACAGTGCAGCCCCTTGATGAAAGTGCTAAAAGGATGTGCCAGTCAGCAAATAGGTTCTCCAGCACCTCTTTAATGTATCCTTGAGTCTGACCAGGGTGCCTCTGCTGTGTACAACCTCCCACAGAGTTTGAGTGTTCAAAAATGGAAGCAAAGGCTTCTGTGACAGCGTGAAGGCCTCATCCTACGAAGCAGACATCTGGTTAAGGAGTCTTGGTCACTTCAATTTGCATACTAGTCATATGTACCAAAACATGTCCAGATATTCTGCATGATGACAAAATGTCATTGTGCTCATTCCCGCTGGGAGAGGCCTGGGAGCTTGGAGAGAACTGTGATCTTTGATTTCTTGAGTGCCTTAAACACTATCCAGCTCCACTCCTGCTCAGGCAGAAGCTCAGAGCGATACAGCCTGATAACGCCAAGGTGTCCTGGATTATAGACTATCTCGCAGATAGGCCGCAGTTTGTACCCTCCCCGAGCAGTATATTGGATTTGCTGCTGCAGAGAGGCACTGTGCTGTCACCTTCCTTATTCACTCTCTATCTTTGACTTGAGACTCAACTGTAGGTCACGCCACCTCCAGATTTTCTCTGATGATTCCTCCGGTATGGGATGCATCCGTAAGGGGGAGGAGGAGGTGTATGTGTAAGTCTGCTGGGGATATCTGCTGCATGGTGCAAGGAGGGCCATCTACAGCTGAACATTTGTAAAATGAAAAGGCTCACAAAGAGAAGTTTCTGATGGATGAGACCTAGTGATGCCTGTCGTCCTAGATTTTTCACTGATCTCTCTGAACATTATTCTTGTCTCTGTAACCTTATTTGTACTTTTCACGTCGCCATCATGTGTTTTGAGGTTGGCGGCATTAATAAGAGCAAATAATAAAGCATGTACACATTTTTTGTTACATATATGTACATATTTCACCAGCTAAGGGGTGTCAACAGCAGTGTCACAACACATATTAAACATTCATCAGTGCATGAATCTGTTTCCAGCTACAAACGCCACAGGGAGACAACAAGGCTCTTTTTAGCCCTCGCTCAAAAAAATTACCTCCTCTCCTTGAAGCTCCAAATCTAGATTTGAATCCAAGTGGAAACAGAGAAGCACGTTTTACGTTAACATCCGCATGTATCACACGGATGAAAAAGAAAGGGAGATGATTGGAAGTGAAAGCAGCCCTCAATTCAAGTCACTAACCATGCCCGTCTTTCAACCCACAACACACACCCTTTTTAACAGGCCAGTTTAGCAATATAGAAGTACAGCACCATGGCTACAGCCATACACAGTGTATTATTTAAAGCACCAGGGGCCCAATTTGTCACTCTGGCGGGCTCATCACAGGCGAACATCCTTTATGAAATGCACTTTTCACGCTGCCTGTCGGAGGGATCAAAGTAGCAGCAGCCTTGCCCGTTTCTCCCTCTTCAGTTTCCCTGCTCCGATTCCCTCTGACAAAATGAGTCAATTTAAACCAAACGGATCTCCTATCAAAATAACGAGAGTGAGTGAGGGAGATAGATGGGGAAAAAAAGAGATACATAACGTGGGTGGGTGAGATTTCGACAGGTGGGCAGTAACTAGGGAATATGGACACTCAGCCTCTCTTGTGTTGACTGAAAATGGTTGGATAGGCTGTAGGACATAAATGCCATCACTGTATTAGAGTACAACTCACATTTCAGCTAAATGGTGTAGACAGTCAGACCTAGAGTGTAAAAACTCAGTGTCTGGTACAAATAGGTTAGTTGCTCAGCTGTTTTTATGCAAGATACATCAGACACATTACCTTTGTGTCATTGAGTTATTCTATGATATAAGTATGTTCACTATTGGTGGCCTAATCTAGTAATTTTACACATTGTCCATTTTGACAGAACACAGGGTTTCAGTGTTAAACATACCTTAAAGGTAAATTTAGTAAGTACTGTTGTAATATATCTAGTGGAGGTTGTAGGAAACTACATCAACATTAGACTATTTGTATTGTCTCTCTACTAAGCAAATACAAATTTAATTGACTTAAATTTGTATCTGACCATCAAGCTAAGAGTAACTAAAGTTAGCATGTCTAAGTTTCACCTCAGCTTTATAGAATTGGATGAAGCACTAGCAAAAAAAAAAGGATGCAATGAGAGTAGGGTAGTTTGCTAAATGTTAGCTAATGCAATGTTGCGAGCAAGCATTTGCAATGTTATTTGAAGCTGTTAGCATATGAGGCTAACAGTAGCTACATGTTTTTTTATGCTTAGGGTATAATACAAATAATTGACCTGTGGCTATTTCAGAGGGCACTACTTAGTCACAAACTATAAGAACATACACCCTGCCGGTAAGACTGCCTGTATCGAAAACGTTTGTTCTCAGCAGCCAGAAGTTGTACTGTAGCACTAACCTGGCATTGATCAGCAATACTTGAGAAACCCTGCGGATATTTGGTGCACATACTGATTGCACCTAAAAGACACACTTGTAGATAGTAAATTAATACTTGAAGAGTTCAAAAGCCCCATGTTCGCCTCAGCGTTCTGCACATTATTTCTGGCTCATATGATACTCAAATTAATTTGACATTAGATGACACAGAGTGCGTAACATAACTTCACTGTGCCTTTTCTACATTGCCTTTGAAGCACAGAAAACATGCTTCATTATTCACCCAGCTTGACAGGCCTATTTTTCCCTCCTTCCACCCCACTCTACCCCCACCTCCTTTTTAGCAAAGCTCTCGACCAATTGATTTTTCCTCTTTCCGCTGTCTGCCTTTTTTTTCCCTCCCCATCCTCGATTCTAATGTTTCTGGGTTGTGGGAAATATTTATTCACATTGATCGACGACAAAGCTGATGGGTCTTTCATGAGCGTCAGAACTCAAACTGTTTTTGTCCCACCGATGTCTCCAAATATCAATCACCAGTGGGAGAAGTGCGGGCTAGACTGCAGATTAGGGCAATAAAGCCCCAACGGCCAGACTCATTTTCCTAGAGAATGGAGAACCGAAAAATATACAGCAGACACCAATAGTCTGGCCCATGATGGAGTGTTTCTGTATTCTGTGATGCGTCCTATAAGCTGTCGCTGCTCAGACACAATGTGTTAAGAGACAAATACAACTTTTCTACGAGTGATTGAAATAGCAGCTCCAGACACTAACTTCGGCCTGGAGGTGCAAAGTTGTTTGGGTGCTGTGCAAGACGCGGTACTGAGGCCTAGAGGGAGCGCTCAGATGATAACTCCCGCATCTGCGTGGTCTCCATTAAAAATGCAGCGCCGACAGGATATTTTCCGCATCAAATTTTCATACCATCAGGCAGTCTCGACAGCCCCATCTTACACACACTCACACGTAACAATGATGAAGTTCTTAAAGCCTGTGTATCTCTGCCTTTCTCTCTGACTGAATGCAGTATGGCTTATGTATGAGGGATGCAGACAGGGTTTCGTGTCATGGTTCATAGACAGTGGTTTCCCTCAAGGGCCTATGTGTGCTACTCCCCAGATGCACACGCTCAGTAGTGACTCACATGCGTGGACGCACACGTACACCAACATCACTGTTTACTAGCGCTCCTGTGTGCACATACACAAAAAAAACAAATAGAAATGTGAATTGTGCCCCAGTCACGATTAATAATTATTTTCACAATATTGGCAGAAAATGTATTTCGAAGCTACCCAGGTACGAAGTGACAGGCTGTCCTATATGCCCAGGGAACAATGTGAATGGTATAAAATGAGCAAGACGTGTACAAATATAGGGACCAGTCCATACACAGTACTGTACAGTCTATTGACCTTATGTACAGTTGGCAGCCAAGCTAGTAAATTATGTCTAATCCTCATAAATATCACGACCCAATCTGACTCAACATTTTCATATTCATATTCTGCTGTCAAATCCAAGATAAAAGCACATCATTCCCGCAAACTAAAACTCTGCGAATCCCCGTTCCACCAATTGCCGCATGCAAGGTCATATGTAAATAGGCTTTGCTTGCAGCAAAGGGAGACAGAGGCATCACCATCCGTGTCAGCATCTGAAAAATGGCAAAAGCCGTGTTTGATAAATACGCGTAGTGCACAGTCGCACACATTCGCTTGGCCTAATGTCTGTAGGGAAAATGGAGAGCTCTGGAGGTTTCAGCCATAAAGATGTACACTCACACTGGTCACTTCACCCTCATTATCTCGCTTACAGTACACGCTCCTGTGTTCTCTCGTCATGTGTGGAGACCAGAAACAGGCCTTCAACTCATTTCGGGCCCCATTAAAACTGATCCCAGGGAAAAAGCATTCAAGGAGTAGTAGTTGTTGTAAAATGATATTAAACTTATAGTACTCGATTTATCACTTTCTATGCACAGAGCTAGAGCACAAAAAAAGAAGCCAAAAATCCTTTTGATGCCTACCAACTTAATCCTAGCAAAGCTGACAGAGTATTTGCTTTCGATCCAGTTCACTGGTTGAAAGATTAGCATTATCTCTGTCCTTCTGATGAAAAGAATTCACCAAGAATAGGACAGAACAGTTGTGACTACACTATAACATATACGGTTAGCGAGTGAGTCATATGAGGACCTTGTGCTGTGGAAGGAAACACCTGATGAGCGTCACTTGAAAAGACAAAAAGTAATAATATGTATTTACTTCCTTTGTTTCCTCTTGAGAGGCCAGCAGGAGGGGGCTGAGGGCTGAGCTATGGTGGAGTGTGCAACCAAATTAAGAGAGAGAGAAACATAATCAGTGAGTGGTAGAAAGAAAGAGATACAAGAGAGTGAGAGAGTGAGAGATACAAGTGTGCATGAGAGAGAGAGAGACTAGTAATATGCTTGGGAATTTAATAAGGCTCAGCGCTCCTCAATAATATCACCCGCTTCACAGAGTCCTCTGGGAAACATGAAATGTGCCGATAAAGGATGATGCCTCCCTCTGACAAACGGGGTGTGCTAAAAGCACTGTGGGAAATAAATAAATAAATAAATAAATAAAAAAACAGCCACGCGCCGCCGCCGCCATTGCTAGCGCACATGCTAATGTGCCCCAGGCTATACTTTAAAGAATTATTCACTTTCTTCTCCTTATGCTGCGATTCTCCAAACCTCCCCTCTTTAAGGTCACACACACACGCGCTGCACACGTATTCAGACTCCAGCTGAATAATGTCAGCTTTATTCACCGAATTGTTCGTGGACATGGGCAGTGCTTTTACAAGCATCCCTGTTTGTGTTTTTGTGCGTGTTTGCATTTAAGCCTGTCCAGCCATGTTGAATGTACAGAAAACTGCTGGAAGACTTGTCATGGTACCACAGCTTTGCCTCTATGAATGGTGAACCTCACCAAAGAGCAAGAAGCGCTATTACAGTGAGAGGCAGTGATTACTCAAACTGTACTGTAGGTTAAAACACTGTATGCCAAAAGTATGTGGACACCCACCTTATTCCCAAACCATGGACATCATATGCTACTATAACAGCCTGCACTCATTCTGGGAAAGCTGTGGAACTTGGCTGCAGGGGGTTTGTTCCACAAGGGCGTTACTGATGTTGAGAGGCTCTGCAGATGTTCCCATTTATCACAAAAGGTGTTTGATCGTGTTAAAGTCTGGCTCTGTGCAGGTCAGTCAAGGTTTTCCACACCAGACTCAGGTAAAAAAAAAAACATTCCTGTATGGGTGTCATGTTATTCACTGTCATGCTGAAACAGGGAGAGGCCTTCCCCTTGATAGCACACCGTTGTCTAAAATATCATAATAAATTGTGCCATCAATATTGAGAGCCCAATGTTGAGTAGTAGTCTCATATTTTTTGAGGCTCACTTTACCACTTTCTTCCTTTCCTTTTGGCTGTCTGGACTTTATTTATATTTTTTTGCTATACACTGTAGTTCTTTTACAACATAAACATGTGAGTGCTCTTTGAAATGATTTGATTCTATGTTAGCGAATATCCCTTTTTACTTTTCCCCAGTTTGCCTGAGTTGCATTTAAGTACAACCCTACTCATGTATGTCAAATCCAATGTGTTCATGTTGACACCAAGACAGCCGAGAAATGCTCCCCCTGACCTGTCATGTCCCGTCTAACAAACAGCGAAAGACAGCCTCTCACTCTGTTGATACTCTATGACATTTACATACCACTCTGCCTGGTAGTGTAGGAATCACCCTTAGGCTATACCAGGCCTTGAATTTGGGACAGGCACTTTTTCAGCGCCCCCACCCTTCTTGTCACTACCTCACCAGGACCTGCTCACGCTTGACAAAAAGAACCCCAAACATGTACCTCGCTCCACTGCTGCCAGAACGGGCTGCTGGCTTTTCGACGGGGGACACAAAGCGTAAAAGGGGGGAGATAAAACCATGGCCCATTTCTCCTCTTCCTCCCTGCCTCCCTCCTGTCTTTCCTATCCGAGCAGACATTGATGTTCACATTCTTTCTTTCATGGCAACTCTGTCTATCAAGGCTCACCTGCTCTTTTGTCTTCCCTAATCCGTTCTCCCACGCTTGGTCAGTCTTTCTCCATTTTTTTCGTTCAATACCTTTGAATATTTCCTCCTTGTTGTCCCCATAGTCATTCTTTCACTCCCCCCCTTCCTCTCACATCTCTTACCCTCACCCCCACCCCCCACTTCTCTCATTATCTGCCTCTGTCTCTGCTGATCGGCCAACGACTCCCTATTGGCAAATTCATGAGATTGATCATTTTAACACGGGTGGGTGGATCTACTAAAAGGACCCCTCTCTACTTCTCCTTCTTCCCCGATACGCGGCTCCTACACAGCGCACTACGTGGCACCCACGCCCCCGCCGGTAAGACTCTGAAGCGCTGTCACTTAACATGCACTGGGCTCCACTCCCAGGAGGAGAGAGAGAGAGGCTATGGGAGAGCATGAGAGAGGGAGAAGAAAGCGGAGTCACGTGTGAGAAGAATACTAATAAAGTGTAGCACTCGAGAAAAAAGGAGTAGGGAAAAGACAGTGGCGGCGTTCTGGTGCTACAAAATTACCACTTAATTTGATTCAATACTGTAGCATCTCCGTTTTCTATCCGTCTTGTGTTGGTGCGCACGAATGTGTGAGTCAATTTGTGTGAATATGTGTGTGACTGTGTGTAAAGTGTGGCCCCACAGGCATGCAAAGATACAGAGTTATAGAATTCTCCACTTAAGATATTCATATGCCTTCGGGGACTTTGGGCACTCCATTCTTTTTTTACTATAACGTCTGTGTACGCACGGGTGTGTGTTCATGCCAATATATATATATATATATATATATATATATATATATATATATATGATATGTGTGTGTGTGTGTATGTGTGTACGCATGAGCAGAAAGAGCGAGAAAGAGGTTGCATTAGCATGATTAAAAGGACAGTAACAAATGACTGCTGTCTCAGAGAAGCCATGTGACTATCACAACAGGATATAGGCCAAGTATATCAAGGCACACACTCCCTCATGATTTGACGGTCCTTCTTAAAGAGAGATGGAGTGTCGGGAAATGAGCAATGAGGGAAGACGACCCACTATGCAACATCTTAGATGTGACAACTGTGACATTTTACGTAATTGTATATGTTGTGTACAGCATTTGAAGGGACTGTGTGTGTGTTGTGTGTGTGTGTGTGTTCAGATGCATCAAATATTAATGGTCGCTGGTGAAGCCTCATTATCACAATTTCTTTTGGGGGAAGAATACAGAAGAGAGAGTTTCTTTCATTGCTACAACTGCTGAGTTGCAGGCAAAGGCGGCCTCTAAAAATAGCCTCAAGGTTTTCGTGTGCCGTAAACCCATTTCCTCTCATACTAGGTGGGAGAAGTGGAAAAGTATATTTTTATACTGGCTTTGCTCGTTATTATTCAACCACTATGTGGACTATTTCTTTTCATTACAGCTTTTAATGATTTAGCCGAGAATGACTGCTGCCTGGTGCTGGGAAGTTCATTGGCTCAGCTTTCAATAATAACCATCCTGAATGGATAAAGTCATTAATTCCTGCCTATCATTTGACTAATGGTTACCCATGGCTCTGCAATAAACCTTTGCTAGCCAAGTGCACTCTTTTCCAATTCCCTCTCAGAATAAGGAAGAAGCTATAACCTTGTTCATGTTAGCATAGTGGAAAGAACATGTTTCTATCTTTGCCCATGGCAGCATTCGGCTGACATTCATTAATATTAGAGGCAGAGGAAGAGAGAGCGAGTGAGAGAAAAAGATTGTGCGGTACATTAGCAGCCAGATTTATTGACGTCTTTGCGCCATGAATGTGGCAGGTGCTCTTAGGCTAGTTGTGAACAGCAGAACTCCCCTCAACTTCTGCCTCTGGAGATAAGTTTGGGGTGTGTGTGTGGGTGGTGGTGGGGGTGGGGGGACGCACACATACACACACTTTCTGTCAAGGTTGCTGAGACGTTGCAGGAACTTTATGAATGTTCTCTGTCTTGTCAGGGCACAGTGTGTAGCCTCTCACTGACAGCGGGCACAAAATGATGGAGGGTCTGTGCATGGCGTTGCCAACGGCTAAAAATCATCTGCAAGACCTGTGGCCAGACCTTGAAAAGAGACTAAGACCACGTTTGTGCACTCTAAGTCATATTTTAAATCTTTCAAACAACTGTGAACGCTCCTTTATGAATACCTGCTTTGGTACAGAGCTTTCAACACGAGGCCACATCATCCCGACCAAAGGTGTGGAAAGGACAAAGAAGAACAAACTACCACCTGATCAACCTGCACCTGTACCTGCAACACTGTAACATTAATATCACACTCCTTTTTCCTATCGTGGTGAGTGAACCTCATTTTAAATCACTGCTGCGTAGCGTGACTCCTTACTTATGTTATTAATTTTCTATTGTCTTGACAACACAGTGGGTAGTGTCAAAAATCCACACAAAATGCGTTTTAATAACTCACGTTGCACCTTGTTTATCAATCAAAAAGCCCATTGCACACTAATTCTGCCTGCGTCTCTCTACCTCACTATCTATGTCTGCTCTTTACTGTTTACTTTACATTTACTGTGTTTTATTCAAAGGCCCACAAACATACTGTGTATTTGCCTTTTAACCCGGCTACACAAGACAAAACACTGCTGAATCTCTGTTGAGCCACAGCATGCAACTCATTTATTTTTTACTTTATGAGACACTGTGGGTTTTGCATGTTTCACCAGATGAATTTGCAGCATCAGTCTTCAAATTACAAGAGGAGACATGAATATATAAGATTGTTACCAGCAGACAAATGTAATATACACAGACTCTATAATGGTCATGGGATTTTTACATTGGAGCGCCGCAAGATTCATTTCTTGGCCCTACCCCAAGCCACAAACATAACCTTTTCACCCCAGCTCATATGTCTCTCCCAGGCCTGCGGCAAACAGCGAGCTCCATCACTCACTGGATGGGAACTGATGTATGGAGCTACGCATCGGTTCAATACCATTTAATTGTATTAGGACTAAAGTATGAGATTAGTCTTCAAACCTGTCCAGAAGAAACAGGGATACTATGTGAGCGCCGGCGGTAGAATTCTAAATGGATGTGAATCCGACACAGTCTAACGGGGGAAAAAGCCGACTCTGGTCTCTGGAGATAATGACAGCTTGGTTTGTTTCTGCCGGTCAGCCTGGCCATTTCAAGGCTAGGGTGGTGTAGTCATTGATGTGTCAAAACTATTTATCCCCCCTCATCACCAAATATTCCATGCAACCTGATTTTCATCCCTGTACCTTGCTTAAAGCTCTGAGACAAGTTGTCTGGTATGACGCTTGTGAAATAAATTAGAAAAGGGAAGGGGAGAATAAATCACTTTTTCATTGGATTTTATAGCCTCGGCAGGAATCAAAGGAATGAGCTTAGGCTATGAAACGCCATCTATTCTTGGATTGTGTTCGTCCTATATTTTTGGGAGTTACTGTGTTGCTCGCGTAACATAAATAAATATGCTATAGTGGGCTTTTGAAATGGTTTTGTGTCATGTGAAAGGCCTTGATGTCCATGGTTAAAAAGAAGAAAAAGAAAATGAAGACAAACATTTCTTCCCAGTCAGCACACACCACCTGTACATACTGTACAAGCTCATTTATCTGTCTTTTTTTTCTCTTCTGCGCATTACATAAAGCATATTTTGTCATCCTTAAAATTGCCTGAAACAAAGCTTTTGTCTGTTTGTGTGTTTGCATGTGTGGGAGTGCAATGATATGCGGATGCGGCAACTGATCTCCAGCACTATGCACAGATTTTGTAATTCAGACACAGAAGCTTTCTGGGTGCTAAATCTCAGGGTCTCAATCGATTGGAGCTGTGGATATGATAGCAAGGCAGGGAAACCCACCAAATATTTAATACACAACAAACATATCAGCCGCTAACAGCTGAGTATGGATTAGGCCATCTTCCTGAAAGTGAGCGCATATTTACTGACACAAACAAGCTAGGGAGCATATTACCGAGATACACATTGCTCAGTGCCAGCATATGAATGTTAAATTAGACTATATGGAGGTTCGGAATGGCTGTGGCTGTGACATTTGTTGCAAAAAGGCAAAATCAACAAAACCGACGCAAATAAGGCTGCTCAGTTAAAGATCACCAGATGTAGAGGTTATTCTTTTTGTCAATGCTGAGAAGTGAGGTTGATTTAATGAAAATGTCTTAGTTATATTTTGTTTGTGACTGTGCCGATTAATGCCTTTGTTGTCTCGCTGAATACGTTGTAATGTTGGAGTTTTAATACCAACAGACATTAAAGCGTTTCCATCTGTGCACTGAACTCTCCCCAACAGATGCTGAAATAATGGCATTTCTCTTCATATTCTGTTTTTGTTTGCTTCTTCCTAACCCTCCTACTTTTTCTCTCCGCAGTTTGAAGGTATTTTGATAGAGTAGCACCCGCCACTGGTAAACAGGAAAAACAAATGGCCGCTGAGCTCATGGATGTAGATGGGTATTGTTTTTTATTGATTTCCATTGGCTGAGGAGCTGGTGACAGGGAGTCTCCACTCATCAGGGTGTGTTATCGATTAGCTTGAGGAGGAGCAGCAGGGGTGCGTGCGGGGTCAAGCGTGCAAGCGGGAAGAGTTGGAATGTGGCCCATTGGAAAGGCAAAGCACAGACGGGATCCCTGACACCAGTAATTAACGCGTGAAATGCAGTCAATTTCTCTTCGGCTAGAAAAGGGCTGTTGCAAAGGCAAAATTTGCTTGTATAAGGGAATGGTCTCACATCCACGGGCACTTAAAGAATTGATGTATCCTGCAGAAGGTGTAAGTAGCAGCTGAACGGCGTAGTGCAAAGCCAGGCAAGTGGTCACACTTAATGTTCTGGTGCTTTTGATAGATATTGTACTAGCTAATAAGAGCATTAGCTTTAAATACCTCCCTATATAATAATAAATTATTACCCTACCCTTATCCCTTTAAATAACTACCCCTATGTTGTAGAAGTCTGTACTTAGAGGGCACGGGTACACTCAGAGGTAGGTGAGACAGATGACATTTTGAACCCCCGCAAGGACTGAATCATTACAAGCACCTCCCCACTGGAAGTGTGGTGGGATCAGCAATATTTCACACTGACAGAAGGACCTGACAGCAGGCGTCCACACACAAGCCCGGCTCCTCTAATGCCTTTTATTTATTTATTTCTATGTCCCTTTCTTTACACACAACCCCCCTCCACCCTCCTCCGCCCCCCGATAAATTTGTGAGTTGCCAGATTGGATCAAAAGCACATCAACTTCAAATGTACCCTTTTTCTCTATCACAAACTTCTCCACTTGAAGAGGTATGCTCACAAAAAAAAGCAAGTGTGTGATTAGAAATCGCAAACTCGACAGATTTTCCCGACACTCTTCTTTATGTTTCTAATCATCATCGGAATTTAAATGTGTCTTTGGCTCCAGCTGGAGTGATAGGACAAGAATCAGTATGTGTCTGCTTAACACCAAAGTGTTTAAAATGCCCGCTGAGTGCCCCTCTATCTTTCTCCCTCTCTACTCCTCTTTCATTTCCCTGACTTTGTTGCTGATGTATATGCAGAAGACACAACATTAGGACTCTGGTTTAGCTGATTGAACCCATTTGCTGCACACTCTTGCTTCTATCCCCGCACCCATTAGATAATACCTTATCACACAACAATTTGCTTGTACCTCTCTTATATCTTACAAAGAAGATGAGCTCATTTTATCTGAATACTCCGTTCTTAATGCATTTCATTCCTTGTGCTATTTATTTCTATTTGGGCCAAAGCCTTTCTTCTCCTTTAGGACCCATGAATAGTGCATCATTCTTCGCTGCGAGCACTTTAACAAAAAAGAAAAAGAAAGACGGAGCCTTGGAAGTTTGAGCTCTGGGGCAAGTCTCTTTCCTTGCCCCCCACCCCCTCCCCGCCCTCACATGTACCCATGACTCTCACCTCTTTTTTGCACCACGGAAATGAAACGAGTTGGAAATAACAGCTCTGTCTTTGGCAGTGTATCTGAACATTGTAATTCTCCAAACTATCGAGGCGTATTAGCTTTGGAAGCTACTGACATGGAATGATGTTTGCTGACAGAGACCACACTAAATCACTTAGGAGGAGTCCCTCTTTTGTCTTCTGTCTTGCCAAGAAGAGGACATCTCTGCTTGGGTGGCCTACATTGCCCTTTGGGATTAAGATATTCATCACCGGTTGTCTTTCCAGCGCTAATAGCATTTGCTGATTAGATATCCCAACTTCTGAAATTGATCAAATGTTTTACAGATTCATTTGAGGATTTGTTTCTCAGTGGGCAGTAATTGTGGCATTAAAACTAGCAAGAACCGGTTCTGTGGGAATGTGTTGCCAAATAAATAAGTACATAAATAATTCCTTTGGTTTCTGTTGGTATTAAAACATAATTTTGAAATTTGCCAACATTCTCAAACATTCTCATGCGTCCCAGCTACTACAGATTAAACATCAACTCTCCAAAAAATGATTCCACTATCAGCAACCATGAGCAGTGACTAATACCATTTGCTGGGATCAATTAGGCTGATTGGCTTAGGCTCTGTCTTGGCCAGCCCAGGGGGTTGGCAGTTGCAGACAAGTTGTCCAATTAAGTGAGCAGAAGTACTTGCCAATAATGGCTGAATAATGGGCCTTAAGGGGAGCGTGATTCATCTCCAATGTTAGGCACCAGGGAGGCAGCCATTCAGTGTGTAAAACCATAGATTTCTCTCTTTTCAGATTACAATCGATATCACCCCCGTGGCTTTGACAATGGCCTCAATGAAGGATTAGACTGTAAAGATCTTGGTATCCTGGGCTGATGCCAATATTTATTTTCAGACCCGCTCCCCGTGCGTACAGTGTACAAATGTCAGCATCTGCGCTACAGAAAAGGTAGATACAATTAGACGCAGGCCAGCATTTGCAAATATGTTTTTCTTTTATTTGCTCCGAGTACCAGATGTTTGGGATCTAATGCATTTAAATATTGTTAAACTTCTACATTTGACAGGTTTACTTACCTGTAAATGTAATGTTAATAATTTGGGTCTGATGTAAATGTGTAGAACAAGTACTGCAATGGCAAAAAATGGACTGGATTTGTCCCATTATGTCGTTCTGGACGAGTAAACGGTATAAAAGGCTGCCAGTGACAGAGAAAGAACCAAAACTTCCTTGGCGTTACACATACATGTGCACTCCAAACAAAAGTTACTTTCTATGAAGAGGTCGGAAGCAGTCACTGTTTTAACATTACATTCTTTTCTTTCTCTCTCTGAGTCTAGAATAATAGTCAATAAGTAGTTGAAAGGCTTTAATTTCTCCCGACATCACATCCAGCGCCTATCACCCTCCCCTCTCTTTCACTCGCTGTATCTCTTTTGTTGATGTGTCTAATGCTGGCAGGTTTCTTAATGTCACATGGAAGCAGCAGTAATTTAATGCGTCTGGTGTGGCGTCTGACAGTCGCGTGTTTAATCTCCCCCTGTTGAACGCTTGTTAGTGCCACCACCTGATCATAGGCCCGAAGTGGGAGACGCCACAGCGCGCACAAAAGGACCATTTGAAATGAGAGCGAAAGACAGAGATGAGCAGGAGAATGGCTGCCATCTTTGATGCATTCTTTTATCTCTCTTGTTTCCGTTCCCCTGTAGCTCCCATATGTGTTACATGATTATTCAAGATGTGAGTATGTAATAACTAGGAGAAGACGAAGAAGAGACAAATGGAATTGGCACTTTGCTGAAGTAATATCACACCTTCATTTGAAATCCTCCCCTGTAACGTACCCCTCACTCTGTTTGTACGTCGGCATTGCTCTGTTGGTCTCAAACGCTGTTCATGTGAGTTGCTACTCGGTGCACTTGGCTGCTTTTCTGACTTATTTTTCTATTTCTCTGCTCTCTCTGTCTCTGTCGCAATCTTTGAGTCCCTCTGTGTGTTTTGGCTGAAGGGGTGGGGGTGGGGGGACATGTAACAGACCTGGATGTTTTCTTTTTCTACCATTTTCGTTTCTTTCTTTCTATCCTCGCTCTCTTACTTCCTCTCCTCTCCCAGGTGGCTGTCTCTGGCCAACCGTGCACACAGCACATCGGGGTCAGCAACAAAACTGACGACATTAACGGGAGAATGCACACTTGCACATGTGTGCAAGCACACCCGTTCACCCATGCACACATTCCCTCGCTGATACCAAAGCTGTCAATCACGATGGCCTGGGAAATGTGTGCTTCAGTACAGCAACAAGCTGGAAACAATACAAATCCTCTGTGCGGCTGTAGGTACTCCTTCTTCCCACTATCCCCTCTTCTCTACCTCCACTGCTCTCCATCCGCGCTACCTTTGCCTCTTCCTGACACTCCTTGTGCAACGTCCTTGTTCATCCTCCTTGTGGAACATAGTATAATCCCTCTTTCACAAGAGGGTACTTGTAAAAAGCAAGTAGCTACTATATTGGGTGCCAGCAGATAATTGTTTGGAAGACACATTGCCATTTTATTTAAGATTTAAAACTCAGACGCAAGGGAGGGAGAGAGGCAAGCCAGTGTCATGTGCAGCCTGAATCTCATTAGATATATTTGAACATCAGGACTGCATGAGATTTTCGCTGGCCACAATGCCATACAGTTACCAGCGGGGCATTATGGGAGAAAAAGCAATTTGCTGCGGCAAGGCTCAATGGCCTCATGAATCAAGCCAATATAGACAAGGCGAGAGCAGTTAAGAGACCAGTACACGCTGCCTGGAGATTTCACTTAATGCTGTTCTTCTAAAAGAAAAAAGTGTCGTAGTACCTCAACCCACAGGTTAATAACCTTTTGTGTTATCTCATTATCATTGCCATAGTTTTTACACAACAGGTTTTTGGTGGTTTGCTACGGAACTTTATTGAAGTACCTGCACAGGTCAGGGAGCTTATAAATAAGGGTGATCTTTACATTATAACAGTGCTTATCCTTTTAAGGAGAAAATGTGACACAACGAGAAAATGCACTGGCTTGTTTGCTTCCAAATAGCAACCTGTTGGCTTCGGGCTGTCATCAAGGGCTGAGTTAAAACACCTGTCATACCCCACTGCCAACCCTTTCCTTGTAGGTAGCTGCGCTGCTGAAGCTGCTAATGATAATGACGGCAATCAAAACATTGGCACTAATGCTGTTAATAACGATGATAGCACTAATGAGGACACTACCTGGGAGGCTGTTTGCTTAAGCTGTTTTCCTGGTTCACCCTGCGGGACCAGAGAGACAGGGTCTGACATCCTGTTGCAGTGGTCCCCTAGTGGTCTCCTGGATGTCCTGAAAGGCCCTCATTTATGCCGCCCAACTGCTAATACACACCGCTAATTACAAACAGGGGAAATGAGGTAACAGCAAGAGAGCGTCGTGGGGCTTAGAGATGCAACCTGACTCCGCTCCCTCCCTGCTTCAAACCCTCGCCCGCTTCCGCCCTGGAGGGTCACGGTTTACAGGAAGTTTCTAAACAGCTATTTTTCAGTCCTCTGGCTGTTGTGAGGTTTAGCTGAAAACACACAAGGGCGAGCAAGCAGGAAGAAAATAGGCATGTTGTTTTTCTCTCTAGCTCTCAGCCTCTCAATGCAGCAATTAAAACCTGGAATATTAGTCTGCATCAATGTGGCGGAGGAGAGGCAAAAGTAAAAAAGAGAGAGAAAATAGCTCTTAAGCTTGTCTATGTTGATATAAGCTATTTATATACTGTATTTTCTGTCTACTAACAAAAGTGTGAGGGAGGAAAGGGGGTTGGGGGATTACAATGTTGTGGGACCACCTTTGTAATGCTAAATCCCATTCCTAATCTGCCAGTATTGATCGGCCATCACAAGCATCCATTTACCAAACAGAGGATTGTGGGGGAATTAGGGATTGGTGGAGGAGGGGTTGAGGGAGGCAAGGCAATACAAGGCGCTCCCAAATGGCCGTCACTGGATAAAAGCAAAGCCAGCTTCACTGAGCCTGCGCAAAAAAAGAAACAAGAAAAATGGGGGATAATGCTCTCCCTCTCATCTACTGTTTCCACTCGCCACAAGCACAAGGGAGAGCATAATCGCCAGAGCACGACTGAGCTAAAAAAGAAAATGAGGGAAAAGCGTAGAAATGAGCCCTCCTGCCTCCATTTTGGCGTGAATATCTGGCAGTTGCCCTTTAAGAGTGAGAGTCTTCAGGGTCCAATTGGAGACGGGAGCCGAATCCCCTGTTCGGTCATTAAAAGCGGTCTCTAGAATGGCATCCATCTGCTGCTCCCTCATTACTGCTGTGAGTGATGGTGGTAATGTTACAAAATATGGTACTGGCCAATTGTCATTGCGACCCTTGACTCAGGAAGTGGACACAAGCCGGCTAATGATGCCAGCGTGTAGACAGAAGTGAGCTCCGGGTTTTCCAACTTGGTCTCCGTACAGGTGGTGCGTGCGGTCGCATCATTAAGCTTACATGACTTGTCCTTCCAGTGATGCGGCGCGCCTCGCCACTGTGTTTGTGCTCCCGGGGTCGATTGCGCAGCCACCTGCATTAACACGAAGGGGGTTGCTACTGTTCAGTCGAGGATTGCTCATTAGCGTTGAACGTCAATCAATGTCGTCCGCCTCTCTTCCCCCGTGGACCTGATTCTTTTCTCCGCCGCCTTTGACAGATGGAAAACTCAAATGTGTGAAATGAGTAATAAAGCGTTGCTAAAGAGCTAAGCCGTGACTCAGCAAACAGCACATTCACTGAGGATAAAAGCCTTTTCCACGGCAGCCATTTTGATTTCACATCCACAGCGTCAAGTTGAGGCTGCTGTTATTTTCTCCTCAACAGACTGAAAATCTCTCCACTGCTCAGAATTTTTTCAGCTTTCCTCTAAACTAGCCCCTCCCGCCTCTGCTCTCCATCCATAGCTGCAGTGTGCACTCCCATTAATTACCTGCTTACAGAGGCTCTGCATTAGGCCTGCCAAGACACCAACAGAAATAGAGCGGGAGTGAGAGTGAGAGTCACCCATGTTCTTTGGGCTTGTGAAGAATGTCTTACCACCCCAGACACACACACACACACACACATGCAAACCACTGCTCGTTGTTTGCTTCAGACAAATACACAGACACACACACACACACACACACACACACACACACACACACACACACACACAAATGATGCTAACAAACAACTTCGTATGCATGTGGCTATTAATCTGAATATGCAAATAGATACAGTAAAATCGAAAACAACACACACAGACTTGTGTATGTGCGCACACACAAATATTACTCATCACTCCAAGGTGTGAGATAACCTTGTGTTGAGTGTATTTACCTGGAAGACAGATGAACTTGACAGTACGCTAAGGACTAATGAGCTCATTGTCTCTGCAGCCCAATCCCCCAAGCATATCACACACACACACACACACACACACACACACACACACACACATATGCACACGTTCTCATATGAAAGACCCCCCCCCCGCACACACACACACACCTTCCTCCCTGCCTCTGTTGCTTCCCCTTCTCCAACACCCCTTTTGTCATTTTTGCAATTCCTCCCTGTGCGTCTCACTTCTCCTCCTCCTCCCCTCAATCCCGTTTTTTCTTCTCTCCTCCCTACTTCCCTTTTCCTCTCCCTCCCGTATCAAGGCGTATCCCCGGGAGCCCGACTGATCCAGCGGCAGTTTGTTTGGAGTTGCAGTTGATAGGGCACATGGGTACCTTGGGGCACAAAGAAGGGAGCCAGAAAAGAGGCATGTGAGGTGAAGGGAAGAAGGAAATAATGGCCGTGTTTCTGCAGTAGGTGCACACACTTGGTGGGAGAAAGTCACGGATGTCACAAGATGAAGTGATGTGTGTTTACACCTTTAGGTGGTGACTTTTTACATCTGAGTGACAGGAGTGCAGCTAGAACACTTGATCCTTAGTTTTTGTCACATTTTATCCTGCAAGAGCTGTTACAAAAAAAGTTTGCCCCAGAGTGAGGATGACCTGTTGTATACAACTGCAAGAAAAATCCAACTTTTATCAGTTCACTAGTAGATAGAATGTGGGAAGTGATTTAAATGCTCTATGGATCGAGCAATCTTCTATCATGATATATCTAATCTTATATGTATTACTGCAACTACTAAATATAATTGTCAGTTTTTGGTTAATCCAGCAACTGAAATACCTGACATATCAAGGTACTTCATCGCATCGATGCAAATCTATAAAAATCCAGTATTGCTATAAAGCATTCCTGCTCACTGATTTGCAACATTACCCACAATGGCCTTATAAATCTCTGATGGTTGACAAATTTATGTCATATCACCGTATACTGTATATAATCATATTTTCAAACCCTAAAATAGTGCATACCATGAGATCATTTAGTTAGTTTAAGATGACTGGATTACACGTTTTATTCTTGAAAACACCTTGCCCTGTGAGAATTAGGGGCTAGTAAACAAATAAGTGAAAGAAACAGGCAATTTACACACACACTGTACCTTGCTGGCAAGCATCAGCCGAGAGGCTCCATTTAAAAGCTTTTATTTATACTCAAAGTAGGACACAACAAGCAGAACATTGAATGACAACCAACAAAACTCTGTTGGACACTGTGATTTGTCATGTTGCTAAGGAAACCGAAACGCATACACACTTGTTCCACATGACAGCTACACAATAAAAAGGGACACTCTAATCCCATAAAAAGGTGTCTTTGTGGTATATGAAGCTGCTGCACTGCAGTCTACTTCACTTTGCTGGTAATTATCACTGTCTGCCTGGAAGACAGAGACAGTAATGCTTCATTACAAAGTGCAGGAGAAAGACTGAGGACGCTGAGGAGAAGAGAACAGACCAGGAGGAAAGTAGGCGATGAAGGGGGATCATTAGTGGCCCATTTGTCTCAAAACACAGGGAATGGAAGGAGTAGAGTTTGAGGAAGAAAAGGTGCACAAAATGACTAGATGTGTGTGAGAGAGACCTTTCAGAAACTAATCCAGTTCAGTCTCATAGGACTACTGCCTGTCAGCGAAGACCAATTGGTGACCGCAAAATGAACCAAACGCAGTGTAAATGTGGTAGACTCTCCAATTCAATTTGATTATTCCAACTTTAATTACTTGCCCAATTTGGGGCTATAGCATGCCTTGATTAAAATGGACACTATTTAATAACCCCGGCCCCCTCAAAAAGGTAACGCACCTTGAAGATGGAATAATTAAAGCAGTGGTGAGATAAGATTCATATCGTCCCTTTCTAACTCCCCGCAAATTGGATGTGCTCTGACGAGAGTGCGGAGCGAGCCAGCGAGGGGGAGAGGGGGTTGGGGGTTGAATGAGCGAGTGGCGGAAGGATTTGATGGACAGGTTGCAGGGCGGGGAGACAAGTGAGAGGATATGTGAGGGAGAGACATATGGTAAAAAGATGGTTTGTGGAAAAAGAGAACAGGTGTGGATTTAGTATCAAACTGGCGGTGTTTAACAGCTAATACTCAAAAAAGTGTTGTGAAGGGTAAATGGGCTGGAGAATGTGGGTAGGTTAGGAGAGTTGACTTTGCATGTGTCCAATGGTGCCCCCAAGGGAAAGGCTATTTAAAGAAAGGGACGGAGAGCAGAGCCTTCACTCTCCACTCTCACCAAGAAACGAAGAGAGAGAAGTGGGGCAGGACATTTTCAGTGTCCTCCACGCAAAAACACACAGACTCGGACTGAATGCGCACAAGCAGCATCTGTGGCTCTCAACTGGTATTTGAGGGCTCTTTGCGTTTAGAGGGAACAAACCGGACATGTTCATGCCGCGCTTAATCATACCCAGTGGGCCTGAGGTTATGAGCCAAAACACTAACAAATGTGAGAGTTTTGTACTTCCCGTCTTTGCATTTTAGACTTTGGAAAGTTTAAAAATAATTTTGCACCCATGCTTTATCAGACAATTCTAAGTTCTGAACCGGACAACAAATCTGTTTAGTTTTCCTGATGTTATACTCATGTCTGCATGGGGGCAAGGTGTTAGCTTGAGCGTGCATGAGCAAGAGAGGCTGCAATGCATCTGTGTGTGTGTGTTTGTATGCCACTGTAACAGCTTCTAACCTGTGTGCCCTCCTGGCCTCACCTAGTGAGAGTGCCATGGCTCGTTAGGCCGGCAAGGATGATAGGTCCTGACATCTATTTACCGTAGCCACGCAAACACACACAGGCACACACAAATGGCCCACTTTGGCCAACAGCGTCCCCTCCAGCCATTTTACGACTCTCTCTCTCTCTTTGACTCATTTCCTTCCATTACACCCACCCCGACCCCCCTCGCGTCTCTTTTTCATCCCTTGGTGCCTCCATCCTGGTCTGAAACGATTAATGTCATACCTGACTGTGAGGTTAAAACATGGGGGAAGTGTACTTTTCAGTGCCCTACAATAGCTTTTACATAAATGCACTGTATTCTCACCTTGCACGGTGGCTTTATGGGAATAAAATAAGTGGTGTCAAAAACTATAAACTGATTCAGAAATGTCAGGTTCACCGAAGTGCATATCAATTAAACGAGCATGCACTGCAATGCTGATATGCAAAACTATAACAATTTAACCTAATGTGCGGCTGTGTGTTTGTATGCAGTATCATGTCCCATAAAATAAATCAAATTTCACATGTGGAATTTCGCCTGCTCCAGCTTTTAAAAGTGCTTTCAGAGTTCTCTCAGAAAGAGATCTAAATGAATGAAGCGGCAAGAGAAACTAATGTAGAAAGATGGCTGGATAGAGTGAGGGAAATCACAGTATGCTACCCTGGGCTCAGGCAGATCAGCGCCGTCTAGGTCAGCACATTTGAAGTTAAAGTCAGTCTTAAATGGGTCTTCAGACAACCTCAAATAAAGCCGACAGACAGCGCTGACCTTTACAAACTACCGTCTGCAATGGAGAGAGAGAGGGAAGGGGGGAGGGAGAGATGGGGCTCAAAACTGCCATGGCTCAAACTGCTTCTAATTGAAACTTTTCAACTCTTTTTCGGAGTTTAGATAAACTCTAGGGAAGGGAAATGAAAAGAGGAGCAGGTTCTGTTTTTGCTTGTTCTTTTTCACACACACACAAACACACCACCATCACCACACTTCAAATTTTTGCAATGTGTTTATGTTCAAATCTAGGTTGCTGCAAGTGCGGGAGTGGGAGTGAGGGTGTTTTTTCTGAGCTCACACTTTCCCTACACTGTGCAATTAAATTTAATGACACAAGCGCTTGTCTAAATTTGGTTGAAGTGTCTTAGCTTTTGCGCTGGCGAAATGGAGCGGGAGAGAGGGCCAAGGTCAAAGGCCTGAGATGTCATATTTCTCCTTCTGTTGCATAATTTAATGACCCAGAGCATCCGCATGCTAATTCTTTCATTCCACTGGTCCCATAATTCAACTGAGACATGGAGCAGGAGGAGAGAGGAATCCAGAAAGGGAGGACCTGAAGGTGATAGCGGAAAGAAGGTTTTTAGTGTTGCTGAGCATTACTGATCTGCAACCAATTGTGCAAAACCACGTGCTTTTGGAGGCTGATCTGACCAACGGCATGGCTTGCAATTTGCCAGAAACTATCCTTACGTGTCAAAATAGTTTTACCTCATTTGGATAAGAAGTTACTTTGCTGCAATCTCAGCTAATCTCCCGGACTTTACTAAACTATTAAAGGAAGGGTTTCCATCAGAGAGTGGGGCTCGGCTGGTCCCTATAAATCTCACCCATAGTGCATCAGTTATTTGTTTATGCGTGACATGTCTTGGCTGGGAAATGTGTGTCAAGTGAGCAGGTGGGGCGGTCATCAATGAAGACAATTAAACACCTCGGAGGCACTCAGCCAAATCTTCCCTCTGTCCCTTGTTTCTCTGTACCCTCCCTCCCTCCCTCCCTCGCTCTGTCTCTGACAGATGATAATTCAGTAGGAGGAAGGGGTCACGGCCTGACAGAGAAGGGCATCATCAGCTGTGATAACCATCGCTGGACACAGACAGTCAACAACAAGTTGGCAGCTGAAACAACAACAGACGTGAAGAGAACTTTTCAAAGGCACACACACACACACACACACACACACACACACACACACACACGCCTGGGTTTTAGTTACAATGCTCTCTGGATGTGCCTGCGTGCGCATTAATGCTGAATCGGCAGTTTTGATGAAGGGTCGCGCCGGTACACTTTGTGCCGCGGCGGAGGCACACTGCTTACTCATCCTAACTTGACTCCCTTGTGTATGCCGAGACCCAGAGACACACAAACACGCGGCAAGACACAAAATGTATCACTGCTCTGCCCCTGTCGAGGTCAAGAGCACTCTCGGTTTCTCTTGCATCATCTCAAATTCTCGCTAATTACAAGGAATTGACGGGTATTATTGTACCCGCTCTAATTGCTGGAATATTCTAGAAGGACAAAAAAAATACTTCTGTCACTTGCACATCCTCAAAGGAGGGATTATAGTCCCGAACTAGAGGGGGGGAAAAAAATTTGTGTCACAAATGGGGGATCGACTGTCAGCCCAGCTAATTATCCCTGCTGAAAAGAGCAAGCTTCATTTCCCGGACTTACGTCGAGGGGAATCATTTGTGGCGACCTCATCCTCGACTTTATGAAAAGAAACATTACATTCATAATATTAGCAACCCCCCCACACCACTCTGCAACCCACATTCTTTCCAGCTCTCTTCAGCGTGGCTCATTTTGACGGCTAATTCCGGTGTTTTCATTTCAGAGGCATGAGCTTAATTCTAATGCATATTAGCGCATTACAAAGGGGTATCCGCGCCAGCAGCCCACACACATCACACTGACACGTGGGATAAAACATGTAAGCTCTCGCAACTCCACGGTCACAGCCACAGTCACAGTCAAATGCTCACACAGTTTGCTGAAGGATAGCTCCTACATGGTTTCCTCCTTTAATGCGGTGACAGTGTTAGCCTTGTGCTCGTAGCAGCTCTGTTAAGAGGTGCAGCTGGGCTACTGCCACAGTGTACCTCAATCTAAGTTCAAAGTGAATGCAATGCAGCGAGGTCAAAGCCGGGGCACTCACGTGATCGATGCTAACGTGATTAGTGACACGCCAGCGTTGAACCAGAGGCTACATTGGCGCTCGTGAAGGTGCAAGGAGTGCGCTCTCTTTCCCATCACAGAGGCACATGTAAACCCAGGGAGCAGACGTGAGTGCAGGCTAACATGGAGCTGCCCATGGACCATAATCCATTTATGACTGTAAACACGGAGGAGGGGGAAGACATTTACTGTCAGACAGCACTTGCCACAGCCAGTATATCATCTCCCTGTCAGCAAAGCACACACACAGCTGGCCTCTATGAAATCAGCTACAGCTATGTTAGTGATGTTGATCATTTTACCTTCAGGCTTCTACCTTCTAATCAACTGTAGTTACAAGACTCATGTTTTTCTGCATATTTTCACTGACCATACCCACATTTTTACCTGCAGCAAGAGGGCACTGATGATAGCAGTTCACAGTAATTGAGACCTTCTCTGACAGCTGAGAGATTACTTCCTGTCATGGGAATGTGTAGGAAAAATGGAGAGCAGTCTCTGATTATGAGTTCCTCTAAGGAAGTAGCTTAAGTTAAAGAAAAGAAAAACAACACAAAAGGGGGTTAAACTGGGAAGTTTTCAACCACAATTTTGTCTTTCCTGGTTTTAAATAATTAAACGTGGATGAATTTCTATTATTAGGAAACAATGTGATAGTGACAATATTTGTAACTACACAGCGGACGGAATACTGATACTGTGACTTAAAATAGCCTTAGTGATTCAGTGGACAATATTCTTTAATGTCCATAGCTCTGACAGTTCAGTGTTAATCCACTGGCCTCACGAGGTGAGCAGTTTGGCAGCCAAGGGTAGAGACTTGTTTAAGAAAGGTTGACATTTACACACTAAGGTTCCAAAGACTCACAGCAGCCATTCAGTGGCTTTGTGTCCTGCTGCTCATGTCACGGCATATGGGTGACAGTTAAGCCAATGTGATATACAGTATATGTGTGTGTGTGTGTGTGTGTGTTGTGTGAAGGGTTTAGATGTGACGCAGACAGAAATAGACTGAGACAAAGAGTGCGTTTCCTACCTCAGTAACTGATGACAGACGGTGACACACACTCCTTTTCCCATTATGCAAACACGTCGTCTCACATTCTGCCTTGCTCCCAGACCATAACTTCTATTATTAGAGAAGGGCTCTCCAGCTACCGGCACTCCTTTTTGATTTTCATTTGTGGGGGCTTCTGCGCGCAGGTGCGTCGGCCTTGCCTGCGCCGCTCTCCCAGGGAAACACAATTAACTGGCTCACAAACATTTAGACGCGAACAAGTATGTCTGTTTGCTCCAGCAGGAGGAGATTCATCATTAATGGCTTTTTCTGTTTTTCTATTCAGCCAGCCGGAGACAACTTTAGGTCAAGCAACGTATAGAACAAATACCTGCTCTCCGACAGCCAAGGTTGTCTGCAACGTCTAGATCGATATTTCTCCTAGTTTTGGCTGCTGGAACATGGGGTGCATTGGCTGCAGAGCAACATAAGCAGTGACCCTCTGCATTTCACCTCTGTTTCGAAAATGAAAAGAAGGAGTGGATATTCAAGGGTGGAAAGAGACATGGGGTTTAGTCTTGTGGATTTTCAACTCTGGAAGTAAGAAGTGAAAAGATGTTAACTATTCACAGCTTGTTTTTCTGTTGGAGAGCAACGTGATGCTGGATTGGATTTGATCAACAGTAAAATCTTGATAAACAGAATAACAATGAGCGTTGGCTCTTCATTTAGTGGTTATAGTAGAGGGACCAGAACCGAGACAGGCTTCTAAATGAGAACAACATAAATGTTATGCAAATTTATATATGCCGGTGTACATAATTTCCCCTGCTGTTCAATGCTGGTGACTCTCTTAGATCGTCCATGTGGCCTTATGTAAGCACACACAGAAAAACACGCATCTTAACCAAACACACTTGCAATAAAAATGGGACTTTCCTACATTGCTGAACACGTCATGGCAACATAGCACTGTTACCAGACATCGTCAGAGTTATTAGTCTATTATTAGTTGCAGTAGCCCTGCCCTCCCTCCCTCCCTCCCTGCCGACGCAGCACTGTCATCATAGATGACTGGCTTTTAATTGGATACCGAAGAGGCCGCATCCATGTTTCACACGCTGGGAACGGCCATCGAGTGGTGAGAATCATATTTTCAATTAAATAAGCCCCCAAAAAATGCCAGAGATAACATTTCTTGGGGAGGTGGCAAGCTGATTACTTGGCGAATCATACTGAGGGTTTTGCATAAACAGATGATTACGAGGCGTCTGAGAAGAGGGCCCCTCTCTTCTCTGTCTCTCCGTGCGCCTCAAACAGTTGGCACCTACTTTTTTTGTTTTTCATTTCTGCTCACATTGGGTAAAAAAGGGAGGAAGATAGCATGCAAACACACACACACACGCAGAGGCACTCACACACATATATACACACACACAGTGGGAAGCTGGAGAAAAGCGAATGTGAGGCAGCTGTGAAAACATTGCTTCTCAGTATCAGAAGAGACTTGAGAGGAAATATGGTGCAATTTTTTACAGCTCTCTGCCTGTCAGGGTGAGTAAAGAGAGCCCTGTCCAGTGGACCTTTACAGTCTACACACGCATAAGCACACACACATCACGCAGCAAAATCAAAACCCTGGTGTCACCGAGTGGGTTGTGAACATTTGCCTTTTGCCTGATTTGAAGCAACTCGTTGTGGATTATTCTCGCATTCCTGCTGCCTATTTTTTTCAGGGGAACACATTAGTCTGTGGCCTCATTTCCACTGCTACACAAACAAGTGATTTCATGCTAGCAATAGTGGGAAACTTTGTATTTTCTGGCCTATTTTGGCACCAGACTTACCACATTTAACTTCCTGTTTTCAACATACGGCACATACAGATTGGTGTGTTGAATACCGCCTTAATATATACAGTGTTCTCTGGTCCTGCTGAATTAGTTTCACAAACACAATTTATAAGAAGCACAATTTAGCAAGAGAATGCAATTGATTTCTTTAGTATTTTATCTGTTGCAGCGCCAGAGAATAAGGCCTCATTTAGAGTGTTTGTGTGTGTGTATGTGTGCATGAAAATGACATTGCATTTCATTAGGGGAAGTGCTCTCTGGATCTTAACTGTGCATTCTTTGTTTCTCATTATTTTTCGCCCTATTCACATCATCAGCACTTCAGATTAAACTGACACAATCTACTGCCTGAGTGTGAGGGTACACGCACTCTCTCTCTCTCACACACACACACAATTAATGACAAGAAAAGGGAAGAGTCTGCTCTTGTGTTCAAGGTGTTGCATAACACCTTGAACAGAATACAATCGCATCTACACACTCCCACATTTTCTCTCTCTGTCTCTCTCTCTTTCCTCTCTCCCATCATCACCTTTGTCAGAGGATAAACTCTTTGGCTTGCAGGCTTTCTATCAAAGCCCAAAACCACAAATAGGAGCTCACTGTCTTTATTCTTGCAGTTTCTGCAAAAAAAGTGTTTATACACTGTATACACTTTCACCTCTCTGCAGTCAGCTCTTACATTTGCCTCCTCAAAGACCCCCACCACCCGCAACCACCCCCCCCCCCCCGCTTCCCCTGACGCTTTAGAAACAAATTGCTTTGTCCCTGCGCAGAGTTCAGCCAAAGAACATGAGTGTTGACAGCTATGGTCTTTTCAAGAGGAGAGGCGGATTACTGCGTGTATGTATTGAGGTGGATTAAGACTTTGATGCTATTGAAAGGTCCTGACTGGTGCATTTTTGGAATTGGTCAGCGAGTCTTAAGGCCAGATAATACGTTTAAGACCCAAAATCAAATCACCAAAAAAAAAAAAAAGCAGGGGTAGTAATAATAATAATAACATCAAGGAGGGAGGTAGAAAAGAGCAAACAATCAAGAACTGTCTGGAAAATGCAATTTTCACTCTGAAACCATCTGTTCTCGCTGCTCATAATCTCCGGTTGCTTTTGATTAAGATTAAACCTTGCTCAAACCCCCAGAGCTATTAAAGAAGTGGAGCCTCTTTCTTTTTTTAATAAAGATGAGTGATTTGAACGGCGATTTGGAACAAGTGCTGGAACAAGGTGAAGTGTGTGTATGTGTGTGTGTTTATATGTGTGTATGTATGTATACATATGCATATACGAGAGTGTGCACGCGTGTGTCCTTGTGCCGTCTGCAATCGCTCAGGGATTAAGATGATTTATGCTGCCCGGGCAGGACTTCAGATTCACAACGTGTGGGGTGATGGAACAATCATTCATCTCTCTCTCTCCCTCTCTCTCTATTTCTTTCTCATTGTCAGTAACAATCAAATTTGTACACTCCATTCCCCTGAAGCTTATCTCTCTAAAAGTTTTGATTCTTGCTGAAATTATCACCATGTCTGGTGTTTAGCATGAACAAAAAAATATTTATTTTGGTGCCTACATAAACCAAATTGCAATTGACCATGACAGTTCAGTGGAATTTTCGGGTGTGATGCTATCAGTGGCTTAGGCCCTGATCAGAAAGGACGCGTTTTTTTGCAGTAAGAGGCATCTTTTTCCAATTGTTTTTTACAGGTAGCAAGCGTTTTGCGAGGTGCTCATGCGCTCTGGGTGCCTCGAGTTTCAGATGCTAGAAGCAGCTTGTTTTTTTTTTGCAAGATCGCTCTGAAAGGAAACAAAAAAGTGCGCTTTTTTTCCAGAATCACAATTAAATTAAGTACAGGTGATTCGGTGGTTGCATAGCAACTATTAAGAAAAAGGCTTTAATTGTAGGCCATAACCAAAAAAAAAGATCCCCTGTCTGATCGGAGTCTAATGTCGCAACAAGCTGCTAACGAGGAGGATGAGGAGCGAGCTACAGAGGTCTAGTAAGCTCATTTCTTCTGTCTGACTCCACACCCCCAGACTGTGTGTGTGTGTGTGGCAGTCCTGATATGAGACAACTACCCAAAGAGTAGTTTGAGAACGAGTTCATCATAACAGCTATAACTGGATAATGACTGTAACTTGTTTCCCCGCGCAGTGTGTGAACCCAATCTGTCACTTCCAGAAGATTTTCAAATCCGAGCCGTATATTGTGTGTGTGGGAGGCGGGCTAAACAGTGCCTCTCTGCATCCCACAGCCCCTGTGTACATGCAGTAAAGAATACAGTAGCCTGGTGCAGCCAAAACCCACTCTCAGAACTGGTGTTAAGTTGTTTTGTCTACTTCACATGCAGCTTTCACCTGCGGCACAAAGGATTCCTTCTTGCCTTCATATACGAGCTCTTGATTTGCCAGAGGTAAGCCTCTTCCCAACAGCACCCCTCCAACGACTGCACAAACCCATTCACTCACAGTGAGTCGCAGGCGATACAACGTCTGCTGAGGCTGCCAAAAGCTGATCTCAGAGCATTTGCTTCAAGCGATAGAGAGAGATTAATACATGCGTTTAAATCTGGCCCTGCACCTATTTGTATATATGTATTTATGTGTACTTGAACGCACGCAGGCATGTGTTGTGTTGTGCTGTGTTTTTGCGGGTATTGCGAGAGGACTTGCAGGCATGTCATCTGGATTAGGATTGGCTCTTCATCAACTCGTACTTGATAAAAGTTGAAGGGTTGCTTGATGCTGAGACTGTGTGTACAAAAATGTTAACAAACACTTTCAACTTTTCTTTAAACAACACTTCAGCTGTCTGTTGATCACTGCTCATTAGTTCCTCCAATTAAAACTAATCCTGTGTGCCCTGTGGAGGCACCTCTGTGACTAGACCCACAGCCTCGGCTAAAGTGATTGCCTGAGGGTTAGTTTGAACTACAGACAAGATAAATGCTATTGTTTTAGCCTTAAAGGTAGCCATTAGTCTGTGCACAGGGCCGCAAACAAAAGGGAAGGAAGCAGACAAAGAGACCCATACTTACCACAAATGCACAGAAACAGGTGTGCCCCTATTGCATTTGTTCAAAGGGTTAATCTTTTTTGTAAACCCCTGGGGAAAGAAAAAACAACTCACCTGGCCTTCCCTCATCTATTTCCCACTGCATTAACCTCCATTGTTTGTTTTCAGTGTCACGTTACTTCGCTTGTGTCCGCTGATAATGTTTTGGCTCCCGGGTGCTTTTCTTAAATGGAAGCTTTTGACTGCCACTTTTGGCTTTCCCCCATCCCCTCACAGGAAGTTGTGCTTAGGACCGGAGTCATCAGAGATGTGCAAAGCTCAGCCGGAGCTTTGTGAGGTGATTGCTGCATTTTAAAGGCTTGAAAAGACAGCTGCCACGGTGAATGGCACACAAAGGAGAGGGATAATTCTTTTCCTTTTTTTTTTGCTCCTTGTTTTGTGACCTTGAGGTGAAAAAAAATCCACACCTGGGAGAAGATGAGATCTGCGTGTCGCCGTATGTTTGGATGCACGCTTTATCGCCTTCACGACCAGGTGCACCGAAATTACAAACAACACAGAGAAGCGGGAGAGGGTGGATGACGGAATGAGACTCAGGTGAAATTTGTCAAGTCACGGGCTAAAGTTGACGTGGCACTTCAATTACTGGGTGCCAATGCATATTCATCCCAGCGTCAGGGGGAAATGGCGCATGGTGCCCCCGAATCATTCCTGAGCTGTCAGCCGGGCATTTTATTCCATGTCCAACTACAAGCAATGTGTTCCCTGCTCTTTGAAAGGGTGATAGAGAGGAAGAAACAAAGAGAATGAAGAGATAATGAAAAAAGAAGTGACAAACTAACAAAATTGTATTTTTTTGTTAAACAAAAAACCCCCCATCTAAATGCATTTTTTCTACTTTCTGTGGCTTTCTGCAGGTGCTATATATATCGGAATAAACTGCAACATAGTGAGCTGAGAGAGACAGCACAATAACGCTAAAGCCATTAAATGGGTCAACAATGCATAAGCAAGCAGCTTCACACTCACATGAGAGAGGCAGGGAGAGTGCAAATATTCAGAGCACAGACACATATACATACATACCAAAGTTCCTCCTCTTAACACACACGCACGCATGCACACCACACCAATTTCACAGCTGTGTGAAATGTTCTCCGAGTGTTTGTATTAAGTAGGGTGAGCTCTCTACTGTCATAAAACATGCATGGTGCTAATGCTGACCGTTATGTGAGTTTCTTGCCTCGCAGTCGCCAGGGAAACCGGTTCGATGGACTAAATGGACAAGGCTTTGTAAAAACAGTCTCTCAGAAAACGCATTAAGTCCCTCACAGCGCTCTGTGACAGCTCGGACAAAGCCTTCCCTCTCTTCTCTTAAGACTTATCAGCAGGATTGTTCAGGGTTACAAAAATACTAATACTAATAATAATTATACTACTACTACTACTACTAATAATAATAATAATATTATTATTATTATTATTATTATTATTATTATTATTATTATTATTATTATTATTATTATTATTTTTCACTAATGCATAAATGACCCTCAGTAACTCTATCAATAAGCATTGGTCCTTGAAAAAACTCCAGCCATAAGAAAATAAGAAAGAGAAAATAATGAAATTCCTCATCCAGAGGAAGCCAGGAGGATATTGTCCCTTCAGGTGAATGGAGTGTGCACATGTGTGCAAGCAAGCATGTAGCTGTATAAGGAGGTTTTTGTGAGTTTGTGTGTGTCAAAGGCTTCTGTATGTCTTTCCGTTTGGAGGGATCTGTGTCTGTGTGTGTGTGTGGCATGTTATGAAACCCTCCAGCATCCCCGGTGACAAAGGTCGCAATGGGTGCCACTTGGAGACGTCTAACCCAGCTCTGCCACAGGGAGGCCGGAGAGCCTCCGTCTATAAACCGTGTTAGCTTTTCATTTCATCCCCCCCCACTGCTTCCAACCCCTCCCCGCCCTTCCTCCATATGAGACGCATTAACTGTGTCCTCAAAGAGAGAAGGCGAGGGAGAAGGGAGTGAGGGAGAGAGGATAACCCCCTTCTTCCATTGTTACACGCTTTCATCTATTTTTATATGGCGAAGGGGCTAGAGAGCGGGAGAGGAGGGAGGGGAGTAAAAATAAGTTCTGGTGGGCCGCGGTTGTCTTGTTGCACCACTGAGAGCATGATGCATCTCTGCTTGGATTCACACTCCTGTGCGGGCATATGTGCGGCCGCACACACACACACACACACACACACACACACACACACACACACACACACACACACACACACACACACACACACACCTAGATACACTGCACATGCATGCTTGAACAGCAGTCAGTATTGATCAACAGCACTTTCTGTAACGTGCTTGATAGCACAGGATAACACTTTACTTTAAACCATCTATTTAGCATTTATAATTAGTTTATAAACAGTTACATGTTTAATGTTTATAATAACATTTTTAAGTGTTGAGTGATACAACTTTATCTCTATTTCTATGGAGCATCTGCAACACGTCTGTTAACACGCATAGCAGCCGTGAAGGTTCATGCTTGACCTCAGACATGTTTTACTCAAGGTCCACTTACTAGCTTTTGTTTAAAGGCTTTCAGCCATATCCCATGACCTTCATCAGCCAATTCCGTTTTCATGCAAAAGTGACATAGATATATTTAGAACTGCAATGAATGGACAACAAATAAATTGAATTAATTCAATTCAGTGATATCAAAGCAAATATGTTTGGTATGAGGACGGTGACTGTGACCCGTTTGGTTACGCAGCAGTAGTGCAGAAATGTTTCACAGCGAATCTTAAGCTACTGTGCCCCCCACATAGCCCACGCAACACACAGACACCGTCTCCTCACACCGAAACACACACACACACACACACACACACTCAGATTATTGTTGGCATTCTACATAATGCCTGCAGCAAGCAAGCATTTGTTTTGACAGTTTTACAGCATTTAGCTGTTTCTCTGAGTCATCAAACCACCCCGATTAAAGACGAACATGATGTCAAATTCCTAAATAACACGACCTAATTGGTATCAATTAGTGGTAGCAGCCGATGCTGCTGGCAGAGTGAAGAGTTTCCAGACAAAATCCCTTCCCAGAAGGAATGCCAGTTTATAGCTATGCCTGCTGGAGATGTGGCACAGCAAGCTGTTCTGTGAATAGGCACACGTGGGTGAACCCAGACAGGGTGGCAAAAGAAAGCAAAACAAAAAAAGTTGACTTTTTTGTTTGTTTTTAAAAAATTATTTTTCACCACATTAAATCAGTGTTGGGGACAAAGTTGTGGGCGGTCGAAGAGCACAATATAAAGTATCAGAATTCTCAAAGGTCAAGCTGCTGCCGGGCCAGATGCCGCACATAAATAATGTGTAAGATAAACAGAGGAAGGGCTATAACATGCATGCGTCAGCTCATGCACAAACACAGCCAGAGAAAATGTACACAATTTGCAATTCCTACCTTAAAGGTCAAAAAGAGTGTCACTGCTTATATTTAAACTGAAGCACACACACATACACTCAGAAACACAAGGATATCTCTTACCAACTTTGGCAAACCTTCACTAAAATGAAGTCACATTTATGAACATTGGCCTGTAAGCAGGTTACATCTGGTTCCAGTCAGTTCAGCTCGGTTTGGCAAAACGTGTTCACTTTTTGTGTTTTTCTCGGAAGTTCTGTAATCATATAATATGATGTGTTTTATAATCAGCGCAGCATTCCTTGTGTGCAAAATTAAATTGTCTACGATTTTTTTGTAGACGCATGGAAAGAATGTGCTGTGAAAAAAAAAAAAAGAGTTCCAACAGGGTTATTATGCAGGGATTTGTGTATGTGCCTTCACTGTGAGATTTGAGGAGGGGGTAGTGAGAGACGGTGTTTGCACATAAAGTATAGTATGTTTGGCGAACGCATGAATGAATGCATGAGCGGCCCCAGCTTGGTGTCGGCCCGCAGAATGTGTGAACACCTGAGTGTGTTTTTCTGAATTCTGTTTGTGCTTTTTCGACAAATTCCCCGAGGTGAGAAAAATAAAACGAATGCCTTCATTCTCTGGGCTTTGTCAGGGTTCCTCCGGGTGTGAAGTTGTCATGCTGCAACATATGCACATACAGTGCATATACTTACGTACGCACACTTGTCCTGGTATGGTCTTCTTTGGATGCTCAGCCCACGTTCAAGCATCAGAAAATATACAAAGAAATAAATAAACACTTGTGAGCAGGGGAGATTATTGGCGTGCCTTGCAGCCAGCCCCTCTCTTGCCGTAGACCTCACACTGGGAAAGACATGGCACCCACTGTGTCCCAGTGCAGCACACCTGATGTTCCACCAAATGTGATCCCTCACGCGCCGCACAACCTGTTCACCTCATCTTCTTTACAAACATGCACAGAATCCTAACAGGTTCTTGCAACAAAAGAGAGGAAAGTTTGAAAGAGGAGGGAGCTCGGGAGGAGTCGGAGGAGGGGAAGATCCAGAGAGGAGGAGGGAAAACAAACAGAAGACAGAGTGCCAGGGGAGGGGGGTTAGCGAAGGGCGGGAGGCTTTGGCTGAGTGCCTCGGAGGTGTTTAATTGTCTTCATTGAAGACTGCCCTACCCACCCCCAGCCCCAAATGCTACACCTGACACACATACCCCAGCCAAGGAGTGATGATATCGTGAGAGAGGTGTGGGAAGAGAAAATAAAAGTCTGGTGCATTCCAAATTAACAGCTGTCGGAGAAAGAGATTTTATTCCGAACATAACAAATGCCCGTGCCATTTGGAGACAAGCCAAATTGCTAGTCACCGCTTCGTTGCACCTAAAAAGGCACAAAATGCACATGTCGGCGTGTATGACTGTAGGCCTTCATTGAAAATGCAGTCATGTCTCTGCAGTGCCATGAAAAGCCATTCGGCTCGCCTTCTCTTTCTCATACGAGCACTTTGTCAACTGTGCATCCCGATTGCAGAAGACAATGCAGAAATGCAACAAACAACCATCTTTGAAGTGAAAACCGACACGCATATTCCCCCCACTACAATATGGCCGCCTTTCTTGAGTGGGGCTTTTATTGCGAGTGCTTGACAAAAACACCATTAAACCATATTTGCTGCCTTTTTTGAGTAAGAATGGCTCATATTCTGTACATACACGGTATCGAGCGCAATATAAAGTGGCTGCACTTTTTGCTCCCTCAAACTAAATGGCCATCATGGCTGTGTGATGCTTAGCTGTGTATCAGTGTTTGTAAGGAAGCTGAATGGCTTTTTTAATCTCTCTCAGGAGTGGGTGTCACTCAGTCTCTAGCTACACAAAACACCACAGCAACAATTCCATTATCCACACTCGGACCGCCACAATATGTGTGTGTGTGTGTGTGTGTGTGTGTGTGTGTGTGTGTGTGCACACCAGGTATATATATCAGTTCTTGTTTATTTTCAGTCTCCTCTCTAACTTACTCTGCAGTGAGTGTAGCACTTGAGACACATCAACCATATTTCAACAACTCTGTTCCCTATTCCTATTTTTTTAAGATTTTAATTTGTAAATTAATTGTTTCAAGTCTTAACAAAACTCTCTTCAACTTGTCTCCTTACCTCCTTCTACATTATTATGTATGCCGATTTAAATGGTCGGATCATTGCCGAATTGCTAATTGTCTATGAAATTTCTGCCTCCACCCAAATACAGTGGTGTTGACTACAGTTTTATCTGTGATGCTTAAACATTGAGAAATTACAACTTAAAATAGTTACTCTTACTCTAGTTTAGTGGTTCCAAATGTTTCTTGGCTTGTGATCCCTTAAAACAAAGTGTGTTTACTTGTCACAGGTTGCATATGTCAAGGGGTGATGGAAGATATTTTTTCTTCTTAGATCATTTCGTTTTGGCTTTAGAAGACTGAAGGGGCAAAATGAAATTCTAAAAAGAATCAATATGGTGTTGGCAAAATATGATTTTCTTTCTGCTGTTCTACCCCATTAATCACCTTGCGAACCCTCCGATTTATCTTGCAACCACTTGGGGAGGCTCCCGAGCCCCAGTTTGGGAACCACAGCTCTAGATAATCTACAGAAATAGGCTATTATAATAGACTATTCTCTCAGTAGAGTGTTCATTGTCGTAGTTATAATGAAAACAGCCCACAGTGATATATTTGGATTATCCAGAGTAACGTGGACACTGTTTCTGGAAAAAGATGCTGCTGCTGTATTTTTAAATGTATCTTTTTCAGCGCTTTGAGAATCTCCATCGTATTGCTGCAAAAACCTCTGAGGTGGCTCCAAATCTGTGCAAATCAAATCAAAAGTATATGGTCAGTGCTTTTCCCACAGATTCCTCGGGTCGCTGCACTTCATGTTAAAAGCAGGTATCTTGGCTTAATTCTGTCTGCGTGGGCTGTAACGGGAGTGCAGACTGCACTGGGTGGGCTTTACAGTCCATGTGTGCCCATGTGGAGAGACAGAGAGGAAGACAGGCCTGTGGATGTGACACTGGGGTATGATTTGAATACCTGCCTGCGCCGGCTGAGCTGTGATCAATCATCTCTCTGTCAAGCGCCACTCCCTGCTGGCAACTTCTCCACGCATGTAACCCCATCCCTCACGTTTTCCTTCTGTTTCTCATCTCTGTCGCTCTCTGCTGATTTTTTTTTATTAATTTTCTCTCTATCTCCTGGTCTCTCTCCAGCCTCCCATCCTTCGATCCATTCCTGGGCTCCTGTGCAGTGGGTTACTCATTTACTCTGCTTCGCCCATGCTTCCCTCTCTTTACCTAACCCTCCGTGCTTTCTCTCTCATCGCCTCACCAGGCCCCTTGTTCTTTCTATCCCCCTTGCTGCCGCCTTGCCTGAGGACATGGCGAAACAATATCAGGGGCGTGGGGTAAGGGACAGATGGAAATGAATGCGAGACACAAGGCAGAGAACTGCAGGCTCACACACAATACCCACCCTGCTGCAAAACATACAAGCATCCAAATCTTTTACACAAATTTTTAGATGTAACTGATTATTATATCTTTCATTTCTGTCCTGATTTTCTTTTTTTTTTAACTCATTGACATAACTTGACTCATGGACACATGGACGGTGACCTTGGAGAGGGCTACTGGGGGGGGGGGGTTGATAGCGTGAGTGCCTTCCACTGGGTGATTTTTCACTACACAGCTTTCCACTGGTTGGTGGCGTGCACACACACACACACACACACACATACACACACGCCCATAGCTCTACCAAGTTGGGGGAAATCAGACCTAAGACCAGTGCTGCTGCTGCTTCGCTCTTGAAATATGAATGGTTTTAATTAAACAAACTCCCTTTGCCATCTGGCTCTACAATTGGGCTTGCCTAATGAACAGAGTTCCACACAAACACACACAAACACACATGCACATTATTAACCAGGCTAAGTAGCATTCCAACGGGCGAAGCTTTTTAAATGGAGAGCAACAACAATGAAGTGATCTAGTGAGGTGCTTCACAGAGCTGGAAAATGATGCACTGCCTTATTGTGCTGAATGAGAAGTGTGTGTATGTGTGTGTGTGTGTGTGTGTGTGTGTGTGTGTGTGTGTGTGTGTGTGTGTGAGAGAGAGAGCGAGATGGCTAGAGCTTATTTGTTTTCATGTGACTGACTGAGTATGCGAGCACTTGCTTAACGTGTGCATTTCCCTGTGTAAAATTGTGCATTTCAGTCCTTCTGTCTTGTGTGATATTTTTTTTTTACACTTGCTTGTGTGTGTGTGTGTGTGTGTGTGTGTGTGTGTTAGCAAAGGCTCAGGCGGTCTGTACTCACAGACTACCTGACTGATAACTGCTGTGATGTGCCACTTGTCTGTCCTCTCTATTGGGCCAGCTAGCCAGCATTAAATGATGATGTTTGTAATCCAATGGCGGTACCCCAAGATTTCTCAGCAGGAGAGGCAGCAGAGAGATAGAGTCTCTCTATGGAGTGTGTGTGTGTGTGTGTGTGTGTGTGTGTGTGTGTGTGTGTGTGTGTGTGTCTGTTTGAGTGCGTGTGTGTGTGCCGGGGGCTGGTTGTCTGGTAGCCAAAGCGCAGAAACGTGGTAGGCATGCTAACGTTTTCAGCCAGTAGGACGTGCTATTACTCTCTTAGACGCTACAATAAGTTTGCATTATTCATCTGTCCTAGCAGCCAGCATAAACAAAATCAGACATCAGCCTTTGTGAGATGCACTCAGTGATGTAGAGGCAAATCAAAAGACTAAACTAATGTGTATCCTGCTGTCGGTTGGTGATTAACATACGTCTCAAATGACCCCTTGCAATATGTAAGAAACTGTCTTTTCTTCAGGAAAGTTTTCCTCCCTAAAATCCATGAACTGTGCAAACTATTTTGACACAATCATGTCCACATATTACTTTTGCTTCATTGTGTATAGCATTAACCACTAGCAGCACAGCACACTGAGTATTAATTCAGGGTTGAATACAAGAAACTAAAGTAAGAGGTTAAAGTAATTCATTTTGTCTATTAAAAAGCCACTATGTAATGGATGAAATAGGATACATCATTGGCAGCATAACCTGCAGCAACAAGGACAGCGCACAGCATAGCTGCACTGATGTACTGAACAATGATATTACATCTTCAGTGCCGGGAGCTGCTCAGATCCGCGCGGATGTTTCGCATGAAAACACTTTGCACACCTCAAACACCTCACTCATGATGAAAGGGCAATGTGGAAGCATGTTTTTTTTTAGGTGTACTTGAACTAACACGGTAACTGAACTGAAAAATCCACTGCCTGCATCCCGACACCCCCCCACTCCACCCTCACCCAGCGATTTGGAGATCAATAGTAGAGCACAAGTCTTTGACCCACCAATAACACCGTACATCTGGAAGCCTCTTTGACATCCACAACGGCCTAATCGGGCCGTTTCACTCCAAACACTCAGCGTTTATGAATATCTGATGAGCGCCGGGGTAAGCTTATGAATAAGTGAGGGGCCCAGCTGTGCATCAGAAAGATCAAGACTTCATGGAATCTGCCAAATGTCATAGATGAGCAATATATTGAGCTATGCGCCGTTCAGGAGTAATGGTAAAACTGATGTATTTCTTGTTCTGAAAAGGTAAGTAAACAAAGACTACAAATTGAATCCTTTGTGCACTGTTCAACTGAACAAATAGAGAAACATCTGCACAGATACAGCAGAATTCTCCTAGGTTCCTGACATGGAGCTTTGGACTGCCTTTACTCTGCTGAAACAAAGTCTATGAAGAGAAAACTACAGAGGAGGCTTGTCTGATAGCTTGTGCAGTGTGGAATGGGTCAAGAATGTGTTCATATTCCCGCGGTGACCCCAACACACCCTATTTTGAGTTGGTTCTCGAAGAATCTGTCTTGGATGGAGAGCTTGTTTTTTTGACACTCCCCATGGAAAGAAGTCAAGCAGTAGAAAATAATAAAGTTCGAAACTCAACCTTGATGAAGGAGATGAGGAAAATAAAACACGGTCCCACGGCACATATGTGCAGGGCTGGCAGAAAGGAAGGATGAAGAGCGGGAGGCTGAATAACAGACTGTGTGTGTGTGCTGTCTCCACGTGTGTTTGTCTGACAAACACAGACACACACACATATGCTTGCACATGTGTGTGTGTCTGAGGGTGGGGGTTGGGGGTGGTTGGGGGTCAGTACTTGCGTGCGTGCATTCATGTGTGTGAGGCAGACAAGCAGCTGCCGTGTACCGCGATTGTCCCTGCACATTGTGTGAACATCGATCAACAACAAGCGAGTCAGAGCTGGGAAAAAAAACCCACAGAATCAAAAAGGGACTTTAGCCTTTTTGTCCGTTTTTCAGTCTGACACAAAGCAGTGGCAATTAAACATGATGAATCGCCAACAGGGCGAGTGAAAAACAAAAATCAAATCTTCAGATTCAAAGTTTTCAAACTGAGACTCTAGCCTCTGCTTCTAGCCCCAAGGTCGAGATTTACATAGTCTGGAATTTACTCCAACCGCCGACTCCTTTCATCTACACACACACACACACACACACACACACACACACACACACACACACACACACACACACACACATCAAACCAACACACACCTAATCCGCTCTCTTCTCCTTTCGCTGCTTCCTTCTGGTCTTTCACAGAACAAAAATTTTAAAAAAAGACTCTCGCCACGAATCACTGTCGCATTACGCACATAAATGCCTGCAATTACCTGTCACTAATGACGCCCATGCCAGCGCTGAGCACCGCAGCAAGCCATCTGCTAACTTTTGTTCTCCCTCTTTCCTCATAACTGCCTGCATTTCTAAAAGGGGCTGGGGCTTCATATAGAGCAAATGCAGCGCTGACGGTGTCTGTGTGTGCTCTGGCTACAACACAAGGGGGAGTGCTAATGACCATAGTTAGCATCCCACAAGAGCCCGGAGCAGTTTGCCAATATTTGCCCTTACCGTAAATGATTGCATTTATTTTACACTTAGGTATTTAGCTGATGCCCTTCCAGAGTGGCCTAGCATAAGTGAGTAGGGTAGGGGCCCAGTGTCTTCCTCAAGGACACTTTAACATACAGCTGCTTTTGTCTGTGATTGAATGACAGAACCTAGACCAATTACAGTCTCTCAGACCGCAAGGCCAACCCTACTGCCTGATTAGATCTCCACGTAGACTACTAGAGAACAAACTGTAAGAACTTGTATTAATGTGCTACAAACGTGAGATTTAGAGGTTGATATTTATGACTGAAAACAACACGTTGAACAAAACAGGCAAATATTCTCATACACTCACTTACTACAGCTGGCTTTCCTACATCTACACACACACACACACACACACACACACACACACCAGTCCAGCTGATCTCACTAAAGATAGCGAGCAGCAGCAGAGCATGTTGTTTCTCTTGGATGGAGACTGATTCATGAATTGACCTTGACTCTGTTCCTCCAACAAATCTCCTCTAAAGCTGCAGCATATTTTGCAATAGCACCCTCTGAAACTCTGGAGAAGGAGAATTAACAACACATGTGCGCCGAGCTGAAACCAAAATTTATGAGTGTTATATTACCATATACTCTATGCATAATGTGCTAATTGTAAAATATTTCAAATTGGACAGTCTGGACAGTCTTTTGATGCATGAGCTTTTTTGGTATTCAATATTTCATTTTTAGATTCATTTATTTCGCTATTTATGCTGTTTGTGCTCTCAAGGTGATTTTGATTGACAGGCTGATCACACTTTTGATCTAAGTGGGTTGTCTGCTATCGGCTGTCCCTGTCCAATTACTTTAAACCGAGAGCAAATTGAAATGAGACTTTTAATTGGGTCTGATTTGGCCGGTAAATTGGTGCCTATTGTCTGAAAAAGGAGATTTTGAATATCCACAAAGTAGCCCCATCAGCTTGCATTAAACTCATTTCAAATCCCTTTTAATCTGCATTAAGGCTGAAAATTAAGAAGCTCACTGTGGACACCTGTGCAACTGTCTGTTTGATCTGTGTGGTTGGATTGACCTTTTGTCTAGGGTCATTGCAGAACCATCATTAGAGCCTGTCAGATATTCCCACAAGGTAAAGCCATCTTGATGTCCAGGCTTGTGGATATATTGACTGCATTGATTTGACATAAGTAAAGACATCATCTATAAAACAACTCCATCTAAAAAGAGTGGATGTGAATCTTTAAGCCATTTGAATATCCTTATCCTAAGCTGCAGTGGGGAAGCCTCTGCACTTAGGCTTAGCACTCTCAAGACAGCTACTCCTTGTTAAGCATCGCCTCAGACTCCTAGACTATGAATGGGACCATTACCCCGATCTCTCACTGCACACCCAGACTCACACACATTCACACATATTTTAGCCTTGGTAGGAAACTAGCTCAGGCTAGCTGTGAGAAGGTTCTGCAAGGGAAGATACAGTGCTGTACCAAGGGACTGCCTTTTCAATAGGCTCCATTGCTTTCCATTGCTCCCACTCACTCTCTCTAGACTGCTGTCTTTTCACATTTCAACCTACAGAACGTCAGTTCTATCTCCCAATTGTAGAAAAATGAACTCCTTCATAAGGGCCTCAAGCCAAACACACATTGCTGATCAGTACAGCAGTTATCTGTATAACTTCTAAACAATTCATGTGGGGTATTAGCCTCCATTGTTACTCGTCCTTTACTTTATCTCAAGAAATACAGGGAAGATATAGAGATCTTGTTAAACGGGGGAAAAAAAAACTATCCTCTGTTGAAGTTGAAGTCTAGATGACAAATGTAATTCAACAGGAATTGTTGAGAAGCCCTGAAGTGCTACAAACCAAAAGGAGGAAGACATCTGAAAGGTGTTGAACTTAAAGAATATGTCTGTTACATATATTCCCTTGTGTATCCCCTTTGATCAAATAAGCCTGAGGGTCCTGAAACAGAACTATAGGTTTTTATAATAAATCCGAGACCTTGTCTTCACATGATATACATTTCTAGAAGGGCTTTGGCTTTAATAAAAGTTGCAACTGCTACTGCATCACAGCCTCAACGCCGCATCACACCTGATACACTACAGAACTACCTAATAAGACAGAACCTCACATGTTTTTGTATGTTTGTGAGACTTTCTACCATCGGGCGTGCTACGTGAATGCTCTAGGCAGTATGTGAGTGTGTGTTTCCTTTATCTTAACGTTTTCTCAATCTCCTTTCAGTGTTTGCCCCTACCATTTTCCATGTGCTCTGCCTCACCGACACTGCCATCCGGCGTTGTCCTCTCGTAGCTGTCCTCGGGTAGGGGAAGGGCGCCCAGCCGGGGGCCCGACGAACTCTTGCTGCTGGGCGTCTCCGACTCGTCCAGGCCGCTGTCGTAGCAGCTCTGCAGCGATCCTTGCTGGTGAGGGTCCTGGGGCTGGCTCACCACCGAGAAGGTCACTCGGCGAAACGGCTACAAGACAAACCAAACGGCCGGGGGTCACTATAAAAGGGACTGTTTTACTTGTTTTTTTTTCTTATTGTTTGACGACAGCTAGGGAGTTGGATCCTCTGGATTTTTTCAAAGGGATTTTCGGGGCAGGATGATAGAGAAATAGGTTAGAGAAAAGGGGAGCAAGGGTAAGAAGTCTGTGCCTTAATTGGAGGAATCAGTAGGAGTCGTAGACGCGTGCAAACTTTAAACTATTAAGGCTAACTTAAATGCCCACAATAGCTGTGATGTCACGTTCCCAAAAAATTAGACACAAAATCTAATGCTCTATCACAAAAGCCAACAAAGACCTTTTATCACCGCAAACAAGGTCCTGCCTTTATCTCCCCCTGAAAACTTTCATTAGGAGGACTTTGTAATAGGGAGATGGAGGAGGTAGTACAATGGCAGTCTTTCACAAACTCACTTGAATCTCAGGGGACCAAGCAGACATGGCAGCTGGCTAAACCTGTGTGCTAAATACAACTAAGGAGGATGGAATGCAACATCCTCATTCACTTCCTTCCACTAAGAAAGAGGACAAGGTGAACAAGCGTTCGGCTCTGCAGGAGGTCTGATTTGACGCCACAGAGCGAAAGCACAAACCCAAAGACGAGAGCACACACACACAGGCACCACAGACTTAACTGCATATGAGCACGTGCACACACACAAAAGGTTTTGCTAGATGAGCTGCGGGCTCACGCTGTCAATATGTGTAGCCTACTCTAACACATTATTGAGCAGTGTCCTGAGTTAAGCAGTAACAGAGCATGTCATTAAAGCAGAGGCCTCTTTCTTACTGTCTTAGTCCGTTTCCCCTCCTCCCTACATCTTTAAATCCCTGTCTGAGCGTTGTACAAAGGTAATGGCAGAGAGGGAGGAATGAAAGAGGGAGAATGAGCATGAGGCGAGGAATGAAAGATCAGGCTTGGTCATTACCAGAATAAATGGCATAACAAATGGCTAATGTTATTCATTAATTAGATACAAACACAGTCAGAGCTTGCCTCTGTTGCTGCACATATTCTCTTTCAGCCCCTTGCTGGACCTCATCACTTGCTCATGCCCCCCCCCCCCACACACACACACACACACACACACACACACCTCATGTTTCCTTGTTCTATCATGAGAATCCTAAATGGGACAGAGGTCCATTATTCAGGCATTTTCACTTTCTCTCCTCCTTTGTTCCACAATTGTCTTAGCTGATGAAGTAAAATCTATTATCAGCCTCTGTGTTCGATTAATTAATCTATCCATAACCCATGGAACACGTCACATCATTTGAACATGCAGATGCCAAAACGACATGTCAGGCTCATATTGTGTTGGCAAATATCGGGTATGCGTGAAAGTATGCCTTCATCTTTAGGAAAAGAGTGACAAATGAAGCGTAAACACACAAACGAACACAAACAGGCAGATACAGGGAACATTCTGAGCAGGTGTTGACAGGTCACCTTATAAAAGTGAACCTCTTTGTTATTTTGTGATCCTGAGACACTCACTCTAAGCATCTCTGACTCTCTGCCAGGCACATACTGTGGAGGATTCTCTTTTTGATAATAACATTTCTCACAAGCCACCGGGAAAAAATGGGCTTCCTTTTGCTGTGTGTGTCTGTGAGGAGAAGATTTGCATTTATTTATATATTTCCACCCAGTTCTCTTTCTCTGGCTGGCTGGCTAACACAGCAATCTTGGCAATAAATCATGTTTCCATGTAATTACAATCAACACTCAACAAATGAATTGGTATAAATATTCATGCAAATTTCACTTGGATAGTCAAACATTTGTTGCATAATTAAAATCGGGGGCCCGGAAGGAAAACTGCTCTCTATAAGTGTAATAACACTTGAAGAGATGTTAAGATATTAAATCGTGTTTTTTATGTTTTTTGTTTTGTTTGTTTGTTTGTTTTTACTGTAGATCTCCGAAACACTTGTTTGGTGTGAGGTGTGTGTTAACAAGTCCCACAGCTTGTGTGTGGTCAAAAAAAAAGTACTTTGTCTGGATCAGATTTAGTGGAATGCCATACTCCTTGGGAAACACGGTTTTCTAATGATACAAATTAAACGACTGTTGCCTAATGAATTGCTGGCGAGGCTGTTGCATAGAAAAGAAACACTTCAGCAAGCGCGCACCGAGGCAAAATTGAGTTTGGGAGAAAGAAAAGAAGCTGACGGGAAGAAAAAAAAAGTTAAATGAACAAATAGATTTTATTCACCTGAATTTCCCCTTATTTTCACTGGAGGGAGAGCAAGATAGAAGAGAGAAAAAAAAGCTAATTTGTTTGCAGACCAGAAATGGAGTTCATGCAGAGATCGCCGGAGGCTTTGGATTAGAATCTGCAGCAACCACCGTCTGCACAGCGACCTTCGCTCCCTTCATTCGGTGTCTTTTAAATAAATGAATAAAATAAAAAGCGATTCTTTCTTATGCATTTTTTCTTTATGTTTGTGTGCATATGTCCAGGTGTGTCTCAGTAGTAGCCAGGGAGGAAAACTGTCAAGCGTGCCATGTGAAATCACATATGGCTTGTCACAACCAATACTATTTTTTTTCTCTCCCTTTCAAGTATTCAAAGGGAAGACAATTTTGGGGCTCCTCAAATGGCCAAACCACAGGGAAAAATTAACAAAATTATCTGCCGTGCACACACGCACACAATCAGGGTTGACAGCGGGGGATTTGCTGCCCCAAAGATACTTTAATGCATGAGCGATGGCAGGGGAGATATTACATTGTGAGAAATAAAAGCCGGCTGTGGGTGTTTCAGTGAAAGTGTTCCTCAGCTGTCTGTCCATGGTGTTATATGGCACAGAGTTGACCCCCTCTCACCAGATACCTGGCCATTTTCAGACCTGGTGTGTTTGTTAAACCTGACCGAGTACATGCCCTTTGATACCGGTCCCTCTACCTCCTACCCTGACCTCCTGCCCTCATGGTCCACTCAGCTGCCAATCAATCTAACAGTGACTGAACCAGAAAACACTAACGCACACACATACACAAACGTACTGAAATGTCATGACCCCCAGCACTATTTCATTTTAAAGGCGTGCCACCTTCTTGGGAGCCATTCCAGTTTGCTGGGTGTCTATTATGTGATGGCTGATTTTAAAGCCTTGGATTCAGAGATCATATGAAACAAAACCTCATCAAATTAACACTTATTGTACATCCATGTATAATGTAAATAGCTACACCCCATGCTGTTTCCTGCCAGAAAGTGGCCAAGCCTTCAATGTATGGCTTTCATTACAAGTTAGCACTGGTTTGCTTTATTTTAACCAGATGCCAGCAGAGGGCCTCTTCGGGGTGTGCCTGTGATTGAAAGCCAGCTGTGACAGCCACGGGTGATTGAGCAAATCCGTCGTCCCAAAAAATGAACAATGCAAACAAGCCACAGGTTTATTGGGAGCTGTGGCCGAAGCTTGGCCCAGCCTATTTCCTGGATGTTAAAGGGAAAACACATGGGCTGCCTGACTGAAGCAGATCTAGAGCCAATAAAAACAGGCCCGTGCCACTCATGTCAATAATGTGTGACCTCTTGGATTTGATTTTCATTTCCTCCTCCCCCAAACTAAATGTTGAGCCGCTGTCAGCAGCACTCTGCTTGAGTCTTCTCCCAGAAGGGGTAACACATTGTTTAGAAGTAGAGCACTCTGTCTTTGCATGACATCTCAGAGTTCGTGACACTAATTCTCAAGGGACATTACTTAAAGGAGACCTATTATACTGTTTGTCCATTGTTTGTTTGTACATTGTAATTCTGTGACTCCTGTGTAGCAGCTTTGCATGATTCAAAGTTCAAAAAAATAACTGTCTGTCTTATACTGACTGTTCATGTAGGCCTTCATTTCAGCCTCTGTCTGAAACAAGCTGTAGATGCTCCTGTCTCTTTGAAGCTTTGGCCATGTTTAACATGAACATCCAAAGTTGTAACATTGTAGATAAGTCATAAAACATGGAAAAGCATAATAGGTCTCCTTCAATGCTTTACAGTAGCATTAATATCAAGTACTTTCTAAAATGTTTCTATCATCAGATCTCAATTCATCTTCTCATTTAGTTACCTAATTTTATTATGTGATACAGTACATGTACAGAACACACAATGGTGACTGTGTTTAAGCTCTACTGCGATTGCTCATCCATTGAGGAAGACCTTTGAGCCCGTTCTCTCTTGATGTCTGGATTTTTAATCAAGCCCACCTTCACAAGTGCCTCTGGACTGAGTGAAGTATAATGACGCGATGGAGGTAGGCCTGGTTGGAAAACACAGTGTGTGTAATTTCAGCTGTAAATACCTTTGGTGGATGGCAGTGACCCACTACCGTGAACCACAGGAAGTAATTGTGGCTGAGCTGGGCTTGGGGCAAGGGGAGCAAACATAAACTGCAGGGCCAGTGTCTTATTGCAGTCAACCAAGAGGGATGGAGGGATACAGAGGAGAGAGTATAAGTAAGTGAGATGGAAAGACAGATAAAGAGGCCTGTGGAACAGGGGGTAGACAAAGAGACTCGGAGAGAGTGAGGGAAGGCAGTGACACATGAGTATGACCATTGCCAAAAGTGCCAGTCTGTAATTAAGAAGTCATGTTTCATTTTTAATGGGCAACCAGACAGTGACCTGTGATATGCCACCTGAGATGCACAGAAAGTGCCAAATAGCCACATTATACCAAACAACACAGTTGCTGGCATCTTAAATCGGCTAAGTCCAATTGTGACTTTTTGTTGTTGCAAAGCTCATATGCAGGTGAAGCTTGGTGTAATTCCAGTACTGTGCATTAAAAAGATCATGAGACACACTGATGCTGAAGCGATAAATGAGACAAATGACCTCAAGGTGAATGTCTGACTGGAAATCAATTGGAATCTGATCAGGGTGGATTCAGGTTTTATTTGGGTGCAGTTGCACTTAATTACTATGTTACTGTCCAAGCTAGGCACAGAAGGCTGATGCTGTATGGCCTCAGTATTCAAAAACAAGACGGTAGGCCAAATGTGGATGGTCTCTCAGGTGTGTCAGGCCTCCCATAAGTGACCAGGGGGGATTTCAAAAAGGGTCTTGGCTAGGGCCCAGTAAGCTGTGGGAATTCTCTAGTAGTTGGCGGCAGCTTTGTTAGCGCAACAGCCTGCAGAGTCTCAGGTATCATGTTCTAGCCTGACTGATAGCTTTGGCCCTGTCAAGCTCCAGTGCTCCTCTTCACTTCCTCACATTCCCCGTCTTCTTCAAACTTCAGTCCTCCACATAAATTCCCCCCAGGTCACTCAGGATGAAGAGGAGAAACCAGGGTAACATTTCCAAAGAACACCCAAGACTCCAGGAGGAAAGAAAGAAAAACAAAGCCAAGATAAAAGAGCCGCTTGCGAGTTCAGTGTCTGATTTTTCCAACGTTACCTTCTCAGTCAACAAAGATGCAAAGTGTTTTTTTTTCATCATCTTTTTCTACTCTGCTGGGTTTGAAAAAACAGCCAGGCTCAAAAAGAGCACCCAGCAGCCGATTCCTCACCTTAACTGTGCACAAAATAATGGATTTGCAAACAATAAGAGATTAGATTAGATTTACAGATTTGTCAATCTATCATTTAAAACTGTCAGAGAGCTGGGAGGTCATCCATTCCAGATGGGTACAAAGCTTGATAACAACATTTTTAAACACCTTCAAAAAAACTTTTATTACAGGTGCAGACATTATGGGAAACAGAGCGCACCGTCTCGTTAAGAGTTGATGATGCTATTAGCACTCTCTTGTCAATCTGTGAAATCGTGAGAGTATTTTTTACACCTTCATTTTACCATGTGGCCGTTTTATGATGTGACAGCACACCGATCAATTGAACGTCCTTCAGTGCTTGTCCACTGGCATTCTCTTGAGTCTTTACTGACCCTTTATTGCAGTCTTTGGCAGAAGAAATAGCTGTATAAATATATGTGCTCCAGTAAGAAACGACTACTTAAATAAATCCAAAAAGACAGCAGGAAACCCAAAACATGAACTCCCTGATGCTTCTAACTGTTGTATGGTTGGGGTTGTGCCATAGAAAGTTGTTGCTAGGCACAAAAAGTCCTCCGAAGGAACTCTGGGGGGATGAATTCTTAGTCTCAGAGCTTGTGCCTTGGGAACCACATTGGATTCAGAAAAAGGAAGTGGAAATTGAAGTGGGAAAAAAAAGATGCAAAAGTTGGAGAGAGTACAAGAAAGGAACAAAGAATAGAGAAAGGAAGGGAAATAGATGATAAGGAAGCAAGAAAGTGGGTGATCCTTCCCTCCCAAGCTCCATTTTCTTCCTTCATCCACATCCCCCTTTTAGTCCTTTCTTTTCCCAGTGTGTTTGGAATGCCTTTGGACGATTGCCACAGCTAGCCCTCTCCTATTAGCATGCACCCCATGCACGCAGCCGGAGAGACAGACCCGCAGGAAGAAAAAAAACAGAGAAAAAAAAAAAAGATCACACATGGTTACTTTCTTAAAGTCTGGGCTAAACTTTTAATTGCTCTTCAAGTGGCGGATTAGGCCACTGGTGTAACAGAGATACTATTCTGAGGGGACGCGTTTGAACATCTTCAGAAGCTTAGCTCAACCCCTGACCTGCTCTGAATGGCAAAGGAGAATTTTATTTTTATTTTTTCGGGGTTGATGGAGTGGGGGCGGAGACACGTTGGGGGGAGCATTGAGTGGCAGTGGATTAGCTTCAAGCTGACAAATAACACCCTTTGTAGGATTCTGCTTCTTTTCTGCTGGGCTGCAGAAACACCATCATGGCAAGCCTAGTGGCATGTAGCTGATAGCATGAGGCTGGATGTAAAAAAGGGTAAATAAAACTTTCATAATTCATAAAGAGAGGCTTGTCGTTGTCGACCAAATGACTAATGTATTCCCATTCATACTGTGGTAATTTTTTGTGGAGTCCCAGAGCAACATCCGTGGCTGTCCATCGCGAATTATGTTACATCGTCTCATTACGAATGTATGGGGCCTTCTCCTGTGTCGCCATGTTAGAGCCACCGCTGCTGACACAAGCTCTGGCAGACACTGGGTATGAGTGTCAACCAAACCCTGACCCTGGTGTTGCTTACATAGAGTCTGCCTGCAAATCTTGAGATCACATATCCTACTTTTTTGAATGCAGCCCTTGTTTGTACACTGATACCTGAATGGCATACCATTCACTGTGCGTGTGCATGTGAGCACATGTACGTACGTATCAAGTGAAATCGCTCCCTGCGCACTCAGGCGTGCAAGTGCCTCTTGTCTATCGGTGAGTGCAAGTCAACGTGTATGTGTGTGTCTTTGGCATTGTCATGTCATTTCACATGTCACCCTGCCATCAGCTTAGGTTCCCAGTTCTGGCATCTGGGCGGGGGGGGGGATCTAGGTGTCGTGTGTGGGGATCCATCACAGCACTGGCAGCACTGCATCTGACCAACGGCCTACTACTGTCAGTTTGTGACGAGCCTGAGGCTGGCGCTAACGTTAGCTTGTTGTGACACAGGCCTGGGTGTCAGCAGAAAGCATGACATGGCATCAACAAAGCCCGGAGTTGGAGCAAAGCAGCCAAATGCCACAGCTGAGCATTCTCTGCTACGGATATGAGAAACAGCAGCTCACTTATTTTGCTACCTGTCCTATATAAGCACAAATGGAAGATTCAGAAACCTTCAACTGCTAAATTTGAAGAAATGAATGTCACCAAAGAGAGGGGGAAAATGCAGTGATAGAGGGATAGACAGATTGCAGAGAGAAGAATAAAGAAAGAAAACACTGAGATAAGGGAAGGAGAAAGACACAGAGAAAGAGACTGAGGCTGATAAATGATTCTTTATTTTCCATCCTGAGTCACTGATGACAGATAACCTGCATTTAGGGGATCAGGGCTGCCATCCAAAAAGGCAAAAGAGAGAGGAGAGAGATAGATTGGAGGAGGTTAGAGAGCATATCCAGCTTATCCGCTAATGAGGCGTTCTATTTGAGTATGATCATGCAGGCATGTATCATTCAAGTGGGATAAGTAGTGTGTGTGTGTGTGTCTCCTTGTGTGCTTTTGTAGCGCCTGTCCGCGCCTCTCTATGTGTGCGTGTCCTCATGTCATCTTTTGAAATACCCACACTTCCCTCATTTTGTCAGGATAATACCACCAGGTGGCGCGTCTCTGCCTTGATGAAATGAATGCCAACTATATGTCCTGATCATATCACACACACACACACACACACACACACACACACTTCCTTTACAGGTCCCATCCACCACCTGTTCCCGACAACAGAATAATAGGACAATTACGATCCAAACAATTAAGAAAACAATTATTACAAATCAGTAATTAAACTCCAACGTCAGGATAAATAAACTGACGTTGAGAAGAGAGAGGATGAAGGAGGATGGAAAAAGCCCAAGGCAAGTAGGGGAAGGAATGAATAAAGAGCGGCGGGATAGGAAAGAGACATGTGTAGTCGCTAACATGCTACACTCTGCTGGGGAAACATGAGGATTATAAGATATGGAATAGCTTCACACACATGCTCGCACATTTAACAAACCCACGGAACTTGGCAGTGAAGTTATTCCTCCCCCACCCACATTTCTTCCTGTCATGTTCCCCATCCCTCCATCCTCGTTCATCATCTCAACTCGGGCCTTATCTCCCAACTTCCCTCTTTCCCTCTCTCCCCTAACTCCGTCTCTGTCACTCTCGCCCAGCTCCCTCCCTACCTTGCTATCTCTGTCGAGATCACGCAAGGTCAAACCTCCCCGACGTTTGATGGATGAAAATGGAATTAAGATGAAAGCACACTTTCAGATAATGAAGATATGCGGCGGGAGATTAGGAAGCTGGGGAGAGGCTGCAGAGGTGCCGACCAAATTAATATTGAAATTTATGTGTGTTTGGCTCAGACAATCCCCATGTGCTATTTCCACCAGGGGGGCCAAAATGGAAAACATAACAAAAATCTTAATAGCGTTTGAGGGAAGAAAGTGGAATGGCGGTGCCTTTTTCTTTTTTTTCTGCCGACAGTGTTCATTTTGTCTGACGTAGGCATGCAAAATGAAGAAGCTAGAGAGCACAGTGCAGCCATTCAGGAGCAGAGGAGGGATTGTGGTGGAAACATTAAACATGGACACTTGTGGGGCTTTGTGTGTGGCGTTTAAAGATTAAATATGCTGAACTTTACATGTGATGTTTAAAGGTAGAGGAGGAGTGTGTGTGCGCTCGCTTAGGTGCATGTGAATGCTTTTGCATATTGACATGTGCCTAGTCAAATATTTGCATTGACTTTGAAAGGCATATGATATACTTTACAAAAGTGACACACGCAGGCACATGTATCTTACAATCCAATCTTCCTCATCTCAGCAGTTCTAAAGGGCTGGATCAGTGTGTGTGTGTGTGTTGGAGGAGCGTGTTACAGAAGATAGGCGAAAGGGATAAGGCCCTGTGCCTCAGAAGGCATCAAAGATAGACAGTCTATCAAGGCCCCGTATCACTGTCTGATGACGGCGATATGCACACTAATCCGCATGTAAAATAGTCCTCTCCTCCAAGGCACTTCTTCCAGTGCACTTAGCTAACAGTATCTCTCTTCTCTGATCCTTTCCTCATTCTTTCTTTTTCTTTGACACTACTCCCAGCGAAGTGTGTGTGTGTGTGTGTGTGTGTGTGGGAGTGGGGAAGATCCACAATGTTGCTCTTAAGCTTTCATTTTCAACTCCAGCCCTATTAGATCTCATTACTCAGTTGTTGACTGGGCAGCCATTTTGGGCAGCTAATGGGAAATTTGATAATGGCGTCAGGTTGTTTTGGTCCCCACTGTCACAGCTCTCCGGCACTCTGCTTGCCGTGGCACTTTGTTAAGGGGGCACAGGAGTGTCGAAAAACACAATTAACAGTTCAGCTTGTTTGTTCCCTCTGGTGTTTCTGCCCAGTAAGTCAAAATAATGCAGAAAAACATTGGAGGAGGAGTACAAAAGAAATTCATGTGTAGTTCAATTTGGCCCTGTTTTTGTCATCTCTAAGCTGCAAGCTGTTCCCCCTTATTGAATAAGAAGGGGGAAAAAACATGGTCAGGTTACATAGGAGATTGCCAACAATGAAGCTCTTTGTTAAGACGTTAAATAAACAGGCAGAATGGAGAAAATATTGTCTTTTTTTCCACCATAATCAAAGGTTAGAGAAAGGTCAAACAGGCATGATTACTGGACACCTGTGCCTGCTTTCTTGTGAGCTGTGTACCAGCGTACCAATGCCACCTACAAGTATGTGTGTGTGTGTGTGTGTGTGTGTGTGTGTGTGTGTTTCACCTATCACCTTACCGGCAGCTGGTATCCTGGGAATAAAAGGATCGTCAGTGTGATGGCCAGCGGAGGCAGAGGATGAAGGAGGACAGTGGGTGGGAGAGTGTGGCGGCAGTGAGCAGGGCTAGCAGATGGAACAGATCCTGTGTCTCATTGAAATACCCGGCCCCCCTTTCCCCCCACCATGCAGGTGAAAGCACCTAACTGTATGCATGACCCCCTCACCCCTCACCCCCCCTCCTCTGTGTGCTTCTAATCAAGAGAAGGGCAGAAATGAGAGGACAGGGTGCTTTGAGGGGGAACAGAGAAAGAATGGCTGCTATTGAAGTAACCTAAGCTAGCGGAGAAAGATAGCTGACATGTGAACACATCAGACGGTGCTCCTGCAAACACACACACACACACACACACACACACACACACACACACACACACACACACACACACAGAGTCTCTGCAGTGACGGCACCCGTTCTGCTCACTGACTCCATGAAGGAGCTGCTGTTGGTGGTGGTGATGAGTGAGTGAGTGAGTATATGTGTGTGGCGCGGATGGGGGGGGGGTCAATGACTCCTAGATGGTTATTGATTTAAAGTGACATCAGCGTGACAGATAATAGCAACGAGTGGTAAGAACAGCGCAGTGCATCACGTGCAGCATCATCAAGGGCCTGATCAATATGGATGCATGAAGTCGGGTTAACGATATGTGTGTTTGTGACTGCTATGAATAGGCTTCCCTGCGTCCTTGTGGGTTTTCAGGTAGAAACACAAGAGGGAAGCATGTCTCTGTCTCCCACCACTCTTTTTTCCCTCTCTTTCACTTCCTCTATCTACCACCCTCTTGCCACCCAGCCACAACAGAAGCGCTTGGAAAAAAACACCCAACATCAAAACTCAAGGCCAGAATTGGGGCTGTCACATAAAAAGACAAAACATCCATTTAATTTGAGCTCGTATTACATTGCCACTTTCTCTCTCTTTGATCTAAGAACAATGCCCAGGATTTGCCGCAGACTGGTCTGCCTCCAAACACTGCCGCTCTGCAATACCTAGTTTCTGCCGAACAGGTTTTTCTCCCTATTCACATGCTTCATAAAGCAAAAGCAAACTGCTAGCAGCATAGCACAGCACCCCACCGCACTAATGATGGCCCTCATCAGGCTGGCTAATTTAACCCCCCAGTGTAAATTGAGAGGTAGAGGTCATGCGGGGGAGTTGGAGTGGGGGGCTGCAATTCATCTAAAGCTGAAGCAGCTCTAGCTTAAAACAATAATCAGATCTCTAAAAGAAGAAGAAAAAAAACAACAGCCGCATGGCCCACATTTCTATGCTAACAAGAAAATTGGGTGTGTTTTATTTATCTGCAGACCACATTATTATGAATTTGGGGCATTGGAAGAGTAGTTATTTAGAAGGCTACAGTTTCTGTTATTCCCCATGTATTTACTTTGCCTCCCCAGCTCTCCCCCCAACCCTACCTCCTCCCATCACTGCGCCTCTGGTCCTCTTCTTCGGCCAGAATGAAAAGCAGGTCAGGCGTAAATGACAACTCAATAAGCTAAGTATAATACACCCAAAAGTGAGTGGGGGCCGTAGTTGTTAGCATGAAACACAACTCCACTGTGAGGCAAAATGTGCAAAATGTGTCTTTGAATATTATTTCAGGTGCTGGAAATATGCACGCATTGCCTTTGTAGTAATTCTAACTGCTGACATGCACTCCCGAGGGAGCGGGTTTGAAGAGCGTTGGGTGTGAGGTGGCTGTCCCTTTTTCCCATGATGCATCTGCTGAGTGTTTTTGGTTCTTTTGTAGTATTATAATCGTGCTGTAACATCTGAAGACAACTGTAGCAGCTGATTCACACACACTCATGTATACAGAAAATGGCCTCTTTGACTTGCTTTAGGTACATGGTCCCATATCACAATGCTGATGGTGTTCCTGCAGAAGTTGTCAAGCTGTTGTCAAGGAGTCGTTGCTATTTTGTTCGGGGTTTTTGTTTTCATAACCGACGTGTGTCAGGTATCAGCCCATCCAGATGTGATCATCACCATTAGTGCGTTTGTTTTTTCAGCACCAACAACTTTTCATTTCTCGTCCATCTGTCAAGAATATTACCCACCAAGTCATCCATCACACTCAATCCACTCCCTAATTCTCATGTCTCCCGCTCTGCTTATCTCAATACTTTGGAGCTGAGGCGCAATACCAACAAGGTAGAGAAAGACGAATGGTTTGTTGGGTCATACATCCCCAGATTAGGTGAGCGGTATGTTTCACATTTCGGTTTCTAGTCCATGTTAGACCTTGGGGGAGCTTCCTGGTGTCTTTGCGTTCACATGTGTAAGCACACACACACACGCACACACACACACACACACACACACACACACACACACACACGGGATAAAGGTCCCTGTCATTCTTCCCTTTCTCCACTAATGAGTTCCATTTCATTCCCACATTCCTTTACACGACCCTATCAACCTCAGTGGTGTTGAGTTGCAATGCCACCGTCTCTCTGCTTCTTCCAGGGTCTCTCTCTCCCCTCTCTCTCCCTCCATACAGTGCAGCTGATCTCCGCCGAGCCCTCCAATCTAGTTAATATTTCATCAAGTGGGGAATTTCACATCTGTAGGTCACATTCTGGGCCTTGGCAATTAGATACTCAAACAGCGACCTGGCTTGCTTTTTTTAATTCTTCTTCTTCTTCTTCTTCTTCTTTTCTTTTTTCAAAGGGAATTAACAAGTTGAAATTAATTTGAGCCCTTGGTGAAGTTCTTACGGCACAATCGCCGAGAGTGACCGAGAGGGGTGTTGGTGGTTGATGAGGGAGATAGAGATAGAGCCAGAGAGGCAGATTTAGCAGAGAGACCCTTTCAAATCCACATGAATAAAATAACATTCTGCGTTTTAAAGTGTTGCACAGCTAAATCAGAAGTGACCACAGTCGTTTTTCTATGGTCTCGGACAAATCCCTCGTTTAGGAAACTAAGGACATGATATTGTCATGCTTGCTGGAGACACTATGAACTGCAAGCCATGGCTAATTATAGTAGCATTTACACCAGTTTGTATGATTTAGAAAATTATATATTATCATTGTGCAGATAGATGTGTATTTGTTTGTTTTCAAAATGAAATGTGCGGGCGTGTGCCCTTTTTTTCTGTTTGTATGTAATTACATGCACGCTCAGTAAAGGACATCTGTGTAGGCGCATTAAGTGTGTGTTGTGTGGGGTGTACGTGCTCGCTGGATTCTGCGGGGTTTACCCTAGATACAGTGTCCGAACTGGATTAACAATGCGTCACTCATTGCAAGATCTTTGATGAACCCCGCCTATGCCTCATGGCATTGGAAGGCTTAACAATAGCATGCTTGGTCTTATAATGTTGACATCTACGATAACACCAGAACAAGATGGTGTCAATGGTGAGTAGATGTAAAGGGAGGGAATCCTTGCCATTCTACATCGTTGTGTCATTCAAATGTAGGTCATGATAAGTGATGTGATCAATGAGCCATTTGCTGTTCTTTCCACTAGGAAGTCAACACAGCGGCTCTGGAATGGATTTAAAAGGATCACTGGGCCTTTATCTGCTTAAGATACTGAGTGGACTTTACATAAACACAGAGAAGGGCTCATCATGCTTTTATAGAGCACTAAACAATAAACTGTGTTTTCATTTAAGGTCTATTTAATGCTTTTCAAGGCTGCTGTTGCGGGTTCAGGAGTACGTCTGTGTTGGTCATTTGGGACCAGTCATTATTAGCAATGACCACCCAGAGCTCTGACCTGCAGTGCACTCTAATACCTGACCTTGTGACCTTCCTGTTTGCTAGCCTGCTTAGAACTGATAAGTATTGATCGGTTGTTGGGGAAGGGAGTATGTGGAGGGAGTGAAAAAGAAATATGGACAGAATTAATGTTAAAATACGACCAAAAAAAAAATCAGTCTGGCAACTACAGGTCCCTGCTGGGCTAATTTAAGCAGGCAAACAAGAGAGGCAGCCCAGCAATCTGGCAAAATAAAAACCAATGCTCCCCGCTGCAGCCAGCCAACCAAGGCCATCACACAGAGAAATGGCTAAAATCCACTGAATCTTTCTCAGAGTTACAGTCTCAACAAAACCTTAGAATGCATGCCAGTGAGCGCAGAATTAAAATGACAGAGCGAAGCATGCACCTTTTTTTTGTAAGGACGCAGCCGACGCCAGATGAAACTTTGATATGGGCGCGTATGATTTGGCACGCGCCAGGCGAGACACACCCATCCCACACGCAGCCCAGATCTGTCCATCAGCAGTGTGTTTAGCCAACCTGAAAAAAAAACTGCCCCAATCAACACAGAAGCCGAGGCTTGTCAGTCACACATTAGCAGCTAAGTCACCACAAGGCAGAGGAGGAGATGAGGCTGAATGCTTATTAGTGGCTGTGAAATCTTAGCCCTGAAGCTTCTCCTGCATTCACAGGCTTCAGTCAGAAAGCACCATTGCTTTTCTTTAAGAGTTTTTTTTTTTTTGCTGTTATTTGCAGCATTTCTGTTTCTCACAAAAAATGTATACTGGAGTGAAAGCAGGGACGGACGAGGCAGACAAGTGCTATTCTGTCCAAAAACCTGATATTGTAAGTGCACAGATGTCTCCCACTACCTCAGACTGTTACTATAAGCAAGAGAAAAGAAGTAGTTCGATATAGTATGTTCCCAGAGATTAGGAGGCTTCTTTTTATCCCACGCAAATTTACTCAATGCACTGGAGGAATCCTGATTGGCTATGCAGACTATGGCCATCGACAGAGAACATTTGCTGTACATTTAAATCCGCTATTACGGTCAGTGAATGGAAATTGTACAAGTTCAACTCCCACAAGGTGGTTAGGCTGCGGTAATACTGTTCTCTTTCTAATGCTGTGGCCTGGCCTGGTTCCATCTCTCAGCTGTGTTTTTTTATTTGATCCTTCGTTATCCTAAAAAAAAAAAAAGCTTGGCCAGCTCAGGAACAAGCCACCTCTCACACGAGCAGTGAATCTTTAGAAAGAGCCCATATGCATGAACGTTCGTACATTAATAAAAGCGTACATCCACGCACAGAAACACACACCCCCATACACAAAATCCCATCCATGTGCCCGCAGCCGATGGACGTGGCGTTTAAATGGTTGTGACATTAAAACAGGCCGCCCCGTTCGGATTGCGGCAGGTTCAGAATCACGCACTGCCTCTGTCTCTCTCGCTCTCCACATCGACGTTGAAATAAAGATGTCTTAACATATTTGTCAAACAGATGCAGCTACTTTACACTTGCCGGTGGAAGATGCAATATGCAAAGCTTTATGTGGCTGTTTTCTATAACGACGCACAGTATGCTGTCAGTCAGAGCTTGACCGAATTTCAAAACATACTCCCACTCGTTGGGTCCACTCTATAGTTGTCATGAGTCACCGCTAGAAGCAATTACTGTGATATTAGGGGGAAAAATTACAAATTAGGAAGATAAAAAAGATCATACCAAATCATAAATAAGACCAAAATGAGGCAGTATGTTGCATCTCACACATTCAGATCAGGTTCTTGCTGCAAACTGGGCAGCGTAATTAAGATGGCAGGCTAACGGAAAAACAAAACATATTTTTAGATTTGCTTCTCGGTCTAAGCATATGTGCTTTGGATTGCATTCTACAAGAAGCAGAGGGGGCATGTACACCCCTGCTAGCATGTTTTACCACTTCCTCCTGCCTCTCGGTGTCTATCAACCCAAGGATTGACCATCAATCGCACACCGTCCCCGTTCAATCTGCTCATTGTTTGATCTCAGCAAGGCAGAGCCAAAGAACAAACAACTCTATCACAGAATGATTTTGCATACAAGAGAAAGGCAAAGAGATACAAAGCAAACAAATAAATGTGCCAGCCCGTATGAGGAATTCTGGGCTGCGTAATTAGGCAACATTCATAATACATGACCAGAGGGAGAGAGGGAGGAAGGGAAGGGAGGAGAGAGGAGGAGAGAGAAGAAAGGTAGAAGAGAGCATTTGAGTGTGAAGGCAGGGGTGGTAATGCTTGATCCGTTGTCATTGATCAGATGTGTGTGTGTGTGTGTGTGTGTGTGTGTGTGTGTTTCATGTGGTTATTTGTGTGTCTCTGCACCTGTGTGTCCCAGCGTGTGTTTGTTTGCGTGTACGGTGTGATGGAGGCAGAGGGCCTGTGGCAGGTAGAAAATGGCCCGGGCCTTTTCATTTGACACCGCTGCGCCTTCAAACAAACTACCTAGGGCCCCTGCGCACACCCATAATCCATTCAAGGTAGCAAGCAATTTTCATTATTGACTGGTGAGAAACACAGGCAGAGAAAGAGAGACAGAGAGAGAGAGAGAAAGAGAGAGAGAGAGCGAGTAAGCGAGATGAGATGGAAAACAAAAAGAGAATAGCATGGCTGAGCAGGGAGAGATTGAAAGTAGTAAAGGAGGGAGAAGTGGAAGAGATAGCAGGGTATTGGCAAGGGAAAAAAAGGTTCAGTAAAGGAGAGAAAATAGATTACAAATGAAGAAGAGGCTGAAGAAAGGGGAAGATGGGAGGAGAGAGCTGGAGAGACAGATGTGATTCAGAGTGATGCGTCTAGAGATGGAGGGAGGGTGGAGGAGAGATGAAGGGGATGCAATCATAGAAGGTGCTAATGTATGGGTATAAATATAGGAAGTTCATGTTTACTAATGCTGGAGTTGGCGCATATGCAAGTGACAACATGTCACCTTATACTGTACATGAACTCACATGTAGGCATACTTGCACACGCTGACTAGAGCACACACAAACACACTGTTTTACAGCAGAGGTTTTCGGCCACCGCCGGTGAAGTGAGAGGGGTGGAGCCCATTTGAGAGTATGCTAATCCAGACCTTGCAAAGAGGGCCAGGGTTGGGCAACAGACATGGTCATGACCATGAGCTGATGAATGGCAGAAGCACATTGTCTACACACACAAACACACACACTTTTCTCTCCATCTTCGTTGTGCTTTTCCCTGAAAAAAAAATAAAAAAATAAAATCCCATAATACAGATTTAAACCCAGGTGAAACTCTACCAGCACTTATCCTTTCTCTGCACATTTACAGTATCTGGCTTTAAAGATCTGTCAGGAATATTGACAGGGCGTTTTGCGATAGACTCATTGAAATGCAGCTCAGCAAACCACTAAAGTAGAAGCAGAGAGAGAGAGAGAGAGAGACGAAGACGGATAGATAGAGAAAGGAGTGTTAATGCTTGAAAGAAAATCCCTCTACACATTATACAAAATCACAAAGATTTGTACGGTTTAACCCCCCTCCAACCACCAATACGACCTTTTTCTTTTACCTCTCCAGGAAACTGTTTTACGATAGGGGTTTGAGCTGTACACTATCCGCTGCAGGGCTGGTGGGCCTAAACAGCAGTCGACAGGGAGCATCCTCTGCTTTTATACATAGAGGGAAGTTGTGACAAAAGAGAGAGGGGGGGGGGGTAGAAAAAGAGGGAAATGATTGATATTCCATCCCCGTCTTGTTCCAGTCAAGTGACAAAATTCCTCTCACTGTGTTTTTCTATCTCTCTCTGTCTCTCTAACAACCTGAGCCAGCAGCCAGGAAATGAGCCTGTTTTGTTTTGATGGAAGTTTTTTATTTCTTTTTTTTTATATTCTAAATAAAAAATGACAGTTGATTTGTCACCCTCTCTGCTGTATTTCAGTGTGCGTGTGCGTGCGTGTTTGTGTGTGTGTGTGTGTGTGTGTGTGTGTGTCTGTGTCTGTGTGAGAGAGCTGGTGTATGCGCATGCTTTTGTGCTTGTGTGTAGCTCCCGCAGCTAAAGGGTGCAACCTGTGTGAAAGAGAGTGGATGCCTCTGACTGAGGGATCATAGCGGGGGGGACACGAGCCCCATACCTGGCTGAGAAGGTTAACATCACTCCCTATGTGCGTATGTGTGCGTGCAGACGTGCACATGGCTGCTCCAGCATCCACCGTGCGTCACCACAGCATCCGACAGACCTCAACAAATAAGCAATAAACCGCACCAATCACAGCCAAATTTCTCCCCTGTTTCGCATTCATAGCTGCGCACCCCACAGCCACTTCCTGCTTCCAAATCCCTTACGCTAACATCTCGGTTCCCTTTCGCCTTATCTTCTCCTCCTCATCCTTTCAGCCTCCCTCCTTTCTCTACACTCACATCATCTCTCTCTCTCTCTCTCTCTCTCTCGCCGTCCCTGACACACACATGCCCACACATTACACTTACAGGGAGTGTGTCTAAGATTATGAGTCTCTCTCTTTTCTTTTTTCTTTTTTTTTTCTTTACGACTGGGGCCAGGGCCTGAAGTTGCCTCTGTCAGCACAATAAGGCCCTATAATGGATGGTAATCATTCAGCGAGCATGGCAGCTACGGCTAGCCTGAAAAAAAGAAAAGAAAGGAAGAAAGTGAGTGAGAGAAAGAGAGAGAAGCCTGGCTCCTCCGCTGCTAATCTCAGCTAATGGCTTCTGCAGAGCCAGGAGAGAGCTATACGCACTAATAATGCAGCGGGGGAAGAAACGGAGGCATTGGGCATATGGGGTGGACAGGTTGGTGGTGGTGAGAGTCGGGGGAAGGGGGTCAAGTGAGTGTTCAGACTGTGTGTCTGTGTGTGTGTCTGCGTGGGGGGGGCAGGAGGTGTAAAGAGAGAGGAATAGAGTGAGAGAGATGGAGGAGGGCAGGAGGGATAAAGGAGGAGGGAAAAGGAAAGCAAAGTCAGCTTAAGCGTAGGGTTTAATAGCATCATTATTATGGGGAGGCACCCACTATGGGATTTAGAGCCAAACACACGCACACATACACACTCATATATACAAGTCAATTTAAAGACTTGAGGCTACATATCACTGGACCATTCATCTGTAATGGCTAGTCATGTTCAGGTATTTTTCCATTTAAAACTAAATTCTCCTAATCATGAAAGGAATTGTTCAGTATTTTGGGAATTAATACTTTCTTGCTGAGAGTAAGGTAATGCATTAGATAAGATCACCGGGGTAAACAGCCAGGCTCTTTCTGAAGGTAGCAAAATCCGCCTCATTAGTTTGAGCAGTAACTTGTGCAGCCACACCGCGACGACAACACTGACAGAAGTTACTATTCCCTGCCACAAAATATTCAGATATATAACCCCCTAAAAACCTTGTCATTTTAACACTTTGATTTTTATATAACATGCTAATAAGTAAGCTTCAAATCCTGGTACCTTTTCCCCGCTACTTTCAGGCTAAGTTAAGCTAACCGGCTGATGTTTGTATCATTTTTCTCATCTAGCTCTCAACACAAAAGTAAATTTTACCCAAAGTATAGCCTCAAATAAATATAGCAATGTTATTGGGCTTGTTGACAACATAAGGGGATTGGATGAAAATGACTTATGGATTTATGGAATCAAAATTATCAGCTCAGCAACAACCTTTGCTGAGCTTGTGAAGATGTAATTATTTGTACTGTTGGAAAGATTTTAGGATTCACAGTGGATTGGCGGTAGCACCATAAATGTGTTCAACTCGTACAGACTGTGACCTTTTGTACCAATCAAACATAACATCTGACATTTTTTAATGCCTCCAAAAAAATCCAAAGCCAAAACCATAAGGCAGGAAAAGAAAGTGAATTTAAAAAAAAAAGATAGGAGAACTAGATTTATCAAAAGAAAAAATGTAATATTTAAATATAGGGCTGTAAACAATCATCATTCGACAATGCAGTACATTGGCTAGTGCAATGAGCACCATGCTTTGAGGGATTGGACGTTTGTCTAAAGGGATTAGCTCAGGGGATAAGCAGAATGTTTCCCGTATCTGTTTAGCCTTAGTGCGCAGAGAGACAGCAAAATAGCACTTGTCTGTGCCTGGCTCATTTTCCATTTCTGAATATATATTTATCCTTTTATCCGGTTTTCATCATCCGCAAGGTTATTCCAGCATGCGCAAAGACAGGGCTACGAGGTCGAACGTATGAAAGGCTGATACCAAATTACTGTTGTCCAGAGCTCATGCACATGCACAAGGCCTAAGGCTGGGGATTGGAGGAGAGACCAGCGGGCATTTTTCTCTCATTACAACGCCAACAGACACAGATGGCCATGGCTAAAGCAGGGGATCAAATCCGTTGGACAGCACCCAATGGGTGAGCCATGAGCCATCCCATGGTCACAGACAACTAAAATTGGGAGAAAGAAGCTTCAGAGAAATAGCAAGAAGTGTAAGAAGTTATCTGCAGCGACAAAAATGAAAAAGTGCACGAGCATTAACTTAATTTAATTTTGAGAAATAGCTGTCTCTGTTGTCAGTGTTGTCTCAAATCATAGACGAGCAGTGGGCTTTACTTTGTAACGATGGGAACATTTATCCATATCAACTTGGTCAGACATCTTAAATAATTCTCGCACAGGAAGAATTTTCGCAGGGACTCACAATAAATGACGCGGTGAGGATTTCATATTATTTTCTAGGCCTCCTTTCAGCAAAAATAGGTCAGATTTTAAAATTCAAAAACATCTTCTGCACTGTGTAAACATAAAGCCACATGGAGGACAGAGAAGAAAAAAAGACCTGTGTCTCTGTGTGTGTGTGTGGGGGGGGGGGGGGACTTTAAAAGTGATACAGAGAAGAATAAAGTAGGTGCAAAGAATGGGATATAAGAAATGGAAAGTAGATGAAAAAGCATGGGATATGGAAGAGGAACACCAAGGAGCTTACAGAGCTTATAGACCGTTGTGCGTCTTATGAGTGTGTGTGTGTTTCCAGTGGGACTCGTCCCCATTTTTTAAGCCACACTAGTGGCTCTAGCTTGGTCAGTCAGTCCACCACTTGCACTCGGACAAAAAACATCATTCATGGTCCCCAGAGGATGAGGGCTGCTGACTTTGGTGATCACCTGATATTTCCCATGATGTTGTCATTTTTCGTTTTGTGTGAAACGTCTTGGGAACTGTTAAATTGACTTCTATGAAATTTGCAATTTGTTCAATACTTGATAAATAAATACCGGTAAAACGGATAACATGCTAACATGCCCATCAGCCTAAGCTGTAGGCCTGCTTCTTTAGGGCTAATTAGCAAGTGTTAGCATGCTAACAAGTTAAAGTGGTAAAACTGGTGTAAAAACGTTACTCTGAGCATGTTAGCACACTGATGTTAAAAGCATAGCTGTGCCTATGTACAGTATCACAGAGCTGCTAGCATGACTTTACACTCTTAGTCTGGTTCGCAGTGCTAATTGATTGCATCCAGTGTCCCCTGCATACATTTCTGCAGAGGGCGGAAGAGGGTACGGGAAAATTTAGGTTGCCCAAAAGGCAAATATGCTGGTGTATGCTCCCTGAATACCTTAAACTTGCTGCCCCTTTCTTTCTTCCCTCATCTGTCTTCTTACCTTTCATCCCTACTTTCTACTTCTCTCTCCTTCTTTCTGTCTGCCTCTCGTTCTCTTTTCCTCCCACTCAGCTTTGTGGCTGTGAAGACGGATGTATGCCTGTTTAAGACATGGAAAAAGAACATTCATCAACAAACAGTTGCCTCGTCACTTCGCTTGAAGTGTGTGTGACTGTATGCACAAACAAAGCTAATACTATCTGAGGCATTCAATGTCTGTCTGGGTGTGTGTGTGTGTCTGGGTATAAACACACCTCCTTGAACCTGCTTCCACCTGCCGTGACTGACTGGAGGCAGTGTGTTGAATGCTCCCTGCTTCTTTCTTGTTGTTGACATTCAAACAGTGTAGTAGGTTTTGTTGCAAGTGAAGTGCCAGAGGTGGAATCCATCTGGCATTATAAAGAAACGTGTTGACAAAAGAGTGCATTTCTGAAATACAAGTACAGTTGAGAGTGTGTGTGCACATACATGTGTGTGTAGGACTAATACCCACAAAGGAGCCATGAATCATGTTTACAACCCTGGCGTGAGACCTTTCATCCATCATCGAGGTGTGTTTGTGTGCGCGCCTGTTTGGGCGCAGGTTGCTCCAGTCCTAATTTGACCAGAGAATGAGCGAATGTTATCATTTTCCTGCCCTTGACCTGTTCCCACACCAGCAGACAGAAACACCAGATTGCGAAAAAGATTGAATGAGTGGGCTGAAGAGGAAACTAAATAAACAGGGGAAAGAGAGGAGGTAAGAGAGAAAGATGCTGCTTCACACATCAAAAGTACAAGACAGCTAAGGGAGAAGAATACTATAAATAGTTTTGAAACTATTTTATTGTCTATTGAGGCTTTTTTCTATCCACGATGGAAAATCTCATTTTCAATAACACAGCATGTTGCAAATATTAGATCTTCTCCAAACCCAGGATGTCGTCATACTCATCACAAAGTGTCATCAAAAAAGAGTTATCCTGAGCAGATGGATTAGCTTCAGTCTTCCTCATGCAGACTTTGACCTTTAGGTTGTAAATTGCAGATGGTTATCGGGAGACAAGCAAAACCAGAATGACAACCGAGGGGAATCTGATCCCTCGGCTAAAACTTTGGGTCTGTCAGAGAAGTTTGAACCCTGAAAAGTTTGTTAAAATGTGTCTGTGTCAAGGGTTTTTATCTCTTTTCCCGTCAGTTTTTGACATTATCAGGTGTTCTAATAGGATTCTGGCTGATACACACAGACGTGTGTACGCGCACGAGCACGCACTTCACACGGCTTTTGATCTGGCTCGCGCTGAGGTGACATCCCGCTGCCAGTAACGAGGCCCGCTCTCGAGGAAGGAGAACCTGAGGTCAAAGAGGCAACTACAATTCCGCAGGCTTTCATTTAGTGCTCAGCTCAACCACCCCACCTGTCTTTGAGCCGAGATTAAAGACCTTCAAAAGTAGACAGAGAGAAAGAAAAAGAGGGGTGAAAGAGAAAGGGGAGGAGAAAAAAAGTTGAATGACAACAAAAAAACCCCTCATCCATCAAACCTCAATGTCATTGTATCTCAAAAGGGAATTGGTAACTGGCTGGGAGAGTAGGGGAGAAGGTGACTGGAGACAAGGAGGGACCCTGGCTCTTCTTCAGCCGTGTAACGCTGTTGAGGTATGCTGCACGCGTTCTCTGTAGCCCCAGGCAGAGAGAGGCCAGCGCCGCTGCACAGGAGCTGCACCTGAACAGCATAGTTCTAAAACGGCATTGATGTCAAAGGGGGAATAAAACTCAACGGTACTTCCTATTGTTGTTGGGTGTATAAAAGACAAAGTGGCAGCCCACCCACTGCGATTGAAGGGAAAAGATGTTGGCGTGAGTCACAAAGACTCAACACTAGGTACGCAATGGTTAACCAAATCACTTGCTCGGAACAGGGCAGGCTGTCTTTTGAATAGAGACAGAAATATTCCAACATAATTCTGTGGTCAAAAGGAAAATGTGCCAGGAGAAAGAGGCACTTACTCTTCGCAACACAATGGTGCTTTTTCCATTTGTAAGGGCACCTGTTTGGGGAAGTCCGTCTAAACCTCAGCAGGAGATTCTTGTGCAAGACAAAATTTTGCCTTCAAAAGAACTCCTCAAAAAGAGAATGCTTCATCACCCCTCGGAGTAACAATGATGGGATCATGGCCTCCATTTGTCCCTGTTCATTCAGCCTGTTCTTTAATTCCAGTGTTATGTGTAGTGGGCAGTGTAGGACTGCATTGAGTGAAAGAGTTCAACGGGGGCCAAGTTGAGCAGATCAAAGGGCAAACTCAGGGTAAGCATCACATTAAAGGGGCAGCCCAGCTGTATGGAAGGCAGTCATACAATGGCTTAGCGAAGGGGGCACTTAACTAGTCTTCCAACATACTCGAGGAAGCCTATTGATAACAGAAGGTTTGACTAAAAGCTGAATTGCATTCCTCTTACTTTTGAAATCTAAAACATTTTGATCTATGCCGCTCTTTTTAGACCACAATCCAAATCCTTCCAGAGTTATGCAGTGACACTAGCGAAAACATCTCAGTTCACTCAAGGACACATTTCTTCCCAGATAAAAAAGCTCAACTCCAATTGTGGTGAAAGAGCTTCGTAGTAAGTGATTGTTAGCATTGCTTTGACATTCAAGTCTAAACAAAGCAACCACCCCCCCACCACCATCCCTGACAAGGCCCCTGATTAACTATTAAAACCGCAGTGTAAAAACAAAACTGTGTTGACATAAAAACCCGTTGTCGTCTTGCCAAGGTCTTAGCTCTCACTCAACCAAAACAAACCAGCTTGGACAATAAAACATTTCACAATTAATATTTTAGCATCAAATGCAAGCAGGTTGAAAGCCACATTCCTACTGCGCCTTCACACTAAGAACACCAGATTGTTTGGGTTAAGCCAGCGACTCGTCCGACCTTCCACCTAATACTTCACTGGTAGATTTACTTTCTTTGGCCATTTGGATATATTACTAAATCCTACATGGTTTATCCAGATGGTCACTATCCACTATGTGACAGTCCAAAAATGCAATAAAAGGCAAAGAGAGGATTCACCCAGATATCTTTGCAGCACTCAGCCTTTAATATTTCAAGGTTGTGAGCATAATACTTGCATGCTCTGGGACAGAGAAATTCACTTCAAAGGAAGGGTGTGTTTAACCTAGAAAATATAGCAATTCAGTAAAATGGATGGTTTCAAAGTGTGTATATCTGATTCTGCGTGCACAGCCTAGGGTTTGGTGATGAACCCAAATTCAACTCCAAACTGCAGGAGGAGGCAAGGTGAGCACCTGAATGCGAAGCTGTCAAGGAACTGCGAGGGCTGATTTTTCTCTTCAATGTATGGTACAGCAGCATCTTTGCATATGCGAATGCACATATGCGTGTGTGTCTGTGTCAATATAAAGACACGGAAACATAAGCTCTGCTGCCACTCTTCAGCGAAGATGTTTAAATGATGCGGTCTGTGTGTGTTCCCTTTCTCTCAGGCCCCTTGCATTCACTGCCTCATCTTTTGTGCCTTTGACACGCTTGTACGTTCTGGGTTCTTTTTTTCAGCGGTGCTATGTCATGATCAATTTACCGCTCGGCACATGACGGCCCCTAACGCCTCCGAGGATTTGAAGGACTTTATGTGCAATCCCAGGCTGCCTCGTTTTCTCTCCCACATACAAAACGGGCATTTGTATTTTTATCCCACTCTGGCCGCTCAGTGAGATTGTGTCCCAGCTTTTGCCTCTCCGATTCGTGGTTATTGTTTTGTGAGAGGAATTGCACCGAATCTTGCCCAGCAGACACCAACTGGCAGCTCCTGTTTAGAGGCAAATCTGGCTCATTTTCACTATCTTTTTCCCCCACTCTGTCTCCAACTGTGTGAGGTCGGGGTCAATCTGGTAATCTTACCGAACTCTGGCTGTATGTGAGTACCTGTTTGTGTGTATGCATGTCTGTCTGTGTGTGTGTACGTGCGTGCGTGGGTGTGTGTTTGGAGAGAGAGAGAGAGAGAAAGAGAAATCACTGAAGCATTTTGAAAACATCAGGCCCAATCAGTGCTCATTTGTTCAGGGACCCTGAGAAACAGAGCTCATTGCCTCACATAGTGACAGAGTGGGAAGGAACCGTAGACAAGTGTTGTTCTATGCCGCTCCAGTTTGTTTGTGCACCTGCCTGCTTTTTAATGTGCTTCTGCCAGCGCCAAGCACAAACACGGCACACATTAAAACATAAAGGTACAACGTCCCCTATGTTGCATACTTCAATTTTCCTCAACGTTGAAGCTCAAACACAAGCCGGGAAATGGGTCTTGAGCTTTCTGTGGCAAACGCAGGAACGTATTAGTTTTCAATATTTTGCTTCTCACTCCAAGACATTGAGTAAAATGCTAAATAACTGGGTTAATAATCCACCGAAGCAAGAACATGCTGTCGAGGACATTTGCAATTCAACAACTGTCATCAGTGGTAATGCATGCTAAACCAATCCAGCCAAAAAATTGTATTATCATTCTGCTTTCGTATGCAGGTTGGTGCGGTTGCCACTAGCAAGGCTATGGCTGCCTGTGTGTGTGTGTGTGTGTTGTGTGTGTGTGTGTGTGTGTAGGTGGGCTCACATTATTAAGCTGGCCGGGTCTGAATATATTCACGCAACCTGCTTTGCGTGTTGCGTGGCTCATTCACTTTCTCTCCTTCTGTCTCTCGCCACCTTTCCTTCCTCCATCACACCATCTCCGTCAATTTCCTCCTTTTCCCCTTCAGGCCTTCTCTTTTCTTCTTCTCTGATCCTGCAGCCACCTGGCGAGTGTCCCACGGTGGGGTCTTTCATAGCAGACCTTTCTTTACATCGCCCTCTAATTGAATAATGCACTGTTGTATCACATCCCCCACCCCACCCCTCATTAAAAGGGCCTTCCATGGATTAAAATGCTGAGGCAAACACATTTTCCGCATGCGGAGGTAACCTAATGTATTCAGTTACCTCCAGTAATGAAGTGAAAATGAGGGCTGACTGATGGGCTCCAATTTATGTGTTTGCTAGAGACGGCCAGGGCTGGTGGCGCGCCTCGACCTAATGGTACATGAGCAGGGCTTCAGGACATGTAAACAGTATTGCTGAATAATGTGGTATGCCAGTCCTTTCTAAATGCAGCACTTAAATACAGCTGTTCGTCCTGTGACCTTTTAGATACACCTCTGAGCAGAATCTATGTTGATCTTTAAAGGAATATTAATGTGATCGATAAACGTGTCAGTGCTCTCAGTATCCAGGTAACCAATCCAGAGCAATCTCAGGTGATATATGGCAGCACCATGGATATCAATACTGCAGCTCATTTTAAAGAAAATCTAAAAAAACTACTGTACAGAATGAACACTGGTAGTAGTACAGTACAGTTACAGCAAGTATGTTCTGAGTATTACTAATGTATAACAAAAATGGTCCATTAATAATTAAAGGTGCTAAGATGTATCAGTAACTTCTAAGTACAACATATTTTAGTTCTCTAATTGGCTCAGATGGGCTCTGAAAAACATCTCCAAGCTGAAATCAATGCATACTTTTTTTTATTTATGTTGTTTATTTACTCACTTACTTATTTTTGATCTACATTTTTTAATAAGTGGGGGGATCCTCTTTATGTGCTCTGGCTGTGCTGCAGGATCTAGGTCCTCCCAGTCAGCCATCTTTAGTGTTACAACTACATTTCAATTTAAGTTCAGGTTATGTCACCCCAAGATCTTACCCACAGTAATTAAAAAAACAACCACACAAAAACAGACAGAATTTTAGCTACCTGTATCCAGACTGGTGGCCCCAATACTGGCTGAGACCAGCTACAAAGCGGTGGCAGCTGCTTCCTTCCTCTGAGACATGACAGGGACAAAGACTGAGGCTCTATCCTTTGCTTTCAGCCTGGTTTAGAATATCCTGACTGGGCACACAGCAGCTCCCTCTCCCCCTCCTAAATCTACCAACGAGCTTAAATATAATTTATTTACCGAACCTACACGGTCAGGCAGAGAGCAAAAAGCCATGAAAAGGTTGTCAACCATGTGGACTTCATTGATAAAGTTTGTTAACCAGACCTTTCTTTTTCCCTTTCCTTTCCTTTCTTTTTGCCTGCCTCTTTGAAAAGCATAGAGAGACTGTAGACCCGTGGTAAAATTTCAAATTAACCAACCTCATCCTGGTATGGATATGAGATTTCTTCGGCTAATATTGATATGCAGAATTTTCTCATTATCCCAGGCGAATGAAACCGCTACAAACAACACCCGGGCAACCGTGTCTCATGCGAGTCGCGGAAAAAGGGGGGGAAAAAAACAAGAAGAAAGAAAAGTTAATGTTTAATTTGTGAAAACAACGCCCTGACTAATGAATTTCCTAAGTTTGTTTCCTCGCTTACAGCTCCTTGTTTGGCTTTGTTTTAATAGAGCATGCAGATTTAGAAAAATGAGGGGCAGCAAGAGCAGGAGCGGAGAGAGAAAAAGGTGTTTGTGCAGAAAACACCTTATTTGGACTTTTCTGAGGTGAACCGACAGTGCCCTGCCAAAATGAGATGTTGGAGCTAAGTGTAACACAAGAAACAGCTTACATGAGGAGTGCTTTGCCAGAGGCATTTTAATGATCCAGGGGTCTAGAGACGTGAGCAACAGACAGGTGCTCCTCTGAGCCCCAGACACCAACTGAATTATTGCTGTATACAGAAGCCAACATCTACCTTGTAGCATCACATAAATCAGGGGGGGACGACGACAGGTAGCTGAGTGCCATGGTGGCCTCAAAGATGTAAAGATACGAGCTGAAAAGAAGATTCCCCTGCTGTGCTGAGTTCAGCACGAGTTCATAAAAGGCATTTGGCAGGATATGCAAGGTCACTATTATTCTATACAGTTAATTATGAAGTCTTATCTAAGTATTTATTAGAAACCTCTAAAATGTTTGCTAAGAAATAAAGACAATTATTTTGCAGGGGTAAATATCATGTCCTCCAGATGGGTTTGGAAGCTCACTCTCATTTCATACTATTGTTTTCATTCACCTAATATATGCAGTACCAAAAATTTATAGGTGACTCACGCTCCTTTTGTGACTGTACCTTTTATTTTGAAGCAACCTTTACAAAGGCGAAGGAAATGTCTGGAATAAAAAAAAATAACTGTGATATGAGCAGCCAGCCTGTTCTGTCTCCTCGGCTTTAAACTCCTCACTGATTCTAGTTACTCGAAATACTGCGGCTCTGAAGTGGAATAACTTTGCCGAGTGTGGTGACTTTGTTGCGCTCATGAAAGGAGCGCTCTTAGAATTGCACGCAGCAGCAACCGACGCAAGACATACCAACGAGGTGCACACACACACACACACACACAGTGTGCAGAGAGAGGTTGAACTAGGAAATATATCTGAATAGCTAAGACTAAGCTTGCACATACTTTCAGACCACAAGACAGGAACTGTCAAAATTCCATTTTGACAGCACATCATTAACGCTAAAGAGACACGAGACACAAAAACAGGGTGGACACTCCCTCTCAAACGCAAAAACAGTAGCACAGGTGAATGCTGTCTTACTGCCTTTTCATCTTCTGAAGAACTGATTTTAAAAAAATAATACTTTGTTTAACTTGACACAAAACTATTAACTTGATGGCCAACTATTTCCGGGCTGTGCGTCCTTTCACCGGAGAATCCAATAGAACATTATGTTATTAATCCAAATTACATCACAACCGTTGCAGTAATAATGTGCCTTGAGCCACTGAGGAAAGAGAGACAAAGATTTGAATAACCTTCTTCCTTTCCAGTTAAGCTAGGTATGCTGAGGCATGTGTTCTGGGAGTGGAGTGTGCAATGGGGTTTAACGGTTGCGGAGTGACACGCTCCGACCTGGCAATGAGCTTGGCCTAGTTAGGGCCCCCGGTGCCCTCGTCAGCAACCAGCGCACCCTTCTGTCAACATGAAAGCCTCCTTGTTTATTCCCATCATACTTAGCAGCACGCCTTTCCAAAATCACATGCTAATGCATCTTCAAGTGGGGTTTGGAAATCACTGCAAACTCCCAGCAACACTCTTAACTTTGACACTTCAAAGACCTATTGCACATTAGTCAGCTATCACTGTTTGTTTAATAAAATAAGAGAGATTCATTTGCACCCCCACTCCCCCACAGACACACACACACACATACACACAGACACACACACACTGAGTCCCTGGAGGATGAGAGGAGTGTGTTTGTTCCAACTTATCACAATAAATGTAATTACACTGGGTATTTAATGTTTTTTTCATGTTTTTTTCCCCTCCTTTTGTACATTTTTAACAAGAGCCTTGTCAGTCTGTAATTAGTGATCACTGAGAGGAATCAAAAATAACCAGTAAGACATGTTTTTGTTTGGCTCCTCGCTTCTCTCTCCGTCTTCCCTTTCTCCCCTGAGGGGAAGATGCCTCACACGCAATTTGATTCAGAGCCGAGAGCCGAATCCAAACTCACTTGACTTCAGACAATGTTAACTCTTGGAGACTCAGGCCCGTGTATTTACAACCTGCGACGTTTGCTATTAATAAAAGCCGACGTGTCCGTGGAAAGGATGAGGCACTAAATTCCTGCGGGTGCTGTTGATGGTTTAGTGCTTCTTTTCGACATCCTGAACACAGCAAATACCTGGGCGGCTTCCAAAAGTGTTCAAAGGCCGTTGTCTCTCTGCTTTTGATACATATCGCTCTCAGAGGTGACACAAACAGAGGGACGTAGTCTTGAAGATGGAAGTGAAGGAAAACGTAAACATGTTATAAAAACTTGAAAAATGTTGCACCTTTCCTATCTTTACTGCCATTGGCTGATCTTCCTCACTTTTCATCTTGTAAGAGCTGAGTTAAACAACTCAGACTGCCCACCCTGAAGATTTTTCTGGCCTGAGTTATTGTTTATCAAATCCAGATCCACTCAGAAACATAAAGAAAACAACGCTACAGGAAAGCTTTTTTGGACTGTTGGTCCCCCAAAAGGTCAGGAATGTTTCACTGCAAACAAAGTGAGGCAAAGGAAAAGTCCTTAAAAGCACGGATAGGGCAAGAAAACATGAGCGAGGGTGCAGAACTTGCACGCTAAAGTGCTGTTGACACACGTAGTAGACGGGTCCGCATGAGCGAGAACAAGACCATGTAACAAGAAGACAGACAAAAATGTATTTACTTTTTCTCGTTTTTCTTGCTGTCCTATCAGACCTTAGAGCCACAAGGTAGCCATCATGAGGTACAGGCGATGCTGACAGTGTCTAGACAAGGGGGGGGCGCCGCACAGCCAGGTGCTCTTTATAAATACCCCCATTAGAGATTGGAACTGACGCTTGTTTGAATAACTTTCAAATACGAAGGCCTGGTGTTTATCCACCATTGATCCTCCCCTCCGTCCATTACACCTCAATGGGAGGGCCGGCCGTTGTCAGTAACTACCATTACAGGAAATCTATATCTAATACCCTTCTTATTATGCATGCTCATTTTAAAACTTCAATAACAGAGGAGCAGCAGAATGGGCAGTTATCATTATTACTTCAGGGGTAGGTGAGGATAAGTGATTTTATAGAGGTTTACTTTCTTGTATATATTATTTCCATCCATCCATTGTTTTTTTAAAACCCTTTAGTCAGAATCTTGGGAGGCAAACAATTTCTCAGTTGTAAATTGCAAGCCTACAATATATATGTGCATAACTTGTAGCTCCGTAAATTTAAAATTCCAGCCTCACTTATATGCTTGTGCATAGAACCCATCACATCGCCTAATCGCTGCAGGGGGTCCTGGGCCGTGACAGCAACGATGCAGAGCAAAAACAACATTACAAAGGGAGAAGGAGCTTTTAAATTGAAATGTACATTTTAGATGTATAGATAGAAAGACCTATAGAGTCGCAGTGGAACCCAGGAGCCATTCTGGGCTGTGATGAAACAATGACCCAGGAGCTGCCAAATTTAGAGACAAGCTGGGTCTCCCAGGAAGCCTCTCCATTTGGGCTGGAATGGCAAGTGTGACCCTCATCTCTCTGCTCCTCACCTCCTACTAATTGAATCAGGCTGCTGCCCAGGATAATTCTGTGTGTGTGTGTGTGTGTGTGTGTGTGTGTGTGTGTGTGTGTGTGTGCATGTGAGAAAGAGAGAGTGTGGAGGTGTGTGTGCAAGGCGCCTGGAAAACCAGGTTTAAAATTGTTAAAATGTGTTTTTCTGAGCTGACCCTCGCTTCAGATAACCATCCAATATATTTCAGACGTGGACGGATTGGGAATATTGCATGCACACACAATCCACCAGGCCTTATGCCTGTTCCTACCAAAACCCAGAGGGCAAATATATAACTCCACTAAAAAGTCATAAGACTCTCTTTCAGAAGATATCTATTAAAATCCCTCATGGACATTCCCAGGGAAATTATGCATTATAAATTTGTCTCCTCCCCACCCCCAAACGCACTTCTGACACTAGGCTTTTTACTATATTCAGATGCATGGATTTAATTAAGAAACAGTGGAATAAACATTAAAAATGTATGATTGGAAATTGCCGCAAGTTCTAGATTTTTTTCTCTCCTTTTATACTTCCTTCTGTTGAATGTACGAAAACAATGTTTAAGCACTGTTCAGAGCCTTCCCGGGCTTTAATTAAAGTTTTTTTTCTTTCAGTGTGAAACACCAATACATTTTGGTGGAGAGTTGGCATCATCAAGGCCATGGACACAAAGAGGGAACGCTCGAGGGGAAACACTGTTGTTAGGTTTTCCTGTCTAATTTCTAATGCTCGTTCAACAGCTATGACACCAGCACTCATCAGTGTGCAAGATTTAAACAGGGGCTTCAAGGAGCCTTATAATTGTGCCTTATAATTAGTCAGTAGTCTGCTTTAAGAATGTTGAGGTAAACAGGGTTTAATTAGGAAGGGTAGAGCAATCTGTGACAGATGTTGTGCAGGAGGGATCACACTGCGACAAAAAAAACATTCCTGCAATTCCAGAAAGACAAAAAAGAACTAATTGTTTCAAACAACTTCCTGTGTGTGCACGCCACACACACACACACACACACTACACACACACATACATGCTGAGTCTGGAGTTGCAAGAGCGGTCTTGTTGTTAAGGAGCTTATGTTGAATATGGTGCACAAAAGACAAGAAATTCAAGCGTGCTGTATAGAGAGCAGTGTTGTCAGTTTCTCTTATATTGTCCTCAGAGCTGCATGTATTGCTGTAAACATGTTTGTAAGTTGGGAGCTTATGTCCTCAGCCCTGCAGGGTGGGTCCCCGCCAGTTTATCTTCAGGAAGGCAAGGAACAGGTATCCCGAGAATGTCTTCCTGACTTCCCCACTAAGTGGCAGCTACACTACTTAAAACCTGCTGATGGGCTCACAGGGCTACACCTAGGCTTAAGTCGCCACTAAACCACATGAAACTCTCCTCTGACGGGCAGTGGCTGAACAAGGATCAACAGCTAACAATGTGGCTGTCAATGCACCATTTTGGGAAAGCAACAAAAGCAAACACACCTAAGGCGGGTTTTATGGATTCTAAGCCTTAAATAACCACGTCCGCTAAGCTGGAAGAACAGAGGAGGGGTAGGATAGGAGTGTAAGAATGAGAATGAGAGAGAGCAAAACACAGAGGAGAGATGGAGGAGGGTGTGCTGGTGAGAGAATGGAGTGTTAAAACAGAGATGATGAGAAGCGGAGAGAGAAAAATCAAGCTTTGAGGGGCAGATGATGAGGATGACAGCAAGTGGTGGGAGGGAAAAAAAATCCCGCATTCTTGACAGAAGCAACATGGCAGGATCACACAGCTATTTTTCATTCACACTCCTCTGCATTCGCACATGATTCCAAAGGTACCCAAGCCCCAAGGAAGCCTTCCAGCAAACACTGTTTGCCAATTTTTCAAACCTGTCACTCCCTTTCGGTGTATCAGCTTGTGCTGCACAAAGGGCCTCCTCCTAGTGCTGTCGCTATTGTTGTTGTCATTGTGCTGATGCGAGGTAAACACGTGAGGCGAGTGTCGTCCATTTCCCCCCACAATGCATCACTCTCGGATCACACTGTATGGCGACAAACATTACAGTGGGAGGGACAGTGAGTTTTTTTTTCTTCTTCTTGCACCAGCATTTTGACAGCATGCAATATCCGTGCAGCACATTTCAGTGGGTGTTGAAAAATCACATGAATGCCTGAAAATATGACTTGAGTAAATAAGAGGTGATGGCTGGAGCAATACATAAGAAGAGGATGTGGAAATTGTACACATTGCCTTGTCAGTTCAATGGTGTTGCTGGTCGTTTGGCGATCCACATCATTTTTTTTTTAACCTCTGTCTTCCTCAGTCTCCACCTCTTTACAGCTCCTGGCTGATAAAGAAAGCAGCTGAGTCTCAGATACTGTCAAGCCTACAGAGAGCTGCATGTACGCGCTAAGCCGTGAAAACAGACCCGGCCACAGTAGGCAGGCAGGTAAAAATTTCTACAGTAGCGACTGTTAGTGCGGTTGACTCCCGAGGAACGTGTCTCCCACAGGCAAGGAGACACATGCCCAAATGCACCAACACCTTCTTTTTCTCCCTCGCTTTATCACACACACCGAGGTACACAGCATTCACTGCCCACAGTGTTCATTATGAGCTTTGACACAAAGTCTACAGAGACGCTGAGGCTAGTAATCAAACAGGAGCCCCGGTGTGTTGCTAAAGGCAGCCTGTCTCTGCTTTAGAGCAAGGTGGGGAATATTGTGGTTAAAGAATTTTCTCTAGGCTGCTACTGAAGCCTGGCAAAGCCTTATGAGGTTCATATACGCTGGTTAATATTTCAATGTTTGATTAAAATTGCCATTTGTTGAAAAATTGATATCCCTGAGCATGACACCAAAATCCCACCTGTTAATACCGGATTGAGGGTGTGAGCTAATTGCCTGACAGGTTAGTGGAAAGGCAAAGGTTAAAAAAAAAGGCCAGTGTTTATCGCTAAGGTGAGTAAATACACAGAATGCAACACGTTAAAATGCCGCCGGCAATCTCGGGGCCAATTCTGCAGCAACTTGCAATCAGACACATTCATGTCGTCACATGGACAAAGTCCCACTTCATTAGGAGCCACGCATGCCAAGAGTCATTACAGTGAAGAGACGCACTCCGGCTACATTTGAAAACACACAGTCACACAAACACACACTTCTCAGTGTTCATTCCTGTCATTCAAGCTGTGGGGCTGATGAGTCGCCTGCATACCTCTGAATACGACACAGGGCGCTCTACATTTCACTGCCTCCCAATCTAAACACGCATACATACACACACTTGGTCATTTGGTTTATTCCTTATGCATAAGAGTACTTACAGTATTTATTCAACATTCCTCCTTTTTGATCCTTGACACCAGCTCCTTTAATCTGTCTGAATGAATTCATTGCTTTTCAGCCGTCATGCTCCTCAGATATGGGATGAAATATAGAGGACTTGTTTCATCTGTCTTTAAGATTCATGGCTATTAGATACTCTGGAATGCATGAAAACACTTGATTCCTACGTGGCGCATCACATCAATAGACCTGACCTTGCAAAAGGCATGTCTTTTCTCAAAAGAAGCGGATGTGTGACTCAAATCTTTTTTAATGCTTTTGTTTAGCCACATCAAGCTCATTCTTCTTTCCTGGCTCAAAAAGAAAATGGCGCACATATTGAATTTAAAGTCTCTTCCGTCCAGTTTCACAATGTTAAGCACATTTCCCAGGCAGGAACAGACGTGGGAAATAGTGAACCAGTAAACAGACTTGAGGTAGTGCCAGAGCACAAGCCTTGAGTTAAAGAGCAAAGTATTGTGCAGCCACTGATGCTCTCTCACTGTCTAATTTGATCTCATGAATCAAGAACTCAAAGTGGGTAGGGCAGTAAATTACGGGTCCCTAAGGAGCTGTGACACAGGGAAGCGATGAGCCCATTGTAGTGAAGCAACTGCTGCCAATTTAGTGTTCAGGGACCTTCATCTTTGAACTGCTCCCCGCTTGCCCAGGTGGCTTTATCAAAAGAGTTTAGTGGAACATGACGTTCCCACGCCTCACCCAACTCCGAGCCAACGGCATTAGAATACTTTAGACTTTTTTTGGGAGCGCATTGCCCCTGAGCTCGGCTTTTGGCAGTGATGTGTCTGAATTACTGGTAACAAGCAAGATGAGAGAGCAGTGAAAACCTTTTAAAAACTCCAGGCATACGGCCATGAGGGAAGTTGCAGTCAGTGGCGGCGAGCCGCAGCGGAGGTATATTGCCATAGTAACAATGGATAGCCCACCAAGGATTCCTGAGCAAAGACAGGCATACGGTTTAAACAGTGACTGAGGACCCTCACCGGTGTGCCTCCTTGTTCAAACACAATCACACTGGCACAGATAACGCTGGCATTTTTAAACATAAATTACAAGGTCCCCAATTGTCACGTCATGTCCCCGATTCACTGAGAGAACAGGCTGCCTCGACAAAGAAAAGCTTATTCAAAGTGATTCAAAAGAGTAGACGCACACATGCACACGCCCTGACGTAAATCTTTCAAATGTGCAGAGGAAGGAAGGGGAGGAAAAAGCGGTTTGCATGTTGACATCAAACGATCGCCCGCACTTGTCTTCACAGGGGACAGTAATCTGCGCTACTCAAACATTTGCTGCAGCACCCGCAGAATTCTGATGGCGATTAAACAGAAAGTAACAGTCTTCCCTGTAAGTCCGGCTGGGGATCTCCACCACACACTCGGAAATGTCACCCGTGTAGGCACTTAGCTGCTTGTCAAAGCCGCTATGAGCTCCCCTCACGTCACCAGTTCATAAGAGCTCTTCACTGTGTGATAGGCTTTCTTTATGCACTTGTGTTCCCGCTGAAGTCTGTTATTAATATATCATTATAGACGGATTAAATGTGATGAATCTGACGCTAAGTGAAGCTTATCAAGCAAGGGCTGGGTTTGAAATAAAGTTGAGTTAAAAAATATGAAAAACCTGATCGTGTTTAAGCGGCTTTGTTTACCATTATTCTAATCATTTTACCGCCCCCAGACATGTCAATTTGATTGATATCCTTGCCTTTCCCCCAATCCCAGACCTCATCAGCCTAGAAAAAAAGTGGCAACAAATGTAACAACATTCTGTGTTTTCCCCGCCTCTGTGGGCTAGCTCCCCCTCAAGGCACTTCTCACCACTGAATCCACTCTGTAATTTACAATTGGCTATTGTGTCCCAAGTGTTGCATCGGACCAACTCAGAGTAAATGAACCATGTCAAAGACCAGTCTTTCAGTCTTGATTACACCCCCCCCACCACCACCTTTCCGTCCTTCCATAATTGTAGCAAACTGAGCAAAAGCTCAGAACATGCTGTTATTCAAGCACCTGAGTTCACCCACTCATTCACAAACCAAAATGGTGTTCTTTGCCGGTGGCCAGATTGATTGAATATTTGTAGTAGTTACTGAGAACGTTGTTGTTAGTAAGGGAGATGGAGAAATAAGGAGGACTCAATCTCCCGAGATACTGCAAAGAAAAAGAGTAAAAGGTGAAACCAAAGCTAGATAATAAACAGTCTATAGGGCAAGGTGCCGCAAATCAATACCTGAAACCATATTAAATGTCTGGAGCTCCTCAATCCACAGTAGAATTTGTCTGACTAAAGCCAGCATTACAGTCATCTCCACTTTATTTTGCAGTTTTCAACAGTGCAAGCCCATGGGAATACATAGCATATGAGGATCAGACTATATACAGTTTTCTGGCAGAAGAACGCAGAGCTCTGCTATTCATAGTTTTCAGTCAGTGACGTGTGGTGACAAGGACCAAGTTGTGGCTCACACCGGACTCCCTCGTAGAGACGCTGCAAAAGCTGTTAAATTTTATTTAGATCACCTTTCAACTCAAGGAAAAGATAGATATGGACACAAACTGCAAGTGTTGGGCACTTACGATGCATATACAGGACCCTCTGCCTTATTTCCACCGTTAAAAAGCACCAGGTCCCTGCTTGACTGTGGTAATGTTTACGTTTACCTTGTAGGGAATCCCTCACCTAACACAGCTCAGGCTTGTCTCCTCGTCGATTAGTGCATCCGAAAGCACAAAAGCTACCTGGTCGGTGGACAGCGGAAAATAACGTCTTTTTTGCCCTCCAAGGGAGCGTGATGTCATGTGAAAACTATGAATAGAACAAAACTCAACACTTCTCTTAACTCTTATTTATTCTTAAAACTATATTTGTTTTCATTTGAATGCATCAAATCTGCCACTGACGGTCGCAACCGGTTATTGTTTTTATTATTGGTTAATCTAGTGAAAACCAGAGCCAGAGCCAGGTTCATTATTATGACCAAATACTTGCCTTCCCTATATCAGTGTCTATAGTTTCCTGCCTATATGTTTTAAAAAAAATTTTGTGTTGGGCAATAAAAACGTCAATTATATAAAAAATGGCTGTCAGTCAACTAATTATGGAAGTATTACCAAGATAAAGTCCTACAAGATTCTTGCAGCATAGAACAAAAGGTGGATTTGTCCCAACTTATTGACAGTGCCACTTTTATTCAGTTTGCCCTCGGGTCCTTTTAAGGAGATCTGGAGGATTCTTTGTCCTCCCTATCTATGTGACATTTAAGTATTACCTGAGTAACAAAAATGTTTAAAATGTGTTAGGAATATTCAATACATCAATGTTATGTAGAAAGTCTATGTACTGCCAGTGCACATCTGTCATCATCTGCCTCATGGTGACCACAAACTATACCAAGGCTGTAACCTTATTCATATTCCAATTTAATCCTACATCGCCTTACGCAGCGTGATGAAAGAGCGAGCCGAAGGAAGTACACACCGAGAAAGAGGCAAATTGAAAAATTAGCATTTTCAAAAAAAAAAAGCCTGGCTGGACTTCATATTTCAGTTGATTTGATAGCAGCTACCTTGCGAGGCCGCTCGTAACTCCAGCTGCCCCGTGACCTTCATTCTTCAGCAGGCAGCTAGACTCTCCCAGCCTCTGACAAGAGTTATCGGGCCTGGCTAATAGCCTGCTCCCTGCCAGGTAAGGCCTCATCGATACAGAGGCTTCTCCTGCCCCTGCGACCGCTTTGCTAATGAATGTTTCTGCTTTTTTGCGTACGTCTGCATAGTTTAATACAGGTGGTACATGCACGTGGATAGGGTTGAAACATTATTAGTCACAGCAGTGCCCAATAACTAGCTCCGTTTGGGGCAGAGGAGCACCCAGTGCCTTGCTCAAGGGCACTCGCGGTTATGGTCCACTCAGAATAGTCCAGCTTGTCGTGGGGATTTTAACAGTTGAAGATAAAGTATTGCTCTAGCTTCCAGGCTCCATCTGCCTCTGTACACATGTGTGTAGAGAGTGTATGTAATAACCAGACACACATACAAATATAATGAACTGCATTCCTTGGGTAAACACAGCAGCACAGGCACCACAAACACACACACACACATGCACACACAGGATATTGAAACCCTCTCAGGCATGTCGCCGTGCGTGTGCCTGGCGTGCAGGATGATGGAGAGGCTGAACTGTGGAGGCCCCTCTCCAGCCCTCACAGGATGCACACACACACACACACACACACACACACACACACACACAAACATACTGTACACCCACACACTTTATCACACCCTTACACGCATCCACACAGTGTGTGTACCTGCTGAGTACACATGCACAAACTTTCACACGGGTCCCCCCAGGCTTTGATGGATGGTCGGTGAGTGCTCTACCTCCTGTTTCATACACAGATAATCTCATTTGGGGGACACATGGTGGGAGCCGCACCAAAATAGGGCTAATAGAAGAAGTCAAGCTGTCCTATTCCTCCCCTTCCCAAGTCAAGTCATATCCATTATACTCTGCTGCTTAGCAAATATGTATGACTGCAACCCGTTAATAAAAAGCTATATCCTTTGACACAAAAAAACGCAAAGCTTTCGGATGCATTATTTATCCCAGACAATTCTTAATGTGTCTTATGCAGGCAGGAGATCTCAGTGCATCTTAATATTTTAGAAGCTTCTCAATCCAAAAGAGGAAGGTCAAAGTACGGGAAAAGAGAATTAGAACAGGTGCATGTCTGTCAGAGCCTTTAAAAAAAAATCAATATGAACCTAAACCCAGGGTGAAGGCTGTACCTATTAAACACGCTTCGATTACAACATTGAAATTGTTAAGTTTTCCCCTGTCAACACCGCTGTGTAGACACACACACACACACACACACACACACACACACCTCGCCTTTGTCTCACTAAGTCCAGCGTCTTTCCTCTGTCCGTCTGGGAAGCAATGTGTCAGTTAAAGTGTCTTTTTCTTCACCCATCAGCTACCGCTTAATAAACAAGTTGACTTTGCACTAAGGAACTTTACAGTTGGCCGCCGGAGCAAAAGGCGGCACTTAGGGGTAAATTATGGATCAACATGTCTGGCTTTCATGGCTCCTATACTCATTTTCACGAAGGCCGCTTGTGACAACGTGGCTGATGCTGGATGGGGTTTAAATTTCCACCCCCTAATGGGGGGGCCACGGCCCCTGCTGGCAGTTCCCTTGACACCCTGGACCCATGTGAGAAACACTGACAGGCAGCGATTCATCTGATTCATCACCATGTTTTCTCTACAGTGAGGGAGGAATGGAGGGAGAGAGGCGTGAATGCACGTAAACGTACACTAAACGGAAACTTTGCTCATCACAGAATCCAGCAAAAAAAGTAAAAAATCAAAATACCCCTCTGCCACCTGTTTGAATCAACATCAAGAGAACAAATGGCCCGTGACCTTTCCTGCAGAACAACAACAACAACAAAAATCACATTACTACAGGACTGATTCTGCCAGACATGTTTGCAATCTTGATGAGGTACAGTGTCACAGTAAACAAAACACTATTGTTTTGCCTATTAGTCTCACAAACAGCAAACCTCCCATCTGATCCATGTTGTGATCCAGCTCATCGACAGAGAACTATTCCCCGGGGTTGTATAGCAGTGGAGCTAAGTGATGTTCTCATTTAGTTGGTTCTAGCATCTCCAGTCGATACCAGAGGACAGCTATGGAGAAAACAACAAGGCTAGCATGGCATATCATAGACCTTGGGAGCCTTGTAAAAGTCAATTTACTGTACAAACTCCTCCTAACAGTTGCCGTGAAAAGCAAGTCTGCAATATAGTGAGTATGCAATGATTGATAGTGCCACAGGAAAGGCAAATCTGCAAAAATGAATCGGCTTTATCCTGGTGAGCCCTATCTAATGCGATCGCTGCCGAGTATGAAATGAAATTCCATTTTCGATGACATCAAATTGAAAGAAGCGGCGAGAAGAAGGTGGCATCCCCGACACTGCCACTTACAATCAGCAGCGTGGAGAGCAATCAAGGTGGCATGCGGCTTAAATTTCTTTCTCTGTTTCGTCCCCCCACACCCTTGCCTGTATTCTGGCTTCTTATCGTTTTCTATCATCTTCTTCAGCTTCATTTTTAATGTGAGGACAACTGAGCTCAGTGGCACATTTATTGCATGCAGAGAGGAGGGGAGGAGAAGAAGACAGAAATAGAAATGAAGCAATACATTTCATGGTTTCCCCTATAGGTGAAAAAAAAGGCCTCAGCATTAACATAATATGCAGACCAGCTATAGCAATCGCTGTGACTTTCTCTCTGCCCCACCATTTCTGCCGGCGTATCAGGTAAGTCTAATCCTTAGATTAGTAATTGCCTTAGAGCGAATGCATTCAAATCACCAAACCAAATTATACCAGAAAATGCTGCCCGCTGCAATTTCATGAGTATTACTGCACGCTCTTATTCCTTCCATTTTCCTTTCTTAACATAAACAACAAAAGCCTGAGCAGCCATATATTGAATTAAGCTGTAATAGATCCAAAACAATTTTGATAAAATTAGCCACAGTCAGCGGTACGCTGCACCACACAAAGGACAAGCGCTAATAACAATGTGGCAATATACAAACCAGCTCATTGCACATAATCTCATTTCATACCAAATACGAGATTTCCAGATTGTGTTTTTGGCACCCTATCCTGACTTTCAGTGAAGTTGGTTTACTTAGTTTTAATGATAATGAAGGAAAGGTTCAGAGTTCGCTTTATGGCACAAATTGTAGGGAAGCAACAGCTACTTGCTTTGCTTTTGCCAAAAAGAAGCTGACCTGTATCTGCCGCCATGGAGGGTGGGAGATGACCAAACCTTTTATCAGGTAATTACCTTATCGAGCTTACAGAAAACAGTTCCACAGAAAAAATCATTGGGGTAGTTTGGTGCTTGCAGTGTTAGTTTGGTCATGGCTGTGAAAGAAAAATACACAAACGTCTATACAATGGTGGCATGACTGCTTAGTCCTCCATACAGGTGTTCATATAAAACTGAAGACACCAGCATGGGTCACTGGGGCTTTTTGTTAAGATTCAGTTTGGTCAGTTGTGGCTTTTCATAGGTGTTTAGGCAGCTAAATTTTGTAGGTTCAAACAAATAAGCCCAGAGGCAAAGTATTGCATTTCCATATTGGTTTCCTGATCTGTCTGGAGCTTGAAGGGCAATCACATCCTATGTTGTGGCTACAAACACCACTCAGGTGACCCCTATTTGCATGGTGATATTGTTTGTCCTATTAGTGAGTGCGGCGGGGTGAGGATTTGCCCTATGCAAATCAGATTCTTCCCGGGCCACGTTCAGCGTGTGCTGGGGGCCGTTGCAACTACGAGAAAGGCACAGGAAGAACAGCTGGCCAGAGCACAGGAGGTGAACACGGGGCCCTGGGTTAAGGGCAATGTCCAGTTATGCTTGCTGCATCAGCCCTGAAGCGGGATAACCCTGGTATGAGCGTGTGGACCGGGGCTTTGCCTGCCCTGAGGGGCTACGCTGTGAGAGCACAGGATACAAGCTGTTGTGGCTCACCACTGATTAAAAGTGATCCACCTGGGCACGAGTGGCTCTTTGAAGTGCAATGATAAAACAAAAGCTGATGGCTTGTGCTAATTCGATGGCTAAGTGATTTCATTCCTCACTACATAACGGTTGGACAGCATTATTTTCTGGCACTGGATAGAACAGAAGCTACTGCCAAAAGTAATAAAGTTAAGTGTTCTGTTAAGTGCACACACACCTCATCAGCCTTCAGATATATAAAGATTGGACATAGGTATGTGAGGAGTTGATAGACCAAGTCTAATGTATCTGGGAAAAAACAGGATAAAATATGAATAACATAAGCCACAATCAATGGAGATACAGGAAGAGATGAAATGTCAGGTCTGTTGCCCCTCCTGTTCAAGCCCTCAACAGCTGCTGGGTGACACGCTGGCTTCCCCCTCACAGTTAGCTCAGCTTAATGACTGTTTAAATGTCTGATGGGCTAAGAAGAAAGGCTCGCCTCACCGATAAACTCCCTCAGTTGCCTGGTTACCTGCCCGAGCAGGTTGCCTGTGCAGTTATTGTAAGATTAGCTAGGCGAGGAGAGAGAATGACGGAACCCGATACCTCAGAGATTACTGTCAATGGTCAGCAATATTCTCGCTCTCTCTCTCCCCGTCTTTCTCTCTATGTATCCACCCGACCCCAAGTCCCTTGTGAAACAGTAGGGGCCATTCTCTGTACCACTAACAGGGCCGTCTTTCTTGTGCCTTCCCACAGACGGACAAAAAGAGAGGGAGTAGTGAAAGAGAAGGGTTTGTGGGTGTGGGTGTGTACATGCACACACGCACACACACACACACACACACACACACATACTCCTAAACACAACACACACACACACACACACAAAGATAAACATTGCTTATCATCACTAATCGTAAATCCTAACCATCCACAGCTTAAACAGGTTCAAAGTAATTTGTGGCCAATTGTGAAAATTGAAAAATTAACATAAATACATCTCAAGAAAATAAAATAGTAATACCTTATTTTCTAAGAAATGTATATAATTTAATAAAATGTAATCTTGTGGGTCATTGACGTCACAATATTCTACCACTAATCTAAATCTTGCACAAATTGTTCCCTGAACTGAGGCCCACAAGTGTTGTTGAGTGCTTTATTATGTCTTTAGCTGTAATGTCATTTGCGTGAAAACTGAATATTTTTAGATGCAGCGTCCCTAAAATCAAGAGCATGACCGCTTCACTACTTAATCTAATATAGAGGTGGCTGTTAAACGCCATAATTGGAGCACATGAACACACACCTTCTCTTCAATTAGCTCTCTTGTTCAGCCATTAAATTACACCCTATTCACCGCAACCAAATGTATCAACAGTGAGTATTTACTGAGCCCATGGGAAATAAAAGGCACTTTGAATATCTGCTAGCTATTGTATATTAAATACCTAACAGGCTACACCACACAATATACATGGATGATATTGCCCAGTAGGCCACTGAACACTTTCTTTACTATTCTATTACAATGCAAGTATCCAAACTAAGTGCCCAAGAATCACAGGAAAAAAGAAAATGGTTTTGTCAATGACACTGTATTCTAACAAATGCACAGTTCATAAAAGTTACCGCAGCATTAATGTAGGGAGTAAATAAATAATTATATAAGTGGAGCATAGTGACACACAATACATGCTGCTGCCGCAGCAGCAAATAGAGTGCCCTTTTAATTATGCAGGAGACATCTGAAAGCAACAGCACTCCTCACACTCTGGGAAGCAGCTCAGTGAATACACCATATTAGAAGCTGTTAGAGACAGAGCAGGGGAAGAGAAGGGCTAGAAGTAAAAGGGGAGTGAAATGATTTGAGAGGAGAAGTAGCAAGAGGGAGGGGAGAAGGATATAGAGAGATGAGAGTGGAAATTTAAAAAGAAACCACTGCAAGAAAAAAGGCGGAGAGCACCATTGTAAAGGGTATCATATGGTGAAAAAAACTGAGAGAGAAAGAAGAATACAGAGGGAAAACAGGCAGTACGGGTGGGTGCATGGCATACAAGGATATACTGCACAGGGCCAAAAGAGAGTTTGAGGGGGAGAAAGCGACAGTGGGCTTGGAATATAAAAATATGAACAAAGAGATATCTAGAGAAAAACAAGAAAAAAAAGAAACAATCCAGCTGTGTTCTGCAGCACGCCTGAATTCTAAAGGAGTAGTGCTGACACCAAGTAAAATAAAGATCAATAATTCATTAGACTGCCATGAAAACACATAAAACAATAGTGTTCTTTTTCCTGAAAACGCAAATTAGGTGACTTCATTATGTATTAACTTTGTTTCTCACTGTTGTTGCACATAACAGTGCAGAAACAGGCAGAATATATAAAGACTGAAGTGATAAAAGCACACATTTCCTGGAATTTGAATACCACATCGTGCCACCTACACCGTTTTCCAGCACTGCAAATGGAAGAAAAGAGTTACTGAACAGGAGAAAAAATGAAGAAAGGCAAAAGCAGAAGAGAGGTAAGACTAGCTGGAGGGTGGATGGCAGTGGAAGAGAAGGAAAAACGGGGAGAAGATGGCAGACATTTATATATGAGGACATGACGAGATAAGGGAGTAAAATAAACTGAGGCACAATACGGGAGGTGATATTAAAATGTCCAATATCATTGCTCAATGGTCAATGACTTGATGCAGACCCTGATGTGCAGAAGAATGTTAATAGAACCTCCTGGCCAGATGTTCCTACTTTAGTCGAGACTGTAAAACTGACTCAAAACCTGACAAAGCCATGTTTGTGCTGCATTCACCCTAGATCTACCTTTCCTTCTTATCCTGTTTTGTGTTTTTTTCTCCTATTCACAAGAAGACAAGGCAGCCTTGTCACAGACAGAGGGCAGGGCAGGGCTTGACATTGCTAAGGGGAATGTAGCCAGCCCCTGCCTCGCTCCCCTCGGGGATAAAATAACTGCAAACCAAACCCTTATGTGAGCTGTCTACAACACTCCGACACATATTTGCAAAGGTTAGTAGTTGTGACACCCCTGACAGAAAAGGCAGCCTCAACAAATGCCGTGATGAAAGCAAAAAAGTTTGATGTGTTTGGTTGAGTGGTAACATTATCCCTTCATAAGCTAATCTAAACCTTTCTCTTCCTTTTCAATATTACATGTGAATGGCACTCCAAACCAAAACAGATCAATACCGCTAACTTGACACACATTAGCACCATAAAGGCAACAAGACTACTGAGACTAGCCCTGTCAGAAAGCATTATGGTAGAGAGAACACTGAGAGGAAGAAACAGAAGACATTTAAGAGTGGTGGAGGGGGAAAAAGAACATGGAGACTTGTCTTCTTACCTGTTTGTTGTACTTGTTGATAGTTTGACTGCTGTACTCAGAGCAGTGGTCAGATCCAAGGGAAATGTTATCTCCGGTGCCAACAAAGGTATTGGCAGGGGGCAGGTCCTGAACTGCCTGGTGCTTTTTACCAGCTGTTGGCGACTGCGGGTGAAGCTGGACAGTAGGGAGTGGTGAACTGGACTTGTAGTGCCGGGCCAGATCTGGGCTCCCCGGCCCTCCGTTGACTGAGCGATAGCGGCCCATGCCAGGACTGTCCGACAGCTTCTCGTTGACACCGTCGTAGCGCTGCCCGTTGGGTTTGGAGGCCTCTACAGTGACAATACTGCTATAGAGTGGCTGTTTGGACTTCTGTTTCTTCTTATCTTTCTTGGGCTTCTTGGACTTATCATGCTGCTGCGGGGTAAAGAAGTCTTCGTGATCTTTCTTGCCGGCCTCATAACCATTCTTGTTCTTGGGACGGCAGTAACGGGCCATGACAACAACTAGAATAATAAGGATGACTGTCATGATGCCCGACACTACGCCGATCACAATGCTTAACCGCTGTTTGCTTAGATCGTAGTTGGGGTCACCGGCGATGTTGGTGTTGAGAGACGTGCTCAGGCTTCTAGCCACCTGGGCCTCCACAACTGTGGAGTTGGAAAGAGTCTCGTTGACATACACGTGGACGAGTGTGGTGGTGCTCTGTGAAGGCTGGCCACTGTCGTTCACCTGGACCACTAGTCTGTGGAGGCCATAGTGCTTGTGCTCCACCTTTCCCACCAGTGAAATGACCCCAGTGCCCCCATCAATCTCGAACAGCTTGAAAGGGTTTCCCCCAATGATGCTGTAGTTCAGGTCCGCGTTGATGCCGGTGTCGGTATCAGTGGCTATGACAGTTCTGACCACTGTTCTGATGTTACTGGAGGGAGGGAGAAGGGTGTAAGAGCTGTTTATTGGGAAAGTGACTGTTGGTGCGTTGTCATTTTCATCCATGACAAAGAGTGAAACTGTGGCGGTGGCGGATCTGGGAGGGTCGCCGCCATCCACAGCTTTGACACGGAATGTGTACGTAGTTTTCTGCTCTCGGTCAAAGGACAGGGTGGAGAAAATAGTCCCCGTGTCATTCTCAATAGAAAAGATCTCTTCCTCTTCCTCGATGAAAAGACTCATCTCTGCATTTTGGCCTTTATCTGCATCAATTACTGTAACCATGCCAACTGGGCTGTTTGGCTCAAGGTTCTCTTTGACATAGAAGGTGAACACGTCCTGCATGAACTTTGGCTCGTTGTCATTCTTATCGGCCACAAGGACAACCACCGTTGCAGAGCCCTGTAAGGTGTTTATGCCCTTATCTTTGGCTATCACTTTGAATTCGTAGCGCTCCGTTTGTTCTCTATCCAGAATGGTGTTTACTCGGATGTCTCCACTGTCTGCATCGATAGAGAAAATCCCATTTACTGATGAGTCCAGGGAATAGGCTATTTCAGCGTTCTTCCCACTATCTGCGTCGATGGCTGCCACTGTTGTCACCCTCTCGCCAGGGGCATTGTTTTCTGGAAACGACACCTCTACTACGTTCTTGCTGAAGACAGGAGGGTTGTCATTAGTGTCGCCCACTTTGACTATAAGAGAGTTATTACTTGCCAGACTGGGGCTTCCAGAGTCCACAGCCACTATGACCACATTATATTCCTGTGTGGCCTCATAGTCCAGCGGTGCAGACGTGTGGAGGAAATATTTCTTTTTATTCTGCTCCCCCTCCATCTCACTGGCTGGTTTGAGCTGAAAGGGCACATCCCCAACGACTGTGCAGGTCACAATGCCGTTTTCCCCCTGGTCGCGGTCTGACACCTGAACTAAGGCAATGGGCGTGTCCACCACCACATCCTCAGCCACGTTGGCTACCCCGTCTTTTAAGAAAATGCGTCCAATTTTCCGTATCTCAATAGCAGGAACGTTGTCATTCTCGTCCTTGATGTTCAACACCACAGTGGCCTTGTCCATTTTCGGTGGCTGGCCTCGGTCACGGGCCATTACTGTGAACCTCAGTTGGCTCACTTCTTCACGGTCAATGCGGTGTAACACACTCAGCCACCCTGTGCTCTCATCCAACCTCAGTAGCCTCCTTACTGACTCTGTGGCTGCCCCAAACACATATTCTATTTGACCATTAACCCCCACGTCTGCATCAGCCGCTTTGAGCTGTAGTATGGGGGCACCAGGGGAGCTATTTTCTGGTAAGTCAGCTTCATACACACTCTTCTCAAACCGAGGGCTGTTGTCATTCACATCAGTGATCATCACCCTAAGAATGGCCTGGGAAGAGCGAGGGGGATCTCCTCCATCTCTAACACGCAGTGTGAGCTCATAGGAGTCTCTCTGTTCCCTATCAAGGGCCCCTTTAATGATGAGTTGAGGCTGCTTCTCTCCATCAGTAGTGTCAGCAACTTGCAGTTCAAAGACGCTGCTCCTGCTTGCGCCTTCCTCAAATCTCCTCTTCCCTGAGAATGAATCCCCAGAAGAGCCCAAGCGCCTTGAGTTTTCCCCATTGTCCTGGATAAGCTCATATCTCTCTATTCCATTTCTGCCAAAATCTCTGTCTGTGGCTGTGGGCAGCAGATAAAGGGTTCCAATTGGTCTGTTTTCCTCCACAGACAGTGTCAGGACAGGGGACGGGAAAGACGGTGTGTTATCATTTATATCTAATATGATGACTTTTCCCTCAAAGAGGTCGACCCAGCTCTGGGCTGGTCCAATCACTGACACCTCAAAATCTATAAAACACTCATTTTCATCAAATATCATTTGGCACTGCTGTAATTTTTCACGGTCTATGCGCCTCTCATTGGTGGTGAGCTCACCTGTTATGTTGTCTATTTTGAAAAAATCAGAGCCTGATTCTAACGTGAATGTCACCTCGCCGGACCCGGCAACAATGCCCAGGTCCCCGGCTACGTTCCCTACTCTGACATCGGCGGGTCCCTCCTCAGCCAAACGGTACCGGAGCACTTGCTTGGCAGCGGGCTGATGCAGAAGCTGCAGAATGAGCATGCAATAGTACAAATAGTCCACTGCACCAGTAGTCCTCATTGTTCTCCCCTGAAAAATGTCCAGTTAGATTTGGAAAAAAATGTCCATAAAAAGAATTTGCTTGAAAGTCTGAATATGGAAAAGAAAACCGTTTTCATTAAGAGCAAAGCCCTCTGTTGCGGGATGCGCTAGACTTCATCCTCCGGACGACTTCCTACATCGCTCCTGCTGCAGTGAAAAGCAGCAAGTGCACGGGCTTTTTCTCTTCTCTGCTTTTTCTACTCCGGCACTGGATGTTAGTTGCTCTTTCCTCGTTTTAGTAAAAATAAATATATGTATATATCAAAAACACACCAGAGAGGCTCCGTGCACTCCGGCGGTGCCACAAAAATTTTAATTTCATGCGCGTAAATGGCAAAAATATTTTTGTCCGAGCATCGTATCACCAGAAAGTAGATTCAGTCCGTATCCCGCCGTTTTACTCACAGTTTGTGCTTAGAATCTCCTCTTTTTTGGGTGAGGCTGCAATAATCCTCTGTCCGAGGATATTTCCACATATGTCAGAGGATCATTTAAATGCCCGCGCAGTTTCCGAACTCGTCACTCGGCGAGTGTTGAATGTGCGGAGTCTGTCAACTCTTCGATCTTGAGGATGTGAATATGCAGCAAATTACCTGTCCGGCTGCCTACTCTGCTCTCTTCCTCCAAGTCACTTGCAGCCAGCAGCCAGTATAGTTCTCTCTCTCTTTTTACGAGTCAACTCCACAGTGCACAACCTACTGGAAATGCAACGGTGAGTTAAAGAGGAAAAAATCAAACGAAAAGAAATTAAAAAACATATATCCGAAGCAGTTTTTAGGAAACGTTGTTGAATTCCTCAGTTGTGTCCAACACATTCAGCCTGTTCCCTCACCTGCAGACGCGCCGCATGTGTTGGCAGCCCCTATCTGCAGCACTGTGAGAGGGATTCACAAATGATATTGCAGTCTGTCTCTCCCCCTCTCTCTCTCTCTCTCTCTCGCTCTCTCCCTCTCCACCCCCCTCCGGTTTCTTCTCCCCCAGCAGCACACGTAAACAGGGTCGGACTTGGTCTTGATAGCCCGGTCCAGACACCGGCAGACAATATTTGACGAAAAGGGACAGAGGAGGGAGATGCTCTAATATTGTCGTTTTCAGCGTTATTTTCTCGAAACGTGTCTCGGCACTTTATGAGCACAGTTCGGATGCTTCATATGTAGTCTATGCCTTATGTTCCTGTTGGCGACGTGGCGATATATACGATAAGAAAAAAAATATTTAAGTGCCTTTACATTATAATAGGAATTGCATAGTAGTGTTATTACGTTTAATAGCCGGTGCAGTGTGGTCTGGGAATTTTGACTTTTGCCGGAAGAGATTCCTTCTTTGACAAGAAAACGCAAAATCAAAGCGTAACTTTTACGCACTCTTCCGTTGGCATAAGTTATTATCTTTTCTTTTTTTAAATATGATATTAAACTGTTCCAAATCTCTGCCCAGCAGCGCGCGACACCGCTGCTGCAGGACAAACGAGACGGGACGGGGCTGGCTGTGTGCGCAGTGCTGTGGTTTCCCCGTGGTTACTAATATGAATGCGTGTGGTCGCCAGTGTCTGTGCTCTCCGGCGCAGTGGGCTCGGTGTCTTTCGCCTGTGCGCCGTTCAGTCCACTCAGTATCCAGGAATCAGACACTATGGCCATGAATTCATTTGCGCAAAGGGGAATAAAGAGAGAAATCCCTTCCTGCATGCCCCCTCAGGCGATCTGAACAAGGGTTTCTCATTTGGCCACTGCGCAAACATACTCCCCGTGTTGAGATTAGTGTGCGCGGTGTGTGTCCTACCACAGCTGCCATCCAAGTACTTGCGATGAGTACAGTGTTGAGCAAACATTAGTGTGATGTTGGCGGGCATTCTGAATCATGCTTAAATTCTCCCAAGGGCGCACAGTGTAAGACAGGCAAACGAGCACATGTTTGGTGATTGCGTACATTCGTGTCTACTACAGCACGTATGCGCATTTGCACTGTTGTGTTTAGTGCAAAAATAGAAGAAACTCTGGGTCTAGTGCTTGAAATCCGCGTCCATAAGTAGATCCTCCTTTAACTTGGAATTAGGGAGGCTCTCCTGTTTTAATACAGGGACAGTGCGGCGATGTGTCTGAAATTACACAGCGGATTAGTGTTATGAGTGAGTGAAGGAGTGAGGGACGGAGTGGGGCAGAGGGAGGGATAGTAAGGAGGGGAGGTGGGGGGGGGGGCAGCCAGTCTCAACAGCTGCATCTTTCTCAGACGGTTGTGTGAATACCAGCAGTGGCTTTATCCTTGCTTACTAGCGCCCTCTATCGTCAAATTAAAATCAACCCCCAGAAAAGTCTGTAGGAGTGCTTCAGATAGAGAGTAAATCCATCCACTTAGTACATGTACTGTGGGCAGTTAGACGTGTGGTTTTCATCATGTAGTTAATTCGTTTCTCTCAAAAATAGCTTTGTAATAGGAACAAGATACACATTACTCATACCTATGTATTGTTTTGACCCCAGTGTCAGTGTTATATCACTTTTGGTTTATTACACAAATTGAAATATGATTAATCTTACACACAGTGTTATACATTATAATCTAATGTTTACCTTACAACTGTCAGTTGTGTGTACAGTACAAAATGATGTACATATGACATAAAAAATACAAAGGATAGACACATATCATAACAAATAGCGACATCAAGCTAAAATAAGAGCTAGAGTTAATAATAACTCTAATAAACTCTAAAGTCAATAAATAAATAAAAAAAAAACAAAGATTCACAGTCAGTACATAGTTCTTTCTTAACAGCCTCATAATCTACAGCCAGTGTAAAAACACTGGATCAAAGGAGACTCACAAGAAATAACAATAATTAATAACTCTATGTCCCAAGGTCTTTGGAATAACCAGATACAATGTGGACTTGACCTTGTAGGCGATTCAGAGACAGTGTTTACTATCAGAACTATCAGAGGATCAAGGCCAAAATCATCACTGAAAATCATTATCATAGTTTAGTGTGTAGCATCGATCTTGCTCTGAAGTGGATGAGTGGTCTAAAATGATGCCAGGGAAAGCACTCGACGCTGTCAAAATGACCTCATCAGTGAAAACGAGGTGTTTTGAAAACGAGATGTTCAATAAAGTGACTCACACTCCCACACAATAACTGATAGCACAAAATTAAAACAAGTTCTGATAAGCGATGATACATCATTCAGCCCCCCCCCCACACACACACAAAAAAAAGTAATTTTCTGACTGAATCATTTGCATATTAAAAATATAATGCAAATGTTAGGTAACGACTGGATTTCAAAATGACTTATAACTTCAGATTGCTCATCTTTAAATGTTTACCTCTGTCTTTTGTTTTGCTTATTTTCTCATAGTCTAGAAGCATTAATGAAATGTGGGAAGAGAAAATGTAAAACTTAGATGTTTGTCAGATATGACAGAGAGAAGAAATGTCTGCCTGTCTTTAATGAATTAATGCTTAACGCTGTGACATTTTGCACAATAAAGTTGCAATTAATTTGGCTGTCAAAACAAAATGACAATTAATGTCGACCACTGATGTGACGATGGAGGTATTTAAATGATCACTTGCATTGTTAAAGGCAAGTTACCATCTAAATCTAACCATGTTATAGTCAGTGTACAGCCAGCTGAATTGTTTTTATGCTAAACAGAAGAACATATACCGGTATATGAGTTTTCCTCACATTCTGATAGAATATCACTGCAATAATATTTTCTGCTTTCCAGCCATACTGCAATTTGAAAGGACGCACATTCTCGACATTTATCACGAGCTCTCCAACAGTTAAATGTTCATATGACAAATGTTGCAGTTTAAACTGATTACCTGAGAGGTACTAAGTGATCACACTAACTGTGCTCACAGGTAGGGTTGCTAAATAATTACATTTCAAATCAGAGCAGAGGGTCTGACTCTTCTGTGAATATGAATGGAGGACCAGATGGAGGCGAACAAAGAGCTGTAAGGTAATGTAATGGTTTTACAATCTATCTGGTAGAGAACCTATTTTACACGTTTAATACATTGACAACATGGCGCTGGTCCCATTTCATTCACACATACAGGGAGTACAGACTGTTTAGTTTTCTTTAAACGTGTCATAACTGAAAAGGATGTCATTTGTATTGACCTTTACTCAAGTAAAAATAATTAAGGTAGTTAAAGGCGCCGTGTGGAGTTTTCTTGTAAAAAAGAAAAAGGCATGTTTACTGGAATGTGCGTAGGTAATGTGCGTCACGTTGCCCACATGCGTGTTCATCCTTGCACACATGCACAAAACGTGGACCCATTACATGAAAAGCATTGCTCGATAGCGCTAGGCTACTATTGGTCAAAAAACCACTGGGATACCTTTAATAAAGTGAGCACACGTTTTTGAACCTACTCACCTGTCAATGACACATTATGGTGCTTCTTGATGCTGGTGATGATGGAGGAGCCACATTTATAGCACAGAATGAGATGATACATCACTACATGAGCTAAACATATATAGGATGTCACAAATACATGTAGAGTAATGTTTTATTTTACCCTTATAGTTGGATTTTGGCATCACCATCAGGAGCTGGATGCCGCACACTGCAGGTGCAGCTAAGTGGTATAATAAAGGCAGTTGGTGAATAGTGATTGGCTAGAGGTGAGAGGAATATACGCTTCAAGCTGACTTGATTGGATTGTTTCAGGCAGGACGTAGTAGCCTCTTACGTTGGGGGAAATGTGTGAAAGGATAAGAGACAAGTGGTGTGGTTTTAGAGGTGAGAGAGCAATGTTTTCCTCTTTGATGATGCAGTTTGTTCCCACTTTTTTGACTGATGCTGCTGTTGAAATTTGAGTGCAGGTGATTTAGCCACTATTGAGCTCTTTTACATGTCTCGTGTTGCTTTGAAATCTCCAATTCAAACTGTGTGATTGCAAGTCCTCCTTTGTGACAGAAAAATCCTGCTAATTGGCATTCAGCTGTGATGTAGTTACCACAATGTAAGCAATTTTCCAGCAAGGCACCAGGTAGTTTCGTCTATTTTCTGAAGTAATGTCAGGTGACACTACCAAAAGTGAGTTTTTTCAAATGCAACTTTGAAATACTGCGTGTTCAAATATTTCCACCTTAAAACAGACGCTTCACATATTATACAGAAACAAACAAGAAATTATCCAAACAATTGTATAAAAGCTGCGGAACTTTATAATAAACACACTGTTGGTATATCAGGAGATGTTGATTTCCATAGAGATCTCATCTGAAAAGAAAGATTTTCCAATTAATTTTGGGCTGTGTAGCAAATGGGAGTCTGTTTTGTTTGCTGTACTGCTTTGAAAGTGTGAAAGTTAGTTTTGAGAAATGTGAGAAAAACGTGAGTATATCTGTGATATGAGGCCCACAATCCATGGGAAACTGTGACTGTTAAAAAGATTCATTTTCTTCAATATAGATTTTATTTTCAGCCCTTATGTAAAAGTTGGGAGAAAGAGTGAGAACATTAACACAATGGATTCATACAGCTCTTCAACTTCCCTTGATTTGTCAACTTTTCGTACATGAATTAACTGTCATCTTGGCATTTATGCATTTCTCCCTTAAACTACGGCCATTTGTAGTTTATCTGGGCAAGCAGCTTTTTACGAGCTGTATTTACGTTTACTATTAGCTGTAGTAATTATGACAGGAGGAAAGGACAAAGTCGGGTGAGGGTCAAACATAAGACTTTCAACCGGGAATCCCCTGTTCGTGTCCTGTGTGAAACCAAAAGTGAATGTTAACTCATTAACGTCATGCGATGACAGCTGGATTACTATTCAGCCACTAAACACTTACAAAGAAATTCAGCACATTTTCTCTTAAATGGGTGAGTTGCTTGGACTATAAATAACACAGTACATAGACTCTGTTGTATTGGGTGCTTGACTGATCGCAGTGGTGTGTGTTTTTTCACTTGTGCTGAGTCACAAGGTGTGTGGGACTTTGGGCAAATGTACTTAGTTAATTATGACATTGCACTTTGCAGCAGAAGTAATGGTACATTTACAAAAGTTAAGAAATAGTGGCATCCGTGTGTTTTTACAACAGCAGATATTTTAAATTGCTATTAACGCCAAACCAGAAGTTTTGTTGAGTTCCTGTAGCATGATTTCCTAATGGACTGTAGTTAACACTTCACTTTCGTAACAAAGTGGAGATAATTTAGCTATCCCTGTCTCCAGTGTGGAGCTGTCAGAATGAAATGGAAGCAGAAAGATGTGATGTGGTTGAAAGGGCTTTGGACAATGCCTCTTGGTGAACAACAGTCTCCCCTATCAAAGCTATCTTAACAACATTCTGCCAACACCCCCTGATGTTAGGGGAATGAGCATCTATGTATGTGTGTCCTTGTCTTCCTTCCTGCCTTCCTGTGTGTATCCGTATGCATCCTAGCATGTGTGGGTGCAAGCACTGATTCACGCTTCCGATGCACATGGGTGGGTTTTCCCTTGTATGCCGCTGTGTGGACGTGTCAGTCACTGTCCCCAGTTGAGCCTGCGTGGAGCCCGTCGCTGTGTACTGTCTGACCCCACGGCCTCCGGAGAGAAATATAACCATCCGTCAAGAACGTGGAAAAAAACAGTCAGCCCATGGCGGCGCGGGCAGCCAGCCAGGCCACTCTTAGGCAACTCTTTGTAGTGCTGCCCCAAGAGGTAATATGCCACGACATCCTCCACTTTGAACGTCAGAGAGAAACATCAACAAGGGGTGACTCAACAGCGCAGAGAAGAAGCGTCCAGTTCTGTGGTGGTGTTGCTCAGCGAGTCTTATTCTCTCCAACTCCCTCTGGCGAGTTGCTATTTTGAGACTCCCGACGCCTTGTTCTGCACCCCCAACCCCCCAGGCTTTGCGAGAACTGTTGAAGAGATCACAATACTGAAAAGAATTGGTTCAGAAAGTTTCAATACTGCCCAGATCATTCAGGTAGTCATAGGGGTTTAAATGGATTGTGCCATGCTTTAAATATGAAAAGGAAACAGCGTGTCTTGTTCATATGTTCATATGGTCTTCTATATGTCATTCTTGTTTAAAAAATGTGAAAGTGAAATCCAGCGGGATCATGTAAGGCGCTTCCATAGATTGGGAAAAATGGGCATTAAAGATTCAGTGTGTAACATTTAGGACGATCTATTGACAGAAATGCAATATAATATCATAACTATGCTTTCAGTGGTATATAAAGACTTTACATAATGAACCGTTATGTTTTTATTAATTTAAAATGAGCCATTTCTATCTACAGACAACGTGGGTCCTCTTACATAGAAGTCATCCTGTTGCGGTGCCATGTTTACTGATCTACAGAGTGTGTTTCGTCACTATACCGAATATGTAGAAGAAGAAGTAGAAGTCGTCTGGTTTATTAGAATAGAAGAAGAGAAGTGAAATTCGGACAAATGGTGGTATTATTTAGCATTATTATTCACCACCGTAGCTTCTCCTACGCGCTTGGAAAGGGCAATGGCTACTCAGCCGTTGGTTGCAATTCGCAACCCTCACTAGACTGCCACTAAAACTTAAATACTGAATCTTTAAGTGACTTACTCAAGGACAATTTGACATGTGGACTAGAGGGGTCAGGGATTGAACCAACCACCCTGTAATAAGTTAATGAGGAATATATGCTAACAACATCTGGACATCAAACAAACTGGATAGGTATACTGTAGGTCAAATTGTTACTCTATAGGGTTCTGGTCTGGTCAGTACTAGGCTATTTTCACTATTTAGTCATTTTATATTAAGTTTCAGCTATTTTAAATTTCATACATTTTCAGTTGTTTTTATTTTGTTGTTTATTTTTTCTTATTTTATGTACTTCTTATTTTTAATGCCAAAGTTTAATTGTTAAATAGTTTGCTTTATTATTTATTTATTTATTAATTTTATTGTGTAATTGAGAGGGTTTCAAAAGAATTAAGCACTTACATATAATGGCCCCATATCACGCCCATCAGTACAAGGGGCATATACATTGTAGGCATTAGTCACCCCACCCACCCAGTCAGTTAGTCACCCTGTCACAACTTTATCATTGACACCAGTGACACACGGGACACCCTGCTTTTCAAAAGCCCCTCAAACATCAAAGGCGGACCTCTCAAAGCAGCCATTCAGAGGTCTTTCTTCAACGGGACGAGGGTCGCTGTGGCCGCTATGAATGGACTGATTTGGAGCAAATGTGGTTCGAGGCAACTCGTATTGTGATAATTCCAGTGTCAACACTCTGTCCTCCTCCCCTCCACCCGCTGATCCTCAATGAGCCCGGTTCTTGTCACAGAGAAAGACGCCTTGAAAATCTGACACTTGAGAGGGGAAGTTTGGCACAATAACCCAGCTAATTCCGCACCCCCTCCAAAGGGTAAAGAAGAAGAAGGGGGAAAAAAACCCAGCCGGAGCATGCAACACTAGTCACATTATTGGGATCTGTTGAGGGAATAATAAGGATGAATTACCCCTCCCCTTCCTGTGACCTAAAAATCGCAGAGCATACTAAATCTTGCCCCCGTGTCAGTGGCTGCCTGTTATTTGCATGCATTAAAGTGAAAATAGCGGCTGCTTTGTGAAACTCATTTTGTGTCAGTGTAGAAAGTCACAGATTGTCCCGCTCTCTCGTGCCCTCCCCTCAACTTCAGCAGGCACGTGGAAAACATTATGGGCGAAAGGTAGTCATTTCCAATGCATAGTTACTTCTTGAGTGCCACTGCTATGTTTATATGTATGTGTGTGAGTGTGAGTATGTGTGTTTGTTTGCCTGTCTGTCTGGTCTGCGAATGTGTTTATCTGTTTATGAACAGCGTCGGAGTGTTTGTGTGCACTGTCCCACTGTTTCGGCAAGAAAATAAGAAGACACCTGCTCGGCGATTCGGAGCTGGCTGTCAAAAACAGGAAAGAAAGTGTGGTGGGAGAAAAAAAAAACCCAGGCAGCCTCGAGATATATCTATTCTGGCTCCCCGCTTCCCTCAAGCTGCCGGTAGGAGACTTCAAAATGGCTCCACTCCCCGCCACAGAGTGGGCTCTGCCCTGTCAAAATGTCTTTGAATGGAAAATATGGACTGAAAAGTTTCCTCCTTTCTCTCTCTCTTCTTCGTTGTTTTTCTCTCTTGCTCCCTCATTCCCCCCCCTCTGTCCATCCTTCATCGCACACAGAAAGGGCATCTCATCCTCTCCAGTGAAGCTCTCATTGAATGCTGCCTTTGCTCTGAGAAAAACACTCTTCCCCTCTCTCTCTCTCTCTCTCGCTGGAACCCCGCCAGAGCTCTCTGTCTCGGTGAGGTATCTGCCAGTCACTCAGAAGTCCATTCTTCACTAAAACATGATGTCTATCTCCTGGGTCCTGTCTGTAGAACAGTGCAGGTCTTGGTACCTTTTGTCAGAAGCGATTATGATCTGTGCAGCCCACACAATTGCAAACAAAACAAAAAGTGAATGAAATTAATAAGCCAGGGTCAATCAACAGGGGACATCTGAATGTTTAGAGCAACACTTGATGGCCAAACATTTCTTCTAAATGGTGCTTGATAAGTAAGAGACGTGCTTTTGTTGTGGGAGACCGGGGTTTAATTGCCAGTATAACACTTGCACCAATGTGTCCCTCCGCAAACCCCTAGTTGCTCCAGAGGCGTACAACCTCTGACATACATAACAATTGAATGCAACAACTAAATGAATGTAAAGTAATGCAATCTCTTGGTCATGCATATACTACTCTGACAGCCTCCACTCTTCTGCTTTTCCACAAGATCTTGGAACCTGACTGCAGGGATTTGCTCCCGTTCAGCCACAAGAGGGTTAGTAAGTTTGGGTTGGTGATTCCAACTTGATACCATATTTGTTTGATTTGTTTTATCAAACAAATATGCTTGTTGTGTGAATTTTACGAGGTGAACTAATGAGGCGATCGAGTCTTCCATGTATCCAGAATGTGATCTAATACAAGACGTATCCATCCTTGTTAGTGAGACTGGGCAGTGATGTCGGGCATGGCTCAGGTGCAGTCTGCATTCCAATTCCTTCCAAAGGTGCTGGATGGGGTAGAGGTAAGGGCTCTGTGCAGGCTTGTCAAGTTTCACACCAATCTCAGAAACAAAACAAAACAAAACATTTCTTTGTGGGCATTGTCAAGTTTTTGTTCTTTCACAACTTGGTGATCATCTTGCGACCCCGTTAGATTTGTAGTGGGATTACTTTGGGGCCCCCAGGCTGTGCACCACCAGTCTCAAGTATTATTGTACGCTGTAGCATTAAGATTTCCATTAATTGGAAATGAAAAAAAAAAATCATTAAAAACATCCCAAGAGCAAAGGTACATAAAACGCTTGGCCATAAATGATGCCTGGGGATTTGAGAATGTGTGGCTGTGCAATGTCATGACAAATATGAACAGAATAATGTTTAACTATACAGCCATTAAAAAAAATGTCATTACACATTTCTCACATCAATCACTTAAGAAGCCAATGATCCTTCAGTTCATGGTATGGACATTTGAGAAATCTATCTGCTTAAATTTGGTCCCCAAGGCATCTTACATTTATGGTTAATCTAATACTTCCCCTATGACCATGTCTAAAAACCCATTCTGTGCTTTTCCCATTATTTCAGGTGGCTTCATCACCTGTGGCCAGAAGGAACTACCTAATGGCGATTTTCATTTGATAATTGGTTATCTTGACATTTCAAACTGGCTCCATAATTTGCTCGTCTCTATTGTGAGTGGCTCGTTAATTAGAGTGTGTCTGTGCTTAGCTCATCATTTCCGAAAAAAGGATTTGAGGTCATTGTCGAATTACATGGTTGGCATTCTTAGTACACGTTCATTAAAAATGGCAGTTTCGCCTAACCGGCCCAACATGAGACTGTTTTAGGCCATCTGATCACCCTAACCCTGAGGACAAGCCACAGAAAGAATGTTAATATCCAAATGACCTGAGGAATTCAAGCAGTTTATTTATTTAAATTGCTTCACGTGTGCGTCCAGTCTGTTGCTGCTGCTGCTGCTGCTGCTGTGAGATATAGTCTTCAGGGCAGAGGGTGATATGTGCCCCGACGGTGGTGAGGAAAAGGGAGATCCATGTTCGCTGAGTTAACTCCAAGGGAGAAGAAGTAAATGTCCTTGTGAAAGTCTTCAGATGAGTGATGCCTCAGACTAAGCCTTCAATCTCTCCACAATGCTCATCCCAGTAATAATTCATTCTGCATCCTCAGAAATGGAAAATATTGATTTTCAATGAATAACACCCTAAACCAGCATGCAGTCCTGCCTAGGATTGTCGGTAAAGTAAAAAAAAAAATAGCAATGCCCTCTCTCCCAAAGAGGCACGTCTCCTGCATCCGCTCAAGGCGTGATTTAAAAAAATAAAAAAGACACATGCGAGTCGACATCCAAGCTAGTTATTGTTATTACAACTAATTAGGAGATAAGTCCTCGTCACATTCAAGAGGCTGGAACTGACAGATAATAATTGCTGTTGTGTTCATATGCGCTGTTATTATTGTTGGCCTGTTTCACTGAAGACACAGCTGTCAACAACAAAGTGCCAGGATCTGGTTCAAAATTATATTCAGAAAAGGTTGAATATTTATTTGGCATTCATATTCAGAGAATCTGCATATAGTCAACAGCCTGTTTGTGTCATCACTAAAAACATGCTTTTAAATTCAACCTCAGTTGATTATAGTGTAGAGATGTATCTCCTAATATCAGTAATTATCTATAATAATTGAACAGGTGCTACCTTCCTGTCTGCACATAAGTCCCTTCCTTTAAAACCCCCGCACAGTACTGTAAAGCCCACATTGGCATATATGTAGCTCTGCGGGTAATAATCCATAACCTGGCTGTGTCAATGACAGTGATTTGCCAGGATTAATGTGATCATCAGGATTGATCAATATATTATCTTAGATTAATGTTTCAGTTCAAATCTGCCTCTTGAATTACTCGTCCATACAACCTGACATGCCTCTTGAGAGTGCAAAGATTATCAACTGTACTTCTCCAGACTCGTATTAATCTCAAACCTTAACACCTAACAGTACCTGTTCATCCACAATGCAGCATACAGAAGTTGGTCAACATTAGAAAGAGGCACCCACTGCGAGAAATGAGGTTGCCTTCTTTGAAAATAGCAACAGGAATGTTTTTAGGGATAAAAGGCTTTAGCTTTACTGATGTGATTACAATTAAAAGTATAATGCTTTAAATCCCCTCCATGATCTCTTTTGTTTCAAAGCACGCAGAGATGACAGACGGATTAAAGAACATTGTTAATTTTTGTAGATCTGTGTGCATCAATTACAGCCAGGACTTCTATTGTACCGTTTAGCATTAATACATTCAAAAGAGAAATTATTCAGCAGATCATAACAATCCTGCGCTCTTCAGTGTTTGGCAGGCAGAATTTTAAAAATCTGATCCTCTGCACATTTATGGAAATTGGCATCTATGTTATTCGCACTTGAATGTGAGGAATGCAGTTAGATTCACTGAGCTGGATTTGAATCATTTAGTGCACTGTATCAAGTACATTTAATAAAAAAGTGTGTTACTTTGCCTTTACCTGGTAGGCCTTCTCTTGAATCTCTCCAGTGCCACTTTTCTTGCTATTCTCCAATGTAAAGTTTATAATGTGGTAACTAGAGTGTTGGGAATGTCAGGCCACATCTCAGTTGACACGGAAAGATTTGTCAGTTTTCTGTCTCCACAGATCATTCTTTAAAGGTTTGCCACCCACGCTGAATCATCAATTATCTTCTCTACTAATTGGCAACCAACAAAATAGTTGAATGTTCACTTTTGAGCTTGGAAACTTGGAAAGCAGTTGACTAAACTGTCTCAGGTCCATTTAGTATCTGAAGTTTTCAATCAAATCACATCAATCCTTTCAATCAAATCAGTCTTCATCAACAGTTGTCATGGGAATTAGCTAACGCAGTTGAAGTAATTTGTTACATTGTAGCCTACTGGTTACATTACTTAGAGACCAGCTCTGTCAAAGGGGCTTTCAAGCAACTCCAAATCCTCCATATCCACACGACACATTGTTTTGTATTGAACACATGTAGAAATAGAAAATGAGACATACCAATAATTTGGAGGGATTCACTGACCATCCAGCAGCTAGCTTAGCCTGTCCACACAGTGAAGCTGTTGGGTTCACACATCTTCCAAACAAAACTATTGCTAGCTGACTCGCTGTCCCCTACCAGTGTCATACATACACTGTATTCAAAAAAGGTCCACTACTGAAGTCAGAGAGTCAAAACTGATGCCAGCCCTCCATCGACCTCCTGATAAGACAGCAAGCAAGTCAATCCCCAAATTTCAAAATAATGGAACATTAGCACAATTGGGATTAGTAACTGATGTAATTAGTGAATTTCAAAATGTAGTCTTTTACACCAGTCGCAGAATGTATTAGGTTACTGCTCAACACTATTTGCTGCCACCATGTTGTAAAGAGAGCAGTTTTCTAAAACATAGCAGTGGATAATTTATTCCAATTGGTTTTCAGTTTTCAGTTCATTTCTGAACCCTATTCGTGATCTCTTAATTTGTCTTTCAGTCTAACATACAGTAACGTCCTGTTGAGGTTAGACAGACAAGTGCACAAATAGAGCATATTGATTTCACTGAGAGTCTAAATGCTACCTGCCAACCAAAGGTCATTCTTGGGCAGTCTGCATTGAGCCTTTCAATAAGATACTGAAAATAAATAAAATTCAACAATACAATTAAATTAAATTAAGTAAATTCCACAGAAAATTAACTATCAAGTATTTGGATAATTGATTAATCATTTAGGTCATTTTTTTTTAGTAGCAATGCTCCATCTTGTCAACAGTTAATCATTTATGTTTTTCTAAATCTTCTATGATGGTGACACTATTACTGCAGTTACACTTGTGCAATCATCTGAAAAACAAAATTAAAAGAAATGTCAGTGGCGATAGCCTACCGACATGATCACGTGTGATCACGTGTGATCACGTGTAGGCCCACTTAATATATATTGGGGTTTTTACATTGCAGGCAACACTTTTGTGTCCACCATGACCAATATTTATAAACACATTTACAGAAGCTCAGTTTTTAGTGGTCAAAAAAACTCATGGTATATTTGGCTAAAGTGGTATGAAAACATGTTTTAACAGTTGTCTGCATTACAGAGGACGTGACCGTTGTCAAGCTGTTTACATCTTAAGAAGTCACTGCTTGAGAAACACCAGGCATAGCCTGTTTAAATGACTTCCCAGTGTGTGTGTGTGTGTGTGATCTTTCTCCCTCCTTGGGCCAGGCAGTGTCTCACTTTATACCCACTCAAATCACTCAACTTGTCCCTGGTTCTCATATTACCCCTGAGCCCTCACTGTCTGTTATCTGTACCCTCTCCCCTGGCCTTTGATACACCCGTCTAGCCTCCACCAGGAGGGCAATCTGTTGTCCACTGGTATTGATCAGGCGCACACGGTTTTGATTAGCACACTTGGCTGGATAACGGGGGCTTCACTGCATGATTGTACTCAACCATTCCACTGTCTTGTTCCTCTATTGGCCAGGGAGTACTTCACTTCATTGAAGTCAGTGATTGGATGCGCCCCGGACCCCCTCCCGTCCACCCTCTGCGATAATAGATCCAAGAGTCTGATGCTTTCCTCACTTGACTGAGTGTTTTTGTGTTGGTTTTGTCACATGAAGGCACGTTAAATGCAGGCAGCAATGTGCAACCGAGAAGCATTTGCTGCAGAATAGATCTAAACTCTTACCGCAGCGGTATAGGTTGATGAAAGAACTGATAGCGATCACATTTGGCAAAAAAAATGAAGCTGAGGCCTCCACGTTCACTAAAGAATTTCACATTTAAGATTTAAGTGAAGAAAAGCCGCCAAACAAAAGAACGGGTATGTGGAGTGATGTGAGGTTGATACGGATGTTTAATCAAGAGGGACGTCCAAGCTTTTTCTCATTTGCGGGAGAAAGAAGGAGACAAGGGCAAGCTGTTGGTCGGTCAAGCATTCTGACATTGCTGCTTAAGAGTCAGCCACCCATTGGCCTATTCACTGGTCAGCCAATTAGGTCTTAGCTGTTAAGGTTTAATACCTACAGTTAAGGCTACTATTGTGTGCCGGCTAATGCCATTTCAGGCTTTCACTCACTTTGGAAGCTTTCATTAAATCCAGAAGAATGCCAGGGCTATTCATACAGAGACTTGAGTTAAAAGCTCTGCATTTATATATTTCCTTAGCTTTCAGACCCCCATCCTCCACACATATTCCCATCACCATACTCATGCAAACACACAATCCTTCAAAGAAAGTCACTTGTAAGAGCAAAGAAAGTTGATTTTCACATTTGCACAGTTTTTCATTTGACTTTGCAGATTTCTGGGCTGCAGCCATTCTTTTTAGGTGTTTTGCTGGGTCAGGATGCTCTCACCGTATTAAACTTTTACAAACCCCTGCTCCTTTGAGAAGTCACTCACTCGGGATCTTCATGTGATTCATTGACTTTCTTCCTCAAATGTCAGAAGAGAGTTTGGAGAGTGATTTCCGTTTCATCTGAGCAGTTTCCACAAACATTCCACGGTCATCTGACTTGATATTTCCGCTCTTTGTTCCGGACTGAATCATTGTAAACAGTGCCCCTATTGAGAGTGAAACTTATCAAACAAAAAGGCAGGGGACGGGCACTGGCACATTCCTTCAGTCGTGTTCATTAGTTGCACACTCGCTGTGATGCATGCTGGGGGGATGTTGGCTGGGCTTGGCCGACCACTCGAGCACTGAGCGCGCCAACAGATGTAGCGTAGCCTCTCCAACTTGGCCAGGCGTCTGGGGAGTTGTCGGTGGAGAAGGAGGATGAGAAGAGGATGAGGAAAGAGAGAAGGACATGCAGAGAAAAAGAAAGAGAAGGGTAGAGAGAGAGAGGAAGAGAAAGGCTGGAAGATAAAGAGAGACAAACAGAGGGAGGTGGGGGGTGGTGGAGGAGCTGTTCCCCAGAGGGATCACTCTTGGTGTCTCACTCCACTGGTCCTTCTAATGTGTGACGCTCAGGAGATTGACAGACTGTGTAAAACTCAGCCCACAGGAGAAAACAACAACAACACAAGTCAGACACTTGAAAACGGCAACTCGACTGGGCTGTGCCGAGAAGAGACTGCGGTGGGGGAGTTGGATGGACAGCAGCACTGTTTGATGTAACCTTTACACATTCTGGGAAGGTTAGCTGAGCATGTGAATTTTTTTTCTCATTTTTGCACACGGAAACTATCATGAATTTGAATCTGGGAGATGCGCCTGTGCTACCTCAGTGAAGCAGATGGAGTGACGTGCACTTATTTTTCACGAGGTCGCAACCTGCTTTTTGCTGTTTTTAAAGGGTGCCACACGCTTTTAAGTAACAGAAAACTGCATTCCACCTCCTCTCCCATATACCATCCAGCCATATTGACAAGGGTCACTTCACCTAAATTATGAAAAAACATATTTTATTTTATCCCTAGTGGTGCAAAAAAGAAAGAAAATAACATTTTAGCTAAAAGTGGCCCTTTATATATGTGCAGTGTCCATGTTAAATGAACCAACCAAATATATGTGAAATAATAATACAGGTTTGGTTTCACTTCCCTTGGTTTTGAGATCCCCTTCTCTTTTTATTTTTGAGGCATTGTTATGCCTGTTTTTATTGGTAATTTTGGCAGTATTAGATGCCTAGAGGTATGAGGAATAACACGCAACAAAGGTCCCCAGTCAGACTCATACCACAGATGTTGCAGTACATGGTCTGCGCCTTAACCCCGAAGTAACTGTCTTGTCCACTGCATGGGAGACAGTCCAAATGCTGCTCTGTGTCGGAGGCGCAGAAGTCAGCCAGGTGTGCTTTTGCCAAACCGACCCATAAATCATCATCCTTTAAGTTTTTTCTTTTCCAAAACGTACAATACTGTTTGGAAACACCTCCAACAGAGCAGCTGATAAAGTTCGGCATCTTCTTTGCCTCATTCTGGTGTACCAATGGGCTCATCACTGCAACAACAGCCAGTGAGAACAGCAGTCTGTTGTGGGTGGGTTACACTGACCACAAGAGGCAGCAATGAGACCACACTAAAAATCTAACTTTGAGAAGCAAGCTATTCCCGAACAATGGTCAGGTTTTATAAGTGAGAAAGCATTAAGGATGAGGACTGAGTGATTGGTTTGGCAAGTCTTCATCAAGTTAACTTCCCCAACTCTAATAAAGAGCAGCCACTTACCTACACCTATAAATGGGAGGCATCCAGGACTGTCTCCCACGTAGTGGATGAGCCAGTCCCAAGTGGTGATACTCGAGTAAAATGGAGGTGGACAGAATTTGGTTTATGGTGCTCATCTTTCCAGAAACAATCCACAGACAAGTCTCACTGTGAACAGCTTGAACATGGATTACCTTCTACTAAAGAAATGGTCCCTATGAACACTGTTATTGGATTATCCAATGTAACTATTTTAGTGTTATTTAATTGTTAAAATAGTACAAATGGTGTGACACCCTGTGGGACCCCACAGCCATATTCATGCATCCATCATGCTGCCCTGACACTACTGAAACTACTGATGTTCATACCCAATGCACTGTTAATTTAGCACAATGCTTTCTTTGGTTAATTTTGGTTTAAATAAACATTTTATAAAATGGTTGCCATGGTGTGTCTCTCTTTTGTTGTGGCCACTTGAGCCAGGCCATAACAATGGAATTTCATCAACTGCCACTATCTGCATGACTAGATATCTATAAAGGGTATATAAATACATTAAATAAAATAAATAAGTTTGTGTGTTATTTGGATGAACTGACTCTTTAAGATATGATTTATTAGCCATCATCATTGGGTTTACTCACCTACATTCTCAAACACCTTAGTCATTTGAGACAGAAAATGTGTGTTCATCACTGACTGTCACACGCACATACACACAAAGCGGTTTCTTCTTATGTCTTATCTTGTCCACAAAAAACTGAGAAGACAGAAAGTAAGCAGGATAAGCCCTTTTTATGGGCCTATACGTTTTCCTATCTCCCCACTGCCTACACCTCACATGATATAGCTCTGTATCAGGCAATGCGATGCTCCCACCCTAAAATTGAAAAATGCCATAGGCCTCCACAATCAAACATTCTCACATCCTCTCCATCATGCCCTTGACACATGAACATATAATTGACTGCAAAAAGGGGAGCGTTTCATTCACATGTATCTCTCAGCTTGACCTTCAGCAATGATGGAGTGAAAACGGCCGAATGAAGATGAATGGCAGGCACAGTCAACGCCACGACTCAGTGCTCCTTTGCCTGACTAACAGGCTTAACATGGCTTTATTTAGAAACCACAATCATCTTCATCACCACCATCATCACATATATTCTCAGAGCTATTAATCAAGGTTGTGTGGGAAGCATTTATCACACACATGTACACATATCTAATCATTAGCATACAAAACGGGCATTTTCACTTGCACAACTGAATATGCAAACAGCATAACAATTGGAAAATAACAGGATATGTTTGTAGTCCTACAAATTCATTCTTTCTTGGGTTTTTTCCCCACTGCTAAAAATATCATACTTAAAGAGTTTCCATAAATTACTTTTCTACTTTGCAAGAGCAGGGGAATAAAATTCAAAAGATTATTTGTATTGTTATTTTATTAGACCTTTCTAGAATGTGTCAATGTGTTATATATATACAGATGCATATGCTTTATTCCTCCGTTTTATATTCAGATGCTTGCTGTAGCGTGCACCAAATAATCTGACTGCTGTGAATTTGCAGAGGACAGCTATTTGCCTTGACATGACTTTTTATTCCTGATGTTAGAATGGTTAAATATTGATGTGAGCAAAGCCAATATGAAAAAATAATGTAGGCATTTGTGCAAAATAATGCACTTTTTGTTATTTGATTAGATTTTTTGGAGTAGCTGTATCCCAAATATCAAAACTCTTCTCTAAAAATGTGAGTGGTTGCATTGGGTCATAGTGTCAGTTCTAACCTGAGCGATGACATCATTCATTTATTTTTTTCATTCACATCCAACACATTGCTTGAGAAATATTTCCTTTTAAGGCACAGTCCAGATGTGTGTGTGTTGGGATGCACATGCGTGTGCATCTCAGGTAGAGGATGGGCCTCGTAAAGATTCTTGCAATCATGCCTGTCATAACCAGCAGCTGCCACTGCATGTATGTGTATGCGCATGCATGTGTTCAAAGCCGTATGTGTGTGCCCCTTGTATATGTCTGTGCAAGTGGACACCATGATGGCTGCCATATGGGAGCCATAACTCCATTAGCACGTAAACAGTCTGGTAGGCTTACTTGAGTGGGACACAGATCCAGACACCGCTACACTCGCACACACAAGCACACACAAGCACACACACAGAAATAGCTGCAAGCGCATTATTGAACTGGTGGAATTAAGGTGAAAGCGTGAGGTGGCACCAATTTAGTGAAATATTTTCACTAAGTATCAACGCTACTATAGTAACACACAACAATGTTTAATTTTAAAAGGAGAGTTCACCCAAAGTAAATACATATTTTTCCTCTAGTGGTGTCTTGCCATGCAGATAGTTTTCTTTTAATCTGCTGAGGTTTTGAAATAGTAGTCATTTAATGTTACAATACAATCAACCAATAAAATGAGCGTGGATTAGCACATACAGCAAAACAACACATTATTTATCTTCCCCCACATCTCCTTCATCCACATTGTTAAATCAGGAGAAGAAGGATGAGGGTGAAATTAATAAATTAGACTTCAACCACCTTCTCTGGAAATGTAAGCAAAGCTTTGCTGACTAAAATCCAAACAAACACCTCCTACTAAGATATTGCTCTGCTAGCTACCCACAAGCTAACAGTCAAGTGCAGTTTTAAATCACCCACAAGGTAGCTAGTCGTTGAAAATCATATATGATTGGATACTGTTGGAATGTTATTTTAATTTTTTTAATTTATGATTACTAAACACAATTGATATAAAAGAATTAAGTTCAGAAATCATAGTTTGATAAAACATTTAATGATGGACTGTGAATTGTAATGGTGTCTCCAGTTATATGTACAGCTATGAAGAACGAAATAGCAATGAGCATGCTTCTGTGTATGCCTGCTATTGGGAATAGGCAGTTAATGTACATCATGAGAACAGAAAGAGAATATGAACATGCTTTCAGTACACACTTGCTATGGGAAGAAGACACCATTAATTCTGGAAAAGGAAAAGAGTCAGATTTGGGAGCAAATCCCAGTGGGGAATAGACACTATTATGTTTAAACAAAGCCACTTCTGTTTAGGAACACTAAAATAATGGTGTCATGGAAAAGCAGGAGGTGAGCCTCACAACAAGGCCCACATAAGAAGGAGCAGAAAGAGTATAAATGTGAATGTACAACGGAGCTCAATCAGTTGCTCCCTGGAACCAGCTTGGATCCACTTGTATTGTGTTTTGAACTTAGTTATACTGCATTGAACACTTTTTGACTCAAGTGATTTATTGAAAGAGAATTAAAAGTGTGCAAGAGGCCCAGTGTATACATCTGGCCCAGCTGAGAGTTTTCTCCATAGACTGTATAAAAGAAGTGGATGTAGTCACCCTGAAGTCACTGTGGACTACCTTTCTGAAGCCTCGAGTTTGGCATTTTGGCCGTCACCATCTTGGTTTTTTGGAACCAGACACTGGACGTGACCATATTTGGACAAGATGTTGGCACTAGCTAGTTTGGTTAGCAAGGTGCATCTGTAATTAACATTAACTGTGACAGCCTATTAAAGCTAATTGCTAATTGTGGCTAGCGAAAACCAAATAGTAACCAAACCAAAATGTACTTACTGGAAAAATGAACAGCCTGCTTCTAATAAGCTTTTTCAACGCTGCTAGTCAAATTTACAGTGCAGTGGATAAGAGCCACTTTATCCTTATTGACAGGTCACCATGGTAACGACTTGTCAATCACAAGATAGTCACTCCTTAAAGCATACCCTTCTTTATTCTCTATTTTTCTTTGAATGTGACCATAATTTACTAAATGAACTTCATGCTGTATTGAAGAAGACTTGAAACTAGATATTGCAATCATAAACCCATTAGGGAAGTGTTTACTGAGGGAATAAATCAGGTGAGAAGTAGGGTCAATTTGCCGTTTAGTCCAATGCAAGGAATTGCACACCTGCTGGCTGTTAAAAAGAATGCAGGTTCCACAGGCACTTCCACATTGGCTTTACTTTTCAGACCCGGAGTTTCCCGCTTTGTTTTCTCTCATTTATATGATGGCCGACTTCAAGTACAGTCATCTTAATAATTTTTACGTTTCACAGGAAAAGAAAACAGAAAGATTTTGATATAAAACAACTTACATATGTAGCATGTAACAAATTATTATTCAACACACAAAAAAAGTGCACAGCACCATCTGTGGACTTTCTTGAGTATCCAAGAACATATTCCTGTAAAGAAAAATTACTGCTGAGTTTTTCAAATTCCATCTTTCAGTGCTTTGAGGATCCCAAACAAAATTCCATTTACCTCTTCATGGTCAGATACCACCTGTTGCAAGTGAGAAAATATTTTTCTCTGTGATTTGGGTAAAGCAACCCTCGTTGCTTTTCATGTAATGCAGTTTCGTGTCGGCTCACACATATACCTGTATGAGTACGTCGGGCCCTTATCTCATATTTGAATAAATTATTTGGGTGGCGGAACAACATGAGCTAGACAATAAGGACGCTACATGTACAGACAGCCTTTGTTTTAAATTCCACAAAACAGAATGATCTTTGTCAAGTTGGTCAACATCTGTCTAAATCTACCCAGGCTCTCTCTGTGTATCCTCTTGCTCACACACACACACGCACGCATGACGCACGCATGCACGCACCACACACACACACACACACACACACACTGTTGCATTTCATTGTCTCATCACCACTTTGCCTAAGTGACAATCATCTCACATGTGACACCCCTGCTTGTGTGTCTGCGTATGTGTGACACATCATCCATCAGGTGTGACAACACTGCCTTGAAGTCCTGTGTGTGTGTATGTATGTGCTAAATGTCGGCACAGTGACCACTCATGACACCCACACGCAGAAAGTGACACACGAGCGCGTGTCAAGTAACTTGACTTTTTGGGTGTCATATGATATCTACTGACCGGGGCTGTTGTCATGCTGCCTGGCAAACAAAGCACGTGCTGTTTCATCATCACTTGTGCTGCTCAGAGGGAGCGCAACAAGAGGGCTGAAATTGAGTGTATTTCTATCTGTATTAGCTTGCTGTATTTGTTGATACATGATAGCACTGCATCATTGCTAAATGCATGCTCGTCTGAGGAGTTAAGCCTGCCTGAACACTGGAGAGCCGGCCAATTACATAGCCTGGATTAAACTGCAAATCCCAGTTATAATGAGAACCAATCACAATGGCCGTGGGGTATCCTAGCAACCAGCAGCACTCAGATGGTTGTTTGGACAGAATACTCTTGCTGTTGTTGTTATTGTGATGGCAGTGCAGATGGGGAAAAATACATATATAGAGAGAAAAAGGAGGAGGGAGGGATTCAGAGGGTATAAATATGTGCTGGGAGACAAAGAGAAGGCCAGAGAGGAAGATGAATAGAGGGAAGGCAAACAAACAAGAACAATACTGTGAAGTGAGTGAACTGACAGGCATGTGGAAAGGGATAGAGAGAAGAGAGTCGTAAAGGAAAGATACAGTGCACGAGCAAGAGAGGGAAAAACATCAAGACAGACAGAAAAAAGAGAGACAGAGGAGAAAACATTGAGGGCTCTAGAAGGAATTAGGCAGCTTAGGGGGCATTATGTCAGTGTACATTGGATTTAGAGTATAAGTCTGGATTATGGCCTTTTGCTTTGATAGAAAATGCCACCTTATAGGCAGTGGAGCTGTGTTTTGTTCTTCGGGCAGATATCAAAGAGGACACCCTGCTGCTTTTTGGAATGCACGGTCAGAAGGTGGGCATTCAATCCCTTTCACTGAGGAATTCAGATGGGATTTGTAACGCCAACCACTCCGTTTCTTACTGTGTGGGGCCAAATGGACCACAGTACACAATGACAGGCAAACCAAAAGGGGCGGGCAGGTACACAGGCATGCAGACAAACGAGTACAGGGGAGCGTGCTTTAAAATGCATTCCATCGCTCTATTTAATTTCACTCCATTTTAGATTACTTTGCCAAATTTGAGGTGTAAAGGGAAAGTGCAGATAAGAAGTGAACAATTACAAAGTTGAGGAAATATATTTCAGGTGTGCATTCCAATCTTTTTCTGTTATAAAAAACACTCCTATTCAAATGAATTTCTGATTCGCTTACTTTCTACTCATAAAGTTTTCCTAGAAGTGAAACATCCATTATTTTCATGTTTTCGCGATGTTCCTTTCCTCCGGTGTACATTACCTCTGTTTTGTATTCACATTATGTAACAATGCAGCAGGAAGATGCAGGATCTGTCATGCACAGACATACCTACACATATCCTCACATGATGTTTGATCTATGTGAAAAAAGTGGATTCCGTCTCATCCGTACACACCTACACTCATGAACACCCTAGAGTTGCAACTATCCACTTTCCCTCTTGCATGTTTATTGTCTGCTGCATGAAGGATACCGTGTGATTGGTCTGAAATCCTACGCGGTCCTCCTACACAGTAATGTGCTGTTTTGCACTATGGAGCTCTCTTTCAGGTGCCTCAGTAAATAGGGCCATTGTGTGGAGTGCATTACCCAAAGGTTTTACTCCCATCACTCCCTAGTGGTTTGTGGCTAGTGTCGTATTGGCCTCGCTTTTCACTGTTGCAGTCAAAAGCATTATGGGGTTAGGGCTAGGAAAAGGCTTTATATGATGGACGTGGGTGTTTCAGAAAACTGCAGCAGAGGAGTCATATTTTATTCTTCTCGCTTTTCATTGTAAAACGGCTTAAGAACTTCATGCAAAATGATTAATAGCACAAAATTTAAATAAATGATGTGGCTGAAAACTAATTAAAGAACATACTGATGCTTTTGCATGCTTTAGACCATTAACTACTAATTACATTTCTTCTGATTTCAAACCCTCCTATTGGTTTCCATTTAATTCAGTACAGTATGCAAATCAAAGCTCATCCTCACCTGAAAACACGCGTATAGTTTGACTGTGCAAGCAGCTTATAACAACCTATATTTAACACATAACAAACTTATTCAAACCCAAGCCACAATCTTTTCCTTAACCTAACCAAGTAGATTTTGTTGCTTAAACCTAACCAAACTGCAGGTGTTTCACAACAGTAACCACTTGATAAGGTCCAATACACCTTGTCGGTAGTTTACCAATTGTCATATATGACGATTAACCTATAAAGAAGGTTAAAGTCAAGGGCAACTGGACTTGGTTGAAGATACTAGAAGACGTTTCGTCCCTCATCCAAGAGACTTCTTCAGTTCTGAAATGACTAGTAAAAAAACTCTCCGCTATTTAACCTCTGTGGGTTCTTCGTCTTTGGATAACTATGACCTGAATGACTTAGAACCTTCACAGACATCATATCATATCATATATGTTTTGTCGACCTGTTCTGTAGTTTGGATATGAGGACATATTGGAAATGAACTTGCAGAGATGGTAGTGCTCATGTGATTTACTAATGATTTAAGAGGCTGCTCTCCTGACCAATCCTGTCAGTGGCTCATGCGTAAATACACACAGCGTCTTTTTTTAATGGGAGACCCTATTTTAGCCATCCGCAACTCACAACGAGACCCACCCGATCTGCAGATATAACTGGGTCCTGCACATCACTAGAACCCAGGTAGTATTCAGATAGTAAGATGCACCTTACTATCTGAATAATGAGCCCTTTAAATAGCAGGAAAATACTGCACCATTGACTTTAGACCAGGTTTTTGTTGGTCAACAATGCGCCCTACCACAGCTCATTTCAAGGACAACACTCCCATGGGCAAACAGATGAGCACAAATACATTTGCTACTTACACAACGTGGATGTTAAAATGGCAACCGCGTCAGTTGGAAACTAATGACGCGCTATGCTGTGTACCGCTGTGTACCGCTGTGTACCGCTTTGTGCCAGGTGAAAGATAGGGCCCAATGAATTTTACATGTATTTGTTTATTTGTTTCAATAAAAACAATCCTTTTGGTTTCTGGGTTTCAAAGGCACCTTCAGCACATCAAAAGGTACCCTGTGGAATTTCTCACCACTAGTAGCGCTATGGTGCAATTATTTTGTGAAGAGATCTTTTGATTTGAAGCAGATGATCACGGATCACTGATTAGTATGATCATAAGTTCATAAGGTGAAACGAATTACAGATTCCAGGTGATATGGAGCAAGATTAGCATTTATTTGGATTTGTGTTTCTGGCGAACTGATGAACGTACGTCCAATATTCCTCTCCTTTTAGCTCTGGCTTGGTCTCCACCAACTCCTGAGGGAGCCAGAGCTGGCTCTTTAGCGGCTAAATGCTTCACTGTGTTCACCAGCTTTTCACTACCTTTGTCTGTTTGCAGTTTGGTGCCGGGCAGTTAGTGTACAGTGGGTTTAATAGCTTTATCACCGAAATGAGCTACCCGCTTAATGTCACAACAAAGCTCTGTAGAGCTCAGGGGGAACTGCAGAGTCAGTATGAGCCCATCACTACAAGCGACCCCTTTCTAATACCAGTAGTCTTGTTTTGTTAATATAAAAATATTAATGCTTTAAGTGTTTTGAAAGTTTTATATTGTAAAGCCCAAGACTACCTCTTCAAATTGCTTGTTTTGTCAACTACCTCTAACACCAGAATTATAACTTTAAATAATTCTACAGTGATGACAGAGAAAAGTAGAATTGTCATCTAATAGATGAACTGAGCTCTGCTACCATGGCTCTGTGATTCCAAGACATAGTATGTGCTCATCTCTGTTCTGTTATATGTTCTACCAAGGCACATGAACTTTATGGTCAGACACAGCTAGACATCACCTTGTTCCCATTTGATATCTAATCTCAGTTTGCCACTTTTGTATTTTTTATCTCAGTTCTTTTGCCTCTCAGAAAAGAGTAGGAGCAAGGAAGTCAAAAAACTGTCTGAACTCCCCAAACGAAATGAAAGTTATAAGGGTGATGTTACCCGGAACAAGTCGCCCCATCATGGCATGACTTACATTTACACAACCCCTGAAGGCATTAGAGCTCTGATGTCTCCCTCTCTGTGTTTCTGTCTCTGCCTCACTCTTTCACAGCACTGCAACTTGATGTCAAATAGAGTCAGTGCCCACACCACAGGCCTGAGGGAACGGAGAGACAAGTCTGCCTTTCTGCAGTCTCTTCTCTTCATCTTTCCCCTTGACTGTTTTATTTATTTTTTTTTTTTTTTGCCCTTGTTCGAATACAACGGGCAAAAAATCCACAGTTTCGTTAGTTATTTTAAAAATGTAATTCCTTCACTGTTATGAGAAACCTACATAATGGGAAACAAAAGAAATGGACCATAGAAAGAGAATACAGACTTTTAATCAAATAACATTTCTTCATGATGGGCATTTTACACAAAATTTGTTTTCCTATTAATTTCTACAAAACATACAACACTCCACATCCACAGTTGTTAGCAGTTGTTTGCTTGTTTAATTGTCACCGCAGCCCGTTACTGTGCATGTAATGTGCTTTTCAATCTGGCTGCACTATTTTTGGATATGATGAACATATCCAAAAATTGTGTGTTGTGTGTGTGTGTGTGTGTGTGTGTGTGTAGGGGTTTGTTAAGAGACAATAAAGAATGGGAGTGGTAGGGGAATGAGAAAAAAATTGATGAGCGGTCAATTAGGAACAGCAAGAGTTAGAAAGAGTCAAGACACAGATTGAGAGCAGCGAAGGGGTGAGAAAGAAAAGAGTGTAAGAGTCTCTTGTGATTTATACGGTTATTATCTCTTGCACTCGTGGGTGTGAATGGAAGCTGTCATGCATGCAACCTGGCAGGTCTCCTCTCCTTGTGTTTGGGGAATGGGGCCAGTCCCCGGGGCCCAGAAGTTTGGCATTAGCATTCTGTGCGGTAATGGGCCCCTATTTGCCGCTTGTCACCATAAGATAGGTGACTCCGTCCTCGCCAGAGTCCCTCCAGCTGAGCGGGGCTCCGTGTTCCTGTTGTGCTCAATGACCCCTCTCATTCTGACTGTCGATTTCCTCTCCCTCTTTCCTTGGCCGCTCCCCTTCCTCTTATTTCATCAGTTCTCTTCTCTCCAAGCAGAAACGCACAAGAAAAACCAACAGACCACACCACAGCAGGTTAATTTGGTTATTCTTTGCCATCAAATGGGCATTTCTTTTCAAAATGAATGAGAGCTGAATGGTGCCGTGCAGTCAGTGAACTCTGGTCATCGCCGATCTAATCCCACAAGGTCCAATGAGAGCCGTTATTTCCTGCTTTCATACGGTCATATTCGGGTTCATGATAGAACAGATGCCAGTGTGTATGCAGGCTAATGAGGTAGCAGAGAAAGGTTCAGAGTTCACCCCTACTCTCCACCGTGGAGACCTGAGTTTGTTTGGAGCCGTGCCCTCAGTGCCGCATCGCCCTGAGCAGAGGAGACAGAAGATCACTAAGGTCTTGACCATTCTACAGCGGAGAATATTAATTGGAAATTGGTGGGGAAAAACTTTTTTTTTCCTGCAGCTGTGAAGGATTAGAGAGGTAAATCTGAAAGTACTCTCTCAGAAATTACAAGCATATTACATGTCAAGCACGCGTAAAAATCACCTAAAAATTTGCATCTTGCCTTTCTGTCTCCAACCAAAGGAGTAGAAGTATGTCCTCATCCCTCTTAGCATATTGTGTATTAAGAGTACATTTGTACGTTTCACAATCTAAAATCCAATGAATGTCGGAGATCAATGACTCATCAATTTTGCATGACTGGTCATTAGTGTATGCTCCATAATGGCCTGCCAGCTGTTCTGTGAAAGCCAGATCCTTCATAGATTAGAATCTGTGTATTCTCTGACATGTCGCCCTCATTTTGTTCAAATTAGAGCCTCTCTGTTCAAATATGTACAATGCTGACACACACCATATGTCTCCAGCATGTTTTTAGTATCTGTTTGCTCACGCACACCCTCGTCCACACCTTACATGATGCGACCGCAACTGGGTCATGCTGAGAAAAGGAGACAGGGGAATCAAAGTTTACGTTGCCTCGTGATGGCCCACATTACGGAGTTTAAAGATTAGCTGCTGATTGATGCACTGGCTGCTCTGTGAAGGTGAGGCGAGCTACTGCTGCCTGGGATCTGCCGGAGCATAATGCCAGGCGACAGCCAGCCTGGTGTTTGTAGCGCAAGCCAAGAGGGATTATGGGTAGCGGGCTTTAATATCTGATTTTAATTAGCAGTTTAACACAGTGATCACGCCTCATTAGGGAACTGGGGATGCTGAGGATGTGCGTGAGTATGCTGGAGAGTACCAAGAAAGAGCAGAGAAGAGGATGCTTACAGGGGGAGAAGACTCGCTAAGTAAAAAGTGTCTATGTGATGTTTTCCTTGTGATAATAGATTAATTCGCTTTGCAGAAAGCACTTTCATCACCAAGCTGCACTTCAAGTTCACCAATTAATCACAAACTTAACATTATTTTGAGACAAACAAACAAACATATAGACTTCATTGTACAGGGAATAAATTATAATGTACATTATAACCCGAACACCATATATTTGATGTCTTATAGCTCCACCAACCTTGGCTGGCTGCCAGGGTTCATCTGTGTGTGTGGAATCCCCCCCGAGCCTTGCCCTCGCATGCCACTTAAGGATTTAGAGAGTGTATCAAATCTGTGAATAGTCCTCTCTAGCACAGGATAAAAAGATTAAGGCATTTTAACCCCTAGGAACCCGATGCCCTCTTGTTCCTGTCATCCAGGAATTAGTCTGGCTCTTCCAATTGTGTGCATGTCCTGGTGTTGATGGTGCAGCGAGGTGGTGGGACACTCAGCAGGGCAGCCAGCGGGCTTGGCGCTGCACCAGAATGCTGTATGGCTGGGTGAAAACAGGACCCTCTCAGTAATGGTATAATGGCAGAGGAGGGGGGTTTGAAAAGCTCCAGTGGTCACCTGGTAACACACCACTGCTCTTTTGCTCTCTCCCCACTGCTTCTTTTCTTCATCCTTGTCCCGCTCGTTGACTCACTCCAACTCCCCTCTCTCCCCATCGCTGTCCCTGCGGTGCCAGTCGCTGTCTATATATGGTGAGATGCATTCAATCCACTTTCAATCCCCCAGGGTTTAGTTCAGGGGCCGCGCTCATTTTGTTGGAGGCAGTTTCACCCACCTCTCTAACCCCTCGTATTGCTCTCTGCCTTTCCTCCTCACACTGCACCAGTTAAGAAAGGGAGCAAAATAATGCACCTTATAAATCCCTAGACGCATCCTGCAGAATCACAAACTCCACAAAACAGGACTCAGCAGCAATATATCTACTATTTGCGTGAAAGTAAAACTGTTACTATGCAATAATGCTAAAATCTCACTTAATTCCTTTGTTTTTCTTGTTTTGATCATTTTGAATTAACACCTAAATTCAAACAAGATGCTCCTGGAAATCCCCCGTAATGCCACTTAAACAAAGCAAACAATTGGAAAGCTCTGCATTAACTAGGCATTCACAAATTGTACCGGCACTGCAACTGTGTAGAGGAGAAACGGCAACATTAAAGTATACTACAAACAAGTAGGGAAAGTAAAAAAATTTAATACTCTAAAGAGCCCATTAAGCCAGGGGATACATGGGAATTAGGGCCAAGATTAGTTTCACAAGTAGAGCAGTGGGTCTGCATTGGAACTCAAAGTAATGACCGGCGATTGAGGATAAGATCCATTGCACCAGATGTTGCCCATCTCTCATAACATGTTTGTGTCACTCAGGCTCTCTCCCTAATGCCTTCATTTGATACCCACATATCCGTTTGTTCTCCCTGTATAAAGGCCCTCTGGTGTCTTCCAGATATAGACCAGCTCTATCACAATGATCATCTGTACGGTGTGATGGATATCTGTCTACTTTGGTCTCACACAGACAGCCGTGTCAGACATGTAAAGAGCCATGATGTTTATGCGCCACCATTCCTCTTTTTTGTGTGTGAACGAAGTCAATTGAAATCCATTAGAGAATGCATGTATAAGGATTTTCCCACCTAATGCTACATTTTCTAGCGTTGTAAGCATTCCAAAATCTTTCCATTCATTTGTGTCTTAAAATTACAGATGATGCTGTCCTCAAAGACAGGATAGTTCATCTGGGAGTACTGTTCTTCAAACCAAAGCATAAACCACCTTGTTTAGTCCCACAAACTCCCACTGCTAGCCTGCAGAGCTTAAGTCAAGAGGTGCTGAGAATCTGGCTGTCTTTCCTGTGCCTCATTGAGCTTGCCTTTTAACACCACCATAATTAGTTTTTACCCAGCCTCTGGCCCTGGGTGTCTGGTTTTGTGGGCAGTGTCTCTCAAAGAATCGAACCTGTCTGGCAAACAGAAACAAACTGCCCTGCGCGAGTCCACTCGTTTGTACACCTCCCTACCAGATTGCTTATTGAACAGCGGGCGTGACAGTTTAAGGGCTGGAGGGGCCAGAGAGGAGCCTGGCAGATTCACACCAAACACAATGTTGCAGGACACCTCTAATTTTTTCATCATTTAAGTTGTCCTGTAATTAATCTGCCTGTACATTTAATTAAAAAGAAAAGTTGAGGGTGTAATTGAAAGCAATGCCTGCCTTGTGAGTCGACCCGGAGAACAATGTGAGTGGTAATGCATCGTGGCAGCAGGGATACATCACGTTAGTTAATCTGAAGTTGACCTCACAGCAACTTGGGAAAAGAGAGACAACAGACTCTATGCTGCGCCAAACCTCTGCCAAACAACCCAGACAGACTTGCATTTAATTCTGGAAATGAATCTGCCATCTCATGGATATTCACCTACATTTTGTCAAGGGCAGAATTAATGTGACACTAGATTGGTTACTCTAATCCAAATAATAACCTATCCGCTGCTTTACTGAATTTTGTTTTCCTATATTCCTATACACAGTTACAGAAAATACAAATAGATACATCCCACCAATTTATTACAGGCCTAAAGGCTCTTTTTGTTTTCATGGGATCCAACAACACGGGCTAAAGATGACTCATCACTTTAACAGATCATGCCCTGCCCTCTTAACAAGGCAAATGCACCTGGCTACAACAAAACACATACTTCTCAGTCTGCATTACTCTGCGCCCTCCAACAAAAATGAATAATGGAAGAAAGACCAAACCTCACGCAGTCAGCTCAATTGCTAATGGCACGTCACGCTTGATTTTGGCATGCAGCCACTCTCACCCAAACAACATCTGTGACATGTGTGTGCAAGGAAGGGGAAACAAAGCAATTTCAGAAGTCATTTGAGCCGAGTCAGTGATGGTCCAGTGACAATGTTTTGTGCTTGTTGTTAGGAAAGAAAACAGTGAGGCGAGTAAATGAGAGTGAAAGAACGACAAGTGTCAGGAAACACAAATAACATTGAGTTGATTTTACTGCGTTGGTGAGCCAAGACTTGGTAGGCTGTTATGTCATGCACCATGGATATGCTGTGTCCCCATTATGGGTGAGATTTCACTACTTGTTCTATTTTTGCATGTAAGTTAATGCTATGCCCATAAATTCAACCAAAATGTGTGATAATTTATCCAGGATAATTGCACATTTACCCCTCTCATATTCTTTGAAACTCCATAAAGGAAAGCACTCCCTTGGTCTCTGTAATTAGTGCTACATTTATCAAGACCTATAAATGTATATTGCCATACATATATTACAACTGTATATCTGTAAATATAGAATGTGCCATAGATCAAATTTTAACAAATTTGGGCCTCATGCAAGAAAATATTCTTATCTTAACTTTCTCTTACTTTTTTTCCACACAGTGGGCTTGTACGAGTGTGCCACTTCAGATTCAGCAAACACTCCTGGCTTCTGATAACTGTGTAAATGACCCGCATAAACATGATTAATGCCTTCCGTGCATAATTGATCATGGTAATTGTAAAATAGAATATGTAACGCCCTAATGATAAGCCAAATCAAGCTAGTGTTAGTTCATGAAAATGAACTGAAAAGAACACAAGTTCGGATATTTAAGTCCAGCTTTCGGAAATCCATAAAGTTAAGACTGTCATTTTTAACAACGTCAGCAGTAAAATTATGAGAATAGAGTTGGATCTGCGCATTTGTCTGCAAGTTCCCAGTGTGTTATATTAAATGATAACCAGTTTAAATAAGTTACTGTACAGTTAGGTGTTCCCCAAGTGTCAGTCCTGGGACCACTTTCATTTTCAATATCCACTAAGGAGTCTGGTATATTTCCATCAGTCTGGTGTATAATACTTATTTGTGCAGATAACACAGTTGTTAGTCCTCTGAAATAACTCTTACATTGCAAATAAGAGTTTAGTGCTCCTAACGATGGCTACTGCAGATTTTTATTTTGACTCAACATGGCATCGGATAGGTCCAATATAAATATCACTGGCTACTGATAGGTTATGGCAAAACAAAACAAAATTCTCCCCCTCCCAGGAAGAATTCTGCTAACATAAACACAATGCCAGGGCCAATGAATGAAGTAAAACAAAATGGCAATTAAGCCTAATTGTTAGGCTTGTTTGCTGCAGTTTTCAGCTCGCTGTTTCATTCTCCAATCTGTATGCACCACCCATATATATATAACTGCAGGCTGCCAGCTATTTCCAGCAAACAAGCTCATAAGAAGTCAAAGGTATGTTATCTGTCCATCTTGAAATGATGGGGAGTCCAAGTAAAAAGTGGCTGATAAAATGACCATTTTCACAGGAGTTTGTTGAAACAACTTGAGCTAGAATGTAAGTGAATTACAAACAATTGTGCGGTGACCACAAACACAACACCAGTAAGATGCTCTGCTGTGTGTTTAGATAGGCAGTTGTTAGCTAAATTATTACCCATATACACTTGATTAGCTGATATAAAGCTAGTTTCTGAAGTTGTTTTGGAGTCGCTTTGCAGCCTAGTGGACAAACTAACTTGATGCAGATTTGAGGAATCGTGGCAACAGGTGAGAATTGACGGCTGAGCTCATCTCAAGCTGCATTGGAAGTGGGAACTCTATGAATTAGCTCATAGAATAAGCAAATAAAACATCCCTGAGCATTTTTATGACCAAGCAATTACTGTAACTCCCACATTCATACAAACAGCCCCAGCAAAAGCCATGAGTCATTAGGATCAATTTTAAAGGCCGAGCACTTGCACAGAGGGGGTGAAGGATGAGGGGTATAGGGGAAGGGTTTGTTTACCTGCACTTCACACGCTCAACAAAATTCAGTTGCTTGCACAGAAAAGAAAGTCCAGTGAGACGAAAAAATTCTTAATTTTAGTATCATTTGCCTGTGCATGACTTGGCTGGGTCCATTGAATATGCAGCTGGAAGGGCATGGGATAAGGAATCTAATTGCTAAACTAATGACTTTGCTTATGGTTTGTCATCCTTGTCTCCCTGTCTCTTGTAGACCTCTCAATCATCTGTTTGCTTAGCCATTAGGAAGCATCCCTGACATTTGCTTATACATGAGTTTGCATATATGTGTCAAAGCTCTTAGTTCATGCTGTTCAGTAATCTTCCTCATGCCCTTCACCCTGACACCACTCTATTCTGCAGAGAAATATTGTGTCTTTATTTACCATCTTTTAATCAACATGGTGGATGGGTTGACTTTAATTAACCCAAGTTGGTAATAAATGTAAATGCCAAATGTCTGCCAGTGCTACAGCATAAAGATTTTACGAGGTTGAGGCCTTTTCTCCGAGGGGTATAAAGCAGCTCTGCGCTGACCCGCTGATTCTGGAATGGCCCAAAGTTTGTAATGAATACAGTTACGAGATAGGGAAAGAAATGGGAATTTTAAATACACGAGATACGATTCTTTTACATTTATTTTAGTTACATTTCACAGATGACTAAATGTCGGCTTTGACTCAATATACAGCACAGTTACAAAGAGATAATCTGAAGTTACAGAGGGTAGATGTTTTCTACAACCTTCAAATTAACTCTTGATAAACCTGGCATTTGGGGAATGCGCTTATTGTATTGCTTTTTTTTTTGCAGAGCTGTAAATTAGAAGATCGATCTATGTCTGAAATATGTGGCTGACACCAGTAGTTGGTTAGATTAGCTTAGCGCAAAGACTGGAAATAGGGAGAAAGAGCTAGTCTGACACTGTCCAATGGTAATATAATGCGGCTACCTCTAATGGTCAACACATTAAATTTGTTTAATAGGTACAAAACTGAAATGTAACAGCAGCAATTTATAGTTTTACAGGGGTTAGGTGCTACTAGCTATTATGCTAAGCTAAACACATTTTTACAGACAGACAGAGTGATATTGATCTTCTTATCTGACGCTCGTGATTAAGCGTACTTCCCAAAATGTCCAATGTTTGCTTTTTTTAGATCTCCCAAAAGTGAAAATGATGTGTCCAGTTTGTGCTGTAGACATATAATCCTACTGGTGGGAAAACATGCTTTCATGTAATCTGTATTTCAGAGTCCTTCTTCTCTAATAAGATCTCTTTTAATGAGAATTACCCGTTTCTCAACATCTCCCACCCACGTGAACAGATTTAAATTATAAAACAAACAAGTGCCAAATCTGGTAAGAATGATATTCATAAACATCTTGTGAGACAAAATCTAATGTGTGTTTTATATGTTTGTAAGTGTATTTTTGCCCAGTCATAATCTGAAAAGATATTCCCTCACTGATACAACCGTTGTTGCCATACTCTACTACTTGACCAAAAACTGACTGGACTGTCTTACTTACAGTATTCCAAGGCTACTATCAGTGAAAAGTACCAGATGTGTTTCACAGTGTGATCAACCTGCAAGACATGTCTGGACTGCAAGACTGATGTTTATCACAGCTGGTAGAATGTGGCTGTAACACTGGCAGGGTTAAGGGTTCATTTACTGCTAACACCAGTGGTTAAAAAAATGCATGGACTCATAGTGCAAAGCATTCTAGGTAAAAATATAGCACATGTCAGTATTGCCCCTCGTTCTTTTCCAAGGCTGTGTCTTACTTTTTTATATTTTGTTGATTTTGATTTAATTATCATGTATTTCGTTTCCCAATGTGACAATAATATTCCAGCACACAGTAGCAGTACCGTTCTAGTGAGGAATTTGGCAGTGGTGTATTTTCTCCAGCTAATTGCATTTAAGTTCCCCAATCATTTTTGGACTAATTATTTTCATCCTGCATCCCCTGGCTCCTATAAAGGGGTGGGGGAAGTAATAAAAATAGAGGAAGAAGGTCCAAACTTCAGTATTTATGTTCTTGTGTCTCCAGTTTCTGTCTCTCTCTTTGTGTGGTGACATCAGCGGGATAATTCACAAGTATTAGTCTGGTTTCTAATCATGGGAAATGGGATATGCCTAAATAGCCTGGTTCCATCCTGTCTGATGAGTATTTTGCAGCATTTGGGATTATCAAGGGGTTATGTTGCTGCTAGAAATTTGGCTCACGGTTGACTTAGTAACATTACTAGACAGCCATTAACACACGCTTCAGGTTATTCTCTCTTTCAGTCCGTCACTCACTCATTCCTTCACTCATTCACTCAGTCACTTACCCCCACCCGCAACCAAACAGATGCGATGGCACAGTGTGAACAGAGTAGACAAAATTGTGGGTTCCTGCTGCTCTAATCATGCAAGAACCTCACACATACTGACCCCCTGTGAGGAGCTCAGGCCTGGCAGTGCCCCATGCTTCCAGTCAGACAATACTGAGTGAGGCTGACCCCCACAGTCTGAGGCGCTGTCACTCCCCAGGTGGGCAGCGGATTTCAGAGTGCAGCACGAAGTTGGATGTGTACTTTTGCAGAAAAGCTATATTAAACAAATGTAAAAGTTTTACATTTAAGTATTTATGTGTGATAAAATACATATATACATACATTTATATATATTGTGCGGCATGCATGGAGAGCAATGTTCCCCATATAGACTCTGATAGAGGCTAACAATTGTGTGTGTGTTTTTTTACAAGGGGATAATCCATTAGCATCAGACCTGTTCATTTTTGTAATTGAATATTATTTCTGCTTCAGTTTTGAAAATCATGGAGTGCTTTGGAAAACAAATACTTGAAACATGCTACGAGGGGTTCAAGATGGTCAGCATAACAGGACCAATTAATTAGTGGAAAGGTGTCATCCATTCTGCATTCAAGCGGCATTGTGTTTTACTCATTATGTTAATGGAACTTCTAAAGCATTTTGGATATGAATATTTGGGAAATAAGTTTTAAAAAATAAAAACTGTAAAGCTGACTCTATACTCTTAAATGTTGTACAGCACTTTTCATCAGTACTCAGTACATCGGAGGTTTATCTATAATTCATGTAATTGTATTTTCATTTGTTGTTTAAGTATTAAATTTAAGAGTCCATTAAAGCTAATTTGTAATCTTGTTAGAGAATACAATAAAAGCATAAAAATCCCACAAACTGTGCTAATAGGTGAGAATGTTTGGTTATGCTATCATGCTGTTTCACATTTTTTTCTTACTGCATCCTCTCAGCTGCCTCTCATAAAGCGGCTTAACGACTCTCGGGGCCATTTTCACACCCACACTTGCTGCTGTACCTAAAATCAGTTTGGGGAGTTTCAGGCAGTTAACTTACCTGAGGCTATTACAGCTATTTTTACTTGCCAAGTGCTTGCCACTGCGAGACAGTCTCATCTCCAGTTTTCCTTTCCCTGATGCCTCCCCGGTACTGCTATTTGATCAAGGCTTTGTCCGTCAGATTTTATTGGTTTATACTGACGCAATGGGAATGAATGAGAAACAGGCCTGTGAAAAGGTCAGGAGTCAAATGAAAAATATGAATATCTCTCTCCTCTGTTTGCTAGAATGATATTGTGTGATATTTAGAATGTTTTCTGAATAATTCATGGTCGACTGGTGACAGTCAAGTGTATGGTCCACAGAACAGCTTACTGTCAAAAAGTTAAATTCCTCAAGCAAAACAACCATTGTAAAAACAGGAAATGTACATGTCTTATTCTATTAAGTTAAACAAGTTAACAACTGATAATGTGGCATCAGAGAATGATTACATTAAATCCATTTCAAGGCTGTCTTTTCTGTCATGTCATGTCAGGCCACACTCTGGGTAAGGCAGCCTTTTTTTCTCTGACAGTATTCTCCACACCAATAACAAAATTGATCTGTCTGCATCCTGCAGCACTTCGAGAGTAAATGCATACTTTATTCTTTTTTTCCTCTCACAGAAATTAAACCAAGAAGGCTGTGCTAGAGACTTGCTCACACACATCTCAGAGCATCGCTTTAAAAAAACCCCCCAAAAAACCAACTCTGATCTGAGGCAACCTGCTGGCTACATAAGACGTTCATGAATCTGATGGCATAGACGGCATGTGTTTCAAAACAGCAGGGAAGCCAGAATGAATGTGAGTTAGTTTGTGGAATCAAGGGATTTGTCATTGTTGTCATTTGTAATTCTCTCTTTCTCCTGTCTGTCTGCCTCTCTCACTGCCCTTTCTACCATTTATCTCCCCTCCTTACCCTTAGATTAGATAATCATCTCGAACACCCCCTTCAAGACCTCCTAGACTTCTCTTTCTGAACGCATAACTGCATCTGTGCCTCTATTTTCCAAATGAGACAAGACCACTTCGACTGGCTCGGGGGGGTCAATCTCAGGGGGATCTGATTGGGCTGTAATTGAATTTGAGGGGTCAGATCAAACATACAGCTCTTCCCCTTGATGGCTACGATAACCTCCCGAGAAAGGAACAAGAGAAATACGAAGGCAAACCTCGTCTGGAGCAGGAATGATTAAAGCTAGCATGTTTGGAGTGGGGACGCTTATTGTACGTGTTTAGGTTGTATTTGCTTCCACAGGGAGATTGTGTCAGATGCAACTGATAGCATGCATAATGGGGGGAAATAGCCGAGATCTTAATTTCATGTAGAAGCTCCTAGGTAGATGAGGGAGCCAGATTCTTAATGGTGTTGCAGGGGCGAAGCATGTCAAATCAATTTATCTCCCTTCATTAAAGCAGAAGCCGCCTGAGCATATTACCAGACATGCCTACATACTCGTCTTATCACTTTAAAGTCAAGGATGTAACCTCACTTAGTGGCCAACATCACAGACTAGGTTCAGGTGTACCAGGATATATATTATTACGGATCATCTTGGCCACGGTGAGGGCAGAAGTCTCTTCATAACCCTGTGCTCTTTATAAACCAACTGAATTGGATTTTGGTGTGTTCTGCAACACCCATTACCAATTCAAGTCAATACTGTACCTGTGGTGTCCTTGTTTCAGGATGCATCAGTGAGCAACTCGATGTTTATCAAATGGAGTTTGTATCAAGGTGTCTGAGCAATCAGGTTTTCTAATTAAACATCCCTCATTAGAAAATAAAATGTTTGCATTACTGATTGGTATCCTTTGGGTATCAGAATGTGGAGTTAATTCGGTTGGAGCTGGAATATATTCGTTGGCTAACCTCACATTTTAACCGGGAACTGCTCCTACTCTCATATTGAATGGTTTATGTATGGTACCATTGTCTTGTGCCTCTCAAAAGCCTCCCCTCCTGCATTAATGGACACGTGGACGTTTAAAAGCATTTCAATCAATGAGACTGAGTCTTCTAATGGGGCCTCCTTTCAGGAAGGGGAGCTGGAATATACGTTTTCATTACAAGGACTAGATTGCGGCGTTCACTCAGCGCACTCAGCCCTGTATTGAAATGAGAGGTGTGCTGCGTGATTACCGGAGAGAGTAAAAATCTTCTGAGAGATAGAAGACAGTTTAGATGGATACATAGGCTTTTTTCCTTTCATCATCCCTTCTCTGATTCACCTTTTAATAGTGAAGGGAAGAAATTGAGAGAGGAAGTTGCTGATGGCTTCCATAACTGACAATGTGCTGATCATTTCAATGTAAACTGTGATTAGATTAAATGAATGATGATGGGTTGAGTCTGAAATGCAGACTGCATTACTCAAGTTGTAAATACCAACCTGGTAAAACTTGAGCCAGCAAACAGAACGCATAATAAACATTTGTCTTGTTGATTTTACAACACATCTGTCAGCTGAGTTATTATTTATTCTTTCTATTTTCACTGTACTGTTTATTTCCCTTGGCATTTTGCTCTTGGAATTGTTTAATCATTTCATTCAATACATACTTTTATTGAAGTGGAAAAACGCTCTTAGACCTAACAGAGTTTGTAACATCTTGCCAATTGTCAGTTGGCACGACAGTTATAAGAGCTAAAGGAACACCATCACATATTTTACTTAAGTTTACTTAGGTATCATTGACTGTTCTCTCATAACTGTCTACGAACCGGTGCTCTTTTGTGTAGCAGTTAAAAGAGAAGGTTAAATAAAAGTGTCTAACAAGCTGCTATAGCTTCCTCCATTTTGGACTCTTGGCTCTCTGTTCCCTCAAAGGTCAACACTGTCAAGATGTTTTGTTTTAGGTCAGTGGTGCAAATTTGCGATTCAGAATTGACCAAACTCGTCAAGAACAATTCACACAGATTTTCTTAGCCCTTGCTCTCAAATCTACCAATAGCGACGTTTACATTGACAGAATTTATTTAGACCCAAAGTAAATGCTAGTTTAACTGACCTTTGGTTTCCCTGAAAAATAGCATGAGTACACATACAGGGAAAGAAGATGAAACCTTAAAGGAGGAGTACGTGATTCTGCAGAAGGATTGTTGATATTTGAAGTCATCTGCGAAACAAATAAACCCCCGCCCTTCAGTGGTCCCTCAGAAGCTCCTCCCCACCAAATTTCAAGTTTCTCCATTGTTGAAACGCCTTCACCATTGCCTTGTCATGTAACTTTATTCTCTGTTTTATACTCTTCAGGCCTTTCCCTATACACATTGTATAGAACTCACTCTCCCACTGCCTCCCATCACTTCTGTGCATGAGCACTAACGCCAACTGCTCCTTATTACGTTTATTGTCAAAGCACACAACTTGTCAGTGCACACCAATCACAAAAGCAGGATTTTAAGCACTGCCTTTAGATTCAGCAACAAAGTAAGAGAAGCAACACAAGCCAAAAGCATTGCTCCGTAGGGGATCGCAAGCAGTGATGGCAGCCATTAGATTCTTTGACGGGAATAGAACAGGTGTTGTTTAATTACTGGGGTTTAAGGTGGTGTGAGAGCTGAGTGTGAACATAGTATAAATAATTCTTGAGAAGAGCAAAATATGCTCAAGAGTGGCAGCAGTATTCCTGCTTTCCCTCTTGTCTCACATTGAGTGTGTGGACGTGTGGTGTCAACGTGTGTGTGTGTATGTGTGTGTGTGTGGAGTGATTTCTTTCACTCTCATCTGCGGCTTTCTCTATTCCTGGTGCGTCGACACAGCGGCTTGCTAAGTGATTCAATACGTGTTAATGACCAACACTTTTAAAAAATATCTTTGTGTAATATGAAAATATCTCCATTAGGTAGCCTATAATTATAAGTTTCAATTTCCCAACTTCAGGCAAATATAATTAATCAAACTAATTTGTGACACATTTAATAAACTTGATATTGCCTTTGGTAATGAATTGCACTTGAGCAAAAAATTAATTACTCTTCCCTATTGTGGTGTGCAAATACGGAAATATTTTAATTAGGTCTTTGGACCCGTTGCCAAGCCTTTTGTTGCACAAGACTGCAGGTTTTGGTGGTGTTCTTTATGTAATGCAAATTTAGCCAATATAAGAAACATTTACTAGAAGAATGGTGCATTTTGTAAGCAATTTATACATTTATGAAATAAATAGACTGCATATAACATTTATCCTGTGAATGAAAGTGTTATCCTTGATGTGCCAAACAGGTCTTAAAGCCCCTGTATAGCCCTGTTTCCACACGCGTGTACTGTTTAATTTTTTAGCATAACAGATGTCCCTTTATGGTTCCAAAGCCAACATAATTGACTGAACTGGATCTTTTCTTTCTTTCCAAAACAACTATTCTGACATTTTTGGTCACCTATAGTGGTAAAGAACTAATAACAAAGGACTAGTATTTTCTAGGGGCTGCATGCAACTGGTTACCACCCTACATTAGTGAGTCATGACCTCTAGAGATTAACAATTAGTTTTGTCTTCCCTGCAGTCCTCATATCTCCTACCAGCCGACAAAACTATTTTAAGTAGCTATTTCAAGCGGTGCCTTGATAATAGCAGAGGCGAGGAGGGTGGGAGCTTGTATTGTTTCAATTTGACCTGTCACAGATATAGAACCGTGTTCACAACTCTCCCAAGCATAGTATCTATCTCATTATCATTCTGAGATTTTGCACTTCTGGTGGTTCACCTTCATTCTGCTGTGATTAGGATGCTGTTTTGTGATGCTTGAGCCTCAGTTGTAAATGATGGTGAGTGTCAGAAATAAAAGCCAACAAACAAACCAAATAAACTGTGAGAACCCGATCACACATACTTTTACAGTTACTAAGGTGCTTGTTTGCACCCTGTGTGTTCGCAGGAATATGATAATGTAATTTATATTTTACAAATGAAATACATTTTAGATTCTCATAAGAATAGCATAGCAACCCTTATAATTATCATAGTTTTTATATTATTATTAGCCTGTGTATGTGAAAATATGACTGTGGGTGCACACCACGTAGCTGCTACATGCTGAGTTTGAACCTGCCTCTGTCTCCATTTCAACTATAATACAGGTTCACAACCTTTATTGTCTTATATACCCCCACAGCCTTGTCAGATGAACTTAAGTACCCTTTTAATGATACCACTCATCATATGTGTATCACCAAATGTGTTCAATTGAATTTATTTTAACACTACTGGATATTGTTACATTTTTCATACAATTAAACGTCACTGTTTAGGTTAGTTTGCTCACTTTCGGACTCCTTCCACTGTTGGAAGCAAAACGCTTCAGCTGTTTAGTTTATTTTAGTTTATTCACACATAATAAAAAACAACAACAACAACTAATAAGTCTTGATAAAGCAAAACACTGTGCAGAGGAGGTTAGAGGCCAAGGAAGGATACCACCACACAGTGACACTATTTACATCGCCAGCAGTGCAAATGATTTGTCCATTACTTTTATCCAACTGTCATCTATTTACCCAATACATTTAGCTAACAATTACAACCATTTAGCCAATACTTTAAGCTAACCATTTCAATCACTTATACTTTCATCCAACCATGTCAACCATTTGTGCAATTTCAACCGTGTATCCAATACTTTTGGCTAACTCAACTGTTTTAGGTTTATAAACCTTTTATCCATGTCTTTTTTCTATCATTTGTTACTTACCTATTACAAGATGGTGATACAAAAAGACAAAAAAATACTTCCATGTTGCTTTCAACAACCATAATGAAAGAAGTAAAGAATTACAACCTTCCAACTAGTTTGCAGCTATTCTTTTATTTAATCCTACAGGCCTCGATTCAATAATCACAGGTCCTCAACAGTTTTAAACTCCACATTCAAAGCTTTCTAAGGCCCAGTGAATATGTAAGCATAATGAATTTAATCTCCACAATGTGATATTCACATGCATAAATTAGCATATTTTACCTTAATGTGCAAAGTGTAGATATGCCAACTGGGAGGTCTGTCATTTGTCATGTAGTAGAAAGGTAATTTGAAATGTAGACTACTGCCTTACTGAATTTCTCTGCATGCATTGTAGCCAGTGTGACCCTGCTGAAACTTATTTCATTCACTCGATACGTCTCAAAACTTTAGCTCTATAACTAAAATGAAAATAGTATAACTGGCAGGCATGGATAAAGTAAAAGTGCTTTACAATTTATAAAGGTAATTATAATGGCTTGTCGACATTTTAAGAAGATGCTGGATATTCTGTGTTTCTATATTTAATCTGTGTCTTTCGTAATAAGCCTACCTTATAAAATACATTTTAGCTGAAGAGGGGAAAAAACATATTTTTACTCTGCTTCCATAATTTCATCACACATAGCCATTTCCCATTATGTGGCTTTTACTTCGACTTTGAAACATGATTTACTTTAATGCGTCCATTTTGAAATGCAATTTCCTTAGAAACTCCAGTCAGTATAGTTTAATGTTCTTTATTTACTTCCACATAAATGTGTCTCCAAAAATGGGTTTGCTTGAGATAAAAAAGTTTTATAAAGACATCTTGTTTTGAAAGGAACACAAAATCAAGATGGCAAACACAAGCACATTGTCATCACTTTATGCTATACAAAGAAAAGTACAGAACAACTATTTTGTTGATGTTGCATGCTTTGATTTTAAGTTACATGTTGTGGAATTTGCCACAACTAATTAAAGTTAACACCTGAAAGGCACAACGATGCTATTTTCTTCCCATTCCCATATTTAAAAAAAAAAATGTCAAAAGGGGACGCTCACTAAAGAACAGAGAACAACAGATTGTGGATTTATGGATTCTTAAAGTGAATGAGATCCTTATGAACATCACAAGGTTATGTGACTGAACATTCTGAAATGACTCACCATACGCAATCATCACCGGGGAGCCTGTGGTGACTGCAAAAGTCACGCATTCATGATCTGTCATCTATTTCTACGCCTTCCACAGAGCATACAGTTTTGTCATGTACTGTACTTTCAGAACATCAAGTAATGTTTCATGTATTTCAACAGAAGGGAATTAATCCCACGGAAATCTTAATTTATGGACTAATACATAGGAGAGTAACAAAAGAGAGTCATATGTGTGCGTGTTTATCTGCTGCGATGTGTGAGTGGGAGGGAGTGTGATGGGCATGTTTAAAGTCTATTTGTGAGTGTTTTTGGTACATACAGTATGTTTTGTGAGTGTGTGTGTGTGTGTGTGTGTGTGTGTGTGTGTGTGTGCGTGCTACAGTCAAACCTCCCAGAGCGTCACACTTAGCTCAGTAGGGGTTGTATTATGCCTTACCAGCTCACTAGCACCCCCTCCTGCTACAGAACTGCAGCCTAGTGAGAGTCAGATTTCACAGCTCTTCAGGCCTATGTGGATGCAAGTTTTGTGCGTGTGTGCATGTGTGTATGTATGTGTGTGTGTGTGTGTGTGTGTGTGTGTGTGTGTGTGTGTGTGTGTGTGTGGTGCAGGTGGATAGATGGGAGCCTGAGACCCTGCGGTGGTGCAGACATGGTTGCTGAGCTGGTTGCCCCATGTAAATGTAAATGTAACACCACCAATGTGTCCCTGAGCAGACATTTAACCCGTAGTTGCTCCAGAGGCGTGCAACCTCTGACATATATAGCAATTGTGTGTCGCTTTAGATAAAAGCGTCAGCTAAATGAGTAAATGTAATGTAAATATATTGTAAACAGTATTCAGTTCAAACTCTTGGTGCCCTTTTCTGTTTTTCACAGTGTTCAGCCCATTTTTACGTACCATTATCTTTCTTCTCAATCAGTGACTTGGTGTTAAAACATTGAACGGTGCACATGTGCATGTTCACACATGCATTCAATAGTTGCTGACAAACACACTATTGCAAATCATTTGATGCATTTTAGTACATTGATCAAGTTGTTGAAGTCAATAGTGCCCTGAGCTGTAAGTCACGTGAGTGCGTGTGCGTGTGTGTGTGTGTGTGTGTGTGTGTGTGTGTGTGTGTGTGTGTGTTATGGATAATGAGGAAGGGCCAGTGCACTGCCCTGGGGGCCCTTCCTGGAGCGCTACTCCAGCTCAGACAGCGGGATGATTAATGGAATGTAAATGTTGATGGATTATTGAACAGGGAAATGATAAAGTTGGCCCGTGCTCCCATAAAAAACAGGCATGGCACTTCGATCAGCCTGTGTGTACGTCTGTGAATGCGAAAGTGCAGGAGGGTGTTTATGGGGGCAAACCTAATAGCCAGAGGTTTAAAAGGCACAACCCTTTAACCTGCTTTTTAATACCTAAACAGGCAAGCAAAAGAAACCTTGGAAAAATGCCAAATACAGAGAAATCAATTGGATTTATAAGTGGGTCATCAATACTCTGAGAAAAAATAATTACACTGATTTGATGGAATTAAATAATCAACTGGATAATCACCTTAAATTAAATGTTTTCTGTATTTTTTCCTCTCCGTTTTTTTGTTTTAATTCACTTATATATTCGTATCAAGTGTCAAAAACAGAGAGAGTGGAAAACCTCTGCTCTTTGTCTTATTCAATAGCTCCACATTAAGTCAGCTCAAGTAATTAATTTCCAGCAGAAGGGAGGCACTCATGGACTCAATACCAAATGAGGAAAAATTATATGCCAGATAATATGCGGCCTTATGAATAGCTAGATGCCCCAGCTAATAAGGTGCATTTTCTGGGGAAAAAAAAAACTCAGTCAAGATGGAAACATATATCTCATATCAATTAATTTATGTTGTGGTTAATTAGTTCATCTTTTTAATGGCATGTGTGTCATATCTGGCTAATCTGTATATATCTGTTACCACAGTAGCATAATGCACAACAAGCTAGTGGATTTACTGATGACAAAGTCATGATAGAAACTAAAGCAGGAGACACGCATTGAGGATTGACAGTTTATATTTAAATATGATTAGATAATAAATCCTACTCAGAATCTAGATTCAAAGCTTAATTTAAGAACCTTTTATACCAAAGGAGAAAAGTTGAAACATTTCACAAAATAAAGAAATAAACAGAGCAAGCTCCTATAACTTGTTTCCTTGACTTTGAGTTTCACACCGCCGTATCTCAACATCTTATCTCCTCTTGGATGCTTAAAGTTCAGCTCAGCGGATTTGAATCAACAGACAAACTTCAGGGGAAGAAAGAGGATTAGTCGATTGTTGCCCTCACCACACTTGAGCTGAATACAAGAAGCTCTGCTTCCGCCGGGCAGACCATGTGCTGTTTTTACAAGACCTCCCCTATAAGTACACACATCCCATACCAAATGAAGCTCCTCTAAAGGCCACTTGCATAGCTCTTCAGTGACCTTTTATTTGTTACTGGTAAGACACCAAGTCACTGCCAAAGACTGAACAGAGTGATAAGTTTCATGGCTCTCAGAGCTCTCAAAATTTTCCCCACCCATTCAAAAATGAATTTTACATATGTGATGATTCGGTACGAAAAGCTTTCAAGTTTTTGGATTTCTAGCTAAAAGTCTGGACTGACACTGTGGTGGAATAAGTATTCAGATGGATTCAGATTACTAAAGGAGAAATAAAGACAGATACGTCATTACAAGTAAAGGTCTGGCACTGAAAATGCTACGTAAATAGAGGTGCATACTATTAGGCCAGATTCAATAAAGGATTGCGTGAGTAAGAACGTGTGAAAACTTGATCACCAGCAAATTAACATGTGAGCTGATTTACTGTGCGCACAGATGACATCTTTCAAAAGTGCAAGATAGCACCTGTTGTTCATTTACTACTTTTGCCTTAATGCAATATGCAATTTGAGGCGTTTCAATTTTATTGTGAAAAGTAATAGGAGGGTAACAAATAAATAAATGTATTCACTCCACGCAATGTGATCTAACAAGCCCAATAGCAATTTCATGTGAGTGCAAAAGCATCTGTATTTAATACATTTGAAAGGAAGGTGCAAACCAAAGGAGACACAGGCGTAATGAAAGAGTCAGTGTGCGAACCATACCATAGCTTTTTCCGTGGAATGGAAGCTGCAGTAGTGCACAGATCACGTGTAAAAATCATCCAGTCAGAGGGAACCATCGCCAACTCCCCCGTAGTTCGCACCCTGTCCTTGCGTCTGGGTCATTCCAGCTTAGTGTAGCTGTTTCTGCTGGGGATTCCCTAAGCAGTTTTTCTGGTGTGCTGTCCCAAGTACTTAGTGCAGTCTCAGGCAGGATGGGAAGGTACAGTGTCCCCATACTCGGGAAGCACTGAACGAAACAAACCAAGGTTTTTACGCAGTGACTGCTTTCCCGCCCGACTCTCCATGGTAGAAACCATTAAAACACACAAAACCCTCATTTAAATACTCCCACCTCCATTGTGTTTGCTCCTGTTGTCATCTATGTAATAATTCTTAGTTAATCACCCATAACAGGTACTAAAATTACGCATACAATATTTTAGAATGCACAGGCAGTTTTGTACTCTTTCTTCGGGGTGTTAGTAAATCCGGACCTATTATCCGGTATTATAAGCGAAATGTAATTTAAAAGTAAAATGCAGAGAAATGGCACCTGTTAATACTCTTATATATCACATCATGTGATAATTATAATTGATGCCTTAATGTGCAAGTAGTATGTCATTGTGTTGCTCACAGTCTAGCTGATTCTTACTACCTTACATACTGTTGGATAGGTTAACCTAAGACAATTCGTATAGTTTGTATGTAAAATGTTAATAAAGCACTACAATCTGTAGTAAATGTACGTATTTACACAGAGGAATTTAATGATGGCGCAGAAGATGACGAAAATCTAAATAAAGACGAAAACATATTTTACAACTGGTAGCATGCATTGATGACAAAAGTACAGTACAGTGCTGTCCAATAAATGTACAGTCAGATATAAGATGTCCAAGAAACTGACACACCAAAGGACATCCACAATTTTCCACTGATAAAATATGTTGCTCAGCAAGCAGTGCCACCCTCAAAACATCCCCATGCCAGCCTATGGCAGATGCTGCAGTCTCAGTCTGCCTGCCTGCATGTTGACAGGCTCAGGCTCTCCGGCTAACAAGCCAGTTGTGGAAGTGCAGTTATGGCATGAAGGCCTCCCCAGTGCTGTGCCATTACCCAGCTCCCGGCAGGGTTGAGGGAGATCATCATTTTCACATAACAAACCGTAGATTATTATTTTGCAGACAGTTTCCTCAAGTGGAAAATTATCTTCCGCCAACCGGGCGTCTTTCCGCCCCCATTCACTGGCAACAATTTACCACACAAAGAAAAACGTTGTAAATGAAACTAATCGCAGGAAAAGCAATCCCTACCTTCTGTTGGCAGAAGCCATCAACCAGCCCGGAGATGGGCTGCTCCTAGCTGTGCTTCTGAGAGGAGGGGGAGCGTTCAAAGAGAGGCAACAATTTGCTGTTTATGATACAATTTACCAGTATTTTTGTCCAATTTGTTTGGATACACATACAATTGAATTAATTACCGGAATGTATTTTGTTATGCTTGGATTTAGCAGCTGGTGTTGTATTTAATTATTTGCTGTTATTCCGTCAAATACACCAAATACAGTACCAGTACTCGGACATGGACTCACCATCATGTCAACATGCAAAATGCGTATCCTTTTGACGTAATGTGCAGCTCTGAATATATTCTATGTGGCCATGTCAAAGCGCTCAATCATTTTCTTAAACTGTTAATAGACATGCAAAATTAACCTTGAGCTCCCATTGAGGTGTCTGTGAGTGATCGATTGATTGCCTGGTCATTTATTAGTATAATCTTTTCTTTTCACTAAATGATGGATAGCGTGAGGGATGTGTCAGAGGTGTGTGAGACGTAAGAACAAAGCATGACAGGCCAGGCACTTAGCTGATACTTTAATGTCATGAGACCGAGGCTTGTGATTCTGTTAATGGCTCAATCTAAAATGGTACAACCTGATCAATGACTATTCCTTGGAGCAGGGTTGGCCAAACTGTTTTGATTGTGGGCCATATACATAAGACACTGGCCAATTCTGAAATTTTCATCATTCAATTGCTGTCTTCTGTCTTTTCAGTTTCCCCATGTTTCATCAACTTACTGTTTTCATCAACTAGTTATCCGTCACATTTTCAATGTGTTCAAACTAAGAAGTGCAATGGCAGGGCCGCTTATTAGTCGTTCAAGATGACAGCAACGTCTAGTGTGTAAACAACAATGTGAAGTGTACATACAATGCAATGTATTAGAAATAAGATCAAGCCATATTCTAGTTTATACATAAAAATTCACCATAGTTTGGCCAACTCTGCCTTACACAGTACTTACATCGTGAAAAATTCATCATATAACTAATTAAAATAATACACATCATGTGCCTGTGGAAAAAAGGGAAAAGATAATGTACTTAAGTACAGATTTGACGTACTAGTACTTTGCCTGAGTATTTTTATTTTATGCAGCTTTATCTACTTCACAACAACTCAGAGGCAAATGTTTATTTTTTTACTCCAATTTCTAGCCTTTCTGTCCAGTGAAAACTAATTGTGAAGAGTGAATTTGTAGAAATTGCAATTTGTAAAATACAACCAAGGAAACAGTAGACCCAGTGTTAAAATTCTGAAAACAAATATAAAACAATCTAAAATACAACATGACCCTTGTGCACAGACAAATCATTTTGTATTTGTTCAAAATCAAGTCACTGGTTTCGATTTGTGGATGTTTGTGGATTTTTAATTTATTTGTGGATCATGATGAGTTTTTTGTGGATTTCAAAGGTGTCATCACACACTATGTAATCCCAATGCCTCATTCAGATTTTAGACGACACCCACTACTGTGTTGTGTTAAAAGTAAAAGTAATAATTGACTGCACATTGATATTTCTCTGTACAGAGAGAGCAGATTTTCACATTGTACTAAAAATTTGTAGTTTGGCTCCATGTCCTAATTCACTGTACCACTCTATTCGAGGTATAATTTTTCTTTTCATGACTCACAGTGAGTATATGGTTACCTGACCTCGGTATAATCCATAGAAGTTTTTTTGTCCTTTGTTCAGTTCCCAACAAATTCAATTGTACATGGTGATTGCTTTCATTGATTTTTAACATGGCCCCTGTCCCACAAGTCCAACATGTATACACCATTACTGCTTTCTAATAATGTGACCCTTTTGCAAGGATCAAGAGGCTACCCATGCATGCCGTTGGGATTCCACCAATTTAAGATACTCACAGTGTATGGCTTACATATCATTATGTGTCAACGCTCCGGATGAGCCACATACTAATTAATTGAATCATAGCAATACATTGGTAGAGCCAGAGGCTACTGATGGAGCGAATTAGGCCTTGTGGAGAAGAATAGAAAATCGCACGAACATGGATGGAGGAGGAGATGAGAGGTGGGGAAGAGCCTCATGGAGATTGTGGCTTAAGGCAACCTCTTTTCTAGGCAAAAGATCTTCAGTGCATGTAATTAGACAGGGTGGGGCGGGGGTCTTGGCAGCATTTTTCATCTAATATATTGCTGATATGTCTCGCTGTCCATGATGTATGTGAGGGGGGGCACTCGAGTAAAAGCTAGCACCACTAAATTAAGATTTATTTAAGCGTGCAGATGGAATAAAATTCAAAGGGTGGACTAAGCTGGCACCACGGGACCTGAAAAACGTGGAATGTATTAATGTCTTGGTACGTGAGCATAACTTCATCTTTTATGATGATAGACAGTGACTGTTAGCTCTGCTGGCTACAGGAAGTGTAATGCCCGTACTTTTTTTTTTACATTTGTGTGGTTGACAACAGAAGGCTCAGGGTGTGGGGTGGAATGACTCTGATGTGGCCGAGTAGTTTTATATATAATTGGTTTGTCTTAGTGAGATTATTTTATTCTTCTTGCAAATTGGATAGCATGCAGATATTAGGATGGATGCTGTTGAGCATCAAGCATAACAATGATGCCCAATGATGTATGTTTGCAAGGTGCATTCAAATAAAGCAGGAGTCAGAAAGGAAGAAGGGCAAATAAACTGATGTGGTTCAAAGAGGGAGATACTGTACCCGCCTATTGATGAAAAGCAGGGTAGAGGGAGAAAAAATCCCATAGCATTCTACACTGCTGCAATGAAAGAAAGACGAGGAAACATTCACGGCTCTGATAAGAGCGTGGGCAATGCACACACTCAGCCCGTGCCTTCACACTCTCGTCTCCATGCGGCGTTCCAGTTGGTATTCAGTTCATGAGGTAGAAGAGGGGGAGGAAGAAGCTTCACTCTTCTCCCTTCCTGCTCCCCTTTTTTCTCTCTCCGGCTCTCCGTCATTGTGCTGATGATAGATGGAAATCTCAGACTGCTGTAAATTGAACATTGCGTCCAGCAGACCATTCATAACGCTGTCCCTTCCCTGCTGCTATCATCGACATCATACGGTGTAGTCTGCCGCTGACAGGCTGGGCTTTAATGGAATAGTTTGAAAAGCTCGAGTGTTGACAATAGAGCACAGGATGTGGGGTTAAACCACTGCTGGAGCACTGATGAAAATGATGTTGCATGAAGTTTGAATGGGCAGTCAACAGTAACAAACAAGGATTTGAACATTTACAGTATATTTTGGCATGGAAAGGTTGCCACTGTGCATCTAAAAATAAGTGAGTAAATGAAGTTTATATGTGTGTATGTATATGTATTGAGAATGAGGGCTGAACCAAAAGCTGAAAATCCCCACAAAGGATAAAGCAAAAACTCTCCCATCTCAGCAGTTGTCTGCCTTTCTCTATGTCTCTCTCTTCCCCTTTCTCTCCTCTCCTTCTCTTCTTTATCTTTCCCTGGGTGATGTCTCCAGTTCAAAGCACACACTGCACACGGACGGGGGACTTAATCTGCCGAGCATGCTACAAAGGCGACCTTGAGGGGAGGTTTGATTGAGGTGTTCAAAACCCGGGTGAAAAAGAGGATTGATAGAATCAAGCAAGTGAGATTACTTCACATTCTGTACCACACCCACCCCGCTGACCTGGGGATAGTGTTGCAAATGAAGCGCCAGCACAAGTTTGTGAGGGGGACAGAGTGAATGAGAATGATGAGAGAGGAAAAGGGAGAGCAGAGGAAAAGAAGGAGGGAAGGTTGCGAGAGGAATGAGGGGTGCTAAGGACAGGAGAGAGGGAGAGCGGGGAGTTTGCATCGTAGGCAACAGAAACGAGAGAAAGTTGCTTTTATACTGTGTAACTTCTGTTCGAGCTGCATGATCAAACTGAAGAATCACGCAGACAGTGAATATCGATGCTAGGCTTTTTTTCTTTTCTTCAGGCTTTGTACTGTACAGGTTTTTGATTAGCTTCACTAATCCTCAAGCTTCAGTTGTACATGTGTGTGAGGAAAAAAACAAAAATCATTCCGAATGTCTGCAATGAATGGCAAATATTTTAGAAGAAGATGTTTTTTGTAGTGACACGCATCTGAAAACCTTGCGTATTTGTTTTCTCATAGCTTCCTCTCCTCAAGAGGGCAAAATTGCTGGTGCCTATTGATTCCTCATGTCTGGCTTTGGAGCTATGCTAAGTGGAACACAGCTTATTTGATACATACTCCTTGTGTTGTTACATAAACGCTCCTTTGTGTGTGTTTCCTCTTTTCATCTCCTCCCGCTCTTTAAAAAAAGAGGGAGTCGGGACGCTCTCTGCACTACAGTCTCTAGCTGCATTCATCAGTTACGAGAGCCTTGCAATTATTCCCCCTCTTCAGTCAGAAAAGTCAACCTGCCACACAGATGAATGACTGTTGTCTCCTCTGCCGGATTATTAGCCAGGAGATGTGTGTACACCGACGTCTCTGACACTTCTGCCCCCCCCCCATACACACTCAATATGTTCGTCTTTGTGTTTCTCGTCAGGAAAACAAAATGCTGTCGGGAGGGAAGAGGCAGCAGACTAGAGTGCAAAGCTTGATGAGAGGCTTGATGATGACAAGCGTGAAGGATCTGATACAGGTGCCCTCTAGAAAGCTTTATTGCTAGCTGCTGATAAGACGAAGGAAAGTAGTTCACCACTTTTCACCCTGAGGTTGAGACAGCAGAAAAGCAACCGAACACAGGAAATGAAACCAAATTTATTAAGGAATTCAAGTGACACAAACACACGTTTGAGATGACTAAAGCATTTTACGCTGCAATATATCATTCTGTAGCGTTATAAAGAAATATCTTCCTGTTATCTATCCACAATGGTCCGTCAATACCATCTTACTGTCCATAACTGAATGGTTAGGTGTGTGCTTTACCTCGTCCAATTCCCATTAGCAGTGTTTTACTCTTTGTCCATGCTCTTTAGACCGTTAAGCGGTCAGCCAGGAGAAAGTCCAGGCTGGGGCCCCATTAATTTTGGTTACCGTCTCGTCCAATGGCCTCACAATGTCCATGACCGGCAATAAAGGCCAGAGAGAAGGAAAGGTGAAAAGGAAAAGCAGAGCAAATGGGATGCGGCTTAGCTCAGCTATACGGACACAGTTTCACATCACCGAGCTGCTGTCATCAGGGGTATATATATGTTTTCTGTGTCCTGCGAGGGTGTATTTGAGACCATGCGGGGAAATAGAGAGAGAGAGAGAGAAAAGTGGATGCTTTTGTCTGTACCATGAATGAAAAGCAGTTAAAATATCAAGTATTACAACAAATAGGCAATGGGAGAGGGAGCGTCTGGGAAAATATGTAAAGACAACTGTACCAAATAGATACCCTCCTTCACAGCTCTGCAACACACTGAAACAAGTAGCTGAAATGTGACACTAGATGACGACTCAGGGCAACATTGTCACGAGGAATTTACATGACTGTACACAATAAGCACAAATCCACAAGCAACTTCCATGTGAAGGCAGCGCACGCGACCTTGAAGGTGATTTCAAGATGTTGTGCCCGTTGTGCTTCACGCTATCCGTCACGCTCCAATCCACTCTCCTGTTCTCCACTCGGCTGCAAGGCGCCATATCTCTTCATTCCTTTTATCCGCTACTCAGGAGATGAATCGCAGCAACAATCATTCCACATGCGCTCAAAATGACACCAAACGCAAAACTGACAGACACACTGACTGCAACATACATTCTCCTTTCCCTCTCTGTGCTGCAAAGCCCTCCGCCACGTGTCCCCCCCCCCCCCCGTTCCTTGGAAATGTGCAGCAATTCCAAATCCGATTGTCACATCAGTTTCTGCCGGTCAAGGGAAAAAAAGAGGGAAGAAAAAGCAATGAAAATGATTTCTCTCTCCTCAAGTCGGGCCCTGTCGTATGCAATCTACTTCGACATTCCACCTCATCAGCTTCTCTATTTAACAATTTTGTGCACAGAGAATGTAAAAAAAAGCCTGTAGACTGGTGAGAATATGGTGGCAGGTGCCTATTCAAACACTGAATATTAATGGCGGAGAGAGTGAGGCCTAGGTGCGCACACAACACAATCCTCATCCTCTGCACTTAAAAGCACATAGTCATTAATTGTCATCCAGTGCTCATATTTTGCCAACCTGTTTGTGCCACCCTGCTCATTCCTCACACTAAATGCTTGTGACACGTCGCCCACAGCCACAAGAAAGGGGGACGTAAACGTATGCAGAGCTATGCATGCAGGGACCTTGTCTGCAAGGATCACAAAGGCAGCGACAGAGTAAATGGGAATGCACAAAGAGGAGGCATGACTCATCTGACGGCTGCCACAGAATGTCTCACTTTTCAGCTGGCAGGATCATATTTGATTGCATCTCCAGTGTCTTGAGGGACTTGAAAGAGACATGTTCGGCACTGGGTCAGTGATCAGAGAATGAGCCCAGCTATGTGATCTGGCGTGGTGACTACTAGCTTGTCAGAGAGAAGCAGGTCAGGCTCAGGGAGATGGAGGGATGCAAACCCATCCTTTGTCAAAGATATCACATGAAGTGAGATTATTGTAGAAGGAAGGAAGGAAGGAAGGAAGGAAGGAAGAAGGAAATTAGGCAGTGATATTGTTCAGCAGACAAAATGCATTTCTTACACCTACCCTAATATGCACTGATTTGAGTCAAATTCCTTGCATTTTGCCATCAGTAGGCTATAGCGTCCAGTATTTTTAAATGCCATGAAGTCTGGGTTTTAGTTAGCGTGTCTAGCATACCTTGTATCCTTTAAATTCTCCCATGTTACTACCTTTTCTCCACTGTCTAAAAGAGCACACATTCAAAAATCAAGTACTCATTATCAGTGATAGCACAGAAAATCCATGAAAATGTGTTGCTTTTCAAAACCCCTGAAATAAACTTTTTGTTTGTTTTTTTTACACATGCATGCGATTATGGCTCTAAATAAAAATAGATTTGGTCTCCTGCTCTGTCTGTGCATCCTCGTCTCCATCCACAACAAGCATCTGAAACACATTTTTTATGCTTCAGTTTATGGAATCCGAGTTTGGCTAATGCAGGAGGGAGGAGAAGAGGATTCAAAATGGACCAGAGTCGCGTTTTGCCTCATTTTAAGCAAGAGTGTGTTTGTATCCTGGTTCATTAGGATAAATGAGCAATGTGCAGTTGCACCGTGGGTGAAAGGCCTCTCGTTAGTGATTGAGATCGAGGTGCTGCTGAGGCGGTGGGCGTCAACCACAACGCGGTTCCAGGCAGATGATACAGTGATGTGCGTGCAACATCCGAGACAAAGGCTGGAAGGTGAGATCTGAGCTAAGTAATACTGCATAAATGCAGAAAGTATTCTCTCTCACTGAGTTTCATCTTTCTCAAATCATATAATAGCATGTTTTATTGATTTATAAATAAGTGTAATAAGTGGTAAAAAGACTGATTCTTATACACATTTTATTGCTAAGACAAATGTAAAGACACTCTGTTCACACCTGTGAAGTGTCAAATTACACAGAACAGATCTTTGCAATGTCGCAGCCAAATATTCACCTTGTTCCTAATGAGCGGTTGTAGACATTGTTGCTGTCATTTTTTGAATTTAAATTACCTGCTTTCAGACTCAGAGGTGGGCAATTCAGCTCTAACTGTCATCTTGAAAGGTAGGACAGAATGTACATTCTCATGCGCAGGTTTAGTCATTTGAGATCACTGCAATTTATTTGTGTTTGACAGTGAGACTTCCGCAGGTAGCAAATAAGTTTCCAGCCTCAACTGAACACAAGGCCCCAAACTCTACAGTAACTCTGTGTCAGGAGGTGACTCCCTTCTATTTTCAAGTTTTAAAAAAGTCAGCCTATTAAATATAGATTATATATGTGTGTATAAGTATGATTTAAAGTTTGAAGAAAACATGAAGCATATGCATAAACAGTAAAAATGCCTAAAGAGCCAAAGAGAGGATTTGCATCAAAATAAATAAAGTACTATATAAAAAGTATTTAACCACATTGTTCATGAAGGGGTAACAGCACAAAAAACATGGTTTTATCAGCTTGATACTTGATGACTTTACCTAATGTCATGAGCATGACTTATAAAAATTATTTTGAATTAATGACATGTTTCCGAAGTCCACTCCAAATGACACATGACTTTAGCTTGGCGTCCTGAGACACTCACCGTAACTGTTTGAAAATAAAAATTTTTATGCTCTATGTGTGTAATCTGTGTTGACAGTATTTTGTATGCAGCACTACCCAATCCCAACAAAGTCCATTCAGATTTTTGTTATTGGAGTTTGATTCATAAGAGGTCTCACAGGGAGTCTGACCTCTCTGATGTGTAATTGGACCGGATAGAAGTAATGTCACTATTTCTTCATGTGTGAATCACGTTTTCAAAAACAAAAAAGAACATATAATTGTTCATGCATAACCTATTGAATGCGTAAAATATGAACTATTGCCTTATTATTGTATATTTCTATATTTACATCAACATTAAATATGCAAGCTTTGTTTGTGGCAAAGGGAAGGGTTTCCATTCAATAACTTATACTACATGTATGTATGCAATTCTATACACGTAGGATGATAATAAAATCAAATCATATTTAAAAGTTGGAGGAAACAGTGGATTTTTAATGTATTATTATTATTATTATTTATTTATTTATTTAATTATTATTATTATTATTATTATTATTATTATTAAAGCTCCGCGACCCTGTACGCAGGATAAGTGGTTGACGATGGATGGGTGGATGGATTATTATTATTATCATTATTATTAGTATAAGCCAATTTAAACTTCATGCAAGGGTTATAAATCTAAATATCTGTACGAATACATATAATAATGTAAAAAATACTAGTAAATAATTTAAAAAATATAAGTTCAGTGCACATTATATATACACGATAGTTACATACTAGTAATAAAGGTAACAAAATAATCATCATTTTTGCATGCTGCTCTTTTTATCAACCACACCGGCCAGTAATATAAACATACCGTATGAATTTAAGTGTACCATAAATCTAAAGCATTATACCATGTGAGTATTCAAACTATTAACTTTAAAATATAACTTTCTGTTAAACCAACAGCAACAAAGTGTTCTTTCTTGAAGCACACACAAACACTCTCACAGGAATAGGAATATTAAACAGCTGAGTTTACTGAATCTATAGCACCCTTGCTGCTTATATGTCACATTTTTGCCATAGTGTGTGACACTTCCACTATGCACGGGTACCTAAGTGAATTAACATCATCTGTCACAACTACCTACATGCTCCCCTTGGTCCCACCCACCCAAGGAAGTGTAGCATCTCCCCAGGCAAACTCGTTCCCTTCTTTCCACTCTTCAACTTCATCTGTCACAGAAACTGTAGCTTCACCCTCCTCCCTTCTGCTGTATGCCACCACCTGATGCTTACACACAAACACACACACACACACACATACGTACAGATACACACAATGGTTGTCTAAATGGTAAACTCACGCCTATTTAATCTGTCACAGTTATAAGCACATGCACACACACACGGGCACACACCATGTCTGATTGACAAGCATGGCGATATCAAACCATATTCCTCATGGCTGCCATCAAGGAGGAGGAAAAATAACTTTCCTCAACGAGCCCAGCACGGGTACAAAGAGAGAGATTAATCAGCTAAAGAAAGGGGGTTAGGAAGAGAAATGAATATCACAAACCCTTGACATGTTCATAAATCTTTAGTACAAATGGGGAGCATGTAGCAACCAAGATGCCATTCAGAGGGTTTTTTTTCTTGGGTGACAAAGAACAACTCTTTTTGGACATTTGTGCAGTAAATCAACTATAGATATACAGTTTTTAGCTAATATGCTTGTACAAGTCTAAATATAAATAATGCTTTTATTGTTACGGCTATGTCATCAATATAGAAAATTGCATAATCTTGACAAACATGCACTTATGAGGTCTATATTTGCAGCGCGGTGAAGGTTGTGGTCCGTGCCCAGTGTGACGAGGGTGTGTCACACATTATAGGTGGCCATGTTAGAGGCAATGACAATCATGGCCAATCACATTTGTTGACTTACTGACAATATTGGAAGCTTGTGGAAAATTGTATCATTGTCTGGCATGTGCAGAGTTTCAAATATGAATATGAATACACATGACCCTTTAAGTTGAAATCATGTTTCTGGACATTGAAGTGATGTTGAAGATCCTGCTGTCACCATGTTTTCTGTGAGTAAAGTTATTTGCATGTCAACCCACCAGAAAAACACCATAGGTCGTTTATTCAGCAAATTATCAGAACCCATATTAATGTTTGTTATGTCCATAGGTGTCATTTACAATTGGGACACTGAGGACATGTCCCCACCACTTTTTCAAAGCATACATATTTTAAATCTGTTAAAAAAACATTTTGAAATATAGCTTGCAGTTAAATAACAACTGAAAATGTTTTTAGAAAGATTTATTTGCACATTAAGAAAACATGCAATGTAAATAAAATGTAGAACAAACAAATGTGCATTGTCCAACTTAAGCAAAACAAAAAAAAACAAGCTATTGATTATAAAATGACCCCAAACAATGCAAGCTGCAATCAGCAACGTTAACAACTTCTTGACACAGTTTCTTTAAGTTTTACGTTCTCTCCCTTGACAAACATGGGAACATGACGTGAACATGACAAAAGAGGAGGGAAGACTATATCATGCTCAGCAGGGATAATATTACATGAGAAAATTTGATCTACAGGAGAAATGGATCTGAACACAGAATGCCTGACAGCTGCACTGCATTATATTCTGTTATATTTATATATTTTGAAATGTTACATGCTGCCTGAATTTTGTGTTTCCTTTTACATAAATAAAAACATTTTCACCATTGCTGTTAAAACTTTCACCAGAATGCAGGCAATTAAGTGTTTAATGATCAAAACATATATATGTATCATATATCTCAGGATATCATATCGCATAACATGATTTCTCACACTGACAAACATACTGTGTAGTTTGGGTTGGAGGACGGATTGCAATCCACACAATTATCAGCTGCAGTTAAACACCACCATTCTGTGATAACTAAAATTAAAAATGCCTGGTCGCAGTTAGCTCAGTTGGTTGAGTTTGTGCCCCATGTACAACTATGTCCTTGCTGCAGCGGCCTGGGTTTGAATCCAGCTTTTGGCCCTTTGCTGCGTGTCCCACCTACCTCTCGCCCTCTTCCCTCTCACTATCCACTGTCCTGTTGAAATTAAGTCCCAGTTTGCAAAAAAGTCCCAAAAAATATCTTAAAAAAATTTAAAATGCAGCCTTGTTTTTTGCATGTTGTAATTTTGAAGTTTAATTCACTAGATTTTAATTTGATCTGATTATGATTTACAAAAAAAGATCTGGATTTCTAAAATAACACTGTAACACCGTCACGGTCACATGTTTATCTGAATTGGAATTAAAAATGCAGAGCTTTGGGTGCCAGACACATACAGTCGTTGCCCTGTTTATCTGGTGTTTTGGATGGAGTCACCAAGGGAGGATTTGGGGGAACAGACAGTCCTGGGAGACTTATTAACTGAGAGGGAAGTAATTGATCTATGATTTTTCATTGAACTTTGTGTAATGTTCTCAATGTGTCTGTCTCAAGCACACCCATTGATAGACATTGTGTAGAATAATTCATTAGTGGACGTGTTTGATGTGCACACGATCTTGTGGTTCTTTTGCAACAGTCTGGTGCAGGTTGCACAAAATTTTACCAGCAGATCTGCCAGGAGTCATTGTGCCTTGACAGTGCACAATGTCACTCAAATTGAGTCTGTAGATGGAACAGATACCTGCTGGCTTAAAAGGGTTGTAAAGAGACTCACCAGTGTACAGTAAAGGCCTTCAGTGAGTAGAGACGACAGACGAGCAAAACGTGAATGAAGAGGTTTCTTTGAATTTTGAGAGGTTTTACGTGGGTCTAACTTCACCAAATAAAGTGTATTAGTGGAAAACAAGTGCGCTGATAGCTGAGTGTGTCCTGAGTGCCTTGAGAAATAGCGACCAGTCACTGATGACGCTAAGTAATGGTGAATAACAAGTGTCCAAAATGCCAATCAAACCCTTTTTATTTTTGCCTGCATTTACAGGTTAAAATAAAAATCCTCGCACAGGTATTGTGCCTCAAACTGGCCCCCCTGATGGCTCACCTGTCAGTCAAACCTGCATAATGTCCCACATCTGCAGACACTTGGAGGCTAAGGGGGTGTCTCCAAAATCAATTTTTGGTCTTTCAATTTCAGTGAAAAACATTAATAATACATTTTAAAATCAGTTTTGAGCATAAAAATCTTCAGCAGGGACATTCTGAACTGTAGTAGTAGGGAGAGCAAGGCTTAATAATAACATTTAAGTTTGGAGCAGTTTGCTTGTAGCTGGCTAGCTTAAACTCTTTAACGGTACATCATAATTTAAGAAAAGCAATCAGATATTCATTGTGAAGCAAAAGTATATTGTCCCCTAACATGGAAATACTCAAAGTAACTTTAAAACTGTGCTGAAATACAATATTTCAGTGAACATGCTGTTACTGTTACACCCCGGGGACAGTCGCTGTTGTATGCCAGGTGTGCAGAGAATCACTGGGAGACGATGAACAGGTGGTTTGCATTGTGGAGTGTGTATCAGTATATAATGCCTGAGTTTTTCAGCTGTCTGCTATGTGTCACAGCCTGACTCACCGGGGTGTCCCTTACATTCATTATTGCTTGTGCACAGGCCCACCTCCTCAATTTCCTGTGTGAATTCAATATCTCTTGACACAGCTGGAAAGCAGTGGCATTCATAGGCTGCAGCTAATGGGCTGCAGGGAATTACAGAGCAGCATGCTGGCAACATAAGTGGCGGGAAATGTCCAAACTTTCGTTTTTCCAACAAAATGATATGGATATGTAGGCTATGTGTTCGAAACAGTAACATCATGTAGTCATTTCACAGCATGTAGTGATTCAAATCCAAGGTGTTTTTGCAATGTTAACTATTTTTAATAATTCCTAATGGCTTAAAGTCACTATTTCTAGTTCACTAAGATGACACAAGTTGGATTTTGAAATTACTTTGATGTGATGAAGCGGGCTGCTTTTCATCAGCCGTGTCTTTAAATAGAGCTATTATTGAACAAATTCAACCCTGCAAAAGTTAATAAAGATAGATGAGATAAATAACAGTGTGGCAGGTAAATTAATTTGAAAGGTGGCAGTATTTTTTTTCAAACAGAAGTACAGTTTGGGTAAAGGCCATCAAAGAACACTCAATGCCATGACCATAACAACAGGCTCTTTCATCTGCAGGTTGGGCAAGTGATTGCACAGTGAATATGGAATTAATTAATGAAAAAAGAGGGAAAACATTTAATCTCACTACTGAATCAAAATTAACATTATTATGTAGCTCAGTAATAATTGTTTTGTAAGATTAGGTGCTTCTCTCACACTCATGCACGAGCAGGTTGTTCTGAAACTGTCTCACACACCCAAATTATCGATTCATCTTCTAAACCATTTATCCTGTTCGGGGTCACAGGAGGCTGGACCCCGTTTCGGCATACAGCGGGTAAGAAGTGTGGTATGCCCTGAACTGGCCGCAGGTCCATCTCAGGGCTAAACACATACAGACAGATAACTATTCACACCTGCCACCACATTCACACCTGCTGGCAATTTAAGAGTTTTCGCTTCACCTTGACTGTGTGTCTTTGGACAGAGAGAGGAAACTCCACATGTAAAAGCGTCAGATGAAAGGCTAGCAGATGTGTAGTAGTGAGGGCCAGATTAACTTGGTGGTGATTCGTGAGCGTCTTAGTGTGTTTTCCTGTGTTGTTTCCTGCTCCGTAGTTTGGATATTAATCTCCATTTGGACTCCAGTCTGCATTTTTGGATTATCCCCAGTTATTCCTTTGAGTTTGGATTTATGTTTTTCTTTTTGATCTACCTGTTACCGGACTTTGATCCTGCAACTGCACATGAAAGCCTGTACTTTTGTTTGTACTCCTGACTGTTTCAGCACTTGTAGTGTCCTGCGTTTGGGTTCTAGCCTCAGTAAATAGTCTCAGCATTCAGCCAATTATGGCATGCCATATGACGAGGCACATTGCTGTACTGGTGCATTTTCCAAAATTTGAAGAGCAAATTTTCAATTAATTAAATTACAACAAACCAAATGACACACAGTGAACCTGGTGGCAGCCCCCTGGGCATCACGGGCCCTTGGGTTTAAGCTATTAAAATATGGTGATAACAATCTCATGTTTTAATACACCACACATTTATTTATTACATTTAAACAAAGGTGTTTTACTTAGCTTCATGTTACTAATCCATTGAGCAGCAGTTGATTGTAATATAAATATCAGAGAAGGCAGACAGAATATTGAAATGTCGGTGCATGCACAAAAGTCAATGAAACTACTGGCAACATTATTACATCACCAATTTCTACCTCCTCTCTCCTCTGTGCTGTGTTTTTCTCCCTTTTCATTTACAGTAAGCTTGCAGTTTGGGCTGCTGATCATTGAGTTCCATTTAGTTTGAAGCTCCATCAACCATATTGGCACCAGACATTGTTGTCATTTTGAACCCGCAGCTATGTGATCCATCAACAAGTGGTGGGGTGTTGGTGCCGTTTGAAGATGTGATTTCTTTGTTTCTCTGAGGCACCACCTTTGACAGAGCTGGCAACAAGTTTGGAGATAAAACTTGAAACAATGCGCTCAGCAGGAACATGAGAGCCTGTTTTGGGCGACTGACACCTGCGCTTCAGATGAACCGCTGGGTATCACTTGGACAGCATCTTTATATCAACAGCTTGTGACCTTTCTGAATGCCAAAGCAAGGGGGGCTTCTTTCAAATCAAAGTGACAACAGAAATAGGCGTGCATTACATAAAGTATGGACTGATGTCTTTTGGCAGACCTGTAGGCCTACAAGTTTAACCTCCTGGTGTCAAGGAGATTAATTCTGTAGAGGCCAGTTAAATATCCTATTCACACCTGACATTAAAATGCTCTTTGAATGATCATGTTACGGAATACGTTACGATCACCACAAATAAAATCATAAATGTTGCATACAGGCAGTGTGTCCATACAGTGTTGTGTATGAAAGAGTGCCGTTCACTGAATGTGCTCATGTTTTACGTGAACTGAATGTATCCGCTTGTGAAAGTGAATTTATGCGCTGTTGTACATGTACATGTTATGAAGAAATGTAGCGCAAGGAATCTTAGCCAGGTGAAATTAAAGTTTCATTTGCATGGGACGCCAGTTAGCTCAACTGGAGGAGCGCTTGCCTTGTTCACGGGAAAGGTTGAGTCCTTACCGCAGCGGCCATTTGCTGCATGTCAGCCTCTGTCTCTCTCCCACATTTCCTGTCTGTCTTCAGCTGTCCTATGAAAAATAAAGCCAAAAAAACTTAAAATCTCATATAAAAAAGTTTCACTCCCTCTAAAAGATGGGTGTGTAATCCATGGAGGTAAACAAATCATTGTGGAAAGAGACTGTTCAGAAAGTTATTATGCAGTCTATAGCTATAGAGCATTTTTTGTACCCATGCAAACGTGAGGAGGATGTGATGTGTGGTTGTTTGGTCTGGACAGAGCAATCGGCTCTCGATCGGATCGGATCTGATCTGATCGAGAGCCAATCAAAACCATGCAGATGCCAAACCATGTGGAGATGCTCATATTCATGTGGCGTATTGTGTAGCTGAAAAGGCAGTCCAAGCCTCTTTGCTGTATTTTTCTTTCTTTCCATCTATCTTCCTCTCTTCCACTTTCACACTTACTATCTAACGCGTTGTCTCTTGTTTATCACTGCTTTTGCGTTTTCCGTCTGTTTGAGTTTCTCCCTCTTTCACTCCCCCACCAACCTTGCTGTCACTCATTTTCTTCCCCAGATCACCTCTGTCTGCCTGTCTTCCTCCCAATGTTCCCTCCTTTCTGACATCGCTCCACTCTTGACTCACTCTGCCATCTCTCGCAACTTTTCCGTCCCGCATTCCCCAGCTTCTCTGAAGGCCCCACCTCCCTTCTCTTGTTCTATTTCTACTGCATCTCTCCCTCTCTTGCCTTCTTTCATGGACCTGTCTCTGTCATTCTGTGTGTGTGTGTGTGTGTGTGTGTGTGCGTGTGGAGGCTCATTGCCATGCCTAGGAGCAGGTGCGAGGTCCAGGGAGAGGGGTTTGGATAGACGAAGCGCTCCCTGACAGAACAGGAACAGGATCGGTTTGAGGAGAATTAACCCAGCAGGCCTGCCTCGCTCCCTCCCTCCTTCGATTTCTGTCTGCCTCTCTCTTTCACTCTCTCTCTCTCCATCTGTTAGGACAAAGCTTCCAGACTGTGACACACACACAAGGTGCATGTGAAAAGACAGTGGTGGTGGTTTAAAATGAGAATGGGTTCAAGAATGGGTGCAAAAACATCTTGGTTTGCTTTTTTGTGACTCATTTCTGACGTTTCCATCTTTTCTCCCTTTTTTCTGCAACATACAGAGATAGGAAACAAAAACATACACATGGAAGAAAGAATCAATAAAACAGGGTAAATGTGGAATCAATTCTAATGAACAAATGTCTGTTGGTCTCCCAGTAATATCAAAAATTAATAAACTGTAGCATATTGATGGAACAATATAAAAAATCTGGCTTTCATATCCTCCATATAGTTTCACTCACCTGACCCAGCGTGATCTGCAGTGAGAGGGTTAAACACAGGTGTCTGTATCATGTGTTATTAATTTGTCTAGCTGTCAGTGGAAACACACATATGTCTGTATTTATTCTGGTGCCCTCTCAGGCTCCATTAGAGGTTATTGTGCTCTGATTGTATTTATTCCCTTCTGCCTTTCATTTCCGCTATCTTCTCCAAGCAATATTACCTGGAAATACACTTCTCCTCCTTTGTTGTCAAAATTTGACAGATTGATCTTTAAATAAATATAGAAAAGTTAGTTTATTGCTTTGTTATGATGAAATGTGGTTACTGTGTGGGGTAGGAAAGATCATTGCTTAAATCGTCTGTCTATATTACATTCAGCGGCAAATTCACAAAAGGATTCTGTGGCTTTTGCGGTTGCTAAACCTGCGCAAACGAGAGAAAAAGAAAACATGTAATTCTGAAAGCACAAGCAAAGGGTGAAATGCACCCCTAACTGCGCTGCCAAGCAAATAGCGTCTCAGTGCTCCGGTGCTATTTGCATGTATTTAAATGAGGTAATATGCACACATTTGGCGCAAAAATGGCCCCTTTCTATGCAAATGAGCATCATTTCAAAAGAAGCCCAATTCACAAACACCAGCGCTCAGAACCACACGCAGTTAGAGGGAAATTACTAGACTCTTCAGAGAGTTGCTGGCAACTGAAGCGCACCCGGACCTTCCAGTGAACATGGCAGCGGTGGTTGTAGCCAGGCAAAGCAATAACACATCACAGCACATCATATGCGCATCAATACCTGATATTCACCATGAGGGAATGAAACTGGTAAACAACATAAAACCTACTGCTGTGAGAAGCGGAGTCGATGGTTACGCATTGTAATAGTCCAGCACAGAGCTTAGAAGAGAATTCAGCTCTCCGTGCTCCCAGAAGTACGAGGGGGAGCTCACAGTTAAAGCGCCCCAAATAACAATCTTACAAAACACTCCATACAGAGTGCGTCATAAAAAAACAAGACACCCCGCAGATAGAATGAGAGAGCATGGGGTAGATAATAGATAATTAGAATAGTTAGAATTATAATATTTTCTCTTTCAAATCAAACATTTTAAGATATGAGTGGAAAGTTTAGTTCTTGCAGAAGTGAATTCACAAGCAATAAAACACACGCATAGGTTTCCTGCTACAGCTGTATTTGCCTTTGTTGACTAATGTAAGCTAATGTTAGCGAACTTTGCATACATATTGCTGCGTAACTGACATCGCTGAGTCAATTTGCTGACTTCATGACTCCTCTACTTTTGCTGCTGTCACACAGTACTGGCATTCACCATCGTCCTGTAAAAGTCACTTGTGGCTATACAATGTAATCATTATTTTTTCCCACTGACTGGCACACTGGCAGGAGGTTGGATCATCAATTGCTGCTAATGCTACATTTAGCCTACAAAAATACTGGCTCCAGGTTTGAAATAGTGGACTACACTGAGAGTGATTGAAGCATTTAGAATTAAGCTAAGACACATTGTGGTGAATATGTGTTCCTTTACTTGCCAATAGTTAGATGAGAAGATAAAACAAACAAGATGTCTTCATTAGTAAGCTTTAGAGGTGCTGGTAAGTGGATTTTGTTACCTTTGGACAGGGTCAGGCTACCTGCTTCCCTATTTCCAGTCTTTGTGCTGAACTAAGGGACAAAAATCAACTTCTCAATAGTACTTCTTGTCTATGCTTCTGTCTGTCTCTTAAATAACCATTTGGTCACATACAAAAAAAACAAAATTGGACTTTTTGATTGACTTCAAGTAATGATGCTGGAAATATTTGACGTGAGAGAATTACATGCAGGCTTTGCAAAAACACAGATTTCTGATGTTTCTGTTTTCAGTGATTATTAGAGCCTGCATCTCTCTCACTCTAGCTGTTGCTGCTTATAAGCCTCCTGGATCTCAAAAGACAGGAGCCCAGCAGACAGTGCAAGAGGCGCAGTGGTGGAAAAAGGAGGAAGCAGGAGATGCAATTAATAACATCTCTCAATATAATCCTGTCCCCAGCCGTTGCCTTTGGATAGAAGCCAGATAAGAAGGGACACGAGCAAAATCAGCAGGGGGTTGGGGGTGAAATGGGCTAGGGATGTGTCACACTGTGTGGGGATAAATGTGGAAGTCTGTAAATAACAGCACAGCGTACGAGTTAAACAGGCAGCGATAAGAAGAGAAAAAAATGTGTTTACACTTTATGCTTTCACCTGTATGGTCATGGAAGATCCACCTCGCAAATGCTGTTGCGGAGGAAGTGAAATGATGCGTTAGTGGGGAACTGCTACAACGTTGCTGTTTCTAATGACAGGATGAAGAGGCGTTCCATACGCATGTACATTTCCATATGTCCAGGTTGCAAAGCTTTCCTGACCTAAAGAGGCGGCGAGCAGAAGAAATAGGAAAGCCACTGTGACAGTAAAGCCTGCTGACTGTTTAAACTGACTGACTGACATTGTGGGCTTTACTGGCGGTATAAATCCAAAGCCACAGGGAGGAATGCACACTGTAAACAGCAGTAAGTAAACAGTGAAATACTCCTCAGTGCACCCAATCGCCTCGTCTCTCTACATTACTCCCTGGCAAGTAAAATTGTCTCCCTAGACTTTTGTTCAACGCGACCACACTGGTAAGCAAGAGTGTTGCCATGAGGATCCCAGGCTTGTTTTACCTTCCTGGCTTTTGGGGTATAGAAAAGATTGGGGAATTGTTGACTTGATTGCACTCTCGGTAGTCATATGCCAGGAAAGAGCCTGCAATCATTTGTAATTTACTTAATTTACAGATGCCAGTTCAGAGCCTGCAATTGAGGATAGGGCCACTTTGCTGAAGGGACGGGGTCATTAAGTGTGGAGTGTGCTTCTGCTTGCGCGTGTCTGTGTGCGCTGGTGGAAATGGTTTTGTCAAGTTGCATGTGGCTTGGCTACAGGTCCTCGTAGATGTACTTGTTCATCCCCTTGTTCTTGTACGAGCTGCCCCCCACGACTGCTTTAAAGAACCTGCAATGTGGTTGTGGATGAAAGGAGGCTGACTCATTTTTCAACTACTGTGATGATGATTGGCTTCTGTTGATGCGTCTGAGTGTGTGCACACGCCTCAAATGCCTAATTTTAATTGTGTTGTCAGTAATGTACAATTGATGACTTCATTCTTGGGTTGCACAGACATAAACAGCCATAAACCACTGTGGAAACCATTACAATAAATCACAAATAAACATGTTTCTGCACACTGGAGACCCATAAAAGAGACTGCTCAGAGAGCAAAATCAAACAAAATGTGTGTCCCTGTGTTCATTTTTATTATTGGTTGTTCATGTGTTTGTTTGTCACAGTCCTCTGTGGTTGTCTACATTATTGACTTACACTTGAGTTCATCAATAATTAACAGCTTTAGCAGCTTTGCCACAGGCTGGCATCATTGCCAGTAACACATTGTAAGAAGCATTGTGTCCCCATAACTCCGCCTCCTCTTACTGTATATGGTGCTGTACCTACCAGGCCACCTTAAAATGCACAAATTTACCTTAGTGGGGAAAAAGCATAAAATCTGTCTCATATAGTGAAATTAAGTATTTTTGCAGGAAACTAACACCCCATATCAGTCAAACTCCCTTAATGTTTGTTAAAAAGTGTTACTATTAGATGAATAGTTCATGAATTTGCTCAGGTTCCATGGATTTTGTCAATAAATCAGCAGCAGACTTACATAACATTAACTGCTGACAGCTTTCTTTTCAACATTTTATGGATATTTCTGACACAGAGGGTAATAGGAGATAACAGACAAAGAGGCTGAACACAACGAACAGAGGCAAGAGAGAAAAGAACCCAGGCGATCTGACAGACTCTCCGTGAGAAAAGATTTTTTTTCCTGCACAATTTTGTGCTGTTATCTCAAATTTTCCAGAGCTGGGAGAGGTATCAGAGAGATTTAATTTAATTAAACAATGGTCCAGCCATGTTCAAGGTCAGATGTGCTAGTTCAGACATTTGCTGCAGAGGCATTACAGCCAAGGTGAGGACCTAGCACACACAAAAGCCTTTGACAATTTCTGTGAAAGATATAAAATAAGATTTTTAATACCACATGAGGATGGAGAACCACTGGCATTAATTACACTCATTTCACAGGTTCAAATCGGCACAATCATATTTTCTGCTCGGACAAATACATTTCATCACGTCAAAGCCATGCAGGTTATCAGATGTCAAGCCTTCGTGATTCAAACTCTGACTGACTACATTAGAAAATATATATTTGGAAATATATTTTAGAAACTGGTCTTTCATTGCTTGCCTTTGGATTTCAAACAGTAGGCAGAATAAATGAGACTGCAGTTGGCAAAAAAATAAATGAATGAACAAATAAAGGGAGGCAGTGATGATAATCTGATGGAATAAATGCCCAGTAGTGTATCAAGTGACAGATCCACTGATGTGCAGATTATTCTGATAAGTGTCGCACTTTAATATACCTGCCTGCAGTCATGAACCCTAATGATTGTAGAGACTTGGAGAAAATGCACAAATATCTAATACAAATGAATCAAGTTCAACATATATTATTTATTCCAGATATATCTTTTCTAATTTATGTCAAATGCTCTAAGTGTTGCTGGAGTTTTGACCTCTTAAGACTGTTTTTCTCCCACTCAAATCTTTATTTTACTTTTTAAGATATTATTTTGTGTTATTACCCCAACTTTACAAAAGTGTATCAAAAATGACCCATATGCTTGAGAAATGAATGGGAATCTTTTTTACACAAAACAATTTCACATTTGATACCTTTAAGTGTTTAAGCTATATTTTTACCTTAGCAAAACTTTGTTGCCAGCTACCGTTAGCCTGCCAGCTAATATTACTGGAGATGAGGATGAACTGTTGCCATAACCAAATACCTTTGTGGCTTAGTTTGGTAAGCATTACCTAGTTTATTAGCTTGATGATGATTCTGGTGTGGTTAAATAATTAATGTAAGGAAATTTTATTTATATATTATTATTTTATATTATTACTATAAAACTTATTCTAATGATTTAAGGTATGAAAGTTGTACTTTGCATTTAAAGGTTAAGGTCCATCAAGGTCATGAAGGTCAGTTAGAAAAGATGAAGTAACAGCAGTAATAGTGAGTCACAAGGTTTGACCTCTCAAGCTCTTTTGTGACGTTTTGTGAAGGTATAACTTTGCCTGAAATGTCATTATTTGCAGAACTGCAAGAGCTTCCTTGTCAAGGAAATGTTAATATAGGGTGCTTTATGCACATAAAAAAACAACCAATGCGGTCAACTTTCTGGTGAGGGCAGTCTCTTTTTACTAGTTGCACTCCCCCACAAAGTCATTCATGGCTGCTGTGCATTACCAACCAACACTGCCATTGATGGAAGCATTGCAACTTTAGTTTCTTGTAGCCAAGCTCATTTAGTATATCTATACTATTGGAGTAACTGTGACAAAATGCAGCTTACTTTTAGCAGTGTGGATATTGTCATTTTCCCCTGCTATGTTTTTCACCTTTTTTGGTGAAGCTGAGTTCAATATACTGAAAGCTCAGTCAACTGAGCTTGGCAATCATTCTGAATGCTGGACACACTTTGTCACCTTGGTGAATGCAAATGATTAGTAGTTCACTCAAAAACACTACTGGAAACTGCCATCCTTGCTGCTCTCCTTGCAGCGTACAGATGCTGCGCCGGCAGGCTTTGTTGAGGGACAAGTACAGACAATTTCTTATTTCTGTTTCTACCATGCTATAAAATACACAAGTGTGGGTGGATGGTTCTTAATTGCCTGGAAAATATAATACACAAATGGAATGAATGCAATCGTAACAAGATACAGAGGCTCTTCAAAGTGCCTAATTAAAGTTTGTTACCATCTTTTTGGTGGATTTGGTGACACATAGGGTGAGAAGTGTTAACATTAGCTGCTTTATTGCAATACATATCTTAGAGTACCATTCAGTATGGAAGTAGTGTGGCACTACTCTTCTGTAGATTCATTAGACAAAGACAAAGCCATCAGTGCAGCTACACCCCCAACCAAAAATATTCTCCTAGTACTAGTGGCTTGTTAATGGCTAATGACCTCCCCTTTAAACAGCATTTTCTTAATATATCTTTAAAAATGAACCAAGCACACCTACTTTTGTGCAGTTCAGTCATTATCAGCATGTAGCTCATTAGTTCAAATGCTAATAGCTGCTTGTAGAAATGGAGGCCAATAACAGAAAGTCAAGAAGGTGAAGTGTAAGGGAACAGAATGCAGTAGATAAATTGGGTAGTCCATTCAGGCACAACAATATTTAAGATTTTTCTAACCCCTGCTGGATGTGATTAGTCCAGGGTGACCATATTTTCAAACCCCCAAACTGGGACCATGCATGCACACATATACACTTATGACGTATCATAGGCATTTTTATCAGGATGGGGCCCAATTATTTCAGAGCTTAGCACCACATAGCACATCTACAGAGCGCACCTTTCAACACCATGAACACCGTATTTTCACTGCCAGGTTCTCTATGAACATGGCCTCCTGGAACTTTTTAGTTAAGACAGACTTTCTCTTTGGCATGACAGCTAACCATTACCATACTGACAGAAAGTGCCCCAAGTTTCTTAAGCTTGAGCTATGCTACTACGTCGAGTCTATGCCGTAGCCTGCGGCGTAAGCTACGCACTTAGCCAGTGGTGTCTGCATCTTTCTGCAATTACAAAATTGACTGCCGTTAACTACATCTCAGACACTGACCACAAGAACTGTGATTAGTCAGCTGGATAGTAGGGCTGGCCCGAATGTCATTTTTTGAGCTTCGACGCATCGATAGTAATTAAGAGCGAATAATCGAAGCTGCTCCAGGCAGGTCTAGACCAGAACCCAGGGGTCCAGGCGGAGAGCGCATAGGGATGAGCGGTGTTTCCGGTAGTGGAACTAAATATAGCATGCTATTATGCAAAATTCATTTTAATTTTAATTATAGCAACAAAATGCTGTTCTTCTACAAACTAATAAATATAATTACGCTTATTTAAATGCGCTCATTGTGTTGCTGTTTGTTTCCAGCCTACAGTTTGATACTGATTTTTGAAATTTGACTGTTTTGATCTGTAATGAAATTAAGCAATTGTAAAATTAATAAACAACATAACTTCCACACTACTGCTGTCATCGCTCAGTTTAAAGTGCTCCCACACAGCTGAGGGCTTCATTTTGTTTTCTCTTTGATGTGAACTGGAGTGTTACGTCCACTGCTGTCGGCGGAGGTCAGGTGCAGGAAAAAAACCTCAATAATTGAATCTCATAATTGAAAATCGAATGTGTACCCAACGGTCGAATATTCGAATATTCAAATATTCGAAGATTCGGGTCCAGCCCTACTGGATAGCATCGCATTTCCTCCAAACCAGCGACTGTAACACAGTGGAACAATATTTTTGAGCTTCACAACCCACTCGAAGTGACTCGAATTACTCTTCACTATTAGAATGTGATCCCTTCGGCCAGGGCTAGACTGGGACAAAAAAACGGCCCTGGCATTTTTGCTCAGATCGGCCCACCACAATCGGTCGGACACAACCACCCAGTACAAACCATCCTTGCGGTCCCTGTAGATATGCATATCTACTGTTCCATTCCCAAAAACCCCTACAAAGCTGAGATCTAAGTGCCATGGACCACTGTACTAGTGCAAGTGAACCAGTGATCAAAGGTGGCAAGTGGAGTAGGGCCTACACAAAGTGAGGGCATCCAGAGAGAGAGAGAGACAAGAATGATAACTGATTGAGTAAAATGATCACCATAATTTACCGGTAGCTACGTTTTTTTCTATAGAACGGCCGTTCTGGGTTTTAATGGGTTAACATTAGAATAGACAGCCGAAGTTGCAATAGAATAAGTGAAGTCTGCTAGCTACAAAAACAGTGCAAAATCGCTCATGCTGTGTTATTTTACAGAGTGGCCAGCACTGTCAGTGCAGTAACGTTAGGTGACAATCGGACAGACCTTATAATAGCGACAACGATTATGCTGTCTTATTAAAATATTCATTAATTTAGGTAAATCATCATCATCATCTTCGTCGTGCATACCTGTCAAGTTTTGGATTTGAAAATAAGGGAAATTTTCCGGTGCCCACCTGGAGCAGTCCCACCACCCCAACCAAGCTCCAGTATCCCTTACATTTTAAGACAGGTGTTACAGCCTAAATGAAAACACAAAAGGGTATATATGAAGATCTTTTATTTAAATGCTTATTTAATGCTTATTTATTTAAATTGCTTTTCTTTTAAAGTTTTTCTTTTTAACTTTTCTTTACTCTTTTAGTGAGTTATTGTACTTTTTTACTATTGTACTGTTCTTTATTGAATATTTGTTGCAGACTTTGCTTCTTTAAGACTGTTTTGGAAGGAGTTTATTTGGGGGCGGGGCCAGAGTGGTTAATTTTACATGAGTAGAGCGCAAACAGTTCTGTTGTCCAATGTCTACTTGCAGGTGGCAGTTATCGCGAGGCTAGTGACAGAGCTCAGACTGGGTATAGGTGTGTTCGAGATGACGGCGGCTGACTTTCACCGACTTGATAGTCTAAAGTGAGCTGCAGGTGACTGCAGGGGCGGGGTATAAAAACGGCGCCGTAAAGTTGGACACATTCTACCTGCGTGAGCTCACTGTGAGTTGAGATCAATGACTGATCTCGCTGCCATTGGAAAGAAAAATGCCGCGAGACTAGGCAAAAGTGTGGTTCCAACTTTGTGCAGCCTGAAAAGAGCAACTGCGGCCGCCGGACTCGGCGCCTACAGCCTCCTTGCTCCCGCGAGTTTTTAATGTCATGTGTCCTGGTGACGTTTTGCAGCGCCGGCTAAAATCGGACACGATTTCTAACCTTTGTATATACAGTCTATGTTTCTAACCGGTGTAAGTACACTCTCCTGCTCACTCTGTCCCTCCTTGACTTCACTGTCAGACACCTGCTCCTCTGCCTGGTTGCCGCCGGCGCCGCCTAGTCACCTCTACTTCTATGTTCGCCTGTTTGTGCAAAATGTCGTCACGTACTGTAGGCTTGGAAACTGAAGCTGCGGCACTAAACATGTCTGTTATTTTTGAACATGTTGAGGCTTCAACCTCTAGACTTTTTTTTTGCCCGCAACTTCTCCGCACCACCCTTGCCCTTGCGCTTTTGTTTATCCATCCTAAACAGATCTCTGGCTCTGAGCCACTGACTGCATCTGACACAAGAAACAGAGGGGGAGGGTGGAGCCTGTTAAGAGATGATTGGGCCAGCCCAGTGTCAGTATGGAAAATGAACCAATGGGCCGCTGTCCCTGCTTTATGGGCCGGTCGTTGGCCAAAAAAACCAAAAAAAACCCAAAAACGTATTACCTATAGCCTACCGACCGGCCCCCAAGTGCGTCGGCCCACCGGGCATTTGCCCGGTATGCCAGATTACCAGTCCAGCCCTGCCTTCCGCCAATAACAAGTCCAGAAGAGGCGCACGATTATCATTTAACCCCTATTCAAGTTAGTGGAGGGCTAAACTGTAAATTAGCTTGCTAAGCCGGCAAAAGTCAACACAGTTGTCGCTGTAAAGCTACCGCCAACTAGCGTTTTGGTGGTGTAATTACAGAATGACACAGAAGTATCGATGCATGGCTACCTGCGTAGACTCGACGCAGAAGTATAAATAAGGCTTTAGCCTATGATTCACAGGCTTGTAACAGCCTTTACAATGACACACTGATTGACTGACAAACATACACACAAGTTAGTGTTAAATTCAAATGCATGGGGCATTGTTTATGTTTTTATATTGAATTCCGTAAAAATGCAGTGGCATCAGTTGGAAAATCTCTAACTAAGACGCAAATCAAGTTCACTCACTCACAGGAAACATCTGAGACAGTGTAAACAACTTTTAACACTGTCTGCATTTGTTGGCCAATCAATTTTCTCTCCTCACCATAACGGAAGTGGAGTCGTCTGTGATCTGTCTCTGTGAAACAGATCCTCTCCCTTAAATGGCCACAAAGCACAGTGAATGAGCCACCCTCAGAATAGATCCTCAACCTTTCTCCCGCTCCATTCTTCGCACCCCTTAGCTTTGAACCCCAATCAATAGTTCTAAGTGTAACACAATCAATAGTTTGGGTATTGCTTTGATGCCTGAAGTGCCAAAAATATACAAATAGGAAGTGAGGGTCAGGTGGCCATTTTTGCACTTCCTGGAATGGCAGAATGTGATGAATCCTGAAAAGAGAGTAAGTGTACAGTCTACAAGCATTATTGATTAATTTGGCTCCCACTTCGCTCTTGGTTTTCATACTCCATTTTCCCTTTCATTGTTTTTATTCCTTCATTTTCTCCCTCCTCCTCCTCCTCATCCCTCCCTTTCTTACTTCAGTCCCTTCTGCACACCTGATTGGTGTGAGGGATCATCTCGGCTTCACCATGGATGGATGCATGGGTCAATATCTAAAGAGGATTGGAGCTCAAATGAGGGCCCCACTACCTGAGGAAGCAGCCAAGAGAGAAGATGCTGAAAGCTAAGTGAAGCACAAAGCTCTGAAACACAGGCTGCAGCAATTTTGTGAATTTTGCCTGGGAGCCAAATTACAGTCATGCATTGATTTTTTTCTTTTTACCTACCCGATTTCTGTTGTGCCCTCTTGCCATCCCTTTCTCTGTATAGTTTTTATTTCTTTTAATTTTTTTGTTTTTCTCTCAAGCCTTACTCCACAGCGTTTCAAAATTGCATCTTGCTTCATCTTCCCACTGATCCACATAACATATACTGTAATGCTGCCGACAACACTAAAACAATGGCTCTTCCTTTTTAAGATTTAGAGGTCTATTTTGAGATTGAGAGGCAATTTAACACCATCTGTTCCTCCTTACAAAACTGTATTAGAACAGGGAAGCATGTCATATTAAGTGTGATCGCTAACTTGCTTTAATCGATGTGCAATTAGAAGTCTTGGAGGCACTGCAACAGGAAGTGACTTGTTCATTGGAATTTATTGATGTCCGCTACTGCATGTTAATTACATGTGCCACAGAACTTGGTATCTTATTGCTAAATAGACTAACTTTGAAAAAATGACCTTTTAATGCTTTAACTTTTTTAAAATCAAATAATGTGTTTTGTGAAATTTAATGTGAAAAATAATGTTCCAAAAGAAAAGTTTCATATCTTCAGTATTGTTTCTAAAAATGTAAAATATTACCATTTGCTCAATTAAATACACAGTTTGGCAGTCAGCTCATTTGCAGTCTTTCCCAGGAGTTTGATGGAGAGTTGATGTCAGTGTTTTATCTGTGCATACTTGCTAACACTTACATTATTTCAAGGCCATCTTGTCACAATGAGCCAAGTGAGGAGCAGGAACACACAAGCAAGTGGACTCAGACACAGAACGCTGAGTACCAAAGAGCTGAGCAGATCTAGAGGATGTCCAGGGGGCAGGACTGAACCCTATATAGGCTGGCGAAGAGGACAATCCCAAATAGCCTATGAAATGAGAAATAGTAATCCAACATCATTATTAATAAACAGCATCTTAGAGCCCAATACTGTAAATCAAAGCAGGCAGCAAAATGACATTCTGTTTTCTTAATGGCAGTATATAAATAAATAATCAAAAACAAATTTTGGTAAACTATGAGAACCACACTTCTAGCAAACTGCCCAGCAACAGACTCCAACTATACTGTTGACCCACGGTGCTTAGAGCAGCCAAATATAAACAATGCAAAGAAAAAAGGAGAAACCACATAAATCAGGTAAAGTGCTTAATTATATAATTAATCATGCATAGCTCAGCGCAAAATACTAAAATAGAATTGATTACAATGCTAAGTGTCCGTAATTGATTCATATAAGTGGACACAGATAATTATCACCAACCCAATTAAAAGTGAGACAAACAAGTAATCTCATGGAGGAGCAATACTTTCTGTCTCACTCGAAGATGCCAAATAATTTATGAGGATTGTTATTACTCTGGTGGAGAAGCTCACCAGAGGAATGGAGCATGGTAAACCCAAGGGCTGGTTTATGGAAAACTACAGGGCAGGGTAGTGCTTGTTCAGACATGGCTGACATGGTTTTGATCAAATGGCCTTATGTTTCTCCTCTATACTTTACTAAGCCCAGGGTGCAGTGGGAATATGCAACAGTGGCAGGTGAATCAGCGCAAGCATTTGTTTACTTCACAGAAGGAGGAAGGAGAGCTTGACGGACTGCTCAGCATGCAGACCACAGGCTGTGGAGAAACATTTATTTATTCCGTCCAGGAGGAGGCCCAATCCCAGGAGGAGGCACAGTCCCTCCAAGAGTTGTGTGGTGGTGCGCACATTTCAGTGATGTTTGTGTGTGTGTGTGTGTGTGTGTGTGTGTGTGTGTGTGTTTGTGTGTGCGTGTCGGCGTAGTTAAACAATAGGTATGCATGCAAAATTACAAAATTACTATTTACATAGATTAACTACTTTCTCACGCCATACAAACACAAATACCTTGATTATTTTTTGCACCATGACTCTCTCAGGTGTATCATTAGGAGAGTCATCACAAGCAGAGAAAATGGTCTTTCAGATCTCTCATGCATGCGGTATCATTTGAAAGTTGCATCCTGATTTTTCTAATGTATAACGGAACATAATCCAAGTAACAATTTTCAGTCATTCCTTTTCCTTCTGATTTTCAGTTTGTAAAAGTGATGAAATGGGCAAAATATGTATATATACAGTGATGTATAACATACATATTGCCAAATAACTGACTGATTTATGTTGTTAAAATACAATAAAAATTCAAAAATGAGCCATAGGAGTACACCTCCTGTGTATTGTGTTGGAATTAATGTTATCATTGCCATACAGTGTGGTATCCCTGCGTGCAGTACATCGTTTTGCAAGTACATGAGCAAAGCGTTAATTGGTTCTATTTTCAATGAGGGATCTCTAAATTTGTACAAAGAGAATTGTAACACCACAAGTTAATCTGTTACCTCGATAACACTTCAATTGTAGAAGAGAAGAAAATCCTTTCCCCTCGGTATAGAGTGCAGGCTACTAAACCATCACTTAACCCCAGGTAACTTTCTTCCCATCATAACCAAAAGGGAAAATTGGAGATGGGTGAAAATCACCAAGGGCAGAAGGGTCCTTCTAAGCAGATAAATAATGTACTGGTGATGGTTTGAATTCATGGCACGCAGCCAGTGGATAAAATCGTATCACTTTTATTCTGGTTGCAGGAGGAAGTTTGTATCAGTTTCTGCAATCTCAAATCCGGGTGATTAGATTCCTTTAGCATGGCTGGGAGGGGTGGAGGTCAGAGGTTGGGGGGGAGCCAGTGGGGACAGATTGGGGGGGGAGTTGGGAGCACGGAAAGTGGAGGTCAGATGAGCCACGCGATCATAGCATTTCCCCCGCAGTAAATGATTTAACTGTTAAGGTTAAATTATAGGGCATCTGTGGAGTGTCTCTATGACTAAGAGAAGACTATGAGACTAGGGGGGGTCCTGATATACAGTCATCTCCTGATTGGTGCAGAGGTCAAACTGAATAACTTTCCTCCAAATAGCATTGAATAAGAACATCACAGTTGTTACCATTAGCATACAGATTCCAAAATTAATGTTTTTAATGCATTATTATGTAAAGCACTTACTATATGACAATTTCTCCAGTCAATACAATTTTAGAATCACATAAGCAATGACAATGATAGAGTTTGTAGTCAATAATTAACAAATGGGTGATTCTTACATTGAATGAATTCCTTCATTCATCTTAAGGTGGCAGCTGCCGCATCACTACTGATGGGAATTATGGCTCTTTGAAGGGGGCTGGATCTTATTGCTCCGTTCCTTTATGGGAGCCGGCTCTTCATTTAGTACCACTTTTGCTGCTCACAGCCAAAGTTACATTCTTATTTGAAATAAATGTGCAAGATTCTTCATCTGCAATACACTTGAAATATTCTTTCATATGTGACGAATAACTATCCTAGTTGGATACCAAAATAATGATAAAATATGAAACAAAAAATATTTCGGCTCGGTCTAAAAGTGTAATTTGGTCATTGTCATGCATTTCTTTTTCTGTGTGGCACTCAATCCTCCTCTCCATTAGCTGATTTATTCTCATCATGTAGCGCTGTGACTGGCAGTTTTAAACTTTTAAGTCAAGTAACATGACCAGATGAAAGATTCAAAACCAAAACACCCTTCCCCTATTATTTTCTCTAAGAATGTGATTTTAATGTGCTCTTATTTGATATAATTTGATGGTGTTAACTTTAGATAGGAAAGAACAGTGTTTCTTTCAGTGCAATTTCTCCATAACAGTGGGCTTATCAGAGCTTTTTTTTTCTGGAAATGGCTGATTACAGGGGGGGTGGATGAGTAATTCTGCCATTTGCAAAATCATTTTAATGTACCAAACAATACATGTAACACAAAAATTACAACAGATTTACAAACAAATTACACAATAATTACATGTAGAATTACTTACTAAAACCACTACTAGAAACTTTTAACAAATTTGCAGTTTATTAAAGTACAACTTTAATAAATATAGCTAAGCACAAGGTGTTCCCAAATTAGCTAAGTTCAACTTAAGTCTTCACTTTTTATACACAGTAAATGTAGTCGACTACACGCATATTCATGACTGTCAAACTGAAAATATAGTTTTACCTCTGAAAAATAAATTTCATATATGGGCAACATAAACATGTGAACCAATAATTAACACACAATATCATTTCACGGGCCTTTTCTCATTGCTTTTAAAGGGTTTGTTCAAACATGAATGTTAAACAGATCCACTAGAGTTTTACTTCTTGAGAAGTAACTACTTGAGATCAAACTATGATCAACAATATAAAGTGTAGATTCCATTTTAAATGTATTTATGTTTTCCCTCATCTTTATCTGTAAAGGTCTCATATTGTTGTTTCACTATAAACGAAGAGCACTGAGACATGTTTTCCTTTTAGTGTGCCTTACATCTGACTTCACTGTATACATTATCCGTCAGTGGTGCCTAGTGATGAGGGCATACTAAATGTGACATTTGCGATTGCAGATGAGCTTGCAAATCAAGACTTTACTGCCATCCCCAACCAGGGCAGGCACATATTCATTTATTTATACTCCTAGATTGCTAACATCAATCAGAGCTTTATAAATCTTGCCCCTCATCAATAGGCAATCTCCTAATGCATGCGGCCGATCAATTCCTGACTAGCACAGCCAACATGCAAAGCGACTCATCTCTTTCTCTCTCACACGTGTGCGCGCGCACACACAAGCTTCCTCTAATATATACAAACAAGCACATTTATACCCTTTGTGCAAACACACATGGCTTAAGGAAAGGTGCATGAAGGGACCCGTGTTGTATTATAATGATTTAATTAGTATTACAACCAGTAAAGATACGGTCAAGATCACTTGTGGCTGAAGAAGGTAATGCAATAACATCCAAGTCATGGAGAAAATGAGAAGCTGTGAGAAATATATTACTGCTTAAATATATACTGCTTTTTACTGTTTTATCTTGCTTTTAGGGCTCACTGCCACAGGTGCAAATATCTGAAGAAAGGCAAGTGTCAGAGGTGACTTGTTTGACTGGGTACAGTCAGCAATAGATTAACACGACAACAAGCTCAATCCCTTGACAGGGTTAATTCATGACATATTTAAATTTGCCTCTTGTGTTTCAACCTAATAACACTCACTAAGCGCAAAAGCTGTCAGTTGCTGCCGGTATGATTTTACAGTGCCCTTGCCTTTACTGCATGTCACTGCACCTGGCCAAAAAATACATACATACATAACCCCCTGTAAAATATCAACTGCCGTTTTTATGTTTTCATTTAAGGGGGGCAAACCCACATTCACAATCCTTTATAGGGAAAATTCTTTGTACCTAGGTTCAAAGAGAGGAGTTTTAACTCTCGTCCAATGCTTCACGTAGTCTTGAACCTAGTGTCGTACAGGTTTAGTTTCCAGCTGTCAGAAAGCAGATTGTAGATCAGAATATGAATATGCCAACAATAACATAACCTAAGGCAACCAACCAGTGCCGGCTCCTTCCAAATCTCTCAGGGGGGGCAATTGTTGAGATGATGGCTAAGATGACCAGTTCAATGGTCAAAGTCTGCTATAAGACGAGGATTGTTCCTTAGGCTACATACTGTACAGCATTTGTGAACAGCTACATCCTGGAGTTCATTGTCAATGTCTAAAATGTCTGAATGAACAGCCCACAGTGAGGATCAACAGCCATTTTTTAGTTCACCCTCAAAGACCCTTAGGTGTAAAGGCAACTACTTTAGCAATAATGAAAAAAAGAATGACTTTCACAATCATCTGATTTAGCTGTGACAAACCTTTTATTTAGGTACAAAAAAATCCAGAATAAAGTGCAGTGGCACTGGAGCTGATAATGTGCAATAAATAAAATTATTTACAGTTAATCTTGCATTGTAGCTAAGGGACCCGTCTCAAGTAATAGGCTACAGAGATGTAATAATGTCACATATACTGTATATGAAGGTGGATCAAACAGAGCTAATCTTAAATTTTATTTTCATTCTTTATGTTACACAAGACTAATCATATGGATTTTCTTACATTTCTTTAATGTCCCTAAATACTGACATTTTTTAGTTTGCACACATACATGGATACTGGAATGCTTGGAGATGTACAAGATCAACAGGACACTAACTGCCTTCATCAAGAACTCAATGAAGCTGTGGAAAACAAGTCTGGAAGCCAACTCAAAGCCAGTTGCACAAGTCACCATCAAGTGCGGCATATACCAAGGCGATGCACTATCCCCGCTGCTGTTCTGCATAGGCCTGAACCCCCTCAGCCAGATCATCACAAAGACTGGCTACGGATACCGATTCCGAAGCGGAACAATCATCAGTCACCTCCTCTACATGGATCTACAGCAACGACATTGGAATGTCGTTCGGACTAGACAAGTGTGGTCGCATGGTATCGAAAACAGGGAAGATGATCAGAACCGAGGGGGTTGAACTACCAGAAGGCCACATTGCAGATGTTCAGGACAGCTACAAATACGTTGGGGTGCCACAGGCTAATGGAAACCATGAGGAGGCAGCAAGGAAGACTGCCACAGCCAAATACCTACAAAGGGTGAGGCAGGTTTGAAAAGCCAGCTGAATGGGAAAAACAAGATCCGAGCCATCAACACATACGCCCTGCCAGTCATCAGATACCCCGCTGGTGTAATAAACTGGCCAAAGGAGGAGGTAGAGGCTACTGACATCAAGACAAGAAAGCTCCTCACAATGCATGTAGGGTTCCACCCCAAATCCAGCACCCTGAGACTGTACACCAAGCTTAGCGAGGGAGGCCGAGGGCTAGTGAGTGTCAAGACCACTGTCCAGGATGAAACAACGAAGATCCAGGAGTACATCAGGAAGATGGCCCCCAAAGATGAAGGGCTTAGTGAATACCTCAGGCAGCAGAAACCTGAAGGTGAGGACAAGGAAGATGAAGAACCGTCATGGAGGGACAAGCCGCTGCACGGCGTGCACCACAGACAAATAGAAGAAGTGGCTGATATCAAGAAATCCTACCAGTGGCTGGAAAAGGCTGGACTGAAGGACAGCACAGAAGCACTAATCATGGCGGCACAAGAACAGGCACTCAGTACAAGATCAATAGAGGCTGGGGTCTACCACACCAGGCAGGACCCCAGGTGCAGACTGTGCAAGGATGCCCCTGAGACAGTACAGCACATAACAGCAGGGTGTAAAATGCAGGCAGGAAGTGCGTACATGGAACGCCATAACCAGGTAGCTGTCATAGTGTACAGGAACATCTGCCACGAGTACGGGCTGGAAGTCCCAAGGTCAAAATGGAAGACACCTCCAATGAGAATGACCAAGCTAAGATCCTGTGGGACTTCAAGATCCAGACTGACAAACTGGTGATGGCTAACCAACCAGACATCGTGTTGATCGACAAACAGCAGAAGAAGGCAGTAGTGATAGATGTGGCAATACCAAGCGACAGCAACATCAGGAAGAAGGAACACGAGAAGCTTGAGAAATACCAAGGGCTGAAAGAGGAGCTAGAAAAGATGTGGAAAGTAAGAGCAACAGTGGTGCCAGTGGTAATCGGAGCGCTGGGGGCTGTGACCCCCAAACTGGGAGAGTGGCTACAGCAGATTCCAGGTAAAACATCAGAGGTCTCTGTCCAGAAGAGTGCAGTCCTAGGAACAGCTAAGATACTGTGCAGAACCCTTAAACTCCCAGGCCTCTGGTAGAGGACCCGAGCTTGAGGATGACACATACCACCCCACAAGGGGTGAGAGGGGGATTTATTTATATATATATATATATATATATACATATATATATACATACATATATATACACATCATTTATACTCAAATCAGTAACTGGTAATGGTGATCATGGCATCTACATTTGTCTCAATAAATTCTATTATTAGATGCACACTCAGTAGAGCCAGACCTCCCCCGAGGAAGTGTATTGAGTACTGGCTGCGACTTATGATGTTTCACAAGAACACAAGTACAGACAAGAACGCAGATTGAGAAACAGCCAATGAGTTAACAATGACAAGCACGGTATGGGCTTTTCTCCATCTCGTCCATTCTGTCTTTCACGTTCTGCCTCATTCTTAATTTTCAGTGTCATCGGAATCACGTGACTGCATTTCCAAATATGCTGAACCGTTACATAAGTTTTATTTTAACAGGAACCAGAGGGCAGTAGATCACTGTACAGTAAGCATATACAGTATGTAACATGATGCTGTGTTTGGATAAGACCAGGAGGTTTCTGGGAAAGCACTCTGAATGCCTGTCTCAAGGACTCTAAGAAATTTCAGAGCTGAATTAGATGAGTGAAATGTGTCTTTGAGGTTTCTTTTGACATGGTATCTTCCTGGAAATGACAGCTATGATGACTGAGGACAAGAAGTAAAAAATATCAGCATAAAGTGAGGAAAGCCACCCATAAGTCCTTCACTGAGCACATATTATATGAACTAAAATAGTACAGGATGATTCAAGTTGCTACCAAGAAGTACAAAGGACAATCCGAAGGACTTCAGTGGCATCGGTACCCACAGTGAACAAGAAGGCCAAAGAGCTGTAAAACAACAAAACCACACAGAAAAGTTTCATTCTTTACCTTGAAAATGCATCATTCTCCCATACACACATACACAGACCGCCATCTATATCAGTATGAAATTTAACATAAAAGGTGTAATCTTCAACGACTCTCTTTTGCAAACGCTTAGTACTCTTCTTCAGTAAGAAGTCATGTTTTAAGTTTGGCATTTTTATACAAAGTCCACACCTTTTTGCTTATTTATGTAAACATGTAAACTTAAACAGACCCCTCTGACACCGTCTGTGTTTTTATCTGTTTATGCACCTTTTTTACCCCTGACCAGTTTGCATGCAGATAGATAGATAGACAGATAGATACATAGATACATAGATACATAGATAGAAGAAAAAAAACTTTTACCACTTGATGTAATAGTTTTAGAATAAAATCAAACATTTAACCCATTTCTAAACTTACAGGGTTATCAAAAGCCACTTATCCCTCCCTTATAATGTGTTGCGGCCACCAGACAAATGATGACCATCTAAATGCCTACAGTCAGCTGATGCACATCTGCTATAACAAAAGCTGAAATGGTGTTTACAAGGAAAACACATTTAGCTTATCCTGCAGACAAGATAACATGGCCAAGGCAAATATAAACACAAACAAGCAAAGCTGTCCGCACATGCATACACAGGAACGTATCCGCAGACACATACAGACACAGACTAAAAACCACATAGCCCACCCCCATTAACCACCCGCCTTCCAAACAGAGAAGCCAAACAAAGTCTGTGTTTGCAGCGCTCGGCTCTGCCTCGCAAGGCGTGCAGTGACAGATTTACCATAGTTGGCCGCGGCGGTGCCCTTGACTGCCCCTGCCCTTTCTCGTCCGCAACACAAAGGCAATTATCACCTTGTCTCTCATCAGACAGGACCCCACTCATTCAGCAAGCCCACCCTCGGCACTACAACTCGGTGTAGATTAATTGTCAAAACAACGGGCACAGGCGGCTCCCAGCACCTCCTGCTGGACATAAGCTAAGGAGATGACATCATGTTGAGTTATTAATGCTGACATTAGCGGAGGCAGGAGAGGGATCAACATGACACTTTTGTTGGAGGATAGAGCCCAGACCCTTACTCCGCAGGTAGGGATGGGAAATGTCACTTAAGCACAGAGAATGCTAATTATGTTACTTAATTAATGTTTTTTTTGTCACTTAACATTTTTTGGATGCCAGCCAACAGGACATGTAACATGGATCCTCATGCAGGGTTTTGCAATGCCATCCCCAGTGCTTTAATCCATTGTACCTGGGTATGAGTGTTTGTGTGTATGTGTGTGTGTGTGTGTGTGTGTGTGTGTGTGTGTGTCGATGGGCTGTAATACCTGCTCAGGTGGGCATCGATGGTTAACAGCTGACAGACTATAGCTTTGATAATCACACACATTCGGGCGCATGCACAGAACATGGTGTTTGGGATGCATGTACACGGGTCATGTGGAGAGGGAGGATTCCTGTTCAGCTGTAGTAGGGACTATGTTTGCATAGACAGGTGGCTGCAAAAGCAGCTGCAAAACTGGTCACTCTATAGTCACAGCAGAAAAAGCAGTACTAGAGACAAACTCGTATTTTTTCTTCAAAACTGTCATCGTTGTTGCTTAGTCAACCTGCTGTTGGCCTTACTTGCTGCAAGGACGTGCACAACAAACGCTCCAAAGGAATGCAGGTTACAAGGGGTAGGCGTCATGCCAATATGTGGTTAAAAACTAGTATAGCAGGAGCTTTGCGAGCAGTAGATGTGCAAACATACCATCTAAGTCACCCACAGGAAAAGCAGAGCCCCCATAGAAACAATAACACAAAATTCCGCTTGCTTCATTCACACCGACTTAAGAGTCTACAGCCACGCTAGCAGCTCGGTGAAGTTGTAATACATAGAGGTGCTTGGAGCTAAATTCTAACATAAGCATGCTAATGTGCTCACATTGACAATGCTAACATGTGGTTGTTTGACAGGTATAATGTTTATCACATCATCATCTCAGCTCTGGCTTCCCACCAAACAAAAAAAAAGTGAACAGAATGATAGTCCTAGATGAAAAGTTGAGGGATTATTAATTTGTTACAATAAAAATAAAATTGTTGTCTGTTTGTTTCAGACAATTCACTCAAATCCCCAAATGTCAACCTCATGCTGGTGCTAGAGGAAAAGTCAGGAGATCACCAAAGTCAGTAGGTGCTATTGTTTAGCCATCTTCAAAACATGTTCCAAATTTAATAGCAATCCACCCAATACAGAAATTTCACTCTGCACCTCAATGCCAGATCTTAATGGAGCTCTGGTGCAGCATATGCTCCTATATAACGTCTTTCACCCACTAACATACTTACAGGTAAAAAAAAAAGAAACAAAAAGACTTTTAGTTTAATAAAGCATAATTTTACCTTTTTCAGTTTGTTTAAAAGATGCACATCGTAACAACTTTCTTCTAGGCTGGTTTCTGCCACATCAGTAGCAGTCGGAGGCAATACTCATCTCCACAAATCAAAAATAATGAAAAGCAAGTGTCAAGCCCGTAGTCAGTTCCATGAATCACAAATAAAGTATTAATACAAAAGTAATTACCTTACTAATTGGCGTTTCTGCTGACATTGGAGTGTCCTGTGCAACATCCCCTCCCACTGTTGAGAGTTATCATAGCTTCAGAGATGCATGCTCGTTGTGGCCCTGATGCTCTTGCCTAATTTTTGCTGCACCTGTTCTCTGAATTCTTCAAAATGTCTGATCTTCATGAACCACAAATGTTGTTTATTTGAACAAGCACTGGATGCAAATCGAGAGCTCTCCCAGTCAAACGCAAGATCTGTGTCAACCTCTGCCAAGATTCTTCAAAATAATATCACAGTACAGTTTGACATTTTCTGAAAGTTCTCTGTGCCTCACAGACTCATGTTTGACAGAATGTAAACCAGCCAACCGAATCGGGCCACATGGGCTCCATCTGAAAGGTCAGGAACTCCTCACAGCATTCGCCCAATCAGAGCTGAGATGCAGCTGTCATGATTGGAGGAAATAGAGGCACGGAATGGTGTAGCCATGGGGCAACACTACCTAGAGCGGTGCAATTATAGCACCAACACAGTGAGACTGTTAAAAGCTAATTCAGCCTCCTGGACAACACAGGGCCAACCTGCTAACCTTTTGTGATTGTACATAAAGAAGAATTCTTGTCTGTGACAAGTGAACTTTGAGCATCAGTCTTGATGTGGTTGTTTTATATATATGGTACATTTTTGACATTTTGATCGCCATAATGCTGCACATGATAGTACTGATGGAACAGTAAACAATCCAACCTCACACCACGCAGTCTGAGTGCTGAGATCATTAAGTTCACATGCATTCTAATAACAGCTTCTTTTCAATCAGTCAGTTTTGATTGGTTCTGTGAATAAACAGAGAGCTTCACTCTGTCTGTCTTCTCCGACATCGTGCCACCTTAACAGAACAACACAATTACGGATCACTTCTCATTAGTCTGTGTCCAAGAGGGGACATGAAGACACACACAGTTTGGTTATTAGCGTCTGCCCTGAACAAACTGTCCCTGTGCTGTCACTAATAATCCATGGTCATAATCAAAGGTTCTGATTATTTGTGTCACAGTTGCTTTTAGAGTGTCTTCCTGTGTCACAACAAGTGTCTTTGACATCATAACAATCTAGAGGACAGAACTCAATTGAGTTTAACTTGAGCCTATGGCAACATGTTAAATATCCACAAAAAAAAAAGAAATTACTCTTTCAGCCCTTTAAATGGCTATTACCTTTGCATTCCATACTGATTTTTATTATATTCCCACCTGTCACTTTGTAAGAGTGAGAGCAATTTATTTTTCAAATTATCAATGCACAAGTTCACAAAGACATGAAACGGCTATGGAACATTGAACTGCTATGAATGATATGGACGGGCTAAAACGTTAATGAGCATAGAAATCACACTCAATAGGTGTCCATTAATGCTTTTCAGAATCTAAAAGCCAACACAGCAATGAACATTTTGGCACCTAATTTTTTATTTAGTATTGCCTTTATTCTTTTGATATATTTTTTATCATTTGGTTTGGTTAGTTTTGTCACATGTTCTGCATTTTGAATTATGAATTATGTTTTATTAGCATAGTGAATCTACAGCTGTTACGCCAAAATACAACTGTGGATATTGATGTACTTTAGCTTAATGTTGCATCCATGTCCACAGCCCTACATAATGGTACTTTGGCATTAGCTTACTTTTTTTCTTTTTAACAAATGTCTGCATGCTGGCCTGTATGTTTTTGTGGAATATCACAGCTGTCTTTTGGTTGTTGCTTGTCAGATTTTCTAGGGACTGCGGTTGAATCCATATATCTGGTATATGTTACCTTCTATGAACTTCTCAGCTGAAATTACTGGCTAGAGCAGCTAAATCAACTTCTGAAAAAGATATTCTTGAACAGCTTGGGACACTGTTAATCAGTCGTAGATTTTGTTTTACTTTTGTCATGAAAAAAGGTCATCAACAAATACCTATCGTTGCATTTGTCATTGACATCACAATCACAAAACTGGCACATTTGAAGAAATTCATAAAGGTTTAAATATTAATTGATTTATTTGAAAGGTCTGTATGAATACAACATCAAGAAATAATGGTTTAAATAAACAGTTTTACTCAAAGTGTAACCCGCTGACAGGGCATATTGCATTTTAAGCTTAATTCATAATACCCAATATGACACAATGATAAATTTAGCACTCTAATGTCGCTTCAGGGAATCAACAGCGATATCCACTCTGCAAAAGCTTAAGTTTCCCGGTTTCCTCTTCCTTCTCCCTTGGGCCAAATTTGCGAAAGCGGGTCATCCCAGACTTCATCTCCTCCCCTTGGTAGAGTAGTCTTATTCATCTATCATAAAGCCTCCCAGAGGATTTCCCTGGCAATGTAAATTGGGGTTCTCGAACAGCCAGAGTTTAGGAAAAATGCATCTCATGGCAAACTACTCCTCTTCGCTCTGCCTTCCCTCTCTGTTCTTTCCCCGGCCCCTTCTTCCTTATCTGTCTGCTGTTTTATCTGCTCACCAAGGTCAGACAGGCTTGAGGCGATCAGTCCAGATAAAGACAGGATGTGGAGATGGGGTTGGGGGAGGGGGCGGTGGTGGCAGGGTTGAGGCAGGGCCTGGTCAAACGGGTCATGTCCAGCTGTTGATGGTCATATCTAAATAGTCCTCCAGACAGCAAGGTTCTTTTATATTTGAGTCACATTCAGGCTACACATCCTGTATGCACTGAATTGAGATTATCATGTTGTCTTGCTGGGTCACACCGCATTTATTCCATTTATCAGGAATGGATATGATTTGCTGTTTGCTGTGGTTTATCTCATTTCATTTCAAGTCTTTCAGAATCTTTGATTCACGCTGTCAAGGAGAGACAGAGAGAAACAGAAAGTAAGGAGCAAGTGAGTTAAAGAATGTTGAAAGGAGGGAGAGCTGGAGATCTTGTAACACCTGCACATTCCCACACAGGACTCTGGGGAGAGATAGTTACACCACAGAGACTAACTCATCTCCCTGTTTCTCTCTTTTCCATCTCTTCTGCAGCATGAAATGGATCAGGTTCGTGAAAGCCCAAGGCCCAGATCCCTTCAATATCCTTTCTATGTTCTACATTGTGATCTTGGATTGACTGATTCACCCTTGGGCAACTGTGGGGGGAAACAGCAGATCAAGTGTGTTCAATGTTTGATTGATTTCACATTTTATCATCAAAATTATTGAAAGGCAGTTTTCAGTGCTTTGCGCAATCATTGCCTGCATTTTCCTTGAGATGTTTCAAGTACTGTTTTTTGTTACTGTTCTTCAGAAAAAAGTGAGTTGTTTAGTAAAACAATTGCCTCACTTGACTTAAGTTAGGCCTATGAGAATGCCAAAGCAAAGACAATAAAGAGCGAGGCATGGTAGAAACTCCCAATAACGCAAACACCCAATACACAAACACAAACATATTTCTTTTCCTCCCTCCACTGAGGGAATGGGAGCTCTATTAAATAATTCAAATGGCTGTCCTAGGATGCCAATCAGAAATACTACAGCCATAAAAGCCATGTCTATACTTGGTGCAGCGTGGAGGCCCTGCAGCAAATGAAGGCATTATTCTTGTTATCCTCGGGAGGATGGAGCAGCGCTAGTATTTCTCCTTCTTCTGCTTGTCGGCGATTTATTTCTTTATTTATTCTCCTGGAGCAAGGAGAGATGTTTAGGTTTTGAAGCAGGACATATCTGCGGGGGGGAAGCGACTGTCAGCCTACTTTATCCCCATTTGAATAGTGCCTCTCTGCTTGCTCCAAGGTGAACCACACTCTGTTGGAAACTGGGTTAGTAGAAAAACTACCAAGGCGGCCTTGCAACAGTAAGCATGCAGAGCACCCTACCCAACACCCACCCTTTGTTTGGTTTGGTTATCTATGATATTAAAGGGTAAATTATTAATCATCTAGGCTGTGTTGTTTCTGTGTGGATGTTGAAACCTTTATGCCTGAATGCAACATGTCCTCATCACTAAACAACTAAATCAATAGATAATCAATAACTCCAAACTGGCATACATGACCATTATCAGTGACTCCAAATCAACATGCATGGCCAAAATCAATGGCTCCAGAACAACATGAAAGTACCAGTCCAGCGACTTTCTTTATACTATAAATATGGAATGAACAAATGCAAGTTATGTAAGAATAATAAAAGAATATAGAAAAATAATACAACTTTTTGCAGAGAAAGAACAACATGGCAGATATTTACATGTGTCGAGGGTTTGGGTCGGTTGGGTGGTTTATCAGTTGTGTCCTATGTTTTTATGTAGTTTCTGGGTTTCACCTGTATTCTGGTTTTGTTTTTCTGTCTGTGTTCCTTGCTTTTGAATGTTTTATTTTGTGACTTTGTTCCTTGTATGTTTCTGTGAGCTTCATGGTTCCTGTTTTAGTTTGTAGTTTAGTCTGTTCCAAGGGCCTTTCTTGTGTTCTTGTGAAACTTCATCTTTTGTGGCCCAAGTACAGTCCCAATACACAAGTTTGCATTTTGGCAAGAACAATTGGAATTCCGGGAAGTGTTCTTGACACGCCCATTTTACCGAGGATGCATCAGTTGGTAACTTGTGTGAACTTGACAGCAGAGACATCCCAGCATTCGTTTCGGCATTCAAGTGAGGGGCTGAAAGAAGCTGAGAGAGAGGCCAACAACAGAGCGGGTTTTACTATTTTCATACGTTATTTCATCATTAAATCGACTTCTGAGAAGTTTTGAGGCGAGAAATCAGCTGTGTAGATGTCGAATATTGGCAGTTTTACTAAAAATGATCAAATCGAAAATGTGCTCGAACATTTCCGGAGTTGTGATGCTCCGCAACCGTCAACAGGGGGAGCTAGCGAACCAGCCCGCGGAGGGGGACGAAGCTAACAAGCTGGCCAGTCAGCTCACACAGCCTTCAACAGACATGCAGACCAATGCAGCAAACACAGCAGAGAGTCCGGCAACAACAGCAGAGTAAAGACCCACAGCTGTAAGATAGTTTTAATGTTCATACCGCTGTTCTGTCATTACTTTCTGAGTAATTTTGTAAAGTTTTAACTTAAATCAAGAGTCATCTGGAATATGTACAGCAAAATTAAAAAAAAAATAAACCTAAATTATTATTATTATTATTATTATTATTATTATTATTATTATTATTATTATTAGACATTACATTGTTAGTGTAGAGTTGTGGTCACAGTATTTGCTTTTTATTTGCTTTTATACTAGATGGTGATGGAGCATGTGAGGATGGACTCAGGGATGGTGGTGTAGAAGTCCACCAGGTGCCCAGGAAGTGGAAGAGTCCACAGTGGTGACGGTGAGGATGGGGCTGGGTCTTTCTAAAGTCCATTGCCATCTCCACTTCAGAGCGTTGAGCTCCGGGTGGTTCTGCCTGCACTAGGTCACCAGATGGTCAATCTCCTACCTGTAGGTGGACTCATACCCACCAGAGATGAGCCCAATGAGGGTGGTGTCATCTACAAACTTCAGAAGTTTGATGAACTGGTAACTGGAGGTGCAACGTAGCACTCTAATGGGTTTGTAGTTTTGATTTGTCTGAACCCCCTCCAGAGAGAAGTGGTGTCATTTGAAGAGAACTGATATTTTAGTCTCTCTGAGTACAGCCATTTAGCTTCTCACACCTCCTTGCTAAACCTGTACTTTAACGCTCTGCACCCGGCCTTATTTCCACTCCTAAATGCCTTCTCCTTTTCCAGCCTTAGCTGTCTGAGTTTAGCTGTAAACTAGGGTTTGTCATTGTTATAACTCGCCCTGGTCCGCAATGGTACACAGCTGTCCTCACAGGAACTGTTGTAGGACGTCACAGCATCAGTAAAGTCATCCAGACTGTTGGTAGTAGTGCAGTGTGGGGGACAGCATGAGAGGCACTGCTTACTGTAGAAAGGCAGTGCTTCAAAGTGTTCTCATCTCTGGTTGAACACTTTAGAAACTCTCTGTATTTGGGGAATTCTTGGTTGAGGTTTCCCCTGTTAAAGTCACCAAGAAAAATAACAAGGGAGTCCGGGTTTGTCTGCTCCCCACACAGTATCTGGTTAGCCAGCATGCGCTATGCATCGTGCACGTTGGCTTGTGGTGGAATGTAAACACTGACCAGAGTGAATGAAGAAAACTCGCGAGGGGAGTGAAATGGTTTACAGTTAATGATAAATATTCCATATCAGGAGAACAGTGATGCTGAATCACTGTCACGTGGGTACACCAGCTAGTGTTGATATAAAACCAGACACCACCACCTTTTGTTTTGCTGGAGAGTTCTGTGTCGCGGTTTGCTCTGTATAGTTGGAAGCCAGCCAGCTGCAGCGTGGTGTTCGGCATCAGTCCACACAGCCACGCTATCTGTGAAGCACAGAACAGAAGATGAATAAAAGTCTCTGTTTTTCCCCACCAGCAGCTGAAGTTCGTTGCACAGTGAGCGCACATTGGAGAGAATTTCCGGTAGAGGTGTGCGGAGTCCACGGTGGCGGAAACGTACGAGCACCCTAGCTCGTTTACCGCTCCTACAGCGCTTTACAGCCTGAACAACAGCGAGTATGCCCTTCATCAAAATGTCCAATAATTCCACTGATGACATGAGAAAAGTGGGAAATAAATCCACTGGAGTTATTCTCCTGTTGTTCATGAGCTCTTCCCTGGTGAACAAGCTCCGGGAATCACAGCCGAAATGTTTATGTGTTAGCTCAGTTAACACACAAAACTTTTCCATAAACAAAACAAAACGGAGGCACCGATACGCAGCAACATCTTGGATCTCTATTCAACAAAACTTTAAATAATGTCAATGTTGACATCCCTGTGTAAATGTTATGTGTTTGTTTGATCCATCCACCCCAAACTCCTCCTTTGCAGACATTATCACACTGTACACTACATCACCTGTCTTCGTCCTTTGTGTCCTTTGTCCTCGTCATACGGCCTCTAGAGGTTGCATTCTAACAATAAATGTAAATACGGGTTGTAATATCATGCAGCACAAATGACCTATAACGGCTGTGTTTCTGGTGAGGATTGGCTATGTGAATCAGAGGGTGACAAAGGAGTGCTTCGCACGTTAGGGTCTTGTGGTTTGACCCTATTGATGAAACCCTTGGCATTACCTGTCATGGCAGCGCCCCGCCAGTGCTTCCAACTTAATCCTCCCTGTTCAAGATATTCTCTTGTCACGCAATAAATTTCCTCTCCAGTTGTTCTGTTAAGCATTGCTTTGAAAAATAAAAAATTCTCCCTGATATAGTCCCCATCCACAAATTGAACATTTGCCAAGAGCTGTGTGTTGATTCGTTGACTTGTAAGGAAAAATTTTCATTAGATCTGATTTTTTCCAAAACCAGGTTTTAAATATCTGCAGACATGCCACTGCTTGTGGGCCTAGCATTTTGTTGAGAATTGCTGTGCATGCTGGCAATATAACTGACTTGGCAATCGTGTGGCTTCTTTGCCTTAGCTACAATCTCGGCCACTAAATAGCTATCCTCCAGTGCTTTATCTGACACTTTTGCACACTTCATCATCACTTGCTCTTGTCTATTGTGTTGACTATTTCAAAGAGTTATCTGATTCTGGAGCCTTTCTTTTCAAAAACCGATACCTGCTAGTTTGTGGGGTCACCAGGGTCAGTGCAATGTTGGGTTCCGAGACCTCGGAACTTCCATGGTTCCATTGTACTTTTTCGAGTTGGACGTCTGAAAAGTTCTCTGATGATGTATGATTACTATGAAATTTTAATTCATGTTATTATATCAGGATATTGTTTTTGACGGCACCCCTGACAAAGCCAGACAGCACCCCAGGGTGTCGTGGCACCCCGGCTGAGAAAGGCTGCCAGAGAGAGTCTAAGTCAATCCCATTCCGGTGGAAACAACCACAGGACCTTATTTCAGACAAAAAATCTTTATGATAGCTAATGGCAAGAGACACCAATTTTTTGATCCTATTTGAATTGTGCTCTGAATTACACATATGATGTGTGTCAATTTAAAATATACATTTGAAAGCCTGTCTGTCAGGAAGTCTGTGGCGGGGGCAGGGTGGATGTCTGCATGGAACATAGCTGAGTTACTTTGCTAGTTATTCAACAGTGCAGTATGTGGTATTATTTTTCATTAATTAAGTAATTTGGTGCCATATAGCATAGTAAGAATGTCTATGGATCTCACCTCACTGCACAGCGAGCCACTAACAGCAGCTTTATGGAGCAAGCTAGCTGCTGGGTGCTAGTCAACAATATTGCCAACCAAATTCATTTTTATGTAGTTTTTCCGTGTCTTTTTCACACGTAAAGATAGCTATATCGTTACCTGCATTTATACACTGTTGGAGGAGCCGGGGATTGAACCGCCGATCTTTCGATTAACTGCCAACCCGCTCTACCTCCACAGCCACCCCCTTCAAATGAGGCTCACAGTTTTTCTTGACTGTCCCTCGGGATTACAGCGCAGTAAAAAACAGTAAAAAAAAACACAAAACACGGCAACACTTACAGCTTCCAAATTTGAAGTCGGGTCACATACAGCCCATGGCGAGACGTCCTTAAACTGTTACAGAGCTTTTTACACTTGTGGAACTTTTTTCATTCATTTATTAATTTAAAGTATGAACATTGCGCTTGTTGTGGTGCTTGCCATCCTCCGCAGTAGGCTTGACCAATAGCGCAATTGTGAAATAAGGTCCCATTGGGTGGAAGCGGAAGCAAGAGACTCTATTGCCATTAGTGTCATTTGAAATAAAAACAAACTTTTGGCACAAGTAGATATGGTAGTGAACACCATTTTAGTTGTTTTCAAAATTAAATGCATTTTTATGCTTAACAAACTGCTGAGGTATGATGTAGCCTAAAGAAAGAAAATTGACAATAATGAAAATTCTCAAATCCGCCTATTTCCATTGTGACAGTGAATTTTAACTAGACAACATTTAATAGTCAAATCATATTGTGGTGAAAATGTGTAATACAGCCTACAGATGAGTAGGTGGTGGTGGAATACAGGAGGATGACAATGATGTGAAAGTGTTGTGATTATGGGGGAGTCAGTGGTACAATTTATATATTATTTTTATATATATATTATTATTTGTTATTACAAGATATCACCTGTATTACATTATTGATGAATTGATTTTTAACTGTGACACAAATGAAATGCTGCTGCACTGCTACAACTATTTTTACTTACATCTTCAACTAAGTGTCTGAATAACTCAACCAGATAAAATAATGCAAATTTTATTGTTTTAATTTACCAACCTTCGTGGTTTTAATTGATCAAAACAAACACAATGTTATTGTTAAATGTTACACATTACTGATGGCAGAAATAACAGTATATTAAGAGACAGCACTGTTTCTCCTGACGACATCACATATTTGTTGAGGTTGCTCATGCAGTTGCTGCACTCTACTGTTAATCACAGAGAAAATGGAACAAACAGCACTGAGCATGTAAACTGTCTCCAATGAAAGTTATTATCACATACTGTCATTTATATGCAGATGAAACAAGATTGCACCGAGCGTGTACTGATTCATGAAATTTATGGGTTTGGGGTTGTTGTTGTTTTTTCGTTTTTGTTACTACTCCTCTTTGTTCACTGATTAATAATTTATTTCAAATTTTATTTCCCTCAGTTGTCAACAACCCATGGCCTATTGGAGGGACAGAGCAGAAAAAGCTAAAATCTAAAAGGCTTTTAGGAAAGATGTTTTTCCCCACTTCAACAGATAGCAAGCAATCTGATTCTCTATGGTGAAGCAAGCTTTCCAAAGCCCAGGAGTCCATCTTAGCTGTGCTAATAGACGATTTAACCACTACTCTCCTTGGCTTCCCAATGCACCTTTAAAATTGAACCAATCCCCTTACCACCAAAACCTGCACTCACTTATCCATTTGGTTACCTTGAGATGATGTCACTCTCTGTCTAGGGAGTTTGCACACAGCCATGTGTATGTGCGTGTGTAAAAGAAGACAGCCAAGGTCATTACTCATTGATAAGGACCCTGTGGAGCATTTATGTTATCTCGCCTGCCTGGGGACTCCCCAGAGCAACCTCTACAATTAGCCATCTACCCCTTACTAATTTTCCCAGTGACAACCACCCTGACCCAAGTACTGTAGATGAAGCGGTCAGGGATTGAGCAGATGCCAAACAATGACCCCCCCCCCCACACACACACACACACACACACGTAACACAACAATTTTTATGTCTGAATATGCATGTCCTGTCAAAATTGACTAAGTATACTGACTGATGAATTTCTGATGATTTCTATAAGAGTGACACACAGGATGAATTATGCAATATTTTCTGCATACTGGTTGCAGGCTGTAAGAGAAGTAGTGTTGTCTTTGACTAAGGAAGTTCTTAGTTAATTTAATTATTCAAAGTTCTTGTAATTTTTAACCCCGATTATTACCTATTAAACAATATGGACATAATTTGCTTTCAAATACCTTTCCCCCATTGAAATATATACTAAAACTTGTATAACTCACATACTAAACAACAGTCTAACCTGTCCTGCAAATAAAAATGTTTATATCTGGTCAGTACCAGTGCTTACAATCCACTTATTCGGTTAACATTACACGGCATATTAGTACAGAGGAGAAAGACTCTGAGAAAGTATATATAAATTTCATCGAGTTGCTCCTACTGTGTTAGATCATAGAACAAAGTTGGCCCAGTAGGACAGAGCTCATCCCTGCTATGTGGAAATAGAAATACTGTCGGGGTAATCTTGAAACATTTCCTTCCTTCTGAGGAGTAAGACCATGTGTCTGAAATCTATGTGTAAGTGCAAGGCAGGACGATAGTGTGACTGTTTCAACACAGTCCTGTGGTATTTGCTTCCTTCCTGCAGTGCAAAGTGCTTTAAAAGTGGAAACACTTTTGATGCAGACATTGAAAGAACTGACCTATGCTGAAGTGGTTCACTACATAGACTAGTCTGTATTTTACTGGCATATAAAGGTAAACAGCCGTAACTAGCGCCAGTAAGTGGCTTTAAAAGTTTTGTTTGCAATTTAGAGGTCATAACTCTAAAAAGATTCATATCATTTATGTAAATTAGACTCATAAATGCAAAAATATGTTCAAGGGTAGAGTCTAGACACAGTCAAGAGACATCATTCAGAGTCTATCTGTAATTCAACGCACATTGTGATGTTAGACTGATTTTTGGTGGGATCAAGGTGTAACATTCAGAAATCATACAAATGCAAATATTGGTTTAATGGGAGAATTTGCAGATCGTACAATATTCTACTTCAATTGTGTGATTCTAATGTATCCCTTCAACAAAACATGATTAACAGTTTTACATTTCACATTTTCTTAGTTGGTCCCCTTTTTGTGGTTTTCATAATCAACTTTTTATATTTGACAAATTTGTATTGATGATTTAATTTGAGCCACAGGAAGAAACTCCTGTCAGATTCTTCAGAGGCCAAGTTTGGTATTTTTCAACCTGGACCCCAATGTTTTTGTGTCAATGTCACTAATTGGGACAACATTAAAACTGCTCTAGTATAGTGTGATCATGTAGGCAGCAGGCAGCAAGTAGCAGTGAAACCGGCCTGCAACGTAATTCTTTCTGGGTAATTGCTCACCGTCCAAGTACATCCAGTAAAGTGCTTGTTTGTGCTGCGGACAGGCTCATATGGTTATTATAAGTGTCTGACAACATTATAAAAAGGATCCCTACAGAGACAGACCTTATTCTTAACTTGCTATTGTCAAAGCTCTATTGACAAAAACTGTAATTTTACCAGATGACAGGAGTTACTGGTCTACCACTGCCTAGGTTGGTTAGTTTTTGTTATTGTCTAACTTTGTATTTTTATTTGTTCGTGTTATTGTGTGAATTTGGTGTTTTAAAACACAAGTCACACAATAACATAAACTAACGGATCGAGGCAGTGCTAGACCAGAGAGAGGTAAAATTATGTTTTTTGTCAATGGAGTCTGGTAGCTTTGATAAGGGCGATATAGTGACCGTTTCTAATTAAACAAAAAGGATCTTACTCTATTAAAATAAGGTCTGTCTCCATAGAGATCTTTTCCATAAAATTGTCAGACACAAAATCTGAGCCTGTAAGTGGCAAAAACAAGCACATACTTGGGGCGGATTAATTTGCAGCCTCATTGTCCTGCTACATCTTCTTTGGACATGTTATTTCCTTTATATTTTGGTCACATCTAATCATCATCATCATCATCCATTGTTGTTGAATTAAAGTTACTAAAATATGCCAGATAAAAGTGACTAAAGCTTTTATTTTGTATTTGTTATTTATGTTATTTTTTGCTGTGCACTGGCCAGGTCTCTCTTGAAAAGAGAAATTTTAATCTCAGTAATTTCTGTAGATGTTGTGGTCTCACTCACTTGATGTGGCTCCTTAATCTGAGTAAAATGTCTATCTTTATTTTTCCAGACACGCACTGTGCCAATTAGCTAATCATTATTGCAAGGCAGGTGGTGCACTAATACAAGATAATAACACACCTTGGGCATTCAGAGCCACCGTACTGCTCAGGGCTTTTCAGCAACATTGCACAGTACTGCGCAGGCCTAATTGGGTTGTGGAAACAAAAAGGACAATGGCATTATTGAAAAGGATCTACTGTGAAAATAGAGAAAAGGGAGTCTGTTTCCACCCCACTTTTTTGTTTTTACAGATTACAAAGAAACAAATCAAACAAATGTTAGTGTTACAAGGTCTCAGGTGTGAATGGGGAGCACGAATGTTAAATTTGGTGTTATCGCTCTCAAACTCCCTCACACTGGTTACTGGAAGTTGAACATGGAGCCTCGTGGCAAAGAGCTCTCTGAGGACCTGAGAAAAAGAATTGTTGCTCTACATAAAGATGGCCTAGGCTAAGAGAAGATTGCCAAAACCCTGAAACTGAGCTGCAGCACAGTGGCAACAACCATACAGCGGTTCAGCAGGACAGGTTCCACTCAGAACAACCCTCGCCATGGTTGACCAAAGAAGTTGAGTGCTCAGCGCCATATCCAGAGGTTGTCTTTGGGAAATAGATGTATGAGTGCTGCCAGCATTGCTGCAGAGGTTGAAGGGGTGGGGGGTCAGCCTTTCAGTGCTCAGACCATACACCGCACACTGCATCAAATTGGTCTGCATGGCTCTCGTCCCAGAAGAAAGCCTCTTTTAAAGATGATGCACAAGAAAACCCGCTGAAGACAAGCAGACTAAGGACATGGATTACTGGAACCATGTCCTGTGGTCTGATGAGACCAAGATTAACTTATTTGGTTCAGATGGTGTCAAGCGTGTGTGGCGGCAACCAGGTAAGGAGCACAAAGACAAGTGTGTCTTGCCTATACAGTCAAGCATGGTGGTGGGAGTGTCATGGTCTGTGGCTGCATGAGTGCTGCTGACACTGGGCAGCTACAGTTCATTGAGGGAACCATGAATACCAACATGTACGGTGACACACTGAAGCAGAGCAGGATACGTTGTTTTGCATTTTTTTGAATATGCAATAAATGTCTTTTACAGTAGTGGCATATGTTGCAATGACAGCTAAAGACAAAACTGTCATCACTGTTTTCATTTATAAATAATTTTTAATGCAAATTATTATTGTTATTATATTATTATATCCTTCACGTACTTTCCCCATACATACACACATAAATTGTTTTTTTCTGTAGCGATACCGAGCTTGACAGGACTTTTCCATGGTAACTGTGGTGCTTCCTGAAATCTTCTGTATCCTTTCTATGCACCACAATGTACTGGCTGCACATGTTTTCTTGTGTCCCATTTCCTGACTGTCAGTCCATAAATACATTTCATGAATGCATAATGAGGGAAGGATGCATGCTGTCTCCCACTACATGCACCTGGCAACAAAATCAAATCCACATTTAGAAAGGAAAATTTAGGCTTTGCCGGACAATTTCTTTTAGGATTCCTAGATGACTTCGTCCAAGAGATGTAACTGTCGTAGCAACACAGCGTCATGATTTCAAATTTGACAGCAAATGTTCGTCATTATTTATTCTGTGATGCACAATTCTTGCTCTTGTTATCCTGAAAGATTTTAAGTTCTCTCGTGACGATCAACACAAGGTGACATTTGAGGCTCTGCTATCAAAACACAGATCCCACATGCTTTTCTCAAAATAACATTTGACAAGTGAGGGATCCAGGGGCGAGCAGTCACTTGCTGTCGGGGAATACTTGTGTCTCGGCAAATGTGCTTTACTATGAAAGCAAACTGACAGTCAAGAGTGTCAAAAGTAGTTTGCTTCCATTACAGTTACCCCCCTCCCCCCAAGTCACACATCTGGTATTTGTGGAAACAGCATTTAACACACTCTCTCATAGAGACATGGCGTCTTTCTTTCATTATGTTAGCACCTCCGAAGGGCAGGATGCTGTGTTTCTGCCCCCATCTTTGACTGACATGGTGGTTATGAGCAATGATAGCTGCCAGGGCTCCGAGGGAGCATCTAAATGAACTGACACTGGCAGTGTGAAGACACCTCACGCCAAATCCACTGACAACATTATTATACTAAGGACTTTATATAGGATGATGAGGCCTGGAGAATCAATGTGATTGATGCACGGCACTCAGCACATAATTCCTCACGTTTTATTTGCGATTCTCGCTCAGAAGGGTTGTTGTGACTGCTGCTACTTGGAGAGGTGATGTTTCTGAATTATGCTTGCTGGTTAAACATTTTCAGCTGTGCTATACAAACAGGACATTAGAGCTGCACAGGAAGTAAAACATGGTCCAACGTCTTGTCTGACACCAGTTTGTAGTCATTTCAGGAAATGTCATTTGTGTGCAGCCAGAACTAGTAGCACAAGCAACATAGCACTTGGAGTATTGGGCTGTGCCAGGGCTACAGTACTCAAGTTTTTTTTTTATTATCTTGGACTTGGGGGTGTTTTGACTGGTCTTGGCCTCCGGTCTCACCTAGAAAGTCTTGTCTCAACAGAGTTCAGTTTTCTTTTCTTTCTTTCTCTCTCTCTCTCTCTCTCACTCTTTGTGCTCTCATGCCTCCCATGTTTTTATTTGCGAACCTCCCCCTGCCAGCTTAACCACAGAAAAAATTCAATGATATTAGTAACACCACTATCATCAAAACCAGTAGTGGTATCATCAAACATTGCTAGCGTTAGCAGTCTCCTGAAGCAATAACACTAGCATAAACATTGAGCTAACGCTTCTTCCAAAGCACATTTCTCTAAATATCTGACGTTCTAAGGTAATAACTGAATCTTTAAGCTGTTTTATTCACTACTAATGTAAACAAAAAGTAAAGTAAAAAATGTTGACAGAATTTCAGTGAAAATGAAAGAAAGTGGACTAAAAACTAGGGGAAGACCATGGTTTGAATAAGTGCTAAAGGTTAGGGAACTGGTGGTGGTTTGGGTTCAGATGAGTTACATTGTACATGGTTACAATAATAACCACATAGTTAATGTAATGGAATGACTGATCATGGTTTTAAAAGGTTCAAAGTTCACTTGCAGTATGAACAGTGGTCTCAACATAAGTGGTCTTGTCCATAGCCTTTGTTGTTCACAGAGATTTTGTTAGATAGTGGACTCATCATCAGCATACAATTGTAACATCCACAGCGGTTTCAATTAAAGATCCATCAGTACTTCAGGGTTTTTCCATGTGCGCCCATGTTATTGATAGCTTGTATCAGCAACAAGACAATTGTGCACAAAGTCAAACAAAGGAAACACACACTAACTGAATGAAGCAGTACACAGAGATTCAACCTATCCTCTCCTTCTGAGAAAAAGCTGACACTTATTTTTAATCCCATATTTGAATGATGAAACAATGATTACACAATATTTCATGTTAACTTCAATCTAGGAAGGTCAACATTTTTATTAATACTAAATCCTTTTTCTGTAATGCTTTCCCCACTCTAGTCAAACATCTGTGTACAGTGAAGCAATGCCACACTACAGTGCCCACATTTTTCCTGCCATATGTCCTTCCCAACTGTTGCTTTGTGTAAAATCTACAGCCAGAGGTAATGAAACATGCAGTTTTTGTAAATGAAGAGAACAGCAAAGATACCAACAGTTTCCTTTTGTTTTTTGGTCTTCATTGTTTGATCAGTCAGTATTTGTTTTGTCATTCATTTGCTTCATGTAAAAAAATAGTAGCAGAAACTAATAAATAGAAATTAGAGTGGAAAAACAGTATTAATACTATGAAAACAACAACACACACACACACACAGAATCTTACTAATGCAAGTTAGCCTGAGCTCCACTTGATACAGTATATACATATTACATATTATACGTATTCATATTTTTAAGGTAGAAGGAAAGTAGATGGGAAGGGATAAAAAAAGAGAATTGTATGAAATATATACTCTAAGGTTTATTAGGCTAGTGTGCAATCGCAGGCTGCTTGCTCAGGGAAATCTGTGTCCCCGGGCTATATCCCATCCCCATGGCTGCTCACAGGGAGATATTGGAAGAAAGAAAAGGAGGATGTCTGTGTGTAAGCAGGGGGTGGGGTGTTGGGAGTGTGAAAAGGAGGAAGAATGAAGCAGCTAATACTTGAGATGAGTCTCCCCTTAATGGAAAATCTTGTACATAAGTGGTAATGAGTTTACTTATTAGCAAATCACGATGGTGCTCTCCTCAATGCATGAAACCGTGCCACAAAATCTATCAACCCACTCAGTAATTTAGACTGAGGAACAAGAAATGCTCAAGTCATTCAGGTGTGTCAATTAAGCAGAGCTAAGAATAGTTTTATGTTGTATGTTTATGTTTACTTTCACAAGTAAATACATATAAAAATTAAAAAATCACAAGAATTAGTTATAGAAGAATAATAAAGACTATGTGGCATTTAATTATTTACATGTGCATAACAAATCTGATATGTTTTGTGCTATTACACTTGAAGGCAAATTACATGACACATACAGACCATCAATAACACATTTATCGCAAAAGCAAATTTGAGTACATTTAAATAAAACAGTTATAAGCCAACAACATTAAACATGTGCACATTTGCACTTTCTTAGATATTTCCTCATCTTCTTAAAACAGGAAATTATTTTTCCAGAGCAACTTCCATTATACATGGCACTTTTTGGTCACAAATAGTGCTTCTTGCTGCATTGTTGTGTATAACAACACGCTATTTCCTTATTCCTTATTTCCTTTCTGCCATTCTCTCACAAGTTTGATGCCGAAGTGTGCGACTGTGTGGGCTGCACCCTTGGTTCCCATGTCACATACATTTTCCACAATCATGGGACAAGGGCCAGGTAAATATGTCAATTTGTCGCCACAAACATTATTCAAAAGTACTGAACACGTTTGGAATTGATGTTGCCAGTTCTGTCTCGATCTGCTGGTTAAAAAAACCTGTGAGCCCTTTTACAGTATTTCTCTCAATCCCCTTTCCTGAAGACCCTCACCTCAACCTCCTGGTAAACTGACCTCACCTGTTCCCCTCAAGCCCATTCCAATTTACTCCACCATATGCTTAGCAACAGCTATTGAACAGCATAAGCATATAGGTCATGAATAACCCAGTGAGTTCATTCTGTCTTTTCCACCCCAAACATTTTCTTTATTTATTTATTTGTTGTGCTTGTATATAGGACACAGCAGTCATTGTTAAAGTGATCAAGTAGTAATGCAGGTTTTGCCTCATGTGAGACATTTTAGGTGATATCTTTGCTAGGTTCTGCTGCATTAGAGCTGCATTGCACAGCAAGAGAAAAAAATGTTCTCATAAGTCACTACCCGTGGAACGGCTGCCTCAATATATAACTCTTGCAAAATGTAATGGCTGTATTTCTGCATTGACTTGGAAGTGCACAAAATGTGCAGGATTGACTTCAATAATGGATGGAATCCTAACCGGACATCACCTTAATCCTGTTTTTCTGTTTTCCTGCCACTTTCATCTCCCAGTTTGGTCATAACCCATTTCACTGCAGACTCCCTCTTCAGCCTACATCAGTGGGGTCACAAGATAAATTTAAGGGGTTGCAAGAAGATTAACAAGAAAGGAAAGCTGAAAAGGAAAACCATTTATGCTGCACAAAGATATGCATATTTTTGAAGACTTAAACTTTTTGAATATTCTAATATTTGCTTTTCTTCTTGTAAATTAACTATTCATTTTTCTTCTATAGGACTGTCTCAAAATGTATCTAAATTTTATGTCTTAATGTCTTAATGTCTTTGGTCAAAAGCCACAAATGTTGGGATCTACTGGTGTCATGGTGTAGGCCGCAGTGTGCCTCTTTTGATAAACACCATTTATGTATCACCTTTGTTTCCATGTGACTGAAGTGCCACTCGCGTGATGATCCCTGGACCAGCACAAACTTCTCAAATTTGAAGCAAGTGGAAACACATAAATTTGTATGGTAGATCATACAGAAGTTACACATAAGCTAATAGAGGAGTACACACACACACACACACACACATATATATATATATATACACACACATATATTAAGTAATCCATACAATGAATAAAAACACAAAATCTATATTTTTTTTTAGGTTAAAATTAGACTGTTAACACACCATGATGGTGCTGAGTTCCTTTTCCCTTTTACACCACACAGACAGGAGGGAGGATATTTTAAGGCACAAACAAAGCTTGGGGTGCTTAAAAAGTAGTGCAGCATAAATCAAATCCTTCCACCTTTATGAGGAGGCTAAGATTACTTTCTTTGAGATACCTCAGCTGAGTCATGTCAAGAGAAATTAGTAGACAAATGACCAAAAATAGTGCTGAACAAGTAAACACTGTGACCTGTGTCCCAAAATGAATTTGGACATAAAACAGGTCTTGTAGAGTAGAGGAAATTTGCCCTGTGGCGTATGCCCTTCTTTGTATACAATTCATATAAAGGCTAATATAACTGTGTCCTTGCAGTTATTGCTTTTTGGTGTCCTGGGTGGTTTTGCGTCTGCAACTTGCAAAAGTGATCTTGAAAGCATAGGTAAAGGTTCATTACTGCCAAATTACGGATACTTTTTTGATCTGTTTCTCTATGGGGAAAATCATTGTGCCCCAGTCACAGTGTGTTTAATAAATATAATTTATATTTGAATCGATTTTAAAAATATCTATATCTTAAGTCCCTTTTCCACTGGATGGTACCAGCTCAGCTCGCCTCAACTCTTCTTGCCTGTGTTGGTTTTCCATTGGGCAAATCTGGTACCTGATATCTGGTAGGTTTTTTGTTATGACAGCTGAGGCCATACCAGAAGGGAGAGAGAACCATCACTATTCACTGCATTATTATTGCACATGCCAGACGGTTCTGAAGAAACATGTTTAAATAATTTAGCCAGAGATTGCGAGATAGTAACTGTAACAATACTCTCTTTACTTTATGTTTATTAATTAAACTGTGTGTCGTGTGGAAGATCATGCAACAGCTACACGGAGTGGGTACTATATTAATAGAAAATGGAAGGCGGGGCACCAAAAGAGACTCCAGTAGAGGTGAGTCTCACCCTTGGATCAAACAGGACAAGGACAGAAGAAGTTTCAGTCAGCTGTCAATTTGAATATGCATATGAGCACCATACTGATTAGCCTTGTGTTGACTAAACAACAGTTTGATATTTTGGAAAATATGCTAAATTGCTTCCTTGCTAAAAGTTAGATTAAAAAATCAATAGGTCTTTCATATCTGTCTGTTAAATATGAAGTGACGGTCAGGAGACAGCTATCATAGCTTAGCACAAAGACAGCTGTGTCCAAAGGTAACGAATGAGTTTTTTCTACAATAACTTATGGTTCAAACCTCATTAAATATTTTTGAAGGCAGCTAAACATTGTTATATTGCACATATCAACTTTGTTCATAGCACTGCTTTTCTTAGAAATATTAGACTAGCTACTATTGGGTAACAGATGGTCTAATGTGCATGTAAAAACCCCACGATAGTTATATCACCTAGAGGCAACATAAATTACTACTGTGCACATCTTCGTCTTTCATGTCAAACATGCTTGTTTCAGTAACATAGGCAGTAGCACTGTGCATCACCTAAGTTCTTTTTGCATGTACAATGTGCAATATCTTCAAAGCATTCGTCCATCTGTTCAGAAATATAGAGGCTTTCTATGTCAAGCCAATTTGTCCCCATTGTAGAGAAAATCATGACTGTGAGGCAAAGCAAAAGCAAAATATCAATCGCTTACCAGTGCAGCTAGAGAGAAGAAAAAGGACTTGACAGCATCAGCACATTCTTGCACCGTGCTGCTATCTCATATCACGCACTCATCTGATGATTCTGATATTGTAGATTTCTTTATGAAATAAACATAGTGTGGAAAGGAGTGTGATGGCCTGAGACAAGATTCAAGAAGCAGGCACAGATTTGATCACACGCTTAAGGAAAAGCAAAAAAGGCAAACCAGATTGGATGGCCAAGACAAAATAATTGGACTTGTGTTGGTAACCTGAATGGACACAGACCCATTTATCTCCCTGTCTGAAGCAAGGGAGAAAAATCTCAAGCCCAGAAAGGTCACAGTAAAGAACCCTGATTGTGGAACCATGCAAACTGTTACTGATGTAAGAAACAACTATTGTCAGGACTATTGTCAGGACTTTCTCTCATTTGTTTTGACCGTAAGGATGTTCACTCATCCTAGGGTGACCATATTTTCAATCATTAAGTATACCGCATGCACACATGCTTATGCACACACCATAGGTGTTTTTATCAGGATGGCGGACAATTATTTCAGCGCTCAGCACACCCACCAAACACCATGGACACAGCATGTTTGTTGCCAGTACATTTCAGCATTTTACAGATATTTGTTGGGACTCGGGACACCCAGCTTGAAACCGCTTGAATCCCAGACAAACCCAGACGACTGGTCACCATATATTTTCCATTATAAGGTTTTCCCTTTGTTTATCATGCTGCTAATCTAGTTAACTTTGTAGTAACTCTATTTATGCAGTACTTTTAAAACAGAAAGTGCATAGTGCTTTTTTGTAAGGAAAGGAGAAAGATTAAAGAGACAGAGAAGGTAGTATCAAGAATGTATCAATGAGTGAGCGAGTGAGAGAGAGAGCAACAGTGGTCAAGTGAGATAGTCACTTAAAAGAGGGAGCGACACGAGCGAGATTGCTGGATTCTTTGAATGCAGCCAAAGCGTATGCTTCTGCCCTCTGCTCTTTGACTTGATGCCAACCATCTGACATAAAGTACGCTTTGGCCCGAATGTGGAGATGGTCATGGCGCAAAACTGGTAATGGAATCGCAAATAAAGAAATATTATGGGGGCTCTAGAGGAATAGATACTGGATCACCAAAGTTATTAGAAGCCATTGTCCTTTTTTAGAATTATTTGTAATAAAATGTCTGTACCAAAAAGGAATTGTCAACCTTGTGGGAAAATCAGGGGATCAGTAAGCATGCTCCTCTGGACGACATGAATGTCTGAACAACAATTTATGGCATTCCATCAAATAGTCAGTTAGATATTTTAGACATGTCCAAAGTGGTAGGTTGACTTTGGTTAAAAACAAGCTACATTAAGTATGCACCCACTAAATAAAGGCTATAAAATCAAGAGAAACTAAAGCAAACAAATTGGTATCAAGGTGATTTTTAAAGATAAACTGTCTTGGTCCTTTTAAAAATTGACTGTCGCTTGAACATGATCAATACAAGCGAAATAGCACTCCAAAGACATATTTCTGGGTTCAAGTGGATTTTACTGTCCTCTTGTTTGGCCACGAGAGGCAGCACTGAAGTACAGGCATCCTTTGGGCTTTTGTTTTGATTTGGCTCATTCTTTTTTTGCTGGATGTTCCGGGGACCTTGGTACCTTGGTGTTGATTGAGCTTTCGAGGACCAGATTGCCTTGGAGAGAAAAAAAAAATGAAAGAGCAGTCTTGTAAATAATGTGATCTACACTGGTCCACACATACACACACTATGTTCTGTTCAACAAGGTTACCCAAAACTTTAAGTTACAAGGCATCACGGAAAAAGAGAGACAGATTTGAGGGAAAAGTCAGAGAGGAAGATAGTGAAAAGTAAAGAGAGGAGAGATGCAGATGAGAGGCAGAAAGGGTGAGAGTCAGTGGAAACTGCATGCCAAGCTTTGTAAAGCACCAGAGATGAAACATCGCTTTCCTCATAAGATGATTATGTTGTTAAATGAGATATGGCAATACTCTTGTAAGCGCTTAATCCAAGGATCTCCAGCTGCCATGCAAATGTAGCAGATGTCAGCAGGATGACACAAAGCCGAAGAATCAGCGCCCAAAATTCTCCTCATCCTCCTCCACGCCTCTGTATTATTTAACAGGGAGGCTTGCGGTTGCTGGAACTCATTGTACTAATTCTGTTCTCATATTCAGCGGAAGATGTGGCAAAGCACACAGCTGGTCAAAAGCACCGCACGCAAAACTGCTTTTGTTTTCTTTAAGGGAAAAAAAAGAAAGACATTCTCTGAGAAGTAGCCAAGCTTTAAGGCTTTTCTGAAGTTGCCTAAACTTGGTAATGCTTGGATGTTCGAACCAACTTCTTAGAAGCAGTTTCTTTCTGAAGTTTCTCTGAGCTTTGCAGTGCTTTCATGCAGCTCTCTGGGCATTCCCAGGTGGGATTTTAGGGGTGGGTGGACCGAATCGGAGTGGATTTCCTTGGGGGACATTAAAGTAAAATGTTTGACTCTAACCCTCGGGATTCACGTTGATGACATCATGACTATGGAAGTGCGAGTGTGCACCACTCCAGGCCCATTAAATCAGATAGCATGATCATTTAGTCTAATTAGCCTTCAGTCCCACTAATTGTATCTGACTGTCGACTCCAGAGAATATTGTAATTCCCTTGAACTGGTTAAAGTGACTGTGATGGGCTATGCTTGCACTTGTTTAATCGCATGTGATATATTATTTATTTTGCTAATAATTAGCTTTCCTTTAAATAGCAATAGGTAAAGAATTGCTGAAGAACTGTACTTCATATTTGTACTCTCTGGGGCTTAGTATTTCTATGTAGTAGTAGTAGTTCTATGTGTCCTCTTTAGTTAGAGGCATCTGAAAGAACTGCATCTAAGCTCTCAAAGCATCATTTAAACAGGATCAGTTCTCTCCAAATACAAAACAAACGTAAGATCTGAAACATTATATGACCATACTGTACATTGCGATCAAGCTTGTCAAATCACAGTCGTCGAAAACATTTACTATTCAGTCTACCGGGAGGTGCTTTTTCCATGCAAAATGATGTCTCTAACTGCCCCTTTCTCTTTTTCCTTCCCCTTTTCTTTTATCATTCATTTTTTCCTGCTCCCTTCTGCGGCTCACAGAGCTTTGTGCTCATGTTTGAGTTCTCAGTGGCTGACAGGTTGTCACAGATAATAAGTTTTAATTCCCCGTGTGGGACCAAAACTCACTTGCCTTGTAATTTCCTCATAATTTTATTCCCTTTTGAAGCCCTTGAATGTAGATTGGTGAGATGTCAGTTATAAGTGTGGTAAGCTGAGATAGTAATGTATTCCACTGTACTAAGACTGGACTCTCTCTCAAATTAAAGGGAATAAAGTGCATTCTTTTATGTTTTAATTTGAATCTAACATGATATCGTTGAAGGTGCATGATCAATGATAGTCTTTATTTTATTTTTTAAGTCTTAGCTTCGGGTCATTTAACCTTTTTTCAATGAATACTTTATTATTTCGAATTGGTTGATCAGGACAGACATACAGAAAAGAAAACAATATCAAGTCACCATATTGTGACGACGGTGCCATCTGTACAGTGAAACAGTGTGGTACTGACTCTTGTGAGTCATGTGATCTCACTCCAACCCCTGATCTCCATTTGTCCCAGCGGTGATGTGTCTAAACGCACCACAGCAGGTCTGATGGACACTTTGCCTTGAGCTCCTGTTCACCCCTTCCACCCCTCAATGCCACTTTCTCCCGATTCCAGAATAATGAGCCTTTCAGAAATTCAACTCAGGGATCTTGGCCCAGTGGTGTGCTCGGCAGCCCAGATTTCTTGCCTCTTCCCCCTGCTAAAGCCCTCGCTAGCCCCGCAGCTTCCAGGCCGCTGAAAAATCACAGCTCTGTCGGCCAAGTGTGGCCGCTGTTTCAGCAGGATAAGTTGGCCAGGGGAATATTGTCTAAGTCCCCCTGAATGTAAACGAAGCACCCTTTGCTGTCACCCTGGATGCCTGGCCTGTCTTCTGTCTTGGATGGCTGGTTAGGCATTCTCCTTCCTCATAAAGGATGCAGCTGTGCTGTATAAAAAAAACAAAGATGGCTCTTCTGTATTTATGCCCAGGCCTCCCCCATTCCAGCACAGAATTGTCACAGTAAGGTTCAGACTTTCTCCTAACCCTGCGGTTGGAAAATCTGCCTTGTTTTACAGCCAGCCAGAGCTGGAAACCAACGGAGAAACAAGAACGTATCATCTTCCACCTATACCCAGAATAATCTACTGAGGACATTTTTTGTCAGACAGGTGGATTATTTCAACAAGAACTGATTTCATGTATTCAGCATTAGTGCCATTTTCTGTGGGCTCTTTACTTATGTGTCATGGGTGCTCCATGGTGATTCCCTATGGATCCCATGTGATGGATGCTCTTAATGAAGGGTGTTAATTTAAAGTCACCTGCAGGCTATAGCCATTCCATCCATAAGGCTGCATCATCGCCTATCCAATGTTCTCTCCACACTGACAGAGGAAGGCCCAGGGAGAAGTGAGGAGATGGAATTGGATTTGAAGCTCTGAGGCAGGTAATAAAAAGCAACACTCCCACACACCAAGGAATGTGATTTCCCCAAGTACCGCTGGCAGACATGTTGAATTTCTTGCTGTAATGTATAGGCGACCAAGCTATTCATAACACGTAAGGCCCTGGCGAGTACACTAGCTGAAGCTTGTTTTCTCATTAAAAGAGCCTTTCCTGGTCAAAAATGCACCGGGTGAACTTTCATCAAGCCATATGTAATTTACTTTCATTCTTTCATTACATACAGTAGCCCCACGTTAAAACGTCTTTGGTTTCCATGGTAATGGCTTACTGCACTGAGCAACCATTTCATTAGAAAAGTGACATAGAAGCCTGTTATGCGTGCGCATGACTAAATGATAAGGCGGAAAGGTCCTATAAAATCCAAATTAATAATTTTATTCATAAATTCAGTGTAATTTCCCCCCTGTTATGCAGAAGGGAAGCACATGATAGAATTTATCATGGCACAGGAGGATAGATGTCTTCACTAGTGCAGTAGGGATACTTTAACTATTGAATATACATAATAAAATTGTAAAATTTAAGTTGTGTCAGGTCACAAGCACTTGTTCGCTTGAGCCACAAACTTGAAAAAGCGGTCGACATGCCAAAATCATGCCAACTTTGAACTGGTCACCAAAGAACCATATCCGGTTACAGATGCTAAGAATGCCTAAACTCCTGCAGGATGAGCTAAGTCCCATTTTAGATTGGGAGTGCAGCACGTAACACAAGGACAAAGCAGTTATATGTTATCAAGAAGGATTCATTTATCTCTTGATGATGAAGGTAAAGAAACACGATGTTCATCTTATCCGCAAGTAATCTAAAACTAAAATTTATTTTCAGCTGGGTTTTCCATTTTTACTGCAAGACCCTGCCATGCAGTTTGGTCAAGACATTCATGTGTCCCTTATGATGAAAATTAGTACTTTAAAATAATGTAATGTACTGTAAAATTTCTAGTTGGTCCCATACTTTTTTTTCTTATAGAATGGATACTGTAGGCTACTTTGTGTTTTGTGCTAGTTAGCAAAAGTCAGCATAAAACATGTTAAACTAATATGGTGAACATACATAGTAAACATCATACTTCTTAAAAATCAGCTTGTTAGCTATTGTCATTGTGATCATGCTGCCATGCTAACTTTAGCCTTTAGCTAAAATCTAGCTTGGCTGTATATGCTAAACAATACAACCGCAGGTGATGACTGGTATGACATTTTGAAAGATTAAGTAATAAAAATTATAATTAGTCTCGACTAAGAAATATGTAGATATGTTTTCAATTCAAGGAGAGTAATAAGAAAGACTACATCCATGCAGATAATTGGCTTGTGTGTTAAATTATTGGAAGAAATCCTCTTCAGAAACATTAAACTCTGCATGTTTAAGTTAACACATTCTGAGAAGATAGTGGTCAAAAGTGTTAAGCAACAAAGCCTCAATGCTTCAGAATTGAAACTGTGTCAGCTTATTAAGATGTCAATTCTGCATTTATTGTTTGTTCTGTACCGGGTTTTGTTCATTGTCAGTTACATCATCCAAGGCTTATCTTCCCTGAGCGCCTTTAGAAGAACATTCCCTGGAGGTTCACAGATGTAATGAGCTGAAGTCAATCAACAGAAAAATAAATACCAATCAATCCTCTCTTTCACATGCTTTTTTGCTACAAATCTCAGCCTACCTTGTGCCAGAGCTGTAGTTTAATCAATCTGAAAAAGTGAGATGTGATAAAGCCATGCTCTTTACACAATACAAAGCCTCTGGATGCAATGTTGAACATGGTCAGAAGCAGGTGTCAGTCCTTCCTAAGCCTGACCTTGCGGAAAGGCAGCATATTTCAATTTCCCCTTCAGTAGTACCAGAGTGGTGTCCAGAGAGGGTTGGGGAGACGTCTGTCTCTGCAAAAGGGCCCTCAGTAGCTTTCTATGCAGGCCAGTAGAGCAGCAGGGATGGCCCTAGGCTGTAACTAAGCCTCATGCGCGCCTCGCTGACACTGATCCGCCTCCCTTGCATCACCACACAGCCTAAATTAAGCAACCATGGTCAACACGGGAAACGGGAGGTTGAAGAAAGTGGAGGTTTTCACTTTAAGTCATTGCAATGATTTTGTCTTGCTCCCAAGGCATAAAGCTATTGACTTCCTCTGCCAAAAAAAAAATGATTTTCACATCAGCATTTGCATTTAACACAACTGCATAACGTTTCAGACACAGTAAGGAATTTTTTTTGTACCACTTTTAGGTGAAAGAGCAGTAAGTACAGAGCAGCCGCTCTCTCGGCTAATACTCCATTAGACATTTGGTGAAGAAACATCATTAGTTTATTTTAATGTGCCACAATGGAGGCTGAGTGACACTAATGGGGGGGCTGCGTAAAAAATGGTGTCAGTCTTGGCACCGTGACGGTTCATTGAACAGCACATTAGTGCTTAAAGTATTTCAGGTCTAAGTATGCCTTCCTCTCTTGAGCCTATATGAGAGGGGGGAAGGGTCCAAGGAGGCAATTTGAAAATGCGTTTTAATGTTCATAAAACAGGAAAAGTGAGAGCACACATTGTGAAACAGACAACCTGGCGTACAGGCTGGGAATGTCTCAATCCTTCTCAAGCCTAAAGATCCATTAGCTGGAGTGTTGAATGGATTTGCTTCTTTCTGTCCAAATATCCACAGTCAGCAAGGAGGATGTGAATCATAAACGTAACCATCCCTCACTCTATCAACCAAAGTACTTATGTGGATGCCAACACAGCAGAATGTTGTTGTAGTGCGGAGACGGCGGATGTTGCAGCCAAGATTAATGAGCAATTTACAGCGTAATTATTAACAATTCTGGTCATTAAAGCAATAAGATGTGATGAAGTGGTAAAAAGCGCTGAAACTATTGTAGATCCATTGGTGGATGTGGTGACAATAGTAAACCACCTCAGGCCGTTTTACGTGTGAGCTGTATGGCTCCCTTCTCTGCAAAGCCAACTGTCTGCCTTTTAAGAGGTACTGAGCACAGATAGAGTGAGGAGAAAAAAATAGATGGACTTCAATGCCATCACTTTCAAAACATGTAATAACTGGGAGGTGACAGGGGTCAAGTGCCATCACTCTGTCCTCAGCCGAGACAATTTGATACAAAAAACAGACAGACAGTGAGTAACTTTACCACTTGACATTATTGCAAAATAAGTGGTCTCGTCTGTGACAAGTCATGCATCAGAGGCCAGGCTTCCCCAGGGTTATAGCCCTCAGAAAATACAGCACTGACAGGTGAGAATTTCCAAGTTATTATGTAATCATCAAATGAAGGGTCCATTGGAAAAACACCATACAATTATACAAGAAACTTTAGCTGAAGTTCATCATTTGATATTTCTATATACATCTCATTTAGTCAGTGGAAACATTTATTAATTAATTAAACACTTAAACCTGCTCTAATCATTATTTTTATATTAACAATGGATCAATTGATTATGTGCAATGTGAAAAGTGTCTCTACCAGTGGAAAAACCCACAGAAAATCTTCACCAGACTGTAGTTTCTTTCAGCTCCACAGAGCGTTTTAGATACTTTCAGCTCGTTGTTTTGGTTTAACAGCCTGCGTGTTTAGAGTTGATTCATCCTCTCCACTCTATTCTTCCTTGCTTCCAGCAGCAACAGGCAGCTTTTTAACAATTTAGTAAACTCTGCCAGACAGAAAAATTTGCCAACTATCTAACTAACTACTTTTTGGGGTAGTAGTTCATAAAATGTATATGCCATTGTGGGAAAAACATTCAAATATGTCCGAATTTCAAATTATATACAAATTTACAATTTGTGACAGTTGTCAAAGATGTTGAATTTCAAGCAAGGTGAAATGCACATATTGAATTAAAAGAATGTGCTCAGAAGAATGAGAGATCCTGCATATAATTTGATAAAAGTGACAAACCGTACAAATTGAATGCAGAGCGAGAATTAATAATTCAGACCTGCAGAATCGTTCCTGAGACAGAGGGGAGAAAACAGAGGAATAAGAAATATGATCCCTGGTGTCTGCTCAGTTCTTTTCTTTCCTCTTCCGTTTACTTTTTCTTCCTTCCCTTACAGGTTTCATGAAATCTGGGACACAGAGATATGTATGTTTAGAATTCCTGCATGTGTAACTTTGCAAAAATATCTTTTCTTCCAGATGAAGTCAGTGGAGATGAAGCTTGAACGCTAAAATTCATCTTCACTATTAAGATAGGAACAACCTTCATTATAGCAGTTATCCCTTGAATTGCAACATAAAATAAATAGGGTTCAAGTCAAGGTCAAGTGGGAATTGCTCTTCACCCGTTCAGTTTGTATTCAACAAAACACGACATGCTGTCTGGATTTGCGTTGCTTTGACGATCCCATTGAAGCGGTGCCTGTCAGTGCATCCAGAGGGGTTAATAATCTAATCTCCTGCATTACACCTCTCCAAAGTGATTGCTGGAGTGACCTTCGCTATCTCTAATATAACAGAGAGTTGACTTGTTTATTGTGTTCCTCCTCTTTCCTCTTTGCAGTCTATCTATGCTTGTTTTTGATTTGCTTGGCCTCTGGTGTGGTTTACGGAGATGCCCTTTCCATGCATCACCTTGGGTGCTAGTGCTGGTCTGGGACTTCTGTCGCTCCCCCCGTCAAGGGGTCAGAAAACCCTGTGGCTGTGATTGTCCTCTACCTTGTGATGCCAAAGCATCCAGAGGATTAGTCTGCATTTTCCTCTTACCCTCCCTCCATCGACTGTACATTTTGGGTGTGCCAAAGCTTGCACATACACATCGTCTCCATAAACCCTCAGGACATGCTGCTGGGGAGGCCCATGTTCACACTCAGCCGCATGAACACACGCACGCACGACTGTTTTCGCGCCAAGCAAGATTTGTAGCTTTTTCCCTCATGAATCTTGTGGCATTCGCCCGATAAGCTTTATCCTGCCAGTTTCTAGCTGCCTGGCACTAAAATGTGTGTGAAGCCTCTGAGACCTCCTCTATCATTATTCATGAACATCATTATTTTGCAACTGTCTGCGTTCTTTCAATGAATTTTCCCGGCGCGCCAAACTGTAGGCGGCCTCTAGTATCAGCATGTAACACAGATTCTTTTGGTTTTCACTCCAAAAAAATTAAGTATGTGTGAACCATCCTGAAACGTGCTGCTGACAAGCATTTGGCTAAATCTTTCAAACACTTAATCGTACCCCCTCCTCTCTCCCAAACCCTCTAATTGGTTTAATGTACAGTGAAATAGGGTCGGCTGTTTTCTTTTAAACTTAAACTGTGGACAGATCCTGCCTCTCTTGCCGAATGGCTGTCAGGTTCAGTTAGAAGCTTAGGTAGATTGAACAAAAAGGATCCGTTAAGCTGAAAATCCAATCTGAAGTGGGCTGGTAGCAAAGTACTCTTTAATAACTAAATGATGCATGAACTCCAACTATTGAATAAGTCAATGGCAGAGGTTAAAGGAAGGACAATGTACTTCTTTTGTAGTATTAGACTCACATTGGCTATAATGTTAAATTTGCACAGAGAATCTCCTCCAGGCAAACATTCAAAACCACATACAGGCAGCCCATTTCCAGTTGCATTGCGCGGCTTCCTTGTGTTCTGGAAAAGCACAGGGTTCATATCCTTGTGGGAGCCACGAGGTTGCTAAAATGAAGTCGACCTTGCACACTCACAGTTAAGGGAATGTAACTAATGAAGGTCTGCATCAATGAGAAGCACAGACAGTGTGTCAACATGAGGTACCTGAGTCCCCTATTATACAGAAATGTTGTACACAACATGCCAAGGCTTTCCACATTATTATCACCAAGATATTCCAAAAAGCAAGAAAGCAGAAAGCTGAAACATTTAAGTTTTCAAGGGTTGTGTTTAAACCATATTAATTGTAATGGTCTTGTGGTCTCACTTGTGTACTCTAATTATAGCAAATATTCTGACAAGAGTACATCTGTTTTTAAGTGCTAAACATAGCCTATTTGAACCTAAATCATGCTTTCTAGCCATGCTAAATAGTCATGTCAGTTAGCCCAGCACTTTGATCCAAACTGAAATATCTCAACAACCGTTTGACAGATTGCCATGACATTTGGTACTGACTTTTATGTCCCTCTGAGGATGAATTGTAATAACTTTGGTGATTTCTTAACTTTTCATCAAGGGCCATAGTCAGGTCAAAATTTCAATTTGTCCAGTACTTATTTTACCTACTAATCACACTCCCATTACAATGTTGAACTGTGTGGATATTGTTTTTCAATATTAAAAAAAAGAAGATCAAAATCCATAGAACAGAACCAGAGTTATTGTCCTTTTATTCCATGTTTTCCACTTACTGTCAAAACTTGGAGCCTAAATTACCCATTTCAGTGACATCACTTTAGGCAATTTATCAGATTTAGCGCAGCTCCCTCTGGAGCCATAGCGGCTTTATAAAACTTGGTCCATTAAAACAACGACTTGTCTAAAGCATTCTGTTTGTATACTTTATGTATTTCTATTTTAAGCTCTAACTATTTTTTATAACTGTATTCATACATGTGTGACGTGACAACATCAATTGTATCTTGGGGGCAAAGTCTGACCGTAATAGATTCTGGGTAACATACAAGTTAGTGTCCACTTCAGTCGCAACACACATTATACTCAGTCCATTCTTCAGTCATCAGTAAAGTCCGAGGCACACATGAAGCCCTCTCCAAAAAGGTTCCCCAGGCTATACTCTTCATCCAGACAGACTCTGCACACAACTGAGGGCCAGACTAATTCCTGTCCTGTCCCCACTGATTGGGGAGAACAAGAGGTACCGAGAGATGCACTGGCCTACATAACCATAATGAGCTGAGCCGTTCACGTAGATAGTAAGCTAACACGGTGAGACATGTGGCTAAGTTAATAGGAGAGGCAGTGTAACCCAGCCGCAAACCTACTGATGTGGGAGTGGCATGTGATAACGTATTGATGGGCATTTTGCTAATCTCCTTTGAGAGGTCTGACAGTGAGTGAACGGGAAGAGAGTTAGTGCCCTGAGGCACATCCAAGGGCAATAATGAGGTTCCACATGGTCCTGTGATTACCTCATGATTTTCCTGCCTGTCATGGGATGAACATGTAGAACACTGTATAGAATGCCTAAATTAAGAGCAATGATGGTGATAGATTAATTATGCAATTATTCTGTTATCTCATTTTCAGTTAATATGATTTCTATTACACTGTATGTCACAGGCTGTTTTATCTTCTACAGTAAACCATGACTATATTTAAACTTAAACTGAATCAAACTGAATGGGTCTGCTAGTTCAAACAGAAGCATACACATAGCACACTGTCTTAGGAATACATGATATAACAGGAATAATAAAATTAAATAAAAGTTCAACTGACAAAAGTGTTGTTTTTGTGTGTTATCAGTTAATTTGTGTATCTGGAAACCAGAGAAATTAGTTCACTGGTGCAGAACTTGCGGAAATTCTCATTAAATGAAACCAAAACCTGAGTTCCCATTAAGTTATGCATGAGTGCATGTGTGCTTATTTTTTCCTTTTGTTTTATTTAATATAATTTCCATTGCACTGTATGTGTTATGTAGTTTATGTGCTGGTTGTTTTAGTTTTACTACTATGGACCTTTATCTGAAGCTGAATCGAATAGGTCCATCGTACGTGCACTCACACACACATACACACGCACTGACTAGTGCCAGTGTTAATCTGAGCAAATGTATGGCCCATTAGCTGTTTTGTGGCAGTAATAAAATCTCTGTGCATAATTCATGGCTCTGTGCTCTCAGCGACTGTCATGGTTTAAAGGTAGAACAGCTTGAAGTTAACTGCATATCAAATTTAAAATAGGCTATTAAAACAAGTTAATGTAAGGAATGATTTGTCTTTTGAACTTCTGTATGTTACATTGCCACAAGCTAAATGAACAGCACCACAGGTGAAAATTAGTTATGGATATGAAATTTCTCAAAGAAAAGGGTGTGTTCAGTGATTACAAACACAGTTTTAACAGTGTCCAATTAACACAATCACACCTCTGTAAAGATGTTTCCTATTTCTGTCTTCCTAATTGTTCTGTTTTACAGTCTATTTATGTTCACTGTCACTGACTGCCTGCCACTCCTTCCTCCTCTCTTCCTATCTGCATTTCTTGTTATTTGAGGGGTTGTACAGTATTATGTAAATTGTGCGATGATAAAAAGACAGTCTTTGCCTCTGAAATGACAAAACTGCCATGATTCCACCCTTTTGTCTGTGGATTTACTTTATTTTCATAGATGCTCTGCAATCCTCTAAAGGTGGCATAACGTTGTGTGTTAACCAAAGTGAACCTGACAACTATCTCATTCATTTGCAGCCAATGTTTGTTCCAGAAGTTACAAAACAACAGCCTCTTGCATTCTTACATCTCCGGCGAAAACTGTAAGTGCTTGCAAAAAATAAAGTACCGCGTCACCCCGAGGCTTCTCTCTCTCCCTCTATTTCTTTTTCTCTCTCTCTCTTTCTGATGTACACCACAGACAACACCATACATAAAGAACCCTTCTTATCTTATTTGAGCAGTTGCTTTAGGTATTTCTGCAAACTCCAAGGGGCTAGAATTATAAATCACTGTGAAACAAGATGGCAATCAGCAAGTATTGTTGCAAAGAAGACTAATGAAACCACCCACCCTGGTAAATGACCTGGAGATCTGGTGTGATACTGACTCCCCACAGTCACTGAGATGTGATATACTGGATCTCTCTCACGCACAGTCTCCCATGATGTGCCTTGAGCTGGCCAAGGCCAGATAAGGCCACAAAGGCAAACCAATGGGGTCCTTTGTCTGTTTGTTCCATTACGGGAACGCAAGCTTATTTCAGATTTGGCTGGTCTCTGTTTAACCACCACAGAGGACATTATAATTTTATCTGAGAAAGGGATAGAATTGTGTGTTAGCTCTAGCTGGTATTCCCTGTGGTAATTCACATTTAATTGTAAATACATTCTACAACCTTTCTTTGGAATAAATTAGCATGTTTACTATTGTTGCTCTGTACTTCCAAGGACCTCAAAATGATCAAAGGAGTGAGTTTGTTTGAAGAATGAAGCATTCAGCATATTTTAGGTTAACAAGAGCTGAGTTCCCCTCTACAGCAGCCGGCTAGTGTCATATCCCCAACCACCCTCCCCTCATCACATAGGAGACATCTATTTTTATCCTTTTCATTACTATGTTCACAACTTACTATACATGGATATGAAAGCTATGGCTCCCAAACGACATCATTATTAGCTCTGACTGCCATGCTAAATCACCTCATTTATCTCTCATTGGCGTGTCAAGTCTGAGAGAAACTACTTAAAATAACACAACAAACATTAAAGAGTTTTTGTTTTTTTTTAAAGGGAGGTTACATTCCTATAAACTGCAGAATCACACTTGTGACATCCACAGAAATCAGCACCAACCAGGGATTGTGCATGCTGCACCTACATCTACACAAAATATGGCTCCATACGCTGTGAGTAAGCCAATCATTAGCCACTCTCCAATATTGGTTCATTTGCGTAGATTTGTTTACATGAACCTTTAAAACCCTGATTGCATATGTGTTCTGTGTGTTAACCAATTAACAGTTTTCCTGTATTTCTTCAGAGCAGTCTGCAAACTGAAAATGTAATGAAAAAAGTACTGAGATGACACTGTTTTAGTACAATGTGTCGTAGGCAAATAAACCAGGTGTCTCATTAAGTTAGAGGTTAACCAGGGTAATCGAACCACGTTGTTGGGTTTCTTGACTATGAGAATACCATTCAGTTAACTCATGTTGCAGTGTATTTTAGTAACAACAGCATTTGGACTCTCAGCCATGATGGAGTCTTTTGTGATTTAAGAGAATAATTTCATTTTTTGGAAGATATGTTTACTCTCTTAACACTTTCTTGCTGAAAGTTACATATGAAAATTGATACCACTTTCAAATCTGTGTGTAATTGGACCAGGTTAGCCTAGCTTAGCGTTGCAGGGAGAAATAGAAAGCCTGGCTCTATCTAACTGTAAAAATTACATAAAATCATTCTATAAAGATAACATCTCATCATCTCTATGCTTACTTTGCACATAAACAGAAATTTCAAAATAACTTTTTGTGGTTTTTGAGTGGCCTTTTATTGTGGCCAGCCTAAGGCACACCTGTGCAATACCCATGCTGTCTGATCAGCATCTTGATATGCCACACCTGTGAGGTAGATGGATTATCTCGGCAAAGGAGAAGTGCTCACTAACACAAATTTTGACAGATTTGTGAGCAATATTTGAGAGAAATGGGCCTTCTGTGTACATAGAGAAAGTCTTAGATGTTTGAGTTCACCTCACGATGAATAGGGGCAAAAACAAAAGTGTTGCGTTTATAATTTTGTTGAGTGTATGTTCCAGTGTGTGTGCTGTGGAAACTAATTGCAATGTTTGCCATCATAGCCTGTCTTTATTGTTTGGATTACATAGCTGAAACAATAGCTTTTCAAACAGTAAATTACCCTCTCTCCTTGTGCTTCAGTGATTAATACAGTAGTGAAACCAAATGCCCTTCTAATAACTCTGTCTGCCTACATAGCATCCCACTTGGTCTTTGCTTAGCTCTCAGTCTGAGCTCCCACCTTAAAGTCCAACAGAAGATTAACAGGATCATACTTCCAGCAAATGCCTTTTGTGATTTCCTGTGTGTGGATGTGCTTGTATGTGTGCATGCATGTGCTTGTGGCTGTCTGTGTGTGTGTGTCTGTGTACTCAGAAAGGATTAAGATAGAGTCTGAGTTATGGCAGCTGCCTTTAGAGGGAAATGGAGAGGGCGGGATAGAAAAAGAGAGACAGTGATGGAAAGAGCAGAGAGAGGGAGACAGACCTGGCGCCCTGGACTCGGCACTTTCACCGACTTAGCACAACAGTGTGGATGTCACCGACTCTTAAATCACTTCCAACCTTCTTTGAGCTCCATTTACATTTCAGGGAAATCCTCCTGCCTTGAGCCAGAGAAGTTGTTTTACTTAACAGTCTCAGGATACAAATATCAATTACTGTAATGTAGCTCCTGTTGAAGTGTGTGCGGCTGCTGACTGATAGAGCAGCTAATGCAGCCAAAAGTCAAAGCTTTGCTTTCCTGCAGCATGTGTACCAACCTTCACTTCAAAAAATACCCAGATTTGTTCAAAAGGGCATGTTGGTAGAAACAGATTTTCACACGGATATAATGTGCACACACATGTTCAGCAGTTTGTGTTAAATGTGGTCCTCTGGTGGTGAGGGCAGCTCAGAATGTGAAAATGATGCCAAATTTAGGTGAGAATACAAAGCCACTAAACATAATGTAAAAAAGCAAATGTTTGCTTGAATGTAAACACAGAACCCACGGTTGGTTTTGTCCATTACAATTCTAATAAATTTTATTCAAACAAGGCTACCATGAACATGGATCTTTTGACAGCAAAAAACTGCATGACATGCTGGCGATGCAACCGACCGACAACCAGTTGATTGTTTAGGCAATTAATCAGGGGTCGTGACCTCCTTCAAACAACAACAGATCTGATAGAAATTAGGCTGGATACTAAAATAAGTCAGGGGCAACCAATTTGGGTCTAAAATCAGAAGTTTCAGCACTTTTTAGTAATCAAAATGGTGTAAATACTATGTTAAATGGTACACAAAGAGACGACCTTTGAATAACCAACAGTACCCTAATGCATCATCAATAAGAACAACTATGATTGGAGCCAGATTCTATCCATGTACTATGATTGATGGCGTGTGCACATTACAAATCACTCAAGAGTATTTGATTGCTCATTACCATGATGATGGGGCGAGGATGGATCTTAGGTTAATTACAGATGAAGAGTCTAATAAGGGTGCCTCCACAATCCCTCTGTATGGCATTCGTAAGTGTACTTGGGTGTAGTGTTCGGGAGTAGACTGATGACAACTTGTAGTCCATTGACAAATGGACTACAAGACCTACTAAACTGGCATCAAAGAATGCTGTTCACATACAGATCGAGCATGATAGACTTAAATTTTACTTGTTGGATGTAAATGTTGATGTAAACTTTGTAAGCTTGGTAAGAGCTTGCCATACCTCAGTTTCTGTATCTTAATCCTCTGAGTTGGACCCAGCACCATGGAGAGGAAAGCTGCATGCTCATGGATACAAGTTGCATACAGAATGTGTCCCAATCCTTTGGATTGTCCAGAACTGCAAGACTCTTTCTTGCTAGATTTATGTCTCTGTCTCCTTTCTGTGAACTTAGCTGACTTTTAAACAAAATTATTAAAATTATTAAAACTAATTAGCATGTGCTTTTCTCCAATGCCTTTTCCAGTCTTCTGCTGATTGCCAACTGCAGTAAATAAATGTAAAACAGCTGTAAACTCTTGCTGGTTTGTGTGCTTAGGTAATATCAGAAAGCTATGAGGATGCTGAGGCTACTGGCTGTTTTTATTGCTCTGCATGTGGGCAACATCATGGCATTTGCTGGATGCTAATTTCTGCCGCTTTGCTGCTGTCATCTATTTTTGTGCAGTATTTGTATCGGTGTTAATTGTGAATTCCTGCTTGTCAACACTACAGAAAATTTCACAAGAACAATCTGCTCCTAGTCATGAATTTTCGAGGGTGTAACGCGTATAAGTAAATAATTATCTGCTGAATAGCTTACGTGTCTAAGCTTGCTGCTGTATATCAGGTGAGCTGCTGGGCTTAGACTTATGAATTTCACTTAGACAGTATATAAACTGCACTGGCAAATTTGTTTTCTTGCCAAATGGCCACAAAGGCTTGTTGATTCCATGTAATAGCTTGCATGGGACTGTGCATTTAATGTGGTTTTGAAGGGGGCTTATTACCGTGACTCTCATTGTTCTCTGGGCGTAACTCTCTGAATGCCTGTGGGAAGTGACGAAGCTAGAGCCGGCATAAACTCTGTATATGTACTGAAGAAATATAAACACTTTCCATGTGAGTTGGCTGATGGAACTGCATGTCAGCGTTCCCAAAAGGCCTGGGACAAGCTTAAATATCACAATCTGTTCATATAATATGTCCCCGTGTTTATTTTGAACATGTTCTTGTGCTGCAAAAGCAACCTTGGGGCCAACCCAGTTCAAATCCCCATATTTTTCCCCTCTCAACTCGTCTTCATTTGAAACACAATGCTTAATTCCCCAGCTGGTATTGTACATAAATAACCACTCTCCACCTCTCATCTGCCAGAGATGGATGCCACCCATTAATGTGGTTTGTGCTGCTAAATTATTTAACATGGAAGATGAGTGAAATGTGTTGGGTTATGACTACAAGCATAAGGAAGCCCAGACGGAACCTAAGATAATGGTAGAGCAGCGGCCTCTTCTCTTCTGGGATAAACTCTACTGTAGAAAGCTATAGTCTATTATATCAGGAACCCCCCTCGGAGAAAGAAGCTTTTTACAGTTTTTTTTTCTCCACTTAACGAAGCTATGTCTACAAAACTCTGTGCTGTATGCTCGATATATGCATGAGCCGGTCCTTGGTGTCTCGTTCAAACGTGAAACTACCAAATTGGAACATCTCAGCATGCCTGTGAACAATGAAAGAATGTGTTGGAGTTTTCTGAGTGTTTTTTGAACTCTTGGTAACCTTCAGGAATATTGATAAGAGTAAGGAAAGGCAAGACAAGGCAGATTTATTTGTATAGCACTTTCCAAACACTACAGTCATTCAATGTGCTTTACAGACACAAAGACAGTAATAGTGAAAAGAGTGTTGGGGGAATTTTACTCCAAATTGTGGGCCACAAAGGACAATTTTCAACACCTTCATTATCTAGATTTTAGTTTTGATTTGAAATGTTGAAAATATCTGTTAAATATGCAAGGCAAAGTTCTAACAATTTTGATAAATGGTATTTTCACAAAGCTCATTTACACTTGGCAATTTCTGGCTCCCTCACTTTCACTCACCTGTATTTAACATTGTCTGTAATCATTGTCCATCAGGTGACATCACTCAAAGGACAAATTCAAACAGTGTTTAGATTTTTTAAACATGTGCATGAGTTTAATGAATGGGCTTTTTGTTTTGGTGAAAAGCCCATTTGACAACTATAGTAAAACCAAGGTGCCCTGGTTGGATTCATGTTAGGGGCCATTATTTTTGATCAAGTTAAACGGGTTATTGCTGTTGTCACATGCACCTCTATTGTAGGAGATTTTAATTTAAATCTACTTTTAGGATTATATTTTATGATTAAATATTTTGCAAGCATTGTTAACATCCTACAGGCTATAATAATTGTGTTGTTAAAGTTAAATGCAGTAAATCATTTCAACTTCCAGAAAGCTGGCATGGTATGCACTTGTCATAAATGAAATTTAGTGATATTCAAGTGGGAACTTGAAGTGGCCACAAACCCTAATACAAACAACACACTACAGCCATGCTCTGTGTGGCTGTACTTATGCAGCGTTGCTTTGAGCTAAATGCTAACATAACTGTGCTAATATGCACACAATAATAATGCTAACATACTGACCTTTAGATGGTGTGTTTACCATGTTCACTATCTTATTTTAGCCTGCTAATATGTACTAATAGTACAATGTATGGGTTGAGGCTGATGGGAATGTCATTGGTTTGGTAGGTATTTGATCAAAAACAAAATATTGGACACGTTTAAATTGGAATCACAAGCTTAAAGTTTTGTCTGTGGCAACATTAACTGCATCTTCTCATTGGGCTTAAACACAGCTCAGCCTAATAGAGCAATTTTAACTAAGAAAATAGCACAAATTAAGGTCATAGTGCAGTAAACCAAGCCATATCTAAAAGTAAAAAATAACAGCTTTCTATGAGGAGTATTTGATTTTATTTTGTTTCCTGCATCTGATGCAAATCTTGCTGAGCCATTAGCTAAATGAAATGTGACAATGAGCCTCACAACTTCCATTTTATGAACAGAACACAATAGTTTTCTAACCTTTGAGTTTAGTGTTTTTGAAAGCACATTTACCCCAGTTTATGAAGCTCCAAACAACTGGTCAATGTCCAGCATTGACCAACATTTATTACTGTCAAGCACTGTAGTTGATTTTTCACAGTGAAATTTATTAAAACAAGCCAGACCCCAGTCTGGCTTGAAAAACAGTGAACCTTAACTCCACATCTGTCTCCAAACTGTTGGATCATGCTCTGTTTATAATTGAACACGGATGACTCAAAACATGAAACAGCATCCCTTATCAGTCTTGCATTTAAGCACCTGAAAGATGCTTCCTTTGGAGCCGAAATGGATCAGAAATAAATGCAACATTCACTTCATGTGTGGATGTGATGCATGAAACAAAGAACCCGCCAATATGTATCAAAGGAAACATAAAAGTGTAACAACCTTCACTGGGGCTGGCTCCTGCAAACATTCACCATCTGTTTGATGGAATCCTGTATTGGCAAACTCACAAGTCACAACCGAGCCAACATAGCTGTCTCCCAGAATGCAACAGTCATGCTGTGTACATTTATTGTCTTGTTTTTAATAAAAAATGTGCAGTCCTTCCTCCTACATATGTATATGAACACTCCTGTCAAGCCTAGGGAGAACTTTGAAAAAAACAAACAACAGAGTGATACATTTTGGCATCAGATTGACAACAAACAATGCAACACATAATTTTTGTAGGATTCTGGATTGATGTCACACTAACCATTGATAAATATTATATTCCTGAATTTAACATTTGTATGACTTGCAGGGGTCAAAGAGATAGCAGGTAGACCCAAGAAAGGCATTGTTAGTCTGTCTCCTCACCACTTTTATCCTGCTAAAATATAATGATGATTACTGGATTGCCTTTGTTATTTGTGTGGACATTCAAGGTCCCCAAAGGAAGAAACCTGACTTTGGTGGTCCCCTGACTGTCCCTCTAGTGCCACAACATGGTTGACAATTTTGATTTTAACTCAAAATTCCTGACAATTATTGGTGGATTGCAGTTAAATTCTGTACAGATACTAAGTTGTCGATCATAATTGATGGGAAACATCATATTAAAAGGGTCTGGTTCAAAAGCTGTTAATCTTATTAATAACAGGCACTGTTAACACCTTAATCAAAATCTATAACTTTTGCTCTACAACTTGTATGGCAGCAATTATCTAACTAAAGCAGTCTTCCACTGCATGGCTCTCCAGTTGCATTGGTAGCGCCTCCTGTGCCGTTGGACATATCTTTACACTGATTTGCATAACATGCTCTGAGGTTACTTCTATAAGTAAAGCAAGAACATTGCCCTGTCCTAATGCTGTAATTTGACTGGAAATGACAGAGCTTTAATAGTGTGTTCATTTATTTAGGAAGGATAGGAAACAACTGAGAAGCTTTAAATATTTTCACCAATAATTTGTGCTGTAATTGTGAAGTAACCACAAGCAAAGTCCATGTGAACAGTGGCCACTGTGGACACAATCTTCCCACAATATTTTCTAGTCAATTCCTTTAATCATCTTTGGCCTATCTGTGACATACTAAATGAAGTGTAACTGTAACACAGTAGTCAAGAAGTTGTAAACTGACTCAGTAGTGTCAGTCACACAGTATCAGCTAATATTAGCCACATCCGCAAGCTAGCTAAGTCACACGACCTAGTAAGGCTGCAGCAGCAAAACCCCTGTGAACATTAAATTGAGTGATAATGATGATGATTTATCGCTTATGAATGTAACTTCTCAGTTGTGAGAGAAGGAATGTGTTTTTTCTCCTTTTAAAAGGTATGTAGGCATCATGCTTATCATGATTTGGCATTTCCTTCGAGTTAAGTCTGTTAATATTCCTGCCAATTTTAATATCACTATATATCGTATACTGTTTATTATAATGTTTTATTGCTGTACTTTTACTGTGTAAGTAGTGTCTTGCTGTATTTTAACCTGTGAAGCACCTTGGTCAACCTTGGTTGTTTTAAGTATGCTACATAAATAAAATTGATATTGATATTGATGCTTAAAGGTATTTCCAAGTGTGTGTTTTCTAGGTGCGGCTGTAGCTCAGGAGAGCTGGTTGCGGGTTGCCTGTTAATCGAAGGACCGGCGGTTCAATTCCAGGCTCCTCCATGTTGAAGTGTCCTTGGGCAAGATACTGAACCTCAAATTGCCCCTGGTGGCTGTTCCATCAGTGTATGTGTTAGTTTCTGTTTGAGTACTTAGGCTCAGTGTGTGAATGATGAAGGCTATGTGTTGTAAAAGCGCTTTGAGCAGTCGCAAAGACTAGAAAAGCTCTATACAGAGCATTTACGTTTACTATACAACCCTACTGTTGTGTACTATAGGTTGCTTTACTGTTACTAAAATTGGCAGTGCAAAGTATATGCTTTCAGTGTTAATGTAGCAATAAAAATGATCATGTTAAATTGACCATTCAGTTTGGTCAAACAAGGAACTGTGCAGTGGCATTGAGATAGATTACATCAGAAATGTTACAGACACTTTTAAAAATGCAGCATTTAGCAAACATTTCATTAGGGAACCTAATTTTAAAGAATTTAATGACTCTTTGATATCAGTGATCTGTCTCAAAGCTGGGTCAATTACCCAAGCTTGTAGGACAGCTGACAAGCAACATTTTACAACAGCACTGTGCTGGTTTTATCACACTAGTTTCCCATGAGCATGCACTGACCCCACCTTCTAAAGCGCAGCTCATCTTAATTGCCTGGAAAATTATCATCTGTGCTGGGAAAAGCAAGGCTCAAAGTTTGTCTTAATTTATTCTGTCCTGGCTCTGTGATGACTCTGTCCAAAGCATAAAGTGCCAAGCTAGAGGAAATGTGTGGTAATTGGTGTAGTTGTGCGGGATCTTTAGACTTGCCTGTGGCAACTTCTCATCTGTCCTCTAGTTAAAATAATGTTTCACTGCATATTTTATAACAAATATGATAAAGCTGTTCTTAATAATATGAGAAATGAAGACTTCGAAACCAATAAGAATAGTCCTTAAAATCAATATCAGATCATCATACATATATTTTTTTAAATATTGCATTTTGTGTCAAGCCCTGATGAAGTGAAATAGTTATTTCCTTATGTTCCCTGGAACTATATCATCTCCATGTTGTATCCCAAGTTTTAGGACAAGAAATGACTGCAGTAAACTATCTGTAATGTAGCCTAGTGAGAAAAAAGTAAACTTTGAACGAGGAAAATCACACACAATAGGCCCACTGGAAATGAACAACACATACTGTCAGGCAGCCCTGGCAAACACTAATCTTTCCCTGTTCCGTCTATGGTTAATAATGTCATCATTTGCCAAGAACCACTGTTGCTATTATATCCATGTCAAATTGACAGTGACTACATCAATACTATAATCACTACTGTGACCAGATGTGAAATTAATCATAATACATCAACATCAAGTCATTGGTCACGGATTTCACATGGTTGTATTTTTATTAAGGGAGGAAAATATGCTTCTGACATGATGATTATAACAGCAAGGCCTTTAACATCAACACTGGAATGAATTTTGAAGAGGTGTCTTGCTTAACCACGCACTGCAGGTATGCCAAGTCCCATCAGGATCTTAACTGTGAAGTTTGCAAAAATAATGGCAGGCAAATTCACCACTCGAAATTCCTAGAAATGTTTTAAACACAGGTTCTTTCATTTCTGACAGAGATAGAAAAAAGCAGGCTTCTCATTCTTAAGGGGCACAATATAGCAGATAGCATTTAGCAGATTTTATCAACTGTAGCTAGGTAGCAATTTAAAATAATGTTAGCTGGGTGGCTTGGAACAATGATATCCTGCTAAAAGACATAGGCTAAGCTGCATGTTCCGGGCAAAAAGAGCATGTCATCTCCTTGGTCTTGGAAGTAATGCTGGGTTAGGTAAATAGTTTTGGTAGTAAGCTAGTTAGTCACACATGCCAATGTTTGCAAGTTATGTCAGAGTAGATTAGAGTAGAACACACAAATCCATTACTAGCACTTTAGCTCTTATATTGTTGGTTTTAAAAAGCTAAAATAGTTATACCACTCTTCAAACTTGTTATTAACATAGTAACTATCTTAATACAGTCTGAAACTGCTTCAACATCTGGAGAAACTCAAAGCTTGACAGCTGTGCCTACTGCTACAGCTTGCAAAGCTATATTGAACGACGTTTCAGGAAAGCTTTAGCAGGCCGTTTTTTGTCACCACTCGAAAGTATGTTGAATATGAGCGTTTTCTTAAAAGTTATGCTGCTATTGTTTCATGTTCTGCAGCTAATCCAACATGGAGACACTCTAGGGCTGTGTCCGAAAACCATCATTCATTCAGTACTCCTTACCTCTGTAAGTCAATCTTTGTAGCTCCCTAATAAAAGGAAAACAACACTTTAAGACACTGCTTGGGTCATTCTTTTGGCAGAGGTAGCGGAGGTAGCAGAGGTAGCGGAGGTAGCAGAGGTAGCGGAGGTAGCAGAGGTAGCGGAGGTAGCGGAGGTAGCGGAAGTATCGTGGGTGCATAGGAGTGGCTTACCCAGGACCCAGGCTGGGTAGGGGGTCCTCTGCGTGTGCCGCGAACTGATGTTAGTTGATTGTAGACAGAGCTGGATGAGAAAGCTGCGTGTAGTTCACTTCCATCAATTTCCCCAAAAATTCTGTTCTTATCAAATGAAACTGTCACTTCACTCTTGGTTTCAATGGTAAATGACCAAAACAATGACAATTACCAACAAAAAACAATATATTCTGAGCAGACACGTTTAAAAAAAACCCATAAATGGTGAAGTGACATTTGTATTTCAAACAAATGGAAAACTTATTAGCAAATTTTAACAAAACTCGCTTCACCGTCATGCATGGGAATTCCGACGGATGGACACTCCCACAGGGAGCATTTCAGAATAAGAGCATTTTGCCTGCCTGATTTTGCTGACACATTTAGATTTTTTTGATTTGGTGATTAGCTGCACAAGGGTATTTCATTTTGAAGATTGACCGGATTCTCAATGCCGTTTCTGGGGCTGACTTCCTGCCCGGTTCACCTGCTCTGTGCTGCATGACGCGACTTCCCTCAATACACTGGCTGCATGTTCTCCGGAGCGGAGCGTAGAGCTGCGTCTGGGGCACTGCAATGCTTCTGGTGTGAACACAAACAATGACTAGCAAGGTTGCAATTTTTCGGAGTCATGTAAACGTGGTATAGTAAACTAGTAGTTAACTAGTAGTTAACTGAAAATTGATAGATTGAAGCAAAATCATCATTTCCAGATCAACATCAGTTGGTGGACCAATTTTCTATCACCACAATGCACGATAGCAGATACGGCTTGGTTAGTGACCATTGGTTGTACACTAATTTTCAAAATGCATTCTGTTCTTTTTTCTATTTGGTTGAAATAATTCTTAGTATACATTCAGACAGCACTACAATACTGCAAACTCACTATTTAGTGGACTAAACAATCATCCAGCATTCCTTTAATCTGCTATTTGTTACTTGAATGGTTATCTTGTGTAGCTGAGTGCTTACTGTAGAGATGTGTGGTTTACAGCCCAGCAACTGAAATGTCCCAACTCACATTTTGTTTGATTTAATATGTGGTGGGTAGGTGTGATATGAAGGCATAACAAAGTGCAGGTCATGTTTGTTTGAGCTCTTCTGTATGGGGAAATAAACAATAAGTGAAACAGGATGAATGGAGATCTGTGTTTTGATAGCAGCTGAGGCAGCCAAGCTAGAAGAAGAATCTGATGTTGGACTGGTGATCCCATGTCAACCCACAAAATGTTGATTCCCTTTGGATTGGGGTGCTGTTGGAGCATGTCCTTGGGAACAAGAAAAAAAGGGAGTACCAAGCCCAAGGAGTAGGAGGAGGAATTTATGCTGCACTATAGCTAAATTATGACACTCGCTTTATATGCTTCATCTTTCACAGCAAGGAGTCATATTATACTGTATGATTATTTGCTGAATGTAAGTTCAGAGATTCAGTAACACAAAGCCATGTTTTCCCAAAACGAATCAGTTGCTACAGGTCTAAGTTATTATGATAGTTTTAGACAGTTTATGGGTTGATTTAATCATTAGCGCATTTCTGTTCAATTTTTGTATTATCCTATTATGTCATATTATAGTTACAAGTCACTAACATTGATTGTTTATCTTGGCCAAATGAGCCTCATTGCAAAAAAGTAAAATTCACAAACACCAGTGCAGTTAGAGTGAATTATCAGCATCTTCAGAGGGTTTATTTATAAGGGTTATCACACCCAGACCTTCAAGTGATCATGGCAGCAGTGGTTGTAGCCAGGTGTAGCAATAGTGCATCACAGTACATCATATCAACATCTGATTATGAGGGAATGAAACTCGGAAACAACATAAAACCTACTTTAGTGAGAAGCGGAGTCTATGCTTACGCTCTGTAATAGTCCAGCAGAGAGCAGAGTGGGGAAATTAGCTCTCAGTGCTCCCAGAGGCACGAGGGGGAGCTCACAGTTGAAGCACCCCAAATAACAATCTGGCAAAACACTCCATGCACAGTGAGTCATAAAAAAACAGAGATAACCACAAATAGAAATAAATGAAAGAATAAAGGGAGTTAATAGATACTTAAAATAGTTAGAATGAAAAAAATAGAGTACATTTTCTTTCAAATCAAAGATTTTAAGATATGAGTGGAAAGTTTTGTTCTTCTGTGTGGTATAACTATTTTAGCTTTGTTCTTGCAGCTGCATTACAAACAAGGACTGACTCAAATGTTGCTTAACCATTTCATATGATGACACTATGCCACTTCAGTACGCTTCCGGAACAAATATTACTGGGATATTAAACATTTAACAGAGACAAAACAAGCGTTATTCAGCTGCTAAATGTTATGGGCATATTTGCACTGTAATATCATTAGCGCAGTGTCTTTTGTGAATCGGATGCAAGTCATGTGTAATTCATGGTGCTGTCAGTGGCTGCAATCCATTCTTAGGCATTTACGCACACTGTATGTGTTTGTATCTAGATTATCACAGCAATCCTCACTTCAAACTCGCTTTCATTTGCCTTTTGTGAAGCCCAGCTCAATAGTTCCTCCACTCAATGACAATAACAATCCACCAGGGGAGTGATGTTGGGGGACCGATTGCAGGTCTGTTCAAGAGGTCTGCCAGCAAATTGCTTTTTAATGTTTCGCACAATAGCCCAAAACAAAGCGGATTGTTGTCCGTAAGCCGTGCGAGGCCATTTAAGTGAGTGTGATACATGACTCACAAAGGACTCCAGGTGTCAACGCCGCTCTAGGAAGAAAGAGGAGACGTGGTGATAGGGGAAGGTGAGCGTGAATTAAATGTATGGGTTTCAGGATTTTCATGTTAAATTGGCTGACTGTGGGATAAATACTGAGGCAGAAGCTGCACTGATAAAAATATTGTTGAACTGAAGCTTTGCTGAGACCTTTTCTCAATCAAGGTTTCTCTTTAATCAGTCTCATCAGTGTATCGAATGATTTCAGGTAAGACCTCAAGTAAGTGAGTAAGTGGGTAAAGAAATTGTTTTATTGTTATTAAATGGACAAAGTAAACATAATTTTCAAAAAAAAACTTTGGGGTACGTTGCCTTAAATTATCACTGTACCATAATAATGAAGAATGAAAAAAAGAGAGTTATTATTTAAAGTTTGAATACAATGCATTAAATTATGAAACGGTTCAATGGCTTTATCAGTTTAAAAGACATGTCATTTTAAATGTCAAAACACAAAAAATAAACTCTTCACATAGGTTTGTTTGAGCATTACCTTCAGGCAACATTGTACCATTGTTGAACCGGCTATAGGAATGAATGCGTAAAAGAGTGTACACATATTTCAACACAGTCTACATTGAAAATCTTTAAATCCAAACTTCAAAAACACGTTGAAAATTTAAACCAGTTACAAGATTTAAAAGTGGCTCAATGCTTATGGAAGTTGATATGGCACAGAATGTCAGCAAAAAGCAACAGATTATCAATTAGTGAAAACACAGTAATAAATGGATTTTCAATCTCACAGTCGAAGATTCGCAGTGAAACAAGGATCATGCCATTTTGGGAATATGGAGATGCTCAACATCTGATTTTACATAGAACTACCAGTTTTCTCCCATTGAGTTAATAAAGAGCCTATTACAATATACACTAAAACATTTAATGCCCTAATTAAAAATGTAAAAAGAAAAAAAAAACTTTCAATAAATGTTTTAAAAGTGTGTAAATAAATCCAAAATTGTAAAACTAACCCTGCGTCATCAGTGAGCATGTGTAGGAGATGCGTGTATGTGTGTAGTGGCAGAAGAGGAACACTTGCTGAAGACACAGAGCGCCAGCTTCACTGGTGTTGTGCCGAGTTGTCCGCACCTCACAGTACTTTCGGATAATTCATCACCGTTGATGAACCTCACATAGAAATTTTTATCGTTTTTAAATAACCGGCTACTTGAAATAAACCCACAGGGAACCGCGAAGTGTATTCAGTTGTCGGCAACACAGAATGCTGCAAAACTCTGCACAAGACCAGTGAATGACAAGCGAGAGAGAGAGAGAGAGAAAACGGTCTTCAAAAAGCCTCAGTTTAGCTGGAAATTTACAGTGTAAGTTGAATGAATAGAGACTGCAGCTCTGCAGCTTCTCAAGATTAAAGCGGAGCTACCGTGTGTAACGATGGAACTTTACAGTATTATTGTGAATCAAATTTTAACACTGCTATTGGTTTCCTTAAGGCCCTGCAAGTCTTTTAAGTAATGCATCATATTTCAGGATGTGTGGTGGGGATGTACTAGGCCAAAACTGGTTGTTGCCCAGAGGCCACACCGTATCACAGAGGCTTAATCAGCATGTTAGTGCCGGTTTGAACATGTTAGCAAAGTTCTGCAGAGTCATTTGACCCAAGAGTAAATGCCGATTGTACCCTTTCAGCTGAAGTCAAAAACCACATGGTTAGTGTGTTTTTTGTTCAGAGTAAAAGGGGCTTTAGTCTTGTTTATGGCACATTAGGACACTTTTTATGTAAAACTATTTTGTACACAGTAATTGCTTGGTAAGACTTTCTACAGAACTAAAGAAGAAGAGAGAGGTGCCACAGTTGATTAGAGAGCAACTCTACAAGATATGTTTAAGCATAGATATTTCAGAGTATGCCATAGGGGATTTTTTTTTCTTTTGTCATCTGTTTCCACTGAGGGTTACAGTTCCAACCACGGACCCCTGTTGTACGCGTCAACCAATTGCCTGAAGCTCCCAGCGCCACATCTGCTGCATCTGTACAACAGAGAGGCAGCACACTGTAGGACGCATCTAAACTCACGACCTCGCCAGAATAATATTAATTAAACCTCCCTAACTAATTGTGTGTTACTTTTTCCTGTCAACCAATTACGTTTTACACTCTTGGGGAGAGGCAAGATCCCCTGCTCACTGTGAAATTCCAGCTGTCATTGAATTTCAATAAGCATGTATTTAATTAACATACTAGGCCACTGGAGCATATCAATATTTATTCCTCTTACAGTCAAGACAGCAGCATGTTTGTTCTGCCCACCGTCAGCTGAACACGCCTGGTGAGTTGACGCAACATGCAGACGGAAACATTTGATTGAGAACCTATAATAATGTTTACATTGCAAGCTAAGTTGTGTGCAGTGTGCTTAATGTACTGGCTGGTTGTGAAGTATATGACACTGTGAAACTGCAAACATACTGCCCCTTATAAGTGGAAGCCTCATGATGCAACATAAAGATACTGAATTAAATTGCTCCAGCAGTGTGAATTTGGTGAGAGAATTGATGTGAGTTTTGCTTCCCCTCCACCAGCCGTTTGTCTTGCACGTTTGTCCAGTGTTGTTCTTTTATCAAGCGCTGGTTTTGACAGCACAACAAAAATCATCCATCATCTAGATTTACCCCCACAACCCTAATATCTAGCAGACAGTCCAATGCCATAACACCACAGGCGACAAATGCATTTTAGAGGAAGAGAATGCTGCATGTGAGTGTGTGTGTATGCACAGATTTTCCTGTGTGGGTGTGCTTGCAGTAGCAAGAAGTGTGGGGATGTGGGGGTATAATAGTGACAGAGTGAGCTAAACTCAAACTCTAGCTGCCATGCCATAGGCAACTGGCCGAATATTCCCCCTCTCCCTTCTCGCTGGGTCAGCAGAAAAAGTGCACAAAACAGCATCAATTGATTCATCCATGATATCAGGAGGAGGAGAAGGCCTATCTCTGTACAGCAATCCTCCTCCCTCCTTTCCTTTCATTCCAGCCTCTACCTGCTTCCTCAGAGCGCTGTCACACATAATGAGGCCCGAGTTGGAGATGGAGCGAACCAAGAAGCCAAGACAGCCACTGCGGCACAAACAACAGTCGCGCGAGGCCCAGCGGACCACAGTGGAAATGGTACATATTTTAGCATAATGCTCTGCCGCTTCCATCCCGCCATCCCTTGTGCTTCACACAGCAAAAGAGCTGTGTATTATTCAATGATGTGTCTACCGATCCAGTGGTCCCATAAGGCTTGCAAGGTCACAGATTCAAATGATGTCACATGTGTCCCACCTAATGATTCCCCGCAGGGAGAGGTTTTAGAAAGAGTTGTTTTTCCCTCACAGGGCACAGCAGGTCTGCGCAAAAGCAGACTGAAGATTCAAGGGCTTTCTTTATATGGAGACAGGCATACAGAACAGTTACAGTTGCTACCTCTCCAGGAGTTACCTCCAGGGGCCTCATTTATGAACAGTGCGTATGCTGAAAACAGGGCCGGCACCGTGCACCGCTTCCGACACAAGTTGTGATCTATAAAAAACAAACGGGAGATTATGCAGTCCTCCACGCAAACTCTGAGCCATGTGTACGCACATAAACTGGAGAAATGAGAAACGGCGACTCACATGGAGGAAAGATGAAATGTTTGAAGAGGATACTACTGTGTAAAATATATTGAAATATTACATCTGAGTATTATAGACCAATAAAACTTAACATAATTTGTATAATTATGTTAAAGAGCTCGCTCACATACGCCACATTTCAAGTTGATTGTGATTTATGAAGTGAAATCGTTGTAGGACGTGCGGGTGCACTGTTTTATAAATAAGGATATTTTTGTGCATATGCATTTCTTTGTTTTGTACGTACACAACCTTTAGGAGTCTTTTCTACATACAATTTTTATAAATGAGATCAGAGCAGCTACATAAAGTGTCTCTAATAAAGAAAGTAATTTCCTCTGAATTTTAATAACTTACTGTGGTTGGACATTCATAATTCTCTTTAAACACCACTTTAAATCCTACCTCCTAAATATATAGATACTCTCTAAAATATGTGAACACACGTAAATGCTTGAATCAATTTTGCAGGCAAAAACGAGATGAAAATGAATCACTCTGCAGGCCCTGTGTCCAGGAACCGTGTTTAGCTTCAGCCAGCTGTTTAATAATTTCCCTTTTTAATTTCACATATAACCAGCTCAGTTGGTAGAAGTTCAGGGAGCCAGGGCTATCAACCAAAGCCACCTAAAAGGTGTGCAAACAGATAAGTACAGACTTGCCAGTGTCAAGACTCTGTTAGTCCACGTAAATACACAACACACCTCTCAATTTTATGCACTGAAGATGATAAAATGAGAAGGTTTTTTTCACATCAGGGCACCTCAGGGTTTGAAAGTGGAGGATCGAGGGAGCTATTCCCTCCGGGGGGGTTTCATCCTCTCCTGCTACTTTAGCCAGTAAGCTCCAAATACATTTAAAGAGGTTCATTTCAGTGGCAAGTGCTATCGTGTCAACCTAAGATGAGCAGAGAGATCGTAAAAGTGAAGTAATTACCAGAAACACATGATTAGAATGTCATTTCTCTGACAAGGGCTAATTAGAGACGTCCCTTCTCGTCATCCTTGCTCCAGTGACAGTCCATAATGGCAGGGGACCGAAACCCTGTTGTGAACTTTGCCTACATTGGAACGCACATATGAGATGGCCCTCTTAATAATTTGTGTCACTTCAGTCATATTAAGTTATTAACAGACCTTATATAATGCTCCATTCCCACTTCGACTTGTCTTTCTCTTGACCTCCACTCTTTTTGTCAAATTTGCTTCAATGAGCAATGAATCTGAAGCTCAGCACCGGCAGTGACAAAGTCACTTTACATGTCTGCCCAAGGGCACTGCAACTTTTGTTCTCATGATGTCTAAGTTCAGACAAACCACGCAATACAATGATGTGTTATGAAGTGCAATAACAGAGGGGAGAATAGAAGGAATCTAGTTTTTGTAACCTGGAAAAATTCTCACATCTCAAAAGTGTTATTCTGCTACGGACTGAATCGCTATCAAATCAGTGTTTTACAAGGGAATAGTTGCCTTTTCCAATCAGTGTACTGTTATTCATAGCTTAATCACTCTTTTGTATACTGGATTCTTTTGATGCAACTTTTGAACACATGATACTAAATAACTGTGATTTCATCTTTTCATGTCTTCCAACTGAGCTAGCTTAAACTGTCTTTTCTACTGTCTCAAAGGCTGTTTGTCTGGCTTATTGTACTGTTTGCTTTTTCATCTCCTCTGAATCATAGCACTTATCTCGCCAGTTCTATTTTTATTTATTTATTTATACTTCTTGGTCCATATGGTATATGTTTTTGTCACATGTCTCCAATGATCTCATGGCGACTATGTGTTGTCAAACTTATATAGTGCTGAATCGAAAAAAAACAAACATTGAAGACAATGTATAATCTACATGCAGTTTCTCTACTTTTGAATACAAATCCAACATTGTGACTAACTCACACTGTCTTTTCTATGGATTGGGAAACTACCATTTGACGGCTAAAGAAGGTGCTAAAAAGTACAATGGCAAGAATAATGCTTAGTTCTCATAGGATAGGGTTGGATAGGGTTGAGGTCAGGGCTCTGAGTGGGCTAGTCAAATTCTTCCACACCAAACTGGGAAAGCCATTTCTTCATGGAGCTGGCTTTGTGCCCGGGGGGCATTGTCATATTGAACAAGAAAAAGGCCAAACACAAACTGTGAGAGGAACTGTTGTCTAAAATTGTATATTGTAGCATCAAGATTCCCCTTAAGAAAGACCACCCCAAGAAAAAAAGTTCCGGCCAAAAGTATTGGGACAGATGTGTTCCGGTACTTTTGTCCATATAGTGTAACTATCTATATATATATATATATATATATCACCTTATGTTGTCCTGACCCACTTGTGTCACATCATTATGGTACAAATAGAGTGCAGAGGAACAAAGAAAGACATGATAAATACATCGTAATTTAAAATGTCTTCACAGGCAAATTGCATAGTTCCTCTAGTTGAAGGTTGTCTCAATAACCCAAGTGTAGCACCAAGAGATACATGTTTAGTACAAAATTGTCAGATTGAGTAGCTGTAGCATTTATGCTTTTCACTAACAATCTCAATCACTGAGAGTAGGACAGTTGAAACGACAGGAAGGCTTAGGGCTTGGTTTTGGGTGTCCTTCAGCGATTCCATTAAGAAAAAGAATGATGGCTGTAGGGCATGTTTATCAGCAGGAAGAAGTGTGTTGCTCTGGCAAAGCAGCATCAGTCTATAAAGTGGCAAAGTATTCAGACAAAGAGTCTCAACCAAAGAGAGCTGTGTAGTATGAAGGGCATTGGAATTACATTCATTATAGCTGCAAATTGTGATGTGTTACTACTTCCCAAACACTGCAGTCAAGGTGAAGACCCTGTCTGCTTTACTGTAGGTTTAGGCCGCAGTAAACAACATCCAACCCTTAGAATAACTCTTCAGACCTATATTATGTGTTAACATAGAAAGATAGTCAATAAGACTCACCTGGTGAAATAAAGGTTAAATTAAATAAAATTAAAACAGATATGTATGATGGTGGGCTGTGGTTAGCACTGTCGCCTCACAGCAAGAAGGCCGTGGGTTCAAACCCCAAGCCTTTCTGTGTGGAATTTCCATGTTCTCCCTGTGTCACAATTGGTGTCTCTAAAATTGTGTGAATTAGTGTGAGTGGTTGTTTGTCTATGTGTGATGGTGATGGACTGGCGACCTGTAAAGGGTGGACCCTGTGGATAAGCAGTTCACAATGGATGTGTGATGGTGCATTCTACCAATTTTACACATGATGTTCAGTTTACTTGTCACTTGGCATGTGGAAACAGTTTTATAATGTCCTCCTTGAGTCAAAGTTTGAGAAAACACTCTGGGTGATATCATCAAGACCTTACTTCAAAAATAATATGTACTAATGTCAAAAGACAACAAATTTTTTGATCCCGTTTGAATTGTGCTCTGAATTACACATGATGGTCAATTTAAAATGTACATTTAAAAGTCAAAAGCGTCGCAGTTTGTTGTAAAACTGTTGAGGAATAAGACTGTGAAAATACATAACTACAAAGACCACAAACCCAAAACTTGCATATGTGACGTCATAACTTTTTCTCTCACTGACTGAAGCTAACGTCAAAGAAGTTAAATGAGTAGGTGATGTGATAAAAGGACTGAGAATCGTTGGTTAAACACATCAGGTCAGATATAGTTCTATGTGGAATATAGCTAAGTTATCTAGCTATTAGCAACCAAGTAATGAACGTTAGCTAGTGTTAACGCATTAACATGGTGACGTTTATTGTGCAAGGCGAGAGATGTAGTTCACTGAACATTTTTCACACATAACTAAATGTAACTTTTCTATTTTACAACTGAAACTTCTTTTATGGACAATTATTTTTTAAATTGACAATTAATTCACTGCACAGTTCAAACAGGATCAAAAGATAAGTTGTCTCCTGCCAGTGACTACAGTACATATTTTTTTCTGAAATAAGGTCCCATGGGCCGGAAGCGGAAGTCAGTGACTTAGGCTCTGTATTGAAAGATGCTATCTGGGTGCATTATGGGAAATGTAAGCTCCTGCATTTTTGGAGCTTGATCAAGAGAGCATATGCATAAAATGCTATATACAGTATCTATTATTTAACCCCTTCGATTGAGTTAAAAGGTGAATAGAAGCATGCACGTGTTGTCATATCAGGCTCTGTCACTTTAAGAGTGTAACCTCAGACCCTGATGTGTGACGCAGATGATGTGTATCTTTAAGAGAGGCCTCCAGTTCGTTTATGTAGATGGCAATCAAGTTGTGACCGAATGTGTGTGTTTTCTGTGAAGGCAGCAACAAGCTGCAGAAGAAAGAAAAGTGTAATTTAATTTATGTACAGAGACAGTTAGTAGCCTGGCTAGTTTAAAATAAGTTTGTCACACTGCTACACAGTTTTGTGTCTTGCACTGTGTGTAAGAGCTAATAGCCTGCAGATAACTAACAGCAAGCTACCGTCAGAACAACGTCAGTTTTTCAGAGAGTTGGTGGACTGTCTGAAAAACTTCAGAGTCATCCAGTACTTTGCCCAGAGGAAAAAAAACATCATGCAGCCTTTCTCCTCACGTGAGGCCTCAGCTCTGGTGAGTGAAAGCATCTTGTATCTTTTTGACTCTGCTGCTGGTCCCTGTATGGGCAAATTGTTGTGCTGGATGGGTTGATACTAGGCTATGGATTGCAGTTGTTTTCATAATGTTGTTGTCATATAGCCACTTTTATCCCGGCTTGCTGGGCTGTATGAAAGGTATGGAGCCAGGAATGGGATATATATTGGTGGTGTTGTGCCAAATTCTGCCTGCGTGCCGAGAATTGCATGCACCTCATGGGTGCTAACAGTCATCTATGCTGAGAAAAGAGGTGCATGCAAATCTCGGCAGGTAGCCTACAAAATCTGATCTGCCGAATTATGCATCCACCTGTTTAGGTCCTTCTCAGACACTTTGCTGTGCTCATTGATCAAACAGCTTTATCGCCACATATGTTTACTGCATGTCAAGGAATAGTAGCCTACTTCTAGCCTACTAAGTGTATTACAATATTAAAGACTCTAAACGTTCATAAAACACACCATTGATGAAGTCCACAAAGAATATTACAGCGTTTAAAAGCATTATTTGGAGGTGCATGCAATTCTCTCTCTATATATATATATATATATATATATATATATATATATATATATATAGAGAGAGAGAGAGAGAGAGAGAGAGAGAGAGATATGATATACTAAACCCATAAAACTGATATATTATTAACTAACCGCTTTAATACAATTAATAAATAATCATTAAAAATATGTCACAGAGGCTCCCTGTCAAGGAGAATTTCATGCATTAATATAGGCTGCTGTTTATTAATTCTGGGGATTCTTTGTTTTGGAGTCATCTAGGTGGACATTTTAGGTGACAGCAGCATCTGTTATCTGTTTCAGCATGGCACCACATATCATGGAACAGTAACAAGCCTGTACGCACACAAAGGAATCAGTGAACTATTGTACACCGAACAGCAGAACAATTAATTACAACCAGTGTGGTATGATGTGTAAATGAAATAAATTTCCCATCAAATTATCTTGGGAGATATCAAGCAACTGAACTGCAGAGAGGAGTGCTGAGCATCAGTAGGCAAGGGGGGAAAGTTGATGCTTTGAATAATTGCAACTACGTTGTCTGCATTAATAACGGAAGTAAAAGTGAGGAGAAGGGTACCCTTTGAAAGCCACATTTAACTTGTTATTGTTAAGGGTTTATGCATCCTCCTACCCTCTTTGAGTTTTACATATTTAAAATAATTAAGCAGCTAATATTTTTGTAATAACAACCAATCAAATGACTATGTGTCTAGAAGACAGGTCACTAATACTGATGATCCCTCAGAGATTAACATATTATATATTTCACATTAGCAAATAAATAAGCTATTTGCTTTCTTACAAAGAATTAGATCAGAAGATTGATACCACTCTCCAGTCTGTGGAGTTAACATGTAACTGGTGCCAGAAGCAAGTTAGTAAAACTTAACATAAAGACTGGAAAAAGCTAGCCTGGCTTTGTCTGAAGGTAATACAACCCCCCCTACGAGCACCTCTCACTAAGTCCGTACAAAAGACAAAGTGCAAAAATGACAATTAAGACAATTTGTACAAAATGAATTAAGATATAACATGTTAATTAGTGAGCTTAAGTGTGGCTAGTAGGTAGATTTCTCCATTTCCAATCTTTATGCTAAGCTAACCTGCTACATTTTGAACGTACCAATGTGAGAATGGTATCAATCATTATCACCTGACTCTTGGCAAGAAAGCACATCAGCATACTTTTCAAATTGTGAAACTGTCACTGTAATGTAAATATGTGTCTCAGTAGGTTGAATTATTTCATATATCATATACATTTTAGGCCATGATAATAAAATAGGCTAAAATCCACATTTTATGTGCCCATTGGAAGTTGCTTTATCATACAATTTTATACTGTCAAAAAACAATACATGTTATTTCCGTGCCAAAAACTGAAAAACTGTTTGATTATGCTTAAAAACATTCAAATGTGGTCATAAAAAAGTTATCCTGCAAGAACAGAATGGAAGGCAGGTTGTCATTTTCTTCCTCCTCAAATGCAGCCAAGCAAGAAGAGAAGCGGGTGTTTCCTCCTGCAGACAGGGACCCTCAGAGGCTCACGTCCCAAGAGGCCTATCTAAGTAGCGTTTTGAGACGAGATGCACTAGGATTTATCCCGAGGGAAAGGGTAGCTGGCAGCCCAGTGGACCAACCATATAGCACTATCCCTGGAGCTGTGCAAAGAAATGCAATAGCTGTGCAAGAGATGTAAATTGGTTTACTTGCAGCATATACGGGGTATATTTACAACATGCTCCTACAAAAGGAAAGACAGGTTGTCATGGGTCATATATACACATGGCACAATTTGTTACAGCTTGCATTTTTATATGGTTCTTAGCATGTACTTCAGTGTCCTAAAGTACAAACTAGCATCATGTGTATTTGTTAGTATATTTTCTCAACATGCTAAGGCCTAGTTTTGCTATCAGTGTCATTGCAGAATAATATTTCTTGTCATGAGGGAATCAATCAAATGCACCCTGCCGTTCCTCGAAGTCACTATGAGTGGCCTAGATGCAGTCAGGCAACACATGAGATTCAATTCACTACAAATGCAAATCAGAAAATAGGAGTCACTATTTGTAAACCAAAGCAAATAAAGACAGTGTTGAAGGCACTATTACTATATGTCTGTCTGTGTGAAGAGTGTTCAGAACCAGAGAAGCATCTATGTGGAGTAGTTGCCCAGATGTTAATAGGATCATGTAAAAAATTGATTAAAATTAACAAAGAGCTTAATTCAAACTTCTCTGAAGCACAAAAAAGAGGCTAATGTGGAAAGTGTGTTATGACGTTTGTCTGCTGCGTGTGTGGTCTTTTTTTGTCATGCTATCACATATTTTCAAAAGCCCTTTCATTTAGAACCAGATAGAGGAAAGCGGCGATTGATTTGGTGACTCGCATTTACCACCAAGTCCTCATTGCTAACTTTCCAAGCTAATATTCACTTTGCAACTCACACTTTTCATCCTTTTCAACCATTTTAGAAAGTTTTAGCTTTTAAGCTTCAGGGTAAACACTAATTGAAAATAGTTTATTAACATATTAAAGGAAAGGGACTACTTTCATGTTGAGGTTTCACAATCTTTGACCTTATCAGCAGCTACAATAAAGTAAAAGCTCTATGACAAGTTGCTTTTCATCTTTGTAACCACCTTTTTTCAGTTGTGATCAAGGGCAATAATATTGATAAGTAAGCCAAGCAACAACCTTTCTCCAGTGTATTGTTTTAAGAGCTTAGAATTAAGTCTTGATGAGGTGAGGATGAGGCGTCCATTTTGCCAATAATTTACCTTCAAATGTGCCATGTATCAATACTGAGTATATCTGCAGGAAGCAGCATTCCTTCTGTGTTCTTTTAATTTCAGCCTTTCTCTGCCACATCATTTCTGTAACGCAGTAGATTTTTAATCTTTAATGACAGTTACATGATTGTCGATTTTAGTGAATATTCCTGGTCGGCATACAGATCTCCTGATGGTCCATGGGTAGCGATCAGCTGCTTATTCTCCGAGCTAGACAACATAGCGCCCGGAGCTATTCAGTATGCAAACAAACAATTGACATGGCTGCTCGACAATGTGCCACTGGGGATTCCCCTTCAGCTAGCGCAGCAGGAGCAGGTATAATGTCAGCCTCGCCTGCACCTTTAAAAATACACTGGAAGAAAGACACTACATCTTTCTCCTAAAAAATGACTTCCCCGCAGGCCTGTCAGAGGGCAACAACAGGAAATGTAAAAAAAATTAAGTGAAAAAGCAGGCCAAAAAACATGTGAAAGAGAAATTGAGAGACCTGTTGTTTGTTTTGCGACACAGCCTTCACAGATATAGAGCGGAGGAGAACATAATGCCAAATGATGCTTGCCTGACATGTCGTTGTCTGTCTGTCATTGATAAAAGTTGGGACCACAGATATTTAAATGTGAAGCCGGGATGTTTTTCTCCTATCAGGATAACTGTCTGATCGGGATTTGCTGGTTGGAATCACATGAAAACAAATCTGAGGGCTTGGGGTGCTCGTGAATCACACATTTTTGCATTGCCTTTTCTGAGACGCTACAGATCATACCCTAATCCCTCTGTGCTGTCTATGCAAATCACATGTCGCTGGGTTGATATCCATTCTCCTGCTAGGCTCTGGCTGGACATGAAGCTCTCTTGTTGTTTACATCAACTCTGACTCAGAGGACTATCGGGTGTATGCAGCGATGTTGTGTGGGAGTGAAGGAGATGCAGTAACAAAGCCATCTGAGTAAACTGGTCTGAATCAAATATACAGTATCTGTGCCTATCGTTGTTGGGTGATTCTGACATTTCCCTTACCCCATGTTCTGTTGGACCCCATAATGAAAGCCAAGAAATTACTTAAGTGATCATCTGTTTAAGGCATCAGTGCCAACACTCAACAAGTTACATTGTTGTGTGTGTGTGTGTGTGTGTGAGTGTGTGTGTGTGTGTGTTTGTGTTTACAGACTATGAATGGTCTTATATCCTCCTATATTTGGAAACCCTCACCATGTTGTCAATTCAGATAACCCAGTCTGAAGGCTCGAAAATATATAAGCTGTGAAGGTTTAAAGGATGAAATGAAGGAACACATCAACAAATCATATTTGACAAGTTTTGTTCTTTCTCCTGAGGGAAAAGGAGAGGACCTTTTAAAGAGAAATGAAACAGATAAAAATACAGATATGTATTTCCTCTGAGGAATTAAGACTCAGAACTTTCCTCTTTCAAGTCAAATGCAATCTATTTGTACTTTGATATAATTCACTCCAGTTGAGGAAATTCAGGATGTAAACTGACCACGTGTCAGTATCATTGTATTCTCCCAGCCTGTGTCGTACTGAATATAAAATGCTGTGAAAGAGAATTATCACACTGTAATCTATGTTTTTCCACTATAGCGTACTTCAGTTGGCTCACATGCAGCAAGAAGTAGACTTTCTGGTCTACAGGACTGTTCCACTGCGAGAGACAAACATGATCTCAGTGCCACAGCAGATGTTTCATCTCCACTTACTGTAAATATGGTGCACATTGCAGTTATAAATATTATCAGTGTTATTTGCTTGCAGTAACATGACCTCTCGCAAAGCGATAACCAGAATTTGTTTGTCTCTTTCCTGTTGCCAGGTTTCAGCTTTTTAATACCTCTCACATACAATCCCTGTGATGTTAAATATTGGCTTATCACACTGAAACATAAATTTCAGTACATGTATTGTAAAACTATTTAATCCATGTTTGACATTTATTTTTCTTAATTTAAGTTTTAAATATATTAGAAGTTTATCTGTGTCGTTATTTGTAGTAATTTATAATGATTTCTGAATTATTATTTTCTTCAATATCCAGCCTCAGTACATATCTTTAATAACTATCTCTTTAATAACCAAATTAACTGTAAACCAACTTTTTTCAAAGAGTAAATTAACAACAACTCATAATCTTGACCTCACATGGTTTAAATTGAGGCTGTGCTGCAGTAATGTAGAACGTGTACTCAAGGGTGTGTCAGTACATAGTGACTGCACTGCTGTGTTCAACAGTCCTGACCACAACCAGAGATGCAACAGTTGTGAACGTTTCAACCAGAGAGAGTGAAACACTGCTTTCTGTTAATTTACTCTTTAATACACATTTATGGAATCATCATAACGTCAACGTTATTTAACTAAAAGCTTTAAATAAGTCATTGTTGACTTGGTTTCACACTGGACTGAAACCTCAGTCTTCTGGATTAAAGTCCTGTGTTTGATCCATCCACCTTCTTATGTGCACTTTGTCATTCTTCCTCATGTGCTCCATCATACGGCCACTAAAGGTTGCAGCCTAACAATAAATGTAAATACAGGTTGTAAGCTGCCACACAATTACAGACATCTTTTCTGGTGAGGACAGGCTGGTCAGTTAGCTGTTATCAAATTAGTTTTAAATTGTTTGAGAATTTGCTAAAGAAAATACAATCAACAAGGTCCTGCTTTATTAAATAATTTGGCTTGTAGATGAATCCTGTGCAAACTAAAACATTGTCATTTTAGTTTTGTACTGATAAAGTTATGTTTCTTCAAACTACTACAATTTATAGTATAGGAGTATAGGAGGACGGGTTGGATTATGTGTCTCTGTGCAAATATAATCAAGCCAAACACACTATACTGTGGCATGTGCAGTTGATAAGATGGGCAGCACCTTGACCTAGGGTTGTCTAAAAGACATCACAAAGAGAAATCTAAGAGGAAGCAAATCCTTCAACCATTTTCAATTTTATTTAAAGTGATAAAGTATTCATGGTATAAAATTAAGTTTGTTCAAACAAAATTAGAACTTTTCTTGTTTGCTGTCCAAAAGAGTTTGGTGGCACAGTAGAGGTTAGCAGATTCCTCGCTACCTGTATGATTGCATAATCCTATTTTACAGTATGGTGTCAAGACTCTACCCAAGCATAAACAAAACTGTTGTTGTGTGAGAAAAGGTTTCTCAGAGCCACATGGTTGCCTCTGATACTGGGCAGACCCTGAGCTGCTTCACTGAGCACTAGCTCTGATTCTCAGATTGCTGCAAGACAAACAACCCAAAAGTCAGTGGGATCACCAGAAAGAAAACGAGGGAACTATAGGGATGAGAAAATAAAGAATAAGAAAATCCAGAGACCAACCTCTGAAGCTTCGGCTTGTATCTCGTACTGGTACATTTAAATGCTTAAAGTTTAGGGACAATTTAACTCCATGTACACCAACCCAGAAAATATTTTAAATGTGAATCTTTTCATTTAAGTGAAAAACTTTACCCTGGGTATTTGTTAAGGGTATTAAAGTAAAGTAAAGTAAATTGCCATCTATAAATTATAGTCTAAAAAACAATGTCCCAAGACTTTCTTGTCACTGTGTTTAATGGTATCATAGTAGGCCTAAATGTTTGAGTGGTCCAGGTATCTACATGGTCCTGCTGAAAGCCCTCAGGAGTAAAAGAAAATAATGTACCTCCAGCAGGAGAGTGCTTTCTGCTTGAATATCAATAAATATTACAACTCCAGAAGCCCCCCATGTCACATTCTGAAGCTGTCAAGTCTACATACTTTTGTTAATGCAACCTGCTATTAATGTTTAATGTATAACATGCTATACAGGAGTCATATATCCTCAACCTGAATCATTACATTTCCCTAATCCTGTTATTTTAGCCAAACGACAGGGGAAGAACAGTAAAATTGCCACCCACATTTTACAGCTGTGATCCACTTTAAAACATCTGCCTTAATCAAGCCAGAAATGGTTGTTTTATGACTTGATTGCCTTGTGAGTTGTCAGGCATTTGTAGATAAAAATGAACATGTTTTCTCCTCCGCTGCATCTCTGATTTGCTGTAAATGCAACTGATGTTTATTTCTTTGGAAATGAGTTATTGGCATATTCTCAAATCCGAGCTTTTCCAATCCCCCTTCCGCAGCTCCGCTCGACAGCTCAGCGATCAATCACTGGCAGCTCTCCTCCTTCCTCTCCTGCTCTATCCCCTACAGTGTGTGTGAGTCAGACCAGATTTTCAAGAACTGGGAACTCATATTATCTGCGCTGTCGACACGTAAAATGTTTAGGCCTACTTTGCCTTTACTGCTTATTTTAAAAACATTGAGAAAGTGGTCAACTAAATATGGAGAGGCAAAAGAATTCCATGAACAGTTTTAAATTTGTGTCTGTTGAATCGTAGTAAGTCATGAGGAGAGATCTACATGCCGATAGTTTAATTTACACTTGGATTGTTTCTAATTTCCTATGCATGGCTTGGAAAAAAAATTGGATGCCTGCTCTTAGCTGTGGAAAGTGATGAAAAATGATGCAAGGATTGAGATTATTTTCCTTGATTCCAAAGACCATTGGGGGATTTCTCTTGACAGGCTGGTGAGAAGCTAGGCTTAAATCTAATAGAAAACTCCCATCTAATACACGTCCGAAAGTGCTGAATAGGAGTGAAAATCATTTGTAAGACTGTCTCACTCTCCCACTTCCCACTTTTATGACTTAAAAATGGTCAGCATTTTTACCTCAAGTGTGTCAAATTTGAATGAGGACATTATTCCTCTTTCTGAGCCCTACTTTCTTCCAAGGGCGACCGCAGCCGCTTAAATGCCTCGTTAGGCATCTGGGAAATTTCTCAAAGGATAACAATCATATCCCGCCAGTTGGGATAGCTCACATGAGATTTGTAACTGCCCTCACTTGTTCAAGCGCTAGTAATGAAGTCACTGATGATGCCCATCAAACAAAATAGGGTGCCCTGTGATCAAGAAAACAGGAATAAAATAGCAAGACTAGACCGCAATTAATCAGCAGGACAGACATATGAAATGGGACAAAATAACATACCTATACGTTGTTGTTACTCCCCTGAAGAAAAGGAAGAAATAATCAAAGAGTGACGTTGGGGTGATGTTTCCTCAGTGAGAACTTTCACTTGAATGATTTACAATACAATTAAACAATTAAATAAATAAACAACTTAAACATAAACATATGTACAGTCTATTTAAAATAAACTAATATACAGTATAATTTTCATTTTCTCAAGTGGCTATGGCTCAGTAACCTTTTATAAACTCACATGAAATGTAATGTATTCAAGAAAGGTCACTCAAACATATTGGATGTACATGTGATTTCCAAGAAGGCAGCCACATAGTGCACACTTTACTACACTCACCAGACCCATACCCTAACTTGACTTGAAATCCTACACATTACTCTCCTGATTACTGTAACCATGTTGACAAATTACATTTTAACAGTGTAAAATACAAGCAACAATCTCATGCTAGCACATGAGGACCACTCTGTAGTTTCTGATTAAACCTTGTGATTACACCTTAAATTAAACAATAAAGAATTAAGTAAGTAATAACCTATTAACCCATTTTGACATTTAATGAATCTCTAGACCTGTTAAAAGAAATACCATAGTTTGAGTTCACCTTATGAATTGTTAATCATGGCAGTATGATCTTTTGAACTTTATGACAAAATTATAACCTTATTATAGACCATGAATTTCTTATGTTTTTAAACCTTCAATAGATGATGATTCATTTTTCACGCTTATGAAGGGAAATCATAAATACGTAAATGTATATTTATTTATTTATTTTCTATTCTTCTCATCTCCTCTGAAGTATGACAATATTTTTTTTTTCTGTTTTGCTTCTTATGAATGCCATCACTCCTTATTGGACAGTGGCCTTTAATAATAGTTCGTAGTTTATTGTAAAGACCACATCAAAGCAAACCCTTATACTGCCCCCCACAATCTAAAATAGCAATATAATAGCCATGTTCCTGCATCTTTCACAAACTCTGTTTGTGCTGACTGCTGACATTTAGGCCTCAGTTACCTCAGTGGACTTACAGGCAAATTCAACCTTTAGCAGAGTGTTTCATGGGATACCACTTGCCGACTGTCGAGAAAACAAAACAAAACTGCGTTCCACGTGTTCAAGAGAAATTATTTAGAAGATTGGGTGAGGGGCAACGTAGGTTTGGGAGAGAAGGTGTTTTTTAAAGAGGAAACCTGAGTGAAGATCTGCCAGTACGCCTTTGGAGGGCATGGCAAGGACGGAGAGACGGGCGCCAGCGGTGAGGGCGATCTTCAAACAAACGCCTTCACCGGTGAGGGGATTAAGCCTTGGGCTTTGAAAGTGAGAGTGGGATTGAACTGAGCAGCCCTGTTGAAAATACAGAAGAAGCACCTTTTTTTCCTGAATGTCCAGATGCCTCAGATTGGACCCAGTATATGTAACAAAAACAAAAAAATGGTCCCTTCTCATTGAAGTTGTTTGCAAACTACCTTTCCTGCTTCTATTGAGGTGCAAATGTTTGTATCAAGTATCAACCTGGAGAATCTCCCTGACCGTGTCACAGCATTGTATGGAAGACTTCCACTGATCACACAGTGGTTCGAGCCTACTATTCAAAACACAAGTATCCCATAAGCAAACCTTAAGAAATCGTCAGATATGAGACTCTGTAAAGAGCAGGCAGCCAGGAAAAAACATACCTTTTGCACAGATCGTCTGTAAAGATCGTGGGAATTTGATCGCCTTGTTTTCAAGATATACCTCTCAGCACAGAGACCAGATTAACACAAGCTGTGCTTCGGCACTATCTCCTATTCTCACATTTTTTTCGCTCCACGCTGAAGGACCTTGCTACAGTGCTATGTAGTGGGGAAAATTGAATGAACAACCTTCCCTGGGAGACTAATAATATCATGGATCCTGAGTGCTTGCTCTCTGTGATGAGGCCTAACAGAAGGCTTGACAGGAGAAAATGATGTGTTGTTCTCTGCTGGGATAACAGTCCAGGTCCCACTCAGACGATTGCAGCTGAGATATGAAGTGTACATAAACCACAGGTTTTTTGGATCCTCGAGGGTCCACGAGGGAAGAGAAAACTCGCAGAGCAAGGGAAATGAGTGACACAGAGGAGCGAATGGGGCTGTTTAGACACCCTCAAGTACCATGTCTGCATGTGTGCGCTCTGTCACTCTCTTAACACATACAAGGAGAAAAAAGCACTCACTTCAAAGCATCTAGAAATTCAAGACACACTTGAAATGAAGTATAGAAAATTACTTGATAAGTTAAACCCTTAACATTTCTATGAGTATTTCATCATTGAGCAAATTTGCCTCTTGCAGAAACGACTGAGGGTGGGGAACACTGATGAAAGTTCCAGTCAAAACAACTTACTATGTTAGAAATGTACATAATACTTAAAGCCAGCTTTAAGGAAGCTTATTATTTCACAGCTGAAGGAGTAACTTGAAAATAATTGACTGTGGAGAGTGAAGCACTTTAACAAGCAGTTCTGTATTTCTAATTGTATTAATTATAAGTGTGATAATGTGTCAGGCTCATGCTTTTTATTATATTGGCAACACTTTTTAGTGTTTAGGACTGCATTTAAAAGCCATCAACAGTTTCTTTACTACTGTACTAATGCTACTGAATTGATAGCAGCTCCCAAACTCCCAAACAAATTAAGCCTACATTGTCCTGCTGAGACTACTGAAGGGACTACAATAAAAAATAACCAGCAACAGTGTCTACAGAAAAAAGGATACTGCTTCTGTAAGATTTTATGAATCGCTAATATATTCACTTCAAACACACTTTAGTTAGTAACAAGAAAATACTTTAGACATTAGAACTCTTAGGCTCCTAATTCAACTAACCAAGCCGAATAGGGAGGTTTGCAATTAGTCAAATCTGTAAATTGCTATCCTTATGTTTTACAATAGACTTTGTGATAGAGTGACAGTCCACTTACTGTAGGGAGGAGGTCTTGCTTGGAGGCCACTCTAAAAGCATGACCACAATCGTAGCTTAACCTTAACCATGGCTATTTGGTTGGTTAGGTAGGTAGGTACTTAATTTACATCAGGGAGAAGTTTGCATGTCACAGCAGGAGTATATGAACCACAAAAAAGAATTGTGCAAAAGTGCGTGTCAAATGCAGACTGTACTAACATAAAAGTAATTTCAATCCAAACCACGACCTTTACCTTCAAAATTAAAATTTAGATTAATTGAACTTTTCCCCTCGATTTCTATTGAACAATGAATGATTATTTTGGTTTTTTGGTTTTTGCTTTTGGTTTTTATGGTAAATATGCTCAGCTATTATAGGTGGGATATTTTTTTCAATTCACAGAAGTCAAAAATTGAAATATTCTAAATACTAATTGATCAAGTAATGTTGACATACAAATAACAGAGACATGTTCCACCAATATACAGTGCAACGCAAATTTCACATGATCATTAATATCAATGCAGTACTAATGATTTTCACTCGCACACTGCATGAACACGGCAACACTCAATGCTTTGCTAGCTTCCTCTTCTCATTCTTTAAAGGACATACACATGACACATGCTGTTAAGAGCAGCAGAGAGCAGTGCAATGTGTGTGCTTAGTGGGTTAGTGGGTGAACGAATATGAAAGAGCCAGCAGTAGAAAGTTGTTGGTCTGCCAGTAAATGTAACAGTAACAATATTATATATTAATATTAACATGAATTTAAAAACCCAAATAACCGACATGGGAAAATTACATAAGTTAGAGTTTCGAAATTTCGGTTATGATTACTTTTCGATTAATCGTCCAAGCCTTACCTTATCTAAGCCAAACCAAGTTGGTTTTGTTGTTGGGCATTTAGCAACTAATAAACCTATGAGTTTAGGGGTTGAAGAGCAGCACCTGCATCTTTCTTCGTTTCTAATCTTGGACCATCGTTTTCACACTCTTATCTTCCTGAGTGGGATTAATCTGTTTAATTTTTTTCCTGAAAATACTGCTGATTAGGTTTGAGTGCTGTAGATGGTGCTCTCGTCTCTATTATTGCTATCTGGCTGGTTATTCTTCTGTTTATTCCAAGCAATAGAAGGTCTGGCCTCTTACCAATGGGTTTTTAAGGGGGGATTCTATGAAGCTTAGATTTAAGTGACTTCCTGTCACATTTTAGAAAATCCAAATTTGGTGGGATACCTTGATGGAGCAGAACAGGAACAAGCAGCTTAGTGTGGTAGTTAATCAAATCAATCAAGGGTTGCTGTCAATCAAGCAAACCCAAGAGCTCCTTTTTGAATTAATTCCTATGACTGAATGCCTTACTGTACTGTTGATCCCGCTGAGAATCAACAGTCTTGTCTACAGCTCTGTGCAGCTTTCACGTAATTCCACAATGGGGTCACAATAGCTCTCACAGACCACACATAAAACTGTTACAGAGTTAGAAGCTAACTGTAAGCAACTGCTCAACAATAAATAAAATAATTAGCTGGGGAACACCATCAAACATTTAGGAAGTCAAATATTTTTCTCAGGGGCTGGTATACCAAACCAAGAAGATAACCAGCTAGTAATGGGCTGACAGGTGGTTTAAAAAATAAGTCCTATGTGTGTTGTTCTGTATTGCTAAATGTGTAGGCAATGTCAGGTAATGTGAGCCATAAACCTGATGAATGAAATATCAAGATGTGCTGCTGGGTTTGTTTTGGACTGATTCTTTTCCCTAGTGGTCAAAAGTCATGAAATGATTTTTTTTTTTTTTTTAATTCACCACCAAAAAACCTTGTTATCAATAATTTAAAACACTGTAGGTGTTAAAATGACACAAGTAAAGATGAATGACAGCTCAGCGAGTGATGTTTGTTTAGTCAGGCGTAGGAAAGGTTCATGCTGATGTCTGAGAAATAGATTGTCTCACACATAGATTACCGACCACAGTTGAAACAGTAATTTTTACAGTGGTCAAGTGAACACTACTGGATGTGTTGTGAGTAAATCTAATGTGACTGTGGCTATAGAAAAAAAATAAGTTTAATACATTTCCACTTTGCACTTTTTATAATTTTCATTACCTCTCTGACCTTTCCTACCTTCCAAATTGCATGGGCTTTAATAACTGTACTGCATGATCAGCTTTGACTCACAGTAGCAGATGAGTGAGCTCATCCCCATATGAATTTTGTGCTCTTGATAATCATAGTGGAATTCAGAGGGAAAAGGGGACAGACTGACAGAGTTAGTCTCCAGGTAGCTCTTTTTAAATGTGAGTTCTGAGTATGTCGATGTACAGATCGTGAGTCCAGGATATCGTATTTTACTGTAAAAAAAAACAGTAAACACAGCTATAGTTCATAGTCAATAATACATCCAGGACAGATCAGCTGGCTTTTGTCCCACAGGAAAACATATGTTCCAATTCTTTGTTTTCTTTTAATGTTCTATTAAGTAACATTTTAGGATGAGCCAGGGCAAGAAAATCAAAAGTTTGAGCTCTGGCTTATCGGCGTATACAAATCTCCCAACTTGTAAATTGGGTGACATGGGAAAACCCTTGGCAATACATTAGAAGAGTGTTCAAAGCCAAAGCATCCCATCGATTTGACCTGTGTGGGCCTTGCAAGTATGAGCCATTAGTATATTCTCAGATGCTGTTTTTAGATGTGTTTGTGTAAACGAGGTCCCATGATGATTGCCTGGTGAACAGATCCAGGATTTTACAGCTATCAATCTACCAGAAAGCAGGGACACAATAACCTGTCCTTGGGCATTCACACTATTTTATTTTTTCTTACATGGTGTTGTAATAGCCCTCATTTTCCCTTGGTTATTTTCCGAGTAAAATGTTCCAAACATTCATTGTGCATTTCTTCTGCAATTAAATGTTGAACAGACTCGCTCTTGAGGGTGTTCAAAAGGGCCTTGTTACACACATAAGAGCTGCTTTACTAACGCCTACCATTGTGTTAGAAGAGAGCTACATGCTTATTTTATATATAATAATAATAATAGGACAGTGATAAAGTGCAAGCCAGGTATCCTTTTGTCAAGTGATTCATGTTAGGTTTAACAGCCTCATATATGAATATTGGCTTTCTTGTCAATAAATATAAGTATTGATAGAAATACACAGTAATTATTTGACAGCTTTATTTACTGTTTATAAATTTAAATTTTACACATGATATCTTTTATAAACTTATAAATATTATGCATTCTCTTTTTGATCACTTTTTTAAATATCATTTAAAGTGAAGACATATAGGCACACAATCAGCAATACAGCAGTGAATAGACGTAATAAGACTAAACACTATATTTATGAAGACTGGTGAGTAAAGTATAACATGACATGATATACCCACAAAAAGCAAACATACTGTATATGTTCACTTGAAGTCACTATAATAAATGAAAATTAATATACATGCCCAGATAAACAGCTAGACGTACATATATACACCTACACACAGCTTACCCATAGCCAATAACATAAAAAGTTAAGAATACACATACTGAACGGTTTCCGGACCCCTCCAATATAGTGAAACTGCACATTTTCGAGTGGCCTTTTATTGTGGCCAGCCTAAGACACACCTGAGCAATACCCATGCTGTCTAATCAGCATCTTGATATGCCACACCTGTGAGGTGGATGCATTATCTCGGCAAAGGAGAAGTGCTCACTAACACAGATTTTGGTAGATTTGTGAACAGTGCTTGAGAGAAATAGGCCTTTTGTGTACATAGAGAAAGTCTTAGATCTTTGAGCTCAGCTTATGATGAATGGGGGCAAAAACAAAAGTGTTAGCATTCATAATTTTCTTTTGTGTACATATAAAAATATATATAATATATAAACTTTATAAATAAATAAATAAAATCTGCTCTACCTCTACCAGGTTCAACAGTAAAATGGTACTTGGTACATAATATAATATATAATAGTATACTAACTGAGTAAACTAAAAAAAAATAAATAAACAAAAATTGCCCACTTTACTGGCACTGTCAGTGGCATGACGCAGTATTTCAAGCTTGAGAAATTGAGACTCACAATAAATGGATCCACTGATAAGTTTGAGAAAATTTGAAAATCATTTATTCTTTACATTTGAGCAAAGCTTTAGCCCCCACACTTTCCTAAATGTAACTCCAAATGTAGTAATGCATTTAATTGGGCCTTTACTTTGTGCAGTTGCCTGTTTGCCAAATCTGTGTGTTTTATTTTTTTGTCTGTTTTGTAGTATGGATGTTCAGTATGTTCTAAAAAGACAATAAAATAGATGCATATAATAACACTCAAATGGAGGCAGTTTCATTTGCAATTATGAGTGTTTTTTATTTTGATATTTCTACATTTTGTTAAACATACCTAGATCAACTTTATTGACTTTTTAAATGCAGGACTTGTAACAGAGTATTTTTATACTCTTCTTTCTAAATAAGAAGTCATGATGGGCAGGTCCAGCTTGTTGCTCATCAGAATGTCACATGTTGTTGTAACCTTTTTAAAAACAGAGAAGTCTCCTTGTTAACAAGGATCCCATTCCATGTAGATGAGTCATCCAAACATACAGGGATAAGAGTCACCATGCAGTGCAAGATGATGTAGTTTGGAATAATTGTAGAAGGAGAAATGAGAATTAAAGACGGTTCTGTTTTCCATTATACTGATGCATTCTGCTTTGTTTTAATAGTGATGACATATCTTAAAGACAGATATAGTTTTAAAGTAATACAATAAATAATAATACATAAAAAGGACAACGCACAGAAAAACAAGGTCAAAGTGTCTCGCAATGTTTGATTTGATGCAAAAATATGACTTATGATACATGATTTTTACATTTCCACCAACAGTTTTTGACCAAACCTCCCACTGTAGAGCTACATTTTGTTTCCCCTCTTAGTCCTCCAACATGTGGCCAATAAGAAAAGTGACAAAAATATTCAACCTCAACAGTTTGTAATACATACAAAAATATTATGTTTAAGATTCAGCAAAGTCATAGGAGTGCAAGACAAGGTCTCAAGTAGCTTCAAAACTTCAAAATAAAGGAAGAAAACAATTAAATTGCATCTGTTTACTGTTGCTTCATTTTAGGTAAACAAAAAACAAAAGTGTGTTCAGAGTGTTGACAAAGACACACTTTGCATTTTTTAAAGCTGCTTCAGGCAAGCAAGACAGAAGACTTCTAAATTGTAAAGCAAAAGATTTTAGTCAGAGTCAAAGTGTCATGATGGAAAATGGTATTAAATGTAGTCCAGGTCATGACTGTACCAAAGGCTGCTGACTGCTCCTGACTGTAAAGAATCAATTACAATATCAACCCCAAGCTGATTCACAGAAAACTGCTGGTTAGTGCTTAATGGGGTTATAAGAGAATGCAAGAGAACACCCTCTGAGACCATATACAATGTCTGATAAAGAGAATTTATTGGATTTTATAGGAAACCTGCAGGCAGTGTGTGTGTGGGTGTGTCTCCACACACACTAGTTTCAGAGTCGGAGCACTGGATAACAAGGTAGAACAGTACAAAGTGGATAACAGCCATGCAACAACAAATCTGTATAGATACAAGTTGAGGGATTAAATTTTAATATCTATTTTGTTCTCAGTGTACTTCGATGGTGTGCCTTGGATATACAAACAGCCCTGTTACAGACATTGCTTCAGATGTTTGTCTTAGCCATTTCTTCGCCAATTTCCAAAGCAGTTGGCATCTATCAACATTTTAACAATGTGCCTTGGCACCAAAAAGCCATTTGCAACTGTTTCAGAGCGTCTGCTGTTTTTAGTTTTGTTCTGTTCTCAGACGGAGCATCTGGAGTTTCTCTTTGAGAAGATTCAAAAACAAATAGACTGTAAGGGTTCCAGACTTTCAGCAGGTCTCTGAGAGAGCCATCGCTCTATTCTTTCTCTGTTGCTCTTCCCCCACCATACCTTGCTGTTAATGAAGATTAAACTACAAGCAATATACTTTATAATTAGAGTTCTCCTGCATTTTCTTATATTTTTATAAGATTATATGTAAAAGTATCTTACCCATGGTAGAGGCAGAGAACGAAGATGTCTCCATTCTACCTGCTTTTTAACATTTTACCTTTGAACCAATAATACATACAAAGCTTGCAACATCCCTTTAAACCATCACTTATTAGCAATGCTAATGTGACCTCAAGTGATGTCTAAGTGAAAGGGTACCTCTTGAATAATGCACCTGCGCTCACATCCTCCCACCTAGTCCCACAAAATCTCCAGAAAAAGAGCAGTTATGCATAAACGTGTCCCCGTGGGAATGGTTGCTAACACAGAGGCACCCCTCTGAAACCTGCCCGTCTTGATCTTTCAGCGGGATAATCAGTGAGGTGATTGCCATGAATAGTGAGCAAACTTCAGAGAAGAAGCTGTTTTTTTGTGTGTTTTTTTTTAAAGTTGGCAACCTCTGTTTCAACAAAGTTCCATAAAGGAAAAAAAAAACATTTTTGCAGTGAAAATATTTGCAGTGGAGAATAAAAAAATACAAAATATAAAAGTTCCTGGAAGACAAAGTGAGTAGCTGATTGCCATGCCACACCTTGTCACCTTCCTCGTGGAACATTTTAAAATCGACTTCCCATTTTACTTGCTGGTGAGATAACAAAAAAGCAGTTTTCTCCCTCTAATTCTCAACATTACGATTGCTTGTTTTTTTCATTCTGACTCCCCGCTTATCACCTAAAACCTATCACAGGGTGGCCTGATAAAAGGATATAATTAGAAAGTGGAAAAATAACACTCCTCCTCAGGAGTGTAAAATTACTGCTGTGGGGACTTTTTGGGACGAGGGCAGCGTGTCGTCTGTTTTAGTCTCTGATCTCTGAAACCAAAGTGGGCCAAAAGAACACACCTTCGAGCAATAGTGATGCTGTGTGGAGCCAGATGGGCCCTTTTTGGGCCATCTTTAGTTGAAATATGTGTCTAGTTGCTTTTAATAGGACATGCAGTGAATGAATTTCTCTGCACTTAAATATAAATTGGAGACTATTTCCATTTCAGAGGGAAATAAATTTTACACTATTTGACAGGTACAGTTTGTAGTTATTTTTTTCAGAAAACAATTACGTACAACCACATATGATGAGCATATAAAATGTAATGCAGTGATATATATTAAACCATCATTTTAAACTTTCTGGCATGTGATCTCTTAATAGTTTATTGGGGCCACTTGCATGTTTCTAACTGTCTGAGTTGTTAGCAGTTCCACTGAAGAGACATTTCCCCTGTAAACTTCTATGGTGATTTAACTGAAGTAATTGTTGAAGCCAAAAGAGGTAAAATTATCCAATATTTCACAAAAAAAGCTTTATAGATTAAAGAATGTCATAAAAATTGTGTGGCAAAACTTTTTTTTTCCTTCCTACTCATTAACCATCATACGACTCATCAGAATTATCCTGTGACCCTTAAGAAGGAGCTTGGCCACTATAGATAGTTTTCAGTCACGTGACATGCGCGGTGACCTGGAGGGCATAACAACAGACAAACATGGGGGCTCACACCGAAAAAGCAGTCAAATTTTATTTGGATCACCTTTCAACTTAAGATAAAGAAAGATATGAACACAAACACAAGTGTTGGGCATATCTGATCCATATAATGTTATAGCATCCGCTGCCGCATTTCTACCGTTAAAAAATGCCAGGTCCCTGCCGCCCCTCAGACTACGGTAATGTTTACTTTTACCTTCTGAGGAATCCCTCACCTAACTTAGCCCAGGTTTGTCTCCTCCTCGATTAGTAAATCCGAAGCACAACAACGATCCATATTTTGCTAACGCAAAAAGTAACAAACTCATAGTAACAGTGTATCACTTGCGTATTGGTTGGCAGGCAACGGAAATTAAGGTGTTTTTGCCCTCCAAGGGAGCGTTTTCATTGGAGTGTGACGTCACGTGAAAACTATGAATAGGTTGGTAACCACTGGAATAAACTAACCCGACTGTGTACATTGTAGTTAAAATGAGTTCCACCTCGACCGGCTACCACAAACTAACTTAATTAACAATCAAATGATATAAAATATTATGACATTTCAGTAACAGAGCCCATTTTCTCCACGAGTTGGCCACTTTTCATATAAAAACTTTAATAAGGATTCTGAATGTTGAACCTTTAAGGAGTATTTTTAGATTGCTAGATTGGCTCTTTTACTTTGACCACCCTTCTAGCCTACCAAATGTCCCTGGGTGAGTGTGCCTAGGTGCCTATAAATAAAATGTATTAGTAGTAGTAGTAGTAGTAGTATCATTATCATTGTATTATTAATATTACTGTATGCCACTATGTATGCAGAAAAGATATCCTTCCATTGTCAAGTGAAAAATCCCATGTATCCCTATGAGCGTCAGACCATTCCTTTTGAACACCTCAAGCTTATGAATAAGTCACATCCATACATTTGAGCTCGGAAATAGTTGAACACAGGGTGGTGGTGGCTCGCTGCCAAGTGTAATAGGCTGTACAGTGTTTAAGCGTGATGGATGGGTGGCACTAGCCTGGCATAATAGCTCTGTAGTGGACCAGACCCCTGTTCAAAGAACAAGCTTATACATCATGATACTGCAGACATCCAGCTAATACTCAGCCCCCACATGCTACAAAGGTACTGGTTTCTACATCCACAAACTTGATGGATTAAGACAAACAGGTTATTTATGGAACGAGCAAAGCTTCGGGAGCTTGTTTGTGCCTTGCCCACACATCTGTTTGCTGAAGGGGAAAGAGGCTGGTCAGTGAGGACCTCTGCATCTAACATTACCCAGCAAGCAGCTGGCATGAAACGCATCCAAATCAAACACCAAACTGAAGTTATGTAAAGCAAGTTGATATGGAACAATAGCTTTTTGTCCTTTTTTAAACTTAAAAGGATCTTTTTTCTTGGTAGAGTGTGTGGGCTAGATGAGAGCAGTTACAAGCGAGCTTGTTTCAGCTTAGAAGCTAAAGGGGAAAGTAATATTTTTACTTTCCCTTTGCACAAAATTCCCATAACATATTAATACTGTGTACTGTACTGTATGTTGAATATCACTGTACTGCCCCTTTGAGGGAAAGACTGTGTTCTTACCTTTTGTCCTTTTTGCCTCACTATATTGCTGTAACTTACTTAGGGCTGCAACCATTGTTTTCATTGTCGATTAATCTGCCGATTATTTTCTTGATTAATTGATTCAACCAACCCAAATATATTCAGCTTATAGTTGATTTGCTTACCTTGAAGATTTACCAAAAGCTGTGAAGTTTATCTATAACCTGCAACAAACAGAAAAACGTTACGTCACTAATAACGCTAGCATGTCAAGGGGATTTTAAATGTTCTGTTAGTGTCAGTTCAAGAACATGTCTTTTAGTTTCCAGATAAAGGAGAATTCTATTGATACTTCCAATATATGAAGAGATTCACTTGCACTACTAATCTTTTAATTGTTTGTCATGTCTGCAACTCTTTGTCTTTTGTTGTTTATTGTCATCATTGTTATGTTTTCCCTTGTGTTTTTTACATATTACAATTTTTTTTAAAATCTTTTTTGTACAGCTCTATGGTCAACTTAGGCTGTGTTTAAATCTGCTCTAGAAATAAAGTGACTTTACTTGATAAAGGTAATCCATCAATTTAAATTTAGGGTGGAGAGGAGAAGTAGCTACTCATACAGAATTATTGGAGATGATAATGGTAATTCCTTACTAATAATTAATGGGGACCCAGATTTATAATCAAAATTAAATGAATATGACAGACTGGGGTCAAGTTAATTTAGATGCAGTATATAATATTCTGTGACCTCCGTGCTGCAGGATTACTTTTCTCTTCCACCAGAAATCTGTACCTTTTGGCAGTATAGATTCACAGTGCCATGCTGTTTACATCAAATCATTCCTTTGTAGGATTCACTCAACCAGGCGTCATTCAACTGTAGTCATCATATACTCCCTAAAGCCTCACATTTTTCCTAGCTGACAGGGGTGGAATGCTGTACTCTTGTGCAACAGTAGGTTTGACAAAGTGTGTCTTATGAGATGCACAACACTGTTATACTTTCCTGCTATTTGCATATTTCCACATCTGCTGACTGGGAGCTTGGACAAATTTTGCCATTTTGCTCTAAGATTATAAGTCCTGAGTAGAAGATGTTTTCTGCCAGAGAGGTGTCAGTCCGTTGGTCTGTCAGTCCGTCCACCACTTTGGTCCAGACTAAAATATCTCAACAACTGGATAAATTGCTGTGACATTTGGTACAGACATTCACAGTCCTCAAAGGGTGAAGCCTACAGACCTTGGTGATCCCCTAACCTTTCCTCTAGTGCCACCTTGAGGTTGACATTTTTGCTTCTCAGTAAAATGCCTCAACAACTATTGGATGGTTTGACGAGATTTGGTACATAAATCCATTGTGTCCAGAATGTCACTCCTAACGACTTTGGTGGTGGACTTTCCACATAACACCAACTGCAGGTCAAACAATTTTACTTATACAGTAAAATATGTCAACATTTACGTGATGACAAAATCTGATCCCCAGAGGATGAATCCTAATGACTTAGATAACCCCCTTATATTTGGTTGATATTTGTGATTTTATGTGAAGTGTCACAGCAACCATTGGATAGATTTCCATTAAACTGGGTACAGACATCCATGTCCTCCTCAGCATTGATTGTAATAACAACACCCTTTGCACTTCCTCTAACATCATCATGTGGTTAAAAAATACTATTATATATTTAAATACTAAAAAGATGAACATGGAATATTATACTTACAAAATATGTGTTTCTACATTGTGATTGTGAGCATTTTATTCTGGTGATTTTAGCACTGAACTCAAAGCACCACTGTGCCCGAGTACAGCCTCACAGAGCTGCTAGCACGGCTGTAGACTTCTAGTAGTGTTGTCCTTTAGGACTGTAAGTGCTGGGGTAATTTTTATTTTTGGCACTATTCTTGCTACCGTCTGTGAATGTTTTTTGGGGAACAAAAATCCCAGGACACAGGATTTTGAGATGCCGCATGGTTTATTACACGTTCCACTGCACATGCTTTACACTTGCATTATTTACATAGAACTCTTCAGACATGTAACAGTCTGAATACATGTAGGAACAAGTTGTTTACACAAAACAGAGATGTACTTTCTCAAACACAGGTACATCTCCAAAAGCTTGCCCTTTGACTGATTTTAAGCTAAGCTAATGAGAGTATATTAATATGTCAGCGGAAGCCTGATTAATAAAATTGATGAGTCACGCTTCAAATTCCTCATCATGATAGCTGTGTGAGTTGTATTAGACTTACGATGGTGCATTCACTGGGTGTAATCTTTGATCATAGATCTAGAATCATTTGTGTCATATTTGGAGCACATTACATTCTTGTGCCTCACTTGGAAATCGTTATTGGCCCACTAAGCATTCCCGACACCTTACCATGATATTCTCATTATTGATTGCTTTTGTCAAATTATCCAGGGCTCAAAATCGCATATAACCATAACACTAAAATGTCGAGCTTACAGGGGGAAGACTCAACCTCAAGTATTTTTGGAGGTGCATTCCTGTTCCCTGAGTCCCACATTTGATTAAAAGTGAGACTGCATTACTAATTTGCAGCACACACATTTCAATGGCATTACGTTTGAAGTGAGGAGGAAAATCTCCAGTTCAGTTTAAATCTCTTCGCTTGGTAAACCTTTTGTTTTCTAATAATTTCCACACCAGAGAAGGTGGGCTGAATAATCTCATAAGCGGCTTAATTCAGATACTGTGACTTCATTACATTCTCTGCTGTTTGTAAACTATTCTCCTGAAAACTGCAAGCTGCTAAGGTTGACTGGAAGACAGGGTGTATAAAAACTGGAGAGAAAGCCTTTGTTTCTTAGACAAAGCCAGGTGTGAGGGAACACCATACTCCAGAGGCTCAAAGTATATTAAAAGTTTGACCAGAGCCCGTAATAAAAAAACCTTTGGCTCCCACTGTGCAATTAAGCGGTAGCTGAAAATATTGATTTGATCTTTTGTTTTGTCCATCCACCCACCTGTTACATTGCTCACTGGGGAATCATCACCAACCACAAACACAGACGCCCAGAGAGAAAAGCGTTAGTTGTACACTGCAAATATATTTTTTTAACATGTCATGTAATCTGTTCTCAGTTGCCAGTTTATACACTTACACATGTTCACTAATACTTTGTCCACACCATCATGAAGATAAACTAAATATTACATCCTACAAAATGAACATATCAACACCTCTCTAAAAGGTTTCGAAAAAACCTAAACATTATAACCTTCATAATAATATAATATAGGGCTGTTGTGTGTGCATTAGTTTTAGCTTTGCGAACCCAATGAATTGTCAACTTAATGTGTATAGATTCATATGTATAATTGTTTAAAACGGTTGTTTTTCAGACATTTTTGCAGTCGCTTTTAAAACTTGATTGGGAAAATATGAACTTATTTATTCAGTAATTCAAGCCACAGCCAGATTATTTGATTAAATAACTAGATTGATTTGTTTTCAGTCTTTTCTTTTTTGTTTCCTTATTTACAGTTTGTAAAGCTATTGTCATTATGGGTAGAAACTCTGTCATTGTTGTTTCACCAACAATTCACAGCAGTGATTGTGGGATTTCAATAAGCGGCTGTCAAAGTGCACTATTTCCTTAATGATTCATTTGTGCTGTTGCCAGGAGTTTTTTATACAAGGGTTAACACAGGGTTATATATTGACATTAAGTTGCAGTTCCCTTTATGTTACTCACAAAAGCAAACATTATATAGAAAATGATATACAGTAGATGGGTGGATAAATAAGAAGCCATAGAAATAAAACAATTTTATATGGTGCATAGTAGGGCTGAACGATTTTGGAAAATAATCTAATTGTGATCTTTTTAACCAATATTGCGATTCCGATTTAATTTGCGATTAATTTTTAAGCTCACGGACAAGCAGTAAATCAGTGTATAGTATGGTATTAGATAGATTAAACTTACACTGTTCTTTCTTGTGGCTCAGGCCTGTGTTATGATGAATTATTATTATGAGCAATAAGATATATCAAATTATAATAATAATATGAGAAAGACAATTTGAGTCAAGTCATGGCATTAAATAATAGGATATAATATCACCAGGTACCTTTTCACCACAAGGAATCACACAGTAAGCTCTCAATACAAAATCCACAGTTCAACCACCAATTAATGAGTCCTGATCTCAGTTCAAATCTCCTCGAATCCGTCTTTCTGTCTCCCCGTTAGCAAACTAAAAATACTCAGTTTGAGGTTCAATTCAAAAGTTGGCTAACTAAAATAGAACAGAATGACGCCTCTCGTGTTTAATAGACAAGCTTAGTAATTCTTTCAGCCCTAGTGCATAGCTGAGAATGAAAATAGGAGTCTCACAGCCTGGAGTAAGAAGCTGCTCTGAAGTCTGGTGGTACGACAGCGGATACTTCTGACAGGGTGAACAGGCTGTGGCTGGGGTGGGGTAGTGTCTTCTAGTGTACTTTGTGCTCTGCACAGGCACCTCAGCTCACCGATATCACTGGGTTCCAATGATCTTCTAAATGGTTTTGATCACCCGCTGCAGAGCCCTCCGGTCCTGGGCCGTGCATCTCCCATGCCAGTTTGTGATGTTTCCAGTCAGGATGCTTTCTATTGTTCCTCCGTGAAAGTTACCAAGGACTTGGCACAGGACCTTTGCCTTCTTACGTTTCCCAAAGAAATACAGCCGTCTCTGAGCTTTAGATGTGAAATGACCACACCAGAGTATTGCTCCAGAGTATTGCGTGCCCTGGTGGGGATGTGGACATGTTGATGGAATTTAACAGTCCTAAGATCTGTCTGGTTAAAATTGTTTTGTCATGTGACTGCTGATGATCTCACACAGTTCCTGTAGTGCATTTTTTGAATTTGCATCTGGAGGAATGTAAACAACAAAAACTCTGGTGAATTCTCTGGAAAATAAAAATTTCACATCTGGTAAACATTGTCCATCCACTCTGACTGCATTTCAGCACCAATCATCCTTGAGGTAAACACAAAGCCCGCCTTCTAGCTTAGCTCTTATTCCAACTTGCTTTCCTCTCTTCCTGGTTCAGTCACAGCTCTTGCGGTGGCAGTTGGTCCGGCTGATCTCGTCGTCTGGACAGGAGACGCCCCAAGCAGTGATCATCTCTAGGTGCGCTCAGTCTGATCCCTGCACTTTCATTTCTGATGGTAATGTTAATGTCATAATCACACATGTTCCAGTACTAAAGGTGAAGAAAAAAAATTAAAACCAAACTGTGGCAAAGTTTAAGGGAGCTGCTGACCGCCACATCTGCACAAGCCACCGTTGCCATGGAGATGATGAGCACGTCTGTGTTTGCATGGCTGCAATTATAACAAATTAATACTATAGATACATAAATAAATAAATGTTAGTGTCAAGTTCTTTGTTATACCAACTCATATTTGTGTCATTAGCTGCAATAAATGAGATTGTGTTTTTCATATGAAAACTAAAAATTTAAACCTTTGACTTGTTGGTGGCACTAAATAAAAAGTCCAGCCTTCACCAAAGTCTTTAGAATTCATCTTCGGGGGAACCATGAATATCTGAACCAAAATACACTGTAATCCATTGAGTATTTGGGCAGCACACAGCCTCACCTCTCCGTGTTGCTAAAAATGTACTACTTCAACTCACCAAGCTTTATGTCATGAAATGCACCTCTATTTCAGATGTACTTCAGATGTCGCTCACTGTTTGGTTAGGAGGAGTATTACATTTCATCTCAGCTGATTTTCAGCACCTCTTTTACAGATGAAGGTCCTTCAAGCCAGAGGCAAATATTGTAGTTAGACTGACTAAACAGAAACAGGTCTGTGAGGCCACTCATCGTTGTTTTGTTTGAAGTCTGAACTGAGATGAGTTTTTGAGCTGTATTGACTAAGAATTTGAAATCCTGGTGCTTACAAGAGGTAGGATAATCTTAACTTTCACCTGCTGAGATGTGGATGTTTTGTTCCTCAAAGCCCACCAGCACATCACCGAAGGCTTTTTATCCTCCAAGAATTATATCAGCTAAAGAGACTGCTGTATAACAAATTGCGTACTCCAATATAAAATATGAAAGAGGAACGAGTGTCTCCGAAAGCAACCAAACAATCATAAGGCAGTCTCAGAGCAGCTGTGCCTGATGGGGACAGATGTCTGCGTCAGGTTGTAAACGGCTTCTTTACTGTTTACAGCGTGAGCCTGCTGCTTCCTTGCCTGCCCCAGTCATGCATTTTGATTAACTCAGAATGTGAAGTGAGTCCTGCCAGGATCGCTGTGACAACCCCGGCAAAGACCTCATGAAAGAGCAAATTGACAGTACTGCACCAATCACTCCACTTTAATTTGTCGCAATGGCAAAGGTCATCACTCAGGCAAATATAGCTCATGCTACTGAGGCTCATCTCTGGCTAGGCCTCCCACACACATCAGTCCCACAGAGCCTAGCGGAGCTACTAAAACATGATATAAGGAGATTCCAAGATGTATAATTGAACAGTTTGCACCCAGCTTGAAAGCTGGAAATCCGCTTCATTAATCAACTCCCACTGAGTTATGAAAACATGAGGAGGAGAGGTTTTGCTGGCACAGAGCAAACATACCAGGATACTGGATATTCCTCAGCCCACAGTCTGTATCCAAATCCCAGTAGCAGCAGCTGGAATATGGAATATGCTGGTATAAGGTTATAGATAACATCTGTATTATGTTCTAGCTATGCAGCAACATAATGCACATGACCAAATATCCTGTAACATCTGTTTATGTCTCTAAAATTAAAATAAGAATAAAAATAAAAATACTTTGTTATTCATGACAATTCCAAAATGTTCTCAAAACATGTATTTGCTTGTTAATTGTGTTGCAGGTTGGCATTCAAATAGACATTTTAATATGGAGTCATTTCTGTGGTTCTAGTCAATGTAATTAAATGTGTTTCCATCTCCCTTGGATCAAAAATTAAATGTTAAATCACTCATGTCTAAGGGTGTACAAAATCTGTATTGGTGTCCAACCAAGTCTATTAAGCTAGGTCATCTTGTGCATTACTGCTTGCTCGCAGAGGAAGTCATCTTTTTGATACTCCTTCTTGACACTTTGGATTGATATGAAGTCAGCAAAATGTCTGACCTGGCGGCTGAAGCCGGAGCTTATATTTCAGTTGGCTTGCTTGTAGCACGGGCATTATGAATAGTGAAGGTGGTGCTGCTGCCAAGTGTTAATAGAGGTCGGGAAGGAAACAAACAAGCATAAACAGAGTTTTGAACAAGAGTAGTGACGTTATGAGAGGAATATAGTGGTGTCGCTGGCCATGGTTGGACTTGAGGCAACTTGAGGAGAAACAGGTTTTAATAATGCTCACTATCTTCTTGTCAAGGCTGATCACACATGCTTTAACCACAGACATTAAAGTTTCTGATCCTGAGACGCTTTGTAGTCACTTAAAGTTGAATTGAAATTAAATTTATTTTTGTAAAGAAATGAGCATATATGCTTTAAATACTGTATCTAAAATGTATATTGTGATTTACGGTTTTGCAGAGACAGAGGCACCTCTTCCTCTCCAATTTCTCTGAATTTCTTATTTCCAACTTACAATGTCTGAACTGTGATTTGATTGGTGCAATGTGTGTGTGGACAAGCAAAAATAAAAATATAGTTCATCACTTCAGTTGCAATAGCATTGCTTTGCAACACCTATGGCACTCCTTAAGTGATTAGAATCGCAGGGTTACACACAGGTTGTCAAGGTTACAGGACTGCCCATTGCTGTGAGTTTTGATAGTCAGTTGGTCAGTTGCCGTCACCAAAACTGGAGCCAACTCAACACCACAATGCTCCTTCCAAATCCTGACTCTTATAAAGTAGCAGACAGTTTAAATGGCTAACAAGACAAGAATAGGAAAGTGTCGCTCACAATAGAATAATATCATGTTGTGAGTGAAACATAAGTGTGGACATCATGTTATGACTGTAGCAATGTGTTTCCTTGTCAGGTGCAGCACTGAGGTTAACAAGGCCAGGCTCTGGTTCATGCAAATCTATGCCTGTTGCCATGGAAGCCAATCTGTGCCTGTGGAGAAATGTTCCCCTGAAATTCAACCATTATAAAGAGCCGATAATAGGTAGACTCAGTGCGGTTTCTGAGTTTGTAAAAAAAAAAAGTGTGTATTTTCCAAGACTCATTTTGAAAGTGGGTCAGTATTCACTGTGAAATCTGCTATTATACAGATGGAAAATAACACATGGTGGAGAAAAAGTGTTGCAAAAAAAATGTTTGGCTCTTATGACATATTGATGAATGTACAGTCAGATTGCTGTGCAGTCGGTATAATCCGATGGACCTACAGTAGGTTTAGCCTCCCTTGTGTGTAATTAAAATTATGGATATCCCTTTAGATCACCTATTGCCAGCTGAGGACACTGTCTTTGTAACCGCGCAGGGAATGAGACACATTTGACTAAAGGTAATAACATAAAAATTGTAGAGCCAAATGTTGGGCATTAACTTTAATTCTGCGCGGGATGGAAAGCTATAGTGTGGTTTGGTAGTGAATTTGTCAGCTCTATGTCTTCCCCTATTGCATCTACAACCACATTCTGCTCCCTCTTCTTTACATAAAAGCTGTTTTCCTGTGGGAACTTTTATCTTTTACCCTCCAGTTGAGATTTATAATTTGGATCACAGAACAGGAGATGTCGAGAAGAGAAGAGAGAGGTAGAGGAAGGAGTGTGGGTGTTTAAAGACAGATAATCCATTTCAAGGCTTCCCCATAGGGAGGTTCTGTTGTGTTGTGCTGCTTATTTGTTTTCGAGAAAGAAGTTGCCTCACACCTCTTGCAGTTGCTGCTATAGGCTTGTAGTGAAAATGACACTGACACAGACGGCTTTTGATTTGGGAGAGGATGGAGGATATAAATTCTGCAGGAGAACTATGGGATTTCCTAAGTGAATGTCCTCGTGTTCAAATGGCCTTGCTGGCCCTGCAGAGTAGGCTATCTATCATTTGGTCACTCTCATTGACAGCTGTTCTCTTTGGCTCCTATCAAGGAGAAAATGACCACTACACTGCTGCACACACATGTGCAAGAGCGTATAGAAATGTGTCTTAAAGTGTGACTGGAAAACAGTGGTCAAAAATTCTTAGCATATCTAATTAGATCCTAAATGAGCATGGTTTAGTGACTTAATTGCTGTGGATTTGTGTAATTTCATCTCATGCTGAGGTTTCAGATTGATCTTGCTGCATAAAAACCTCTTAATCCTGGATACATCCTCTGTTTCCAACTAAAAATGTGCACATTTGCATAACTGTGTGAAAGAACCTCGCTTATTACCCATAACATTTGAGCAAATGCATAATAAACGCAAGAGAAGACGAGGAAGGATACACATACAGCGCTCTTACAAATGCACAAGATCAGTCAGGGACGCTCTATGGGGTCCGCTTATGCTAGTTCCATGCTGCTTGACCAGCCAAATCATATTATAGATCATATTTTAGATACAAATGAATCTAGTGTCAAGTCACTTTCTGCCACTGAAAAATTCACTTTCATCTACATCATTAAAGTCTGATGGTTTTAGTGGATTATTTAAATAGATTGTACATATTGTATGAAAAAGTGGAATAAATTCACAATTTTAAAGTTTTAATCCTTGATATTTTATTTTCATCATTTTAAACCCAAATTGTTACACTATTTATGGATTGTATTTATTCTGCTGTAGTCAATAAATGTATTTGCACTCATCACTTAGCTTTCTATGTAGTTGCTTGCAATGTTAATGGCGGAGTCTCCCATTCATCAGTTACCTCACTACATAGTTTACAATGTTAGGGGCAGAGTCTGCCATTCCCACACTGGATTCAAATGGCTTGCACATGCACAAGGGCTTCATATGGAACAACGCATGCACATACTAGACAGAATTCAGAATCTGCAGACTGCAATTGTAATTTGTGTGCATTTATAGAGAATACATCACCTTTTCATCGAAGCCAGACAACTAGGGAGAGAAAACAGTGTAGCATGTTGGCCTGACTTAATTTCAAACAGAACTCTGGGATTTTATCTTTGCAACTAAAAGCCCATTAAATCTGAAGTATTTCTCTATAACATTAAATATCCACGGATAGATAAACAACAATTAAAGTTTTGAAAAAAAATATTAAGTAAACAACAAATGCTCAATCCTGACTAGAGCAGGGAAATATGTGACATCAGCTTTTTCAAGCAGAGCCCCGCCCATTTCAAACCAGCATAAAGAGGGCAAATCCTGAAATAACTTTAACTGTCTTAAATTGGTAGAGTATTGTGTGTTCATGTAGAACCACATCCATCATCCAAAAAGCAGATTAAGAAAATACGCTTTGAGGGCCTTTACGAGTTGTGACTTTAAAAGAGTGATATGCTCACTACTGTTCTTTAGTAAATTTCTGAATGTGTGTTATTGTGTGGCATATGACAACTCACAGAATGTCCAAACTATGTATGTGATGGCTCCTCCTGTGTAAAGCCTCTGTCTCCTCAGGGTCTGCATTTTGTTGGCTTTATCCTTTTCCAATATCACAAGAGAGACAGTCCAATTGAATGCTATCAATAATCATTGATAGTGTGTGGGTGTGTGTGTGTTTGTGTGTCAATAAGGCAGTGAGCCGCACCGAGTTATCAAGCAATTGTACAACGATATATCTTGATTTCTCTGAAATTTTTCATTTTTATGTGCCACTAGAGACCTCTGAACAGCTGCAAATGAGTCAAGAGCGGAATGATTGCAGAGCTGTCACTTGATTTGGATTTGTAAATTGTCTACTCTCACCTGCCATTTCAGGTTCACTTGCTTGTTAAAAAACCCAATCAACAGTTTTGCTATACCGTAATTTGTCAACAAAGAGTACAGGCTCGCTTTGACACCAGAGGCCATTCCGATCATTCACAACTAGACCAAAACTGCAATTTCCTAAACAAATAAGTATAAGCTTCTCAGCATGATGCTTTTATGTGAATGCTACCTACCGTTTATCTTGTCTGTGTTCTCATGAAAATGTATAACGCTTTTCAATTTACAATCCACTGAAAGAATTAATGGCCAGGTTATGATAGTGATATTGTATTCTAAATAATCTTGCCAACTGTGCTGTCCTACATATCTTGAGTGAAAAGAATTGTGTGAACCTTCAGGGTGTTAAATTCACAATAGCCTCGGAAAGTTCCAACAAATCTCAGGGGAAGATTGACACTCAGGCAGATACTGGGGATCTGCCTGAGTGCCGCTCACATGGCACATTTGCAGGACAACAAATCAAGTGGCACTTGCAAGGACAAGCGCTGTGAAAATGAAAGGGACACATAAAGCCCCGTTTCTACCAGACCTGTCAGAATCCACCAAGAGAGGTTCTCTTCTTCATAAGCCTCCCTGAGATAAAGTTATTACTTTTTAGAAGGGAATTACAGTAACAACAATAACAAAAAAAAGCACAGGGCCCTGAGGCAGTTAGGAGTTGTTTGTCTCATCCATGCATTTGTCTAAATTCCTTCCATTTGTTTCATCTAAATTTGGCCCTGAAGTGAGAGCATGTGGTGACGGGTGCCCTACGGACAGGTTCAGATAAAAGACTGAGGAGGAGTGAGAGGAGAAATAGCACAAGTGTGATTGACTTGGGATTACCTAAGTCAACCAAGGTGAATTTTGTGTCACAAGAAAGTAGATGGAAAGTGCTGGAGAATGAATACATCCTTTATTAAGTAAATGCATTTCTCAAACAAAGCATTTCGTTGCATCGATGCTTCATGACAAGAAAATTCCAATTTAATTGCTCAGTACTTCCTGGTGCCTGTCCTGTGCCGGTAGCCCAGCATAGCATGAAGTCTGAAAACCCAAATAGGGAACATTTAAAAAAGAAAAAATCCCTCCTCCTGGTGAATTTACACAGTGTATATTTATATAGAAAGTGTTGCAATAAGATTATATCGTCATGTTTACTCAAGCAGGGAACAGGTAAAGCAGCCCCCCTCAGGGATCGACATCCTTACTAAACAAAGTCCAAACCGAAAAAATCCAACAAGCCAAAATGGGAAAAAAAAGTTTGAAGACGAACCAAGTTGGGTGGAAGGATCTCCGGAGGGATTCAGGTGGGATGAGGAAGAGGGGCTGGTGCTTTAAGGCAGACATGCAGAAGGCTGGACAGCGGCAGAGCAGGAGACCTCAGGCGGAAGGCCTCGAGGCAGGACTGAAGCTGAGCTGGAGACCTCAGGAACAAAGGGCTGAGCAGTTCTGGAGGGTGACCAGGAGTCTGGACTGGAGGCTGGCAACAGGGCTGCTGGACTGGAGTTGCTGCAGTTATAAGTCTGGAGACTCCTGTGGTTCAGGGGGGACAGGACATTGTAGCAGCTCAAGAAGGACAGGAACCGTCTGGGCCGCTGACTGGATACCGGAAGCAGGAGTCGGCCGTGTCGCCACAGAAGAACTGGGAGCTTGAGTCCGCTAGTTAACTTAAGGAGGTAAACTAGCTTACGCTACAGGGTGAATGCAGATACAGGTCAAAAAATCCACAGGATAGTCCAGACTCAAGACACACTCAAGGCTCAAGGTTGGGAAACTTGACATAAAGATGACCCCGACAACAGACAATGTGAAGTGACTTGAACAATGACTTAAATATACTGGAGGGAGGTGATCAACAAGGCACAGGTGGAAACAATAAGGGTGGAGAAAATGATCAAACGAGTAGGGCTGGGTATTGTTCAAAGATTTTCGACATCAATACCGATATCGATACCTCGACTTCGATACTGGTTCCTGAACTATACTTTTTTCGAATCCAGTTTTATTCTCAACAAACGGAGAACCATTGTTGTTTGTATAAAGTAACTTAATCATTATTATCATGAATAGTTTATTTTAATAATTGTTCCTTTGAAAAATGCTGCTGCTCGTCAAAACCAAGACATATTTTCAGTGTAACTTCAGCCTATATTGTGTTTTTGTTGTTTTTATTCCTCTTTCTTTAGTTTTTATAATGTCATTTCATTGTTTATTAATTCTATATTTTTTATTGTTTATATGTGAATTTGTGCTCTGGCAACATTCCAACCTAAACATTCATGGCAAGAGGCCTGAGAGAGAGAAATCTCTCATGGAAACAAGTTTCTGCCTCTACATATCAAAGTTTCCTCCTCACTAGAGGAAGAGGTGGCCAGGCAACAACTATCACAATACAAAGTAAACTCGTTAATCCACTGCAGCAAAGTCGCAGACATCAGCCCAAGGATCAGTACGTGATGTCACCGTCACACGGAAGCGCTTCCGCCGGCTGCACATACAGGTCTGTGTGCAGCGGTGGCGTCATTTACTGACCCTTCAAAAACACTTGGGAAAATGTAGCGTGTGTGGAAACTGCCGCGCTACTCTGTCAATAAAAGAGCTTTGATTTGATTCAGAAAACAGCGAGGCTGCACAAAGCTACAGAGAAATGTAGTTAAACTACTAACAGTGCTACTTGTAGCGACGCTACTGCCCAACGCTGCTCGTACGGTGGGCGTGTTGAAGCAGGCTCGGTGGCAGCAGAGCGCTGAGACGATGATGCACCGGCTCTGTCTTGTTGCGGCAAAGACAGAGCGACTTTCTGCTCTTAAGTTTATTTCACGCACAGTCAAAGGCTTTACCAGGTTTGTCGTGTCGCTGCTCTTGGCAGCAATTATCTTATGTCGCAAATATTGCATCGCGCGCTGTTGTATCAAGCCACACTGATTTTCTCCACGTCTTTTACATCCACAAACCACTTCTCTGTGCGTAACCGGCGTGAGCTAGTGTTTACATCACCACAGCCAATTACAATCACTTTTAGATGTGGGCATACCAAGAATGCTGCATGCTTATTGGCTCATTGGCTTTAACAAGAACCTTTAGGTATCGAACTGTGGTACCGAAAGACAAGGCGTTTTTTTGATACTCGGTGGTATTGAAGCAATTTGGTCGGTGCCTAAAAAGTATTGAACTCGATACCCAGCCCTACAAACGAGGGAGAGAACTAATGACAGCAATTGAAGTGCACAGAAACGACGGAAACACAGAATAAAATATAAGAAGGAAAAACATTACCTGAAACATAGACTGGGACGATACAAAGACAGGAAGTGAAGTAAATAAGTGCATTAGTACTCCAAGACCTGTAAACAGACTTTGATTGGTGGAGTTGCCCTTTAATCTGCCAGTTATTTTCTCAATTAATCGTGTGGGCACTACAGTGTCAGCAATTTGTGACATTAAAAGCTAGAACACTTGAATTTTTGGTAATAACTATCGATTGTAGTCCTTAAGATTTCAGTCATGGTTGATTTGGCAACATCTGCTTCATAATAAAAGCCATATGTGTTTCACCAGTTGAATACTTTTAATGTGTAGCATCAGCAGCAGCAAACAGTGGGGCTGTCAATAAGATAAAATTACAAACTGTAACGCTGGATTACATACATGTGTCATTTCCTCATGCATGTGAAGACAGTCTGAATCCAGCTTGGGAATGGCAGACTCTGCCACTAAAAGTGAAAACTGCCATATAAAGTGATGGGTGAATGTAATATATGGTAATGTATACATTGAAATACTGTTTATACCATGAAATATGAAAAAATACCCGTATCATAATTCATTAAATTCCATGTGGAATAAATAGGACTGGGTACAAGAGTTAGTATGTACTGGTATTCATTTTATTATTGTCACCCAGCACCTGTTGTGTGCCTCCTGATGATTGAGAATTATCACCTAACCAAAGTTGTTTTAGCTGATGAAACAAAAATACTGGCCAGCTAGACTTTTAAAAGTAGCTGATGTGTTTAATTTCCTCAACTTTCATGTTGCTAATAATTTGTCACCAACCTTTTTAATTTGGTGAGTGTGTTTTTTTTAAATTTAATTAATCATCAGCTAATTTTCTTCATAAGCTAAGAGTGGCAATGATGGAGAAAAAAAGATGTGAGCAACAATGCGATGTTCTATGAAACACAAGGCCATCAAAGCAAAGTTTTGTCACGGATTCCTACTTATCATCACATATCGTATATCTAAGCTCACAGGGAGGGTGATAGTCATTGCAGAAGGAAGCCAAGCTATATTAGCAGTACTCTAATGCAGGAAAAAAAACTACTTAAAGTAAGATGAGTATCTTCTTATGATATTCAGTATTTCTCCTGTGACACCTTCACCCTTGTTCTAACTGAAAAGTGGTTGAAAACTTTTCTCCATCCCTTTATCTTCCCAGGAGAGATTTACACTTAGACATTGAGAAAGTCTGTCCTAGCCCAGAGGCACACACTACCTGGTAACTAATGAAAATGAAACATTTGTTCTTTAGGGCACCTCACAGGCACATAGCCCAGCCTGCTGTTAGGCTCACTCTAAAGACTGCACACCCTCTGACAGATTGGCGGAAGGGGGGTGAGAGCTAACTTTAGCCCTTAATGGTTTGAAATATGCTTGCGCTACAGTTTTTTTGCTGTGAGGCCAAATGATATCCCCTCTCTTGATGATTTATCAAGCCCATTCAGAGCCTTCTCGTCAGGGATAAATTGGCTCCTGCCTTGTGTAATGCCCTTGATGGATAATCGTCTCATTTTTCTTGATTATTCTATCTATATGGCTGTTGCTTAAAATCAAAATGAATATCACAAACATAATGCCTTGGCCAGTCTTGCCTCATATATCTTAGATTATGTGATGAAGCAAATAATGGTCAGAGATTATGGCACTTCAGAATCCAAATTAAGTGACAGCTTATAGAGGTTCTAGCGCAATTTGACCTTTAACCTCATGGGCTTTACCCTGATCAAATTTAGCTCCTAGCTTTAAACTTCCACAAATGTGATCACAAGCTAATTTCATCTTTGTCTGGTTAGTTTGGGTCTCTGCTGCAGTGTCACTGCAATCTCATGTCATGTCTCTAAAGTTTTATGTTATTTATTTTCCTAAATCTTCAGTTTACCTAAAGTTGTATATGCCAACTCCATACTACACATGACTAGAAAGTATTCACTATGAATTAATGTTGTCATGACTATTTTGGCAACATATAAGTACAAGAAATTAATGCTAAACACTTCTGCATTTTGTAGTAACAAGAAATGATGGATGTCAACTAAACTGCAACTTTGAAACAGTCACATTTCAAATTAAATTAAATCAAATTTAGCAAATGTGCATTTCAAATGATTTTTTACTTATTTATTTAAAACCACATAAAAAATCGAGTGATTTAATAACTTATTCTGGCACATTGAAAAGCATACAAACAACATGTAAAATGGGTATACATAAGTATATATAATTAATATATACCTCTTAATGCAGTCCAGTACAACTCCTTTAACTATGACCTCAGTAATAAACATTATTGAATTTACACTTTAAAAGATAATGTAATGGCAAGGCTGTTGTACTATATTTCAGTAGAGTAGTTAAAAACCTTCAATAAAAACAGACAAACCAAATCTCTTTATGAAATCAGATGCAAATTCAATGACCTTTATATAAGTTATTTTTAATAGTAAACATAATTACCATATGAACATGTGATACTGTTAGATCAACATGGTCTCTGTAGCAAATAATATGCATGTTCATCTTGTTTTTCCAAATGGCCAACCTTCTATTGACCTCTATCAAGACACCGCGGTAACCCCTCTCAATGAAAAACATCATTATGTGCTGCGATAGGAGTCAGGAACAGAATATCAAAACCAATAATAACATGTATATTAAAAAAGTGATGAAAGTGACATGAGTTTACTTTATTTGCAAAGTCATAACGCAATGTCTTTCAATTTAGAACACATTAATATCTTATTTCATGCTTTCTCTGTCTGTTCCAGTGGGCTGCTTTGTCCTTTCATATATTTGTGTTTTTGTCCCAGGCATATTCTTATTCAAAATAGGCAATTTTATTTTGACAGCTATTTGTATGTAAAGTGTGAATGGGGGCTTGTCATTGCTCCTGCACTTTGCTATTTGCTGAAGCAGCCTTTTTTCTCCCGGAATAGTCCAAGATATCCTCTCAGTGGATTAGCCGTTCTTCCTCACAATACATTCTCAGCAAGGTAAAGTTGAGAAATAGAAAAGGAGAGGGAAAGCATTTTCTGGCAGCTGACTCACTTTCAGACAACTATTTTTCTCTCTTGCGTTACGTCATTTCTAGTTTTTAGGCTTTGCATCCTATACATGTACTACAGGCAAAATGGTTTTCATCTGTTATATTTATGATGATATTACACTGCACACAATCCTCATCCTGCACAGCTGTTACTCTCATGCATTACGCTCAGTAGTTGGGGGGTTTATTTTGCCCTTGCTGCAAAATGCAGTAATTCTGGCCATCAATTAGCTTTGCATTGGCCTCAGACTCCATTGCTTCTCAATTTGCAGAGCAGAGTTAATCAGCCACTTGAAAAGAGTATCACTTTAAATTATACAGTTTCACTTGTACTTCCAATGCCTACCATAACAAATATGCTAACCTCAAGCTTTTTATATCTATCTTTGGCCACCCAATTAATTTGAGTTCAATAATCACACATTTTTTTTAGCTTTGGTCTTGTATACACCATCTAATGAAAAAGATAAATGGCTTTTTAGCTGCTTAATGCTGAACTATGTTCATATTCCAGTTGCTAACTTTGCCTGCTGTTTGGTGTTAGGCAGAGAGATGATGTGCTTTGGGTATATCAGAGCTTTTTGGCTGAAGGTTAGGGTTGGGGAAAAAACAGATGAGAATGCTTCATTTGAAGTAGCTACATTTGTAGGCTGTAAAGCCGTAAACAATAAGCTAAAAGACGATAAAACACTCCATATAGATGAAGGAAACTGCAGAGTTGGGTAATAAGTACCTGTGAGTTTGTTACTATAAGTAGCTCATTCCATATTACAATAAAGTAATAATAACATATTAATCCATACTTCATAATGGCTTCGTACTCTGGTGAATCTGTTTACAGACTGCAATCTGTTTTATTATTTGATCAGTGAAAAAACACTCAAGAATGGACCTTAAGTCGCCTTCAAAAGCACAAAAAATGGTATTGCCATACCGTTTCAAATAGGTTTAGAGTTAAATATTCTCATTATATTCTCTAATAATGTAATCAATCATTATATCCTGTGAGCTATGTTGGTAAGCAGGAAGATGTCCTGAGTGGTTACTGAACAGATGGCAGCCATCTTAAGGTGCAAACAACCTGCCACTGAGGAGTGACAAATCCATGGGAGTGGCAGAACAAAAGGAAAGTGGTGGCCAATATAAAGTGGATTATACAATCCCTGCAATAATATTTGCTTGTGACCGTCATTTTAAAAACAGCAATTACATTTTCATTAACCTTTCAAAGAAACAAACAGAAGAGCTGTCAGAGAAGATCAGGAGCGAGTTGAGTTTCACTTGTAATGATGCTGCAAAAGGTTTCTTCAGTATCAATCAGTTATTTTAACTTAGAATTTAAATGGAGTTTGGCTTCTTGGTTTGAAGATTATTTTGAGGTTTTTCTGTCTCAGCTATTACTGATTGTTCAATTTGAAGTAGAGGTGGGCATAGATTATTTTTTTAATCTAGATTAATCTCACTGTAATCTTGAAATTAATCTAGATTAATCTAGATTAAAATGGCTCATTTGAATTCTGCGGAAGGCATTCAGAATATGTGTGCGAACGGGTTTCAAGCCAGGTTTCAAGCCAGGTGACGCATTAGACCAGGGGCTCATCTCCTGTTTCCGAAATGCATCACAAACTGCTTGAGAAAGCTGTTCTACTATGATATTTGGTGATGAAAATAAATCATGTTCAATAAAATGTACTTGTGTGTAGCGTGTGATGTGCTTTGCTTTGCGCATATCAATAACTAACCTGGCTAGTTGTAAACAAACAGCTGGCCGAGGTCTTAACTGGAACGCCGTCAACTCGGTTGTGACGTCATTCCCAGCTCCGCCCTCCGAGGTAAATGGAACGCAGCAACAGCTGCATCCATGTTAGCACGTCACGTTTGATGTGGCAATTTCACAGTAGGCAAACACACAGGTTCGAAGATTTGTTCTTGCCCCCTACAGTGCAATTCAGCTAGGTATACATCTGCGCTAAAATATCAAGGTGAAAGTCATCATAGCTTGCGTAGTATAGACCCAGCTCCCAACCCAACTTTGAGAATAGATTAACGGCGATATTTTTTTCTCACGTTAACGCAACACGTTAACGCCGATAACGGCCCACCACTAATGTGAAGCCATTGGTATTTGCAAACCTGAAGTACTTATTTGTTTGTTTGAGAGTTAAATGAGAAGATCGATGCAACTGTCTTATTTGCACAGCAAAATCGTGGCTGGAGCAGGCAGCTGGTTAGCTTAGCATACCTAGAAGACAGAAAATAGGAAGTAGTTAGTCGGGGTCTGTCTCATGGTGACAAAATCCACCTACCAGCACCTCACTTTAACATTTTAAATCTCATTTAATAATCTGTACAAAAAACAAAGTTGTAGGAGCAGCTGCCAGGCAACCACCAGAGACTCAAGGAAGTCACTGCTCTAACTCCAGCAAACGGTGAAACAAGTAACATTCCCTGAAACTGTGAAATGTTGTTTTTACATTTTCCAACAACCCAACAAGATATAATGTGTTACTCACTTTACTGTTTTACACGGTGTTACAGAGCCAGGTTAACTGTTTCCCCATTTTCAGTCTTGCTATGCTAAGCTAGGTCATACATGAGAAGATTGGTATCAATCTTCTCATGTATGTCAACAAAGGGATTTAAGTATATTTCCCAAAATGTCAAACAGGCATTAACATAAAACATAACAGGCAATGTTGCCTAAAGTATTGATCTTTGTTAATCTTTGCTTATATGTGGTAGTATGCATGATAATACCTTAGATTGCTTATATGTCAGTCCTTACGTTTTGCTAATAATTGAACGGTTTGTTCAGTTCCTCACGTCACGACACGACAATCCTGACACTGATACCGACTTTCCTAATGAGTGTCTAAATATAAATAAGCATCTGTAAAAGCTTGACAAACACAACCTTCACAGCAGTCGTTTTCTCCACATCAGCTTTCATTTCACATTCACTTGTCCAAATTATACTTCAGCATTTGTATTTCACCAGACAGTTGACTTTTTGCTCTCTGTCTTACATCTGTAGTTCATCACCATTACAGCGTTTGACTCTTGAACAAATCCCTACAGCGTAAACCCTTCAGTCGTATTCAGCTCACATGCTACAATGTGGTCCTCATCTAAGACAAAAAAAAAATCTTTTGAACCTTACAACAGCCATTCAGCCAGGCGCAGCTAAATAATATCCAACCATTAAATTTTCATATGGCTTTCTGGGCCCCCATTTTGTTCATTTTCTTGTTTATTTTTGAGGCAGCAGCATTAATTTTCTTTTCCTCTCTCATGTCATGCCATTCAGTGTGTGGTTTCAATTATGCATGCTGTTCTTATCTATGAATGTATGATGTTTGACTCTGCAGAAAGCACTCAGCGAGTGTTTGTATGGAACGCAGAAAAGGAGTCTGAGAGCATGCCGCTGCTGACAGAGCAGAGTATTAGGTGTTTAGGAACGGTCACGTTTAAGTCGATGGGTTAGGACGTGCAACAGTCTCTCCCGTTTTTCTCACGGCTACAGTTTGGTTTTTCCTTTGTACCTCAAACACTGAGGGAGAAAAGCAATAAATGTTTGAGGGGATTAGTCAGACATTAAAGCGAGGGACTAATGCAGCAGAATTATCTCCGTTTTCAATCTCAGCTTTGTCTTTGTGTGTGCAGGCATTCATGTAAATGCACGCGCATAATGACTCCAGTACATGCACTGGTTATCCTTTCAGGCTGTGCACACTCTGGGCAAATTACAAGCGAATGTTTCAGAATAAGCATGAATCTCTTTTAGAGAGAATGTGGGGGAATGTGAATGTGGGGTGGGATAAAGCTAGTGAGAGAGTGCCGAAGGTTGAAAACCTGTGTGTGTGTGTGTGTGCGTGCGTGTGTGTGTCGAAGTAGAGATGCTGTGTCCATAGTGCTTTCAGGGAAAGTGTGATGCAGACAGGGAGGCAGCCTCCTTTCTCCTGAAGCACTTCAATGTTTTATTTATCAGGGGTGGCAAAGCAAGCGATGTGTTTAACTCAACAACAACCGCAACACCAGCAGAAATCTCAGCATGCTTTTTCCTCGGCCCCCGACGAGCGGGGAACTTTTGTTTTAGAAATAATGTGCTGGAAAATGTCTGGCCTGTGATTCATTTCCCTCAATAAGCTGCAAATAGCTTAGTGGCAGCTGCTCTGACGTAACCTCCACCACAGAACAAACAGAGGTAAGGGAACAAAAGCAAAATTGTCTTTATTCTGAGAAATAAAAACATCTCTGGTGACATTCTAGGTAATAAATGATTGATTTAGGTTATATTCTGCAAACAATTTATAATAGTTATCAAGATTGTATAAGATGTTATACAAAGCAATTATATGCTCATGGAGTAATTGCATTTATTTATGCGTATTTGGATCTAATGAGAATTACAGCGTTGATTGTAATTATTAACCCTATCATCCAGTTTATTAACTTCTTTGATAGCCACCAACACAGATAACCCAACGCAAGTTGGTAGAAAGAAGTCATTTACTTTATAATTAAAGGTAATTAGTGAATCAATTACAGCTCGATCAAACATAATGGAAAAGAAAAGAAAGTGTCGTGAGCCGCGACAGGCTGTATTTGCAGATAGGCACCATTATGGTCCCATCAAACATAAACCCCGATAATTGAACCTGGGGTTAAAGAAAAAAATCAATTTCTAATCATGGATTGTCATATCCCCAGTGTCCATGCTAGTGTAGTGCCTATTTTTCAAAATTTCCCTGTCATGGAGGGCATGATGCAGTCTAAAATTAAACTTGTAAATATTTGTCACTTTCAGGCCTTAGAATGTCGTATGATAGTGCAGCCAGGGGAGATATATGGCACCGTATAGATGTGAGCCAGTTCTTTCAATATCCATTACAAACGGGCCCAATCACCGAATAAAGCCCTTGAGTTTTGGTCTGTTGATATATGACCTTTAGTTCAAAGTTATTTTTCTCTCCTCCCTTCTCTATCTATTCAATCAGAGTAATTTTCTGATTAAATGAATTAGATCCCAGTTTCACCCTTGTGGAATATGACATTTTAATGATGGGATTTTGTGCTTTTACAGCCCTTGTTTATTCCCATCCTAAAAATCTCTCCCTCTTGATATTAGTGTAATTAAAACTAAGAGTAAATAGAGTTACTAATCAGTGCAATTTTCCTTGATGGCAGTTCGTACAAAGGCATCCAATTTTGGTTTTCTGACAGGCTGCAGGGGTGTAGTATGCTAAATGGATTAATGGGAAATGTAACCCCTCCTAACCCAAACTCCACACTAAACACAAGTATGGTGTACATGCCTGCCTGTTTTTTTTACTCTGTCAGTAACGCCTTTTGTTGCAAACAAGATCAAACCTTGAGCTTCCTGTCTGCAAAGTCAAGGATCTCCTTTAACTTGGTAGAAAATTCAACAAAACAGATTTAACAAATGTATAATAGAAGAATGTGAAGTGAAGAATAGTGATATTTTTCAGCATTGCACCCATGGTGGAAGAAACATTCAGAGCCTTTAGTTAAGGAAAAGTACCAATACAACAATGTAAAAATGCTCTATTAAAAGTTAAGACTGCAATAACAGATTGTGAACACAACATCAAAATATCATCACCTTCCAAATGATAGTTAGCAAACAGTTGCTTATTTACACATCCATCAGGTATGAAGCAACATTAGCTTTCACTTGGTCCAATATTCACTCCCTTTTTGCTCTGTTTTTGGTCTCCACCTATCCCTAAGAGAAATTTCTGGCACTTTAGATACGTGATGTTGTAATGCTCCCTGTGTTCATCAGCTAGTCACAAACTGCGTTAGTCCATCTTTTTCACTAAAAACAGGTGCTGTGGTCGAAACAGCTCCATGTGAGCAGTGAGATTGAACCAAAACAGTAAAGTTGACAGCCAGACAGCTTAAAAGCTTGACGAAAGCTCCATAAAGATGAGGGTGGTGGAGGCTGCAGATTCTAGTAATTATTCTCTGAAGGTTCACCACTATGAGCAAACCCTTTTAAATACTCACATTGTTTTCACATGGTCATGGTCAAAATATCGGCATATAGCAACTTATTTAAGCAAAAGTACAAAAGAAAATTGTTGCTCTCCAGAAGAGATACCATGTGATTTTGTATTTTGAAATTGTTAATGTGATGCATTAATGCTCATTCTAAGCAGTATTTTACTGTTGTAGCTAAAGGAGGTGGAGCTACTTTTACATACTGTTAAGTTGTTTATTGCAGTGATTCCCAATCTAGTGACCAATATTTTAAAATAAAATATAATGTTTTAATATTTGAGCTAATTAATTCTTTTATTTTGCTATTTCTTCGCAGTGTGTCCTTGTTGATGCTTTGGTCAGATGTGATGTTATTCAGAGTACTAAAACTGAGACACATCAAGTGATAAAGTAATATGTTTTTGAAGGTGCTTGTGAAGTGCATAGGCTTACATCATCAACAGACGGTCTCATGCTAGGCAACAAGCTGCTCAAAGTTGCCCGGGTAGGAGATAATGACTATTTGCTTTTCCAACAGCTTTTGCTGACATGCCAAAAGCTCTTCATAGAGATTTTGAAGTAACAAATACGAGAGAAAAAGACAAGTGTGGACGCTGGCCACCATATGCTGCAGCACTGAGTATTGTTGTTCAGTTCACCTGCCATTTTTGTATTAGCTATTTCAGCCTCTTCCCTCGGCCTATGATGATTCATGGTGTTAAGTACACACATAAAAAGACTCAAAAGCTTTTTCAAGAGCCTTTTCTCTAATTTCTGTCCTTTGCAGTACTGGGTCAGGCAGTGGGAGGTCATGGATAACAAACACAACTTACATACTCTCTACTTAGTGCCCGTCTAATCCAGCAGGATTTGGATTAAGGGAATGCTAACAGTGTAGTAAGGTAGGAGAAGAGCTAGAGGCTTCTTCTTTGGGTTTGCCCATTATCACTTTTTCACATTGTTAGCCTTAACACATGGCCGAAGCTTTGTTAGCAAGACCCTGCTACGCTGTGATCAATGGATAGTTGGGGAAGAAGCCAAGCGTGTAAGCCAAACCTAGACAAGGAGCAGAAGTGAAACAGCAAGTTTTGGGGGAAACTAGGACTTTGGGGCATTTTCCCTATCACACAATGTGAAATAATTGGCACAGGGCATGACGAGTGTTGTACTGTTTCAGCTCCTCATCACCCCTCTCCTTGTTAGATCATTCACATTGTTGCGGGTGAACAAAATGTAAGAACCCTTCAGCCAGTAAAATATAATAAGGTTGTTTTTTTAATCTCATTGTTGGGTGTTATGAGTTATTGGCATGACAAAAGTGAGATTTACATTCAGGCTTGACACAGAAATCTTTTTTGTATTGTATAAAATATGCATGCAAAGCTTATTTCAGACCCTTTTTTTATTTTAGGAACTCTATCCTAAAATAAAATGCATTCGTTCACTATTGAGAAAGGATGTAGAAGTGTAGATTCGCAAGAATTTCTTTTATTTTTAAATAGTGGCATTCAAGATGTTAATTTGTTGATACATTGAGAATAAAAGCAAAAACTGCAGAACATTTCTTATTACAGAGTTATTTAATTTTTATTTTTCTACCACGTAAATGAGGAAAATAACTCACACAAACAGAATCATAGGTCACTAATAAGTAGTTGACTCTAGCAGCCATAATGCTTGCTATACATTAAAAGCTAATTCATACACTTTGCCACCAAGTGCGAAAGTACTCGCGCAGGATTGAAAGATGTGACTGACAACACAAAGGTCATAAGAGTTTGGAAGAGAGGACATATATCCACAGACCTACTGGCATCTCTATGAATACCATCATTTTACCACCATGTAAGCACATTTCCGCATCTGCAAGCCATGCCACCAATAAAAAGCACATTTTTAATCATCTGCATGTTTTACACTGAATAGCATAGGAAACCAGATCTTTCTGAAGTGGGAAAATCAATGAAACAAGATGATCAAAATGTAAAATCATTCAGGAAGATTGCTGTAGCAAAATATTTGTGTACACAGAACTACTAATTGGCTCATTGATTCTGTACTTTACTTCCTTTTTGTAGAAATTTGCTACTTTGAGTTTCCTCCATACTCCGCAGAAGCATGCCAGTGGAGGAGGTTTCTCAGAGGATGTTTGAGTCATGTAACACTATGCAGTGTTTATGCATATGAGATTAAGAAATGTAATTTAGATCTTGTTGTGTTCCTTTCTCTTTGCTGCGTCATCACTGCAGACAGTGGGGACAAAGTTATGCTGCTGCTTCAGCTGTTCTTTTGCTTACTTTTGTCAAAATAAATTGTGTGAATTTAACAAAATATCTACAAAGACAATGTAAAAGTAGAGGCACATGACCAGTGGAAAAACAGCTTTGTTCTAGTTAACCACTGGGTCCACTACAGATGATGCAAAGACAAGAGGAGAAACCTGGTGAAGACGTACATTACATTAACCCTTCAGCACCATGTCTGCCGACACTTTCTATTTTGCGATGGCTGGCGCACAGAGAGCCAGATTTATTAAAGGTTTGCGTGAGTAAAAACGTGTAAACTCGATATCCCCACCATCTACTAAGGGTGTGCACGGAGAATGACGTCCTTCAAAAGTGCAAGATAGCACCTGTTGTTCATTTACTACTTAATGAATATGCAATTTCAGGCTTTTCAATTTTATTGTGAAAAGTAATGGGAGAGTAACATCCAAACAGTGTTGGGCAAGCTACTTGGAAAATGTAGTGAGCCAAGCTACTAGCTACTCTACATTAAATGAAGCTTCACTACACAGAAGCTACCCCCCAGGGAAATGTAGCAAGCTAAGCTACAGCAACGTGGCAAAAGTAGCTTAGTTACATCTAAGCTACTTTCAATCTTTTAATAGTTTATAGTTAGGTCATTTATATAAATATTTATATACACACATTCACACACACAACATAGGCCTAGTTTATATTGAAACAACTTCATTCCACAGTAGCAATAGAAGAAAGACTAAAAACCTGCTCCAATGTGTGTGTGCGAGAGAGCTAAATACTTACTGCCATATCATTGCTGCTATTAATTCAATTAATTCATTATTAATTAATTCTATATTTTTATAGTTTATATGTGACTTTGTGCTCTGGCAACATTGCAACCTAAACAACCTAAACATTCATGGCAGAGAAAGAGCGAGAGAGAGAGAGAGACGTTTCTTTATTCGCACGTTTCTTTATTCCCCTGCAGCAAAGTCGCAAACATCAACCCAAGGATTGGTACGTGATGTCACCATCACAGGGAAGCGCTTCTGCCGGCTGCACATACAGGTCCGTGTGTGGCGGTTGTGTCACTTACTGATCCATCAGAAATGCTTGGGAAAATGTAGCGTGTGTGGAAGCTACCGTGCTACTCGGCCAATAAAAGAGCTTCGTTACTGAAAAGCTATTTGATTCAGAAAATAGCGACGCTACCACCAAGCTACTGAGAAATGTAGTTAAACTAGTAACGGCGCTACTTGTAGCGACGCTACTGCCCAACACTGCATCCAAATACATTTATTTACTATAACTTCCTGCTTTCTTACAGTGCAGACGCTTTGCTGCTGGCTCTTGCCTCTCCTTGCATTCTTTTGCTTTTTTTCGCTTAAAGTCTCCTTTTTTTCCCTGCTAGAAGTCAGCAGCTCTCGGATACTTTTAAATCACTGGGACTGTCAGATAAAGTGGGCTCCTGCCATACTTTAAAAACTTTTATGATCTTAGTGCTACGAGAGTGCAGCCTATCAATAGCACTAGCCTGTACCGCAGTGACTGGAACTTTAGCTAATGCTAATTAGCAACAAGATGCCCCCCTTCTCCACGGACGACTTTTACAAACTTCTACAGAAAATTACAGTGCTGGAAACCAAGATCCAATGGTTAGAAGTGAATGTGGAAGTGAATGGATTATGTGGGAATGACACCACTTTACCGTGGACCCAAAACAGTGGACAAGAGCATGCTAACACACAGCTAATTAGCACCAACAAGGCTACCAAGAAGCAGGAGGCCTGTGTACTGGGTAATAAATCTAAATCTAAAAGTGGGAGTCCTCCCTGGAACGCTCTGGGTGCAAAGCCTAAGAGTAAATCATTTCCTTGGGAAATGGGAGGAAGAGTAACAGGCAGAGTCCAGCGCCCTGAGATTTGTGATGCGACTGGCTGGCCTGCATTATCATCCAGGCAGAGCGCCTCTTCAACCCCTGTTCTTGGTAGGACACAGCCGTGGACAGCCGCGAAAGGGAGAATAAGCAACAAACCTCCCCAACAACCGAGTGTGCAACAGCAGAACAGATTTTCACCACTATTGCAGGACCCTGGATCTCCATCTGATGACCTGGATATCATCCCGTTCTCACACAGAAGGGTAAGGACTGAGAGTAAATCAGACAGTAAAAGGCTGCAGCGAAAGCTAACGACTGGGCCTCAAACTCTGATTGTGGGTGACTCTGCTGTAAACGATGTAAGTAAGAACGTGCAGTAAGAACACCAAAATACTCTGCTTTCCAAAGGATACGGTGTCAGACCTGGCAGAAAGAATCCTGCATATGGTGGCTGAACATCCTACTGTGAAAAACATCATACTGCACATCGGGACCAATGATGTTGTGAAGCAACAGTCTGAAGTGTTGAAAGAGGACTTTAATAATTTGTTGAACACAGTCAGCTCTTTGAAATGCTGAGGTGTTTATCAGTGGCCCTATACCGCCAGTCCGAAGAGGAGCTGAGAGATTCAGCAGATTAATTAATCAGTCATTAAGCCACTCTTAAAAAAGAGCAATCTAGACAGTTCACTAATGAGCAATTATAGGCCCATATCAAATCTCCTATTTTTAAGTAAAATCATTGAAAAGGCTGTTTTTCAACAGCTTAGTGCTTTCTTGGCACTTAATAACTGTTTTGATGTCTTCCAGTCAGGTTTTCGACCACACCACAGCACTGAGACAGCTCTTGTTAAGGTCTTCAATGACATCCATTTAAACACTGACAGTGGCAGAGTTTCAGTCTTAGTGTTATTTGATCTCAGTGCTGCATTCGACACGGTAGACCACAACATATTACTAGACAGACTTGAAAACTGGGTTGGACTTTCTGGCACAGTACTAAACTGGTTTGAATCCTACTTAAAGGACAGGGACTACTTTGTGTCTATAGTTAACTACACATCTGAGCTTACAAAAATGACATGTGGGGTTCCCCAAGGCTCCGTTCTGGGACCTCTTTTGTTTAACATTTACATGCTTCCACTGGCTCAGATTATGAAAAACAACAAAATATGTTACCATAATTATGCAGATGACACACAGATTTACATAACCATTTCACCAGGAGACTATGATCCCATACAGGCGCTGAGTAACTGTATTGAGCAGGTCAACGACTGGATGTGCCAGAATTTTCTCCAATTAAACAAATATGAAACTGAAGTTATTGTTTTTGGAGCCAGGGAAGAACGATTGAAAGTCAGTGCTCGACTTCAATCTGTAATGTTAAGAACCACAAATCAAGTCAGAAATCTTGGTGTAGTCATGGACTCAGACCTGAATTTGAGGAGCCATATTAAGACAATTACAAAGTCAGCCTACTATCATCTGAAGAATATCTCAAGGATTAAAGGACTTATGTCTCAGCAGGACCTGGAAAAGCTTGTCCATACATTTATCTTCAGTCGACTTGACTACTGTAACAGTGTTTTTACAGGGCTCCCTAAGAAATCCATCAGACAGCTGCAGCTGATTCAGAACGCTGCTGCTCGAGTCCTCACTAAGACCAAAAAGGTGGATCACATCACTCCAGTTCTGAGGTCTTTACATTGGCTTCCTGTATGTCAAAGAATTGATTTCAAAATCCTGCTGTTAGTTTACAAAGTACTAAATGGTTTAGGGCCAAAATACATTTCTGAACTTCTGCTTCGTTATGAACCATCCAGACCTCTCAGGTCGTCTGGGGCAGGTCTGCTTTCTGTCCCCAGAGTCAAAACTAAACAAGGAGAAGCAGCGTTCAGTGATTATGCTCCGTATCTTTGGAACAAAATCCCAGATAACTGCAGGTCTGCTGAAACTGTCAGTTCTTTTAAATTAAGACTGAAGACTTTTCTTTTTACCACTGCTTTTAATTAAATATTTAAGATTTTTCTTTTTATTGATAACTTACACTGCACTGTAACTTTTACTGTCCTGTTTTCTTTTTCTTTGTTTTTAGCTTTTTATTATATTTTATGTTTCTTTAAAACGTTTTTATTGTTTTTCCCTGTTGCTTTTATGTTTTGTGTAAAGCACTTTGAATTGCCCTGTTGTTCAAATGTGCTATACAAATAAACTTGCCTTGCCTTGCCTTGCCTTACTGAACGCAATGTGATCTAACAAGCCTAAAAGCAATTTCATGTGAGCCCAACAGCATCTGTATTTAATACGTTTGAAAGGAAGGTGCAAACCGCCAAGTGTTGCACAGAGATGGCTGCTATTATTGTTGCGAGAAGGAGACACAGGCGTAATGACAGACCAGGTAGAGAAATAGAAATATTATAGAAAATATATAATAGAATATTTTTATTTTACTTATTTGATGAACTACATGAACTGGATTGTTTTTGTATTTGCCTTGAAGCTTTGGCAATACTGTTGTATTAACATTCATGCCAATAAAGCAAATTTGAAAATCCATAGCGGAAAGCATTAAAACATGCAAAACCCTCATTTAAATACTGACACCTCCATTGTGTTTTCTCTTGTTGTCATCTACGCAATAATTCTTAGTTAATCACCCAAACAGATACTAGAATAACACGCAATATTTTAGAGTGCACACGCATTTGTGTACTCTTTATTCAGTGTATTAGTAAATCTGGCCCAGAATATGCAGGCAGCTTAATCCAGTTGTCTCATCTTCTGTCCTTTTCCATACAAAAGAGACATCAAGTTATTGTAACTGTTAACCTAGATCAGAAAGCAAAGATTTAAAAAACATGAGTCACTGGAATACGTGAACGCCCTCAAATGAGACCTGGTTTACAGTGCATGTTAACTTTCACTTAGAGTTCTACATGAACTTTTAGTAGGGGTTTTAGGTGAATCCCTGTGAGAAGGCTGTGAACGTAGGCAGCAAAAAGACTCCCCATCCACTTCAAGAGGGTCTCCTTTGATGATAACTGGAAGAACATTGTGTTAATCGACCTAGAACTTGTCTTAAAGCTATGTTCATTTTTTATTGACACTTGGTCAAGGCTCATTGGCGTTGCTTTTTAACGCCCTGGGTATCCCTTTAGTGTCATTTTTAGACGTTTAAGGTACCATTTAGCAAATCTTAGCAACAATAAATATACAACATCCGGGTACATTTTCAAAATAAAATACTAGTGTTGCAAAACAATGCCATTTTGAAATGGCACGTTGTTAAAAGTTGTCAAACGGTTAGGAAAAGATCATGGTTTTGGTTAAAATAACTATCAGTTTACAGGTAAATTAAATAATGTCACTTGCACAAGTTATGTAACTTACGTAACTTTAAAACAAAAATTTAATGTTGACATTTTGTTTCACACAGGATACGAACACCGGTCTCCTGGTTGCAATCCGGGTTCTGGCCCTCCATCTACCTCTCTACTCAGTGTATTCTATTAAATATCATATTCCTACCTTTATCGTCTAAAACTGACACTACAGGGATTCCCCACTGCGTTGAACCTATGATGCTATAGGGATCCCCAGTGCGTTCCAAACTGATGCTGATGGGTCTTGACCATGCGTTACACCTCCAGCAGAAATTTATTTAGAGTCATTTTCTGTCCAATATTCAAAATTCAGTTTTATTTATATAGCTCCAAATTATAACATTAATATAACATTAGTTAGTTAGTCAGGACATTTTTCATATAGCAGGTCTAGACCATACTGCCTTGAATATTCACTGTCCTTGTTGCTCTGTTTTGGTTTTCACCACATCTTAAGGACGATATCTGGCTCTTTATCTTTTGTATGCTCAAATGTTCACCAGCTGTTGACGGACGCGACGAGACTACCAAGACAGTAGAACTGCATAAAACCACAACAATGAGCTGAAAGACACTAAAACACTGCCATAGAGCTGAAGGGATCTGTAGAGCCGGGTGATGGTTCTCTGTGGCTTTGTCACATAACACACTGTGTTTTTTAAATTATGTACACACTTATTTGTCAGTTGTGTCTGAACAGAGAGCTAGAGAGACGAAAGACACACACACACAGAGAGAGAGAGAGAGAGAGAGAGAGACAGGGCCAATCATATGTCAAGACCATCATCCTTTAAGCCATCAAACCCCTACATTGAACCTCACATACACTGATAATAAAAATGATAGATAATACGTGATAAAGCCCATCTCTATGTGTGAAAAGAGCAGAGGAGCAGAACTGCTGTCCTGTCTGAATCTGGCGTAACTTGACTCGCAGTAATGTTTCAGGCACTGGAGTGCGCGGTTTCTCTTTTTATTGTCTGGCCATCCAAGCATTGACACAAATATTATTCTTAGAAATAAAAAAACATGCATGCTCATTCCAATATAAAAAAACTGTGTATGTATGCAAAAGTATGCAAATACCACCTCATTTTGCATTAAAAAGTTTCTTTCTGCCAGAATAAAATTATGTCTTTCTTACAGAGAAACAGTGAACGGTCTTATTGTTGCTCCCTCCTCTAATAGCTCATATACATAGCTTGTCTTTCAGGTTGGAGGGTAAAGTCTTCCCTTGAGAAACAAAACACACACTTAGAACTACAGTCCCACCTGTGTATTAGAGGTGCTGATGGAGTAGCCTTGAGGAAAGGAGCAGTGTGAACATTTCAGATGACCACCACAACTGTCAATTTCCCCTGTGGCCAACAGATGGCTTTTAATGCAATAAAAATGTTCCCTGGAAGCCCCGTCAGACCAGTCATCACACGACATGGTCAAGAAATAGACCCACAATGATGGAAAAAAACACATGAAAAGATGATTCCACACTAGAAGGTCAAACGCAACCAAAGCAAGTGTCCACACATTTATTCGCAAACTCAGACTGGTATTTAAAATTAATGAGGTTTGCTAGCGTGTCACAAGCATGGCTGAAGAGCAACTAGCTGGTGTCAGGAAATCATTTTATGGGAGGTTTCGACTTCATGGATTACTCTCTAACATTCCTGTAATGGTTACTGACTGGGCAGCCTGTGCGGCTCATAAAACACATCAAACCCACCCAACACATCTTTTCTCCCGGTGCTCATCTGGAGATGCCATAAACCTGTGTGCTAAAGGGCAGGGCTCATCAGCTCACCCCCAGCACCACCACAAATGCCTTCCACTCCTACTCTTTATATTGGCCTTCCTCAATTTGCATCTCCCAGTTGTATATCTCTTATGCGCATCACACACCTAACCTGTACATTTCTTTAGCATTCATTTGACTCTTCTATTTTGCTCAATAGATTTCAACCTCATGAATGTGGCATTTTGAAGTGGTTTGGGTTTGCGGCTGTTTCCTTTTTCCCCACTTCCTGTGAATCAGGGCCTGGGGTGGGGTGGGAGCAATGATAATTATGATAAGTGATTTGTGCCCACTCATGCAACTCCTCGAGGTAGGCTGCTTTGATGTCCTTCGCTTAGCTGCCTCGCTTGTTAAGTTCTGCAAAGCTTGCATTCTCATGAAGACACCACTTAAAACTGTAATAATGCAACTTTCACTTCAAATGGATTGGCCTTATTTTACTAGTAATTGGTATTTTGCAGTAAATTGGATTGTATTAGGGAGAAGCTACTTGATCTGAAATCAAGATGGGGAATTGAACTTGAGTTTTTGGTTTGTTTCAGTGCAACTGGAGAAACCGGGGGAGAGAATGGGGACAAATGAGAGCAGCAGCAGCAGCAGCCACCAGGTGGCTATCCTAATGGTTACACTCTGCCACCTTCTCTTCACTTCTCTGATTGTTCTTTTTTTAAAACTCAGTTTGAAAAACAGGCTGGCGGGCTCGCATTTGATGTGTTAAAGGTAGATTGTTGGAGAGTGCTGACTTTGCATAGTACTCTAAAGATAGAGAAGGATATATGGAGGGACAGGGGGAAGGGGGGTGGGGGGTAGAGAGGGGAGTGAGCACTGCTGAACTCTCCCTCCCTATGTTTTCCTGGAAACAAGCCACGCTCAGGCCTTCAGCAGGCCTGTTAATGATGCAGTGTTGCCAAGTGGCAGACTTTTAAAAGCTACCTGCCATATATCTCTCTCTCTATCTGAAGGTTCGGCCGGGAGGAGGTGCACCTCAGTCCCGCATGTCAGCACAGGCACTGACAGGTGCCATGTGGCGACGACTGCCATCGTCAGTACCCATCTCTCTCAAATTGGCCCCTCACTGAGTATCACACAGTCCAGTGGCAAAGCATATATAACACACTGAGATCTTGCCACCCGTGGGAAGAGCCATCAAGTTTAGAATACAGTGAAACTCTGACCAGTCAGCTCAGTCAATATTTTACTGCTACTGGGAGTGACTCACACAGGTGTGGGGTTTTTGGAACAGTATATTTAAAGCTGGTAGAAAAGCTACTGTACCTGTTTTCCACAATACACCGGATAGTACATTTGATTTTTTTTTATCTATCATAATTTTGCCTGCACCACAATAACTGCTCATTTTGGAAGAAAATGAGCGACTATGTCAGTGGTCGTCAATAGGTGGCCTGCGGGCCAAAGCTGGCCCGCCAGCAATAATATCTGACCCGTGGCCAGATGACTTTGATAGCGACAAAAAAACAAAGAGAGTGGCTGATTCTCAAACAGATAACAGTCATTACTACAAAAGTTACTCACATTATCACTTCCTTTTAAGTGATTGTGCTACAAAATAGAAGTGCATGATCATTTTTGCAGCAGTACTTTATGTTGTGTTTAATTTAGAGCTTTAGAGTGTCAAGTTTTGAAGGAAATTCAAAAGAGTCTATGGCTTGCTTGACACACCCAAAGCGATCTCTTCATAATCAATTTGTTGAAAAGGTAGGAAAAAAATATTATCAGCAAGTGGGGATTGAACACACAACCCATTGAACAGGAGTCTTGTGCACTATACTGAGCTAACAAGGCACACAATGACCAAAGGATCATAAATAATCAATTGACTATGTTCTGTTCTGCCATCTAGTGAATGAAAAAATTTGGCCCGATGCCTTATGTCGACTTATTTTCCGAAACCTGGACTATGTGGTTCTTTGTTTTGTACTTTTACACAATGGGACACATTCAACTTATTACTGTGGATATTTTGTTAAAATTTGATGTTAGCTTAAACCAAAAGTACATAATTTTTGAAATAAAAGTTACAAATTCTTTGAAAGTTGAATTAATAAGAAATAAAACACAGTTATTTAATTTCTAATACACAGTTTTTCAAATTCAGCCTTTCTTGGTCTGATATGTCCAGTAATTTATGGTGGTTAATCTTATCAAATATCAGATATCAGATTTTGCGTAAGGCAGTTCAGTAACTTTACAACTCTAATCTACATGTGCTGTACTGACAATGTTTTAGCATCGATCACTGTTCTAAAATTGACATTTGTGGTCACAGTGGTGCTTTTCAGCAAATGTCACAAATACTTTAAGGTATCAATTTAGTTTTCAGTTTAGTTTTAATAATAATAATAATAATAGTCATCCATGCATTCAAAAGTTGTTGTTTTTTCTTTCTGAAAAAGGCCACTGGCTGTTTATTTTATTTTATGGCTTGCTTCTGTGAATAGATAGAGATGGAGAGATGAAAAACTAAGACATTTTTGATCATGCTTTATCAGCTACAGTGCCTCAGGTAATTACAAAATCAAATACAACCTAATAAATTATGAAACCACAACATGTTTGCACTGCAAATGCTCCATCTTAGTATTTTCACCCTTTTCCCATCTTTTTTATAACACACACATACATACATATATATATATATATATATATATATATATATATATATATATATATATATATATACACACACATATCAATACAGATAGATGTGTGTGTGTGTATATATATATATATATATATATATATATATATATATATATATATATATATATATATATATATATATATATATATATATATATATATATATATATATATATATATATATATATATATAAAATCACTTTTAAAAATACAAATGAAAATAATTAGCTCTATCTGTATTGAGAACATATGGAGTCAGTTTTGCCTACTGTTAGGTTGATCTAAGTGAATTGTGATTTTCATCTTTCCGACAATACCAGAGATCTGACCCTGTAAATGCCACAACTAGATTTTTGTAGATTTAGGAATTCAATGCTTAGAAAACATGGCACCCATAAAAAGGTGTGCTGAAACCCATCCTTCTGTTTGCTTAGCAAATATGTAATCATAAATTTCCTTAAAAAACACAATATATGAACAATATCCTTATTTTATGTAACAAGGTCTCATGACTCTTGTCATTGTGGCGCCAGTCAAACAGTGGAGTTCCAGGAAGTCACTGCGACCTGATTGTGTAAAATCATATCCACAAAAATAACAATTTGCAAATATGTACAATTGACTCTATTGACTTTGTGGATCTATTTTTACACCCAAAACTGTATTTGCACATTTGCGGCACATTTTCTGTCAATTTGGAGGCCACGTTACATTTGTGACTTCGTTTTTACACATTTGTGGAATTTTGTCCAAACTGTAACACAGAAATCTGTAAACAGAGATCTCTAAATGTCTGAGCAGTTTATTAGCTACACCAGTAGGTGTAGCACACAATCATGGGGAAGACTGCTGACATGACAGCTGTCCAAAAGACGACCACTGACACCTTGCACAAGGAGGGCAAGACACAAAAGGTCATTGCTTAAGAGGCTGGGTGTTCACAGAGCTCTGTGTCCAAGCACATTAACAGAGAGGCGAAGGAAAAGATGTGGTAGAAAAAAGTGTACTTAAGCAAAAGGGATAACGGCACCCTGGAGAGGATTGTGAAACAAAACCCATTCAAAAATGTGAGAGAGATTCACAAAGAGTGGGCTGCAGCTGGAGTCAGTGCTTCAAGAACCGCCACGCACAGACGTATGCAAGACCTGGGCTTCAGCTGTCACATTCCTTGTGTCAAGACACTCTTGAACAAGATACAGTGTAGACAAAATGTACAAAAAGGACTGGACTGCTGCTGAGTGGTCCAAAGTTATGTTCACTGATGAAAGTAAATTTTACATTTCCTTTGGAAATCAAGGTCCCAGAGTCTGGAGGAAGAGAGGAGGCACAGAATCCACTTTGCTTGAAGTCCAGTGTAAAGTTTCCACAGTCAGTGATGGTTTGGGGTGCCATGTCATCTGCTGGTGTTGGTCCACTGTGTTTTCTGAGGTCCAAAGTCAACGCAGGCGTCTACCAGGACTGACCAACACAACTTTATGGAGATGCAGATTTCATTTTCCAACAGGATTTGGCACCTGCACACAGTGCCAAAGCTATGGCACTGGACCTGGTTTAAGGACCATGGTATCCCTGTTCTTAATTGGCTAGCAAACTCGCCCGACCTTAACCCTATAGAAAATCTATGGGGTATTGTAAGGGGAAGATGCGATAGGCCAGACCCAACAATGCAGAAGAGCTGAAGGCCACTATCAAAGCAACCTGGGCCCTGATAACACCTGAGTAGTGCCACAGACCGATCGACTCCATGCCACGCCGTATTGCCACAGTAATTCAAGCAAAAGGAGCCCCAACTAAGTATTGAGTGCTGTACACGCTCATACTTTTCATGTTCATACTTTTCAGTTGGCCAACATTTCTAAAAATATTTTTTTTGGATTGGTCTTAAGTAATAATCTAATTTTCGGAGAATTTGCTGAATTTACTGAATTTGGGATTTTCATTAGTTGTCAGTTTTAATTTTCATCAAGTTTTCATCACATCAAGTTTTCATCACAATTAAATGAAATAAACATTTGAAATATATCAGTCTGTGTGTAATGAATGAATATAATATCCAAGTTTCACTTTTTGAATGGAATTACTGAAATAAATCAACTTTTTGATGATATTCTAATTATATGACCAGCATCTGTATATTATTCATACAAAATATAATATATATATATATTATAATATAAGATAAGGCATTTATCATGCACTTTACAGCAGCATGAATGGACAAGTGCATACACACATCAGAAGTGTTTGTGTGGGTTACTGCTGATAGTGAAGCAGCTGAGAAATGGACCACTTCTCTCTCTCTCTCCCTCGCTCTCTTTCTCTCTCTCCCTCCCCCTTCCTCTCTCTCTCTCCCAGCCTCTCTCACCCTCTCTTCAATCTCAGTAATGCAGAGAAGAGCCCTGAGCTCTTATACGTGCAGACACAAGCAAAAAGCTGCATTAAGGGGAAAGAGAAGAGATTTCATTGGAGAAGTAAGCTGATGAGGGAAAGAAGAGCAGAAAAAATTTGGGACGAATTTCTGTTCTTCAACTTAAGAAAGCGGGCTCTGTAAATGCAAGCACTGCCTGCTGACTGCTGTTGGCTCACCTAATACTACACAGTTTTTAAACATGACATAAGGAAAAGTCGCACAGCGTAATTGAGTACTTTAGACATTTAATGTCCGCAGTAAATTCTCACAGTGATTCTGATATTTACTAGATTTGGAGGACAGCCAGAGCCTAAGCTAGCAGAATGCATAGGCTGCATGTTGAAAATGTTTTTTGAGGAGGGTGGTGGGGACTGTGGGAGCGCATACGTACAAGTAGGCATATAGGTGAATCGGTTTCTGAGTCACTGGCCTTGTCTTGCATTGTTGGGGGACGCGTGGGAGTGATTCACCATTGTGCCTCCATATCTCTGTTGCCAGCTTGGCTGTCCCTACACTGCTGATCTGTGAGATTTAGAATAGCTCCCAGAGTGCTTTTCTAATCTTTTCTCTTACTTCTTTTCAGGGGAAATGTATCCTGCAGAAAAAATATTCCCCTTTGGTACCTTTAGATACATTTACTGGATGTTTTATTTGCATTCTTTTAATACAGATTCCCAGTAATAAATGGAGATGCTCATCCAGAGCATAAACTATAGTGTACAGTGGATGTTAAAATAATGAAGATGTCTGTTTCTCTTTTTGTTATACTTGCTGTGAACTTCCTGCTACTCCTTATAAACTTTATTTAAGAAATGTAATCCACTGCTGTGTCAGATGTCAATGCAGCATATTTTCTTTAACAAGACTCTTTAACAGCTTGCTTGTTAATTCCATTAATACAGAGCTTGGGGGATAACTGGGAAGAGGTGTCTGACATTCGCAAGCATCACAACCCTGGGCCTCAGTCTGCTCTGTGAGGGGTCTGCCAGCTCATAAAAAATACATTTGACAATGGACAGAGTGCTGATGAGAGACACTTTCTTCTTTCTCTGTTTGCCTCTCAAAGCTGACGTCCAATTAGCTTTGAGAAACAAGCTAACCCGTAGCTGCCATTTAGCCCAAACCACCAACAGCGCCGCCAAGATACCAGGACATGACATAATGAATGCAATCAACAATAATTAGGGGAAATGATGGGCTCTCACTTTGAGGCGTCATTAAGAAGGAAAGGCTGGCGCTGCACTGCCAGTGACCTCTCCCTCTTTAAACACTCGCTGCCATCAGGAAAACGGACCTCCTGCTGCATCACAGCCTTTCATGTAAGGCATTTCACGGAGCCAGGAGAATCTTTAAAGGATTTAACAGGGAAAAAAATGAATTTGAACTTGTTATGTTATATCAGCTACTATCAGCCTCTTTTTTCCATTTTGGATTTATACATTTAAGGAACACAAAGAGACATTGAACTTGACAATTTAAAGTAAGTGGAAAATCACAGGCGGCTTCTCTGTAAACATGAAGCATAGAATCAGTCACAATATTTTTTTGACCTCAGTTGCCTGTAAAAGAACGGACTGATGTTCTTTCAAAGTTAGATAAATGTGTCATAAGCATGGTCTTGTGTTTAATATGCAGACCAAAAAAAGACTTTTTGTCTCCTGATCCTGATTCAGATTGCAATATCATACCTCAGGATGTCTGCAAATACTGAGTAACAATCTGATACCTGTGCTCTCATTTAAAACGTGTATAATTCCAGGCATGGAACTACTTGGATCATTTTAATATAAGGTATGATGAGGACAAGGACTGCCATGGCCATGTGCCATAACTAAATGGATGTAACTAATAACAGAAACAGAGATTAACAAAAAATTGGATACCTATGACCTGATCCACTTATTAATGTTAGTTTTGGCCCTGATACCAATCCAGTGTATTGAATTAGTTTTTTTAGACATCTTTGTCCTAAGTTTTTGTGGTGTTTTTACAGTATTAAAATTACTACACACTGAATGCTCCTAAAACAGTGGTTGTGGAAGTCTACAACAGTTTATTTTAAGTTTAACTCTGTTTTCTACACAGTATTTGACCTGCAAATGACCAAATCCAGGCTTACTGGGACTAGAAACAGCTACATAAGGATGTCCCCCTTCCGATATACTTACTCACCTGCTGACTTTGACCGACTACTTAAAAGATTCCTTTAAAACCAGGCTAGCAAACAGTGTTTCGCTGCCCTTTCTGGTTGATTGTTTAAATTCTGTTGCCATTCTGACCCTCTGTTGCACCTGTAACCACACTCAACAGTGACGTCACTGTGTACTGACACACCCTAAAGTACACTTCTACATCACTGCCCTAAGGTGAGTAGCTAAACCGCTTGAGGTCAGCAAAGCTCTCAAGTCTCTGGAACTCAACTGCACCAGTCTTCCTGATATTATTCCCTCATTTGGTGTTTTTATGATGGTGGAAGAATCATCCAAACCCCAAATAACACACAGTTGAACTCTCCGCTTCAAAATCTCCCATAAGTGTCAACTGGGACTGGTAACTGTAAATGATTAACATAATTTTTATACTCAAACTATTTTGTGTTTTATATAGACATTTATATAGATGTTTTTCCCCTTTAATTTGTCACTCATTTGTTTATTGTCAAACAGTTTTCCTATCTTGTAAATAATCCCCAAGACAGTTGAAATTATGCATAATGTACTCCAGGTGCTTTCTGTACCAATTACAGCTTTATTTAGATCCCCCATTAGTCATGAGGAGGTACTGCGTTTATTTTATCTTTTCTACTTTTTTTTAGTTCATGCACTTTGAGTATAAGGTAAAGTAGCAACAATTCTATTTTTCTTTCATTCATTTGGGCCAACTGAGCAACAAGAAAGGGGGCCTGAATCAGGCAGACTGGCCTCTTCTATGGTCTGACCTTAATAGACATGGGTAGTTTGGAAGAGCAGAACTAAGGTGTAGCCAGGTGAGGAAGGCCAGGCCACAGCCACGCTCCAATAGAATATCAAGTAGACGGCCTAACCTGTGGGTGAAAAGGACAGAGCATGTCCGTGCCAGAGTGGTGCTTGATGCTTCTCTACAAGAGGTTTGAGATTGACGGAGATCAAGAAGAAAAATAGGACCAGGATCAAGCTGCATCGAGCTACACCCTCTATAGCTGCTCAATTGTTGTATATGTGCTGTCTTAAGGTGGTCAGTCTGGCATGATCTTTACATCTGAAGAATTTTGATAAGGATCTGAATTTAATTTCACAGATAATCTTTTAGATGGGGAAATGTAGATGATCCTTAATGTGACCTCAACCTGTATCGAGACGAGTGACATTTGGAAAAACACCAGTGTGAGTGAAAGATGTGGGGAGTGAGCTCTGATTAGAAGGCCGTGGGAGTATTCTCATGAGCCCTGCATATGAAACATGTGCGAGGCTGCAACTGTTATGAAAGAGGGAAAAGTCATTACTTGCCGTCTGAAGTAATTTGTATTAAAAGCAGTTTGCATCTGAATATCAGGGTATGTGAATGCAATTAATGCTAGCCCGTGTGCTATGAAATATGAAGTTGCGTGGCAGAAAACATTTCCGCTGAGACTCGGCTCCCTGAGATTCTGTCTAATTTATGCTGAGACTAAGTTTTAAAGTCACAGGTTTTTAAAGTGACACATTCTCCAAGGTGACAAGTAGGCTTAGTAAACGCAAAGCAGATATGTTTCCTGTTAACATGAATAACATAAATCTATTAATACTAATTCAATTAAATCAGTACAATATAAAGCTCACTACATTTACATTATATTACAGTAGATATGTCAATGAGGAGAGACTTCTGATAATAATTAATTGACATTATTTGTGCAATGAATATGAGAAATGTGAAAAGTGTTGCAGAGCAGTCCCCATCGTGATGACATGGTATTAAAGGGGGTGGTGAGGTAGTACAGATACCCCCGCGATAGAGTCTAGACACTGGTGGTGGTGATGAAGAGAATGCTGAAGAGCTGTATGTGATGAGGATTGGACTTCTGCTGAGCCTCAACTGGGCCAGGATCTGATGAACAGGAGGTGAATGGGGTGGAGCAGGGCCGCAGGGATTTTGCACTGAAATGACAGCTGACAGCAGCAGAGAGAAGAACAGATTTTAAAGTTTGAAAGCGACTACATGATTGGCTGTTGGAGGGAGGGAGAGAGAGAGAAAGAGTTGAAGTGTGAAGATATTCTTCCTGGTTGAAGTTGCGCTGAGCTTCATTAGTTTGTGTAGGCGGTGTGTGCATGTGCATATATGTGTGGATTACAGGGCTGTACCTCCGGGGAAGAATAATGAAGCCACCCACATTGAACTTCACAATCGCTCTTCAGAAGCCTATAGGTGACGTCACCGTGATTATGTTCATGTTTTATACAGTCCATGGGCACCACATTTCACTCAATTCAAAGAATTATTAACCTTCAGGGATCTTTTATGATAAAGTATTAACTGCCATGCTTTTTGTTTTTTAATCAACAATTCATGCAGCTGAAGTTTTGAAACCTAATGCAATTACAAAAGGCAAATTAAATGTTCCTTCCAGGCGCCCATTTAAGTTCAAATTAAAAAATTATTGCAAGTATAATGGGAGAGCCTTTTCTTTGCATTCAAGCACATGTTGTTTAATTTGATTCAAACTGTGTTTAATATTAACACGTTGGAGAGGGAAGGTGTTTTTCTAAGGCTGCAGACTGCTTTTTAATCAGTTTAATCTCCTCTACTATGGTAAGTATTAGATTAGAACTTTTTGTGCATGCGGTTGAACATGGAAGTGCAACTTGTTGTGATAGCATCGTGATCATTTGATGGTACGTTTGTTCTCCCACACATTCATAAGCCTTTTGATTCAAAGCAAGACAACACCTTTTTATGTGTAATAATGTGATACACTACATAAATACGATAAAAACCAACAAAAGATGCATTAGATACATACAAGATAATTTGTGGGCTGCAGAAACAAGCTGCACAAAAGACTTGTGTTTCTGGCCATTTGGCGAAGTCCAAAATTCACTCTCCTTTTAGCTCTGTTTTTGATCTCTACCAACTCCTGAGGGAAATAGTATCTGGCTATTTAGCTACTAAATGCTCCACTTAGTAGTTACTAATTTTGTCTGTCTGCCATTTGGTGCTGGGCTGATATCTACATACAGGTGGCTTTTAAAGGTTCAGTGTGAAATATGTATGTAATATAGGATTCATAACTTTGTTTTCAGTGATGTATAAAGACCTTACATATATTTTTATTACCTTAGAATGAGCCTTTTTTATCTACAGACGCCGTGGGTCCTCTTACATGGAAGTATGTTGCGCCATGTTTCTACAGTAGCCCAGAAGGACAAACTGCTCTACAAAGTGTGTTCTGTTACTACATTGAATATGAAAAAAAGGAGGAGTAATAGTAGCAGCAGCAGTAGTAGTAGTAGTTGTCTGGTTTGTTAGAAGTCAGAAGAGAAGTGAAATTTGCAATGAAAACAATGAACTGTGAGATGCCATAAAGTTTCAAAAAGCTGAGAGGAACTGCAGAATCAAGAGATTATTGTGTTTGACTAGGAAGCACCCACATACAGTACATCTAAGTCAAGTGATTCATTGCTAATATAAAATTGTTTATTATAGCTTTTTTAAAATTAGTATAAAAATCATCATGGTGAGTTTGTTTCCTTATTTTGGCTGAAACTTAAGTTCAAAAACACAGATAAATGCAACCCCTTCCATTTTATGCTACACAGATTTTGATTTCAGGTAAAAATCCATTTCTCCCCATGCTTTGTCAGCCATCCAAAAACATACAGCATGTCTCTCCCTGCCATCTGTTTGCTGAGGTAAAATAAGAAATCTGCATACTATTGAACACCAAAGACATCAATAAGATATGAAATGATGAATCACAAAAACTTCAAGGAGATTAATTAGGCAGTGCATAGCTGTTGATTGGTCTATAAAAAATTGGAACGGTATTTAAGGGAGTGTGCAGACTCTCAAGCAATCAAAACATGTCCTGCCATTGATGTGCTCAAGTTTTAAGGGATAATCAAAGGAGATGGTGCAGCTAGGGTGCACACAGAGAGCCAAGAAATAATTTCAATGTGCTGAGCTTAACGTACACCCAGGGCATTCAAACATTTCTGCATGGATTTGGTCTTGATCAGTGAGCTATTACATCTTTTGAAGTCTTGCAGAGATGCATCACACAACTGACATCCTTCGCCAAAATAACATGAGCTGTCACAATGCTACTGAATTGGCCAGACAATAATGTGCAAAAATTGACAATCAAGGACAGATTACCTTGTGTTGCCAAGTCTGAATAAAACACATCAATCACATTCTCAATAGTATCTCAGCCAGCAGAATACCCACTTGACTGGCACGCTGAATCTTTTATTTGAAAACACATGGTTGAGTATAGATATTACTTTGCATGCTGCACTTCAGTCTGGCTACATTCCACCATTATTTCTAGCTGGGAAGGTTAACTTAGAGTAGAATTTTTACCCAATGTTCAATTTCTGTTTTAGTAATTCACACATCGGCCCCAACAAAGTCATTTTCAGTCTACACTGAAGCTGCGTTAGTGTTAGTGTTAGCATTTGCAAAAAGCAGTTAACCTGACCTGACCTAATCTTATTTCTGTACATGAATCATCATTTTCTCATTAAAGTGAAAGGCCCAAAACAATATATTTACAATAAAAACATCAAATATTCTTAAACCCCCCCCCAAACCTCTGATTGGTCGACAGGACCCGGGGAAACAGCCGTCAGTTGGCAAAACGCCAGGCCTACAGTATGAATTTGAAATGAAAAACAAATCCATTTGGATTCATTCAGAGTTCTGGAGACAGGATACTCCTTGGGATGCAGTGGAGATGCCAGCACAAGTCCATTGTGATCATGTTCAGAGTTTATATGAAGGATGATATTTACCTAGTTTATTCCGTAACAGCAGAACATGACTTGGGAATAATTCATTTGAAAAATTGTTTGGAAATGCTCCACTTAAGCACAATATCAACTGTGTAATAATGTGCAATGGGTCTTAAAGTGGGTCCTGTTTTGTTACCATATCTGGTGGCCCAGTCTTGAAGAGGGCCTCTGTGTCAAAATTTAGTTTTAAGACAAAATAAATCTGACCACAAAATAAATCTGAGGCATGGTAGTATTCAGTCATTAAAAAACTAAACATATTGTACAGAGAGTAAAAGGAGCAGGGGTTGACAGGGGCCCAGCAGCTGATTTTTTGCCCTGTGGTTCCCTAGCAGGCTATCCAGCCATGTAAATTATAAACCACTGCTGTTTACTGATGAAGATGTCCAAATGTCCAGAGGCAAGATAAATGCTTCCCATTTGGGGATTAGGTCTAGCAGCCTTTGCAGTCCTGACAACACATTTGTTTATGTCAGCAACACACACAGGATGTAAAACTCATATAAGAGCTTTTGGGAAACTGTTTATGTCGGTTGCAGGATAAAACACATATCATTAGACACTGATATCGGAAGATTATCGTGCATTCATTTTGTTTATCTAGTTATCTTGTTATTCTTTCTGCTTGTGTCGTAAGTGAATGATACAGTCATATGTTAAGTCAACTGTGAAATATTTCCGTTAAATCCTTATTTTATAAATCACATGTTGGAACCCTAAACAGTCCGTATCTGTGGATCAGATTTTCGACTATTTACTTTCAATCCTAAATTACAATGTGGAAGGGGGGAAATGTCAGCCTTTTTACACTTTTGCACACTTTCATCAGCAGTGTGGACAGCCATTAGCTACTTAGGTCTCTCCTGGCTTCCTGATCTTCGCTCACTCTGCATTGCTTTGCCGCAGACACATATCCCAATCTGCACATGGGTGTGTGTGTGTGTGTGTGTGTGTGAGTGTGTGTGTGTGTGTGTGTGTGTGGCGGTTGCAGGCTTTTAGCTGGATGAGCCTGCATCTCTTTCCCACAGAAATCAATTGGACCTGTCAATGGCCATCGATCTGCAAGGCACGGATCGACTCAGCTGGTGAAGGATTAGAGATGTCGTTTGGGGGTTGGGGGGGTTACTGTCTTAGCCTTGGCATCTCAGTGAACCTTGACATGACTGCACATCATCTCCTCCATAGAATAGGGGCTTGTTAGCCTTTGCGGTCTCCAGGAAGCAAGCTGCGCCATAATTGAATAACAGTAAGGCGGCTACATCAGCAAGGCTCCAGAGATGTGTTCCCTCCTCTGTCAATCCACTTAGATGATAAATGGTTCACACAAAAGGTTTTCAGAGGGGAAAGCAGAAAGGTGCTGCACAGTGCGACCAATGACAACAAATACTCTACACTTTGTAAGATGAGGATTAGTGTGAAATGACAAAGACAAAAAATTATAAGAACAGAAAGATAAAGTGTGTATATATATATATATATATATATATATATATATATATATATATATATATATATATATATATATATGGCTTTCCAATTGCATATTACTTCCTGTGTCCACCATAAAAGAAATAACAGTAATGAATTAATTGGCTGTTATGTGTCAGGTAACACTAGACCATCCAAGCAAAGCTGCACCGCTGTACTGAAAAGAAATAAAGCTTTAAGTATGATTAAACCAAACTGCAAAACTTATTAAATTTATAAACATATATCAAATTCTATAGTGGGTCCTGCAATAGCAGGCGGTCAGTGCTTGTGAGTATCACTATGACCGGATTAATGACCATGCGCTCATGCGTGTCGAAAGTATAATGCTTTAGGTTCACTGACTGATGAGATCTATTACTCTTAAAATTAGGTTTAATGTTCCTTTGGGCAGCAGGTGATTTTGACCGTCAGGGTATCCGCCTGACTGGCTCTGCAACAGAGCATTATCACCAAAATGGTTAGAAGCGAGCACCGATAAATGTGCACGTGGGTGCGTGTGTGTGTACAGTGCGTGTCCGTGTGCAAGCGTGAGTGCTAACATATCTTGATTGTCAGGGTGTGAGTAGTGTTTATGAGAAATAATAACGCAGTAGTGAAATCCCGGCAGCGTTTAGCTGGAGCATTAATGGAGACAGAGACATTGAACCAAAATGTATTATTCAGCACTTAAAAGCACAGAGCATCTGTTCAAAGCAGTTTAAAGCCCCTGTCCAACTCCATTGCTGCTTAATATTTCACACAGTCTCTGATGGGGTGGAACGAGCTATTAGAAACGGCAGATATTGTGCACACATTGATGACCTTGAACAATGGTGCTCAAAGGTCAATGGGAGCTGTTTTGCTGTGTGATGTCACTTTTAAATGAGGGTTTTTGTTGTAGCCTTGGATACCTTAGAGCTGAAAATATTCTTTTGAGTGTGTCAAAATAGACTTATTTCTCCCTGTGTTATAACTGTTCTCTCATCTGCGCAAGTAAAAGAGAACAGTGCGTCTTGTATTATTTTTCCACTTTCCCCCTCTTTTGCAAACACACACACTCAGGCACGCCTTGTTCCCTTGTCTCCGTTCCCAATCTCTGAGCCCACACAAACCGACATCGCTTTTATTCAAGCCGACCTACAGTATTTCTATTGGATGACACAGCAGCACCAGCAAACAGATAGCAGCGACAGGATATATCAGATATCTCTAGGAATCTGACATTTATGGGTCTTGTTTTTCCTTCCCCATTTCGCATAGGACCCATTCAGCTGTCTGTGTCCTTGCATCACCCCTGACGCCTGTTGGAAAAAGTTTGAGGTTTTGACTGAGCTGTTGCTAGATTTTAAGAGAAGCTGGTCAGGAAAAAGGGAACTCATTCCTTTTTGTGGTGCTGACCAATTCTTGCCCTCAAGGGGACTGCAGGAGAAGCATGCATTTCCACTTGTACTTAACTGCACATTGCCTGAGGCAGACACCTTTGTATGCCTCCTCTCTCTGCATCATCAGTCAAATAACAACTGAAAGTCGGTGCACAGCTCTTAAAGTGTTTTGCTGGAACAAGATGTCTGTGCTTCATTTGATTTCTAATCAGGTAAGACAGCCGAAATGATGGAATGGAATAGTTAATTAAAGGGAGCCTCTTATTACTGGCTGTTCATAGAAAAATGCAATACACAGGTACAGAGCGGATAATTTTGTTTATTTCATGTGCAAAGTAACTTTAGACTTCAACTGAAAAGTCCTTACATCTAACAGCAGATTAGTGACTCATGCCTGAGTCTCTATAAAAGAATGACATTGGTGCATTGAATAAAAAGACTGTGTGGATCAACTGCTTTGCATTTTTTGTCAATTAAAGGGGGACATGCACTTGCGCAATTGTAGCACGATATCTCTGTTAGTGTAGGTTTTGAGGCATTGTGTCCTTGCTGACTGAGACCCAGATGAGTCAGACGTACAGCAGGAATCATGAATCAGAAGCGAAACTAAAAGGGTTGAAAGGAAAGAGTGACATGAAAACCCATCACATCAAATCTAAAGACTCATCTTTCTCTCAGATCTTGCATAAATAAGTTTGCTTTAGACCAGTTAGATAATTCTATCCTAAAAAACCAATGAGGATTTATTGTGCCTTACAGTATCCCTTTTTTCCTGATTGTTTTTCAGACATTTATCTGGTTGTAAATGGTTGATTGATTATATAGTGTATATATTATAATTTAATATTTCTATAATACTGCATCTGTTCTTTTATATTCCTTTGTGCTGCCATGTCGACCAAAATTTCCCCTACGGGGGATTAATAAAGTTACATCTTATGTTGCCTTTCTTCTGCTCTTACAACTTCCTCAGTCCAAATCTAGCCCATAATAACTATTGGTCTGCATTGACATACTGCGGCCGTAAACTATTCTATACATCGCTGCTCTTGTTTTTGATGTTAACACATCTCTACTACTATAAATCATGATCCTGAATGCGACTACGCTGCATAACTAATGAACAAATTTTACAAGCTATTAAGTACTAATTCAGTTAACTTACATTTTAAGGTGGTTAAGGCAGTGGTCACTCATTTGTATGTTAAGATAACCTAATAGTCTCGTGAGCTCCAGTAGTACTGTTGTAGCTTAGAGCTATTATAGAGGCACCACTTTTGAAATGGATTTTTGCAAGTGAGCATTTATTTGAAAAGTGCATCTTCGAGTTAATGATACTGATACTTTTAGTAATGGTGATGATAACGATTACCGCTTATATACCGTTAAAGCTTATATAATGTTCAAACCCAAAGCCTAAATTTCCCAATGTTATTTTGTGAGGGCACTTTTGTTTTGTCTTAACTTAATTAAATCAGATTTGGTTTAAAAGACCCTAATGCCCCCACCTACTCATGCCCTCAATGTTAACAAACCCCAAGATATTCTGTAAGTGGCATGGCTTTTCCGGTAATTAAAAAGTATCTTTCCCATTCAAAACAACCAGCATCATTGGTAATTGAAGGGCTGTATGATTTTAAATATATCTATGAAGGTTCTCTGTCATCCAAGTCATAGTTATCCAAGGAGGATTAAAATCAAGGGCAACTGGACAACTTGTTGAAGGTACTAGAAGGCTTATCTAAGACTCTCATCCAAGAAGCTTCTTCGGTTCTGACTGACTAGCAGGGAATCCCAGCTGTTTTAACTCTGTAGGGGCTGTCGTTAAGATGGTCAATACCGCTTGGTTCGTTAGTGCCCCTGGCTGTTGTGACGACAACCATTATGGTCATTGGAGACACCTGGGACCACGCATTCTCCTCACATTCTCCTCATCCCCTGGTGATAGATGTTATCTCCATTTAGGTTTAAATGGCTTCCTTGACTCCTCTGTCAAACCATCTGACCTCCCGGTCTAAAATATGTCCTTTATCCTTGTAGATAAACTGCTGAGTCTTGAACTGAGGAGTTGCCCCTTCTGTGTTGAGCCACGCGTTTGTGTAGAGTAGTGTTTCGGTGGTACCGCTCCCCAGGGGGCATTCCGAGGACGATGGGGCTAACTATTTGCAAAAAGATGATGCATTTTTTTCTGTGTCAGCTACTTTTCTCTGTCGGCCTCGTGCTGCCTTCAGAATCAGGCCTCATGTCCATGACAACAAAAATGGGCCTTCAGGTCACTGAGGAGCCTGGCCATGTGACTTGTCTACAATGGAAAGCCCAGACGACCCCTAGTCAGTTAATAAACACGTACCTGTGAAGTCCAACTTTAAAACCAAACCAAAGGTTTGTATTGGCTGAAGCTTTCAGGGGGCGGAGTAATCCCCCGAAGTACAGCTATTTTGAGAATGGAGGTATAAAACCTCAAACCCCTGTGGAAGTTAAAAAGACAGGGTAAGACAAACCCTGTCTCTCTAACTAAACTACCAGCATCGTCAGAACCGAGCCGAGAGAAAACTGCTGGATTTCGTAAAAGGACTGAAGCATGCACTCGCTACCAAAACAACACATAAGAGGCTTTAGTATGTCTGGGCAGCAGATAGTTCTATAACAGTGTTATTGTAACATACTTGTTAAGGGTGTAACGGTACATGTATTCGTACCGGACCATTTCCGTACAGAACTTTTGGAATGATGCATTTGTGTACCGAATGTAGTCTTTAATGTCATATATTAGGCTTGTTTTGTGTGTGCATGTGTAAATTCTGAGTTTCCACACGGACATATTAAGTGGCAAATCAAATCTCCGCCTTGCGGAGCTACAGGGCTACACAAGCAGCACACTTTAGTCCAGCCTCTCGCTAACTAGTCACTTAAGCATTAGGGCCAGTGCAGAGAAGCAAGAGCTTTAAGACCTTTAATAGTGGTCGGGTATGTTTCTGCCAACACGTCACACTTGCTAACTCACTAATGGTATCACACGAAGGAGAACGTCACTGCAACAAGGGAAAAAAAAAACGAGTACAGTGCAAACGCCTTTCGGCGTTTAAACAGACTTTAGACTTCAGGAAAAGTTTTTTTTTTTAATCTGACCGTCCTTCAAGCTGGGATTGAGAATGCTCATTGACGGAATAAAAGAATAAGAAGAATGCTTCACTGTAATCCATATTATTATATATTTTTATTTTATTTTTTTTAGCTATGTTGTATTGTTTTGAGAATATTTTTTGTTAGTAGTTTGCAGCAGAATTTTATTTCTTTTTTTTTAATAAAAAAAATCTATTATGTGTAATTTGGAAGTTTTTTAAATTTTGTTTAAAAAATTGTAAACTAATTTGGATGGTTACAAAAGCTCATAATAAACCAGCAGCAATTTAATGTTTTTTTTAAACATTTTTCCCCCTCACTGTACCGAAAATAAACCGAACCGTGACCTTTGGTGAGTAAACATTAGGGTTGAGCCGGATACTTATCCGGTACGGATAAAGCATTTTTGCTGAGTACAAGTATTATACGAGTAATATGAGTCAATATCTGTGCTCGGATTGAATAAAAATCCTCATTGGGTAGCTGACTGTGTCTGCACACACACTCTCTCTCTCTCCCTCTCTCTGCCGGTCATCTGAGATTTTTTTTTTAAAACTGTCAGCTGGCTCTTTTTTGACTTCACGCATTGAGTGTCTGACACTTTCTGTAATATTTATTGTAATATTGCTGTATTTTATAAAAAAAATAAAGGTAGTTGTGGTATAAATACATTATTTAACATAATATTACAAATTAAGCTACACCCCCACCCCTGTCTCCCTCTTACTCACTCACTCACACACATACCAGGGTCCTGCACCACGAAGCGAGTTCAACAAACCCAGGATATGTTTCCGTTATCTGGCTTCACTAACCCTAACAATCGGGATAAGCGGCACCACGAAGTTGGTTATCAACTCGGTAAATTAACCCAGGGTTTCCTGATCCAGCCGGGAGCTCGTTCACATAAAAGCGGTGGTGTTAGCAGCAGATGACCAAACAGACATGAACAGGTCCACTGTCAGCAGAGCATCATATTTTAGGATCAAGAATGCCTTCTGTCTGCAGAAAATCGCGGACAGTGTGAATGCCTAAATGAATAATGGGTTGATAAAAAGTGTTCTTATGAGATGCAGAAAATATCAGCCTTATTCTTTCAGCTCGGCTGTGTGTCGGCGTTTCCATATTAAAAGGGCCATTCTCCTTCACTTCAAAAAACTTGTTGCCACTTCAAAAATGAGATTAATTTATTTAACACACTCAAAAGTGTTCCAAACATTGTTCTAAATTAACTTCATAAAGCAGTGAAAACGATAAATCCCTTCATGCCATAAAATGTGCTCAAATAATGTTTGAAAGCCTGAATCTGAACATTTAGGCTGCTGAAAACTTTTGCGATGTGGGCTCAAAAGGTGGGACGGAACATGACTACAGTCTCTGTAGTCAGCCTTAGAAAGCTATACTAACCTAAATAAACAGCCTACGTTCATATTAAAATTTAGTATTTCAATATCCCTACCAAACTGCTTATAATATTCAGTCTCACATAAGAAAAATAAAACCCATTCATTTTAACGGCTGCTTCAGGACTGGGAGCAAATAAAAAATATTAAAGACATTTAAAGGCAGTAAGTAGGCTGATCCTGCTGTACTGTAAAAACCTGTAGGCAACATTAGCCTGAGGCTTTTAATCAGTCTCTGTAGGATCGCCATAGTCAAGAGTTTCTCCACATCACTGCTGCAAACATAAAGCAGCCTATTGGCTAAAACAGTCTGTGGGATTTCCCACGGATGGTGATGTCATTTTCCAGAGAGCTGATTGGTCAGTATGCAGCGTTTTCACAGAGTTAATCTCTTTTCTGGAACATGTTCAGCTGTTCAGCATAAGTTACCATGGAGATCTACCCTGGTAAGAAGTGAACCACCTTCGTGCCAGGGTTAACCCTGAAGTTATCTGGATAAGCTCAAATCCTGCTTCGTGGTACAAAAAATAAAAAAGAACCCAAAAAAAAAATCACACTGATTAAAAAATGAATAATTAAAAGTTAAAAAAAGAAAGTTATGTTGAGAATGAAAACTCTTGTTCTTTACATTTTACTTCATAATTGCAACCGCATGTGTTGTATTCATTGTTGCAAAACTTGTTCTGTATATAGTTCGTTAGTTATCATGATCAAAACCATTGATCTGAAGCTCAATGCTGATGCTGTCATGTAAACAGTTTTCTAATCAGCAATAAATATAATAATTTCTGATCAACCCATATAAATTGCATGCTTAAAATAACATACCGTTAAAGCCCCGCCCATTTCAAGCAACCGACCCACTTCCTGGTTAAATCCCGCCCACTTCTGGGGTAGGCCCCGCCCAGTCCGACTACAGATACGGATACAGATAATTCATATGGTTAACAGATACAGATTATACTGTAATTGCTCATCCCTAGTAAATATGTTTAGCTCAGCATTGGCCATCTAACGTTAAGCTTGCTTCTTTCTTCAGCTACGACCTACGAGAGTTTTACTCTGACTGCCGTTCGTTATTAAAAGATTAATGAGAGTTTGTTTAAGTACCAAACTTCTGGCAGTCGACTAACATAATCATTTACGTCCCGCTGTCTGCCATCATGTCATTTGGCTGGAAAGAGGTTACAGGTTTATTGTTGGCCATGTAACTTTACAGTTTTATTTAGTTAACTTTACACTGGGTTTGAAAATCAACAGGGTTTGACTTATAGTAGTTTATAAGCTGTCATTAATTGTAGACGCATTGTACATTAAGCTACATGGTTGTGCTCTGTGAGTTTAAAACCAAACAGGTTTATTGTTGATTATGCAACGTCACACTTTTATTTAGTTAACATTACACTGGGTTTAAGAGTCTGGGGAGTGTGTTGACTTACAGTATTTAATAAGACATCAGTAATTGCATTGCACATTACATGGTTGTGCTCTGTAAATGAAAAACAGGTTACAGTTACAGTATTCCTTATAGCTAATCAGTTTTTATAAGCGACCTGGATTGAACGCAGCAGGTGATACAACATTCGTAATAACCACGAGAGGGACTTGAGACTTGACATAGACTCTAGCTCAAAGACTTGTGACCATCTCTGGTTCCGACCGGTCTCGAACGTGGCATAAGTTGCAGACAGTTTGTGCCAAAGTAGTAGTTCCAGTAGGCTATAATTCTTTTGTCTGATCACAGGTGTTGTCGGTTAGTTTCATTTTCGCCCGGCACCTCCTCGTGTCATCCAGTGCTGTGTCTGTCAGATGTCTAAGGCAGTATAGGGCATGTAGTAAAATATTATGAATTCTCTTTAAATAGGCTAATGACGTTAGTTTCGTAATATTACGACCTTTTTTCTTTACATGTTAGAGAACACATATACTGTATGTGGGAGAAGTTCTGACTGTGCAGAAAGTTTTGTACATGAGCAGATAAGTTACGGTGTTTCCCATAAGTTCATTTATTTGTGACAACCCACCACAATATCAATACTGCTACATATTGATTATTCAACACCGCCACATATTGATTTTTGATTTTTTCACTAGGTCTATTTAAAACTGCATTTGATTGCAGAGCTGCAGGCAGCACATATTCACGCGTCACATCCTCTTGCTCGTCGCTCTGTCTCTCCCCTTCACATGTCCCCCTCCTCCCTCCCCTCTTTCTCTCTCTCACCCTCATGAACACAAGTTGTTCCCGGTGTTCTTCCGGGATCTTGCGGCTGTTTTCACTAAGTAAGTAAGTTCTATAAAAACACTGCATCCCTCGCGTCATTTCCTGTGACCAGAGGAAACCCTGGCACAGACATACAGATACCATTGACATTGGTATTAATGTCATGTCTATTAGAGTTTAAGAATGTCTTCATCAACAGTTTCTAGAGGTTTCACCATCGACTGTGATTAATTATTAAGAGGACCATGTGGACTGAGAGCCAAATTCTAACCTCTACCCTTGGAGCTCTTCGTCCACTTTGAGTTGTTTCACTCAGAAGTGGGACAAAGTCACTGTTTTTCAACTTGCAAGCCTTTGGCACGGAAGTCCCAAGTCAAGTCCTAAGTTGACATAGGCTAAGTCCCAGGAAAAGGCCAAATCCTAAACTTTGAGTTTTGAATCCTAAAGTGTGTCATTATGCTGTTTTCACCCAAAACAGTATCACTGTAAATATTGATTATAGATTCACATCAATTGATATTCTAAACCTGTTACAGCAACATTATCTTAAAATAACAGCTTCAAAAGCAAGCTACTGTATAACAACAAGCAAAAACTATACAATGTACAATGAAAGTTCTTTGGAAGAAGCTAGCTAAGTATTCTCAGTATGGATATCATGGCAGAGAGATGTCTGAGGAAGCAAGGAAGAGAAAAAGAAAGAGTGGCCGGGTAAGAAACCAGACAAGAATATTGGACTGGCTTTTACTGGCTTTCATTGTTGTGAACTAAAAGAGCTGGAAGGAGGCAAGACGGATGCCGAGCTGGCCTTCCTGCTGTTGGACTTGTAAGTAACAGCTGACTTGCAAGGTCTTGTGCCGTTGCACTTGCTTTTGTTTGCCTGTGTTAACAAAGTTAATTTGAGCAAAATCAGCCAGACGTTTTATAGGCAGAGGTTTCGCCACTAGCTATAAATCTGGATCTTGATGTTGGCAAACTTACTATATAACACATTTGGCATTTGGTAACGTTACTGTAAGTGCACTTGCGTCAATGTTGCAACTCTCGAATAGCTGTTATTTTGTGGTTAAAAAGTTACATAACGTTGCTCGGTCACTCTAGTTGCAAACCAACTAGATAACACACTCAGACATTGCTAGCGTTACTGTAAGTGCTCTTGCTTCTGGTAATGTCTAGCTGTGTTGGCTAGCCTGTGGTGAGCAGCGCCGGTCTACAGCCGTAGCCAGGTGAGCTGGCAACTTAACCAAACTCAGCAGCCTCTATTGACATAACATGCTCGTGCTAGTCAGTCACGATGGCTCCCAAACCTTTTTTTCTATTTTCTCTGTACTGTGCAGTTCACTTCTCCCTGGCATTTCTTCTTCCTTTCTCTCGAAAAGACTAATAGTCTTTATTATTGCTGCTATTATTGCTGTGAACAATAGTTCACACAGTTTTTCAAAAAGATTTATACCATTTTTACAATTGATACATTCAAAACTGTCCACAGAACATTCCTCTTTTGTGGAGAAGTTTATACTCTGTAGAATAGTTACAGTGCATGGTGCAACACAGCTAGGCTACCGTAGCTTCTTCCATTTTGGTTCCTCATGTGTGGTTTGCTCTAATTAAACAGCAGAAATTTGCAGGTTGTATCACCTAATTGCAGTAATTACATTGGAATTAACTGATTGAATACCTGCATTGTGCAATATTCATGTCCAAATTTACTGAGTTAACCAGTATACATTTCAACATCAGTAACTTCGTCCTATTTCAGTGTTCATCTCAGTCAAGACTTGTAGGATGTGAAAATCCTCCACAATCAAGGGAAAAGTTGTTTGTTTTTGTCATTGTCAGCTTGTAGATCATTCAGATTTGCGTCCTCTGCTCCACTTTGATCAGAGATTTCCCTTCTACTCTCAGCTGGAACACAGTGCCAGTTGTCACCTTCACTGTGCATTTCATTCCCTCTAATCAACCACACCTGGCGATACACCTGGCACTCTTGTCATTAGCTGTACTCCCTGATTGCGCCGAGCTACTGGCCCTCTCTGAGTCTGATTCAAATCTTTTGTTCAGCCAAGCACATATAGGATTAGAAACTGCTACAGATGAATTATATCTACAACTTAAATCCAAGCAGGACAGTGTTGCAGATCCTGTTTTTTTCTTTATCTGAAAGCTTCAAAATGGCCAAATGTGCTATTTCCTTCCTCATTGTTAATTTTTTTTCTTCAAAATTAAATTGAAAGACGTGTGTTGTGTGGACGCAGTTAGGGGCAAATTAACCTCAGAGCTCACTCACTTACGGATCTCATTAAGACAGCTGCATGGCGGCAAGTACTCGTTGAGAAGAAATCTGGTGTGTCTCCACTTCTTTCACTATTTGTCTCTTTTTTTCCTCCCCCTCTTCTTCACTCCCATCAGACCAGGGGAATGAGGTGACTTTACTTGGAAAAAGGAAGGATAGAAGTTAACTGCTAAAGAGGCCTTAGGGAGGAGGAGGGAGAGAATAATAATTGTGAGATGCCGCTGTGTCTTAAGAGGGCTTCCCACTGAGAGAGGAGAAAAAGAAAGACACGCTCCCTCTTCCTCACACTTGACATCCAGGAGTGAAGGAAGTAGGAGAGTGAGCTTGAGGGGAAGGAGGGCAGAAGGAAGGCAAAGGAAGGAGGGAGCCAGAGGCTTTATGAGTATAAGTGTGAGTGTTTTGGGAGGAGAATTGGGTGCCCTGTGCCCTCATCAACAGGCCTCCTTATCCACTGAGGCCAACAGCTCCACTGACACAATGAATAATTCCCCGTGTCCTCTGGTCCTGGCGGTGACCCGGCTAAGAGGCTATAATTAATGCATAGGCCTAGCTTGCGCTCACAGATGAGAGGGAGTAGATGCAGATTTGGATTATTAGATAATATCTTTAGGACAAAAACTTACATCCACAGCTGTTTTTTTTGTCTCAGTGTAGCGGCACTTCCACAAAAAGCCATTGTTTGGTATGCACACCAGTAAGTGCTTGCATACGCAGACTGAGGCAGTTAGTTTAACGTGCCCAATGTCATACAGATATCCAGCAATGTCAAGATTTGTATTTCTCTATGTTTCCAATTTCATGAGACAGTGATGCGTGACAGCAGTGACAAGAACTCCAAGGTGCCGCACTGCCCAGGTATTCACAGAGCAGCGCTGACATAGCTGTTGAATTTTGCTTCTGTCCCCCCATTTCGATTTTTGCAAAGCTCTTGCAAATGAGATTCCACCTGTCAACTGAGTTTGGGATAAGAAGGCGTGCGTGTGTGTGTGTGTGTGTGTGTGTGTGTGTGTGTGTGTGTGTGATGGTGGGGGTGGGCGGTTGTTGGGGGGCTAATGTGAAGGCTAACAATGTCATCTTCTCTTTCGATCAGTTAGTTGTATAATGGAGAGTTGATATTGATAATAACACAAAATGCAAAACACATGACTAAAAATGGATTTTGGATGTGACCTACCAACTAGCACGTCTATCAAATATTTATAGCCATTGGTCAACATTCATTGGTGCAATAAAAAGATCTAATTCTTACATCTTTATTCAGTGTATAACTGCATGACCTTTGACCTTTCACAGTTTAACTACAAGGCTAATTCTCTTTCTCTCCGTTGTCTTGACACCAATCGCCCCGCTTCTCCAACCAGCAGGTGAAAACAATCCTTCTTCTCTTCTCGCTCCATTTCATCCGTTATTATGTTAATTAGATTTTCCCTCCAAAGTCAGCTTTGAATTGGGTATGTCTGCCGGTGATTAGCTCCACTCCCATCCTCAGCTGTGAGTGGAATACAGTATCGGGCTGTGAACGGGCAATGCAAGGAGCGGCTGCAATCCACTAACCCCCTCACCACCCCCATAAGGCTTGCCCTTGCACATATCCTGAAATAAGAAAATCTTATTGATGTCTGAAATATAGCTGACCCATGTCTGCGAAGAGCGATCGGGGTTGTATTTTCCTTCAATATGTTTTCCTTTCAACCCTCTTGCATGCAAATGACGGCCCACTTGATAAAAAAAAAAGAATAAAGAAATAGCACTCGCTTATCTGTTCATTTAACTGCTGAACTTTGAGAGTGCAGCTGGTTTGCCCAAGAGAGTCTGGGCTATTTGATGATGTTTTGAAATTTATTCAGTCCAATTAAACATTGTGCTAGTTTTTAAAAGTTGGGAGGTATTGAAAGGAGCAAAAAGATTGTTTTGTTCAGTGCATCTGTCCAACCCACCTGTTCTCAATTAAACAGGAGGGCAGTTGACATCATGTCACACTTACTAACAGTTCTGGAAAATTATTAATTGAACAACACTCTATGCTGATAAATGGGGGCACTCCACCAATTTTTACAAATAAAGGTTAGATAACTCCACATATAACATCTTCTGTGGCTTGAGATTGAGCTTTTCTAAGTCGAGAAAAAAATCATCTACAGCTTGGAGCAAAATCCGTGACACAAGTGTTGCAAACTGGAGGTGAGGAGCTTGAAAGACCTGGGTATTTACCAGGCATGGAAGGTTTTAAAAAAAATATGTTGCATAATGGGACTTCCAGCATTTAGCATTCTTCATACCCATATCAGGGACTAAAAGTCAGGATATCTTTGCTTCTGCTGCTTCGACATTAACCCTTCATTCACCTTTTATTAAAGAGTAAATACTGTACCTGCCAAAAATCTGTAAATAATCAATGACATTCTCTGAGAAACCCCTGGACTATGTGCACTCAGTCAGGGGGCAAAAACGTAGATTTTGCATTGTTTGTAAATTTTTGTTGACTCAATAATAAATTGCCATTTCAGAGTTGGATCTGTTTGTTTGTGCTTCATTTGTATATTAATATAACATGTGCAACTGCGCTGCAGGTGAGTGGCACTGGACCTTATGTTGTTTAAGTCAATGGAAGAATGGAGAACGTTGGAGAGAGGCTAAAAAAACGAGAATGCATCACGTTACGTCCTGTGGGAGATGTTAAAAAGCAGTTTATTTTTAGTTATTTCCTGTCCTGACAGAGGAGCTGACTTGAGAGTGGAGCCTGCACCGGAAGCGACTCCACAGTGGAGGTCTGCAGTTGGACCCCTCTCCAACATTTACATTAGCCCTGTAGTGTGTTTACAGCTAGCAGCTCATCTGGGTCCGCCACAGAATGCAACATAAGTTTTACTTTTTACTTATCAATAGAGCCATGCTGTTGTTCCACAGCTCTTGGTTAGTGAGCGACCTGGCAGTCTTTGTCAATGTCAGTTGGGATAGGCTCCAGCCCCCCCACGACCCTGTACGCAGGATAGGGGGGGCATGGATGGATAATATTCTTTGTGAGTGCTGCTTTCTGCCCCCTAGTTGTGCGTGCATATCTGTGATAACATTGTACAGAAACCTGTCTATAAGCCACTGTCACAAAATAGTTGTAGAAATACCACTGCTTGTAGTCAACTTGTAGACTGAACTGTTTTGGGCAAATTTAAATCTTCAGCCAATTCATATTCTCTATGACGTCACTGTTATTTGCCTCTGCTAAATCCGCCAAACCCTTCCTAAGATAGTAATGAAAATGTCTCAGAACCACCCTTTTGTCCACCATTGAGGGCGGAGTCACTATCACTGCTTTAAAATCATGATTAGAATTTTCTGAAGGAGGTGTGTCCAAGCTAAAACTAGGTGTTACGTCTCCAATCCCCTACCTTTATGAAAATGCAGCACTAGAGTATACCTCCAAGAGTAAAAACATCAGAAGACTGATTTCCCTGACAAGCTCTTACCCTTACTTTGTCCTCTTTATGCCGCGGAGTAAAGACAGACAGGTGTATGGCTACGGACATTGCGTTATTGCTCCGCCACTCGCAGGCAGCCCAGATGCTAGAAAGCTGTCGAAACTGGCTTGATCCTGGTTTGGGGTTAATTAAACTTGCAAACCCTGCGGCGGGGACGGGCTTCCAAGGCCAGGACTGAAGAGGACACAAGCTTGAGGTCAGCAGGACCTTGTTAGGTGGAGCACGGGCTTGACATAACAGCGATGGGAAATGGTTTGTAAGGTTCAGAGAAGGGGCAGAATGAGTAGGCCACAGCTGCACTCTGGGAAGGTGAAAAATGAAACTGCTTTAGCAAAGGCGTGGGAGTGCGGTTGATCCAGCCGACGAGCGGGTAGCGACGCGAGACAGATGATTGCCAGCATCCCCCCCTTCTTTCCTAGCTGAATGTCGGTGAGAGAAGCATGTTGGATGAGCAGCTGTACAGGAGCTTTCTGCTTCCTGCCAGCTTGTTCAGCAAGGTGACCTTAAACTAGTTTGGCGGTAGTCCCAAGGCCCAAGCTGTGAATCTCACAGGAGGGTTTAGTGGCAACAGAAATCACTCTGCCTCTCTTGCCAACAATTATGAGAGCCACGTCTGTGAACTCACCACACTTTTACTGTCCACGGCCTCTCAGCGAAAATGAAACAATACAACTGAATGACAGTGAGAAATTACACCTTGAGTTTAATCTTCGTTTTGGCTGGCGGAGGATATCGCCAGCATCTACAGTACGTTTTATGACATCACAGGCCAAGCCTGAAATAAATCATCTTCAAAGAAATGACAGGTGTCTGCAATTCCAAGTTTCACGTAGGTAATATAACTGCTGATATTAACAATCATGTCGCTGTTAAAACTTTTTAAATGGCTTTGTTTGATATACAACTTCTGTGCCTTGAATTAACACTTATGGCAGTGTTTCAACTGTGTGATTTTCTCACCTGAAGATCAAGAGGTGCTTCTCTCCCAAGTCGTCTCATTAGCACCCAGTACAGGAATGTGGATATGAAGTGACATACCGTATAGAGGCAGCCATTATCATAAGGTAATAGGTCTCTTCTGGCATTTTCAAGTAACTTCAGGCATGGAGCCATAACTACTGCGAGAATAAGGACTTAAAAGTGAGCCTTTGGGACCAGGAGCCGATCAGTGCGTCTCTATGCATCAAGGACCCCTGTCTCAAGGGTGCTCTATTTTTCGCCAACAGAAAGGTCTTTGTGTCACTTAACACACTGCATATCTTACATTTTCTGGGAAGACTCCCTACAGTAACTGTAGTTAGTTAAAGTTTGGCATTCTTAGGTTATAGCATTATTACTTTGAGCTATATAGTATTTTGTGTGTGCAATTGTACACTTTTAAGTTTTTAAGTACCAAAAGTTCTAATAAGAATGTGAAAATGCAGGGAATTGATGTATGGAGTTCTGAAACTGACAAAATTTAGTGTAAGGTTATTCTATAAACCAGAGGATCTCAAACTATTTCCCTTCAAAGACCACTAAAGTGGTCACACTACAGTAAGAGTATGAAACCCATGACCAAAATTGTTATACGTTCTGTCATTGTGACATTGGATGGAAATATAGTGAAAATAAATAATTCACATTGTTGCTGGGGACCCCCTTGTGGACCCATAGGGTTCCCAGACCACATTTTGAGAACCACTGCTATACACTACTTTGAGATTGTACAGTGATGCTACAGCAGTGCAGCATAGTTATTAATATCATGTCCACTGGCTTGCGTAGTTTAATTATTATAAGTTAGCTTCAGCTAGGTTGCTGGATTAAAAGGCTGGTGCTCGGTGTGTTTAGCCGCCAGTGTTTTCAGTTAAGCTAGCGAGCCACAGTGTCTCCACTGTGCCACTGATGTTGCACACACAGGAACCCTGGACCACTATGTTCACTAGCTAGTCTCTAACTATGTCTTTGTAGCCTACAGTTTGCTGCAGAGCATAACTAGTGTATAGTGGTTTTTTTAGAGCTTCTATGCTGAAAACAGCTGTCTTTTGTGGCTGAAAATGACACCATGAGAGTGGTGAGAGTAAACCACAACGGACCTACGTAGCTAAACTATGTAGGTTCATCACTACTATCTCATTGTTTTCACATTGTCATTTGATTCATTGTTAGTATAGTTGGGTTTTTGTTGATATATTCAGTTTTATTATTATTGTTACATTTTGGTATGTCTGATAACCTTTCACCACATTTTATCACTTGCGCGGTTGTGTATGTGCATGTCATGTGATTACATGGCTTTGACTTGGATTTATGTGTCAAGAGAGAAAGCTTGAATTGCTCAAGAGGGATTATCCTCTTCCTTTCTGTTTGCCTTGCCATCCTAATGTGACCTTTAGGAGAATTCCCCATTAGCCAGAGAGCGGCACAGAGCACATGTTGTGCAAAGGCCACTTTGAAGGAAATGTAGAGCCTGAAGGGAGCAGAGGTGTGACAAAAACCTCACTACAGATGCCTTAAACAATTGGACCACTGCTATTGATCCATATGGAGTATGTTTTTAGCTTTTACGCCCCTTTTTTCAATTGAATATACAGGGTTAAAAGCCATCTCTTTGCAGGAAATGTTATATTTCACATTGATTTACAATTTACTTGCAAAACTGCATTTTACAAGAAATATGTAATATTTTAATTACAGCGTACTTTATTGGATATTGTCCATCTGCCTAAAAAGATGTTTCGTTATAACTTTCTCTTTATTTATATATTTTATTCATAATCTTGTAGGGTCAATAGAGTGGAAGGTCATTTTACTTTAACACTCCTTCACCTCAGTCAAAGGGTCCTCACCAGAAGTACAGATAAGCAAAACAAGCCCATTTCTATAATTCAAGGTAATAGCTTTTTCATCTCATTTACATCAGAAAACAATAGGTTTTTACTACGTGTGTGCACACAGGCTTTTGTAGGTGGATGTTGGTGAGTGTGTGTGTCTGAGAGAAACGGCTTCACAAAAACAGAAAGAGGGGGGGGAGATAATTAAAACCTGAGGGAAATTTAGCTTTTATCTCCCCCCCCTCTCTCTCTTTCTTTCGTTCTCTTTTGGTTGATGTTGTTTGGCGGTTAAAAGCCAGCTTGTCAAGCTGAAAACAGAAATGAGTGAGTGCGATTTGTTTTTTTTTGATGTTTTTCAACAAATAAAGCAGGTGTTAACAGCAAGAGATAGAAGAGGGAGAGTGCATTGGTGGTTTGGGAAAATGAATAGCCTTTCTTGTCATAATAATTATTAGCTGTTGAGTCATCTACTTTTTGTAAACAGTGCAAATTCTGTTTGATCCACCCGAGGAGCAATAAATTGAATTATTCATGTTAAGCTGCTTTGTTATGGTGTAGGAGGTGAAATGCACACAACTTTGTATGAATTTGAAAGTTGCTTTACCTTGAATTACCACTGGTGAACAATTAGATTTTTGGCCGTGTTGGTGGCGAGACTCTAGGGCAGGGGTATTCAATTAGAATTCAAAGAGGTCCAGTTAAAGAAAATTTCCCGAAGCAAAGGTCCAGAACATCATAACGATTAACTTGCGTTATCATTCAGTACCATAACGTATAGTTGTATCAACATATATGTTTTTAGTCAACAACTGACAATATTTCAACAATATCAGTTTTCACATCAAACTGGAGGGATAATAAATAATAAATAATTTTAATATTATTTAAGTAAACTAAAATAAAGTTTCCTTTTTTTAGGAAAAATGAAATAAAAAGTGTAGCTTGAAGTGATAAAGTGCAGTCTTAACCGATTTTATATAATCAACACTGAACACATCAAATGAACAGCTGTAACGCCTCCTCTTCTCTTTCACTCCCTCTTATAAACCCTTTTGAACAGCCCGTGGAAGGAATGTACATGTAAAAATCTCTACATTCTAGTAAAATGTCTTTTCTCTTTCGCCTCCTCTCTCCGTGTGCAGTGTTTCCCAGACGTTCATTTATTTTCATTTACAGTCACAATATCAAAGCTGACCGCCACAGATTATTTTTCAGGTTTTTTTTAATAAGCCTATTTAAAATCATATTTGAGGGCGGCACGGCGGTGCGGTGGTTAGCACTGTTGCCTCACAGCAAGAAGGTCTTGGGTTCAAACCCCAGCCTTTCTGTGTGGAGTTTGCATGTTCTCCCCATGTCTGCATCTGTTCTCTTCGGGTGCTCTGGCTTCCTCCCACCATCCAAAGACATGCAGGCTAGGTTAATTGGTGTCTCTAAATTGTACTTAGGTGTGAATGTGAGTGTGAGTGGCTGTTTGTCTGTATGTGGCCCTGCGATGGACTGGCGACCTGTCCAGGATGCATCCCACCTTTCGCCCAATGTCAGCTGGGATAGGCTCCACCCTGTACGCAGGATAAGCGGTTGATGATGGATGGAAGATTGCAATTTGATTGCATTCGTGCAGCACTTCCTCTCGCTCGTCCCTCATTTTCTCTCACTCAACCGTACCTCTCTCGCTCTCTCTGCACAAATCTGTCCATCACAATGCCGTCAGTGTTGGAGACACAGCTTTAAAAAAGTTATTAGCCAGCAGGCAAGGAGCCTGGCTAATAAGGAGAGCTAAGTTAATGTTGGAATGCAACACTGGTGTGCAGAAAAGGCTGGTGCTCGAGTCTCGCGGACTTGACTCGAATGCACAGATTTGATTGGCTGAGCAGTGAGACAATGCAATTAGTCTGTGAGTGTCCTGGGCTGCTAAACCAGTACAGTAAATGCTAGAAAAGCTGCACGGGTTAAAATAGAAACGCTCCGTCACGAGGTAGTAAGTCTCAATAATAAATCGGCTGTAGGTCAGCGGTCCGGAGAGGACAGCGGCTGGGTCTGGATCTGGACTGGGGTCCACCTATTAGTGACCTCTGCTCTAGGGATAACAATGCTGGTCGCTTGACCAGTCAGGACTAAAATATCTCAACAATTACTGAAAGAACTGACACTTTGCACAGCTTTAGGTGTTCTCCATAGGATGAATCCTAATGACTTTGGTGATCCTGTGATTTTTTTCCTCAAGTGCCACCACGAGGTTCACATTTGTGGTTTCATGGAAATACCTCAATAGCAATTGAATAGAATGCCATGGAATTTCTGCTCCCCAGAGGATGAATCCTAGAAATGTTTGTGATCCCCTAGCCTTATATATAGTGCCACCAGAAGGTCAAGTTTGTAATGTTTCTTATGAAATAAATCAGCATATGCTTGACGGATTGGCACCAATTTTCATGGTTCCCAGATGATGTATCCTAATGACTTGGATGATGGTGAGCCCCTGACTCTATTGCTACTATGAGGTTTACAATTGGTTTTGAATGAAATGTCTTAACAACACTGATTGGATTACCATGCAATTTAGTACAGCCAGTCATGTTTAGTATATACACATTCATGTTCTCAGGCTGAATTGTAAAAACTATGTTTGGTTTGAAAATGGTTAACATTATTCCTGCCACATATTGCTTTTGGTTAGCATTTAGCTAAAACCATCTCTGTTCTGTGAACTTTCTCACAGAACTCCTGGCATCACTGTAGACTCTGTCTCTCTAGTGCTGTGGCCAACACAACTATAATAATAATAATAATAATAATAATAATAATAATAATAATAATAATATTATTATTATTATTATTAGCATTATTATTATTATAAGCAGTGGTAGTAGTAGTAGTTCTAGTCAAAGTATTGCATTTAAAAATCAGTAACATTTCATACGCTTTCACAAAATACAGTATGTGCATTGTGTCTTTCAAATAGTGTCACACTGTTAGTGAGCTGCAGGCACATTATGTGAGTGCACGTGTGGCTGCATGTTCTCTATGTGCTCCATTTTCATCTTTTTTTTCAGCTTATAGTTGAGTCTTCCATTGTGGCTGAATCACCTTAATCAAGGACTATTGTCAAATGCAGCAGTCACAGACATTCACATAAACACATCCGCACAGCTGCTCATTATCATGTAGACTTCATCTAAAATAGCACCACTTTATCAGAACACAGTGTTAAGCGCTGGTGCGAGCTTGCACCCTCCCTGGCTTTTTTTTAAGATCTACCTGTCTGGAGCAGTGACTGGAATGAGTGTGTGATTGGACAGCTTGTTCCAGTCAGGAAAAGAATAGGGGGGAAACAAGAAAAGTTGTATTGGAGGGAGAAAAAGAATCAGGAGAAAAAGTGATACTTTTAATCAGAGAACTTGAGATGGTTCCATGATGATAGAAAATTTTAAAGACTGCGCAGTAAATCTAGATGCAAGGAGACAGTGCAAGGAGATTATAAATGGGAATAATTAAATACAAGTTTGGGTAAAGCATGATTAGGATTAGTGGTTAATAATAACAATGCTGTAGCTACATGTAATGCTAAGGACACTGAGGTCATATCATCTGTAGGCATTTGGGAGTTTAAAGGCTCGTGGGGAGTTTACATTCTACATTGGTTGATATTTTAGTAGCTGTCATCTTTAGACTGTGTATATATTGTTTTGAATACTTTTAGACCAGCCAATAAATAAAGATGTTATGATGATGCATGGTGATCACTTTAGGACACAGACCTTCATGTTGGAACGTAAAATTTTCAGGTATTGTAACTGAACAGTCGATTCAGTAATTTTGGGACACATTTTACACAAGTTTAGTAAAGGGACTGTAATGAACTGTAAACACTTGTACTATTCAAACTACATTCTCTACAAATTCATTAATTCTTATTTTGTTTGACACACCTATGTACGTATGTAGGCATTGTTTCAGTCTCAGATCTTATGTTCACACATCGTAGGTACAACAGCAGCATTTTCCAGAGCTCTTATCTGGAGCAAGATTACGTACGGTGACTGAAGGTGTGAGACATGCCCTTAATCTATGTTAATATTAAAAGCCTGATAAATGTGAGAAGGGCCTCAAATGGGAGTTTGGATGATTAATACTGTTTTATTTATGGCTGTCATATTCTGTGGGGTCTGAAATATTGTCCCGCATGGATTACAGCAGCTAGAGAAGAAAAGCAGGGCAGCCGATGCACCAACTTTAGTGGGGGTGTGTTTGTATTTGTTTTGTTTTTTTAACAATTCTCCATGTGTATTTATCCTTTTTACATGAACCACTTTAGCTGAAGGAGAGAGGCTATCAAAAACTTTTCTGCGTATTGTAGCAGTACTGCACACTGCTTCAGGCTGTGGTTGACCTCTTTGTGTCTGAGGCGATCACTGGAACTTACCTGGAGAGCTGTGCAAGTCTCATCATCTGCACACCGCTTCTGTGAAAACATCTGTGCGAGCAAAGATCCCTCTCTCTACTGTCATCCATCTTTCTTCCTTCTGCTTCCCTGTCTCTTTCCATCTTTCCTTCAGCACATAGTGTAGCCTCCACTACGTAATTACGGGCATCAAGGGTGATATCTCAGATGGGCCTGATTCTACCTCATTTTAGTGGCTTAGTAGGCCAAGTCACGATCGTGGTCTGAGTCTGATACCACGTCCACGCTATTAAATCATCCTTTTCAATCAGTCTGTTCTTTCATCCACACTGACAACGGAAATGACCTCTCTAGGGAGGGTAAATCTGAAAATGCCAGTCTTTGCCAGTTATTATGTGAATGTAGAAAATGTTTCTTTTAAGAGAATAGCGACATAACCTGGCAAATAATTTGTTTGTTTGTTTGTTTGTCCGACAAAATAGGAAGTAATTTGAAGCGTTTTGGCTGCTGTGGTTTTGTATTTCATTAAGGATGGCAACACAATCTGAAAAAGCTTGGACAGACCCTGTTCAAAGTTACCTGCATTAGTGTGGACATGACCTTAGAAGAAGTGTGCGGACTAGGTTATGTGCTGTTGGGAAGTTCTGACTGTCAAGACTGCTTGAGATTAAATAAAACGTAAACCTAGAAGAAGTACAATAACCACACGTGGACATGTTGGCAAAAATATTGTGTCAAGTCCTGGATGTCAAGCGTTTCTCCCACACAAGATTACATTTCTGTACTCTAATAATAATTGCATTTTGCAATATCTAGTTAATAATAAACAAGAGTTATAAAGTGCTTTACCATGTAAAAGCAAAAATCTAAGCAAAAGTGACAACATATATTAGAACATCAAATAAGAAAAGGAAACAACCATAGAATAAAAGAAAGAATATAGAATAAAAGAAAACCATTTGCTTCTGATTAAACTTGAAGGGATCAGTCGTGTGGACATGGTGTTCAATGACTGATTGGTGTGATCAGAACACAGTAACTAAAAATATTCATCTTTGAATGTCCAATCTCCTACTCTACAATTATGATTTGCTACTGTACAATTATCCAACTATTTTTCCAAATTACACTGATTGGCCCAGTGAGAGTCATGTTCATTTTTATGTGATGTCTCAGACACCACTGGTGCCACATGATGCCACTTATTTAGTATTTTGATGACTTTTTTTCCTGTGTCAATCTCTTTCGTATGAGTTTACCTACATCTTTGTCTATTAGAATAGGCTTAGCTACTGTCTTGCTGTAGTTCTACTTTCACAGACAGGAACCTACTTCAAACTTATCACCACTTTCCATCCTTCTACTCTTGTCTGTCAAGCTGAACAGGGAAATTGCAATGTTTTTACAGTTGTTTTATATTTAGGGCTCGATAATATTTGGTAGTGTCTAGTGTATCATAAAGACTGGAAGATTTTGAATGCCCAAACAAAAGCAAATTAAACACAGAAATAAAGTGAAATACAGTAAAGATTGTATTATGTATTTCAATTTCATGTATGCACTTACAGTCAGTAATAATTACCTGAAAAACGTGTTAAAATTATTAGATTTTTGTCTTTAATAACTCAGTTAATTGTTTTTCTCACTGTGACATGAATTTTCCAGACCTCAGGCCTCAGAAAAACAAAGTAATGTTGTCCAGTGTTGACCATGGTTCCACCCCCAAAGTTGTGGTTGTTTTTTAAAAAAAATTTATTTATTTATTTTTTGCATTAACAATGTGTTTCCATTGCAAAGAAGAAAAAGATCTCCCCATTAAAACTAATAGTACTTGACAGTACTTTGCAAGTCTATGGTGCAAAAATCCAAAACAATTTTAAATAACAGTAATCATCCTGTAACAAGTAGTAACATTTTTTTCATTTATTCATTCATATAATGAACAATAATAAATATAAAAAAATAAGTTCATATCGTCATTACACAGTTAATTAAAATCTGAGTCAGAGATACTTTGCATGACAAAAACCATACAGACATTTTTACCATTTAGCTCCATGAGTACACTCAGGATAAACATGTATACACTCACACACACTCAAAGCATCACCTGTTTTCTTTGGTCTTCAGTCGCAGCACCTCATACTGACAACCTCTCTTCCACTTTGCATTGTTCGAATATCTCAATCAGCAGCACATGTACAATAATAACACTGAGTTGTCTCACACTAATTTACACCTGAGTAGAATATACTTAAAGGATGATGGCAGCTCCAGTTTATAGCACCCTCCATTTCCCTGGTGTGATGCATTTCTACCATTATTTAAATGTTGCCAGTGTTGTTCATCTATTTTAGGGACCCTCTCATCCTTCTTAAAGTAGCTGCACTTTGTGGGAAATGCTAATGTATATTATTGATTTGTCTTGTTTTTCTGCCTTAAGTCATGAATTTTACAGTGGCCTTCCACTACTCCAGAGCATTTAAAAGAGACTGGGAGAGGAGGAAATATTTACCTTGGAGTTGCACCTGTTGTTTCCTATATAGCAGCTGTGGGGCTTGTTATACACAGAATATGTTAAAAGTCTGCTGGACAAATTTGGATCTATGTGTGCTTTAAAGTGGCAGTTTTAGAAGGGATAAATCTTGGGGATTGGAAGCTGTCAAAGTCGACACTGAATGTGATAATGAGATATTCTGGCAGTGTGCACCGCTTCTTCCAACTCAAGTGATCAACCACTGTGTGCCACGCATGCACATGCACATAACTGCAAAGGTAAAAAAAAAAAAGGGCAACAGGGATGACTGAAAAGACTGTTTCAGCAGTGCTGCAAACACAAACGCTATTATAAAATTGCAATTTACCACACAAACTCCTTTAGCTCAAAAGGGCACGTTTTTCAGTCAGTGAATGGCCTTCCTCTATCACAATGTCTAGAACCACAACATAAATATGGAGATATTCTCCCCTCCTTGTTGATTATTTTAATCGAATCCCCCCTCTCTGGGATTTCACAGAAGCTTATCAGGAAGCAGGCTACCTGGGAATCCGTCTTGCTTGGTAAGGTGTAGAGTCTCTGGGACACAACACCTTTCTGAAGCGCCACACAAAAGCCCCCAAGCGCTGCTGAGAGTGGCAGATATCACTGCACCCTGCAGTGCCACAATCACAAATACATAAATTTAGTCAAAAATACAAGGGACTTTGCTGTTGGGCAGATAATGACACTGCCAATCCTGTGAAAATGCATGACTGAAGGGGAGTAAAAATAACCAAGGTTACGGAAATGGAAAATATTGTCAACAGAAAATATACAAATATAGCTTTTCTTCCTGGCAGACGAATGATCTTCAAATATTCCACATGATTTGTAATAGCGTGACATGACCGTCCAGGCAAGGCGTGTTATTTATCAATATCATATTGACATGGTTCAGCAAGGACGCTTACATCAACTAACATCAATAACAAACGTTGTTTTACTGGCATATAAGAGATTCTCTGAAGAGTGAGAAATGGTCTAAAAGGCATAATGTATACAGACAGGCAGCTACTGCAGGCTGTCTACGGACAGTTGAAGGCAGGAGGAGTATTTGCTGAGATTGTAAAGCAGAGAATGGGACACAGTGAGTAATTGAAAACATCCCAGACAGGATGTGGTTACAAGGGAGATAGATTACACTTTGTTGAAAAGGATGTGAAGGAAACTAATGAGTCAGTATTTCAGTAATTGTCCTCAGCTAAGAATAAGCATCGACTGAGACAAGTCTGAGACAGTGGGCCTCTCTTTAGGCGGCATTTGGATCACTGTGTCACCAAACCCTAATTGCAAGGTGACCATTCTGTTTGAGAAACTAGACAATGACGCTGGACTCAAATGATGGGTAACTCTGTGCAGCTTTTAATGAGCTGTGCTGCTGTAAACTTACTTTCATGCTTTTCAGTGGTAATTATGAAAGAAAGAACCTTAAGGCATATGTTCATTCTTTTTCTTTTATTGATATTGTTTGTTGCTGTTATTGTGTGCCAGTTAAATCATGTAAACTGTGAAAGTGCCCAAAGAACAGTGTAATCACACAACTTAAATTTAGCTCAGTACTGAATTGTTCCTTTGAACGCAACACAATCACTTGAAAGTTTTAGTTTCTGTTAAGTACAAAACGCACCAACTTTGTCACAAAGTGTCACATTAAACATGTTTATTGACACCCACAGTTGAGACCAGACACATCAAACAGACAGAAGAATTAGTCATTTGGGAGCGAATGCGACAAAATTGCTGCTTGTTTGGAGAATTGATGTGCGTCAACCCACAGACTCCGCCACACTACCACTGTGTATTGCCCTCAAACCTACACTAGTCAGTATTGTCATATTCATCAGGTCCAACACTGTATAATGTGATAGGTTTTGCTCTCAGTGACAAAGCAACAGAGAGTTTCATGTTAGCTCTATGAAGATTTAAAAAAAATCCATCAGCACAGCCTAAGTTGGCACCTGGTCCCAGTTCACTCATTCAGAGGCAGTTTTATTTCTAACCCATAGACTGTATATATAGATGGACGATGCGTCTCTTCTTCTTCCCACTGTGCAAAAATGAAGCTTAAACAACCAGGATTTTGTAGATCTTGTGTTTGTGGTTTAATTTGGAGCCAGAGTCTACACAGTAGTGGTCAGGGGTTGGAGCCACGGTATTAAGGTAGTGGCAGTACACCGAGTCGATTCAAACGTTAGCAGGACTCAGTTGTCAATCATGATATCAAATTCCCATTTTTAAATTAAAACACATAACGTAATACAAACTACCTAAAATGAGAGAAACTATCCTTTGGAAAAATATAGCAAGCCAACAGGGGGCGATAGAGACGTTTTGGCTTCACTTTCAGAGACTTACCTCACGTGGCATTAAACACATGGTTAATGTTGTGAAACGTTTAATACATGCTCCTCTGGTGAGGACAGTATCTTACTTATCTATGGTCTAACTGTGTAGCATAGATATTTTTTCACGTTATGTTTGCCATAAATATCTTATTTTGAGATAGAAAGAAGAAAATATAAATAATGCAGTCAGGGGCTTTGCTGTCTTGTAAAGCAAAATATAAGATTCAGCCTTCTTCCCATCTCCAATCATTTTGTACACTCCCATAGCATCAATCATGGAATATATAATGTACTAATTTCATTTGACGCCAATTTGCACTATATCACTGTAGATTTTGATATTTTGGCATTTCATTGATTCTCTACCTATGCAAGGCCAACATATTACTCTTTCTGACATTATGAAAATATGTTCCCTTTTGGTCTTTTGGGGTCATTTTCATACGCACAGTTTTTTACTTGCTGTTTCTTGAAAAAACAAACAGAAAATACAATGGAATAAACAGATCACAACATACATTAGACATATAATTAAATATGGAGGAGGACGAGCCGTTTTTATAATTCAAAAAACACCATGCCACAGCAGTGTCCTTATACTGGTCATGATACATTAGTCAGAATGTCATAAACCATTGTGACAAATGTATCATGACCATTTTGATCTGCAGCAAGACGTATTGTAACACAGTTTAGCCGCTTCCAGCAGCCCCCTCAATGGAAATCATAAGAAACTGTGATGAAAAAAGAGAAGCCTAGCACTTTGCAGGCCAAATCAATTGATTTTTATGGTACCGGAGAGATAGATGAGGGGATGTGTGTGCAGAATGTGGGTACTGATGAATTGCTGGGCCAAGTGGATTTTCACAACACCTGACAAGACCACGACTCAAGATTCCCCACTTTCGATCCCCTGCAGGAGAAATTGGCGAGGCGAGAAGAAAAAAAATCCAACAGGCAAAATGAAGAGATAAATCAGAGAGTGAAACAGTTCTAATAATGGAAGCTGGTTAAACGTCACTGGCTGAGAGCAGTCGCCATTAAACTTATGATATCCTACATGACAGATGAAATAGTGTGAAATACAGCCACTACCTCCTGTCAGAACCTCGTTAACACATTCTGTCATGAGTTAGTCTCACACAAACAACTGCTCCGAGAAGCTTTTGACCTCTATAAAGTCCTCAAGATGTTTTCATCCCTTTTCTCCCAACCACAGGTATTATGATGCTTGTTAAAGAAGAACGACGAGGTCTTGCTCCAAAAGGTCAAGGACAGCTTCAAAATCCAATCATCTACGTCATACAGACACAATTACAGCCATGAGAGAGGGCAAGCCGGACTCTGTAATCCAACCTAGGCTGATGAGTTTGTTGTTACACGTACCATCTGTCAGACCGTCAGCAACAAACAAAGGGACTAGCAAAACTCGTCAAAGTCACCATGTTAACTGAGGTGAAGCATGTAGGCAACTTTGAATCATTAGCAAATTAGCCTTTCAAGATGTATGCAAAGGTCAACATTGGTCAGGAAGGGGGCGGTCAGCGTATAGCATGATTCATGACTATCATTTGTGTTTGAAAAATTATTAGAGGGGCCCTGATAAATCATCACCGGAGCCATCCTTTGACAAAATCACTGAACTGCCATAGTCTGCTGTGCCCTTTGAATGGAGACTCATGCTGACTGCAAGGTCAAGATGAATGAGAGAAACTTAAGCACTTCTCGGTGAAAAGAGGACACAGACAAGGTGGTGTGTGAATCGCTCAATAATGACATTTAATATCGACTACTTGTTGCCTGAATCTGAATAGGTCTCTCCTGAGCTGGACCTTGAAGAAAAGTACAAATGTGTACTCTTACATGTTCTTGACCCAGAGAAAAGACCTTACCAAATACACCTTGAGGTAGATGTAAAATATAAGCCCTTAATAGTGGAGACTCCAAGTGCCAACAGCCATTTCAGTGAATCCAGCATCCATAATTTGATGTATTTTTGGAGTAGGATATCAGGGTTGGGAATGTTCAAAATGTTCTGTTTCAGGAAATAAAAGTAATGGGATTCACATTCACAGTTTTAAAAGTATAATTTTTATGATTTTTAAATTGGGGCATATCAGGGAACCTTCTATTGGATGCATAAAATTCTGATGCCTCTGAAGAAATTTAACCAACCAGGATTTAATGACTTTAAAGCTGCACAAATGAACACTTTTACATTAACTGGAGCACATCACTATGCATACTGTGAATGGTGATGCTTATAGTGATGATCCCAGAGAAAATGATCATCCACCTGTGCGCTGTTTTCCAGAGCTCTACCGAGCACTTCAGCATCTTTCACCTTACTTTGCTTCTAAAGCACTCAACGTTAATCTTTTGGTTCCCTTCTCCAGACTCTCATGAACCTCACTTCCAGCAGCGTCAGGCAACAGTTTTCAGCAAAAACAGTTCTGATAGCCTTCCTGTATATTACTCTGCCCAGCAACAAACAGCAGATGGACGCAGTTAGCTAGAGGAGTATTTAGCCACATATTTTCTTCAGGAGTTAGAGGACCCCAGTATAGAAATATTCTAAATAAATGGTAATGTTGCTCATGTCTGTTAGATTTGTAAATTTAAGTTGTTTGCTAATACATTGGTCATTTCAATTTTATAAGGGGATTAAATGGCAATGCTGTGTTTACACCTTGTTTCTGCCCTACAAAATCCAACATTTATTCCGAACATAAAAGCGTTGTGCTGATTTGCAGGGAATAAGCTGAATTACATTTTGTTATGTGTGTTTTCCAGTCATGTAATAGTGATAATGGTCCAGTGTGGTGCTAAGAACAGTGACTGTTTTTGGTGTCTACTATATCTTGGCTCTCACACAAGTCCCACAGTTTGCATGTGTGAAGTGAGAATAAGGACTTCAAAGATTTGTAACAAACAGCTGTCCTACATAGTCACTGACGCTGCAAAAAAATGGGAAAATTCAAACAGGTTTTTTAAATGACAAAAATGTGCTGGAGGCTTTCCGTGCCCAATGCTGCAAATCAGGTGGTGAGGGAATGCTTCCTTTGTAACAAAAGGCAAGTTATGTTCCATGCAATAGCAGCCAGAGGGCAATGTCCAGCACGGAAGCTCAATATCTGCTGTGTAACATGTGATTCTCCTATCTCCCAAAGAAAAAAAACTCCACACAGAGGCTCTGCCTTCACAGCAGATTAAACTTCAGTAGTGTTGATGCTGAGCCTGGACTCAATGCAATCTTCTCAATGCCAAAAGACGTTTGATTATGGTTTAAAATATTGAAACAGCTTGAGGATTGCTTGGGTTATCTTGCTCAGCACCCGCAAAGTTGGAAACATCACTGGCAAGATAAGATATATAAAGTGCCCCATGTTTTTTTTTCCAACTATTTAAATATAGTAAACTACTACTTTTCACGGGGATCTTTTCTACACGCTAGAAAAGGCAGCTCCATGAGATGTGCCAAATAATCATTAATGAGTGCAAATACACATACTCATTGGCTAATGTGCACCTGCAGCCTCTCCAAACCATATGCACACACACATGAAAATGTCCATATTTATCTCTGACTCTTTCTCTCTCACTCTTCTTCTGTTTCTAAAATAAGAATATCAGTGATGAGCAGTGCAGCTGGCGACAATAAACTGGTAGAAGAACCAATTACCAGCAGGTGACAAGCTGGTGGTTCAGGGCTTTCAACATGTCATTATCTGCACATCGACATTTCCAAGAGCCCTGACAGGCCATTTCTGAGGCTGCCCTGGCAGAGTCACCATGATAAACCTAGGAAAGAGGAGGAGTGGGGTGGGGGGAACACCCAAAGCCACAATTCACACACGCATATTCTCAGACAGAAAGAGAACGTATTGTCTTCTTCTGTCTAATTCTTGAACACATACACATATAGATACACATCCAAAAAGCTCCCCTCCCCTTCCACCTCCTCCTTTGAGTTTTAGAGCTGTTCAAAGATTATTCCCTTTATATGTGAAATGGTAATTGTATTTCTCTAATCTAATCCCATTAGAACCCCGTACCTCTCTGCAAACTGCCCCGAGGCAATTACACAAAATGTCAATGAATTAAGTAATAGCTTGGTGCCAAGCCAGGGGTGCTCGCCGTTGATCACGGCTGTCAGCAGAAAAACGCATCTGTCAACAGCAACACGCACGTCCGCTTGGGTACACGTGACACACACACACACATAGTCAGTGGTGTTGTTCCACGAACCATTTAACCTCGCTGTAGGACAGACACTCACACATTGTTGGCACTCTACAACCCATTTAACTCCTGTCCAGAACACATGAGCACACACACACACACAAAAGAGAAGAAAATGCTGTTGGTAAAGCCGTGCATGTTGCTCTTTGTGTTGGAATGTTTCCCCGTCCCAGAGTTGTACTGGCTTTATCCACGTTACGCATAAGACACCAAAGTGGGCAAAATATTCTCTGAACCAGAATACAAATGCAGGCACTCTGTTTCTAACCACTGTATACGATCATTCATGACAGCTGTTGAGGCTACTTTTTACTCAAGCATTTGCATGTAGATCATGCTTTACTATGCACTCAGCTGGATAGAGGAGGCTTTGTGTAAATGATGGAAGTCATTGTGAAGGACTGAATAGAGAATTAGACCTAGAGCATGCAACAAAAATGGGGCAATATAGATATCCATTGAACTCTGTTCAGTAACTTTCCCAATGCCTAGCAGGGTATACAGAGACACACAGACACACACATACCTCAGCAAAGGTTTTATACAATAAATAGTTGAAAAACATCCACCAGCCACTCAGCTCTCCACCATTTTGCCCTCCATAGTAACCACCTTGCGATGACCTAGCAACAACTTTGTGAAACGCTAACAACCGAACACATAGCATCTAGGAATGCTCCATGTACGTATGTGCAGCAGCAACTTTGAAACCCCGGAGCAATGCCCTGCAAACCTCTTGTGCAAATTGTCAGCCAAAACATTGTCTAAGGAAGTCTCACTTAGGCGACAAGCACACCTAAAATTTCTTCAGGTCAGTATGGTAGTCTTTTGTGAAGTTTAAAATCAAAACCTTTGCTTGGAGTTTCATAAAACTGTCAACAAACAAAGCATAAATTAGGGCAACAGGATACCTGAGAGCCGATGCTCTATACAGTGTCTTCTGCATTGTGTGTGTGTGTGGGTGTGAGTGTGTCAAATTGTGCATAACACCATTGTTTTTAGCAACAGTAGTCTTTTTCATTCATGCATGAATAGAAGTTGATATTGTAACTTGCAAACACATGGATTTGTGGTGGGCAGTTGCACTGAAGACAAATAGTTCCAAAGAAAAGCACAGGCTTCAATACAAGCAAAGTCTTGCCAGAGGCATGACGTGCCCAGTGTTGCCATTGTCTATTACAGAATACTATTACTAATACTATTACTATTTGATTAATACATTTCTGTCATTCTCCCATTTGAGATAATATGCTTTACATGCTCTTATGTGCATGTATTTTAAACACAATGCCAGCTAACTCCTAGTCGCAAATATTCAGTCCAGCTTTGCTTTCCCTGCCATACACTGACTCACATCCTGTCACTCTGGCCCTGCCAACCCCGCCATTCTCCATCACCTGACCTTCTCACCTACCTGCTCACCTGTTTCCATTTTCCCCATTAGCGCTGTAGTACATACTGTCCCACATCCATTCATTCTTAGCCACGTTGTCTATTGTGCTTCTGCGTTAAGCCATCTGTTCTGCCTGCATGACCTTCGGCATGCCCATCTGACTTTTGCCTCTGAGCTTGACCCCTTTTTGGATATGTTTCCATGCTGGTTTTGACTTTTGACTGTTTATCCAGCTTGTCTCTGACTCACACTTCTGGGTTCAAACCTGTCCTCTTACTGAGCCATTTACAATTATTCTATAATCTCAGCATAGAGGCACCAGTGAAATGTGTTAATCTGAAAGTATCCATTCAACTCTGCGGGTACCGTGAATGTGTTTAAATCTCTGAGCTTCTGCTGGGTTCCAGGTATGAAATTGAGTTAGTGGCTCTGTAGTTGTGAACCACTGAGGTGGAGGGGGAAAATTGCCGTTCTTAGCCAGCAGGATGCCTCTGCTTGAGCACAGAAGCTGTCACTTTTCATGAAAGTCCGATTTTGGCAAAGAGAAACAGAGGGAAAAAGAAAACAGCAAGCAGTGCAGATTCAAATGACAAACTTTAGAAATTACTTTCTTGTCTTCAGGAGGTGAGAAAGGAGAAGCCAATTGCCAGTTGTTTATCTATGAAACAGTGCCACGTACCTTATGTAATTCATTGGTTAACTTTGCACCTCATTTTCAGGGAGGAAGAGGTTTGCATATTATTTTGAAGAAGAGCTGATGGTAATCTCGCAGACTGAATCTGCCTATTATACTGCAGCAGTATGTTTTGTTTTTTATGTTTGAAGTGTTTAATTTTGGTATTAAGCTTATTGCATATAAGTTTAAGTTACAACCTGGAATTTGTTGCATTTCGACAGGATGGGCATAACAAAACATACATATTACATATTATTAGTATATCCCTGTGTGAATCTGTCTGAACCTCTCATTTTCCTGAGATGGGCTTTTCAGTGGTGCTTGAATTGATGCCAAGTGAAGAGCTAAGTTGTAAGGATGAAGTAAATGGCAGTCACAGCCAAAACAAGCAATGAAGATAGTACTACATATATAGAACATATATACATATATAGCAGTAAGTACTACATATATAGAAACTGAACAGGTAGCAGATAAAACCCACACTTTTTGTCCACACACTGTCTGCTTATAGATGCCAGACTACTGTCGATGCTGTTTTGAAACAGAAAACTCATCAGGATGAGTGACAGCTGTTTGTGCAGAACGTTGTCCAACTAAGGCAATAGTTCTTGCCCCCAGACAAAAAGTTGCGTCTGTAGCTATAAATAGGTAATACAACATGGGATAAATCAAATCCCAGCGAATATAGCCTTGCAACAGCTTCTAATTGTTTTGTGGGGACAACAGCAAAGTCTGACGGTTGCTCACCACCAGCTCCAGATTAACTCCCTTGTCATGACCTAGCTGCCATTTTATTTACAATCTGTGAGCCAGGAAAACGTTCATATAATGATAAATGCACGACGTAACTTACTGATGAGCAAAAAAAGTTTAGTTTTGCCTCTCAGCTGGACTGCTTGTGTCCAGGATGAGCATTTAATTTGTCTTTCTGGCTCATTTGTTCTGTTTCCTGATCGTCAGCTAATTTTTGGCACCCGCCTCAGCAAAGGATTTGCTGTTTAACGCACATTGTTTATCATGTCTGCATATGCATCTAGCCTCACTTTTTTAATCACAGCAAAAGCGCAATAGAGCACAAATGGCATCGTTTCCTGCCCAGTGGCACCATCTGGCTGTAGAGGCTTCTCCCTAATTCTCATTCTTATCGTCCCTGCTTACCTCCTGCTCATTTCTCTCACCATTCTCTAAGAGCTTCTTCCCTGGTCATTCCTCTGGCTTCATAAACATCCTTAGACAGCACTCATTGTGGTTCTTTGTCCATCTTATCTCCCTCCCACTTTCTTACCCATACTTTCTCTGCATGCCTCTCCCTCCCTCGCTTCTCTCTTTCACCCCGTCTCTGTGCTCGTCGCTGACAGCTCCGCTCCTCAGGAGCACTGAGGGGAGCAGAGAAAACAAAGATTTGGTTCAGTGGCTCTGATCTTGATTTTCTGCAGATTGGATGGAAGATTAGGAGGAGCTTTTATTCATACACCACACAATCACTTCCCCTGCAACTGCAAACCATGACTGCAGACCACAGGGGTTGCAGCTATCAGCACAAATGTGCCATCTGTGACAAGGCGTCTCTATGTTTTCTACCTAAAACCATGACTAGTCGGGGAACACAATGTACTGAACACAGGTCCCAGAGAAACTGATGTGAAATGCAGGATGGGAAAGAGAGTGAAACAAAGGCACAATGCAATACACATAAGCCTGAAGTAAACTACCACAACAGGAAAGAAGGAATGAATCAATTCAGGTGTAACATCTTTGTGTTTACTGAGTTTAGGTACCTTAATAGAAACAACAGTTCTCCCTTTCATGAATCCAGCTGTTTACTTTGATTTGTCAATATAGCCAGTTGTAATATAAAGAAAACACATTTAAAGATTGGTAGCAATGTGATTTAAAGGGAAAATTTGGCACCTTTAATGTGGATGTCCAGTCAGTGTTGATGGTAAATGTAGTCAATTGAGGCAATAAATCCCTAAGTGTGTGCTATATTGACTGAAAAAAGCGGGCCGCTAGAAATCTGAGCAAGCTAGCTGCAGTGTGCTAATCAAAGTTACACAATGTTACCAGGCAAATGAACACCTGCTTTTGACCATTTCTTTTTTACAAGTCGCTATATCATTACAGTGAGGGCATGTATGTTAAGTAAATTTACATACAGCTGCAACACACACACACAACGCACCAGCAGAACAGGCTTCCATATAGATGATGCTATCTGCGCTAGCACTGTAGTGTGAAGATCCACAAAAAGCAACATGAAAAAATATGTACTGACATCCTATGTGCCACTCTCTTCCTTTAGTTGGCTTTAATCTTAACATTTTCTCTTGACTGCCCTTCAGTATTGTATGTATACAACATTGGTCAAACATCGTCTGGCCTGTGGAGGTACCACCTAAAGGTCTAACCTATAACATTAGCTTTTACTTTCTTGGCCAAAACATAGCATTACGTTACAAAATACTCACTCACTGGTCATCTGTTCTCATGGCCCTGCTGGTCTGGGTTGTCTTTCCCAGTTTATCTTCGCAATCCTGAAGAAGGGCACTAGCACACACGGTGCAAGTAATGCACGAAACCTTCATAGTGTCTGCAAAGGTTCTCAGTCATCCAGATCATAGTTATCCAAGGAAGGTTAAAATCAGAGTAGCACACTTAATGCATAGTCACACACACTCAGTCTCTCTCTGTACTGATGTTGACGACAAACTGCCCACACTGAAATTCATTGCACCCCAATGATTCACTTGGCATCACAGGGCAATTTGAGCAAAGGCACCACCAGCAGGAAGCCAGTTGCAGGAAAAGGCAGATCAGGTTCTGGAGGGTCCCTGACTCCAGAACTCCCTACCCAGAAGGAGTTCAAGCTAGAAATCCAAGCTGAAGTAGCCTGTAGTTCATGCTGAATAAATGTCATGTATTCAGTGGACTGCACTTTACTATCAACACTGATTGGACAAACATAAAATGCGCTAAATTTAAACTGCAGGCCACTGCCTTCAAAGGTAAATGAACGGTTAATGTTTGCAGGGATTTACACAGCCTCAATCTCCTACAGAGAGCTCCACACTGAGAAGATGAACTGGTGGAATAAAGGGAGCTCAGAGAACTCAGCAGTAATCTGGAGGTTTTAGAGGGGAAAGGCAACAGAGGACGTTGTCGTGACAAACAAGGATTGCAGGGGCAGGTGTGATGCAGATAGTTAGATATTTAGGTATGAAAACCTTTCACCAGGTTGTGGATACATGCAATTTAGCTTGAATGGCCTATTTTGCCTAAAATTCCAACCAGTGCTGGTGCGCTGTGCTGCTCTCAGGTGATGGGCAAACGCTTGAGTGGTCACAGCAAGCACAAAACAGTGAACTCGGCAGCTTTCCGGTGAGCCTCATTTCAATTAGGAGCTCTGTGATGCTCGCCATTGAGTCACTGATGTCTCTGCATGAGCCCTTCTTTACTCGCTGCATTTATTGGAAAGATGTAGGGAAGTTTTGCTTTATACTTTCACATGTGGCAGAAAAATAACATCACAACCATTTTTTCCTTCTCTTTTCAGGCAAAAATAGTGAGAGTGAGAGGGAAGAAGAGACCAGGAGAAAAAACAGCCACACACACTGCCTCTCCTCTTTCATCTCTCTGGCTTTATTTCTGCTTTGATTTTAGATTTTAGAACACCGCCAAAAAAGGAAATGATTTGCAGCTTTATTGGGTGGGTACTACGTTAAAAAACACAAGTAATTATATCAATTTAGTTAGCATCTGTATTCAGGCTAGAGGTCCAGACAGCAGTCTGGTGTTTTCCTTTTTTAATCAATTGTCTCAACAACTATTGGATGGATTGCCGTGAAATTTGGAACAGACGTTCCCTTGCCCATTTTTCCCAGTTTCCCTTCAGGATGAATTGTAGCTTTACTGATCAACTGACTTCTCATCTTTCACCATCCTCAGGTCAAAATGATTAATGTCTAATACTTTGGTTAATGACCAAATACCTACAAAGCTAATGACATTCCCGTCAGTCTCAGTATTTGTTTAATTCCAATGAGCAAATGTTAGCATGCTAACACTAAACTAAAGTGGTGAACATGGTAAACATAATACCTGCTTGGCAAGATTGTCTTTGTGACCAAATTTGTATGCTGATATTAGGAAGGAGGGGACACCGGAGCATCTACAGCTTGTTTCAGATAGAGACTGAAATGAGGGCCTGCATGATGAGCAAGTACAAGATGGAAAATTATTGTTTTGAACTTTAAATCATGCAAAGCTGCCTTAGAGGCGTCACAGAACTGCAATATAGGGCTGGAAATGTAGTATGATAGGTCTCCTTTAAAAATAACCTTTTGTCTTATTTACCTAAACTGTCAATATCCTGACAGTAGTGCATGAGACAGTTAATCTGGTTCCTCTGAATCCTCCTACTGCTCCTAATGCCATTTGTAAGGATCCACCGCTCTGTGAACAAAACAACCAATCAGAGCCAGGAGCAGTCTCTAACACAGTGTCAGTCACTCCTTGTGACTCACTCAGTCAAGCTCATCTTCAGCCTTTCTTCAGAAAGTTTTGCAAACATAATGAATTAGAAACAACCACCAGAAAGAGCTGCCCATCCCTCCTTTGCCAACAACAGTGTATAGTACAAAACACTGTGTGATCACGCCCCGGCTCCACACAGAGCTTCAGTTTCATTATGTTCGATGTCATGACGCAGCTGAGAATAACTTTTGAGCAGGAAAGTGGTGCACTAGCCTGTCATTCTGGCATTGTCGCAGCTGCCTTTGAAGCCCAGGGTACTCTGCCGGACTGGGGTCTTGGCACGGATCTCGCTGGGGAGGTTGGGTGGACAACAGACTTTGTCACAGGTTTTGTGGGCAGATCTTAGCGAAGTGATAGTGCAGCGGAATCGTTTGCATCGTACCATGCTGCTGCTTTAAACCCCTAAGAGCAGCTAGCATGGCTGTCAACCCTTTTTTCTGCCAAACTTTGTTTGTTGTGTGTACCTCAATCCCTCTTAGTAACCAATGTGTCCCTCCTCTGTTATACACGGAGCCACTCAACACATCCAACAGGTACCTTAACCATCACCAACAACATGCCAATATCAAGCTGCTCATAAGTAATAATGAGTAAGGGAATAAATGCTCCAGCCTTGTCAAGCCAGCAGCTACCTGCTGTGTTTTTGGGGAGCACCCAGCATGGTGCTTTCCTGAAAAGCCAAAATCTGTCTCTAAAGCACTTGAAAAGTTAAGCCCCTGTGATTGTGAGGCAAGGCACATGCTGCACTGTAATCTACAGTGTTGTAACAAAGAAAATGGACAGACAGTTTCTGATCCATACGGAAAACGCTGGAGGCATTTACAGATAGATGAAAAATAAATGGAATGAAGTCAAAGCAACAGTGTAGCACAGGCGTGCCAACTGGCTTCCTAGCACCGTGTGAGCAGGGGAAAAAAATGATGGTTCTCAAATTTGGTTCTTATTTCTTTTTCTGCTTCTTGGCATGGGTTTGCCCCCCTATATATCTTCAGCTTTCATCATTTCTAAATAACACCAAAGCCGTCTCAATTTTAATTTAATTTACTGGGCTCAGGCTGACTTCAATGCAGCACTTCGGTATACATATAAAACCGCACCAAACTGGTAATCTCCCCTTGGTGCTCAGCAGTGACGTGACCTTATCAATACAATATATTTGACTTCAAAAATCAAATTACATAAGCCGTTCCCATAAATACACATTCACATCAGTGGCAGTTTCGGGGGGAAAGAAATGGTTCCTTTACATATTCTGTATTGATTTCCCTAAAAGTGCCCTGGCAGCAAATCAACTTCCATTGCTCTTAGCCTTTTTTGCTCTGTGTCGCCACTTATAGGGAGAAAGAAGTGGACTGTTTTTCACTCTCCCTTTTATTTCATTATGAATTCAGCATTTTTATCAAAGAAATTTCAATAGTTCAGAAGTCATTCTGGAAAATCAGTCATCTCCCAATCCTCCCTCCGCCTGCCCTTCTTCCCCTCCCTTCCTGGCAGTAATTGTGTTCAGGGCTAATAGGTGCTTACATTAGCACGTTAATATATTATTCATGCAACTTTTTGGGAATGCATTGTACATAGTCTTATGAACTCAACATAACATATGCCTCTAAATTGTTCCTGTATTTGATTAACAGATGGTTAGGGCCAGGTTCGGCTAAGAACTTGTGCCAACTGTCAAGAAAGTAATGATCAACCAGTTATTAAAAATAAATCAATTGTACACAGGTAAGATCACCAAAGAAGCACCCTGACAGACCCACTTGACAGTCTGAGCACCAGTGTCTGTGAGTTTTTTTACATTAGCAACAGCCTGTACATCTGTACACACCCATTTGAGCAGCATCCCTGTCCTGGCCTGTTCATTTGGTACGACACATCTGACCTTGGTGTCCTCTCTACTTGGCACTGAGATGAGAACCCTGTCTAATCACACTGAGCCATGCCTCAGCTCCTGCAGGATTTGGCTCGCCACCACCCCGACAATTTTTGACTCCACATGGCCCTTCTGTGGCCCGACAGCTAAATACCAACACATGCTGCTATCAATAGCGTTAAATGCCAATTACATGCTCTCCCCCAGACTTTACTGGCAATTAATGGCATTGGAGCAAAGCTGTCCTGTTACAACTTTAATTGATGTACGCACTGCCCTGTTGTTGTTGTTGTTGTTGTTGTTTGTTTGTAACCTTGTGGTAAAGTTGAAGTCATATTCAAAGACTAATACAGTTAGGGACCGTACTAAAATTATTCTGGTTAGGATGGGAACTGTATACAACCCTTGATTTAAAGTGGTTTGATCAATATTTTTTATGTCTCAAATGAAAATGTGAAAACAATATGACAATATAAACAGGGTCATAGTAATGACATAGAAGAAAGAGTGACAAAGTTGACTTACTTAAAGATTTTAGTTAATTAAACAGCATCATGTGAGTTGCGTAATGTGACTTACATAAAGTACTTATTTTAACTCAAACCACAATCTTTTCTTTAACCTAACCAAGTAGTGTTGTTGCCTAAACCTAACAGCAACCATTTCACCAAGTGTTAAACGTCATGTGACCTTCATCACTTGACTTACATAATGTACTTAAGGTCCGGTACACCTGTTACTGGACAGGTACAGTGGATAGAAAAAGTCTACACACCCTTGTTAAAATGCCAGGTTCATATGATGTAAAATAATGAGACAAAGATAAATCATGTCAGAACTTTTTCCACCTTTAAAGTGACTCTTATTAATCACAAATAAAGCTCAGCTGTTCTAGTAGGATTTTCCTGATATTTTCTTAGTTGCATCTCCGAGCAAAAGCCATGGTCCGCAGAGAGCTTTCAAAGCATCAGAGAGATCTCATTGTTGAAAGACATAAGTCAGGAGACGGGTACAAAAGAATTTCCAAAGCGTTAGATACACCATGGAACACAGTAAAGACCGTCGTCATCAAGTGGAGAAAATATGGCACAACTGTGACTTTACCAAGAACTGGAAGTCCCTCCAAAATTCATGAAAAGACGGAAAAAAAAACTGGTCAGGGAGGCTTCCAAGAGGCTTACAGCAACATTAAAGGAACTGCAGGAATTTCAACAACTATCTTCTGTATTCTTCATATGAATGGGCTATGGGGTAGGGTGGCAAGACAGAAGCCTCCAAGACATCCGAGCACGGCTGAAGTTTGCAAAAACAAACATCAAGTCCCCCAAAACCATTTGGGAAAATGTAGAACTTTTTGGCCATAATTCCAAAAGGTATGTTTGGCACAAAAACAACACTGACATCATTTAAGGAACAGCATACCCACAGTGAAGCATGGTGGTGGCAGCATCGTGCTGCCTTGGTCAGGGTGGAGGGAATTATGAACAGTTCCAAATAACAGGAAATCTTGGCACAAAACCTTCGGGTGTCAGTTAGAAAGCTGAGGTTGAAATGGAAGTTCACCTTTGAGCATGACAACGACCCAAAGCACACATCCAAATCCACAAAAGCATGGCTTCACCAGAAGAAGATTAATGTTTTGGAATGGCCCAGCCAGAGCCCAGACCTGAATCCAATTGAACATCTATGGGGTGATCTGAAGAGGGCTGTGCATAGGCGATGTCCTCGCAATCTGACAGATTTGGAGCGTTTTTGCAAAGAAGAGTCAGCAAATATTGCCACATCAAGATGTGCCATGCTAATAGACTCCTACCCAAAAAGACTGACTGCTGTAATAAAATCAAAGGTGCTTCAACAAAGTATTAGTCTAGGGGTGTGCACACTTATGCAACCAGGTTATTTGAGGGTTTTTATTTTTCATTTTTCACCCTGAAAGATTTCAATTTGTTTTTCAATTGAATTGTTCACAATATAGGTCAGTTTAAATGTGGAAAAAGTTCTGACATGATTTTCTTTGTCTTATTATTTTACATCATAAGAACCTGGCATTTTAACAGGGGTGTGTAGACTTTTTCTATCCACTGTATTTATAAACGGTACGTATGTTGCTTTTGGGGAATGGTCATATATGTCGTTTGAGTCAATTGACAATCAACCAGTTTTGTGGTTTAGGTATGAGCATGTGTTGCAGCTATCACCTGAGTCTACAGCGGCACTTTGCATTGAATTTCAACTTTGTTTAGCTGTCTGGTCAGCCTTTACTGTTATGGTTCACTCTCACTGCTGTCATAGCATAGTTTTTGCTAAAAAGTAAAAAGTTGTAAAAACCCTCTGTACACTACCTACTCAACACCAAATATGGCCAAATGCACTTTTTTTGACCGAGGGCATACATGATTGATAGGACGATTAGATTTTTTTAATTTATTTATTCATAATAAATAGTTAAATAAACTGGAAGAATAAAATCAATTCTGTCATGAGAAAAAGATAACATACATCCGACTTTGCTCCCAAACATTTTTATTACCCTCAGTGCTGATCCTGTACCCTACTATAATAATTTTTGCACAGTCTATAAATGTTTTTTTTTAAATAAAAGTTATCATTTGGGGGTTCAAACTAACAATTAGTCCCATTCCCAGTGCAAAACCCATCCAGAAATATTATTCAAAACTTATAGCTCTGTTGGTATTTAAATGGGATAAAAAAAAAAACAATGCAATCCTGCTGCAGCAGAACCAGCCCATTTACTGCACCCAGGAGAGATAAAATGGAACAAGATGCTTTTGTTTCACTCTAAAACAAAGGAATCATTCAGAGATTGATCGATGCTAGAACTGCTGACACTGCGATGTATGGTGGCTTATTTCTCCACTTCATCACTCCACGGTCAGTAAAGATTGCATCGGACCAACAGCGTCCTCCTAAGGACATGTTGCTGTAATTGGCTGATTGGTTGCCTCAACTGGCAGTCGTGTAGGCAGCTGACACAGCTAGAGCATCTAAGCTAATACAGTGGTAAAAAAAAAAAAGAAGACAACATTATGCCTTGCTGAATGAAAAATACAGTAGGTGAACCAGTGCATTTTACCTATGCTTCACTGGTCAATAGAAGAGAGCATGATGGTAAATTGAACAAAGCTGAAAAGCACCGACCAACTCACCCGGAAATGTTTTCTCAGCACTCAGTTTAATAAATGTATTTCAGAATATCTTTCATCCATACATGATTTAACAGTGCATTGATTCATCTGCACCTTGCTTTCAACTGTGCAATCTGGGAAACTAACCAGAGCTAAGCTGAGCCTTGATGCAACCCATACAGTCTGTCATTCAGTCAGAACTGGCTTGATCCAGACATTCACATAAAAATGCCTAACACGGCATGGTGGGGGACGAAAAGAGAGATAGAGACAGCTTGGAGAGAGCCGATGAAAAATATGGGCAGTAATAAGGAACAATAACAAATGCTGGAAGGTGATGCAGACTACACCGTCAGCCAACCCCAACTATTTGCTCTGGGGCCTGGCTGGTCTTCATGCCAATTTCTTTTTCCGTCTGTGTTTGGGAGGGAATATCATGTCAAACTTTCTGCCAGAATTTCATGATTTAAAGTGTCCTTGGTTAGTAGCAAATATGGTTACCTTGTAAAACAATGGGTGTTGTTTGACTTTCTCTCCCATAAAAAAAAAATGGAGAAGAGAACAGCATGTGTTGTGCTAAGAGATATTTATCGTATTTTATCTTTTATCAACTGTTCTCAACAAAGAAACAAAAATAAGAGTGTACATCCATGCCAGCAGCTCAATGAGGCTGTAGGAAATGCTCAAATATGCGTGTTAAGTGTTTGCAGTGACTATGCTAACATGCTGATTGTTTAGCAAGTATAATGTTTAGCATGTTCACCATCTTGGTTTAGTGTGTCAGCATATTAGCATTAATAACAATAAATACATCATAAAGGTAGGTCTGATAGGAATTAGTTTGGTAGGTATTTAGCATAAACCAAAGTGCAAGATAAGTGTGGACCGGCCTACTGACATTGGCATCCATAGAGACATGCTGCTAAATGTAAGCGCTTTCTTCTCTTGGGGGTAACTAGACAAGATTGAACCAACAGTTTCATGTAGTTTAGGGGGTATCCCCACACTTTTGGATTGTAATGTGAACTCAACAGACCCATTGTAGAAGTGAAGTAACTGTTTCTTTTTCCGACACTATGATATCGTCCTCCAGACAAAGTGTTGTAATAGCTGGGACAATGTGGAGCTAAGCATTTACCAAAAGTATTGTATTTTTCGGCACAGCCCTGTCTGCAGGAGGTTGTTTGTGAATGTGTGCAATTGCTGCTCCATTTTCATCATACACAAGTCCCCCCAAAACAGCGATGTCATCTGTCTTATTAGTACATGTGTGAGATGGCTCTGGATTCAGAAGAGAATCCACTCAGCAAGAAAATAATAGGGATCGCTGGCTGTCCTCTTGGAGACGTTAAACAGGGGTGAAAATATGGAAATGTTGCACAGACACAGTGTGTAATTCCTAAAATGCCAAGACCACAAAAAAGACAAAAAAATGTGTGTTATTAGAGCTTCAACCGCATTCCTAATACATGGCTTTGGCCTACAATGCAAATTTCAAAACTAACCCATTTGCTGCTTGAGGCTTGCAGACATAACTTATATTTGTTCTTAGGACAACAATGAAGTGAGGGGAACAAGATAAGGAGAGGGAGTTAAAAGGCGAATCCGGATTGTGCTTTTCCACTTGGTGAGGGTAAATTATGGAAAATCAGCTTACAGTAATCCCGGCACTCGTTGAAGGGGGGATCATCCCAGGCGACTTGACACCATTGTGCACTTTTGAAAATGATGTGCTTGTTAGTGAGGAGGCATAAAACACACACGGCAGCCATTAGTGGAGCCTATGTCTTGCCCTTTCTGCATCACTTGTTTTTATTATGAACTTTGCATTCATGTTTTATGGCTTTGTCTACTGAATGTATTTTGAATAGACAGAAGACGTAATGTAGCACATGCCGTGGATAAAAACAAATGACTATTAAAGGGAGAGTAGGTGATTCTGCAGAAGGATTGTTGATATTTGAACTCAACTGCCAAACAAAAAATCTCTTGAGGTTTCTCCAGGGTTGAAACGTCTTAGCCCTTGCTTGGTTGTGTAACTTTCTTTTCTGTTTATACTTTTCAGATCTTTTCCTCTTAGACTGTTATATGGCCATCTCTCCTTTTTCAAAGTGCCTAGAGTCCAGCACCTTCGAACGTACAGATGTATAGAACTCTCTCCCAGTGCCCCCCTTCCCTAATGACTCATGTGCACGAGCACTAACTGTTGCTGATTGGCTAGAACAATGCTGTGTGGTAAGGTCCACCCCACTTTGTTTGTTTTCCATTTACAGAGCCAGGGCTGTGATTTTTTTCAGCGCACGTACAAAACGGACAGCTAGCAAAGCATGACGAAATATTAGCTTAATTTAACGAACAGTATATTGGATCACAGGCATACTATCCCTTTAACAACAGTGATTGTGTTGTTATCGTGCCCAAATCTGGGTACAACATCTGAATTCATTCACTGTGGATGCATTGAATGGACAACCTGTGTAAACATGGCTGCCTCCAGAGGCCCCCAACGTGACACCAATTTATCTGAGCCCGCTAAAATCAGCTAAAAACGTGTAAGTGTTTGTGCTTGCTTTGTGATGGAAGGCGAGTCATGGTGTCAATTTAGAGGGCCACCATATGTCTACACCTAGGGCACATTCTCACTAAGCGTGCTTACAGCATTTTATTCAAAACATGCAAAATAAACTGAAACAACTAACTGTTTGGTTCATTTAAAGAGGTGAGAACAATGATGTTCAAACTGAGATATTAAGAAAATAACCCTGCTGAGATGCCAGAAAATTGGACCTTCCAACCTAAGTTCAATGAAAGTTAAATGGAATGTGAACAAAATTTTACCAACTACAGCAAGCAAAGACCAAGCAAGGGTTAACTGTTTAGATTTTTATGCCTTTCATAATGTATCAAAATAGGCTCAATAGCAACAGCAATTTGGCCTGAAAATAACATCTCTAAATATCCTGAAGTTAGAACCCTTAAGATTTTAGTCCTGGTTGGAGACATCTGTAGGTACTGTTGGGTACTGTTGGTACTTCTTGAGCACTTACTTCTGTTTGCTGGAAAAAACTGAACTGTTCGGTCTGTTCACAGTGCAGCCAAACAAATTTTTAATATCATCGGCATAGAGCTGAAACTGATATGCTGTCAAAAAATGCAGATTTTTTTCTTTGCAAATTTGTTTTGTAGATACATTTTTGATGAACAATCGCAGTCAGCGCAAATTGGTGACAAATACATTGCGTTTCCTGTGAGGGCTTCACAGTGAAAGCCATGCTCTATTTCCCTAGCTGAATTTTAATTTGAGCATTTAAAACAGCAACAGCAGGAAATGTTTGGTTTGCATTAGCAGTACCTTAATACAGCATGATATTGTGTTAGGAGAGTGAAGAGTGAACAGTGAGGCTGATATGAATGAGAAAAATATAAAAAACAATGCTGGATGACATGCATTCCTCATTTCCTGTGAATAGTGAGAAGGAAATTTGAATCCTGTACAGGAATGGCAGACTCTGCCACTAACAATAAAAACTACTAGAGGTAATTACAGAATTTCAATGTAACAAATGGGTACTGCAGAGAAAAATGCTGACCATAAATAATATCCAAAATGGGGTTTTACTTCATGAAGATTTCAAATTTATAACTGAAACTAATCAGATCTGTTAGAATAATAAAGAAAGACAACCAGAAGAACCTCTCTGACTGATATATTCCATGATTTACTTTCTTTATAATCAAGAAAAGTAATGTTGTGTTTACACCACACACATAAGACTATGTGAGAACAAGTAACTCAGCACATGTTGACAAAATGCTATTCATACAGTATATAGGGATAAAGGATAATGGTAAATATTATGTGTGTAACTACATTATGCTACAGCTTGATACAGATCATGTTCAGATGTTCCTGTCAGTGTTCATTTTCAGCATTTTCAGTGGTTAACGTGGATGATTAGATACTTGTATATTTACGTTGCATCAATTTCTGTGCCGCAATGTGCAAAGATCTAAAACTATAATCTGTCTGTAAATCAGTAGTCGTCCATCCCTTGATCATTTAAGTGCATGCTTGATTTCTCCTGCACCTGCCTAATGCATGCTCATACTGCATATTTCTGCAAGCCCTGGTCTCATTTTCCTTATGTGATAAAAGCCGTACAGCATCAGCATTAACAGACGGGAAGCCCTGTCCCCTGGGCTGTTTAATCTACCTGCAGAGTTTGTAGATAACAGAAGCCATTTCAAATCACTACATTCATTTTTCAGTAATGCTCTTAAACAATTGCTTCTGTTGTTAATTTGGACTTTGTAACGCCATACTGTATGTCTATAATGTTCCACATCTGCACTCTCATAAAGACACCGATTATTCATTTTTATCAGAAGCACACCCCACTTTAATTTTAAAAAGGGAACAGAGATTAACATTGATTTTAGAAGAAAAGTGAGCTATTGAACACTCCGTCTTTAAAAAGAAAAAAGTGAACTAAGCTGTTGGCAATGTTCTTTCTCCCTCTTTCCCCTCCAAGACAGCGTTTTAATCAAGAAAATGCCTCCAAGTAATTATGCCAAAAAAACAGCTGAAGAAAACCAAGGGGACTTTATGAGTGGGTTAATAAGACACTCTACGCTGAAAGGTGGGAAGTCTCGCCTGTCCAATTCCAAGAGAAAAATGGCTCTGTAAAATCACTTGACACATCCATGCACTTGAAGTGAAAACCATAGAAACCAAAGTAAAGCAAACTACTTGGAAATCAACAGATCTCAATTACTTTTCTATTGGATGGTGTTAATCTTGTGTACAAATGATGAAAAGTCCATCTGCCACATTAGGAACTGATGCTACTATTTACTTTTTCTTACTGCAAAAAGGCTGTTGTGTTTTTTAGATGCATTTTTGATGAGCTACTGCAGTTAGCACTAAGCACTGTGACAAACATTACGTTTCCTGTGGCTTCTTCACAGTAATGTGAATAGTGATGCTTCATCAGTAGTAAATGTTTGGTTTGCATCGCCAGTTAGGAGTAAACAGGCTCATATAAAACTAAGAATATAAAAATATATACACTATATATTACTGTTTTATATATTGTATATAAAACAGTAATGATGGATTACATGATGCATTGTTTCCTGTGAATTTCTAGCGTTGGTAGGTCATTTAAATCCAGCATGGGATAATACATATTGAGGTAATTTAAGAATGTAAATACTTTTAACGGATACTTTTAGCTGACAAAATGCCGACCATAAATAGCATGAAAGGTCTTTTTTTAATAAAACTCTTAAGGATTACGTAGTGGAATAAATGTCAGTAGTGCTATGTGTCTACTGTAGAAGTTTATTATCATTTATACTGTTTGTTTCACTCTTATCGGTATATTTCAAAGGGAGTTTCTGTCAGTCTTTTTCCCTGTCCCCAACTGGGCTGTTTGCTGCCGCTTGCTGAAATCTACAACCCTAGATTTAAAAAAAAAATCAATTTCTCTACTAAACTAATTAAAAAGAGAACAGATTCCTGGAATGCTTCTTGGGGATAGGGGAGCAGTGAGCGTGGGCTTTGGCTGGTTGGGAATAGGAACAGGGATTTCCAGCGGGTATGCAGTCTGTTCCTGTGAAGCCCCAAGACTTAAGTTTTGACCTTCATCAGGATGTTGTGGAGGCAGTGCGGGTGAACAGGCCTCGGTGGCTAATGTTTTGAGTTGTTATGGTTCATGTGTAGCCTACCTTATAGAGATGACAATGATAGGCTACATTCTGATACAAACATAGAAGATGTTGTTTTTTTGTTTAAAGTAGTAGTTCAACATTCTGGGAATTTCACTAATTAGCTTTTTTGCTGAGAGTTAAATTTCATGTCTGTGCACTAACTATGGACATAGAACCAGAAGGCAGTTAGCTTAGCTTAAGATAGACAGTGGAAGCAGGTTGAAAGAGCTAGCTTAGCTGTCCCTGAAGTTCAAAGATACTAATTAACACTACTTCTTGGCAACTAAAAGCTCAGAGCACTGACTTTACAGAGAACCAGCAGAGTCCAAGAGGTCACTACTCTCCAATGGCGCAGGAAGTGGGGGTGCTGATGGTGCTGCAGCACCCCCTGCTTTTTCTATGGATTATTGTTTAACTGCAGGCAATTAAAAAGATAATTTTAATTGCCAAAAGATCAAAAATATTTATAGCCTACTGAAATATTTAGGGTTTGACTGAGAAGAGTAGACTGTGCAGGTTTGATTATGTTTGACTTTTTAGTTAATCAAATCAAAACAAGATGTGTATTAACCAATCACATGTCCTTGCCGATCACAAGGGGTACACACACGGGCATACACGCACAGCGCTACACCGCTGTTAACAGTTCGTGACTGTTCCCTCTGGCTGGATGGATTTTACACATGATGCAAGCACTACTGCAGCTAAGGGCTCTCCGCAGCGCCACGCAACTTTCAAAATTCTTCCATCTCATGGAGAAAAGAAAGGTCAGATAGATACACAGCCGCAGCTGTTGTGTGAAGCATAATTGTAGTAAAATGGCTAAATATAATAATAATAACCTAATAATAAGATAGATAAAGCCAGATAACCTACTTTCACATTCAGTCCCAGGCCTACGCGATTGCAGCCATTAATGATTCAGCAGTAAGAATCATCCCATCCCGGGAAAATAAAAAGTGAGCTCACCCGAAAGCGATGGTATAGGTCGCAAATTGTTGCAGTCCATCTGCTCTCTCTCTCTCTCTCTCTCTCTCTCTCTCTCTCTCTCTCTCTCTCTCTCTCTCTCTCTCTCTCTCTCTCTCTCTTTCTTATGCGCATTGTAAAGCTACCGTTTTGGCTTTCTGCATTGTTTGAGGTTCTTAGGCTAAAATCATTACACAGAATATCATGGGATACGAGTAGGCCGACATGGTTATGAGTGTGTTTGTAACATTGAATAATTATGTGGTTTATCATGGAGTGTAGTAACAAGTGACAAACAGACTGACAGCTGTCTCATGTGACTGTCCACGGCGTGAATGCGCTTCGGTACATCAAATACACTCCTAGTTGTATCCTCACTGTCCTTTATTATAATAATCTATTGTTATAACCTGGAGGTGGATCAAATCTCTTACCCGCATCCATCCTTCATCCTCTCTTTGTAGTTTTTATACATTAGTTCAGTGTTTTTAATTGCTTTGGCTGCTTCAACGCGTTCACAATTGAAAAAGTATTAATGTCGGACTGCATTTATTATTGCGCCATTATTTAGGCTGACTTTCTCTCAGCACCCCCAGCTGCAACTGACTTCTAGCGCCCCTGCTACTCTCAGCTGTTGTTTATCATGAAATAGCTATAGCTGTATCTCTGTGTATCTCTATTTGGTACTTTTTAAGCAAAGTATTTGTAACAATCTGAAGTAGTAGGTAGTAATGAAATGCAGCTATAAATGTAGCGAACAGTGTATAGCATTATTATATTATTACAGCATTATTACTGACCAAGGCTGCTGTTATTAGTATTAGTGTTAGAGTCAGATACGTGTTGAACTACGCACTTTACAATGTTCCAGCGAGACCACATTCACTCCACCTTAATATATCTGTTTTGTCTCGTCTAGTGTAGTAATATGTTTGTGTCTTGTAAGTTGGTTATGGTAATCTTGTATTGAGCAGCATGGGCCTTGAGAAACAGCATTTCGTTCATTTGTGTACTCGATATGTGGATGAACGTCAACAAACCAACTTTACAGCAGCCAAATATCATCCTGTTCAGCTTCCACAGCGCTAGCGGCAACTACCTTTCTAGTAGGTGGAAAACAACAGACAGACTTTAAAGGGTTAAAATCATGAAAATTATTAATAAATGGTCCGGCTGTGACGTACATTGTACATTTACAGCCAGACTGAAACGTAGCGCTCATGTTTTCCTCTATGTTAAATTTTAGTAGCAGAAGCCACTCACTCAACAGCTGCCTGTCTGACGGTCCGGAGCTGCACTTCTACATTTTCAAGTTCTACCTTTTCTGTTCCATCAACATTACGTTATCAATTAACCTCTAGGTAATGGATTACTGACATTTATTAATCGATTCATAATCGTCCAAGTCTGCATCCCAATGCATCTTAAAATCAATTATTTTCCACACCCCTATTATTTACAATTAGCTTGTGTGTAAATTAGGCAAACAATATAGAACATGTTAATTAGTGAGCTTTAGAGGTGCTGTTCACCGTACTTTTGGGATTTGGGTAGAGTCATGCTAGCTGTTTACCCCTACTTCTAGTCTTTATGCTATGCTAAGCTAATTGACTCATGGCTCTAGCTACATAGTTGGCTCACAGATGTAAGAGCGGCATCAATTTGCTCGTCAAATTCTGGTCAAGATAGTGTATTTCCCAAAGTGATGAACTTGTCTTTTAATGTAAATAATCTGGCAGTGATTTCACTATATCTTTGTATAATTGCTTTATCTAAAATTACAAGCATTTATGTAAATTACCTCTGGCCTCTGACCAGCTGGTAACGGTAAGAGGTTGCTAATCTTGTTGCCTAAAATTTATTTGGGGGGAGGAACGTCTGAAATATTTTTTTAAATATAAAATATTCAGCATTTAAAAGCTATTTTTATTTTACAGCCTGTGGTCTACTGTCTACTAAACTTTAAGTACAGTGACTAGAGCTAATTTAGATTTGAATTATAAACTTAGTTATGCAGTGGCTGGAGTGTGTAATTAATCCTTAAATCAGTCACCACATGGGAATAATGGCAACTAGCATTTGCCTAGTGGCCATGAAGGCAACAGAGAATTGGCAAAGCTTGAGAACCATTTGTGTTCCCTTTACTCACGGCCAGATAGATTTTACAGTAGCATGTAGGGACAGACAACAAGCAAAAGCCAAGTTATAAGGTATGTTTCAAACGCTTTTCATATTATTGTACAAATTAAATTACCATACTGTGTATAATTCAAATATGCCATACAGTAATACAATACAGAAAATGTAGCTTACAAATGAAAAGTTAGAGGTATCTTGGACAGGTGACTTTGATATGGCTTATCCACCAAAGACATTGAGCACTTGCCACCTGACAGGTGGTAATATCAGACTGGCTTGTAGATGGCAGATGGGTGGGGTTCCAGTTTGTCAGCTGACCACATCCCCTGCTTCTGTATATCTCAGTGAGGCGTTATATGTTATCCCCTTCCTCACTACTGCCCTTCCCACTGACAATACTTTCTTTCCTCCTCCAATCTGCCCTCTCTCCTCTCACTTCTCCCCTCTATGATCTAGTTTCTCCTCCTCCTCCCCCCGAGCCCAGATCCGTGTGTGCACGGGTCAAGCCAGTCAATATGGAAAGCAGGATCTGACAGATAGCTTGTGTGTGGTCAGTGAGGAGGGATTAGCTCTTATATGCCTGTCAGGCAACCTTAAAGACAATTCTGCAACGTCTGTCACATCCACTAGGGGCTGCTGTAGCAGGCATGTGGATGGATATATGGAGTCTGTGTGTGAATCCACTTAACCACTCAACATTTACTCAGGGATTCAAACAAAGAAAATCAACAGGCTTCACTTCTCCTTGTTCTCTTCTCTTCTCCATAACTCCTTGCCTCTTTCCATGGATGTTATATACATATCACACAACACCGAGTGTGAAATTTCTCAGCTTACTAACAAATTACCTGTAAGTGTAAACCGTTTCTGTGTTTACAGCATCTGTTCTGCATAATATTATAGCACCTTCCCTGCTGGTTTGGAAGTGAAGAAGTGTGGGAGAACATAAACAATCAGGATGCATGTGAGACACAAGATTCCTTTTAATTCTCATACATTTGTCAGAACCATTTTTTTCGACACACACTCAATGCCACTCGATATTCCGTTTTCGAAGTGGTGATTTTCTGTTCATTTCCACAACAAAGTCACATAAAGGCATCTGATCCACATGTTTTGCCTCTTCAGATGGGCCTCTTGAACCTCATGAATTGGTGATGCAGTGCAGGTTTAACAGACCAGCTCCAGTTCTTCCAGTTATAATGCCTTTCAAATGCTGATCCAGGATGCCCTTACCACAACAGAATGGGCTAAGCCGAGAAAGCCTCAGGACAGAGTGGGCTGCATAAGACACTAACAGAGAGCAGAGAGGAGAGCAAAGCTCTATTGGATAACTGCCTGGTTTTTCCACAGCACTTGACCCTGGCACATACACCTCATCCCCTCCCTCCTCCTCCACCACCTTCTTCTCCTCCTCAGCACCGGCAAATGAAGTGTCCCCTCTCTCTGCTCTGATCCTGAGAACCTATGACAGCCAAAGCCTTCCTGCTCTCTGAAGTAAGCCCTGGCAGTGATAGGCTAGTTTACTGTTCCCCACTCCAGCCCAAGCTGCAAGGCATGAACATCAGCGAGACAAAGCCTGTGTGACTGCGATGAATAGAAAGACTGAGGGAAATAAGAGGAAAGGGAAAAAAAGGTGCTTGACCTTACCTGTCAGAGTGTAACTTTAAGTGTACTTTAGGTGAGAAACGCTGCACTCTCATGAAGGGATTAAGAGGAGAAAGGGGGGGGTAACTATGAAACAGGTAACTTTTAGGTAGTTATTTTCATGTTTCAACAAATTTAGCTAGCAATTCTTAATAAATAGTACTTCATGAAGGGTTTTGTAGAATGAAACCACTGTTTATTCATGTTAATACATCATGTATTAATGCTTTATTGATCAGTAATAAGCCTTTAATAAGAACACAATTTGCCATATTCAGAAAAATCCTTTTGTCTGATGTACATTTTCCTCTAATCTCTTCAATTCATCTTGATGGTTGGCTAGTAGGTGAGAAACCTTTGATTAATGACTTAAAAACTTTACTGTTAATGTCAAATAAGTATTAACTAAATGTTTATTAAAAGCAAACAATGAGTCTTCTCACAACCTGGCAACTGAAAGCTTCTTATGTCTTAATGTTGTTCTCCAACTTGTAAGTGCTGTGTTGTCATAGATCAGTAATAAGACTTTAACAAGGGCAACATTTGGGTTGCCGTGTTCTCAAAAATCTCTGTGGCTACTCGTCAAACCTGTAACCGCTGCAATTATTATTATTATTTTTAAATGTACTACATAGGGGAACCATTCACTGGTCTGTTCTGGTCCAGACCAGAGCTCAGAGCTCCCACACATTACAGCCCTTGTAGCCTTTACAAGGCCCCTTACAAACAGATTATCATCAATCCACAGCGGTGAGGCAATCATGTCTCTCTAAGACAGATTGCTCTGTTAAGGTGCTCCATAATTTAATATCCTTCTCATTCTTCATCTCCCCTCGTTCTCTCCCTCCTCCCCTCCCTCCATCAGCCTGGCAAAGTCATGCTGAGTTCCTTAAAATGTATTAAATTATGATGTGTCATGAAACTAATTCTCTCCCTGGAGTATGAATCACATGACAAATCCCTCTCCGGCCTTACCTTTGACACACTGTATGCACATAGCAGGGTAATAGATTAAAATTAGCCTCAAGTTCCTTAAATTATTGACCCTGGCCTCGTTTTTCGCCTCCTGTCAGCAATCAGTTTACAGGAAGGTGTGAGTGCTAATGCTAAATGGAGGGAGGGAGGAGGGGTGGGAGCGCTTTACTTCACCTTGCTGTCACACTGGCCCGTTAGTCTTTCCTAAAGACTTTTGTTGAGCAGCAATGAATGGATGAGCGGTAGGTGGGACTTAAGTTTCAGCATTACGACACTACATCAATGAAATGGCTTGTTGGTGCACTCTTAATAATGTACCTTTAAAAATTCATGGATGGAATTTGAATTAATTAAATTTTTAATACCCACCATTTATTATTAAGCCTTTTCCAATGAATATTTCACATTCTAATCTTATTAACAGGGCAGAGTGATAAGACTTTCTTTGCCACACAACAGATTTTCCTTAACTTGTGTTTACCCACGATGAACCTGTTCTGTTGCCCAGTCTCCAATTTTATTCAATTGGATAAAATTAAGCAATTCATATGCATGGTACTCACATTAAAAAGGTGCGGTATGCAATAGTAAGAAATCCCATCCTTAACCTTCAGTGTAACTTTATGCCAGATAATTTATCTGTAACTTGAGAATAACTTGGCTTCTACAATACTGAGCGGGATCTATTTGGATCTAAATGTCTCTTACACATACATATACACTCCGGCCATTTTGGTTTACAGCCACAAGACTCAATTTATGTGCTAGTGTTTTATTAATTCCTAACAACCTGCAGCAGAAACAGAAAAGCAGTGTTTTCTTTTCAATTTCCCCCTACTTGCCTCCCTGAATAGACCTTGCACATCCCACAGGCTGTTTTTATGGATCTCGGAGTGTTTTTGCTCATTTTTTTCCACTCCTCTCAAGGGGCACAATATCTTTGTTTACGCAGTGATATCCTCCTAGAGGGTCAGATCACCTGCGTTTGTATACACAGGTCAGATCCGTGGGGATTTGTCACCGGCTCTCAGTGTCTCTAATGAACTCAAGCCGTTTGACTGACAGACAGGTTATAGGCCGGGAGTAAACTGCGGCGCGACGTGCCGAGCTACTGTGTGACTGATTGGATACATGCTTAATGAAGCGACACCCACACACACACAAGACACACAGTGTCACAGTTCTGTTTAGGGGCATGTTTGGGGGGTTGTTGAGTGAGTGAACACTTCTGTATGTCACACATAAATGATTGTGTTGTGGAATTTGCAAGCACAGGAGAAAGAGGAAACTATATTTGTGTCTAGTGTGGTCTGTCTGTGGTTGTGATTCCCAACCAACTAATACCCAAGGTGGTTCTTCTATAGTGTCAGGAAGCATGTGGAAAGATTGTGGAGTAAGATAGAATTAATAGAAATATTATTATATTTGATTTTTTAAAAATATCTATATCCTCATATTAAATCGGCTGTAACACTATGCAAGCGATAATAGATGGCTAAAAGTAATGAATAAATTGGTCAAATAAATAACTAAAGTAAGAGCAGTTTAAATAGCTGAAAGAAATGGTTAAACATTTGAGATGAGATCAAATAAGATAAGATATACCTTTATTAATCCCCCGTAAGGGAAATTCGTGTTGGCACAGAAACACAGAGGAATGTAAAGAACAAAATACAATAAAAGTATATTGAAATAACTTTAAGTAATGGATGGTTGAAATGGTAGACACATCTGGCTTCTGCCTCTCCAAATTATGATAGGTTGAATGCAAATCCAACAAAATGGACATTAACATGGACAAACATATTCAACGTGTGATATTAAATAAAACCAGTTTAAATGAATGGTGGTGTCCATGAAGTGGTACGAGTGTAAACCTCTTCTGCATGGCATGTTTATGGTTGTTTTATACAGTTACCACTTTCATGTGTAAATGAAGTCTGTCATCTGTAAAGGTTTATACCAGTTATAAATATTAGAACCAGAGCTATTTGGCCAAAACTACACTGTTTCATATCAAGAACTGAGCCCCAGATTGTAGCATTATATCTTTACAGTACATATTTCTTTACAGCATGAACTTTGTCCTCTCAGTTTAAATGCAATCTAGATGGACGCAGAGGACTGCCCTTGAAAACAGCATCACTCATATTCTTCATCAAAACAACTCTTTTGGCAGCCGACTCAGGGGAATCCAGGGCAATATAACAGAAAATAGTCAACATCTCATACTGTCGCTGTCCTTCTGCAATGCTTTTTTTGGTTTTGTGTTTCATTTTTCTTCTTTAATGACGAATACTCGAACCTCAGGTGTGTAGTACCTCGATCTGTGTGGCTTTGTTGTCTTGTCAGTGTCGTGACTTTGAAGTCATATTTTACGTTGCGCAATGCTCATTTCCTTTTCTTTTTATATTTATTTATTTATTTGCCCATGGCAGTCCAATATCATTATTTTCCCCCTTAATGAAAAAGAGTGAAATGACGGTGATAAAAGAAGAAAAAAGAAAGAAAGAAATCCTGCCTGTGCCAACTTTTCCACCAATTCTTGACTCGTCTGAAAACTCAGTTACTCTTTCAATTATTCTAAACTAGAAAGATCTCTCCAAAGAGCTGACAACACTGACAAAAGCTAGTGTTACATCTATCAGCTTGGAAATAATTTGATGTCAGTCACATTTTATTTGTTGCATATCGAGGATAGCAGTGGCAGAATTGATTCACGGTGACACATTTTTGGGGGGGAACACAAAGAGAGGAAATGAGAAAAGGTTGTGATTTACCATGCAGTGATCCCTTTATTCTGTCCCTCAACTTAATTGGAGTATCCCATCTGGTGCCTTACATATCCCATCAGATTGTTAGCAGTAGACAACAGGGACTTTCCATGTTGTTGTTTCATTAAGAAATCTAAAGGTAGTTATGTGTTGGCCTCTAAATCAATATCACATCTTTGGTTGAATTCCACAAAATGGCAGCTGGTGTGCGCAGCAACTCGTCAATTTGGGTCCGACTGACAGAAATCCAGAGCATGCGGCATTGCTGCAGATTTGTTAACAGCCAGCTCCCAATTTTATTTGATGTAATCCTGTTCCCAGTTCATTGTGGGGATCTAAAGCTAGAGTCAAGACAGAGAGCTTATCTTTGTGTCTGTGTGCTGCAAGCTCAGTCGGCACTAGAATCTGCGGTGTGATATTCAGCGCTAGAGATCACACTCCTGCGCACTCTTCCAAACAAACTAAAGACATAAATGTAGATGCACGCTAACGCGCCAGGTGTGGCCCCACATGTGCACACACACACACTTTGTCTTACCATACAGTATAGTCCTCACTGTATTGACTGTTTCATTCTCTGTTCATGGCTGTCCAACTCTGCAAATGCTGCTACTGCTATGTTAACAGCAGATAAATGGAAATGGCACCGCTCATAGTCTAGATTACATTAGATCTCCAATCAAGAGGTTATGGACGTTGTCATGGCAACCACATCCAACAGGCATAGGGGGAGAGCAAAGAATAAGATTGAAGACTGTCAAGAGACGAAATATAAAAACAGCTCAATTGCATCATGTGCTGTAATTTTGTCTCCACTTTCCAAATTAACTTTTGTCAGAAATGAGAAGCATTTTACTTTAAGTATAGCTTTAATTGGCTTTTCTTTAAATCCCCTTCTTGTTCCTGTAGTTTTAACATTACCCAAGTAAAAATAAACCACAATTATCCTTTAAATTGTACACTTTGCTAATCAAAAGATCTACATTGTAATACTAAAACCTCAAGCCTTGTCTCCTTAGGTGTGATATAAAATAATAGCAGACAAACAGATTGGCCTTTACATTTTACTCATTGGGTACCAACGTGCTTGCACACAATTTCTTGTATCTGGGGCAAGCTGTTTAGCATGAAGTGTTGAGTTTCATTTCTTTTTATACTTTTTAATTATTTTGACAAACATGCACCCCTCTGGATACACTTCACTGGCAAACAAAACACATCTGAATATCCCCTTTCAGGAAGAGCTTCTTTTATTTCTCCACTTGCACTAACCCGCACAGATTTAGTTACACACACATTGACCTGACAGAATGATAGGCTTGATAATTTTTGCCCCAGAAGATGCTGATAAGTTTTATTGGATTGCTTTGTCTCACATGACCTGATGTAATGTGACAGAAAAGTGTGGTATTTCTGTTGAAACAAGAAATGTGTTTGTAATACAAATGAGATGTCTCTTTTCTCTTCTGTCTCTTTCTGGGTGTCTGACATGATTTTTAAAAAATGATGATAATAAAGTCAACATAACACATTTACTTGATGATTGGTAGACTACCTTCTATACCATTCTTCTTGATCTACAAACCATATATGAGAAGAAGTCATTGGTGGCTCCATCACATTCACAACTATCCCTCATTTACAGCTGGTATTAACATGTATATCGTGATACACATCCTGGTAATGCAACACGCCGTCATATAAAAACAACAAAATAGGTCAATTGTCTCCAAAACGACCCATATGAATGTTATTAATAACCCCCAAAACGACATATGACCGTTCTATTCCAAGCATTTCCAGTGCACAGTACCGACTTGACTCGTCTCGTCTCGCCTTTGTTTGGTTTTCCACTGCGGAAAAGTTGTACCTGTACCTACTTCCAGGTACTTTTTTTCATATCACGTCCGTCGAGGTTCCATGCGAGCTGAGGTGAGCAGACTACTGACTGGTCAGAGAGAATCGTCACTATTCACTGCGTCATCATTGCACGCGGCAGACAGAGGCCAGCAACATAAAGTTTTATGTTTTACAGTTTTCATATGTAATTTCATCGCTAAATCAACTTCTGAGAAGTTTTGAGCTGGGAAATCAACCGTGTAGATTTCGAATATCGACAGTTTAACGAAAAGTGATGGCGGAACAAAAATGTGCTTGAGGGTTTTTGGAGTTGAAGAGCTCCACAAGTGGCGGCAGGGGACGCCTGCGGCAACACGCAGGGGAAGTGTGTGAGGCCGGCCAGCCGCCCACTAACAGAGCTCTCAGCTCTCACGGTCACACAGACCGCTGCAGAAACAACGGCAGAGGAAAACAAAGCTGTGAGGTTTTCATGCCGCTTATTTGTCTTTCCATTCTGAGTAAGGTTGAAATGTTTTAACTTAAATAAAGAGAAAGCTGTGTGGATCACGGGTGTGTGTGTGGCATCGCTATAACGACCAGCAACATTGAGGGGTCCTATCTCTAGGTACTGCAATGGAAAACGGAGCACGGCCAAACCGAATCGAGTTAAGGCGAGTTGAACTGGTACTGGTAATGGAAAGGCAGCAAATACGACATAACGGCCGTGAGGCCGATGTGCTAACACTAGCTAGTTAAAGCTACATGAAACAATACAAAATGCTACCTTAAATGCTAAAAATAAACACTACAAAATGCAAAAAACACACACTCCTAATGCTAGCTAGCTAATGCTAAAATACTGTGAAAAGCAAAAACTGATGTTGGCTTTTTGTGTCACATGGGAACCGATCTCCGGTCTCCTGGGTGAAGGTTGCCTAATGTAACCATCCACCCTACCAAAATAGTCACCTACAAAATAGTATTTTTGTCATCATTTATATTCTACACCTTGTGTTTTTTCACATGCACTATGCCAACCACATCATAAAAGTTGAGACTTCATTTACAATTACTGCTAAGCTAGTTAACTTTTAATTAGCTACTGCTTCATTTAGTTATGTAGGAAAACAAACTGAAGACGCTAATTGCTTAAAATAGATTTATTTCATATGAAAAAGTAATACATAAACGCAGTTTAGCTAAGGCTAGCCCAGTAATTAGGGAAATTAAATTTCCCCAAACTTAATTGTCAAGCTGTTTGTCTTTGATAATTTAACATTTTCACAGAAATTTTAAATGTATATGTGATAATAGTTTTTAAACAGTAAAAAGTCAGATTTTGGTCTTAATACTGACCCTTTGGTACTGCATTTTGGTTTTGTAGGCAGCACAGGCCTTTACATTTACACCTGGCATTTATATGCATTCTAGTTCTCAATTCTGCTCCTTATCAGGACTCGATATTTCAACTAAATAGGCAGAGCTGATGAACTTGTAAAAACGTGGTGCATCACTGGGAAGCAGTAGGCTACTCTTAAGGAAACTCTATGACCTGCAAGACGGTGGTTACATGACATATAGGAAAGCGCATGTTTGGAGTTGGCTCAACTTATTTTACTTTTTCTTTTTCTGGTCAATTGTAGCTTTATAATGGGCTGCATAAGATAACAGGGCGAGGCGTTAGGTGACCTTCAACTTGTTTGGTGTTATTTTTTTCATGAATAATGTGACCAGTCTGTATGAAATACTTTTACACCTGACATCCAAAATCTGATAACAGTGCCATCGGATCCCATTTTTGAGTTCACCCTCCATTTACAGCTTGCATTGAAATCGGATTGTCATTCTACCGATGAGATATCCAAATGTGGTGCAAAGAGCATTTCATTGCTGCATTTGTAAAGCGCATAGCTAAAGTTCTTTGCGTGTTAAAAACTAAACAAGAACCCACTTATAAAATCTTTGCTCCATAGTGCTAATAGTTGTCAAAAACTCATCAGGTATAAAGTGAGGTCTTTTTGTTTCTTGAGTGCTAACAGACACATATCACTGCATCATATCCTCAAGAAATGATGTTTTCTTTGCTGTGGGCTTACAGTTGCCATGAGTCATGGTATGGTCATGTCTGAAGCTTTTGAGATGAAATGGTATCATTTCAAATTAAAGTTCACAGAGTTAGTTAGTTGCCTAGTGCTTTTCCAGCTCCCATTCCTTCTCTGTTATGGTCAAAACAGCAAATGATACATAGCAAATATGAGTCAGACAACTTTATTTATGTTTTTTTTTTTTTTTACTTTGAATGGTGTTTTCTCATTTAAGCAATCTACAAAAACACTAAAATACTGCAGTTGCTGTGACCTGTTTCTTTTATAAAACACCATTTTAGTTTGAAACATTGATATTTACTTATTTACTTATTTACCAAACAAACTGTGCTGGTTTGAGAGCAACCGCTTCTGTCTTTGTGAAACACAGTGGCTGAGATTTGCAGTGCTGCCACTGACATCTGACTTGTCAAACAAAACTCCATTGCAGCACTGAATTTTTCATTTTTTTTTTCCCGCGCATGAACGACAACAATGCACTTATACATCATTGCTGCTTTTCCGTTTACCCCAATCCCCCCCCCCACACACACACCCACACACTCACAGCTCTTTTGTTGTCCTCTTTTATCACAGTTGTGAGGGAAATATGACCTTAGGTCTCACCTTTCAAATCTTAAGAAAATGCTCACAACCTTGACAGAAGCTTTAAACATTTTGCCCCCACCCAGTGAATATTAAGCTTTGTGTGAAAGAGAAATCTTGGAGGCAGCCGTCATAGAGCCGGAGGGTAAACACGCAAACCTTGATTAACTTGTGTAGTGCCTCTTTTTTTCACTAAGAAAGCACTAACTCTGCTGGCTCATACTGTAGATTTCTATACATAGCATCTTGTATGCTTCCCTTTATTTGTTTTTTATATTTTAAAAATTGATATTACATACATTTGTGAGAAAATAGGGAGTCGAGTTTGCAAAATGAAAAAGGGGAAGGTGAGAATAAATATGGCAACGTTATTGAGTATAACCATGATTGAAATCTTATCTGGGCCAATGTCATGAGGAAGTTTACAGTTCACAGTTCCTAATATATTGTCAGGTAGATAATGGAATATGATTTCAAAAGGGTCTCAAATGCACTCCGGTGTACCAGTCACTCACAGGTACTGTGATACAATGTTATTGGTGAGAATATACTGTATCCAATATCTTTACCCAGGCAACAGAGAGAATAAAATAGACCTTTAATCACTGAAGAGTGAACACAATGTCCATAGAACTGCAAAAGCTGCCCAGATAAAGAGGCTGTGTGTGTGTTTGTGTGTGTGTGTGTGTGTGTGTGTGTGTGTGTGTGTGTGTGTGTGTGTGTGTGTGTGTGTGTGTGTGTGTGTGTGTGTGTGTGTGTGTGTGTGTGTGCGCGCATCTGTCAATGTGAGCTCTCCTGCATGCTTTTGATTGTGTTTGTATATGTGCATGTGTTTGTGTAGGAATGTAATATTCTTTTAAATATTTTGCAAATACTGCATTAACAAATTTTTGTCTCCAGAGTCTAAATGACATTACGTTTATGAATTAACGTTTAGGTTTGTTCATCCAGTTTAAACCAGCAATAAACAGGCAATTCAAACTATTTATTTTAGGTTAGTGGGGCATGTTTATTTTGCCATGGTTACAACAACAAACAACCCCTCACAGATAACAGAAACTGCCCTCACAAAATACATGATTCAAAAGTTGGAAATAAATCTGGGTTGCCAGAATTGAGGGGATATGTATTTGCCCGTCCTGCCTGACATATTAAACCAGGTTCTTGAGTGTGTTTACGTCCATTAAGTTGGTTCACTTGAAGCCAAATCCAAGGTAACCCTGATGACATCAAGAGAGTTATTTTCTCAGAGTTTAGAAAGCTCCCTCAAGAGCGAAAGAAGACTTTGTTTGTACATGTTGGGGAGTAGCTTTGTGTGTAAAACTGACAGATAGAGATAGAGAACAAACAACATGATTTACTATCTTTTACAAACATACACAAAATACGCAGTACATTTGAATACATATGAAAACCTGTGCTGATTAGATCAATTACACAGTCTGTCACCGTAATCAACAAATAAAAATGTTCTTCTGTTACAGTGATTGAATCACCATGTCAGCTCATCACATAGGGGTCCGATGTTTGTAATCTACACTGACAGATCACAGGCATCAAATGGGAAATAGGACCCTGTGGCCTTATATAGCCGTGTTTGTGTGTGTGATTTTTACACATGCTAATCTGAAGGCTATTTCTGTTTTCTGATTAAAACCAAAGACCCACAATGTGACAGTTTGCATGTAATTTAAAGGGTGTGAATTAAACAGGCCAAGATACTGTCATATACACATCTATACACACCCACCTGCATACTCACACACATGTGCATGGAAACACTGACATACAATTGCATGCACACAATGGGCCCTATTCCTTTCTTCTCTGTCCTGGGTGATAACTGTCCAATCAAAAGTACTATTACTCCTAACTATATTATTTGAATTAATGTAATTTATTTTTTAGGTAGTTATTTTGTCAGTTGTCTACCATGTGAACAAAGCAGTAATGCCCCAAGAATACCACTTTTCTTTAGCCAAAAAGACATACCAACAGACACTTGTGTGACAGATTCTTGTTGATTGCGCCCAGTTTAACCCCAGCACCCTATTTGCTGACCTCTCTGCCCCAGCTGCAAGCTTGTTAGGACTTTCATTTTCAGCCAGTGTCCCTTGAAGCATCTGTGCACACACACACTGAAAATCACAAAAGTACACAATATTAGGTGAAGATATAACTGCACAGCCACACACTTCCTAACAACACCCATGCTCACTTGCCACCCAGCTCATCAAATGTGGCATGAAGAGAGAGTTCATAATTATAGGCCATTGTCAAATACCTGCCTCGCTACTCCTTTGGAAATATGGTTTCATAATGGAAGCCCAACCTCTTTGTCCCCGTGGAAGGGAATAACATCAACCTTCATTAATAATGAATTAATGAAATACAAAATTGCCCCAGGTGCTGCTTGACTGACAGGTAGTCTTACAACATAGGAAGGCCTCCTTAAATTTGTATAGGCCTCACAGTAAAATGTTACCCTCTAATTGGCAATTTACTACCCGCTCAATAGTCAAGATTGCTTTCTCAGTGTCTGTAGGTGTATTAGCAATAGTGTTTTTCAACATCCAGATTAATTTCTTAAAAGCCCGCCTTTAAAAAACTGTTGGGCTTGCAAATAAAGTGGATGTGATTTAAGGGGGGAGAGTGCTCATCTTGGAAGCATTGTGAAAGGGTGCCAATGAAGTGAGTGAGAGAGAGAGGGGTTGACAGAGAAAGACCGAGAGAGGGAGACATGGAAAAACAGAGAGAGAGAGGCCAGGAGCATTAAACTCGAGTGAAATAAATTTGCTTAGCAGGTACTTCTGTTGGAGTCGCCTCCACTGAAAGAGGATATCAGTCTTGCCGGTTGCTGCATTGCCATTTCATCTAAATCCTTCTCTCCATTTTTTTTTTCATGAGCTTGGGGATCTGTCATTCACAGGCCTTTCATTTTTAAAACTCTTGCCATTATTATATACAGTAAATATTCTAATATGTATGGTTTATACATCTAGCCAATTCTGACTCCTCCACTGCCAATCCTTCATGGGAAATAAAGCTGGAATTATTGTTCACTTCATTGATCGGACAATTAACATAATTATCAACAATTTTAAAAAACGAAAATGCCAAAGATTTTCTCACTGCTCCCCTCTCCGGTTCAAAAATGTGAATATGTGATGACATTTGAACATGTCACCTTGAGCCTTTGCTGGCCATCTTTCATGATGGATGTTTTACAGACCAAACAATGAATCAATTAACTAAAAAAATAATTAGCAGATTATTGAAAATATTTTCAGCCCTAATGTTAAATTCCAATTTCGAACAACTCGGGTCTTGTTTTTTAGAGTTTCTCCGTTATTCAAATAAGTGTTAATATCATTGTACTCACCTAGTTAATAGAGGAGATTGGGGGGTGCTGCGCAGGTTTGCCAAATTTATTTGGGAGAAATACAAAGGTGAACAAAACAATTGCCTGTTGTAAACATCCATCACAGTTTATAGACCAACTTCCTGGTTCAACTTTGACCGACTGTAGTAGTCGTGCACACACAGATTTCCTGCGGGATTTTACCAACAATTCAGATACTAAGCTATTGCAATTTTACCTCCAAATAAAGTGCTTTATTAACCCTCTGACCACCCTTGCCCCATGTTTGGACTTTGTTTTAGCAATTCAACTGTGTTCCCTGAAATGACCAAAACTAACATACATTGGACCCAAGTTGTAATAAAGTGGGATTTTCCTTTGTAAAAACAACTGTGGGGTTCAGATTTTAAGTAGTGAAAATCTTAAAGTGACATCGCCTGAGCTAATTTATCAGACTTCACCTGGCTCCCTCTGGAGCCACAAAATGGTTAATACAACCTTTCTTTGATATACAATAGAACTCCCCAAGTCGTGCACATAGACTTTGATGTGTAAAATCGGAGTTCCCCTTAATTATTAATTTTATTATTAATGTTAGCCATGCATATCATAATAAGTACTTAATTCTTGATTGTGTCTTGATTTCCTTGTGTTTGCAGTGGCGTGAATCACCGAAAAAAACACAGAATTCTGTTTGTTAGTATTTGTTATTGTATAATACATTTGAGTGAACTCTAAAGTTGTTTTTAAATCAGCTTGCAGACATATATAGTACGTGAAGGACCTGAGCTGTCAATGCTAATGCGCATTTCCAGTGATTCACTAGAGCTGCTGTTCAGGGTTGTTGATAGAAGAATGCATCACGCCTGTGGTGAGGATACTTTGGGTTGGCAATGGATGAAATTATTTATTGAAATGATATTACAAATAATATGCTTTGTGTGTGTGTGTGTGTGTGTGTGTGTGTGTGTGTGTGCTCCCAAAACTCCCAAAAATAAAAAAGTCCTGAATTGCCCCAGCACAAGCAATATCCCGTCCAGCACACGGCTCCAGCCACTTCCCATCCCTTGCGGATTGTTTGTTAGCTGTGGAAAAACTTTTTAAAGTGTGTGGTAATTAAAAGGAGAGGGGATGTCGGAGTGGCGGTGGAAGTACACTGCAATATCCCCACTAAATTCTCTGTAATGGTGAGGTGAGTCAGTCGCCTTAATTAGTTTAGTCTTTCTTCTCTCCCTCTCTCTCGTAGAGTCATTAATGTCGACGTGAACATTTTTCTCTCATTTGAATGGGTAAATAATGAAAGTGGAGTGACAGTTGGGGGTGGGGTGGGGTGGGGGGAGGGTGAGCTAGTCACAACTTTTTAAAGCAGCAGGAAGGTAGCAATTAACAAGATCTGACAACCCAGAAGGACACACAAACATGCATTCAGGCACACACAAGGCACACTCAAATAAATTCAGTACATACTAACATATAGACATGCTGTTTGAGACTTCAGACCAGTATACTCCTTGAGTACGTGAAGTGATGAATATGCAATATGTCACTACTGATTCACCTTTGTAGGATGCATGTATTAAACTAAATAAATTACATTTTTGGCACATCTATCCTGAGCTCATTTTGATGCTCCTCACTTTGACAGTGAGACCTTAGTTTGGATTTTTTGTCAAGGAGACAAACCTCATATCAAAACAATGTATATCCCATCGGGGGGATAGATGGACCATTGTTCAATTAGCAAATGAAAGCTGTAATTGTTTGGATGCTCCTCTCCTCCGTAAATTTAGCGGTGATAATTAATTGTAGCGAGTAAAAACACTAATCAGGGAGATGAACCATTTGAGAGTTAGGTAAACAAACCCTTATCTATTACAGGGGTGAGTGGCTGATAAGGATTGATGAGAAAAGTTTGATTTTCACACACAAAAAAATGTAATTGGTAAAACTTTTCTCCCACTCGATCCAAATGAGAAACGTATGCACAAAGGCCGAAATCTGAATGAGTCATCATAATCAAGATTTAATTACATTAATAAAAATGTTATTCCTCTCTTTCTTTGGCTGACAATTAAATGATTGATGTTAACAAATCATCAGTGAATGATTACCCAGTTTCTATAGGTATTTCTATTGCCTGGGTATTGATTTTGTGTGTCTACACGGTTGATCATACATGCACAATAATACACTGGTATTTTAAAGCACCACATAAGTGCACTTTTCTGTTACTAAATTAAAGTTGCATAAGATTCTCACGCTGGATTTAAATTGCCACGACAACATTATGTTTTGTAATTTTATCTTATTAATGTCAGCCTTACTGTTTACTTTTCACACTCACCAGGATTAAGTTACTACTTATTCAAACCCAACATTTCAAGCATTCAACTGGAAAAACACAGTTGTTTTTTTGCACTATGCCGCAGAGATGGGGACTCAAGTTAGAGACTCAGACTCGAGGGCGACTTACAGTGACTTGAGACTCGACTTGAGACTCGTCCTCCAAAGACTTCAGACTTGACTCTGATTCGTGGCGCGGGACTCGTGAACAATGTTTATTTTAAGGAAACGTCTGATGAGCGTGCAGTTATTCCCTCCCTCCGTTACCTATAACCTGCCTACGTAACATGTAGCATCTGCTGTGCGCGGCTGCACGTGAGAGAGGACAACAAACACCGGCCATTCATCATAAACTTTGGCTTTAAAACTTCATACATCAAGACCAAAACAAAGAAGCGCTGACCGCAAATAGGTTAGTAACCTGAGGTGAGTAAACACCACCAGCTCAGCATTGGCCATCTAACGATAACTTGCTTCTTGCTTCAGCTATGACCTACGAGAGGTTTATTCCGACTGACGTTCGTTATGAAAAGATGAATGAGCGTTTGTTTACTTGCCAAACTTGTGCTGGTCGATTAATGTAATTATTTGCATCCCACTGGCTGACATTACGTGAATTACCGTTGGCTAGAAAGAGGTTACAGGATTATTGTTGATCATGTAACCTTACAGTTTTATTTAGTTAGAATGTTACACTGGTTTGAGAGTGGAGGATGTGTTGACTTAAAGTAGTTTAAACTGTCATTGATTGCATTGCACTTTATGGTTGTGCTCTGTAAGTTAAAAACAGGTTACAGCTGTGTTGTTGACCATGTAACTTTACAGTTTTATTTAGTTAACTTTACACTGGTTTGAGAGTCTGGGAGTGTGTTGACTTACAGTATTTAATAATCCGTCAATAATTGCATTGCACATTACATGGTCGTGTTCTATAAATGAAAAACAGGTTACAGTTACAGTATTCCTTATGGCTGTGCAGTTTATAAGCAACTTGGATTGAACGCAGCAGGTGATACAACATTCGTAATAACCACGACAGACTTCAGACTTGACTTGGACTCTAGCTCAAAGACTTGTGAGCATCTCTTCTATGCAGTGACAAAAAACGTAATGTATTTATCAGAGGAAAGTGCTGTCTGCTCATCAAAAAGTAGTCTACAAAACAAGACAATGGCCTTTTTCAGCAATTCTTTCTCAGTGGATCAGTTTTAAATATTGGATGGAGTGATGGAACAAGAAGAAGAAGAGAAGCCAGAGAGAGCTGCTCGATGAAGAGCTGCAGGCGGCAAGCTGCACACCTCCAACTCCTCAGCAAGAGAACCTTTTACTGTGCCTTGCCGCTGTGTGGAAATCTACTTGAGCAATGTGCACAATTAAATGAGATTGCGGTTGCAATTATTATTGGCTGTTCTTTTTTTTTTTTAAATATGCAAGTGTGTTTGGCTGCACCGCAAACAGATCCAACAGTTGCTCCTCTGCTGTATGACAGAGCAGCTGCTCAAGGAATGTTTTCTGTAGTATTAATCTGTGCTTGCTATTAAACAGTAACCATGCGTGTTGTGCCTTTTTCATCTTACAATAGACAGCTTCAAAATTATTTTGATGGTAAACTGACTTGTAATAGGGTGAATGGTGTCTCCGGGTTCGCTGTGCCAGCTACTGTGCAATGTAACACTGGAATCCTGTGCAGGATATTTATCATGAACATGGTGTAGTGCCTTACAGCACCAACGCGACTCTTCAGCAAGCAAGTTATTAGAAAGATAGAAAGAATAAGTAAAAAGTATATAATATACAATGTATGTTCTTTGGAAGGAGCTAGCTGAGTATTATCGGTATGATATCATGGCAGAGGCTGTGAAGAGACCGAAGAAGACTTTGTTGGAGAGTGATGGAGCAAGATAAAATACTGTAAGACAGACACAGAGCTGTTATTCTTTCTGCTTACACATGACATGACATGCTATGTCATGTGTCGTACTAGTAGGTACATATTGCTATGTCATGTGTCATCGCACTTGTTTGATGTTTGGCTGTGTTGGCAAAATTGTCAACTTGCTAGTTTTCGATCATAAGAAATGCACGTGTACAGCGGACCATTTTTACGAAAGTGGGGACTTACACTCAGATCTTACATAATGTTGCTGTAAAGCTGGGGTGGGCAACATTGGAGAAACTAGCAAGAAACAGCCATATTTGGAAAGTATCCAAACAAAGAAAATCCTCAAAGCCACTCCCTCAAAACACATTTTCATGAGCAATGAGTGCATGGGCAGAGTGCACACAGGCAGGTAGGAAAGCCAATCATTTATATTGGCCTGAATGAAATGAATGGCTGGGCTTATTACAGTCCTAAGACAGCCACAGATAGGAGTTTTCATTTTTTTCCTACATTTGATTTATTGATTGCTGCTGGGATGTAAAGAGAATTTCAACAGATGTAACATAAAATGCTTGAAATGCTTTACCTACCGTAGCTTGAAGTGTTTGCAATGTCTTGACTAAGGACACATTGATTAATGCTCCATATTTGCTTGCTATTTCTGTTACTGGTGCTACCTTTACTATCAGCAGTGTATCTCACTGCTTAAGGTCACTGCTTCCTTGTCTAGGTCCTCCCACATTCATTATTCATTAGGGACTTACCATAATGTAGCTAAGAATTGTGGATGAGACCATTTCTTAACACATGCAAATGTGAAACCACTGTAGTAAAATCCAATCGTTCTGCTCTGCAGCACAGCCATGATGAGCAATTATCACATGCAGTGTAATTTCTACCACCTTTTCTCTTTCTATTTCTTTTTTCTTTCTCTCACTCTCATACGCATTCAAATACAAGTAATAAATTGAAGAAATACTTAACTTGTACTATGATGTACAGCCAGAAACTCCTTTTACCAACAAAGCAACCCTTTTTCAGCAACATGAGTCATCACTTGCCATTCCCTCCCACTCCCCCAAGTCATTTTTGTGTCAAAGTATTAAATGAAGTCAGTGCTCTTTAGTCTCAACACAATATATGTTGGTGAAAATTAAATATTCAAACATCTCAAAGTGACGCACCTCAGCAAAGTATGTCATCAGGAAAGAAAGAGGCCAAAAAGAAAGTTGAGTGAGTGAGTGATGGGTGGCAGAGCCAGAGGGAGGACAAAACAGAGCAGCGAGGGAGGAAAAATGGAGGAGTAGATGGAGACTGCCTGATTGGAAAATGGATCGGTGACAAAATGCCACAGCTTGGAGCTAAGATTAGGATTCCATCTGTCTTGAATGAAATATTCAAATATACGCTGGCAAGAGGAGGCATATTACTAAAAGGATGGATGTGGAGAATATGTGAAACAATGACAGGCTCCTTACATCCAGAAGGGTCAGCGCTCACCCAGACTGTTATTTAGCTTGGAGTAGGAGAGCTCATATGCTCCTGAGGCGCATATTGTTTCGTATTGTTGTTTCAGGTGGGTGAGACGAATCCGATCCAGGAAAATAAAAAGGACAGGAGGAAATACAATTTATGCTGGGTTGTTTGTGTTATAGATCAGTGTCTTGTGAGACGGCATCTCAAAAGACACTGGATCGGTTTTACTATGCAACCCTTTCACAGTATAAGGTCGTCACATATGGACACACTGTCAAGATGTCTTGGCATCAGTTTGTAACGCACTGGGAAGCCCTTTAGCATTGAAGTTTTACAGTATGTAAGTTAAGCAAGAAACATTACTTAACTTATATAACTTAAGTCACGTAAGCATTGGTGTTATTTAATCAAATCCACAATTTTTTCCTAAACCTTACCATGTGGTTTTATTGCCTATTATTGTTAACTTGACTGGATGGTGCATATTCATTTTTGATCTTTAATGCAGAGTCCTACACGTCGAAAATATAAAAGGGGTACCCAGAGCAATGCTAAAGGGTCTTGACCAAGTGTCCATAGGTGATGAGTTGTGAGTAAGAATGTGTTGTATACTATGAGGAAGGACAGGTGTCTTTCTGCAACCCTATCCCAGACAAGAACATCAATACTGTCGCACACATTTTCACTTGCTACAACATCTGTCCACTGCAACTACAATATGGTTATTAACATTTATTCATTTAGCTGACACTTTTATCCAAAGCGACTTACAATTGCTATACATGTCAGAGGTCGCACGCACGGGGTTAAAGCCCCCCTCCAGTGTATTTTGACATTTCTATGATATTTCATATTTTTCTGAGTCATTTCCTTACAATGTTGATTAACCACATAGTTCGCCAAATATTTTTTGACAAATAGCTTAATTTTGTGCTCAAAGTTGCAAAAGTTGCTTAGTTGTTAAAACAGGGTAGTGACGTATGACTATAGTAAATTCCATAAGTCATACGTCATTCTCCAAGCTTGCGCAGGCGCACTGTCACGCCTCGATGTCACCTGCCACTGTGCAATATACAGTCTGCAACATGCATTTAATGTATCGGCGGAGCCCCGCGGTAAAGTAAGCGCACTATAAAACGTAGTGTGCAGTGCGTGACAGGACCATCGACTGTGTCATTGATAACAGCTGATATGCGCACATTAGTTCCTATCATGGGTGGGTAACAGCTGCTCCTGCCAGACAGTAAAGTGAACTAAACTTCACAGTGTTGTGATGTTAACACAGCATATCGTTAGTGAACACTCCAGCTGGTCAGTTTTTGGTTGTCATGGTAATATTACGTCCAACTATTAGCCACACCCCCATTCTCTGTTTGAGAAAGAATGTTCGCCAAATACGGCAGTTAAAACTGGCTGGAGGGGGGCTTTAAGTGTCTTGCTCAGGGACACAATGGTGGATGTCTCATAGTGGGAATCGAACCCAGGTCTCCCACACCAAGGCAAGCATCTTATCTATCACCACCCAGATTATAAGGTGAGGGAAACATTGTGACTATGGTAAATAAAGTAGTAGTTAGGCTTCAGCACTCAAATACTTGGTTAAGCTCAGTGAAAGACCGTGGTTACAGTTGACAACGATGTGACTAGAGTATGGTTAAGGTTAGGAGGGGGAATGGTTTTGGAAAATAAGTTAGGGTTAAGGAATGGTTAGGTAACAAAAAAATACTTGTATAGGGTTAAGGGGGCAGTATGCTTCATCAGAACTGCTTGTCGATTGGTCAAATAGCTCCTCCACCCACAACTTTCTGACATCAGAACTGGGGAGCATTACATCCATCCATTTCTCGACCTTTCTGAAACCGACAATCTAACATTCACACCCACTGCACGTAGGTACAGCGATTGGCCAGCTGTGTGGAAATGAGAAAGAACCATGTGTTAGAACTTGAGGGAGTTTTTTATCTTGAGACAACTTTCTGGATTCTGAATCTAAAAGGGCAATTCCAGTTTAGCTGGATTAATGACCTGCACAATCTTACTTCTTGCCTCGCTACATAAAGAGCTCACTACTTCCTGGGGTGCTGAATTGTTAAATATAGACATGACTCCAAGTATACTGGGCTTCTCTCTGAACATGGCCACTGCCACCGGGCAACACTTAAAAGTTAAAGTTTAGTCCTACAATTACCAGAGGAATTCATGATTTAGGAATTGAACCCCTATGTCTGTGTTTCTTGCACATTCACACAGCATGAATGTAGTCAGTGTTTCTCTCCAATTTACTGACTCAATGACTTGAGCTTTCTCCAAATGCTGAGTAGTTAGATGAGTCTCCTGAATTTGCAGCCCAAATTCTATTAAAGTTATCATTAATAATATCCACTGCAGCCTTCATAATTCTTGACATGGAGGAGGATGAGGGGGAGGACGAAAGTGCAGGAAAAGCCAGCTAGAGTCCTTTATGAAAAAATACAACCTAAAACTACTCAAGTGCTGAATTACACAAGTGTGCTATAATCACATGACCTCTGTTTGGCAAAATATGGAAAGTAATTTGTGGTGGAAATATTCCTACTGGATTAAGAACACAGACGGCCTTTGCAGTTATTACAAGTCACAGGAGTACACAGAGTAACAAAAAGCCTGTATGAATAGGACTTTTGACTTTTTCTGATCCTCAGCATTAGTGTCATTGTGCAACACATCACTGCCAGCTGTTCAGCAGCTCACCTCTGACATACACGTGGACTATGGCCCCATCCACACTTCTCCGTTTTAGTTTACAAACAGAGAATTAAAACGAAAACAATCTGTCCACACCAGCATTTTAGATGCATTTAAGAGTTGATTTCCGTCTACATCAAAACGACTGAAAACACATCTTTTGGCCGTTCAGGTACACTGGGCAGGCGCATGTTGGTGTAAACATGAAGCAGATGGTCTCTTCTGTAGTTACAGCAGATTTGGCGAAAGAATAAAGAAATGCAGACGAAGAATCAGACCAGATTTTTTTTTATTGCATGCACCAATAACGAGGTGTTACTGTTACTGAATGTAACACGGGAGTGTGGCGGCAGAAAACAGACTGGGAGTCATCACAAAGGAAATGGTGACATGCACAGCACAAATATAGGCAGATAAGTGTGTTATTTGCACGGTACAGAATATTTTAATAAAAAGACCAACTCAAAAACTCTGTCAGTAGCATCGTGTTTCTGCTTTGCATGACTTATAAGAGACAATCAGAGAGCAGAGCGTGATCGTCTGCATCATCATTTCTAAGGTCCTCTGTTTTTGCCTGTCTTCACTAAAACGCCCTGCAGAGTATGAAACGCAAAACGGTGTCAGCAGCGTTTCCAAACTTCTCCGATTTAGGTCTTTGTTTTCGCCGTGGTAGTCTGGACAAGAGGTGCAAACATCGCAAAAGGTCTCCGTTTTTCAAAAAGGCAGCAGTGTGGATGGAGCCTACGAGTGTCAGTTTTTCTATTGGGGGGGGACTCAATACAAAACAGTGTGAAGAAACTCAGGATCATCAACAACATTCACTCCAGTTGTATTTGTACATGCTTGGCTGCTCCCTCTTCTCTGTCCCACTCATCAAGTGTTAAAAGGTGGACTGTGGATATAGTGATTTGCATGCCTTAAAGTAATTTAGGAGTGACCTTCAAAGAGAAGGCAAAGAGTGCAAAACAAATAAGACAATCAAAATGTCAGGACTGTTATGGGAGATGGGATGTCATTAGGCAATGCACCATAGCAGATCCACCTTAATTCCAAAGGATGGGAATCTATCAAATGAAGGGTGAGCTTCATTACAAAGCAATCAGATGAGATGCATCCCCACCTTTTCAAAAAGATGACACTATATAAGGAGATGCTCTATTGATATTTTAAATGTCATAACGTTATTATTCTTTAAGATAAAAGGTTTAGTTTATTTTTTTTTAATTTGTCTTTTCAATTGTCTTGGCAGGAATAGACAATTCTGATTAGCTGATGATGTCCAGCTGGGATTGTTACAGAACAAGATTTGATAGTTTATCTAAATTAATACTGTTAAGCCTTTTGTTTTAACTACTGCAGTGTAGTCACCCTTCAAAAACATTAACTGTAAGCTACATACTCTACATACTGGAGGCAGGTTATATATAGGCTATAAAGCAATTCATGCGGGCTGGGTTCTACTAGAGAAGAAATGGTTCAATTTGATCATCCGTCGCGAAGTTCTGAAGAGGCGTAGTGACTCTTTAAGACTATTGGTACAGCGGTACGAGCTAAATGCTAATGTTAGCATACTTGGTCACAATGAAAATGTAAACATGCTATAGTGTTTGAAATATTCACCATCATAGTTTTGCTAGCATGTGCTAATGAACACGCACAAAGTATTTGGTCATAAATTAAGCATTAGACAATTGAAACGGAGGATGAAACTTGATGAAAAGTCGGGGTCAACACAGTCATTACAATCTTTCAACAGAAATCCATACAATAGTTTTCAAGATATTTCATTCAAAACCACAAATGTCAACCTCACAGTGACACTAGGAAAAGCCCAAATAATGTTCCACCTTTTGAAAACATGAATAAAAACTAATCTTGATGGAGGAAAACTTTCTAAACTTCTGCATGCTCCATTGAACTCTTCAAACTTTTAGCTCATCAGGTGTTCATGTCTGTGTTTTCCCTAAACAAACTGATCCAACAAGGAGGTACTTACTTTGATGGCTGTGTAACATTATGCCACATTAAGCACACTTTATGGTAGCAATGTGTGTGTTAATGTAGAAACTGGTCATTAGAAACAATTCATTTGCACTTTCAAAGGGCTCATTTACATTGGCGCATTTTGGTCAAGTTGTTTGAAAAGTTCCAACTCCTTGTTGCTGTCTTTTGTTTGTTTGGAAAACAAGCTTTTTTCCATCCCACTTGGTAAAAGCAATGAGAGCAATCTGCAGCAATAGATCACACATAGTTGAATTATGTCAAGGTGAACAATTATCATTTTGAGATGAATAAATTAGAAAAATCTAATTACAGCCCATATTGAGTATATGCCAGCCCAAACGCTGGTATTTCAGAGGTAGAGATTTAATCATGGCTTGGGTGGTTTGAGAGACCATCGCTTTCATTGGTTGTGACAACAGTGGGCATGCCGGGCTGAGGTTGGAGCTTGTGGTGAAGCAGAGCAACAAAGCTGTGGAACCGAGTCTTGGTGTCAACCTGCCAGCTCCTGAATAGCAGAATTCACTCACGTTTGTCCTGACCATGGTGAGATAAAGCCGAAGCCAGCTTTGGGGAGAGAGTACAACAGGCAGGGGACTTCTATTACAACTTGTGTCACCTGTGAGATAGAGGATTCAGATAAGAGAGATACGTTTTCTTTCTTAATTGTTTTGCTTTCCTCGTACTTTCATGTTGGCATTTGAAAATAGCTTTTTACCCACATGTTTGGTCTTTTCTTCACAGCCTTCTTTCTACTACACTACTTGTTCTGGAAGCACCCGTAATGCTTCTGAACCAAACCGAGCAAAGTCTTCTTTAAGAACAAAAAGAAGACAACAACAAGTAAACAAACTCAGTTCTCTTCATTAATGTTCTTTAAAGTGGATCTTTTCTGTCTCTGATGGGATCCCTTTGTTCACGCTCCCAACATTCTTCAGAATGCGACTCCTTAATGTGAAAAGAGTCTGATATAAGTGTCATGAAACAAACAAGCTGATGCTTAATTTGATCAAACTTTTATGGGCTGAATCTGAGTGTCTAATTAAGGTATTTTTTCAGGCACTTTTCCATTCAAAAGAAAGAATGTGTGTCATTCAGCAGCATTGGGAGCTATGTAGCTCTGTATCCTTCCATGATGCAAAATTTAACAAATAGAGAACTTAATACAATACCTAAAATGAGGGATATTGTTCTGTCAAATGTCACTTGATTGCCTTTATTACTTTATACTGTATTATCTGAGCTAGTGTACTGTAAGTGCTTGGTGTTAACAATTCTTTAAATGAATCTTTTCACAGAGTTAATTTAAATATTCACAAATGCACAAAACTGCTGGCTAGATGCTCTAATACCACTTGAATGACTGAAGTTGGCCTATTGTTATATATATATATATATATATATATATATATATATATATATATATATATATATATATATATATATATATTAGTGGTGGGCCGTTATCGGCGTTAACGTGCTGCGTTAACGTGAGACTCTTATCGGGCGATAAAAAAAATATCGCCGTTAATCTATTCTCAAAGTTGGGTTGGGAGCTGGGTCTATACTACGCAAGCTATGATGACTTTCACCTTGATATTTTAGCGCAGATGTATACCTAGCTGAATTGCACAGTAGGGGGCGAGAACAAGCCTTCGAACCTGTGTGTTTGCCTACTGTGAAATTACCACATCAAACGTGACGTGCTAACTTGGATGCAGCTGTTGCTGCGTTCCATTTACCTCGGAGGTCGGAGCTGGGAATGACGTCACACCCGAGTTGACGGTGTGCCAGTTACAAACTCGCTCGGCCCTGCTGTTTGTTTACAACTAGCCATTCAAGTATTATTTGGAGGTGCATGCAATTCTCGGCAGGCAGGAAAAACTCGGCACAACACTTGGTTTGCACCTTGTGCAATGCAGAATTAGTTTACTGTAGGAGTTCTTCCAGTCTCACGTAGCCTACCACCTAAACGCAAAGCACATCACACGCTACACACAAGTACATCTTATTGAACATGATTTATTTTCATCACCAATTATCCTATATATATATATATATATATATATATATATATATATATATATGCATATATATATGTATATATATATATATATAAAACGCAGCACGTTAACGTATAACCACTAATAAATATATATATATATATATATATATATATATATGTATATGTACATATATACACACACAGCCTGTATGTACAGTATGTAGAATTAATTAAGATATGTTTGGAGGGGTAATTTGTCCTTGGACAATACGAAGAATGTGGAAATGAGAAAAAGTATCTCAATGCCCCAAGACCCAATAGAGCACTCTCCAGTGCCAATCATCATAAATCCAGATCTGGGCTCTGCAGTATATGGTATCACTGTGCCTATAGTTTCCACATGCTTCCTCTCTGTCTCCCTTCTCCTGCCTTTCCATTTTCTTTTTTACCTACACTGTACTTGTTGGAGGAAGCAAAATACATCCTACATATCAGCGAGGGAGAGGGGAGCGGAGGAAAGCTGCTAGGAGGCCAAGTCACCGCCAACTCAAAGGATGTTGATCACTTGTGTCTTATCGCAGGCAGAGCCAGGCCACCCCTTGTGAATTAAAGGAGAAATAGTATCTCACTCCCTCATTTTTCACCACCCAGAGATGTTCGGTTGCTCCCTTTCTTCCGGCTCCTGTGCCAGAGAGATAATCCAGGCCCATTCCAAGCAGCAGAATCCATCTTTCTCGGGGTGTTGGACCACAAGTCCTTGGCTCCTCTGAGGTCATCAGTGCCCAAACTAAACTGGAGTGCTCCCAAACAGAACCCCTCCTTTTTGTGTTGTGTTTTGTTAATACTGCTTTTATTTCCACTTTGTTTTATAACAAAAGTTGAGGACTCATACAACAAGGACCACAATCTTTTAATTAAATGCCTTAAATAGTAAGGTCTAAAGGATATCTTGTCTTGCATGTGTGCTTCTTCAGCTTTAGCAAAACATGTTGCAAAAGAAATTTCACACCTACACACAAATCCACTTTGGTAATTGCAGTACTCCAGAACTAATTTGGAGACCACAGTAACAATTTTATTTAAGGATAAAAACATCAACAGTGCAACTATACTTCTGACACAGTAGACATTGTCAGTCGTGCCATCTAGTGGCAATCAATGTTAACGTTAGCTTACACTCAAAGTGGACCCTAGATAGCCCAGCTTGCTAGCGTCCACTTTCCGAGTGGAGTATCAACAACACAATGGGTCCCCCCAAATGATTTAAAGGAATAGATGTACATTGCTAGCAACAATTTGTGTGCTGGAAAAAGGGAAAAGGTCTACTTGTATCAACCTTTGTAGCCTATAAATTGTGACATTCTCAAGTTAATAGTGGACCACAGAAGTTCACAGTGTGTCTTTTTGCATTTCACTTTAGTCAGCCCACCCAACAATTGAAACTTTGACACTCAGTTCCATAATAACAGAGTCCAAAAACAACAAGTCTTCCAAATTAAACAAGAAAAATGTTATTTGTAACTCCTCTTTAGAATGGCATTTACCCAAACTGCGACAAATCATTGTTTATTAATCACTGGTTGTAGGCACAAAAAAAATGCCCGATACGGTTTAGGATACAATAATAGTGGTTATACAGTCTATAAAACTTAGCACTCAGTTTAGGTTATTTAAACATTGTGGTTTGGGTGAAATTGCAGCTTTGTTAAGGTTCAAGAGCCATCGTCATCATGGTCACAATAATTACCGTGCGGTTAAGATTCCTTGGCTATGTAATAAAAATAATTTTGATTGCCAGCTGGAAGCAGGAAACAAACAGCAGTCTCCTATATGAAAGTCTAAACTTTTTGTTGTCCTATAACAACATCACGACGAGATCTCTGTCACTTGAATGTAGCCACAGTCTCTCTATCCGTTTTATCCTTACACAAAAAGTAAAGACAATTTCAGTTGAACCATAAATACATCTCTAGAGTCACTGTGGCAACTTTTTATACCCTTCTATCTTTCTGAAATTTACTGCTTTAGAATATATTTATAATTTTGTCTTAATTGTATCATGTCTCTGTATATTTAGTTAATGTCTACTTGACATGCAGTATGTCATGGCCATAAAGATGAAATGTGATTTCCCTTTAAAGGATCAATAAAGTACTGCTCAGTCTAATTGAATCAGTGATTCCTATCAGTTGTGGGAGGCCCTAACTGTCAGTTCAGGTTAAAATCAGGTAGATGTACATATTTATATTAACACACACACGACTTCCTGTCATCTGAGGTTGAAATCCGCTCATGTTACCATGGTCTTTGTTTTGTGAGAATATGTAGGTTTTTCTACTTCAAAGGCTCTCATAACCAGTTGCAATAGATCGAGAAAAGAAAAAGTACTTTCACTCCTTCTGAAATTACCATACTACTTTGGGAATACCTAGACTAAAGGTACCACAGCAGTGATCCGAACTGACCTGTACTCATGAATATGCCTGATTTTTTTTCATACCCAGAGGATGTACCTTGGCAGGGACCAACTGCACAACTGGAACAGAGCAAGTTTTTATTCCTCAGCATGGAACTGTGGCATTTTACAACCTATGCTGATTCAATGAGATTACATCTGCTATGAATTGGTGCTATATAAATAAAAACTGAATTGAATTCCTTCATTCATTTCACTTGTGTGTAGATATATATATATATCTTCTTTCACTTCTTCTTGTTCGCCTTTATTCAGATAGCTTTTTTGCGCACTATCTTGTACAGTTGATCTGTTGCTTCCAGTTACAGAAAAGTGACACACCAATTGCTCAGGATTTTTATTTATCTGTTGTTGCCGTAGTGCACAAAGGTTTGTTTGTGAATGATATATAGCAAACCGCAGGATTGGCTGGATATTGCTCTGACTAGCTAAGTCTCGTCCTTGCCTTCTCCTCTGACAACAAATAAAAAAAGTCAGACATCCTGGATACCAGCACCTATGAAGCAGATGAAAACTGCCAGGATTGTGTGGGCGAGGGGGAAAGAGAAGTAAATAAATAGCTTGAAAAAGATATTTTCTTCTAAGATTTTCTGCGTCTCACTGAGGCGACACACTTTCTTTGTAAGGGGGTATATTGGTGTGACTTGACAGGAGTTTAAAAGATTTATGAAACGCATACCGAGTTGGTTGTGTGTTCCTGTATGTGTACACTCCTGTAGCGAGATGGTGAAGAGTCTCTATTTCTCCGCACCCTATATTCAAACTATGATGCAGGTCTGGAAACTTACAACTGTAGCTGCTCAAACATGCAGGTTCAAGTGAAGGATATAACTCCAAACTTGTGTCTGCATGTTGTTGTTTGTTTGTTTGTTTTTTTACCACTTTCTATGCTTGGCTTCAGACAAATGCTTCCAGGCCACTAATTGGACAGCAGACCATGCATGCTGAATGGCATATGTTCCAGCCTCTAATGACCCTCCTGTAGTAGCTCAGTGACAGGACAGGAGCTGAAGAGGCACCACCATCTGACATGTAAATATGCCAGAATCCCTCCTCTTTGAAGGTCTTTGATCCGGCATTTTGTCATCCAAATGCTGCAACGACACCACTGCATACAGATAAGAGATAGAACTAAGAGTACAGTATGAAATGAAAGTGAGTACAAATGAAGTGAGTTTTTCAGTTGTACAATGGAGATGCATTTCACCGTGCTAAATATCGGGGCATAATCAATTGTACTTGAAGAAAAGGACTCTAGCACGTGTCTCCGCTCAAGAATTTGGCCCTAAATTAAGTAGATATTCCCTGTGAGCGGTGGATTTCAGTGACTTCGATACTCCCTGCTGTGATTTAAATGTTAAGTGTGGATATATTACTGAAGGTCAAGAGAGCGCCCACAGCGAAACGGTCCAAAAGAAAAAGACAGAAAGACAGGGAGCGAATAATCACATCTTCAGGATCTGAAGCGTTTTCATCTAGCGGCTTTCAGGCTGGCTCAAGGATGAGGACGGACTGTTTTTTAATTGATCCAGATTTTTTGAAGATTTCTCCATTTGTGTAGTAAAAGACACTTCATAAGATTAACTTGGCCTAAAGAGACTAAAAATGACTAGATGAATTATAATAAAGGCTGTTAACAAAGATGGGACTTTTTAAAGTTACCATCAGTAGATGCAAGTCTTGTTTTAGGGGTGTTTTTACATGTACAAGAGAGAATCTAAAACAGTTTCAGTAGGCCGAAAGCTCAACTTTAGAAAATGAACATGAGCTGCATCTCATGGCAGGGCAGCTGCACCAACACACACTACTAACAAATCATACACAAACTGCACCATTCCTGTCCAGTGAAAACAATGTAGGGGGTAAGGTTGTAACATGGGGAAAGTATAACAACATCAATGTCCAATTAGAGATAAGATAGGAGTTAGGTGATCATTTCAACATCTACCTACTTCCACTTCGATCAGACATGGTGGTTATCAAGTCTGGAAACGGGTACATTCAGAAAAAAATGATTTTCAGGTAAGAAAGTACATTTTTTGACCAAGGCTATATTTGCTTAGTACCTATACTATTACAGATAAAATTGTTTGACTTACATTAGATTGAATTGTAGTTTCTTAGGCAACATGTGATGCATTTTTTTCTTTCTAATTTCAAACCACTATTCTAATACAGGTAGCTAAACATTGGCTGATAGGGGTGAGACAGAGAGCCCTTTGCAGTCTCTGGGCTCATCCAAACAGGGCTCATCCAGGATTATCAGCATTCATTTGTCAGCCCTGTGACCAGTACTTTTCATTCACATGTTGTTCACAAGTTGGCTTGTGTATCGGCACTCAGTCTTTTCCATACTCCGTCTCCGCCGCTGGAGAGGGCAGAAAAGCATACGGGCAGCTTGTGAGAAATTCCAGTGCAAAAAGTCCCAGTACGCCAAAGAGTAAAATATAGACGTGCTGTTAATGCGTATCGGTAAGTATTGGCTTAAAGCACTGACTGTGACTCTGATTAAATTTATACACACACTGACAGACACACACCTCTTGCCTCCTTAGGTCTTTTGTTAGACCTAATGATGTACAGAGATGTTCTTTAATTAAGTACATTTTAGTAGTATTTAGTAAGTATACTGTTAAGTAAGTTTATTAGATAAATGTACATACACAAACTGTACATGCGCGCGAGTCATCAGACTAAGTCTGTTACAGTGAGCATGAAACATAGTTCTTTTATGTCACTATATATAATAGCGTGGCATCTATTTTTGTTTCTTTTGTCTTATTGTTACAACTTACTCCAGCATGTGTTACAACCTACCCCGGTATTGGGGTAGGATGTCACAAGGGAACACATTGCTTTTGACACCAACTCATGAGGTCAGTGATATTCTTGTTGAGGATTGAATTGGTGCCATTTGTAATGAACAAATGTGGGTATTTTGTGTAAAAGTTTGAGAACTGCTGGACTTGTGTTTTTGGAACATAAACAATGCTTATACTGCTCGTGTGCAGCCTCCAAGAGACCCCTGGCCCGGATGGGATCACTGGAAGACTGCTCAAGAACTGTGCCCTGGAAGTCTCTCCTGCTCTGCACTCACTTTTCAAAGAATCACTACTGACTGTAACTGTCCCCACCCTCTGGAAAAAAGGCCACCATCATCCCTGTCCCCAAGAAACGCCACGCCTCTGAACTGAATCATTACAGACCAGTAGCACTGACCTCCATAATAGCTGAATGTCTTGAAAAACTGGTACCGAACACCATCTTTCCGACGGTCTGCCCACAACTGGACTCCTACCTCCTTGTTTGCCTACAAGGCCAATAGAGGAAGAGAGGACGCTGTAGCATGCCTCCTTTCATACTCTACTTCAACATCTGGGCTCCCCCCTGGCCATAATGCCTCTTTGTAGACTTTAGCTCTGCCTTCAACACAATTCAACATCACACCATGAAAACAAAACTCCGCCACCTCCATGTGCCAACTCTCCTCATTCGCTGGATCCATAATTTCCTCAGTGACAGACCACAGGCAGTGAGGGTGGGAAGCACCACATCCACCACTATTACTGTCAACACCGGAGCCCCCCAAGGCTGCGTCCTCAGCCCCTTTCTCTACAATCTGTACACCAATGACTGCCTTATCCCCTCTCCCATTACAAAATACTTCAAATACTGTGATGACACAGCTTACCCGCCCTCCTCTCTAACACACATTCAGTTGTAGCATATCACCAATCCATTGCCCACTTCACACAGTGGTGTAAAGACAGTCAACCTCCTCCTCAACGTCACCAGGACAAAGGAACTCATCCTGGACACATGCCGTAAACTCTCCACCCCTCGCGGCCCCATCTCCATAAACAGCCAGCCAACAGAACTTGTTGACAGCTTCAGGTACCTTGGCATCACTATGGACAATAAACTGTGATCACCAAATCACAGACATCTACATACGCTGTCAACAAAGACTTTTTTATCATAGTTAAACTCAGAACTCTATCAGTCAAACCACACCTACTGCATCTCCTAGTATCATTGAACCCATCCTCCTGTACTGTGCTACCTGCTACTTCACCATTCTCTCTCTCACCAATAGGAAAAGGTTTCTTAAAATCACTAACACTTCTTCCAAAATAATAGATCTTCCCACTCCCAACCTGCCAGCCCTCATTAATACTGCCACTGCTCACAGAGCAGCTACCATAGTACAAAATCCCAGCTACCCTCTTAACTCATGCTTCACCCTTCTCCCATCTGGCCATATATACAGACAGCTGCTCTACAAAAAGGCACGCTATGGGAAAAGTTTTGTACCCTGCGCTATAAGAGCGTTAAACTCACAGAGAAGTTAATGATGTCACTCCTGTGTTATATATGCAGATATGTGTACATTGTCTGTATATGTGTACTATGGATAGTTTGTGTGTAGAATTCATGTTGAAGGTGCGCTTTGTACATACTGTTAAAACAAATTTCCTCCACTGAGGACAATAAACATACATTGATGCAGCAGTAATAATAATCCAAAAACATCATGATAGTCAGGATAGACAGAACCATTGTTCTACATAAAGGATACTTTTGGTACTTTAAGTACATTTTGCTGATAGTACAAACTTTTACTGAAGTAAGGTTTTGCATGGAGGACTTTTACTTACTAGTATTCTAGCATTTCACTTGTGGTATTAGTTCTTTTATTTAAGTATATGATCTGAATACTTCTTTCACCACTGCTGTTTCAGTAAGCAGCATGTTCCTACAACCTGCTCATGCATCACATGTAATCTTGCACAAGGACGTATCTAAGTCTCAGACTCAGATAACACAAGCAGATGTGGTGAGGGAGAGGAGAACCTGATGGGAAAGAGAAGCGGGCAGCAGCCAGACAGATTTGGTGGAGGGTCTCTGATGCATTTGTTTCTGTTTGTGAACCAACACACATACAAGTAGCAAAACATACTATGAAAATATTGAAAATCATATAGACACACACAAAGCGACATTACGGCATTTACGTAATTGCTTCTAAAACTATGTTTCTTACGTATTCCAGTCCATGTTAAAGAAACAAGAAACAGTATGTAGATAAGACAAGAAGTCATTTATTTTAGAGGTGGGCGGATGGCAGGCAGGAGTAAAGTAATGCCCCATTGTGCCAACCAGTGACAGCTGTGTTTGAGATTCTCAGGAATGAAATGCCACAACAGTCATAAGTGGGAAATAGAATGAAAAAACAATTACAGCAAACATTTATTTAATTTATTTAAACACACACAAATATCGATCAATACTGAGAACAAGCATGGAATGTGAGGTCTAATACCACAGTGTCAAAGAACTCTGTTAAGAGAGGTATTTAGGCTCTTGGATCTCCTTTAAAGGGCTGAATCTGATCTTTCAACAACACTCAAACATACAGTGAAAGAGCTATTAGTTGCAGTAAACATCCCTCATTTTCCTGCTGACCACCAAACAACACCTTCGTAGAGCAACTACACTGTAGGAAATAGGGGACAAAATCCACCGTCCTCTTTAATGCAACACTCCATTCTGAAGTTCAGCCAAAGCCATTGTAACATGAGGCTTCTGTAGTCTGAGTTTGACGCATATGAAATATGTATCTTTATCGGGGCAGTGCCATGTAGGCTTATTGCCAGTGTTTTGTCCCAGGAATCAGCCTACAGGAAGTCTTCCTCTGCTACAGCTAAGTCAAGAAACACTGTTCAGAAAAACACAAAGAGGGAATTTGCACTTAAAAGACAGCAACTTTGTAAAATACCCACACAATTTGGCTGATTAAATCTCACATTAGCTGAACTTTGGCAGGCATTTTTCCACAGAACATTTTGCACCCCTATCGTGTTTTACAGCTATTATTTCAGCCAGTATGGAGAGAAGGGATAATTATAGCGACCCACAACTCGTTCAACATAGAGCCACAGAAAAAATCCAAACTTGGAAGAACTGGCAGCTGTGTAAGTGAAGGGAGTCTGCTCAGTTGTTCTGGGGGGCAAGAACGGTACAAAAACATGAGCATGGGGACTTGTTGGAAGGTGTATTTTAGGCAAACAAGAGTATTTCCATTTTTTTAAACCAAAGCAAATAAATAAAGGACTCACATGAATACATTCAGTATTATCATACCCATCACAGCTTAATAAATATCTCTTCTCACAAAATACAGTACAATACTGTGGTCTGTGCTTCAAAAATTCATACTGATTGCACACTCTGCCAGATAGGCAGATACACTTGACGGTCAAAGGACATGCCTGTCATGTTCCCAGAGTACATACCATGATTGACAGCCAGATACCAAGTGGCAAGTAGTCCGTTTGTCGTTGTACCATGTAATCAAGTCTTTACCTGATATCTGTGAACTGTTGCTGTGGTTATTGGCAGCACGCTATTATAAAAACGCTTTGACACTTTCCTGCTGCACCTGTCATCTTCCTATCATCACCCCCAAACCCCTTTCTATTTACTTTTATTTATTTATTTACATTTTTATTTATTTATTTATAGGACTTTTTAATTTCAGTGCTGCCTCCCATTGCAAGCATAAAAAAACAGAACCTGCACATTCATCATCTTTCAATTTAGAGCCTCGAGATTCACCCTCCAACATGCACTAATGCCCCAATAGGGAGACAGATATTTGCATTTTGATTAGCGGGGGCCAACGTCTCTTGTCTCCAATTCCACCCGGCAACACTGATGACAGTCTAACCGCAACTGCACAGATTGAAACTATACAATTAAATAACGAATCAAATGGGAGGGATGCTGGTGGGGGGCTCTGCAGACCTCTTTGAATGCCATGTCTGATGATTACTTTGGAGTAGTGTTTCCCTGTCCCTCGGTGTCAAGAGAGAGCCTCGACATCTCTTATACTTTTTGCTTTTTGGCTTCACCCTGACTGCTTTTTCAAGGCTCGGTGACAACTTTTATTGTTAAAATAGGGGACAAGAGAGAGCAGTTGGTTGAGCTGTCTTGTGTCACTCATAAAGAGCGAGAAAAACTGCTAAAGTCAAACCAAACGTTGTGGGAGTAGTTTGTTGCTTGTTTTAGTAAAAGCTCTCTTTTGATGTTCCATCTCTTACAAGGGCTTGGATGGGGAGAAAGGGAAACAGCGAATGAAATAAAACAAAAGTTTTCATCTCCCTGATGCCTCACCATTATTCAGTGTGCTGAAGGATCTGTGCAATGTCTGCAAATGTGTTGTTTGTGTTGCATTAATTTCACAAGGAGTCTTGTGTAGAAAGAAAGAGAAGGAAAAAAACAACTTCCAATCAAATCTGCCTGACAAATTGGTTCGTTTGCAAGTGCATACGCAGGCTTTTGCTGGCGTTTATTTCACAGCCAAAATTGTGCGAACAGAGCCAACCTATTAGGTGCATAAAAAGCTGACCACCCTCCGCAAGGACGCAAGAGAACGTATAGAAAATCAGACAGACAGATGTCAATCAAAAATCCCATGCAAACATCCTATAACTGCAATTGAGGCGAGTACGGGTATAGACGGAGATTGAAGTAAAACATTACCATATGTTTGCATAACCTTGGGGTTCAGTAACCTTGAAAAAGACAGCTGTTTCTCAGCTTGGATGCTCCGTCATCATGAGATAAGATTTCAATTTAAGTAACAGGGGCTGTAACTGGAGAATGAATTTCATAGATTTTACTTCAGTATCTTCTCACATTCCCTCTGCTTATCTTAACTACATCTCTTGGTTCTATTAATAACATTTATTTTTAAAACCAAGAGAGTTTTGGATTAACTAGGTAATATCTCTGTCTCTTTCTCTCTCTCGCTCTCTTTCTCACTCTCTTCTTCCATCTCTCCCCTTCCCCAAGGCCTTTCTGGTTCCAGTTGCTGTTTGTCTTGGGGCATTGTTTTATTACCTTCAAAACTCTACTGGGAAGATCTTAAGACAGCAGTTGCCGAGCAACAAGGACCTGACAGTTCCGCCACAGGAGTGGAGTAAAGAGCGGCCCAGAGCGAAAGGGAGGAACGGAGGAGGGGGGGGGGGACAGGAGGGAGAGAAAGGAAGAGGTAACACTCTCAGCAGCAATATCGTCACAGCTGGAGCCATGGATTAGGACCTAGTGAAGCAGCAATAGCAAGCTCACCTGTCCCTTTTGAATCGCCAGTGGAGGCAGTGAGAGGTGATAAGATGAATGTGAATCAGTTTATCTGGGGTTATTGTGTGTTTATCAAAGGGCAAGTGCTTTAAAATCACTGTGTTCCAGCTAAGATTACAGAACAATAAGGCTGCGACAACCAGCTATTTTCCTTATCAGTCAATCTTTTTGGGATGTTTTTTAATTTAGGGGTATAACATTTTAACTTGTGAGCATTAACGTTACTGATAGGCGGATTTTGTTCTCTTCGGACTGAGCCAGGCTAGCTGTTTCCCCCCTCCTTCCAGTCTTTGTGCTAAGCTAACCTTCCTGCTGGCTGGTTAGCTTGGAAGGTTGTGGCTGGGGGGATTCAAGTACTTGGTGGCACTGTGGCAATGTGTGTCAGAGGGGGCAACTATGTTATTGAAATTTAATAGGGCCTATATGTGGTCTTCAAGATCGCTAGCACCTTAATTTGACCCTGACAGCTACGTACCACCTTATTTTCCACAATACCAACTTCTTTTCTTTCAAATGTCAGACAGCAGTACGTCCCAAGAGCCCAAGGTGGTATCTTACAGTCTCTTGATTTGTCTGACCAACAAAGTCACTTTTGATAAGCTGAAAACATTAAACATTTTCTTGATAAATGGCTTTTCATTGATTATCAAATAGCAATTAATTTTCTGTCAATCAACAGACTTTTTATCTGCACTAAAGCTATTTATTATTTCTATGGTTGATGATTCCACTGATAATGATGATTAATTGATGAATTGGATAAAAATAAACATGCAGATTTGTCAATGCAAGTCTATGATGCTCCGGTGTACGTCTCAAACCAGATCTCTTTAGCAACGGGTTTTTTAAGAGAGGTTCTGACATGCTGAGATGTCAGGAGGTGGAGGTGGAACTGTGGATGGAATTTGCATCTGTGCTACTCAACGTGCCCTTCTTCTCCTGTCTTTATCCACTCAGGCTATCACCCTTTTCACAAAGCTTTTATAAGCACCCGCTACAGGCAAATAAAAGTCTGAGCTGTGATTATAAAATTCAGGTCAGAAGAGAGTGTGTGTGCCTTTGTGGATGATTGTGTTTGTGTGTGTTTATCTGTGTTTACCTGCATGAAAACCTGATAAATGTACATGCATTCACTTCATTGTATTGCCTTATACCAACACTGTGACTCCTCTTGACATTTGCACTATTAGAAGTGAGAATGCACAAGCTGTAGCAGAGAGTGCATTGCTGGCACCGCACCAGATATTTAATCATAATTAGCCAAACAATTACCGGACTAATTGTTATTGGTGAGATATTGGAGAGCAGAGAGGAGAAATGTCAGGTTTATTGGCAGGGGATTTTCATCCTCTGCCTTGTCTTTCTCTCACTTCATTTTGGAGTGTCGATCTCATCCCTCACCTTTTCCAAATCCTGTAGCATCACAAACAACACAAACTCTGCACAGCGATATCACCCCAAAAGACAAACTCAAACACAATTCTGTATATCATCGCCTCTTGGTTGAGCTTATTTGTGACCGATCTCTGAAGGGAAGAAGAAAAGGAGTGAAAGGCCACTTAAAGGCCAATGTGAATGGCAAGGTCTTTTGAGTATCAGCATTGTGTTTTACAAAAAGGGGTCAAGCTAAAAACTTTGAGACTGATAAGTGTGGATGTCCACCAGTACACCTCAGGCAGAGTGGAAGCCAATGTTATCTGGTGATTATGGACCATCTCAACCAGTGACTCACATACAGGCTTAGCAGAGTATTTCCAAATAAAGTAATTAGAACTTTTAGGTTTTATTTATTTCAATTTCTACACATTTCTAGTTGGCATTCTAACAAAAGCAGTCCATAGGTCACAGAGGCTTTTCCCCCCACTAAATTCTGTTGAGCCCTTACAGTTCACAGTCACTTTGATTCTGCCTCCATCTGCCATTCCCAAGAAACCCACAATTGCTCATCTATTCATTTTTTATCAGCAGTCTCTTTAAAAAATGAAGTGTTTTTGTGAAACAATTAGCTAAATCAGAAAGAATCATAAGAGATTTTAAACATATGATTAATTCATTCCTTGTTTTGTTGTCGAATGGAAGATGACAAGGGCGTATGGTGACAGTTTATTAGATAGATTTCCATTCTCCTTTCAAATTACAATCTCATTGTCATTAGCCTTTGACAGCTCTGTTATTGGTCTAAAAGCTAAATTGCATAATACGCACTTTCAGTATTTATGTATGTATTCTCTTCTACTATGATTTTAATCAAAAACAGACCATTTGCATTTGACATTTGAGGACTAAAACAAGCTGTTGGAGGCCAAATGTCTAAGTTGCAAATGTGTGATTTAATCTTGATTATGAGTTAATTTACCATATGCTTCTTGAAATTAGCTGTCCGTGGATGACCCTCCTCTAATTTGTTAAGAGTTCAATGTAGCATAAAATCTAGGGCAGGTCATTCCCAAGTGTTTAATATGTTCTTGGGTGTGGGGTTGATTGTGTGCAAGCCGCACATTGGTAATTAGCTGGGCGGATCGTGAATGAGAGACCGTGCTCCGGTGTGCTAACACCTTCAACTCTCCTACCCTGTTCTCCCATTCAGGCACTTATAATGAGCCAAGCAAGAACAGAGCAAGATGTGTACAGTGTACAGTGTTGAGAAAGGGTGGATGGGAAAGTAAAAAGAAGCAAGAATGCACAAGGGGTGAGAGAACATGAGAAGGGCAAAGGAGATTTGCAGCAGAAGATGAGACATTCTCACAAGACCAAAGGAGCTCCGCAGCCTTTCAGGAACAACACTGTGAAGTCCATTCCTGTATTTATCACAGCCCAAATGTTACAGTTTGGATCCTGGATATCAGATGAACTGTATCAGCTTTCATCTTTTCATCAGAGCCCTGTGTATACAGCAAATAATGACCATAACGATTTGAATCTTACAGGTGAATACCTATTTGTGAAACTTAAATACCAGTGCAGTGAATTTAAAACAAAAACATCCACAGATCATTTTTTTTCCAAAATAAGTGATCTACTTGAGAGAGAGGGACTTCACCTCTGTATTAGGTATTCCATTGCTAGTAATATTCAAATCCTTATGGCCCACATTTGCTTCCATATATCGGCACTGCCTTCCTTCTGACATCACCTGAAATGAGTATACGGAGGTCAGCGTAGTTCCTCTATCATTTCAACTTGCTCGATTGATTCCAACAATTACCCACAACAGTGCACGACACGTACGTTCGCTGACCTCATCGAGGTCTCAGCTGACATTACCACAAAAACATGCAGAAAGTGATCACACTCTCAAACCTGTCCTAAGAGCGTGCCACCGGCAGCTGAGCCCCCACCCTCATCCACACTCACGCACCCGTAATCAAGGTTGGAAGATGCATTTGGTGAATTCAGAATTTCAAGCACCTCTCTACTCTGCCAGTGTCTCGACTTTGCCTGATTAAAATGATAGAGGGGCTGGAAAATGTTTGATCTCCAAATCAATTTACATTTAAGATTTAATTTTGCACCTGCAAGACTTTGATTTTCGAACTTGATGCTTTCCCCAGTCTTGCAATGGATGGAGATTAATCTACACCAGCTGTTGAAGGAAATATTGTTGATTTTTTTTTATTTCTTATTCACGCTGTCTTATACTCACAAATAAAGTCTCAAAGATGGATCACACTGTGTGATATATGAAACTCTGTTTTTCAACGATTAAAGACCGGGCTTAAGAAATTTGTTTTGCTGAGGTGAATTAACATGGTGCGCTATCTCTGCTGTTTACAGCTAATATGCATAGGGACACACATTGAGGAGAACACAAAACTCTGAGACACACATTCAAAAAATGCATAAAGAACAAACAGGAAATCCAGGTCCTTTGAAGCAGAGAGGGAGGTGGTTATTTGGGGAAAAAAATCCAAAGCGGTGGGATGAAAATCGATGCTGAAAGGTGAGGAGAGAGGAACTCTGGGTGCAACAAACAACAGGGCCCCGACACTAAATCATAGCTTACAGTCCTTTTGTACACCTCCGGCGGGAAATGTCTGTTTTAGAACATTCTCGATAACTTATTGATCTGGGATTAAATTGCGCTAGCCCTTTCCCCTTTAAACAAGCCCACGATATTAAGACATGTTTGATGTGTGCATGTTTTTAAATTAAAACGTTTTTTTCAGGGGAAAGCATCAAGAAGTCTATAGTTTGCTATAATGTCAGTTTTTTAATCAATCAGTCATATCATTGTTTCATGTTTGAAAAATGATTAATTATATTCCAAATAAAAGCTGATAAAGATGTTGTGGTTTCAAGTTAGTCTTTTATTAAAGACAAGCCCGTTTTGAATTGCTTTGGTGCAATTTTAAATACATTTCAAATGTTCATGTGACTTTTTTCTTAAAAAAAATAGGTTCTACTCATGAAAGTCAGAAAACAGGTGTGCTTCTGTCCCAATGTAATATGTATTTAATGTTTATTATTGATTTTTACATTTCCTATTATCAGATTAGACCACACTGAAAGTTTGAAGCTACTTTGAAGTAAATATTCCTAGTGAAGACTGAAAGTAATGCAGCCATAATAACACCTCTGTGAGCTTTGAGCTACCATGCTCATAATGACAACCTCTAACCTGCTCATGCTAAGCATGAATAGTTGTTTACCATTTTTGCCTTTTTTGCTAATTAGCAATGCACACAAAGTATAGAGGCTGATGGGAATGTTATTAGTGTTGCCAGGTATTTATTTACAATGTATTGGACATGGTTAAACTCTAACCTGGTAGCACATAGGCACTAGATGAAAATTCAAGGGATACCTAAAGTAATATACAATTCATCCTGAGTGGGACATCAATGTGCCAGATTCATTGGCAATCCATCCAATAGTTCTTTTTTTAAATAAAATTTTAATTTTGTCAAAACAGGGGGATTTATTGAATATGTTAGGACACTGTGTCCAATGCAATGCATACAGTTCATCTATAATACTGAACTTAATACATTCTTGCATTTGCATACATACATAAACCCATTGTATGTTCATACAAAAAAGCAGTCATTAGAAGAGAAGCCTGAGAAGAGTGCTTCTTGGATGACTCCCTAAAATGTTCATTTTCTTGTCATTGGACATTTTCTGTCGTCCTCTCTTACTTAACCCTGTATGGTACAAAACCCAAATAAAAGAACATTACGAAAATACAAACCAAAGAAAAAAAGAAACCTAAAGAGAAGCATCTGTCATAAATACCACAAACCAAAAGCCAATACCCAGCAAGTCCTGATGATGGTATGTACATGGTACAAGGATATGTATTTGTCATTATACAGGACAAGGTTGTATAACGAAACAAAATTTGTACTTCTACACTAAGTGTATATTAAAACAGTAACATAAAAAATAAAGCAATATATACAGTTATTTATATACTATGGAAGCGTTTAGGGGTCATAATTAAAATTATCATGCAATCTTGAAAATGAAAATGTAATCTCACAATAACATTATCATTTCCCACATATGTATGTGTTATTTAGGTAAAAATTAAAATGAAAATGCAATCATCCAATTTCCATTTTCATATTCTTAACCTTGTGTGGGCATTCTAGTACTATATTAAAAAGAAAATGGAAACAGCATTAGACATTTCATTTTCAATTACTTAACCTGCTCTAAAGTGGACGTTATTCAAATGCAGTTAGCAAAACAGCTTCCCTGGTCTATTGCATTTACATGTCCATGTTCCTCATGGTCATTTTAGGTCAAAATTTAAATTAAATTGCAATTTCCCAACTATTTGAAAATGAAAATGACAACAGCATTTGCCATTTCATTTTCAAAGACTTACTCTGCTCTATAGCGGACTATATTCAAATGCAATCAGTAAAACAGCGCCCCCAGACTAATGCATTTGCTTTTCCATCTAAACATGGTCTAATTAGGTCAATATTAAAATTAAAATGCAATTTCATAGCCTTTTTCAAATGATAATAAGAGCAGCATTTGCCATTGCATTTTCAAAGACTCAGTCTGCTCTACAGTGGACTTTATTTAAATGGAATGAGTGAAACAGCGCCCCCAGTCTATTGCATTTGCTTTTCCATCTCACCATGGTCTTCTTAGGTCAAAATTAAAATAAAAATGCAATTTTAATACTTATTTGTAAACGACAATGAGAGCAGCATTTGCCATTTCATTTTCAAAGACTCAGTCTGCTCTACAGTGGACTATATTCAAATGCAATGAGTAAAACAGCTCCCCCAGTCTAATGCATTTGCTTTTCCATCTAAACATGGTCTTATTAGGTCAATATTAAAATTAAAATGGCATTTTATAGCTATTTAGAAATGATAATAAGAGCAGCATTTGCCATTGCATTTTCAAAGACTCAGTTTGCTCTGCAGTGGACTTTATTCAAATGGAATGAGTGAAACAGCGCCCCCAGTCTATTGCATTTGCTTTTCCATCTCACCATGGTCTTATTAGGTCAATATTAAAATTAAAATGCCATTTTATAGCTATTTGTAAACGATAATGAGAACAGCATTGCCATTTCATTTGTAAAGACCCATGGTCTGCTCTATTGGGGAGTTTATTCAAATGCATTAGATGAAACAGCGCCCCCAGTCTATTGCATTTAACTTTACATAGCAAGGTGCTCTGCCTGGGACACAATGAAAATGAAAATGCAATCTGTCAGTCCCTCTCATCAAGGCGGGTCTTTAGTAGGGATGTCAGTCATTGATTGGTGTCTGTCAACAAGGGTCCAGCGGTAGCTGTAGACTAGGGGGCGTGGCTCGACTTGAGCAAGATGGCGATCGGTCCGTCGGCAGGACACTTTATGGCTACCTGGTGTGACATCCCCATGCTGGGATGCCCCTGTCTTTCTATCCTGTGTTGCAGATGTCAGGAGGCGGGGTTAAAATCAGCTGTTGTTGGAGCCACCTGGGCCCGATGTTCTCCACTATAAAAGCGGATCTCATATTCTGCACTTCAGGCTAGAGAGGAGGGATTCCCTGTTCCCTATGCTCCACGCTCCTTGTTATTTTCCGTTTCTTTCACCACACAACAGTCCATACACAATTTCTTCATGCATGCACACTTGCTGACGTGACTGATCTACTGATTATCACACTTCATATGCTTTTTGGATATTAAGTTGTTTTTTTGTTTCTGTAACCAATAAACTTATGGTACCGTTACTGCAGTTTGTGGTCCTGTTACTGATCTTTTTGTCGCGGTGTTGAGCCAGCCGTGATTCTGGCACGAGTGATGGCGAAGTCTGTTTCAGTAGCCTACTGCTCCATGAGGCTGCAGAAGCCTTGGAGCAGTAAACTTCTCCCCGTATGGACACGGCGAATGTTACTCCTCCCGCTTCCACCCCCAGCACTTCCAGTGCAAGGAGTGTCCCTGATCGCCAAGGCAGTACCAGAGGTAAGTACGACGCTTAAGATAGCTTCCGATTCGGAAGTTAAGGGAAAAGTTAAGGGGACTTAAGTGAAAGTTAACTTAACGTCGTTGAGCGACCGAATCTCCGTTTTTTGACCTTCTTACTGCTGTGGAAGCTGTTATGCATTTTAGACAAAGCCTTAATGCTGTCTGAAACACTTTTTTAGATTTGAAAAAAACTTTATTTTATTTGTGAAAATGACAAAAGGGTGATTTCACTGCTTTTTCTCCACATGCAGACCACATTAGACCAGGTCCAGATCCAAAACCACTATACCTAGATCTCTTAAACAGCAGACAGACAGAAAGTCAATGAGAAAATCATTCAGATTCACTGAATTTCAACCTCTTCCCACTCATTCATACATTCACGTAGAAAAGTCATTCCACCTTTAAAATGCTCACAAACCTTTGGACTCTTTCCAGTGAATTCAACTTTGTCACATCTCTTATACTTTTTACACAATCTCACTTTAAGTACCATGTCACTATCAGCCTGAATTTTGAGTTTATAATGGGTTGCTATGGGACGGAATGTTGGCAGCTACAGTGAGATGACCAACTGACAGAGTGGGAATTCACTTCAAAATAATCTGAATAGTCTTCAACTCGCTGTATCGCCCACAATTTTCACTCTACATACGTAATTTTTTCACAGGTTGTAGGAAAACTTGTTCTGCTCATGTCCAACTTTGAAAGCAAACAGACTTTCACAGCTGGTACAGTGGGCAGAATGAGAGGAGTCACACTCAACTGCCGCATAGACTCCCATATTAAAAAAGGGCTGAAAGGTGGACATTTCTACACTGCTGCTGTGAAGCCATTTTTGACACTAGACGCACAAATCTCGGACATCATCTTCATGAGGATCTTATCTCTCTAACAATACGTTTACTTTGGCACTGAGAGTTACGGTCTGTTCGTTAGGAGCAGGAGAAGCAGAGCTGTGCTCCAGGTTAAAACTCAATGAGATCAGCTGTCTAAGCCTGTCTAAGTCAGACAGCTTTTAGCATCGCCATGGAAACCTGGGAATGCTGGCTCAGCACAAAGCTGATTGAGATGATGTAATGGAGACAACTCATTAAACAAGGCCCTTCACTACATCCTCCAGCACCTGGACTCTCCAGGAAAGTCCACCAGGATCCTGTTAGTGGACTCTGCCTTCAACAACATTATTCCAGCTCTGCTCCAGGACAAGTTCTCCCAGCTGATCATGCCTGCAGGTGTATCACAGACTTACTGTCCAGCAGCAAGCGCCACATGAACCTGGGAAAACATGTTTCTGACTCCAGGACCATCACTCAGTGGTTCCCTTCAGGGCCGTGTTCTTTCCCCTCTGATCTCCGCCCTTAACACCAACAGCTGCACCTCCAGTCACCAAACCACCAAGCTCCTGCAGTGTGCAGAGGACACCACCTTCACTGGGCTCATCTCTTGTGGGGATCAGTCTACCCACAGGTGGGAGATTGACCATCTGGGGTCCTGCAGAGATGCTCACAAGTCTTTGACCACAAGTCAACACATCCCCCACTCTCAAACCAGTGTAACATTATAACTAAATCAAACTGTAAGGTAGGGCCCCACAATCAGTTTCCCCACAGGTGGGAGATTGACCATCTGGGGTCCTGGAGCAGCCAGATCAATCTGGACCTCAATGATATGAAGACAGTGGAGATGGGCAGGTATTCCAGAAAGAAGCCAGCTGCACCCATCTCCATCAGTCTGTGCAACTCCACACTGTGGAGTCATTCTGCTCACCCAGGACCTCCAGTTGGAGTTGATACGCTTATGTCACCTTTCATACCCCTTTCTAAATATTTCAGGTCATATCTTCACAACACTTGGGGGAGTTTCTCACATTTCTTCAACTTCTTCATGGCTTTCAGCTAAAGACTACATTCAAACCTTAAAATGTTCTACATTTATCAGGGCAGTCTGAAGTGACTTTAAAATCTTATTCATATTCTTTAGAACATTTCCCATGTTTCCAAGATTTCATAGTCCTTCAGCTACTTTCTGCACATTAAAGGCAGCAATGCAGTGTAGCGTCAGCTTTTCAACAGTCCTTAAAACCTTCCAGATCTTTCATACATTTGTACTATTCAAATTTGTTCAAGACAGCAATGCAGTGTAGCGTCAGCTTTTCAACAGTCCTTAAAACCTTCGAGATCTTTCATAGATTTGTACTATTCAAATTTGTTCAGGACAGCAGTTCAGTGTAGCGTCAGCTTTTCAACAAAAGCTTCCACATCTTTCATAAATTTGAACTGTTCAACTTTTTCAAGCCAGCATTTCAGTGTAGCGCAAGCCATTCAGCAGACAGCATTCACACCGCAATTTCTTTAGAAATTGCTTTTCTAGTTGTGAATTATCATCATGTTACTGCTATTTACATTCTCCCAGACACAAATTTAAAAAATGCACTGCGGAATATTCTGGGTGTATACTTCAATAATAGGTCACGGCAGGCCGTGGTATAAGCAAGCATCACTGATGTAAAGTCCACTTCTTCTCATCTTGGCGGAGTCTTGCACTGACAGATTACACTGATTACATGTAAATTATACATTATGTGTATAAAACCACCGGCATTACTTCCCCAGGAGTTTTCCCAACTCTTCTAACCTAAATAGACATAAACAAGATATAAAGGCATTTGTTCCCTGATGTCTCACATTCAAAAACACTTTGAATTACCTTGTTGTTGAAATGTGCTATACAAATAAACTTGCCTTAAGTTTTCCACTAGCCTTTAAATAAAGATTTGGCTATTCTCCAATATCTTATCTATATAACTTCACACATTTAATTATTTTATACAAAACAAATAAAATGTTATTTTTAAATTAATTTTATTTTTCCAATTTCTTGAAAGCTTTGATGCTACCACAGTCTTGGACCACCACTCAGTGTCAATTAAATGAAACACTCATTTTCTCCTCACATATCTCCAATTGAGTGTGACGACCATGAAGACTGTGGAAAACTCAAAGCAAAACAGTAGTCAATCAATGGCCTTGGCTGAAGGAACACCATATATCTGAAAAAGGTGGATAATTTGAACTGCTTCCCTCCTCTGCAGTCACCTGAAAGGAAACACTATATTACTATTTGCCCTCACACATCTCAATTGATTGTGACTGATTGAGCTGTTTGCCTCTACATTTACTAACGTGTATAAAATTGTCATACGGCAAAAACAAAGCTAATCCCTTTTTAGTGAATAATCCACCATCTCCTTTTTTCCGTAAAGGTGTCAGTTGTATTTGCCTTGGCGGCATTAATCCAAGCTATGGAGAGTTTCAGAAACATAGTGTCAATAATGGAGTGTTTCAGAGACATTATGTCAAATAAGGACAGGGTCCATTGGATAATCTAAAGGTTTTAGGGGCACTTCCACCTTAATACTGACAACTTTTTAGCAGCCATCAAACGTAAAAGTATTTTAAGACTGATGACTGATTGATCATGTGACTCATTTTGTAAAAGTAAAACATTAGGTAAAATGAAACAATGAGTTTGCAATCCATATGAGAAATCGGTGGATCTATAAAGTCACTGTGATTCAATTTTGTTTATGCTTTTTACCAATCCATCTATTAGATGTTGAGATGTTTCACAAGATAGGTGAACACTTTAACCCATTAATGATTGTACCAAATTTCATAGCAATCCATCAAATAGTAATTGAGATATTTCAGTCTGGACAAACGCAGACGACCAACCAATCAACCAACAGACATTGCCACTCCTACAGCAATGTCACTCGCATGGCTAAAAATGGTACATATCATCCCAGGGTTACATACCAAAAAAGTAGGTTTTTCAAAGTCATACACTTCAACACTGGTAACTTTGTTCTCTTTAAAATGTAAGCAGCTACATTCTGTGTATGAAAAGGACTGAGGTGGGAATAACGATTGTTGCAGAATTCCAAACAACCTTGTGTAAATCTATATAGGACAACAACAAATTGATGTTTCTGAATCATAGGAAGCAGGACTGCTCTCTTTAGCTGTTCTTCAAAAGTAAAACCACTGTCAAATCTCTGCAACTAATTGCCAGCAGGAAAGCACTCAACACAGTGCAGACCTCCACCAAGGGCTAATAATCTCCCCAGTTAGCCATTACCTTCACAGGCAAACATTGTACTGAGTAGATGACAGAATGGGTGTGGTGGCCAAAGTGCACAGCAAAATATTGAGCGTTCATGACTAACACGTCAGGAGATACACATGAAGATACTGGGCCAATCATGGATGTATAATAAAGAACATTGGGTCTCAAAGAGGGGTGTTTCCAGACTCTTGAAACATTGGGGGCTTAGCCCAGCTCAGAAATCTTTCATGTTTTCAACTGTTTTCACCCCCTACCAACGCGTTGCCGCTTACCCAAAGTACATCTGTAAAGCAACAGTAAATGACCCCTACACAGTAACTCTAACAACTGTCTCATTTTCTGATAATAATTAAGACTGATAATATTAACAAGAGCGGTCTGGGGGTCTTTCCCCTGAAAAAATTGGGCTTAAACACTTAATTCCTGCATTCTGGTGATTTGTTTTGCACTAGTTTATTGAGGAAATGTCTGCAGTGACAATTCAAAATAAAACAATGTAGTGTAATATAAAGCAGTAAGGCTGTCAGGCATTCTGTTTTGCTGTCAGATAAGTTTCTCCTGTAGATCAACCTTTCTCATACAATTTAATCCCAGCTGAGTCTACATACATGCTGGCATGCCTGAAGTAGCCTTAAGTCTTTTTAAATGTGCATATGGCACCATTTCACCTTCATAATAAATTAGCTTAATAAATACCCCCCCCCAGAAGATTCTGAGCATTAAACACTTAATTTCCTGCATTCTGGTGATATTTCCTACACCAATTTATGGTGGAAAAGTCAAAATGTAGGTGGTTGGTGACAATTCAGAATATAAAAATATAACAGAATGTAATGCAGTAATCAGTAGCTTCTTGTTTTACTTTAAAGTACTTTTTTTTTAATATAGGGATTTCTTCTATATTTATAATGCATTGCAGGCTTATTGTGCAAATAAACCTTTCTCATAGCATTTTTATTTGTTAATTAACATTTGTTGGTGCAGCTATTTTTCAGAACATTTTTAACAAATGCTTTCAAAAAGTGATGGCTACATGTCCCCAGTGTTCCCACTGTAAATGACCCTCCCTCTGATGTTGAAGCTTCTGCAGCTCCAGTACCAAACATATTGGTTATTTTCACGCATTTGATTTTTTTTGGCCCACAACACAAGAAACAGCTGGAGCAGTGGGGGAGGGAGTGGGGGCTAGTAAGAGATGCGATTGGGCCAGCCCAATGTCAGTATAGGCATAGGCTTTATGGGCCTAATGTATCTGTTTCCTCATCTATGTAATACGAATGTGCACAGAAAGTAATGTGTGTTATGAGTTACGGATTGGGTGATACAATATGGGTGGGTAGTGACGCTAACCAAAATCAATAGTTTTTTCTCTCTTGGGAACAAAACAAATGCCAAGCCAGCCCGACCAATAATTTCTCATGTAGAAAAGTTTGGATGAATTGTGGTCCCTGAGAATAATGTTACACGGTCACCATGATCTATCGGTTTCTTCCTATAAAAAGTAAAACCCCCAAGAAAACAATGTTAACTGAACTACTTAATCAGTGTAGCGATCCATGAACATCCCACACTGGAACCAAGCACATGTGGCCCCAAGTCTATGCTGGCTTTGAATTGTCTCCACATAACTCCAACCCTTGATGAAATACTACTTCCAGTTACTAGTTGCTTTAGTTTAACAATGTAATTCCTGTTTGTCTCACTGTGGAAAAAAAATTGGGGCTTTAAGATTTCAATTTAACAATGAGGAATAATCAATCAATCAATTGTGCATCCTAATTTTTGAGTGTCTAGAGTTTTGTTTTTTATAGTTTAGATAATTATTAGCTGAAGAACAATGGAACTACTTCAAACAAGCCATCTTAGGTGTCAAAATGTATTATTCTAATGAGTATTACAAATTTAGAAAGATATGGTATCAATATACTATATCTGTCCTATCCCAATTATCCCAGACCCAACCATTAGATATTAACAGCTGGTGTATGGCAGCTGAACAGTTGTAACCACCATACCATAAAATACATTTATTTTAAGTGTCTATACATGACACTTTCCATTATATAAAAGTATCCAACTGATAACAGTGCTGACTGTAGAAGAGGCACTATTGGTTCTCGGACTTTTATTCCACTTTGGTAAGTTTTTATTCTAGCTTAAAAATATACATTGTGAAAACAAATAATTGTACTGTAGTCCAATGTTCATATTATGGAAGAGTAAGATTATCAATTAATTGTTATATCCCAAATCAGTGCATTCTTCAGCACATTATTTTCAAATTTTGTCAGTAGCATGGACAGAAGACAAACTGCCCCTACCTAACGAGTATTACTGTGACAATCTTTTTTACTCTGTGTTTGTGGATCCGTAAGATTGTACAAAGTGGAGAAAGGCAGGAAGAACAGGAGAAAGTGTGTATAGAATTCAGTGCAACGCTCATGAGCCAGGCTTAAACTTAAAATGCATCTTGGCATCTTGGGGCTCCTTAAGCATATTAAGAGTTCCCTTAAGTGTTCCATTAGTGTTCTTACAGTAATACTCACCGGATAAGATCCACTCCTGTGCACAAGTGGCAGATTGGGACAAAAAGAAATCCTTCCTGCCATTTTGTAAATGGATTGACACATCAAAACAAAACAAAACAGCATATATCCCAAAATCTTTAACTATGTCTTAACTGCTTTGACTCTGTTAGCTTCTTAAGTACTTAATTCAATCTCATACCAACAAAGTATATCATGTGACCTAGGTTTGGATTGATTCATCATCAACCCAAAGTCATGTTTTCCTCCCTTCCTGCTGACATGGGTAAAAAATGGATTTCAGGTGGGAGACAGAAAGAGACTGTCAAAGATGAGAGGGAGTGTCAGTCTTCCAAGATCAATAGGTGAATCAAAACCAATGCTGATGTTTCACTCTTCACTATCCCTCTTTTATGTATTCACCTTCTTCTTTCTCTATCAAGTCTTTCTTCATCTGACGCTGCCAGAAAGCCAAAAAATGCTGACAAACAGTTGTCTGGGCAATTCCAGCATCTTTATTTGCACTACATTGAAGAAAAAAACTGCAACTTCTAGCAACCCTACACCCATTTATAAACACTTTGTCTCTCCCACACTCTGCCAAAGTTCTGCTCCATTGGTGATCAGATCTTTAGTGTTGCTGACCCTGACCTGACAAACACTCAGGACTGTACTGCCACCTCTTCCCCTTCATTAGTTTAGAGTCTTCAAATTTTCGTTTTCCAACTAGCCTTCCCCATGTCCTTGTACACTATGAGCTTACTTGTTTTTGCAGTTTTGCTTTTATGCTTTTTATCGTCTTGATTTTATGCATGGACTATATTATATTATTGGTAGTCTTATTATAAAAAGGCTCTTACCTTTTGTCCTGTGAAAAAACAAATGAAGAAACAGTTCGGGGGAATTTATTGTCACTTGGCCAAAAAGTGATGCACACCTACCTACTGTACAACAGAATGGCATAAATATAGACTCAGGCCATTGTTTCTAGGCTTTCCTTGTCACTACAGTTTGAAAGAATTCATCACCTAAGGTGTGTGTGGGAGACATTAACAATGCTTGATCTGATTTCTTAAGGGAAACAAGCTACATAAGCTACATGTCAGAGCCTCCCCCTCTGGACTATTTAAGCTAATATTGATATTTACAAATGTGCAATAACAGCAAGTCTGCTTTTCAAATTGAAATTGAATTTGCAAAGAGATGAGTGGAACAGGGGTGTCGGCCCAGCACAAATAACTTAACTCTGTCAGTTGCTCTTGGTAAGGCTGAATTCATTTGAATATATTAGAGAGGAGGAGGAGGAGGACTACACTCATACTTGGAATGCCTCCTAATGTCTATGCAATAAAGGGCAGTTATTTTAAAGTCTTGAACATCAATAGTGCAAATATTTTTAAATAAAACTGGTAAGACTTTGCATATTTTAAAAAGACACTGTTTTTCACTGGTGGAAGAAGGTGAAATGCTCACAAGTCTTTGAGCAAGAGTCCAAGTCAAGTCTCAAGTCTCTGAGCAACAGTCTGAGTCAAGTCTCAAGTCAGTCATGGTTATAATGAATGTTGTATCAGCTGCTGCATTCAGCTAGGCTGCTCATAACACTACTTCATTGCTATAAGGGATTCTGTAATGCCGTGTTCAGACCAAACGCGAGTACATTCGCTGCAAGTGTTCACACACAACGCGATGAGGTGAATAAACACAACTTGCCATTACTACAACTGTATGAAACCAAAGTAAACATTTTGCGGTGATTAAATAGCAATAAACGGATTAAACTGATGCCGAAATAACCACAACATGATGCAGATTTGTTAAACATTTGAATTCATGCTTTGTCAGGTCTGTCAGCAAGACAGCAGGACAACAACTTATAAAAACTACATATAGCCCCTTTAATAATAAGTAAAAATACAAAAGTATTAGCATCAAAATACTAAATGCACCAAAAGTAAAATAACTCATTAAGAAAAACACATTTCAGAATCATGCATATTATATAATTCAATTAACATTAATTATGCATGTGTTTATCAATTTAATGTTCCAGCAGTTAGGACTAATAAATTACTTCATATACTGCTTCATAGCTTGTGAATTTCTCCCTGCGGATCAGTCCCATATACATTATTGTGTTACGTTACGTGTTTGGTAGACCCAGGAGTGGACACAGAACACAATAGTTAAGGTAAACGTTAGTCTTTATTAACAAACGAGGTGATGGTGCGGTGGTGGGGGTGATGAGAGCAGGTGGCAGGCAGGCTTGAGATGGTGAGGTCCAGCTGTAGTGGTTGGTAGTGAGTGTTGAGGAAACAGGCTTAAGCACAGGAATCCACAAGAAAAAGAACATGAAAGACCAGTGCTGGGAAGTAAGTAATTACCTGTAATTTAGTTACATAATTTAATTACAAAATAAAATGTAACTGTAATCCCCTACAGTTACTAGGAAAAAATGTGAAATTAAATTACAGTTATGAAAATGTTAATGATTACATTAATGTTGATACATCTGAAAATTTATGTAAAAAGCTCTGCTATATGTTGAATAATATTAATTTTGTTGCTTTGCGGGTTTTTCATGTCTTCCATTTCCAGCCACAGCCGTTTAGTAAAGTTTGATGTTGTTCTGATGCTTTTAATTTTGCAGCGCCACCCGTCTGCCAGTTAAACTGCCTCTCAAGCTGTCTCTTAAAAATGTAATCAAACAGCAATGAAATGTAGTAAGTAACTATTACAATTACTTTGATAAATTAATTGAAATAGTTAACACTACTAATGTAATAATAACCTATTACATTTAGAAAGTAACCTTCACACTGTGAATAAACCACAATACGCTAGAGATAGTTGTAAAACAGGCAGAGGAAAACCACTAGAAGCAAACTGGCCGAAGGTAACGTGAGGTAAGGTACTATCTGCTCTACCATGGAAGCTAACCGATGCCCCAAAACCAGGGGTATTTGACCAGGCAGTTGATGAGCTGGTTGGAAACAGGTGAGTAGTTCACCCATGTGCTCACAGTGAAGCCATGCCCACCCCCCACACACACGCACACACACAACAACAACCTCGTTTCAGGGCCGTCAATTTAAAGCAACGTCAATTAAATATGACGTGTGGCACAGCTGCATGATCTGTCTTGTTTTTTTATACTCTACCGCTATGATCTCTGTCAGATGAGCAGACCAACTGTCGGCATCAACACATAAAGGCTACAGATCATTTCTCCACAATCCAGAACCATGTCTGTCAACATTATGACATGTAGAGACATCTCATAATAAACATTACAGCATATGTTGAAAGCAACAACAGTCACAGATTACAGCATGCATTACATAAAAATCCAGCAATTCACTCCCAGGCTTTCTGTCTGTGCCTTTTGCCTGTAAACGAGATAATTTCAGCCTTCAGCTCGATGAAGGTGAACGCTTCATCCTCATTCCTTGCTAGACACGACACAGTAAAATTGATCTCAAATGTAGCCTACAGCCCCAAATACACCTGTCTGTCAGGACTATATTTTTGGAATGACATGTGCAGAGTACATAATGGGCACTATTATTACTATATGACAACATAAAACACAGCAGGTTAGTGCTGAATGCAGAGGATGCTCTGGTTGAAATTACAGTCTAACAATGTTTGCACTCGTCAGGTCACGATTGTAGCAGTTGAATTAATGTGATCGGCTCTGACATTATCTGAATCCGCATGTACACATAAACCATCCACATACCATGTCAACTAATTATTTTCTCCGATTTAGAGAACTTCCCAGCATTGACATTTTACTCCACCTCTGCCTGTCCCTGTAGCTCTCCAGGTGATTTCTTTATTGTGTTGTACTGATGTATGAGTGTTTTCTTTAACAATTTACTTTAATGAATAGAGTGGCTGCTGTCAGTATTTTTAAACATTGCCATGTGCACACTAATGTCACAGCAAATATCATGGGACATTTAAGCAGTGAAACTAAAAACTGTTGCAATAAACTTTACAGGACAGGACAGAGGAAACATAATTTATCTTTTAGCTTCTGAAATAATTCAGATGCCCTGATTGAGCCCAGGATTAATCAGGAGGATGGCTGCTTTACTCCAAACAGTTTCAGTGTATGAGCCTGGTCTGTGTGTGACTTCTTTTGGATGTGTAGAAGAACACAGAATATTCAAAAACATTAGATCCTGACTGATCCTGTCGGTGTGTTGGGAGCATAGACTGTATATAAGAAATGAACGTAGTCATCGCGACATCACCTGTTGGTTTGTGGACTGCCGTTTTGAAGCCTCGAGTTTGGTCGAAAGGGCACCGCCATGTTGAGTTTTTGCAACCAGTAAGTGCCCGGAAGTTTTTTTTCTTTTTGTTTTTTTCACTTTATGGAAATGCCTGGAAGTGACGATACGGCGGAGCTAACGGCCGTCTGCGGAACTACCTAGCTAGCTTAGCTAGTGCAACTGTAACTCACGTTAACTGTCATTTTAACTGGGCTGATAACTTTGTCTAGAGAACAACAGTCTTAAAACTAAATGTTCTCACCAGAGAAAGTGAACAGCCGACTCCTAATAAACTTTTTCAATGGCGCTGGTTCAGTTTACACAGCCTCGAGGGTACGAGTCGGCTCTAGCTTGATTGACAGGTTGCCATGGTAATGACTTGTCAATCATAGATAATCCCGCCCTAAAACATACTCTGCTTTGTGGTCTATTTTAAATAAATGGGACCATAATTTACGAAATGAACATCATTTTGTATTGAAGAAGACTTGAAACTAGCGACTGAGACCATAAAGTCATCAAGAAAGTTTTTACTGAGGTAATTATTCAGCTGAGAATTAGGGTCATTTTCCCATTATTTCTAATGGAGCCTGACTTCTTTTTACAACCAGAAGAGTTGCCCTCTGCTGGATTTTCAATAGAATGCAGCTTTTAGGGACTTCGCATTCGCTTCATATTGTAGACCGGAAGCTTCCCGCTTGGTTGGGAGATTTAAATAATAAATTAATTCTGCTGTGTGTAAATGTGCAGACCATCTCAATTAATGGGGAGACTTTTCACCCTATTTCACAATGTTCATTTCTTATGACAAGATGGCATCACTAGCCTACATTAAACGTTACAAGAGAAAGAGAAAAGAAAGTGTGATCGCACATTTGATCATCTTAAATACTAACACAACTTGTGAACACAAAAGGAACACTGTAGCTCCCTGCTCCCGCCATGGGTTTTATATTCCTGCTGTGTATCCTGCATTTTTTTATACATTGTGGCTGCCAAGAAGACAAGGATAGATCAGCGTGTCCTCGCTTACCTCCTCCGGCAAGCCTCCTCTCTCCTCTCTCCTTCAGGTGCATTTTAGGAATTGAGATGTCTTTTGAGATGGTGCGTTGAGATCATTTTCTGGGTCACAAGCAGCAGGACAGAAGAGCAAGGAGACATAAAACAGAGAAATGAGAGTCACACAAACAAGCTGAGTGAGAAGCCACAATATTAGTTGAAATTTAGATGATATGATATAATACAAAGTCAAAACAAAGTTATGCATAGTATTAAGTAACAGTATTACATTTAGCTGACATTTTTATCCAAAGGGACTTAGAATTGTTATATATGTCAGAGTAAGCGTCTTGCTCAGGGACACAGTGGTGTCTCACAGTGGATTCAAACCCGGGTCTCTCATGCCAAAGGAATGTGTTTTATCCACTGCTCCATCACCACAGCATGCATGGAATTTATAAATACAGCAGCTGAAAATGTCTTTATTGTAACTTACACAGTGTAAAGTGTGACTAAACCTTACATAGCACTGCAACTGCTGCGTCTTTAAAACCCACTCTGTTCTTGGCTCTTTGCCTAGAAAATTCATTTCCCACTTCCCATCCAGCCGCATAGACTAAGCTCCACCACGCAGAGAACAAGTATTTTCTGTCAAAAAATTGCAACTCCAACTGTAAGCTGAGCACAGACTTCCTCTAGGATCTCCGTGACTGACCAAGGATTTTTGCATCCACTTTGTTGTGACGTCCTACTGCCATGCAGACTCTATCCATCCATCGTCAACCGTTTATCCTGCGTACAGGGTCACGGGAGGCTGGAGCCAATCCCAGCTTACATCGGGCGAAAGGCGGGCTACACCCTGGACAGGTTACCAATCCATCGCAGGGCCACACATAGACAAACAACCACTCACATTCACACATAAGGACAATTTTAGAGACGCCAATGAACCTAGCCTGCATGTCTTTGGATGGTGGGAGGAAGCCGGAGCACCCGGAGAGAACAAATGCGGACATAGGGAGAACATGCAAACTCCACACAGAAAGGCCGGGGCAACCAGGGGTTTGAACTCATGACCTTCTTACTGGCAACAGTGCTAACCACTGCATCACTGCGCCGCCCTTTGCAAGATTAATTTAATTACATTTAAAGTATCTGAATGCATTACATTTGATAGGTAGATTTAGTTTATTAGAATTATTTGTATTTATTTTATTTAAAATATTGAAATTTAATTTATTTAATGAGATTAATTATTAAATTTATTTGAGTTCATGAATTCAATTAATTGAATTGTTTTAGTTCATTTAATTATATTGATTAAATGTATTAGAATCATGTTGTTATTGCATTTCATTCAATGAATTTAATATATTTAATATAATTAAATAAAATTAATTCAACTCCACCAGCATCCACCATCAGCCTCAAAATATGGACACAGTATTTTATACCTTTTTATCCTAATATAATGTTTGAAAAGGAATGGGCATTTTGCGCACTGGCTCATACATTTGTATTAAAAATGCAACATCTGAATTAATTATTCTGTATCTCATCATCCGAAAAGCCAAAGGTAAAGCAGATGTGGCATAATACTGCCCTCAAGTGCTCCCTGTGTGCTCTTTTTACTGAGACTGTAAGTTGTAAATACGACTGATTGTGGATTCGAGTGCCTCTCGTGTTGAATAAAAATGAAATACTGGAACTTGGGTACTGGGTGCTTTTGTGCTTATAAATTAAGTGATGGAGAAACTGTGCTAAAGCAAGTGTTTGCAGAAAACATATTGTGGCAAATTCATCATTATCACATCACTATTTTGATCACGCTACAATATATTTACATTTTCTGAACTATGTCTCCCATCAATGATAAATATATGCTGGTGTGGTTGGGTATGTTGTTCCAAATCAAGGTCCAAAATGTCCAAATTCCAAAAAAAAAAGCACATCTGCTATTTTGAGACGACTCTACCTCAGATTTAGGTAGCATAAATACCTGGACTGATCTTTAAATAACAAGGTTCGCCAAAGTAAACAGTGGAAATTATTTGATTCCGTTTCTATTGTAGCGTTAAGACTGCCATACTAGATTAATGATTTGCATTCTGTTGAACCAACTATGTGTACATTCAAACACAGCATCGGTTTGAATGTAGTGTGGAATATCAGGGAAGCTACATCCAAGTTCGACAAGAAAAAGATGGATCCCTTTTTATCCCTAGTTAACTTATCACAAAATTGGAAACAGCTAGCTGTTTTTACTATTTATGAGCATATGTATGTGTGAATATTATGTGTGTGTGTGTGTGTGTGTGTGTGTGTGTGTGTGTGTGTGTGTGTGTGTGTGTGTGTGTGTGTGTGTGTGTATTGATGGGGGGCCACTGGCACTTTTTTTCCACTTCAAGCACTGGTTCCACTGGCCTAACTTCCAAAACATCTCATTGCAAAAAGGGCTTCTTTCATTATTCTTTATGAAAAGCTGAAGTATGACATTAGGGAATTTTTTTTGTTTATATACAAATGTATATTTGCATTTTTGTATTGTTGCCAGTGCTACATGAGAATTGATTACATTTCCTAGTTTGCTGCTAATGTATGGCCAAGGTAACCACAAGGACGACACTTGGGAAACAATGAAAAAAATATATTTTTATTCATATCTGAATACCTTGAGTTATATGTACCACATCCATGTCAACAATGTACTATGTTTTTGTAAGTCCAGTACAAAGCGGTCATCAATATGAATGTACCAATGTAAACTTGTTTCTCTTGCCGTGTTACCAAAATCTTGTGCTACTTCACGACTTAACCACTGATGGATTTTATCTGCAAACACAATCAGTAAACACATACCTAGCCTCTATAGTGCTGTGTTAACATTTATAAACATTTTCGTCTGACCTCCCTACATTTTCCCCACATCATTAATTTCTTCTTGTGGTTGTATATTTCATTGTTTTTCTGGCAGAACTGATAGTAGCACCCTGTTTTTTTCTCATTTCCTTTTCATGTCCACTAAATTTGCATTTCAGAGACAGCATACATCTTATCTCATAGATCTGTTCTAATATTGCACCTTTTCTCTTTCACCTAAAAGAGGAAATTAAATCCTTTGTTTGCCTTTAGGGTCTGTGTGTTTGCACCAACAGTATATATAGATATACTATTTTTTTTATATAATTGGATGTGGGAATAGTATCTATTAGATTTAGTCCTGCTAAAGCTACACATATAGTTCAAAGGGAAATTGATAAGAATAATGAATACATATACATTTAAGTAAATTTGTGCAAAAAAGTCTCCAAAATAAGTGAAGTAGATTAACAAGCTATGTATGATATGTGAACTCTAAATTAAACACAGCGACACCTTCTCACACAGATGGTTTATCACGAAGCAGTGGCATCATAATCCAATGAATGGATTATAGTGATTAAGTTCCAATTGTGGAGCTAAAAACAGACTGCACCGGATTCCTCTAGACAAAAGTGTGTACTCCTGTGAGGCGGATCAAAATCCGTGCCCCAGTTTAGGATTCTTATCAAATTAAGACAACCCTCACCACATCGAGTTTCACTTACCGCTCCAAGAGCTCCTCAGTTTCCAGAAGAGTCGTTTTTTTATCTTTTGATCTTGTCAACAGTTCACACATGACCTGCACTGGCCTGAACCTCTGTCAACATAAGCCTTGCCTCTCCTGATCAACAGTGTTGTTTTTGACAGACAGACGGGTCTCCAAGAACCATGGTTGCTGAAGCTGAGATGAATCTGCCAGTGTTGCACCATGACTCATAGATGCTATGGTTGGTCCAGAAGGAAACCCTGCAATCTTGCTCCTGTCATGAAAAGTGACAGACCCCTTTGTTCAAGGGCAATGAGACTACCAAAACTCCTGTCTGTGCCAACAACTTCAACTCTATCTTTGGGACACGGGGGGCCACGTGTGCTATGAGCTGTCGGTTTGATGGTGCCCTGGGCACTCTGCGGGGCCCCGGGATCCACTTGCTTTGCACAGAGTTGTCACTCTGTCAGAAAAATGTACCGCAAAGTTTCATGAATGGTGCCTTCTGCGATATTACCATGTTTTTCATCAGACACGGTTCATCTCACGCAGTTTTAGGACCATGTTCAGTGGAATGCATGGGTTATGGGTGGTGTCAAAGGTCCTATCTTTGTAGCTTATCTCGATCTGTGAGCATTGACTGAACAATGTCTTCTACGTGACTTATTACGTAACTACACAATTTCTTCATCATTGCTTACTGAATATGACATCCTTAATAAACTAAGATTTTCGGGTCAACTATAGCTTCAGAGTGAAATCGACTGGAAAAACCATAAACAGGTGGATGGGGTAAAGTAAAAGAAAATAATCGGGGAGAGAAAGAGAGAGGCATAAAAAAGCCATATAGGAAAATGTTCCAACCTCTTGGTGCTGCAGTGTGCACCGTCAGATTCTTCACCCTGGGACTGTGGAGCACTTAACTCCGTGCTGTCGTGATTTCTCCAATTACGGGTGACAGCTTCCAATCCGCGTGGGAGGTGGATCACCTCTGGAAGTGCCAGGCAGAATACGAAGCGCACCACAACATTAATAATTCACCAGGGGTACATTCATATTCAGTCTAAGCGCTGCAGTTTGGGGCCCATTAGTGATAAAGCCAAGCAGACGCTCCCTTATACCTTTCAGCTTGATGTTCAATCGCAGGTTTAAAGCCCACGTTTGATTTTTATGAGTTGAAATGCTTTTATTTCATTGCCTTGCACTGCGGAAACCATGGGAACAAACTTCATGAGTGTTCTTAAGATTACAGATTAGTGAGATACTCTGAGGTACTCCCAGGAAGTTTGCTATAGTGTTGGTTGCTGCTAAGGAACACCCTGCAACAACTCATCAGTACACATTGTTCTTAATTATTTCCAAGCAGTTGAGTGTAAAGACGTGTAGAATAAGTGACAAGAAGTAAAGAAGTTTGAAAGGCTCACTGAAGCGAATCAGCCGTTGGTACTGATGACTGCTAGCATCCATGCCAGACGGCAGCAGTGCTCAGCAAGCACATGGTGTACCCAACCAACTGCCTGGGCTCAGCAGGCTACAGCACACACAGCTTTCCATGAAAAAAACAACACACCTCTCCTGCAGAGGAGCAAAATAAAATGGGCTGAAACAATACAGAGTCGGCATGAAAAATGGATTGCATGTGGGAGCTCGGGAGGGAAAAGCTGGAATGGAGGTCACAGCAAAGCAATGAGCCTCAGTCTAGACAAGTTTTTAAACAGCTCCGAATTGTAAGTCTAAATTATAGTAACAACACTTGTGAAGTTGACTTTTAGGAGGATGTACTGCACACCTGGGAGTTAAACTGGGATTTAAGGGAGCCTTTATTCACGTAGATTGGCAGGTTTGTGAATGCACGTGGGTGGTGGCAGCAATTATAGGACGTATTGTGTTTTATAAATAGTATATGAGAAGTCATTAATGATCTCCACAGGAAGTATGTATGGGAGCCGTATTCTAGCGCATTACATGCAAGAATAATAGGTCACAATGTATCATTCATATTCCAATGTTTCAAAGTACAATAGTAACTTTTTTTTATCCCTTTGAAATACCTCAATATGTTTACAGCTATGCGACAGCTTTAAGCTCCCTAATTCTTTTTTTGTGTTTAGCAGAAGTTTAGTTCTGTCAGGTGCTACCATTGGTTATAATAGCATCTCAATGCTTACATCCGTGTTAATTTGTAAAAAAAAAAAAAAAAAACCCAAAAGGATAGAGAATAAAGAAAAATATAGAGAATAAATAAAATCTTGCAATTATAAGCCCTTTTCAGAGCAGCCATTTGAATTGCTATTGCAGGAAAAGCAAAGGTGTTCCTAAAAACATTTGTGATGGCTCTGTTCTATCTAAGTGTCTCAGTAAGATGTGACAGTGAGCCAGCATGCACAACACCAGGACCCTGAAAGTGAAGCAGCTATTCATTTTTTTATTTATTATAGTTATATTATTACCATGATATATCAAAAATTTCTGTGGAATAGGTGTATGGTTCCTGCATATCGTCTAAAACTATCGTCTGAAAGATTAAATTTGAAAACAACCTATACAACCACTGGGTTACTACAGATCCTGTAAAGTGTATTGTGTAGTGTTTTGTGTGCTAGCTAGTTAGCTAGCTTGCTTGCTGTTCACCTGTTGAAATATTATGTTGTATTTCTGGTAACATCATTTGCAGCTCAGTTCTGGAAAACAAGAATTGTTCTTCTTATTAACCTCTGTGTCTGGGAAGTGACCACAGGACTCCAATGCGATTAGGCCTCCGGCAGTGGAACTACCTAAGAAGATAATAAACAGATAATCTTGATAGTTACTAGCAATTACTGTAAGGGAAAGCTAGCAAGCTTTGTAGCAAGCTTTGCAAGCTTTGTAAAGTGTTACACACTTTACTTACTGTCTTTGATAAATAACAAAACTTTTTAGATGTGTTTATATGATAAATAAATGTAATATTATCATTAAAACACATTTCAAACTTCTCATCTCATAACCGGCCCCCGGTGTTATTGTGAAAATGGTACGGTCGAAACATTTGGCCATTCAAATGTCCATAGTATCTCGTGGCCTCAAGATACTATCTCGTGGCCTCAAGATAGTATCTCGTGGCCTCAAGATACTATCTCGTGGCCTCAAGATAAGTGTATATAAAAGGAGAATGCATAATGGAGCTGCTTTTCTCCCCAAAGCAGAGAGTGCACAGTGCCTGCTCCCACTACCACCTACTTAAAGCACTCCTTGGGTAATAACTATGGATAGAGACTATTTGATTTACTTTTATTTTAACTTCCAGATGAGTTATGCTATGGCAATGTCAACGCCAACAGGGCGATCACAGCACCCTCTGCTATTGCCATATATAGTATATAGTATAACTCACCCTAAGTTTGAATAAAAGTAAATCAAATAAGCTAGTCAGTTATTCGTTTATTATTTTTTATACATTTGTAATCATTTCAAACAAACTTCTTTCACATAGTCATTATGGGGTATTGTTTGTAAAATTTTGAGGAAAATAACGAATTCCATAAAATAAAATAATCCATTTTGGAATAAGGCTGTAACATAACAAAATGTGGAAAAAGTAAAGCGCAGTGAATACTTTCCGGATGATGCACTGTATAGGCTAATATGTAATTGCAAATGTAGCAGGTGTAGCCCAGAGATAGCTGCCTCATCAAATTCCAATACTGGAGAGAGTTTGCTGCAACAGTTCTTTATTTGACCACCTACATACACATAGCCTACCTTTGCAAACATAAATCTCTCACTGCTGGCTCAGCGTCTGATATCCCTGCTATTTACAGTTAAATAATTGTAACCAGGTGATATAAGAAAAAGGTAGGTAGGTAGGTAGGTTTATTGTCACAATATAACAAGTTATAGTGTGAAATTGAGCCTTGTAAGTCCCTTCTGCTACATAGCATACAGTATACATTAATGAAGAAGCAATAATGAAAATAGTAAACAGAAATAAACTATCATCACTGGAGCAGTGCTGAGGATGAATTAGAGTTTAAGAGTCTGATAGCTTGGGTGAAAAAGCTCCTCTGCAGTGTGGTGGTGTGGCAGCTGAAACTTCTATATCTCTTCCCAGCATTCAGCAGGGTGAACAGGCTGTGGCTGGGTGGGTACTGTCCTTTAGTATCCTTTGGGTTCTGCGTGAGGCACTTCACCTCACCGATATCACTGATGCTCGGGAGATGGGTACCAATGATCTTCTGAGCATTTTTAATCACCCGCTGTAAAGCCCTCCGGTGCTGGGCGTGCACATCCCATGCCAGTTTATGGTGTTTCCAGTCAGGATGCTTTCTATTGCTCCTCTGTAAAAGCTGACAAGATCTTGGCGTGGGAATTTAGCCTTCTTAAGCTTCCTCAAGAAATATAGTTGTTTCTGAGCTTTCTTCACCAGCGTGGGGATGTGACATGAACATGTCAGGTTCTCTGTGATGCTGATTCCCAGGAACTTGAAACTATTCACCTGCTCCACCTCAGCACCACTAATGTAGACAGGAGTGTGTGTCTTTATATCCTTTTTCCTAAAATCAACGATTTTGAAAGAATTAACAAACGATCTTGAAAAACCTTAAATATACAGGACATTTAGGTAATTAAACCTTTGTAAATACAATTGTCTGCTATAAAGGGACTGCTATAAAGGGACTGCTGCAGGTGTTAAATTTAGACAGCAGGGGGCATAGCATTACTGGCTCAAACAGCAGCTGCTTGGAGAGGTCAAGGGGCAGGGGAAAATACAGGAAGTAAACAACGCTATTTTGCCTGGAATAGCTTCTGCTGTCATTGGCGAGAACATAATGTATAGTTATGTTATTGTTATGTTCTTGCAAGTTATTATGCACAATATACCAATGCGTTAGTTTAGTGGTGTAAGATGTCGGCCAAAGTCCACCTTTTGTGTAATTGTTGCGTTTAAGATTGCCGATACTTGGAGTGAAACCTACATGTGGGCTACCAGAGCTCGTTTTCCGTGAGTTGGGTATGAAACGGAAGAAAACTTATTTATTATGTATAATTACGTGTTTATCTGTGTATGAACACAGTCTAGGCAGTCTAGATAATGTTTTTCTATCCTCTGTTACCAGTGTTGGGCAAGTTACTTCCAAAATGTAACACATTATTAGATTACTGTCATTTGAGAGTAATTAGTTATATTACTGTCTCTGAATTGTAATGCTTTACACTACTTTTGTGTTATTTTTGAGTTACTTTCACTGCTCTTTAATGGGCGCATTATTCTGACAGTAAGATGTGCTGCTTAGGGGGTTTGATGTGCAGAGTTATATCCGCGAGATCGGGTGGTTCTTTGTCATAAAAATTAATCTTCTGATTAATAGCGAGGTGGGGTGGGGTGGGGCTGGATGGGTGAAATAGGATGAATCTCTCCCCATTAAGAAAGACGCTGTGCACATTTACGCACGAGGTACAGCAGCGTTACGTCATTGATTATTTGAATCTCCCGACACTCCGACAGGATCGGTCAGGGTGAACTGACAGCAGCCTCTCTAATCACGAAAGTCATTAATTAAAGCACAAACACACAGCCTATAGAAATCTATTTATACATGATCCATCAGGGAGCTATCTTCTTGTTAAGAGGAGCGAGCTTCCCAGTAGCTCCGGACTACAATCTCAATCATCGGATTCCAGCAACAAGAAATAACGTTACTCTTTTACTCATGGATTTGTTTTTCTGCTGCTGAAATGTTTCTCAGTGTTTGTGAATTTTTTAAAAAAAACACCACTTAATTTCGTGTTTAAAGTGTGCTGTAACGCTGCGTTACTGAGATTGTAACGGGTATAATATTACAGATTTTTTTTAAAGTAATGCCTTATATTACTGCGTTACAGCAAAAGCAATACATTACTGTAATTGCGTCATTCCCAACACTGTTAATAAAGGTGCCATACCACTGCCGTATGTTACTGCTATTGTGCTGTATTTGGGCTGCATTTTTGTTGTATTTAGCCTACTAATTTCTGCATTATTGGCCGTGTATGCGGGAGTAGCCTAGTAGCTACTGAGTTTCTGTTTTTTTCTTCAGTGGAAAAATAAATGTATTTTGCTTTAGGCTATTTTACTAAAATGACCGCTTTGCCTCACGAGTCATCGACCGTCGCTGCGCACCGGACTAGTAACACAACCTGTACCAGAGAGGAACAGAGCGGCTGGTGCACTGCGGACTGTCGTTGTCCGCGGGGGTGGTGATGGCGCAATGGTTAAGACGCCTGCCTTTGGTGTGAGAAACCCAGGTTCAATCCCCCACTGTGACCAACCCACCATTGTTTCCCTCAGCAAGACACTTAACCCCTAGTTGCTCCAGAGGCGTGCGACATGTATAGCAATTGTAAGTCGCTTTGGATAAAAGCGTCAGCTAAATGAATAAATGCAAATGTAATGATCACTCTCTTTGGCAGGATAAAGTCACAGACTCCTGAGCTTTTTTAATCATCCCAACAGTGACTCCTGATTGTTAAACTGTATATTTTTCTAAACTTTGACATGGCAAAGTTCAGGGTGTGTTAAATACTTAGCCTACTAATCTGTCATATGATCATGACAAGGACACATGAAACAAATAACGGAACTTGTTTTAAAGAATGCTCGAGTGAATTTACTTTCTACCTTGTTTCAGCATAAGCCAAGGAATGGTAGGCCAATGTGACACGATGTCACGGACCTACTATGCTATTGAAAACTGTTTTAACAGGCATGTAGCTTTGCTCACATTTTCAATAATTACGTTTGCACGTAATCGCCTACGTGACTAGAAATAGCCGTGAAAACGCCTATCATCTATTGTAGCATATTTCAGCACCATGGACAGAGAGCGGAAGTCTAATGATCATTACAAATGAGTAATTTGTTTATTTAACTTCACAGAAAAGAAAGAAATTTATTGAATTACACGCTTATTTCTAGTTATTGTTTCCTGCTAAGTGATGGCTGGAGCCCACCGAGTGAAAGCCAAGATCATTTTCACCGGAGACATTTTATCTTATAGGCTAAGTCCAACGTCGGGCATATAGCAAAGAGCAAAATGAGAATTAGAGAACATTAGCAGTACCCTACAACCAAACCTGAAATTCAAATAGTATTTCCCTGATTATCGAAATGTTTGCATCTGCACAGCTTATTGATATCTGGCACAAGCGCACCGGCTAAAGCTCTCTTGCATAACCAGACGCACACTGTGCTTTTTGTGCGTCTGACTCTTGCTGCAAATAAACATACATAGCTGCATAAACAGGCCCAGTGCTAAATGTGAAATTATCAGGCATGGTTTATACTATTATTATAGCCGTTTTTCAGTTTTCACCTGACCTTTATTTTCTCTGTGAGATGAAAGAATTTAGAAAATTGTGCGGCGCTGCGGAGAGCCTCTAGCTGCAGTAGCACTGCAGCCATTCATTTCTATTTTTCTGTATCATCATGGATCATGCCTAAAATCAGGTGGTGTGGCTTAATCCAGCCAGAGGGAATGATCATCGACCGTTGCAGCGCGCTGGAGTGCCAGTGACAGAATGTCGCTGAGCAGCCGGTCACTGCGGACTGTCGGCGATCTCTCTCTTTGGCTGGATAAAGCCACAGACTCCTGATTTTAAGCATGATTCATGATATGAGCGCATGGACTGGTTGATCCAGGATGTTAATAAGCAGGTCTCTGTAAAGATTTGAGCACAGCAGTCTCCGATTTTCGTTTCTTGGCCAACCTGAGTGCCATTTTGTCCAGACCAGAGGTTTAGGAGCAGCCTTAGGTCCAAGCTGGGCCAAAATAGCTCTCATCCCGCTCTCTTTCCTCTCCTCTGGCCAATCACAGCTACAGCTGTTGGCCTGTTATTGCCATAGCATAACTCACCAGTAAGTATTTACAAAAGTAAATCAAATAGTCTCTATCCATAGTTATCACTCAAGGAGTGCTTTAGCTAGGTCGTAGCTGGAGCAGGCACTGTGCACTCTCTGCTTTGGGGAGAAAAGCTGCTCCTTTGTTCAGGCTCCTTTTATATACTTATCTTGAGGCCACGAGATACTATCTTGAGGCCACGAGATACTATCTTGAGGCCACGAGATACTATCTTGTGGCCACGAGATACTATCTTGAGGCCACGAGATAGTTATATTAATTTTTTTTTACAAAGTGGGACTAGGGGGGCTCCGTAGATAGCCTATGTGGAAGAGTGTGCAGAAAATTTTGAACATGAGCATAAACCTGCTAAACACACAATCTAAAGTGCAGGAGTTGGAATTAAAATGAATTGAAATTATTTAAATCATTGAGTGAGTAAAGATGCCACAGTCATATTTAAAGAGGTTCCTTCCCCAAACAAAGACAAAGACTTGAGAAAATATTTGAATGCACATTTACTGTGTATTCAAATATCAATATATTATAATACTTTTTTAAGTTCTGTGTGTGCAGCATGAAGGAACTACGAACTTTTGTTTCATTATACAGCAGTCTTGTGTTGTATAATGACAAATAAGCAACCTTGTAAAAGTAACTACAGGACAAAAGATATCTGTGTCTAATAGATATAATTGTATGATTTAATGCTTTGCAGGAATTTCTTAAATGTTTGTTTTAAGTTAAAAGGAGGAACATAACTGTCACGGTTTAATTTGAAAGTTTTTTTAAAAAAATGTAATGACCTTTTGTGCTTTACAGTCATATTAAGTAATTGAATATATATGTGAGAATGGCCTGGATGAGTCTATAACACTGAATTTGGAAATGATTGTTAGGGACTCCATCTGTGTCACTACAAGGCTAATGGCCAAGAGCTTCTTTGAAATTGCCCGTGTTTGTATTAGAACTAAGGGTGGGTTGGTCGAGGCGGTGTTGGATTGGGTGTCGATGAGGGGACCAGTTTGGAAAGTGTTGTCCTCCTGTCCAAAATTCCTAACGGCGGGCCTGATCATAAGGAATGGCTGTCATTAGGGTTTTGTATCAGTATGGTGCAATACCAATATTGCTTAATGGAGTTAAGCAAGTTAATTTAGGTATTTTTCAACCTGGACCTTGTTTTCCCATGTTTTTGTATCCATGGGACTTTTTTTCTTAAAAAATTGGTCCAGTATTGAGCTAGCATGCTATAGTGGGCAGCAGCGAAACAACATAATCCTTGCATGCCACTGACAGACGAAGGGTGACCAGACGTCCCAAAAAATCCGGGACAGTCCCGAATTACAAGCAGTTGTCCCGACCCCTTTCCGGTTTGTCCCGAAAATTAGACCTAACATTTTTGATTATAGCCTAATTAATCATTAAATACTGATCGTGTAGTTCTCTTGATCCAGCAGGGGTTGCAGGTTATCTGTACATTGTGTCAACAATGTTTTTACAGCCACAAAGTAACACTCGTCGTGCTTCTTGTGGTTCGTGGAAGTTACAGTCGTGAGGAAAGTGTAGCTTCAGGCAGCCACAGCGTGGCGTAGAGATGTGACACTGCACTGATGACATGAATAAAATAAATATAAAAATTAGGTAAAAGATCATGTCTTACCTACACATCCACAGTTGTGTTTTTCCTAATAACAGACAGGTGACTTCATGAACAAAAATAGTTAGTTTGTGATTTGATTTTTAATGTTAATGTTAATGTTCATCCCCCAGTTAGTCAGATGGACACCAAAACATGGGAAAATGGGGTCCAGGTTGAAAAATAACCAAGTAACTCTGTAAAAACAATGCTCTTATCAACACTTCAAATCTGTTGTATATAAAAGGACATGTTGTGAAATGAATCCACAGTGAATGTTAGCTAGTGTTAGCTAGGGGGCTGAGATGGTTGCAAGGGGTGACAAAGGAGTGGATTTTCAATCCTGTCCCATCCCACTCCCACAAAAATACTCCTGTCCCGTCCCAATCCCATGACAGTCCTGTGGAGGTGCACGAGCTCTGGCATCAAGGCTCTGGCGCAAATCAGTCATGTGTTAGGAAAGAAAAGAAAATGTTTTTGACGAGCTACTAACAAACGTGAGCTTGTCAACTCTGAATGCGCAAGTGTCTGGAGTTCTCAAGGCCAGAGATAAGGACAAGTTGGCAAAGCACAAGTTGGCAGAGGCTGAGAGCAGTGGTGCTAAGGTTAGCGCAACAAGGGGATCGACGTGCAAGTCGATCGCCCTATGGCGAGCGCTAATGAAACAGCGGAACTGGAAGACCCGTCTGCAGTTTTCTGGTCAGTTAACATTACAACAGCAGTGGACACAGTTTTGTAGACAGTTGTGTAAGACGAGGGCCGTGTCTGTGTGCCGGCGTTTCGCCATTGTTGTAGGGTAACGATATGTGAATGGAAACGTGCGTTGTTAGCGTTAATGTGCGTTAACATTAACGTGCCAACGCACATTAAACTTACATCACACAGTCCACATAGCACAGTCTGAAGCACCCCATTTTTATGGCTTGCTCTTGTATTAGGTCATTAGTGTTACCTACGTTACACATGTTATTTGCATTGACTGTATTTTCATTCACATGCTTTGGGAACGATGCTTTTAAGTAACCTGGCATTAGCATTTAGAGAAGGCAAATTAAACCATAATTGTTTGTCACTTAGAAATTAGTAATCATCAGTGGGTGACTAGACATGTATGGAAAATGTTGAATATACTGTAACCAAATAAAAAATACCAAATCACTGTGTTAAAATATCTGAAAGCAAGTTTCTATACTAAATACAAAAGTGACTGCCCAGAAGCTTATTGGTATTTTAATTCTAACCAGTCAGTAACTGGTACCAACTTAAGAGGGCAAAAGTGTAAGCAATGTTCTTAGTGCAAAAGTGTAAGCAATGTGTTTGCCGCCCAGTCCTGCAGCTCACTTTTAATTACAGAGCAAATGTGAGGAATTAAACACGATATATTCTCATCCACATCACACTCAAGGTGCATTTTAACAACATACGAGTGCCTCGAAAGTGTGTTCTGGAGCAGCGTGTGAATCCCTAGGCCAATAAACCACAAAGCTCCCTCACAACTGTCTTTCATGACACAAGCTCATAGCTACTTTTTTTCTGAGACACTGCAGAACAAACAACCGCTGTGATACCCTCATTCATCAGACCAGAGAAAGACAACATTTGAGCACCCCTGAGTCACAGATAAGTGAATTTTGAAACCTTGTTTTGCTGTGAACAAACAGAATAAGTCATCCAATCTGCTCTAGTTTCATCTCAATGGAATCGTAGTAGTTTTTATGACAAATGCAACTCCACATTGGGAATATGAACACAGTTTGACTGGGAAAGAGGAAGCTTTCACACCAGTTGCTAAATTACATTTTTACAGTATACAAGTTCCTCTTTGAACCTGCAGAGTATTTTTCTTGAAAAAATCTTATTCAAAATATGTCAACATTTAAGGTTGTTGATTTGGACCAGACATAAATCTTAAGGGCCTGTGTCCACCAAAGCGTTTTTTCTGACACCAGCATCTTTTTCCAATTCATTGCAATGGGAGCGCAGTGTTTTTGCAAGCTGGTAAAAACGGCAGCAGCATGAAGAGACGCTGAGCGTCTTTTTTGCGCTGGGCGTTTTTTTTCCGGTCGGCAAGAGTTGAAAAACGCTCAACTTTGGAAAAAACACTGCGCTTTACTGTCAATTTTTACCCAGCTGTCCAATCATAGTAGAGGAGGGGGTGGGACAAATACCACACCGTAGCAACAGTTACTATCTTGGAACCGGGCTTCATCCAACCTCAGTTCTTGGACCAAACAGTGGTACTCACCAAGATGTTTCCTCACCCACAAAATCTCATGAATCCGCATATGGTGAGTCCGTCGTCTCTCTCTCTGCTTCAGCCTGCTCTTCATACAGAGTAAGGGCCAGAGCAAATACTCTACTCTATGTTGTGCTGTGCTGTGGGGACTGTGTGATGTAATTTTTACATCCAGTAAAGTTAGGTAGAACTATTTGCAACCACAGATTGTATGTATCATAACAACCAAAGCAGTCGGAAAAACTATTTGCAACCACGGATTGTATGTATCACAGCAACCAAAGCAGTCGGAAGAAACCCTGCGCCTCATTCTGCTGGGCGGAAGAGCAGAGGGCGTTTTCAGCTAGCAAAAGACGCTTTGTTGGACACAGGTCCTAAGACTATTAACTCATTAGTATTCATGGTGCCCAGAGGATGAAGCCTTCACACTTTCATGAACTGTATCTTGGTGAACAATCAACTTTTACATTACATTTACTCCTTTAGCTGAAGCTTTTATCCAAAGTGACTTTGCTCTGGGAATTAAACCCGGGTCTCCCAAACCAAAGGCATGTGTCTTATCCACTGCATGCTAACATGCTAAACGTAGATGGTAAACTCACTGTGAGCGTACATCCAGCTTAACAGAGTAGCTAGCATGAGTGTAATGACTGAGCTAATGACTTTTTCAGTAGCAGGGAAGCTTTCAAGCCCTCGGCCAATTCTCTCAAGTTTTTTCTTGCAGTTAGATTTTACCTATAGTTAGTAACTGACCCGAACAAAAAGAAATTCTAACAATGGGTAAATTTGACAAAAGACTATTTAAAGATGTATACATATATTTCAAAAATACAAATGTACTAAACTAAAAAAAAATTTGGCCACAAACGAGCCCACTGAACAGCAGTGCTCAGTGTTTATTGCACTCATAGTAGGATGGCAGAACTACAGTAGGATGACAACTTGCTCTACGCATGTATGCCAAGCTGTATGTGTAAGTAATTCTTCACATAGTGCATCAAGGTCAGCGATTTTCACCATCATGATGGATGATAGCGTTCCGTCCAAAGCCAAAACATAGGAAGAGCTAAAGCTAAGCCCAGTGGTGACAGTAACAAAGTAGTACTGTCCTTAAGTCCACAAGGTATTTGTACTGAACTAATTATTTTCTTTTCATGCATCTTTCTACTTCTACTTCTCCACATCTCAAAGGGAAATATTGTACTTTTTAATTTATCTGACAGCTTTAGTTAGTAGTTAGGCTACTTTAAAAAATTGACAGAAATTGAATTGGCAAGTATTTTGTTATTAGTCATTTTTATGTGAAAACATTTTAAGGTTCCAGCTTCACAAACATTAAGATTTGCTGCTTTTAGTTGATAATTTGAATGTATTTTTAATCGTTTTGAGGTTTGGACTGACAAAACAAGCATTGTGAAGGTGTCACTTAGGGCCCTGGGTAACTGTAACAACATTTCTCACTATTTTCAGAATTTATTACAATCAATTAATGGAGAAAGTAATCAGCTGATTAATACATAATAAAAATTAATCATTAATTGAAGTTGATACAAAATAGTAATCACTCAGCCAACTACATTAATGCATGAGGAATAACAATCCCATCATATAATACATAACAGTTTATTATTCATCGGGTCTGACGCTTCTACTCGGTGTGTGCACACGCATCCATGTTGCCTGGTAATGAACGTAGTTGCAGCGAGATTACGGAATTTACCTGGAAACAACACATTTTAATTTCTGTTCGGCTTAACGGCTCTGGCATTTAGTGGGAAACAGTGACAGCTATGAACTCAGCACAAAAATTATAGTCCATCAATTGAATAACTTAGGCCTACTTCTCAGCATGAGAAATACAAGGTGTGGCGTGTAAGCATTTGAACTGGCTGAAATGCGTGTGTCTCACAGTGAATGCATGAGGTTTGAGAGCCCTGGTCAGTAGTCTAAACAAGTTGTAGTCGAAACATGACGAACAAATAAGTGATACATTTATGGTGTGGTTTGTTTGTCAATTTATTGTTTTCAGTTTTACTGGCCTGTACAATTGTACATTCATTTATTTCTAATGTCCAAATTTGACTTAATTAGAATTTCTCATTACATTGTTAATTAGAAAAAACAAACAACATAAGAAAGAGTGATTCATTTATTTATCTCTGTGTGCAGCAATTTCATCTTGCACACAAACGTCCATGTGACACACACCATTTCACATCCTCAAGGCAGAAAGTATTGAATAATTTGATATTGATAATCCTGTGGTTGTATTATTTGTATTCTAGTCACTAGTGCCTTACGGCCATAATCACAATGGCTCCTGCATAAAAAATCTGCATTGATTTGGTGCATGATTATATTGTGTGATAACATCTAGACGAATGAGCACCAAAATAAATAGTACACTATCTCCATAACATTTTAAGTTTTGAAAATAAAAGTTAGCAGCGCATTGCATTCAGTTTGCATACTGTGTGAGGCTAAATACTTTTTTTTAAAAGCAACCACACTGAGATGTTTCAGGGCATGTAAAGCTTGTAAAAAGAATCATTACTAAGTTTAAAGGAAAGTGATGACATTCGCCTGTCAGCAGGTGAGTATGAGCTCCATGAAAGCCATATGACCTTTTCATACAAAGACTGCTCTCCACTTAGGAAGAAGTGAAAAGGGTGAAGAAATTGCAAGAGGAAGAAATATATTTCATTTAAAAATTATGAACTCCATATCAATGGTGGCTGCATAGCGACACCTGATTCTTAATAACATGATTTCTTCAAAGGTATTCAGCAAATCGCAGCGCATTTACATTTCAAAAGGAGAAAAATTGCTTTCATTTCACTCACTGAGTATTTCCCCCCCTCTAAAGGTGACTTTTATTTCTGAGTGTTTTTTTAAGAGTTTATCTTTAAGTGGGTTTGTCACCGAGTGATGTCGCATCAGCATATGTTTTGGACTGTCTCTGGAAATGTCCTTGGAATTCAGCGCAAAGCAGAGACACAAATTGGTGGCTTTTACATAAATGAGTATTGGTTTAAACCTTTTTCTGGGAGAGATTCAGAGAGGCATGACTACACATTTCCGCCAGGGCAGCACCATTTTCAGTGTTCCTTTTTAAGATTTCACAGCATTTAAAGTTTCTTTTTAATGAGTTTTTTTTTTTTTTTTTAATAGGCCAGAGTTTGCTTGATCTGGCGGAGCCTATTCAACATTCAAATGTCAATCTTACATCATGCTGCCAGTTCCTGTATACATCGTCACCTTGCATGATTTTTTGACTTCACTACTGATTACACGTTGGCTCCCCATGCTTGTGCCAACTGCCACACTTGAATTCACATCACACTTTCAAACAAGTAGCAACACAGGTTCTGCGCATATCTCCTGCGGTTGCTTGAGGTTGAAGGAGGTGTTAAAAGAAACTAAAAAAAGGAATACATTTAAAAGAGTAATTAATCATCTTAATCACAAGGATGCAATCCTCCACTTTGGTGAAACGCCGTTAGCTGTTCATCAAAGCCATCCATGTAGGTAATAACTTCCTCAGTGCTTTCACACCCTTCCTAAATTTGCATTTAGATCGCAAAATGATCCGAAGCAAGCTCTTCATAATGTCCATTCATCCCTTTCTAAAGCTGCAGCCATGCGGTATGGTATGCTGCTTGGCTGCATAGAGTGATACAACAATAAGTATATAAATGTTGATTGATTTGCACTATTGCTTGTTTCACCTTGTGTAGAATAAGAAGTCCTGTTCTGTGCCTGAATGATGTGCACCATACTGTGTGATACCTGTGTAAATGGCCCCAAGAGAACTCCCAGTGTTTTTATTGTTCTTAATAAATAAATATAATCTGATTTTGACCAATTGAAAGTGCTTAGAGAAGGAACAAACCAGATCAGAGTAAATCTGGAAGAATGCAAGCATGAGTAAACAGGAAGAGTTGGCAAGTGGTTGAGCACAGAGGGGTGAAAGAGCACAATAAAAAACGCTTTTATGAATTAAATAATGACATCTTCACCGTAAAGAAAAGCAAGCAGCTGCTTAGAGGGAGCAGTCAGCAGGGAAATCACCACTTTTAATTTCATCTCCGCCAGTTAAACACATGCGCCTCACTTCCTCTTTTCTCCCATACTCGCACAGACGCACACTGGGGATCCTATGCTGTTCTAGGTCATTAGAGAAGGTCACAGTCATGGGCCTGTGCCAGTTTGAAGATTGTCTGAGATGTTGTGCAATGTGAAAGTAGTATGATATGCTGCCGTTTGTGAACATGCATGCAACTATCAGAATGTGATGGTTTCTTTAGTTCTATATGAGTATTGTGCAGCTTTCTCCACAGGGTAATTTTATAAAGTAGATCAATCGGGTAAGCTGTCTTATCTGCCGTCTCTGTTGAGCATTAGTCTTGATTCTCAAAAAGTGGTCACTATACTATTTACCTAAACTGCAAAAAGAACCAGGTTTTATGAAAAAGGCTTATATTAGAGAACCTGTATAACATAGTTTTTTCTGGTGAATAGCTTTTTTTCTGCTGTGTACGGTAGTGCAATGAGCTGGAAACATAACATGGACATGTTATCACCTTAAAAAGTTCATATGCGAACACATTAGCTTTTTGGAGTTGGGTTTACAGTCATATAACTCTGTTTTGGTTTCCACCAACTCCTAGGGGAAATACAGTATCTGTTTTGTAAAGCTGCTAAATGATCCACCGTGCTCACCAGCTAACCGCTAACTCTGTCTGCCAGCTGGGCAGCTAGCAACAGCTGCTTGGAAACAGCTGCCTTCTGCAGCTGGAAATGACGCTAATGAGAGCGAATCAAAATCAGTAAACTTACAGTTACAGGCTGTAAAACCAAAGCAATTAGCTTAAAGATGAATACATAATCAAATAAATAAAGTACCATGCTGAGGTGAATTACTGAGTCGGGTCATCCTCTCTTGGTTTGTCACTACAAGCAACCCATTGTTTCTATAAAAATATTAATTCATTAGATATGATTATAGAGTATCGATAATCATTATTTTAGTAAAAATATATGTTGTTTGTTGCTGTTAATGCAAATGCTTCTTAGCCTGTAATTCAGGATAACATACAGTACATTTCAACAGCATTAATTCAGTACAACAACAAAAGTACAGAATCCCTCTCTTTACTGGAAATCTTTTAAATGAAAAAATTCTCTGGAAGTTTTGAGTTTCATTGAAAGTAAGAATGCTGGCCATAAAAACAGAAAAGTAGAGGCATATTTGATTGAGAAATGTATTTGTGGCAAAGAGAGAAATTACTTTGCTGTTGTACTGATGGAAATGTACATTATTGTGAGGAAACAACTTATGGCTTCCCCAAGTCAGAATCAGTTGCTGAGCTAAAGTAAGCCAAAGGCGACACCCAGGCACTCTCCAAAACTGTAGCCTAGACTCTGTCTCTCCGCACCTGCTGGCTTGTCGACTGACTGGTGCAGCTGCCTTCATAATGATGCACTGTTATATTTCTTATTTGAACTAGTAACCAATAGACTCTTCACACATGTAAAGAGGGGTGAACAATAACCTTATTTGGACACTTAGTGAATCTCTGTAGATCTAGTAAGGATAAATCACCAGACGCGAAGTATTCTTCAGATTTGGTGTTGGCATTCTATGTGTTCACATGTTGTATATGGGCACTGAATCTCCTTTGCCAGGCTCAATATACAATGCACTGTACTGTAAGTCTTCATCAGTCTCAGAAACCTCTTCATCACTTGAACCTGGCTCACAATACAGTGTTTCCCATTAATTAACAAAACCATGGTGGCGGTTTTCAAAATCATATTACGTGTGTCCATTAAAAGTAATTTAAAAAATCCCAACAACAATAAAATGTTAGAGAAATTACTGAATACTATTTTCTATTATTTGATTTAGCGTTGCAGGAAAAACATTAAATAAATTTGTTGACCCCCGAGAGTGTCCGACGCCCACACACATTAGTCTCTTAAAACCCTATGGGAAACACTGCAATATTTTCTTTAACAATTGTAAAACAATTTACCTTTAGAGCCATTTCAATACAAGTAATTTCACAACCCAACAATGTTTGTTTGCCTGGTCTTTATCAGGGACCAGCCTTTGCTTGGTTGGCCTTGAGCTATATTGAATACTGACTTTTGTATTGATAATACTGTATTTTCAACATGATGGGAAAATAACATAACAACAAGCAATATAACCTTTTCACATGGTATGGGAAATTGTTACTTAATAAATTGCATGAACATTTTACGATAGTTCAGAATTTACATTTAATAGTTGAGTGATCAGATGTGCAAACCAATCTTGGTCCTGTTCAGTCTGAGTCACTGTGGTCCTCAATGTGATTTAGCCACTTCATTTGCATAGGTTAATTTCAAACAGCACCTCAAATTAGGCTTGAAAGGATAATTACTTAATATCCACGCTGCTCTCCTCTTCGCCCCCCTTCTGCCTCACTGCTGTATCTTTTTTCCATCCAGGTTATATAAATGTATCTTCCAACATCTAATTTTTCAGGCATCTGTATTCATGCATAGGCCGATCCAGTCTCTATTTCTTTTCTCTGTCTCTCATCATATTGGTTGGACACATCTTTAATTCACTCCCACTCATGTACTTTAGGGCAAATTGCCTACACAAACCAGATAATTTTCACAATGTACCTGGAGCCATCAACTGCAGTTTGATGGCACAAAGGGCAACTTCATTTCCATTCAGTTCGTGCACATGATTAATGCACACATACGTAAGTCCAGCGGGCATGTTAACTTAGCTGCGGTCAGTGACAGTAATTATCTCTCTCTGAGCAATGGCCATGTAGCATTCAGATACAATTCCTTTTGAGGAGAGTCTACAAATGTGGAATGAAAAGCAAACTCGGAAAGGAAAAAATGAAACAGGAAATACAGTCAGTATTTTTATTGGGAATCCCTATAGCGTCATAGTTCAACGCATAGGGGGAAGCCCTGTGGCGTCAGTTTTTGACAGTAAAGATAGGTATATGATAACACAAAATACTGAGTAAGGTGGTGGGTGGAGTGCCAGAACACAGACTTTGAACCAGGAGAGCAGTGTTCGTGTCCCATGCGAAACAAAAAGTCAGCATTAAATATTTAGGGCCCAAGCACTAAATGTGCGAGCTCCCTATTGGTACTGAAGGAATTACTGGTACCAGCATGAAACATGTCAGGTCCCTATTGAAACAGCCCCTAAACAAACTTTTACCTACGTGTATGAAATTTCTGTGGTACGTGTATCATCTCCTGATGGAAAAAAAAGCCTCTTGGAGCAATGCCCGACACTCAACAGGAACATTTTGGATTTAATGATCATTTTTGCGATTTATACACTTTATATTTTAACTAAATGCCTCCATGGGAATTAGCTCGATCGACTTGATATTTTGGCTGTGCAGCATTGGCATAAAAAAAGTTGTACAGGTATTACCAGTTGACCAGTTTGCCCATAGCGTGTCGTCAAAAATCAATGATTAACCATGAAACAGGTTGTTGTTATAACTTCATTATACATCCTCACATCTGTTCACCCACTGGCAATAAGAAATGACCTTCAACGAAGCAGCCCCTTTGACACAGCAGCGATGTTAAACACTTTACAACGCGGCCGCCTCAATCCGCTACACGCGCGAGGGCCCGCCCATCGCTGCTTACATGTTAACTGACGTATGTAGTTATTTTAACCCAAACCGTGATGTTTTCCTAACCTTGACTGAGTAGTTTTGTTGCCTAAACCTAACCAAACTGCAACGTTTCACAACTTTAATAATGTGCCATTTCAAAATGAAGATGTTTTGAAGCGCTAGCATTTTATTTTGAAAGTCTAACCGGACGTTGCACATTTGTTAGTTGGTAACTTTACCAGACATTGCATACTTGTTGCGAAGAGCTGCTAACTTGACAGCCCAGCCCTAAACATCTACAAATGATGCAAAAGAGGTACCCAAGAGCTAAAAAGTGACAACAAAGGGCTTTGACCAAGCGTCAATGTCTGAGGAGTTGGGAGTGAGAATGTGTTGATACCACATATGCCTAACAACATCACACTGGTGTGTTTGATGCTAACATATACCACAACCCGAAAGTCTGAAGGCTGACCGAAGTTCACTGTGTTGGCAAGAAAATTATTTGAACTTTGAGGATTCTTCAGCAACCTCTGTGCAATGCTGAGCTGACTTTTGACATCTTCCACACAGCCAAAACCCCGACTAGACTTGTGTAACAGTTTTGATGCTTGAGCGAAGGATGCAAGGGCTTAAATAAATGGCAAGCAAGACGAAAGGTCATGACTCTTGAAGTAAAAGGACTTGTGGTATAGAGTACAGTACCTCCCGTTTCTTCTTCTTTTAGAGCACTGAATTGTGTGAGAGGCAGTGTTATTTAAAGATGAAACATTTGTTCTTTGTTTGCTTTAAATCTGTTTTGTCTTGCCTCATCAGAATTTACTCAGGCTTCAGTGCTCCTTACAAGCCTCCCACACCACTTGCCCTGTCCTGTCCTGAACTGGCCTTGCCACAGTTTGAGTTCTGTGCTGAGATATCTAAGAAATGTTCTTTATCATTTAGGTCATTTAGGCCCCAAACCTGTTAACAGTGACAGCAAGTAGCCACAACGAGGGCTTCAGTCTGGTTCCCCAAAGCTCTGAGGTCCAGTTCTGTGAACGAGTAGGAAGCTCATGGTGCAAATATTTCATCCTGTGGGAAGAGCTAAGCTTGAGATCACAGTACTTTTTTTACAGTGTATTAACAATGAATGTGTTGGTACAAATTCAAAAGAAGTGTCACATTAGCCACAGACCCCAGCGCCATATCCCTGAAGAAGGTTGCTAAAAGCTTGAACACAGATCCAAGTGAGCAGGGTTTTTTCCTATTTACACGTCATTTCAGCACCTCTCCTCCTCTTGTTCATGTAGCTCATTGCAAATGCTTGTTCAGAATTTCTTTCATCTGTCTTTCTGAAAAAGTGCAGCACTTTTCATAAGACAAATGAGCATTCTCTATAGCACTTTCTATTACAAAGTAAAACCTTCATGATTTGAACAAAGTTAAACGATTCTTGACTACAAAGTTTGAAAAAAAACTACACCGTTGTCTTGGTTTTGTTAATATCTCCAAAAGTCACCAACCCTCTGTTTTTCCCAACTTATTAGCTGTAATATGTCCCACTAAAAGCTTTTACAGCTCCTCTTTGTCCTGCTGTTGTTATTGAAGGGCTGCTCTAACCATGGCTTCTCACTTCATCCATGGACTTGTCTCTGTTGTTAAACCAGTTTAACACACCGTCAAGGACTTACAGGAAATGGTGTTCTTTAAATGAAACTGAAATACTGAATAACATTGTTGTTTTTCACCAACTAAACATATGAAGTGAGCACTACAACATATTGTACTGTTGAGATCTCAATTGTTAGCTATTAAACATGTCAATGGGGTTTTGAATCAGGTTTTCTTACTTTTGGAAAATAATCTGAGAAGTTTAACTGCAACTCTCCATAAAAATCTGCTTTTTATTTTACATTTAGCAAGCTGTGCCTAACTCTGCAACTTGCCAGCACGAACACGGTGGGAAGACCACCAGCATTCTGATTTACAGTGGCCTGTCTCTGAACTTGACCTGGAGGACAGTTTCAAGAGTGTTTTTTTGACTTATTGCAACTGCTCCTGTCTCGTCTAATGAAGCACTGAGTTAGTCTAGGCAGAACACTGAGGCTGCACTTGCCTTAACTAGTTGGTAAAAACTGTTTCAGACATGCTTCAGAAACCCTGGCTCATTCAGCGCTGCATGGCTACTAAAGTCCAATCATATTCATGCACATGTACAACTTGACAGTTCATTCTGCTAATGCACTCACACTAATGTAATTTGCTGGGTTCCTGTTGATTTAACTAAGACTGAATGTATGTTAAGGGGGGATTACTTCTCCAGCAGAATCCTTGTTGCTCCTAAGACTGAGTTTTCACACAGAAAGTAGAGCCCCTTCTGCCGAATCCAACTATATAACCATTTGCTATAAATGATCAATTTCTTTATGTAATCGTGTCTGACTGAGTGAGGGGAAAGCTGCAATTTTCCAGGAAAACAATTTAGAGCAGCATTATTATTCTAACCATGTGGTACACTTGGACTCACTTCAGCATGTGAAGAGTTTAAATTTAGATTTCATTCATTATAAGACACTGTATTTCTTCCAGTGGTCTCCAGGTAATTAGAGTTTGAGAAGTCTGCTTTAGCTCTTTAGCTAACTTCTTTTCTCCTCTGGAAATTAAACATCATTTCCACACTTTGCTCACAAGGTAGCCTCAAACAACATTTAGCATTTTAAACAATGAAGGAATTGATGAGTGCATGATTCACAATGAGCTGCTTTCTCATTCTACTGGCAAGCTATCTTAACTTTTTTATCATCATTTACTCCCCTGCAGGTCATTCAAAAGTCCACTTTTTATGTCAGATGAATACACAGTTCAGCTGCATGTCTCTAAGACAAATGAACAGACCAGTTATTTTGAATCTTTAGACTTATTTCTTCAATATATATAGAAAGTAGAGAGAGAGACACACAGAGAGTGAGAAAAACAATTACCTCCCACTCACAAGTAGATAACTACTGTCTCTTTTAACCCAGGGACATAAGTCAGCAGTTTAGCGGGCAAAAATCATGTTGAGCCACCTGCAGCTCTCCCAGCTTTACTGGGTTGATACACACTGTATCACTCACCACCCCCACAGACACCATCTGCCCCAACACACATAAACATACATATAACCATCCAAAGACCCGGGTTCCCTGCATTGTTTTGGTCAGAAATTAAAGCTTAATTATTGTGTTTCAAAGAGTAACACTTAAAAAGAGAAAATGATTTTATCATCATTAGAATAATTTAATTTGTTAATCCTGTTCACCACCCTGTGCTTTAGTCTCTCTGGTTTGTTTGCTTCTCTGTGTCCTTCAACTAGCCAATATCTTGCATCATGACCAATGCCTGCAGTCTAGGTGGACCGCCAGACCCCCAGGTATGCACCGCATGTTAAGGTGCCACTTAGCCCAGGCATGGTGCCGCTTCTCTGGCCGCATATGTGCTTTATTCACTGTGTAATCAGAGTTTTGCTTGTCCAGACCCTGAGCGCAGGTGGTCCATACAAAGCTCTTCATCAGGAGACAAGATGGAACCCAACTACTGAAAATGACCATGCCAAAGCCAGGATGGGTTTGCGTGCCTGGAGAATAGCAACAGTCATTTCAATTTGGAACATAATGCAGTCGTCTGTGGTGGAGAGGAGCTTCAATGTCATATGATGTGGCCTTATGAAATGGCTATATTTGTATTTTGTACATTTAAAATACACAATATAACTTTTTTCATCTAAATACACACATTCTGTGGGCATCATGAACTACCACTCATACAAATTCACTTTTAAGTACACAAGTATACTAGTGTTTTCACTAGTGTGTGTTGCATTTACCAATTTTCTTGTATTTTGAATTCTCTTAGATACAAACAAAATTTACCAATTTCAGTCAGTTTTTTCAATTTGACTTTCAATATGTGACCAAATCAACTAATAAGTACTTACTAATAATACGTACTGTGATTACCATCACCATGGCTTGTCAATATACTGAGAAGTTTGACAAAGGTTTTTTTGTTGTTTGTTTTGTTGGGGCTTTTGTGTTCTGTATTATTATTTTCTTATTCTTGTGTAATACGACTACTTATGATTCCCAACATCAGGACTTCAAACTCTGCAATGTGAAATTTGTCTTTACATGCTTGTGTAACATTTTTGGAAAATAAACACAACAGAACAGGTAGACTTATATAGAAATCTGGCAACTCCACCTTGTAATGAACACGTGGCTCTCATCAGGTTTAACTTTTTCCTACAAGTTTTTACTTGTAGGAGAGTTTGGACCCCTCAAAAGTGGCAATACCAGCAAGGGGGTCTTTCTTACCTGTAATTGTAAATATTACAATATATTTCCCATACTTATGCCTTATATTTAAGAATCTTGAAATACGATTTCAGACACCGCTAAAATGGACCATACCATTTCCTTACATTGACATTAGTTGAATGTCTTGTCTGCAAGACTTGTCCCCCCAAAATGCACCACAAAGTGCCCCAGGAAGTCATTCCTGCCTGTGGCCATCAAATGCTATAACTTCTCCCTGTAAGTGGCTGACACACAGACACTTCTCAGTTATTAAACTGGACCTTATTATCTGATTTGTGCAATATTATCTGTTTAATATTTAATGTTCAACATTTTGTGCTGCTATTTATTCACTAGTACTGTTCACCATAACAATTTAATACCATACGATTCTTTAAAAATGTAAATATTGTACATACCCACACTCCCTTATATATATTTTTTTATATTCTATATTTATATACTCATTATTCTACCTACTTTATATTATTATTTCTATTCCTGAAGCCTTGATAAGTGTGTAACTGTGACAAAGTAATTTCCTTTTGTGAATCAATAAACTATTCTAATTCTGACGGAGGTGTTTGGGAGAAGTAGACAAACAAAAGCAAGACAAGCGATCAAACACCATAGCAAAGTGGATAGCTACACACTGCATGCTGATTAGTATTGGGGAAGATGTCAGGGTTGCTCTATGCTCCTCAGGTGAACAGGAGACAAGTAAACGGCAGGTGCTCTATGGATGGTAACCATGGCAACAGCCAGGGCTGGACTGGGACAAAAAATCGGCCCTGGCATTTTTGGCCCATGTGGCCCACCAAAATTGGTCGGACACCACTCACCAATCACACCATCCATCCATGTAACATGTGTCCCTACTGTAATATTCCCCCCAGCCAGCTGAGGGGTGTGTGCTGTGGATAAGTGCACCAGTGCAAGTGAATATAAAAATAGAATAGAAAATAATGCAGTAATCAGTAGCTTATTTTTTTAGCTTGAAGGTTCAGTGTGTGGGCGGCACGGTGGTGCAGTGGTTAGCACTGTCGCCTCACAGCAAGAAGGTCGTGGGTTCAAAACCCCGGTTGCCCCCGCCTTTCTGTGTGGAGTTTGCATGTTCTCCGGTGTCTGCGTGGGTTCTCTCTGGGTTCTCCGGCTTCCTCCCACCATCCAAAGACATGCAGGCTAGGTTAATTGGTGTTTCCCAAATTGTCCTTAGGTGTGAATGTGAGTGGTTATATGTGGCCCTGCGATGGACTGGGGACCTGTCCAGGGTGTACTTTCGGCCAATGTCAGCTGGGATTGACTTAATAGCACTGCTGAAATAGATCTCAGTCATGACAGCAACAGTTACTCACAGAATCACTTCCCCTTTAGGGGGTTTGCCTACAAAATAAAGTTGTGAGAAGCTTGTTTACTGTAATGTTGTATTTGGAGTTGAACTGAAATTTTACTTTGAAAAATTCTCAACACCATTAAAAGAGTCTGTAGCCTGCTTGACACATCTCTGACAGAGCCATCCGAGAACGTGATTCCCCTAAATGTTCTCTGCCTGGAGATGCTGGATAAATGATAAAGCATCCATTGGTTGATGGTGCGGATCAAACACCGAAAACACAGTTTATTATGTAAGGTCTTTCTACACCACTGAAAACACAGTAATGGATATTATATTGCATTTCTGTCAATAGATTCTCAGAAATATTACACACTGAACCTTTAATTTTCTTTTTTTTGGACAATGCAAATGTTTCTACTATATTTATATTGCTTTGCTGGTTTTCTTATTGTGCAAATAAACCTTTCTTATTGCATTAATTTCTAGATGCAAGTTTTTTTCAGCATTTTTAACAAATGCTTTAAAAAAGAGATGGGGACAGCATCTGCTGTTTCAAACTGTTTCAAACAGGTCCCTACAGGTTGAGCTACATTTAAATTAAAAGTGTGCGATACACTACTTGAGAATTCATTATTCTATTTTACGCATAACTATGCGATTAATTGCAGAAAATCATGTGATTAATTGTGATTAAAAATTTTAATCGTTGTCCAGCACTAGTAAAAATACAAAAAAAATAATTTCAGGAGGTCCACATTTTCAATCATATATGGTGTTCTTCATGTAATGGTGAGGTTTTGTATATAGAAAATTCATGATGACATCAGATCATCATTGCTCATTGAAAGACATATATGTCCAGCCTTCAACTCTTGAGACTGATCACACTATCCTCATAAATAAAGTATTTTGTTCTCTCCCTCCGCTACAGACCAATGCAATAGCCATCAATAACTCCCAGCTGATTGATGCATTTACGAGTTATTTGATCCAATTTGCAGATTATGGATTTCACGTCAAACAATGGGTTGTGCATTACTCACCTTCTCTCTGACCTGTGGTCAAGGTGAACTGCAGTTTGGTCCAAACTCTGGTGTCTAAGAAGATTGAGAGAAAGATATAGAAAGTGAAAACAGGCAGGATGAAAAATTACTCCATGGAAAGAGAAAAAATACCCTGAAACAAATGGTCTAACTAGGAAGATAGAAAGGTAATTGCAAGTAATCAATATGTAGTGATTCGAAGTGCTAATTCAAATGCAAATATCAACGTTAGATGTCATGGCTCAGCTCGTATGCCCAGGAACCGAGGAGACAAATAACCTGAGAGAGAGAGCGAGAGAGAAGACATAAAAATGTGGCATTGGAAAAACAAGTGGTCTGACCACCAGGGTAATTAGTCAAACAGAGCTCTCTCTCCTCATCAAAAAGGGCCAGCAGCCATGACTCTGTTGCCACATTATCAGCCTCCCCTTTGTCCTCAGAGGTAAACAAGCAAACTAAAGCCAGACAACATCAAAACTAAACTCCAGAAATCCCTGCCACTAACGAATGGAGAGCCAGAGGGCGGCTTTTCTCTATCAGGTGTTCGAATAACAACAAATTAAAGTGCATAAAGTGGCTGTTATAGTGACAGTTCCTTCTTTTTGCCGACAGTATGGATCTGGTATCCTTTCCACACATGATCTAAAGTGAGGAGCTATGCTAAGTCAATGTTACTGTAAATCATGTTCGATTTCCAGTCAAAGTATAGGTTCAATATCAGTGGCCCCAAGGAATAATCAAGGCACAGAAGGAGTGTTTATGATAAGACACTTCAATGCTTTGCATCTTTTCAAGGCCTACTTGATGCTGACCCTCTCTTCCCCGTTTTAGCCTCAACGAATGTCACCCTCCACACTTCAAACACAAACCCACTGAATGAACACTTCAGGGAGGGCTTCTTGTGTACACTCTTGAAGGTCAAGAAGGTTGTGACAGAAAGCGCAAACTTGAAGTGAGATTTTCTCGTTTACAGATGACAGTTGAAGTGGAAATCACACAGGTGGTCTTCTGAAAGGTTTGCATTTGATAAGGACACAGACAGATCGACTAAACATATCTATCCTGATAGATATTACCCTTGTTGTACCACATTGACACATACAGTAGTATTAAGAAATTCTTCATTTACATTAAGCTTTAAAAAAGTTAGAAGAACTGACATTGAACAACTTTAAGGGAAATACTTATTAGCTTTCTTGCCAAGAGTTGGATGAAAAGATCGATGATGCTCTCATTGCTGACTATGTAGCTAGAGCTGGCGAGATTGGCTTGGAAATAATCTGGCACGAAGACAATTATTTTCAAAATTTTGACATGGATTAAACAAATAAGACATATATAGGGCTTTATCTTACACCCAGCGCAAAGCAATGCACAGCCCAATGCAAGTGTCAGTGCTAGTTTCCAACCACGCAATTGTCATTTTCACACCAGACACCCATGTTGTGAGGAGCAAATGTACTTGCATCCATCTGTGTGCCCATAGGCGTGTTGGTCTGGAAATGAGGCGTGGTCAGGCACATTGTTGGCACATTGCTATCTTTAAGCAGCAGAAAGTGATTGCGCCATTGACCAGCAAAAACTGGTTTATGCCGCAGTATTAAAGTATGCATTATTTAGATAGATAACATGTGCCTGCATAGTCAGGTTCACAACCACTGACTGTATAAAGTGGACGTTACCACCGTGATGTCACCCAGTGGTTTGTGGACTACCGAGATTGGCATACTGGCCGTCACCATCTTGTTTTTTTGGAACCTGAAATCACCACATTTGGACGAGAGGGTGGACCTGGGAAGAATATGCTTGACAGGTCGCCGTGATAGCGACTTAAGTATGTACCACGCCGTGAAGTATACCCTGCTTTATCATGTATTTAACACTTAATGGAAGCAGAATTTACAAAACGATATTCATGCTGTATTGAAAAAGACTTGAAACTAGCAATTGAGACCATACGTTCATTAGGCACTTCGGCATTGACTTTCCTTTTCAGACCCACTTGTTCACAACAAGCACACACTTTGCTTGTTAGACACACACAGGGTTACACAGCAGCACTCAGTATCGCTGGATTTGCTTAAATGCAGTCAAATGCTGTTGATGGGACAGAGGATTGGGAAATGGCAGAGGCAGAGGGTCTACCAGCCAAGGACCACATTCCTATCTCTCAGCAAAGACGAGATGTCAGATGAATTGGAGACTAATGCCGGTCGTTCCTATGCTCTCCCCTTTGCTGTCACAGTCACTTCTGCTTTGCATTTCTTTGTAAGTGGGTCATTCCAACATCACCTGAATTCTACTGGAGGTGTGTCACAAGTTCAGCCATACATCAAGATTGGTTTAATTCATGTTACACCCCAAATACACCTATGATTAATGAAAAGATTAAATACAGCCCCTTTGCATCTTACGCCTTACATTGCACTCAGATTATGCGCCGTATAACTACCAAAAGTGTAGTGGGCTACACCCTAAATGCACGTGTACCAGGCATGTTGTGCTATAGATCATTTAAACAGGTTCCAACCTGTTAATTAGTCAGCGTTAGCAGACAGAGCCAGGCTAGCTGTTTCCCCCTGGTTTCAGTCTTTTCTGCTAAGCTAAGCTAAGCTAACTAGCTGCTGGCAGTAGCTTTATATTTAACATACCGACACAAGAGCTTTATTTAGATCATCATTTAATTCTCGGCAAGAAACTTAACAAATGTATTTCCTAAAATGTTGAACAGTTTCTTATGGCAGCATCCATAATTCAATGGCTAAAAAACAGTGATATTAATTTAAAAATAATGTGTAAAATAGTATTATCATCATTATTACCCTTATGTGTTTATTAGGATTTTGTGGACTGACTACTTATCTGTGATTTTTGCTCACGGTCTTAGCACAGTAACTTAAAATACAATGTTTTATTTGCACTATAGGCTAACAAATGATTTAACAGCAGAGTAGTAATATTGTTGTGCAATGCATGCCATTTAATATGCTTCAGCTTTTGCCCATTAACTCATCACCATAATTAGTACTTCTGGGGCTGCTGACTGCCAGCCTGTTTGCACATGTTGGTCATTTTAACACACTTTGCTGCATGCTCATGCTCTGAATAGAGCTCTTCAGCAAGGCTCTCTGTGTTTGACGGTGCCAGTGGAGTCTACGGGGGCATTTGTAAGCCTGTGAGGGGTGTACACACAGGATTAGCCCCAATAAGGCACAAGATGGTGCTGAGACTGGATGTTAAAGCATGTGAATATTTACTCTCGCTCTGTGCCACTCCAGCAATGCAAGCACCCCAAGCACCTAGGAAATAACAGCACATTGTTTGTTTAATCTGCACATTTTCAGCTCCCCTTTTCTATGCTCTTTTATGTCATTGACAAACCTGCTTTTTTATGATGCTCTAATCCCTTTATTAGGCTGCAGCTGGATTTTGCTGTGGTTTTGGAATCTGTTGCTGTATGACTTTTTTTAGCCAGAGAATAACCTACCACCAAAAAACTCCCAAACCCAATCAGTGTACAAAATTATTAAAGGAACAGTTAAACATTTTGGGAAATATGATGGTTCACTTTCTTTCCAACAGTTAGATGAGTAGATTATAAGATTTACTGGTACTAAGATTTGCTTTATCAGAAGCACACTGTAGAAGTAGCAGCCTTCCTTTGCAAGTGTGAAGAGTTTACATCATAAAAAAAAACATTGCAGTATTGTACAGAAGCGTAGCACACTCAGACGAGAAAAAAACTAATTATGCCCTGTTAATAATCATCTCATAATTATTAGTACCTAACCTTAGGAGTACACAAGCTGTATAAGACAACAAGACCAAGAGACGTATTTCTCCTCTCCTGGTAGAGGCTATCCGTCAGTCCACACCTCAAGCATCTGTGCTAAGCTAGCAAGTCCTAGACTAGTCTGCAGAGAGCAGCATTACTACTGCCCAGCATGCCCATCAGTATGTACCTAGGACTAGGACGTGATTAGCCTAGCTTAGCAGTAAAAAGGGAGCTAGCTTAGGTCTTATCAAATTTCAAAACCACACCAAGAAATAGCTAAGCCAATAAAGACTGTATTTCTGTCTCATGATAAGACATTATATGGCATTATATGACATGGCTCTACCTTCATACTTAACCCACAGATGTGAGAGTAGTGTTGTGTATTCCCAAAAATGTTAAACCTTTTCTTTAAACTAATGCTTCAGCTCCAGTTCAGCCTAGTTCTCTGTCATCTGTCTCTCACTGTTTAAAAATATGTTGCACTAATTCCAAAATGCATGACATTTCCCAGGACCATCCTGGTGGTTGTGCATGTTTTAACCTATTTACTCCAAATAACATGTAGTTAGTACACAATAGCTAACACTTTTACAAACATGCTGGGGATTTTTTCATGTATTTCTCAATGTGTTTTGTCATTTCCAGACACTATTAAACAAAATCTAAATCAAAATAATCAAAATCCTACCTTGTAATTATAATGTAACATTTGTTTACTTTATGGAAATGAATGAAAACCAATGGCCAACTGGGATGGCAATACTACACAGCACGCAAAATGTTCTAGAAAATGTAAAGTATAGGGGAACTTGAAAACTTGAAAACCACTAGTGCTGTCCCTTTAATGCTCTCCACAATGTCCATGTTTCTACATTTGCCCTCTTCTTTAAGCAAATGCATGCCAAAGACAAGTTTAGCAACATGTCAAGGCCTTGTGGCCACCAGGGGACCAAGCCCGAGACCCCATCTCCATAAATTACCCGGATGACGAAGCACGTAAGCATGCTTGTTAAAGCTGTAAATCAATTAAATTTGAGATTGATAGATGGATGACGGGTATGGAGAGGGATGGAATGAATTGTAGGTGAGGAACACAAAGAAAAGGAACTGGTAGTAGGATGGGGATGCTAGTGGTGGTTGGTTTCACCGATACGCCCAAGTGGATCTGTCCAGGGGATTGGGATCAGATACTTCATTTGAGCAAAGCCACGCTACATCAAAGACATTCAAATGAAGTAGTCTTCTATTGCAAATTAAGCTCCAGGGGTGTGTGTGTGTGTGTGTGTGTGTGTGTGTGTGTGTGTGTGTGTGTGTGTGTGTGTGTGTGTGTGTGTGTGTGTGTGTGTGACGGAGAGTTTCTGTTTGTGCTTGAGAGGGATGAGAAAGTGACAAAGGAGAAAGAAGAGAAATCAAGGGGAAGACGAGGTTGAAAGAAAGGTGTGTAGGCTTAAGCTCTTTATCCAAATCTAAAGGAGGCATCTATAAGATATGTGCACACTTCATGCCTGTGCACAAATCACTGTAATCTATATAAAATTGAGTAACGGTAAGCAATGCATGCCAGTGTGAGGAAACAGAGCACATTCATGGTGAATTCTCAGGGGGGAAAAAAACATTCAGATTTCACAGAGAACACAGATACATAAGGTGCCATTTTCTAATCTTCAACTGAAAAACAAGACCTACTATGTCTGAAAAGATACGTGTCCTTTCATTGATCACCACATCACCTTGTCCATGCATTTCCTAAAGTATCACCTGTCGGCACAGCAGCATACACCATGAAGCATATGCACGACTTTAAAGCCTCCTTGCTGACGCAACCGGATCTTCTGTTAATTCTGAGTGTTTAATGTTGAGGAGGTTGCATTGGGAAAAGGCTTTATGTGGCGCAGTAATTCCCACGTCCCTGACTCTATCTCTCCCGCTGCCTCCGTAACAGATCAATAAGCTTTTAATTGATCATCTCTGACTCCTGCAAGAAGCTAGTCCTGAGGTTTTTACACAAGAAAGACTATATACTCAAGTGTAGCGAGCATAAAAGCTATGCATAAACTTTTATGTGCAACAGGGAGCAAATCTTTCTGTGAAAGGCAGAATTTTACACCTTTGTCACCCAGAACAGAGCTGATGCTGGTCAGTTCTGGAGGGTGAAAAGATTCTTGTTTTTTATGTGGATATTATAACCGTCTCATCCTGGCAAAGAGGCTATTTCATTATTAAGCACATTGTTCAATGGGCCCTCAGTATATTATCATATCCAAGGGATGCCTTAAGCAGGTGGTAATCTGCTAAGGTGCTTTAACATTTTTGCTGAGTGTGTGATACAAAATAAGCCTCTACTTTTTTCATCTCCCAAGTTCAAAGCAAAGTGTCCACTAAATGGGCCAGTAATCAGTGTTTGTGGGGTGTAGCTACGTGACAGAGAGAGAGAGGTTTAAATTCTTTATGCTTTAAATGTTTATTTCCTGCCAAAGATTAAAAATATATAAGTAAATACAACTGGGTGTGTTCTGACTGGCACCCATCTTGGCTAATACGCTCTAATCCCATGGCAAAACAGCATCTCCTTGTCACATGTGACAAACGTCCAACTGGCCGAAACTTCCCGCGTCGCGATATCTTGCGCAGGTAATACCATCCTGTCACAGCTTTGCACCTTCTAAGCGCCACCACTATCTTGTTTCACCAGAGACAATCGCAGGATTTCAAAGGAGCTGCTGGGACATTTGCAGTACACGCACAAACACGCACAAACACACACACACAGGCACAAGGTAAAACCTTATATTTCTGTCTGGAAGTTAAAGAGGAATTTTAGGTGCTTAAGGAATGCACCTCTGCGGTTTGGACCTGTAGATAAACCAGCAAAGGAACTAATCTTTTAGTAATTTACACAAAACCTTTTTACCGCCGTTGAGCATCTCCCGGCATGATTAGCAAAAGGATTTATTTTTATATTCACCAGGCTGGGAATTAATATTTAAGTCCCCCTGGTACCAGCATTGTGTCATTTTGAAGCTGATAAGTGTACGGATGTGTCTGCGAGATTTCTCTCCACTAGCTATTGGCGCGATGGAGGTAATCTTCCTCTGTCTCTAGTTTAGACACGGGAATTTATTGTGCCATTTATGAGTTTTCTAATGAAAATCCTCCATTTTTCCCTTTAAAGAACCATCAGAATAAGGAAGTGTCTTCACATTTTACTGACTTGCACGGAGCACTTTACTGCCTCACTGACACCTTGCGAGGGGGAGGGGAGGGGTCGTTCATGTACCTCTGTAATCTGCTCAAGTAAGCAACATCATTTTATCAGCAGCTTTTTAGTCATGCATTAAAGGTAAACACAAGCCGCATTCAAAATACTGATTAGATGGAAGGTCACAACTGGGTTAGACTACCTGTGTTTACTATTTCACCACCTTAAGATCGCAAGCTTTAAATGGTTCTCTCTCTCCTTGTGTGGCTCTTTTCCTTGGTGGATAGACTTCTCATTGATTGGTGGCCCCCGTTATAGGTGACTTAAAGGTCTTAGCTTGTGTAGAGAAAAAGAGAGAGCAGACAACCCAAAACCCCCAGGGATGTGGGGAAATGTAATGATGGAAAATTGGCCTCAGGCCTAGTGCATTTGTGTAAGTGCTGATAAAGGCGTGTATGGATGTGCACTTATGACTGCCCATATACTTCATCTGTATGTGCATGTGTTGCCTGAATATTTGTGTTTGTAGTGTCCTCATTGTGTGTTAATTTGCAGTTGGAGGCACCCAGAGTGAATAACAATGAATGTGTTCAATTGTGTTCTCCATACAGCCGCACAAGGAGCCATTTTTCTGGGACCATATGAAAGGTTTCATTCCAACTTTTTCTTGTAAGGGTAGCTGTTTTTTGTCATTGTTAGTTTGTTTTTTAGTCCCAGAGTATATGTTTTTACAATAAAGCACAATTCTGGTTCTGGCTTGGGTTATTTTCGCAGTTTTGGTATCACATTGTTTCTATAGGTTATGATAACACTGTACTCACCAATGTAAATGCTGATATATGGTTACATGGGAAGTAGCTAAATTGTTTACATCAGTAACAGGCAGTAACATCAGAAATTTACTGGACAAAAATAGGGTTACAGCAGACATCATAAACAGTATAAAAGAAGAAAATTGCATTTATTTATTGATTAATTCATACGTATAGTGAAACAAGAAACAGGGGACCTTCATGCCATTATATATACTTATAATATATTCAAAAAAATATGGACCACAGGGGATGTGTGAGATTTATACATCTGGCTAACTTGTTTAAAACAGATCATCTGACCAGTCATGTTTCTTGCAACCATCAAATTTCTTTTCTGCCCTGATATATATATATATATATATATATATATATATATATATATATATATATATATATATATATATATATATATATATATATATATATATATATATATATTTTTTTTTTATATATATATATATATATATATGTATAAATCCCCTCTCACCCCTTTGTGGGTGGTATGTGTCATCCTCAAGCTCGGGTCCTCTACCAGAGGCCTGGGAGTTTGAGGGTTCTCATGCAGTATCTTAGCTGTTCCTAGGACTGCACTCTTCTGGACAGAGACCTCTGATGTTTTACCTGGAATCTGCTGTAGCCACTCTCCCAGTTTGGGGTCACAGCCCCAGTGCTCCGATTACCACTGGCACCACTGTTGCTCTTACTTTCCGCATCTTTTCTAGCTCCTCTTTCAGCCCTTGGTATTTCTCAAGCTTCTCGTGTTCCTTCTTCCTGATGTTGCTGTCGCTTGGTATTGCCACATCTATCACTACTGCCTTCTTCTGCTGTTTGTCGATCAACACGATGTCTGGTTGGTTAGCCATCACCAGTTTGTCAGTCTGGATCTTGAAGTCCCACAGGATCTTAGCTTGGTCATTCTCATTGGAGGTGTCTTCCATTTTGACCTTGGGACTTCCAGCCCGTACTCGTGGCAGATGTTCCTGTACACTATGACAGCTACCTGGTTATGGCGTTCCATGTACGCACTTCCTGCCTCCATCTTACACCCCGCTGTTATGTGCTGTACTGTCTCAGGGGCATCCTTGCACAGTCTGCACCTGGGGTCCTGCCTGGTGTGGTAGACCCCAGCCTCTATTGATCTTGTACTGAGTGCCTGTTCTTGTGCCGCCATGATTAGTGCTTCTGTGCTGTCCTTCAGTCCAGCCTTTTCCAGCCACTGGTAGGATTTCTTGATATCAGCCACTTCTTCTATTTGTCTGTGGTACACGCCGTGTAGCGGCTTGTCCCTCCATGACGGTTCTTCACCTTCCTTGTCCTCACCTTCAGGTTTCTGCCGCCTGAGGTATTCACTAAGCCCTTCATCTTTGGGGGCCATCTTCCTGATGTACTCCTGGATCTTCGTTGTTTCATCCTGGACAGTGGTCTTGACACTCACTAGCCCTCGGCCTCCTCGCTACGCTTGGTGTACAGTCTCAGGGTGCTGGATTTGGGGTGAAACCCTCCATGCATTGTGAGGAGCTTTCTTGTCTTGATGTCAGTAGCCTCTATCTCCTCCTTTGGCCAGTTTATTACACCAGCGGGGTATCTGATGACTGGCAGGGCGTATGTGTTGATGGCTCGGATCTTGTTTTTCCCATTCAGCTGGCTTTTCAGGACCTGCCTCACTCTTTGTAGGTATTTGGTTGTGGCGGTCTTCCTTGCTGCCTCCTCATGGTTACCATTAGCCTGTGGCACCCCAAGGTATTTGTAGCTGTCCTGAACATCTGCAATGTGGCCTTCTGGTAGTTCAACACCCTCGGTTCTGATCATCTTCCCTCTTTTTGATACCATGCGACCACACTTGTCCAGTCCGAACGACATTCCAATGTCGTTGCTGTTGATCCTGGTAGTGTGGATCAGTGAGTCGATGTCTCGCTCATTTCTGGCATACAGCTTGATGTCGTCCATGTAGAGGAGGTGACTGATGATTGTTCCGCTCGAATCGGTATCCGTAGCCAGTCTTTGTGATGATCTGGCTGAGGGGGTTCAGGCCTATGCAGAACAGCAGCGGGATAGTGCGTCAGCCTTGGTATATGCCGCACTTGATGGTGACTTGTGCAATTGGCTTTGAGTTGGCTTCCAGACTTGTTTTCCACAGCTTCATTGAGTTCTTGATGAAGGCTGTTAGTGTCCTGTTGATCTTGTACATCTCCAAGCATTCCAGTATCCATGTGTGTGGCATTGAGTCGTAGGCTTTCTTGTAGTCAATCCAGGCAGTGCACAGATTGGTCTGTCTGGTCTTGCAGTCTCGAGTGACTGCTCTATCCACCAATAGCTGGTGCTTGGCTCCTCTGGTGTTACTGCCTATTCCCTTCTGGGCCCTGTGCATGTATTGAGCCATGTGCCTACTCATCTTAGCCACTATGATGCCTGACAGGAGCTTCCATGTTGTGCAGAGGCAGGTTATTGGCCGGTAGTTGGATGGGATTGTTCCCTTCATAACCCATCTAGTCATTTCGACACCAAAATATTTGAAAATAGGAACAATTTTAGGGATACTAGTCAGGTTAGTGCAATATTAAATCTTTGGTGCAGTATTTTTTTCCCCACACTTTAATTTTTTTTTGTTATCGATCTTTAACATGTCGAACAAAGAGTTATACATGTACTCAGTCATGGGTAACAAGGCAGTACAACTGTATATGAAAGGAGAAATAAAACAAGCAGAAACAAAGCAAAAAAAGAATGATATAAACAAAGATAAGAAAGAAAATGCAGCTGGGAGTTATATTCTCATTATTAAGTCTATTCTAACCGTTGCCATAAAGTTTTTTTGGTACTCTTCATCGTTTATTTGGATCTTGAACAATGCTCCCATTTTTCAGTCAGTTTTTTGCAAGCTATGAACATTACTTTGACTAGATATCTATCTGTCATTTCGACATTTACCTCATTAAACTTACACCATGTAAGTCATAATAGGAATGTCATATCCCAGCAACTTTTGTACCACTTTGTGTATCAATTTCTAAAACGTAACAATTTTTTCCAAAATACATGTTAGCACACCACTTTTAAATGGTAATAAACCAGAATTGCCCTTTAACTCACCACTGTGGTTGTAATGTGCACTCACACTGCAGCCTGGCACTTATGGGAGAGGGTAGATAGGCATAAACAAGTTTGCACCATCTTATGTTGCTGTGATTCCGTTACCTGTTAAATGCACCTCCTCGGACTCATATTGGTAAAGATGTTTTTAAAAGCGTAGGTCTGCTACCAGTTCGCATCAGAGTGGAGCAGTTAAAGCTGAATCTTATGTATAAAGTCGTCAATGGTTCTGCGCCTAATTATTTAAACTCCTATGTAATAATGGTAAATTCCCAGCATAATTATAACACTAGGGCCAGTGTACGGTCTTGTAAAGTGCCCAGTGTTAACTATGCAGCCAGAAGCTCTTTTTTTTACACAGGAATAAAATTGTGGAATGATTTACCGCTTTCTCTTAAAAATGTAAATACTATAGGGTCTTTTAGATATCAAGTTAAGGCTTATTTATGGAATAGAGTAGCCAGTCTTTTTAATTAGTGTTGTTTGATCATACTTGTGTCTTAGCGTTTCTTTTGAGGAATGTTTTTGCTTTGGATGATTTGTGTTCATTGTTTCACTTTTGTATTGTAACAGTTTCATGTCTGTATGTATTTTTTTAACACCAAGGACCATGTTGGAAATAAGTGTTTACACTTTATCATGTTATCCTTTGGATTATGGTTGTTTGTCTAATCCATAATAAATCAAATCAAATCAAATCAAATTCAAGCAGAATCTCATACTGTACTCATCCACGCCAGGGGCAACATGTGAAGCGCCTTAAAATAATAAAGACATCTAAAGTGGCTATTAAAGTCAGTGTCGCTTCAGATTAACACATGGGCCTCAGTGTGTGCGCATCTGAAATAGACGTGGTGCTTCATTTATTAAACACAGTCACAGTTACACTGCTGATCTGGTCATTAAAAGCATCAGCCAGATGAAGTTACATGCATACACAAAAACAATCAACAGTCTTTTAATTTAGGAATAGCACATTTGCACCTCCTGACGTATCAAATTCACCTCGCTAACACCAACACGGTAGGTGGATTATCATCATAGCCATTCATCATTTTTGTTTATTTCTTGCTCTTTGTCTTGATATGCTGAATTAGAATATAATAGTACAGCCTTAAACTGAGGGACAGAAATGCAGAAAGTGCAGGAGAGGTTTCCACTCTAAGGTAGCACTGTGGAAGAATTTCTATGCTGTACACGTTAGCTGAAGGCAGCCCAAACAGAGAGGTGGTTAAGTTAGACACAAATGCTGCAATATGTCTGTCAATACTATTAGCAGTCTTCCTTACCACAGCAGATCTGTCTCCTCTCTTGCACTTCTTTGCCACACCACCCCTCTTTGCTCTCTTCTTAGCTCTTACCTTCCCTGTCTTTAGTTGCAGTCCCTTTTTTCACCACACTGTAATACATGTTGCTGTAAATATGCAGAGTCTCTCCTCTTGCTTTCTATATCTCCTTTGTCACACACATGCCCTTGTATTGCTTACTTCAGGCTGTTCCTGATAAACTTAAAAGTTTACTTGAAAAATGCGCCACTCTCTGTGTCATCTCACTCACGTCATGGAGTGACACGGAGGGTGGAGATACACATACAATGACACATACATCTATATACATAAACATTTACAATGACACATGTAGCTGCATGTGAAAAAATGTGAAAGTTAAGCAAGGTTCCGTATCTATCATGTGACTTAGCCCAGAAAGACAATGATGGTGAATGTGCAGTTGTGTCTGCACAAATGAATATGTGTTTTTCCACATCTGGCTCAGGCAATTACCTGCAACCAGAGGTGCAAAGTAAGAAGACAGAGAGAGAGATGGAGAGAAAATGAGGGTGGGTAATAAAAAAATGGTACAAAGGAAGAGAGGGCCAATGGATGCATAGTGGGTGAGTGTTGATTACTTTCCATATGTCGGTTTTGTCTGATTTCCTTTGACAAGAAATAAGTGGATTTCAGGATGACAGGTCTTGTGAGTGAAGGACAGAATGAAAAAAGAAGAGACTTTGACAAAAGATTATGCACATATAAATGGATTTGAAATATCTAAAGCACTCAGACAGAGAGCGAGGAGACATAAAGAGCATTGGTTTGACAAACTTTATTTAGGATGCTATCTGTAGCTTTTTTAAACATCAATGGCATGGCAGTGCTATCATCAAAATTATTTTTCCATTGGTATGTTAGCGTATTAAAGCAACTATATATAGAACTGGCACCCCCAGAATCAAACAATGCAATTGTCTTACTTTTCTACAAATATAAATTGTGCCATCAGAATAATTTGAAACGTAATCACATTTAAACTCTTCACGCAGTAATATAAATATTGTGTGCTCTTTTTTTGAGGACAAAAAATTTTGATTTTATTCATTAGTCCTTTAGTTTTCCAAGAATCTCTGAAATGTTGAGTAATAACACCTTCTTACAGTTTAATTTGATATAAAATTCAATCTTATGCCACTCAATTTATAATACTAAAATATGTTAATGACCTGCTGATGTTAAAGCTGCGCTACTTAGCGCCAAATTACATTTCTGATCTTCTCCTTCATTATGAACCATCCAGACCTCTCAGGTTGTCTGGATCAGGTCTGCTTTCTGTCCTCAGAGTCAAAACTAAACAAGGAGAACCAGCGTTCAGTTATTATGCTCCGTATATTTGGAACAAACTCCCAGATAACTGCAGGTCTGCTGAAACTGTCAGTTCTTTTAAATAAGGACTGAAGACTTTTCTTTTTACCACTGCCTTTATTGATAACTTACACTGCACCGTAACTTTTTCTTTTTCTTTGTTTTTAGCTTTTTAACATTGCTTTTAATTAAATATTTACACAGTGAGAAATGAGTAGGTAATTGAGTGAAAATATTGTGGGAGTGAGATTGAACAGAGTGAATTAAGTGGTCTTAAATCGCCCGAGTGATTTGCAGGAACCTCTGTCCACCTGTAAATGCGCAGGTGGGTCCAGAGTATTACTGGATCAAAGTGGCCTGCTGACAGACATGTCCTGGTTTCTCTGTAGTGTCCGAGGGTTTTTGGAGTTTCAGTGGACCCAAAGATTGCTATGGACCCGAGTACAGACTAGCTACAGAGAGTAGAGGGATCGATCGACATCCCTGGGAGAGTGTTGAGGGACTGTGCCAACCAGCTGGCTGAGGTATTCACTTCCATCTTCAACCTCTCTCTGTCTACCTGTTCCATCCCAAAGTGCCTCAAATCTGCCATTATTGTGCTGATCCCGAAAAAACCTGCTTGAGTAGCTTTAATGACTATAGACCAGTAGCCCTCACTTCCACTGTCATGAAGTGCTTTGAAAGACTGCTGTTAAATCACATAAAAGCCCCCTCCTCCACACTGGACCAGCACCAATTTTCCTATAAAGCAAACAGGTCAACCGCGGATGCTATCAACACAGCCCTGCACTGTGTGCTGACCCACCTTGAACATCCTGGCACCTATGCAAGACTGTTGTTTGTGGACTTCAGTTCTGCTTTCAAGTGCATCATCCCTGGAAGACTGGTGTCCAAGCTACACGGACTGGGCATCGACACAAACATCTGCAGATGGATCCTTGACTTCCTCACAGACCGTCCCCAGTCAGTCCGTCTGGGCTCCCAACTTTCCTCTGTTCTCACACTCAGCACTGGGGCCCCACAGGGTTGTGTGTTGAGTCCCTTACTCTACATTTTGTACACCCACGACTGCACCTCAGCTCATGAAAGCAATACTTTTATCAAGTTTGCAGACGACACCACTGTGGTTGTACTTATTCACAATAATGATGAGTTCGCCTACAGGGATGAAATCCAAAAACTCTCCACCTGGTGCTCCACCAACAACCTGTCTCTCAACACCTCTAAGACCAAAGAGGTGGTGGTAGACTTCCGCAGGAAGAGGACTGACCTTGCCCCGGTCTACATCAATGGAGACACTGTGGAGAGGGTTGAGGACTTCAAATTCCTGGGTACATACATCTCACAGGACTTCACTTGGGCAACCAACACTATGGCCCTTGTACATTCTTATAATGTATTTATTTTATCCATGTTTTATTATGTTGTCTTGTCATATTATATGTCACCACCAGGGGAAGTGCAAGTGTAATTTCGTTGTTATATGCAATGACAATAAAGGCAATTATTATTATTATTATTATTATTATTATTATTATTATTATTATTATTATTATTAGATTAAGTGTACTTCTCTGTTTATTCTCTTTTCAAAATAATTGTAACTCAATTATGTATATTTTATGTTGCTTTTAAACTTTTTAATATTTCCCCGTTGCTTTTATGTTTTATGTAAAGCACTTTGTATAGCCTTGTTGTTGAAATGTGCTATACAAATAAACTTGCCTTGCCTTACTCAATATTTTTATTTTACAATGGCTGAAAACACTACATGTAATATAGTTCAAACTCACTCGCTGCGACCAAGATCATCTTTAGGGAGCATTTTAGCATCTTTCAGCTCATTCCTTTGCATTTCAGGTCCGCACCTTCACAGTTTTGGTTCAGTGATTTTTTTCCAGCAGCAGCCAGCTAAATAAATCTGATACAATATCCGACAACAGTCAGACAAAGCAAACTAGCGAGATATTTCCGTCGGGAGGTGGTGGAGACCAAAGCAGAGTAAAAAGAAGCAAACAGGTGAACACAAATGCAACTCCAAATGAATGCTATTGGAGTTTCTACTGGATGTGTAAACAGGATCTGCAGCCTGTACGAAAGAATATCTCCAAATAATTGGGAATAAGCAAGGCTGTGTTTTTCCCTTTTTTAAATATTTAATACAGCGACTACTCTGACTATACAGTCGAATTTCATCCTTCCAGAAAATAATTTAATTTTCATATTTTTATTGCTTTCAAGCATAATTTTAAATTACAAACACAACCATAGATATGTCTGTCTGTATGTTAAATGCCCCTAAAGTTATAAAATCAAGCTACAAGTGTACACAGTACAATGCTATCATATATATCTGTCCAAAAAATGTTAAAGTATAAATACCCCAGTGCTGCAGCTGCCTACTTATAGCACTAGCAGTGTGGGCACCACAGCTCTCCGCCTTACACTCAGTGGCTGCAGCCAGTAAATGGACTCTTACTGTGCCTGTGCTCGTTGTGTGCCCAATTTGACAAAAAAGCCCAATCAAACCCCTGCCCCTCTCTTCCAAAGGTCACAAGCACTTTAATGGGGAACCCCTATTTAGCCAGCTGTGGGGAGATGAGGGAAAGTAAATTCTAGCAAGACGGCTTCCTGCCTTTCCCTCTGCTGTTGAAGCTGTACTCAGAAGCTTCGCAGGAGGATATAACGATCTAGAAATCAAGCCTTGCACATGAGTCATACCACCAGCCGAACCCCCCGCCCTCACCCTCTTTTTCTCTTTCTTTTTTTTGAGCAAACAAAAGTGTTTTGCTTTTCATCTCATCTGACATTAGGGAATAAAAAAGCAGCATAAGACGAGAAGAGTATGTATAAGTAAGCACAGAGGGAAGCATGAGGTGGATTTTGAGAGGTAGGGAGGGTATTTTACATGATAAGGTGTGGCATTGACAAACAAGTACCCCTCTGTGTATGTGGGTGTCACCGTGATGGCTGCATATATTTGTATTTTAAAGTTATCATGAGATAAAAACCACACCAGGTTTCATTGTATAGTTGATATGTTTTTAGGTAATCCAATAACAGATGAAAATTACATCCACCCAAGTTGACTTAAATGGGATTTATCAGATATTTCGAACAAAAGAGAAACCATTAAGGTTTTGTTTTTGGTTTAATCATGTATATAAGGCTACAGCAGCCAAACGACTCGCTAACTAACACAATCTTTAGATGAATATGATCTGTATGTTCTCACACAGTGTTCTTGTAGGCATTGCACAGATCCCACGCTGCATCATCACGCTGCATACTATACACCCTTAAAAACACAAGTGCTCAGTCCTGCTGTGCAGATTGATCCGCTTGCATCCTGTAGGCCCCAGTCCAGTGAAGTGTGATGAGAAGAATTCATCAGCAGGAATCTAATTACTGCAAATGCTGCTTTATTGACTATTTATTTATTTATTATGGTTAATTTGTACTTTTTAAGGTTATTTGTTTCTAATATTTGTTAAACATTTTTTGGCTCTCTGTCATTAACTGGGACTAATTGCAGCACATTAGCTTTGCAGGAGACTTTATTTTGGAAAATTAGGGAGGCAGTTTTGCAAAAACGTGTAGCTCAGCATCTTAGATTTTCCTAAAATGCAAAAGTAACAGAACATGAATTAGGACAATTAGTGTTTGAACATTTCTCCTGAGTAACTCCTGTGCTCATTAAAGATCGGAGATAAGTCTCAAGCTGGGTATTGATATGTTTACTGACCCACATGTAACAATTTCATCAGTAGGAACAGATACGGTGGCATGTAGCACCGTGAAAGTAGGTCCACATTCAGTCAGTCAGTCAGTTTTCCCGTGCTGCTTATACATGTGTACATCAAAGCAGAGCAGTACATGTAAAAAGCAGGAATGCAGTTTAATATGGCTTCTTGTGTTAAAGTTATGCATCTTAGAGCTGAGCAAGTGTTCAGTTTGTGTCGCTGTGTGCCCGTCTGTGTCTGCACAAGTGTTAAATACGCCGACTACATCAGCAGACCATTTTCTGCCTCTGTATCAGTAACCCTCCCCACCCTCCTGTCACAAGACCTCACAAGCCTCACCCACAGTGCTCGCCTGTTTTCACTCGTTTCCTCCCACCCCTTCCCCCTCTCTCTATCTTCTCTTTCTTTCCTGTTTGTTTTGTTTGTGTCCCTCTCCTCTCTTCCTCCTCTTTTCCAATAAGAACAATAGGTTATGGAACGCATTTTCCTGCGGCATTACTCACAGGCACCAGCCGCCACATGCCATTAGGCTCAGCCGAGGGAGAGGAGCGTTCGACCGGGGTGGTGGCACATAGCTTGTCTGCCATCTAGTGGGGAGGAGACAGGACTGAATACACAGGGAGGGAGAAAGGATTTTAGTGTTCATGAGCTGGGTTCAATATGGCAAATCTCCATCCAATTTGTTGAAATAGAAATAGAATACTTGTTTGTGAAGCTGTTTATTTTTTCTCCAGCTGAACAGGTATGATTGGATCTGGCTCCGATACGTGCTGCTGTCGTGTCTGGTTCCATTCAGAAACATGGCAGTGCAACACAGCCTTGCTTATTCCCAATTATTTGGAGATATTCTTTCGTACAGGCTGCAGATCCTGTTTTTCCAAATGTGGTCTACCTGTTTTTCCCAAAATTAAAACACAACCAGGTAGCTAGCAGTTTACCTCAATTCCACAAACTGACATTTTAATTAAAGGAAATGCATTATGGGGATTTCCTATACCACAAAACATAGATGATTCATACGGTCTTAATAGGTATAATCTCCTTGCCACGCATCACAAAATATTCCTCACAGAGTTGACAGTTGTTGATCAATATCATTGATTCAGTGATTACTTTGCTATGACATGAGGTTTCTGGCTTGCTAAAGTTACTGTGCAGCCCATATTGATACAAAAACCTCCTGCCAGCTGGATTTACAGGACCCCACCAACTATCTGCTTCAACTACACGCCAGTGTAAACCTCACATCTTTAAGCATTTAGTTACTTTTTATACATTACTTTTTTATTTTAAAACTTTTTTTATTGTTTACCATATTGAATAGCCAAAGCTATAAGATGAGAAGGGTACATGCTCTACCATATAAGTAGCACTACACACAGGTATGTGGCAGTTCCTGTTTGTTGGTAAAGGTCAGTAAATGTCATTAATTACTTTGCCACCCATCAAGTTCATTTTTGCCTCTGTATGCTTGTGTATGCGTATTTGACATTTGCATTGAGACAATAATGTTGGCAGCAAATGAGCCCATGTGCAATGAAAATTAGTGGTTTGCGAATAAAACAAACTGGTCTCTGTGGGTTGAAACTGATCTGTCAGGTTATGCACTCACACTCACCAGAGTCATGTCATGAAGTCCTGGTGAGTTGGTGGAAGTGACTATTTCTATTTTTTATTTCTATCCATAATGACCGAAAAGTGATTATACTAATGGTAAGAGCAAGGAGGAAAGCAAAGATAAATTGTGAAGTGAATTAATTGTCCATCTGCTGTACACAAACAGCGATCATTTAAGTACATTTGCACACTTCTGCCTATCATAACACTAGCTGCCTGTTAAACTTGGAGGATGTAGTCATACACCACCTGAACGCCTGTGCTTGTGTGGCATACCTGAATGAATAACATGTTGTTATTTTTCTGAAGCGCTGACAGACTGTTACTGTATATAAAAAAAAAAAAACTGTTTTAATTTGATCCTGTGAAGCAATTTAATAGTTATTTTATGTTTGCATTGTGATATTTGCGCCAATGAACTCACTAATTAGTGGGATCACAGCAAGTGTTTTGCTTCTGACAGCTAATGGAAAACACCTGCTGTTAACATCACATGTTGGGCTGCGGCCAAAAGCACCGCAAGCCTCGATCGAGACCAGTCATACAACAGCGCGTGTCACGGGTCCTGGACGGCTATCAGAGGGAACCCAAAACATTTCAGTCACTCAGGAACTCATGGAATTTGTTACAGGATGAATATTGAACATACACACTCTGGAGGGGGAAGGCATTCTTCTTAGTGACTTTGTGTCAGGTTGATGTAAAAACATGATTTGCTCTGACGGAGAACTGAAACTGAAATCTCTTTGCATCAATACAAGCCGTGTAAAATCCCACATATGCAGACATGCAGAATCTTATATATATATATATATATATATATATATATATATATGTAGAGAGAGAGAGAGAGAGACACTGCATTCTAATGCTTTCTATGTTCACCATCTTTCCTGTAACACATTTTACAGATGCTTGGAAATGTTCAAAGCCTGTCTGATAGCAATGCAGGAAGCTTTTAAGCGCAACTTGCTTCAAAAGCAACGGACACGAAGCTATGTGATTCCGGGGTTGATCTTTACACTTTACAATTTCTGCGGTTCGAAGCAGGAGTTGAGCTACCAGCACTCCAATCCTCCTCCCCCAGTCGAATCCCAACAATTAGTGTTTGTTAAGTCACAAGGCGAAAAGCTGCATGGGATGTAGCGAAGGAAGGAGAAAGAAACGGGGTCAATGTCAGGATAAAGAAATAAGACAAGAGAAGCGGAGATGTGGGGTGGGGGGGCACACTTCTCAACCCCTTTTCTTGTTAATCTGATGGGGAGAACAATCCACGAGCAGGCAGCAGCAGGCAGACAGTGGCTTCCATATCTCTTCCCCTGCCTCTCTTCTGCCCCTCTATATCTTTCTGTTGCTTTCCCTTTCTCCCATCCCGCTCCTGCCGTCTCCTCTGATAAATCTCTCACCCACTGCTTTTCGCCTCCTCTGTCTCTCCCCATCTCTCTTTTCCTTCTTCATCTTCTTCCTCTTCTCCTCTCGTGCTGCTCCCGTCTTGCCAGTATCTACCAACCCCCCCCCCTCCTCCCCCACTCTCCTTTTGTTTCATCTTTTCCTCTCCCTTCCTCTCTTCCTTTCTCTTCCCATTTGACATCCTCACTCCTTCGCTCACTTCCTCCTTTCCTCTCTTTCTTGCTCAGTCTCCGCCTGCAGGACTATTCAGTAGATTAAGTTCAGCGGTGGCGGCAGTGTTGCTGATTCAGCCATATTCTTTCAAATGACCCAAATCCTCACTCTGGAGAAACCTCATACGCACACTGATTGCATTTTCTCTCTCTGTCTGTCTCTCCTGTCTTTTCATGCGCACAGACATACACAAATACACACACTTCTTATTGATTTCTGAGAGTTAGCCTCTTCCTCTTTTTTTTTGCACGAGCCTCACTCTGTTTCTGTGTTTGCTCTCTCTACAGTAGCTGTATCAGTATCGGTAGCAAACCTGCAGGCTTATTTCAGGACTATTTTTCTTCACCGTCTACAATCTCCTTTGTCTCTCCTGATCACAGTCAAGCTGGGTTGGCATGTTCACAAAGATAAGGCCGTATTTCTCCCTCTTCAGCCGCAGTGTCAAAGCTGCTTGATAGAGAATGTCTTCACAGTCGTGTCTACAAATGAGTTTTGAAGATGCTGAGTGTCACTTGCAAATTGACGCCCTGACTACATACATTTTCATTTCTTTTTTTTCTTTTTTTTGATACGCCCCATATTTTGCTTTTGTTCTGTCAGGAACATGGCACTTGCATTGGCAAGACTTGAAAGGAAACGACAAACTAAATCAAAATTTGCATACGTTATTCCCATGATGTTAGACAGCCCAGTGTAGAATGTAGGAACAAGCAACTTATACAGAAAGTTAGTAAAGTAAAGAGACGAGGTGTCATCGACAAATTCCAAATGTGCTCCACTGATAATGATGTAGCGGGATCGTCTTGGTCCTCTTTTGGGCACTTTTAGTGTTAAGAAATATTGAAACAGCTATCAATTTAAAATTTTGGACTGATTTAGTCACTGCAATGGGTTGATGGTGTTTCTACATCACGGGGTTTGAAACAGTTTATTGTTTTCGGGCACGAGGTGTGAGACGTTTTGCTCGTTTGGCATTTGTTGCTCTGCGTGAAGGCAAGTAGAGCTAGCCTCCAGTTTGGGCCTGAGTGAAGCGTCCAATTTTCTAAATGCCCGGTGATCTTTACTAAAATGAGAAACTTCATTTATCAATTAAATTCAAAGGGCTGTATTGGCATGAAAATTTCAAGAACAAAGTTGCCAGAGCATCAAAATAACATTAATATGAATATACTGTAAATCAATACTTGCTGCTGTTCTGAAGGAATTTCCAGAATCCTGAAAGACTCTTCTAACTATCTGGATTAAAAAAATAATAAAGACAATAGCCAGACATATCTCCTTGGTCTATTTGTACAACATGAACCAAAATTAAAACACGTATGACACAACCATTAATTATAGTGATATATACATATTTCTTTCTAATATTTAATACAGCCACCCAGACTAGCGCATTAATGTTTAGTGTGTGTTTTAGAAAACAGTTTCAAGGGGTCATGAGGTTAAAAAGGTTTGGAACTAAAGGTGTAATAGATGCACAGGGGACGGACTGGCCTTTGTTAAAAACACTACAAAACTCTACAATAATATAAAGCGGGTGTGCAAAAATGAGCAAAAATACACAGTTCATCAAAGTTTTAATTTTTAGATTTTCATGAAATCAAACACCATATTTGACACTCTGTCTATGTTCAGTAACTACCGTTCTATATTATAATTTGTACTGGTAGTCACAGGAAAATGTTGCATGCCTGTAATCCAGCTCAATTTCAACCCACTGAAAACAGCCTCACTGCTCACTCTCTTCACATTGTCAGAGCTGTATTATATTACTCTAGATGCAATTGTATTGTCAATTGTCTTTATGAAACATGAGTTTGTTTGGATGCACTGTAAACATACATGACACACATTACATCTTTAGGAGCCCCCATTAAAACATGCAACGCTCTTCATGCCAACAGTGGAGCACATAACCTGTGAAACCAAGTCCATACTCCTGGGCTGCACCCATATTCAGAAACATGACATGACATTTTTTCACTTAGAAAACATTCTAACACATTCCAAGTATCAAAGTGACCCTTAGTGCAGAAGTTCACCTCATACCTGAGCACTTCATGCTTCCAAATTCAATTCCCAAGAGAATGTGAACAAGGTTACACATTAAATAACTGCGGGGTGGCGTATTGTTGTAAGCAGAAGTGCTGCCCCACGCTTGATCCCCCCAAAAGAACAGCCACTTGTCCTTGGCTTGAACAAGGCTTGCTCACTCGTTCTCAGCCACTGTGGTCTGAGAAGTGCAGCTAAACTTCAAGATGTAATGTGAATTAACTAATTATGTTTGACTCTTCTTGCTTCTATAGCTCACTCAGGAGTCCTGTGCTACATGGATGCTCACAGCTAGTTATCTGGCAGAAAACAATACTTTGGCAAAATCACATGCAGGTACATTTGCAATAAGTGATCCCTTGATTGTCACCGCCTGTTACATACAATGAAATTCAGGTGCACTACCTAAAACGGTGCTCAAAAATATACATAGAAAAAAACACACATCTAACATTCTCACACATGCAGCTCAGACATAATAAACAAATGACATGTTGTTAAAAAAGTGGGGAAAAGAAGCAGTGTATGCTCAAATGCACATGCCAATACAAAAGCACATGGGTGTCCCAGTTCTTGCTTGATTCAGGCATTTTTATTGGCATTTTGATTGGCCAGAAGGGTTCCCTGTGCATGCTCCCTGGGAAAGAACAAGCAGCCTGTATTGTGGCACAGCCCCCTTAGTAGAAACTTCTTTTAAAACAAAAAACAAATATTTGATCTCTGAAGGGTTTGCCTCAAGATCTTCAACTTTCCTTACAGTCCATTCATCTCGGGTTTTTTCCCTGCCACATAAATTTAATTTTTTTCCCTCCTGTGTGATATACTGTCTCGGATATAACCAAGTGTGTAGGTGTTAAAAATTGAGAGGGATATAAAAGAGAGTGACAATGAAAAAAAAGGCAGATGGAACGGGGAAGAGGAGACAGACGAGGAGTGTGTGAAAGCGGCGGAGGGGCTCGGGAAGCTGGGGTGAAAAATACCACGGCTCCGGCTGTCCCAAATTCAATCAAGCAAACATCGAGGAACATTCTGAGCCTTTTTGATCAATTAATCTAGCAGATGGTACGAGCGCAATCAAGAGAGATAATGCTGAGTGAGTGAGCATGAGAGAGGGAAGAAGCAGGTGGAAGGTGTGAAAGTTCTCCCTTTCATGTGAAAGCTTTGAAACGCGGCAACTGATAAGACAGCAAGAAGAGTGCCACGTGAAAGACAGGCAGGCAGTTGAGCGCAGTGTGTTTTTGTGCATTGTGTGCGCGCATATTCCTGTACACTCTTAGTGCATGTGTGTTTGTGTGCCTTTAGGTGAAGCAGGAAAGGCAGCTGAGGAGCTTTAGCTGGTGAAAGCTAACGTCCAGCGGTAATCAGTGGAAGACAAGCTAAATTTCAAATCTCTTGCAGAGGCTACCTACTGTGGCCATGTAGACTTTACGTGTGGAAGTGGTGTGAACGTGGCCGCCTTTTCTTACCAACTGAGCTCGAAACAGAGACTAGAGAGCTGCACACCTGAGATGTAGCAACGCCTTCACCTGCCACAGCAAGAGCAGAGGTTAAGTTATTGACAACGTGGGACGACAGCTCGAGCATCCACCTCTCTCATTCGTCTTTCAACATCTTACTTTTATTCACCTCAACTGAAGAGTGGAACCAATCAGGGTCAGGCTGACTGCGAGTTTACCTTAATTTACACCCTGTGCATAAGCAGAGACAAAATCAAAACAAAAACAAAGGCAAAAGGCTCTGCCGGGATCTGGATTAACCACAGGCTGTTTTATCTCCGAAATAAATTGCCTTGTAGACAAAAGAAGTAATTCGCAGGGTTAGAAAAACAAGAGGAACTTGATGAGAGCATTCTCACTACGTGTCGGCTCTCTCTCCCGCCGACGCAGCGTCTCTAATCGATGAATATTGAGTGGCCCCCGCTACCAGCGTTTTAAAGGGAGGGAGCTCCCACCATCGTTCATATCTCATATTGATATTTTCGTGCCCTATTTTCTCTCTCTACTCTTCCTTCCTTCATGCTCCCGAAGCCTCAGTCAGCAGCGTCAAAAGTTTCTCAGCTCTAATAATTGTGTTCTAACTTTCCAGCTGTAATGACTGTAGGTGTTTTACGCACTTGATTATTTTCTTTGATTTTTTTTTTCATAATGAAAAGGTTGCAGAGGGCCATGTTATTTATTTCGTCTGCATTTCTTTTTTTTCCCTCCTCATGTTTGACATTCACAGCTGACTGGCGCAACAAGCCCGAAGCGCGACGGCGTAGGCCCGCTTCTGAAGAGAGAAAAACAAAACTCAAGGTGTGCTTGTTGCAATTACAAAGCGCACAATCACACACTGGTGTGTTTTAAATGCAGCGCGTGCGAACACACACAACCCAGCACCACTGAGCTGAACCAGATACAGCATGTACCATTGGTTAATAGCCCAATTTATTCTGAGAATATTACTTATTAATTTGCATAATGATTCAGATGATTCAGACATTTGTTAGAGGTGGAGTACTGTGATTGATGGAAATTTAATTATGTAACCTCTCAGTTATTAAACGGTAATCAGGCTAAGCCACTTATCTTTAATACTTACCTTTAGCACACAAGGGCAGGAAGAAATGAATGGCAGTCAGCGGCCTCAAAATGAAATCATTCTTTCCTTATACCCTATCACACCTTCAACACACTGGCGTTGGGGTAAGAAAGCTGTGAGAGAAATGTACTGGAAGAGAAGAGAGGAGGTTAAAGATCCTGAGCTCCACTGTATTTCTTTAACCTATTGTACTATGTCGAAGAGTGTACTTCTGACAGAATCTATTTAAAATGGATGCTCTCTGTTCTGTACTTTAGGTTGTTTAAGAGGAGGAGTGGACTCCCACCGAAACACAAATTGCTTTGACAAATCACAGTTGAGCCGAGGAGGCATTTATCTGCTTGTGTGCAGCTAAACATGCTGGTTGTGATATGGATACCACATCAGGACTTCAAAATGTAAGCAACCGGAGATAAAATGGCAGAGTCTCAAAGATGTGGCGGCAGCTTTGAGCACTGAACTGAAAGTAATTATGCAGTAAAACCGTTGAAAATGTCACACATCTCGCTGTTTACATTCTTTCAGGGAGTTGTTGTGAAAGAGCTGTCATTCGCCGACGACTGGAAAAACAGCAGTCTCGAAGCACAATAGGAAGAAGCAGACCTTTATGCAGCAGAATAAGCCGTGCTGAGAGCTTTCTGCTCCGGTAACAAGAAGGTCTTAGTGTGCATTTACTCTGCTGAACTCAACTTTTCCCGTTGTTTTCCTAATTTTTCCCTTTACCATCTTTGCCACAGTTTCGCAGTGTGTCTCTGACAGCCACTAAACAGAAGTTTCTCCTTTAAAACAGCGTAAACACATCCCACATTTAACCTACTCAATCTAATGGCCCATTGTGTCACACTGACTAATCAAACGTAGAGAGTCGGCTCCTTTTCTTTCACTTTATTAAAGCACAGCAGCAGAATCGATACTTGTCTCACTGTTATCACAAGCAACAGATAATGAAAACTATTTGTAATGCTCAGCCTGTAAGTTACCATATATACTGTAGTTGCCGCAGTGCAAATATATCTATACATATGAAGAAGAAATTTAGTGGTTTGTGAACCATAATGTCACACACGAAACAAATTGTCTGCCGCTGGCAGTGTATTAATTTAAAGGGTTGCTTCACACAAATAACCAAAAATAAATAAGATAAAATAAAAATATCCTCACTTCTCACTAGTGGTATCTGGCCATTTAGATTCAATTTGAGATATCCATCTCTGAAATTTCACCAATACAATGGAGGTGAATGGAATTGATTTGTGGTATAGCATTTTAAAATGTGACATTTAGAAAATCGGCACCATCTCTTTCCAGAAACATTGCCTATTGTTACTCTGGACAATCCACATCCACTTAACACGCTGTCTGCCATTTCAATTGGAACTACTTTCTATGTAAGAAATAGTCCCTATGAAAACTGTAGATAAACTGTGGTCTGTGGAAACCATCCCATCCATAACGTCCCTATGTTTAAACTGCTGACAAACACATCTTGATAGATGAGATAAATTATTATTATTATTAAATGTGTCTGCAAAGTCACCAGATTCTGATATTGAACATGTCTGAAATATGTTTACTGACCACATATTTCATCGTTTCCTTACGATTTCTCCTGGCAAGTAAAGCATGATTAACCTTCTTATGTTTATGTTTAGGCCAACCAGAGCACTTTGATTTAAGGAAAAGATTTTCATATTGGTGCAATAGCCTCCTCAAAAATGCCACAGTGACATGAGACAAGACGTGTTAACTTTATCAATATATACCCAAAACAACAAACTTTCGTCAATAACTTAATGCCTGGTGTACACTAGAGGATTTTCAAATCTTAACCGATTTTAAAAAATGGATACCCCAGACATAACGACAGAATTTACCAATGTTTAATATTTCAATTGTAAGAAAACAGACCAAAACCAGACGATTCAGTCAAGACACTTGACCACACACTTGGCGTTTATACTAAATGATTTCCGAGTGGTGGAAGCTTATAGAAGTTTGCGTCATCAAATGTGACTTCTGATCAAATGTGACTATTGGGCTGACCCCGAATAGTGGAAGAACCGCTAAACTCTGCACAATACCGGTGAATAACAGACGAGAGAAAGAGAGAAAGGGGTCTTCGAAAAGCCTCAGTTTAGCTGCAAATTACAGTGTAAGTTGAAAGAATACAGACTGCAGCTCTGCAGCTTCTCCACATTAAAGCGGAGCCACCATGTGATTTAAATTGAGCTTTCTTATTAGGAGAGAAAAATAAAATAGACCAATTGAAAGTAGAATCTGCCCACAAGGATGCCTGCGCGTGCAGCAGGTGAAAGGTTACGACCATAAAAGGGACAGTAACTTGGACAATGTTCTAAGACACAGCGCCCATGACAAAGACATAGGACTTTGGATGCAGGTGTGAATACAGCACCCAGAGCATCTGTATCCGCTGACAGTACAATTGTGTCAGGCCTAAAAAAGATAAGCAGAGCACCACACACACAGAGTGGAGATGCAGTAACCAGGAAACAGCCCTTACCGGGCTCCCAAGCGTAGATTTCTACATTAATGCTGTCTGGGCTGAGGTAGAAGAAGAAACTCTAAAACTTCCCTGCCAGGAAGTGAAAGTAGATCAATTGTGAGTTTGGATTTTAAGGCAGAATTTGCTTCCCCAATCACAGCAGGGAGAGTCAATTCCAGAGATGGAGAGCTCGGTTGGAAAACACTCTGCTGCCTGCTGATTTTCGCTTGTGTCAGTCAAGTAACCAGCAGACTGCAATCTGAGGGCACATGAGGATACAAATCAAACAATGAGGTCAGATAATGTGTTGGTGTAAGCCCATGTAATTACACTGAACAAAATTATAAACGCAACACTTTTGTTTTTGCCCCCATTCATCATGAGTTGAACTTAAAGATCTAAGACTTCATCTATGTACACAAAAGGCCTATTTCTCTCAAATATTGTTCACAATTCTGTCTGTGTCTCCTTTGTCAAGATAATCCATCCACCTCACAGGTGTGGCAAATCAAGATGCTGATCAGACAGCATGGGTATTCAACAGGTGTGTCTTAGGATGGCCACAATAAAAGGCCACTCGAAAATGTGCAGTTCCATCACACAGCAAAATGCCACAGATGTCGCAAGTTTTGAGGGAGCGTGCAACTGGCATGCTGACTGCAGGAATTTCAGCCAGAGCTGTTGACCATGAATTGAATGTTAATTTCTTCACCATAAGCCGTCTCCGAAGCTGTTTCAGAGAATTTGGCAGTACATCCAACCGGCTTCACAACCGCAGACCACGTGTAACCACACCAGCCCAGGAGACCAGCCACCCAGACAGCTGCTGCAACAATCTGTTGATTTCTGCACAAACTGTCAGAAACCTCAGAAACTCAGGGAAGCTCATCTGCATGCTTGTTGTCCTCATCGGGGTCTCGACCTGACTGCAACTTCGCACAGCCAATAAAGAGGAGTAGACCAACATGCCACAGGCCACAATCAACAACCTGATCAACTCTATGCGAAAGAGATGTGTTGCTCTGCGTGAGGCAAATGGTGGTCACACCAGATACTGACTGGTTTCCAGACCCCCCCAAAAAAGTGAAACTGCACATTTTCGAGTGGCCTTTTATTGTGGCCAACCTAAGACACACCTGTTGAATACCCATGCTGTCTGATCAGCATCTTGATATGCCACACCTGTGAGGTGGATGGATTATCCCGGCAAAGGAGAAGTGCTTACTGACACAGATTTTGACAGAATTGTGAACAATATTTGAGAGAAACAGGCCTTTTGTGTACATAGAGGAAGTCTTAGATCTTTGAGTTCAGCTCATGATGAATGGAGGCTAAAACAAAAGTGTTGTGTTTATAATTTTGTTCAGTGTAATTTTGCCTTAACTGAGGCACCTTAAATATGTCTTGACTTGAATTAGAAGCTTCAGCCTCTGCTATATTTAACAAAGGTTATATTTTTTTGCAAATGTCTTACATTTTTCATGAAACAAGAGCATAAGCTAGCATAAGTGTAGTGTAAGAGTTTTAACTGTGACATTTAGAAAGTGCCTAATATAAATATCTTTGACATGCATTTTCAGCAGGTATTGACTTAAACTTGACTGAAACTGATAATGATAACTACACTTTTCACAGCAGAAAAGTGACCTTGGACAATCTATCTACTTTGTCATTTAGGTTTGAGGACGTGTTGACCAGCTAGTCACTAACTTTGTCAGTCATGAAGAGTACCTCTCATGTCTGATGAGAGAGAGAACAATGAGCCAAAACAGTAAGGTTGCAGGCCAGAAAACCAAAACAACGAGCAGAAAGGTGGTAATAAGCTCCATTCACATTTTTCTAGAATAAGAACAAGCTTGAAAAAAAATCCTTAACTATATGTTGTTCTTTAGTTTTCTTGTATCTGAATTGTTTTCTCTGGGGCTGTCTGTTTTTTGCCTGTTTTTCGACAGGAAGAATGTTTTTTTACAAGGTCTTTTTTTCATTTTCCATCCTCCATTGAATAAACAAATATTCTTACAGCACAAATTTCTTTCTGGGTCCATCTTCCTCTCAGACACCCTATAACAGCATCCCGGTGGCTAATTTTCACTGTGCCTATTTACACCACGCCTTGTTTGCCTGCTCTCTGACAGCAGCTGTTCAGAGGAAACATCGACATGTCAACTACCCCACTATTTCACCCTACGTTTCTCTGTTGTAATTATACATATCAGTTTCTGGGCAGAGAAATAACTACACAGCACTCCCCACTCGTCAGAAATTGTGACAGGGCTCCTTCCTTCAGGAGTGCAGAGTCTACTGGGGTTGTGGAAGTTAACATACAGTACACTTCTGACTGATGTATGGAGAGGATATCTGCTCCATGAGTGATCAGACATGTGAGCAGACAGAAACGTGTGTATGTTGGTGATATGTGAATATGAATAGAATTGTTTTTAAAGATATTTATTTCCTATAGAAGACTTCTGTTTCACACTGTGGGTCTAGAAGACTGAAAGGCAAAAAAATCATTGCAAGAAATGTCAGTAAATGTGGAAAAACCTCCTAAGCATCCTACTCTACATACAAGAATACTTTTCTCTTCAGACAGTGAGACTAAATTAACATCTGGTACAATGTGCGGTCTCCGATATGAACACAATCAATTTGGCCACAGTGAAATAGAAATGAAAGAGGAGTTTGAACAAAAACACATTTTCTTTATAGATTATCCAGCACACGAAATGTAAAAGTTATGGTAGTACTGTAGCAGCATGAAATAGAATCAAGCACTTTCTTCTGAACAAAAGAAGAAAACATGCCCTGATTTCTCCAACTAATGCTGACGGCATGAAGAACAACTGGAAACCACGACAACTCGCAAAAGCATTAATATTATCCTTGTTATCCTTTAGTGTCATTGCAAGTGATTGACACAGCCAGACTAAACTAAGCGACCTTCAGTTTGACAGACTGGAATTTGAAACCATACTAGTTTGTCTTGTGGTCACTCTCATATGTAGCCCACTGGAATACATCACACATTGTCATCACCTTCTCCTGCCTCTGCTGTGTGTCAGAAACCAATACATACACAGTATATACAGCACACATGCACACGCGCTAACCAAGCTCATTTCATGGCAGAGCAGAGGCCCATCTGTGTGGCACAGCCGGCTGCTGTTGAGGTGAACAACGGCAGGATGGATGGCAGCGTGAGGGGCTGTAACGGTCGCATTGTGCTGCATTGAAGGAGGAATTGATTATGTTCACTTGGATAGCTGCATGGGTTCACTCGAGCGGCGGTAGACATCTGATGGAGCCGTGTGATAGGGATGAACTGGCACTGAAGAGGTTTGTAAGTGGAGGGTGCTGGAGAGACAGATGGGTACAGATTGATAGATATGATTGGTAAAGTCTGTCTTTTTGTCTTTCAATGTACTTTGGGTATTTGCTTAAAAACAGACTTTACAATTCTTCCTGTCATTAAGGCCTGCTCACTCCAGAATTAAGAGATTTCACAACGAAATCAGTTAAATCAAATGGAATCAACATGATTAGTAAAGTCAAAAGTAAATTACGCAAATTTTTCACATCTAATTTGAGTTTGGTAAACTTTGACCAAGCCCTATTGACAGTACTGACATTCGAGAGAACAGACAGTCCGAGAGTTTAAAATGGAGGAAGTTAAAGTTTCTCATTAGCTAACAACCACTTATATTTAGTCTCTTTTTTTCTTTTCCTTTGAGTACAAACTGCTCTAAAAGAGAATAATGGTTTACAGTCAGGAATGAGACAGAAATCTATGGAACATATACTTTTTGGATAAACTGTGAACCAAACACCGTCATGCTAACTGACATTTAACAAGCAGTAAGTCAGCTCCTTAGTTCAGAGGGCTGTTTAACCTCTTCAATGAAACTCTTTATTCAATTCAAGAAGTCATTCAGTTATTTCAAGAATAAAATGTCTGGGTGGAGTAAACGGCCCACTACAAAATAAATATAAAGAACTGTTGTGACTGACTAGTGTTAGCATGTTCATTGCTGGTTAGCTCGCCAGCTACAGTAGTTCACCCGTTAGCCCTGCGAATAGTCACTACATCACATCTAGAAATATTTTGTGATCATCCGATTCATTTCGTTGTGCCACTTTCCGATGTGACCAGCATATCCAACAAACTTCAACTTTAAGACGTATGGGTGGTGGTTGGGTGATATAAAATTGGTATGCAGAAAGCATGTAACAGATGGTTGTCAAATAAAAAGTTTTTAAAAAACATAAGTTTATTTATGTAGGTTTTTCTTTTACTTTGTCTTCAGTCTTCAAAACAAATCCTTAACTACTGACTGTCAGACGGTAATTTAGAGCTGCAGGCTTTTGTACAGTGATACTTTTTTAGCTCTTTATAGCTATAATATGATTTTAGTGGAATCTATGGTCTGCATTATTTCAGGAATAGCCATTCAATCTAGGATATAATATAAAATAAAAGCAAAATTTTGTTTCTCCTGAGCCACTCTGAATGCACTCAAAGGTTGGACTCATATATAAGTGATTTTTGAAGTAAGTCAACCTAAAATAAAAATGTATCTCTAGAAGAATTTAAATTGTGCAAAAATTGTAATTTTTATTAGTTTCTAGAAACACACCTAAATTCATTGCGCATAATTTAAATGTAGTTGTGCCCCAAATTTTAGCCATACTAGGCAATCAAACATTGTTTCTTAAGTTGAATGTTATATTTGTTCAAGTGTTTTCAATATGCTCTTTTTCTTGTACAATAGTAGTTGTCTAGTCACTCTACTTTTTGCTATAGCAGCGACCCATTTTCCCGACAGGGATCGTTAAAGTTTCATCTTATCTTAATAAATTGTCACTCCTAATAGAAAGATGAGGATTATGGATGGGAAAATGGAGCAGCTACTCACAAAACGTCTGCAGAGAATCCTTGAATTGAAGTCAAGCACCTCCCCAGTCTACAGGCTGTGCATAGTGAATGGAGAATGGATTTCCATCTCTGACTATATCCTTTTTACTGTCTTGCTTTTGTGCCATTTGATTGAAGGTAGCATAGTTTCAGGGGCTGAAAGAAAGCTGCCGCTGTGTCACACAGATTTCTCTACTCCCGCAGTGTGACAAAAGGGTTTTAATAAACATACTGGGAGCAATGAAGAAGGCGCAGCTCTCATTTTTTACCTCTTTTTCATTCGTTCTTTCATCCATTTGTCAGCACCTCCCCTCACCTGAGCATCTCTTCTAACATTAAATACATTTAAAGGTACACTGTGTAATTCCTGGCCCCATGCTCGAAACAAATAGGGCGCAGGATCTCACCTCCTCCCCCTCTGCGGTGATGATTTCACACCCAGACTGCCCAGTCAGAGACAGGGAAGATCAAGTAGTGGCAGGAGACACAGTAGAGTTAGCAGAGGAACGAGAGGTAGAGGAGTGCGAGGGAGAGGGAGAGCAGCTAGTGCAGCAGCATCAACAGCTTACCTTGAGCAAAGCACTCTACTCTACTCGTCCTATCATGCTGACTGAGGGCAGATTGGACACTACAGTGGCTCACAAAGTGTTATTACAATACAGGACGGGCTGGTTAGCAAGCTAACTTTGATATCTCTTCAACATAATACTTACTCGTCTTTGAAATGGCGTCAGAACTGTTCTTCACATTCTGTTGATAATGTTACTTAATTCTTTTATGCTTTATACCAAAACTCTGGCCATATCTTACACATTGTACCTTTAATTGCTTAAAAATGACACACATCCTATGATATCACATGCTCCAAAGGTGTTTAAATGTTTTCTCACTTTCTATTTTTACCGAGCTATGACACAAAGTGTGCAAAGCCAAGTGAGTGTCATTTTCATTTCAGCTGTAAGAAACGGCACAACCTGTCGATTAAGGAGACGCTCCTTTGTTTGAGAAAGCTTGTACGTGTGTGGTTGTCTGTCTGGCAGAAAGAAGGAGAGGCTGAGACAAACATACTGTAGCCTTTTAGTGTGTCCAGAGGAGCAGGGCCGAGGCATTGGGGAAGACAAAGAGGGTCAGTGTGCGTGACAAAAAGCAATGGAGCAGAGCCTGTCTGCTGACAGCGGTAAGATAGCATACAGACACCTGTGGGATCATCACCTCTCTTCGTGGTATTTGATGTGTGTGTGACTTCAAAATGTCTGACGGCTCCCGCAGTGCACACAATGCTAGTCAGGTCATTGCAAATTGCCTGCAGCGTCATACAACATGTCCTCGTAGTCCTGCGAAATGCTCGCAATTGTTTGGAAATCGAAAAACAATTTGAAAGGCATGTATTAATCTGTGAAATCACATGGGAAAAGCAACTTACATAGGAAAGAATGTGAGTCATTAACTTAATTTACACCTGATAATATGCATGTTAATTTGAGTTATGGGATTCCAGCCATGAATTTACGCCCGGCAGGTATAAGTGTAAGTGCCACACCCGGGATTAAGATGGCATTTAATTCAATTCAGCTAAACTCCTCTTTATTTTTACTATACTATAATGACAAATTATAATTGACAAGTCCTCAAAGTGGACGATAACACAAGCCAGCTAGATAGGGGTCTTCGCAAAACTGTACACCAACCCAAGATGCATGTGTCTATTTGAAAAAATAAAAGAGGACATCGATTTGTATCTGAACATACCCAGCAGGCGCCGACCATGTCGAGGAGTGACTTGCGGCATTTGATGCATGTCAATTGCGCACACTGGGTGGGTTATAAAAACAGAAGAAGTCAAGGTGCAGAAGCTACTATATGCTTATCCAGGGAGCACACTTGTGAAACTGCTGATTTCCAGGAGACTACTGTGTCAGTACTAGGAAATAGGACAATGGCATGTCCCGCTGGTGTCTGTAGGCTTATACAAAAACAACTATTAATTTATCCTTCTTAGAAATTCTGCTGTCATTGTTCTCAACTTAACAATGAAATATGCAAAAGTGTCATTCCCATCCAGCAATTCTGTGCTTCCAAGATGAGAAACTAATAATTTGCTTCATACACTGCAGCTGCCTTCCCTTATTGTTGTCACTGTACTATAAAGAATCTGCATCAATCTGAAGACGTAACTTAATTTAATTCATTGAGTGGTGTCCATAGCAACAAGATATCATTAGCTCCCCAGCAAACTATGGTAGGAATTATATACTAAACTATATGAAGTGTGGCTTTTGTGTTGCTTCACTAATTTGGCTTATTAAAAATGCCGTACTGATGTGCAAACACAATTTGCACTTACACTCACACGGACCTGACAGTGTCTTCATGTTTATTTGTTGTCTCCACCTCCATTCCTGCTCTGTGCTTTGCAAAATGGGTTTAAAAAATTATCTCAGCACATTCAGGAAGCACAATACAAGAACACCACAAGTCCTGCGTGTAAATATGAAAAACATGATTGGATTGTTAGTATCCAGACTGCATATACGGTTACATAAAAGCAGCTGTAAATAGGGTCTCTGTATCCTTGACCACATGAATCTAAAACCATACAAGTAAACAAGTGCTTTCACATGTGTAAGCGCATTTATTATCTGTTGTCACGCAATTACACTCAAACCTTCTTTCAACTGAGCCAGAGAAAGAAAACTGAGCCCTCCTAAGTAAATTCTTGGTGTCAGGTGCAAGCAGGGTGCAATATATCCAGCCAGGCCGACATCAGTGGGAGAGAGGGAGAGCCAAGAGGTAATTTGTGGCCAAAAAATGGGGCGTCTTTTTTTTTCTAGCTGCTCATAAACTAAGACGCCCAGCCTGGCACACTAATCCATGGACCACGGAACTCTCCCCTCACCGGCCGAATGGCTGACATCGCCTTCGATCATGTGTAAACCATAGCAAAGGGAAGAGCTGTCATTTATTTCCCATGATCCCGTGGGAGGCTGGAGGAAGGGAGGGCAAAGATTTGAAGGCAGAATCACACAGAATATTATGACTTTCTTCTCTCACCTCTCCCTCTCTGGTCTTTCTTCTGTTTTTGAAAGGTGGACGGGAGCAAAAGTGTGTGCGTGTGCGTGTGTTTGCGTGTGAGTGCATGTGTAAAAGAGAGAGAGAAAAAGAAGAACTTTGATTATGGGCAGTGTGTGTGAGATAGTAGCAAAGAGAGAGATTGTGTGGGAGGGATGTCAGTTGGAACCAGCAGAAAAAGCAGTGGAAGTCAGATTTTTCCTTATAAATCTTTAACACAAAAAAGTATTTAATTTTACAGCAGCACAAATGAGAGCCCCCCCACCACGATGAAAACAACATATCTCCTGGCTCTTGAGTGTGGCTGCATGTGTGCAGTAAGAAGCAAGCTTACATGCAGTAGGACATGTTTATGCATGCAGGTCGTGCCTGTGTTTGTACCCATGTTTAAGGCTAAGAATACAAACACACATTCTGTGCAGAGGTTCTTTGTATGTAGACATATGCACCTCTTCGGTCAGTGTTATTACCACCTAATAGCTTGCTGGCTGTGGATTTATAGTCATGCGCTACTCTGTCTGTGCAGCCCGTCCCTTCATGGATCAATGCATTAAAGCCCACTGCTTTGAATACCAAACAAGGCATTGGCTTGCACCTCCAGCGACGCTGTGCTGAACAGATTGCACATGGTCACTCTCCTCGCCGCACACCAATCGCCTCCCACAGAAATGCCTTCTTCCCCCTGAGCAGCCGGAGAACCACTGTGGTGCTATTTAATAGCAGCCCCAGCCGTCCTCTCTTGGCGCAGCACGCAGGCTGCCGAGGCTCGCTCAGTAAGCAGCGCTCCCCGTGCTCCCACATGCAAAATTTATGACTGCAGCGAAACACAAAAGAAGAGCGGGATCCAGTTCTGTCTCGCAGAGCAGATATAGGTTTTCAAATCCCATACTCCTATACCCCAAGACGCTGTTCAGCTGTGTGACAGTGGCAGAAGGAGTGAGGGAAGAGGGAGAGAGAAAAAGATTAAAGTGTTCCTGTCTAGCATGTGTCTATTTTCATCCTGCTCTACAGAGTATAAGAGTTTCTTTCTTATTACTGTTAGGAGAGGGAGCAGACGCCCAAGGATAACCGGGCTGTCTCTCGTCTTCCCCTGTACCCCAGAGAAGGCTCTCGGATGGCACCTACACTGGGTACAGGTGCAGGCAGCGCCATTTTTCTGGAGCTATGAAAGCAGTGTTCTGTATTTGAGGAAAAAATGATTCAGACACCAGGTTGGAGAAGAATAAAATATACATGGTACTGGCTGCCTTTTTTCCTGCTTAGGCTATAATCAGTGCACACACAGACATGCTAATAAAGCAAAGGCAACAGCACAGACAGACAAGAAGAGCTACTTCAAAACAGGACACCAGATGTCTTTGAACCCACTTAGCTCAAATTAAAGTCCAAATCTACGGATTGTCAGGCTCATAGGCTAAATGGCAGTGTGTAGATAATATAAACGCTCAGTAATATAGACACACACCAGCTGATTTCACTAATTAGCACATCTTCAACCAACAAGAAGAAGCTGGGAAGATTTGTGTTTTAATGAAATAAAAAACTACTATTCCAGTTATGTATCAGTGATCCCACGTGCGCTGTAAAGATCTTATATTTCAATAAAGGTCAGAGGAATAAAAATGCATTGTATATTCTTCATATCAGTCATTAAATTACAGCTATAAAAAAAAACACTTAACAGCTGACATTAAATCATATGTCAGTGTCTACTGAAAAACATAGCAGATGGTAAATAAAGTTTGAAGGCTTTTAAACAGTAACGCCCACACACACACACACACACACACACAGCTTTACCTTTTGGATACAAACTGAGTTTAAGGTCAGTCATTACATGCTTGACCTCTGTCGCGCGTCTTCACTTCTTTCGACACCCCTGTGCTCATTAATCTGTATTCTAAAATGTCATTTGGTCGTCCCCTTGTATTGCCGTCGGCAGGAAGAAGTGATAAGATAGACAACGTGGGTGGATGAGCAGGTAATAGCTTGCCAGAGTTTGCGGTGTCTTGTGTTTGCCACTGTGCTGCACAATTGATTGGCCTTAATGATATTTTCAAAGGCAAGAAGCTGAAAGGAAACAAAGTTGAAGAATCAAAGCAGATCAAAGAGTCCTGCTGGACCTGTCTGCACTTGGAGATGAGTAATATCCAACTGCAAGAAAAAGAAAAAAATATGTTTTTTTCCAAATCAGCTGTCAAAAACTATGCACCCGCCCTCTGTGATTCACTGCTGATTAAGCCTTTAATGGCCAATGGGTCAGTGTGCAGCCACTAAAATAGAAAACCTTCTCACTATCCCCTGTCACACCTAACATTTGCCAAGTAACACCTGTGCAGAAACTGGTAATCTTATTATCTAATTTATTTCCTTGCATACACTTGACAGTCGTCTTGTGTGAACTAGAAACTTGTAAAATTATGTGATGAAAACATGCTGTAGAAGAGAGTCTGGACCTAAATGTTCCCGTGTTTGATGCAAGGATGTTCTTATTTGTCCCCCAGGTGTGAGCTCTGTTTCCCTGGACGGTGGGGAACAGGCATGACTCACCCGCAGCCACCCAAATGACATGAAAGCCTCCTATACAAGGCCAGTGTTGGTGGTAGGCGTCTATTGATGTTGGCTGGTCAGGTTTTATATTTGGGGTCAAAAAAGGTGGAAAGGAAAGTTTCAATTTGTTACAGAGATTTTAAAAAATGTCAGCGTGGCAGAACTCTTCCCTTTGGCTCCCTTTGCATTTCTCCTGGTGCCTCTAAAGCTAGCCAGACACTGTTTTTATTCATCATGTTGGTTGTGTTATGTCACCCGACATGTTTCAATTGGCATGCATGGTCAAAATGTACGACTTAAATGCTGATTCTGTATGGATCAACTGACCTGTCACAGTCACAGCATGAGTGTTCACACAGAAACTATTAAAGATTTATTTAAACAAGATGGCTGAACAGTCAAAAACAGGCAGCTTTACTTTGAGCAGTTCTACTTTAAACATAAAAAAACAAGAAGAAAAAAAGTTTAATATGGAGCCGCGTCTGTTTTGGAGTGAACAGCAAAGTCTTAGTCAAGACTGCAGTTTGCCACAACATGTGAAACACTACTCCAATAATATTAAAACAAGTTCACTAACAGATTGTTTGAGCAGCCATGTGGGAAATCAGAGCTGTTCAAACTGCAAGACAGCAGGCCAACATTTCTGACATGCCAGAAATCAGTCCAGTCGTCCAACAGCCCCATCGCTGATCATGCAGGCAATTACTTAATATATTAGATGCTCCTCAACGTCAAACAAACAAATTTAACAGTAGCTGGAAGCAACCAGTTTGGGGTCAGATCAGGGCTTAATCTGTATAGTTTCTGCCTAGAATTAAAGTGGCTGTGTTGCATCAGCGTATTATAGCAAATCACACCCTTCCCCCTTGTGATGTCAGTGCTGACTCTGACGTCCCTTACATGCCCTCTACCAAAGTAAAATAATTATGACTCCACGGTAAGTTTCTCAAAAAACATAATAAGATCTAAAAGGTAAAATGGATGCAATGTTCACCAAGTGATGACAGCGTGAATTCAGTATGGTTTACAGCTATTAAATGGATGAATGCTGTGTTTTTCAGTATAACATATCATATTCTTCACACATGAACTGAGTATGAAATAAAAGTCCTCAAGGTAAAGTGCTTATAGCCTTTTTTTCAGTGCAGACTGGATATATGACATGGATATATATATCATAAAGATGTATGAAAGGTGTAATATTAATGCCACTTATATTCACTTTAATATTCTAATGTCAACCAAGGAAGCATATCTGGAAACATCAGCACACATCTGGATATTAATCCACAGGACTATTATTTTATGTGTTGCACGCCCCACATCTCCATTATTACATGCTTGAACACACACCTTTAAAAATACAAAGGCCTTGCCCTTTCTCCAAAGTTTTACCCCAAATCTATTAATTATTGCCGTCTGTGACATTCCCTTTTCTATTTTAAATGTATCCAAAAAAAATATCTTCATAGTTTCTGGCAGGCTTCCTTAAATGCCCATTAATCTTAATTCCGGAGTTATCCGAGTCTCGTTTTCCTCTCAGAGTGATAGTTCGTATTTCCACTGGCGAGGAAAATAGCTTTTTAAGATTGCCATGATGTGGCAACAAATCACATTCTGACATCACTGAAAAGGGGTCAGAATCAATCAGCCGCCCAGTGGCCTTTGACATTCAATAAACGTCAGTGGGTATTTATATGCATCCCCAACTGCTTGCTAAAATAACAGGCTGCAGATGACAAAATATGATAACAATTAGACAGGCCGCAGCGTGGGGGCCCCTCACATCTGCATGGATCACTGGCTGTATCACAGCCATAGTGGGAAATAGAAAGAAACAGAGTGCAGGGGGGGTGGGGGGGGGAGCTAGAGGGAGGGGGTAAGACAGAGAGAGGAATCATCACGTTAATGTGGTCATTTACCAGAAAGCATCGCTCAGCCCACACAAACCCAAATGCCACCATCTAAATCCAGCCTTAATTAGGCCTGCGCTGAATGGAGAGGACAGGAGGCTGAGGGGACTAACAATATCAGTTGTTTACAATAACATCAACCGCCTTGTTATGGCGAGTGTGTGACAGGGTGATAAGGTCACACATGGGACTCCATTATAGCAAAGTAGATGCAGCTTTATCTGACAAAATTGATCCCACCACCCTTCAGCCTGTCTGTATAACGCATTTTCAAAAGAGGGAAGCTTAAACGTGTTCCAGCACACCTTACTTAAAATCCACCTTAGATTCTTGCATCAGTGTTGCTTACTGTAAAATGGCTTCACATAAATGAGGGAATATGATAGGAAACCTCATAGGCTCAGTTGGGTAAAGAATAACAATAAAATGTAACAGCCTACATTGAACTTTTGCACATCATTCATGATGTATGTCTTCAGGAGACATGCACTGCATCAAGATTAAAAGAGCTCCCCAACAAATAGTGCACTGGGCAGGTGTTGGTAGCAAATAATGGCTAGTGTCCAGTATGTTTGACTGCATTCATATTCAGCTTTGCTCAAACGCCTGAGCTATGCCCTTCTACAGGTGTGGAAATAACAACCACCACCAATGTCTTAATGGGCAGTGTCAGCACACTGTGCTTGCTCTTTTCTCCTCCTCCCTTTGATTGATTGTTTTAATTTAAAAATAACCTGAGTTATCTATTTATTTTTGGTTTATTTTCTTCCCTGAAAGGGCTCCTATCGGTCGCTGGCAGGTCGCACAATTCCAATTTCCAGAGTCGCTTCCCACCAAAAATGCAGAATGCGTCTAATAATGGCCTTTCGCTCTATCAGCCTCTCCCCCTACCTCTCCTGACACTCTTTCTTTACCTTTGGCTCGTGTAGTCAGTCAGACATTGTATTCTTTAGAGTGGGGAGACGGGTCAAAAAGACAGACATTTTGGACAGAGAAAAGTATTCAGCCTTACAAAAGCAGGGTATCAGGTCAATGCCTCCTATAAGTCTGTTGGCTTTGTAAATGGTAATGTGTAATGTGCATAGACTCAAACATGTCACATTAAAGCTGTTGTGGTCGGCATTTCTGTAGTAAGAATGGATCAAATTACTTTTTGTGAAAGGAGTTTCTCCCCAGCTATACAAACCATGTTAGCCTGTTTTAGCTTATCATATTGGTATTCTGCTCTCATAGCATCATTATCCGATGCAGCAGACGGCTGTTTTCAGCCAAAACACTCTGATAAACTTACTGTATTTTTCCTGCCCAGCACCACGTGGCTAATTGGTGAACAGTGGCACATTTAGTAGTTAAACAGCCAGCTATTTCCCTCTGGAGTTGGTGGGGAACAAAACAGAGCTAAAATGAAAGTGAATATTGGACTTACATTGGCAGGAACGCAACTCTAAATGTTACTCTGTGTCTGCTGGACGAAAATCTTTTGATGCTGTTTTCGTTCCGCTCTCTCCAGCAGAGAACCAGGAGAGCCACATCCAACAAAAACTTGGAGGGCTGACTTTTGTTGAAGTACGCCGACTTCCCCGAGTCCGTTAATGAGAAAGGATCAGTAGGAGACCAGTTATCAGATTCCCACAATATTTTATTGAGCTCAGAAAACAGATATATATCTGGAGACTCTGCTATCCTCCTCACAAGTCTGAGGTTCCCCACAAGAGTCTGAGGTCTTCCTGCTAAACAATGACTATATACTAGAAACCACACCCATCTGCACATCTTCCCTTGGCCTTGTTTAGGTATGTCTGGTTAAGATGTAAATCTCATGGCTGACCTCTGACCTTATGTAGGAGTGCGTGGAGTCTGGACAGTGTACAGGGCATGTTGTGTGTGAGTATGGGGGTAGGAGAAGTATATCGTGTGTGTGTGTGTGTGTCTGTGAGGTGATGTGTGAGTGTGAATGTATGCTCTATATGCTGCAGAGTTTACTGGGTGAAAGGTGTGGTTCCTGTTTTCTGCACAAGCTCTGTTAATAATTATATACTGATTAATATAATGCTAGATGTTTTGTTCATATCTTATCACTACGTCAATCATATGCAAATCACACTTATATACTTAGTATACTGAAGAGCAAAAGCCACCCCTTGATGAATGTATAATCCCACACTTTCAATAGAAGCCAGCAATGGACCTGACCCAGAAACAGGTTGCCTGCAAGTTATTTAGCACCAGTTTCTCCAATGCTATTTACGAACACATTGACTACATCTAATGTAAAACAGAGAAAGTTAGCTAGCTTTGTGAACAGCTAATTGTGTATGGAGCATTCAGCATCTAACTCCATATTTCCCACAGGAGTTGCTGGAGAGCAAAACAGCTCAAATGTGAGAGATTACTTGATTTACACTCATCAGGCTCCCAGAAACGACTCAGTCCTGATGCTAATGTTGCTCTGAATCTGATGAGCAAGCACCTGTCTGAGAGGATGATCTGTGTTCACAGCTGGTTTCCCCCAAGTGGACAAAAAAAAAATCAATGAATGGAAGTATAACATTTTTAACAGTTTTACTAAATACATCTTGCTAACCTGAATGTTGATGGCCTTGCTAACATAAAATAACCTTTCTTTTGTGTAATTTTTCCCTCATAAATCCGATTAATTAAACTTTAAATTGAATGACCATTATTGTCATAATGAACACAGGCATACATGTACAATTGGATGTACCCATGACATTTACATGTTTCACAGATTTCCATCCAGCTTCCAACAGCATTACATAAACTGGCTGTGGAAAGTTGTACTTGTTCTGATTTTTCCTGCCCTGCAATTATTACCACCCAGCCAGCTAAATAGTCTCAGGGACCTTATGGAATGTAATTTCCAAGAGACGCCCCGAGAGTCCCAGATAGGTAGGGAATTGGTAAACACACAAAACGAACTGAGTCCCCGAGGCCCTGCAGTGCCTAAGAGAAAGGGTAAGTGAGTGTGGATAACACTGCTATCAAACAAGGAGGCAGCACAGCCAGCCAGAAAGGGACTTAAACTCATTACAGCTCGAGAAGGCTGGACCCACATGTTGGGTTCTAGTTGGATACTTATCGCCGTGAAAATTTCACTTTCAGTGCTTTCAGTGTTAACTGTGATCCTGTGGTATATTAGGTGCACTGCTTTGAACTGGGTAGAGCTTATATTAGATTGTGATGTTGTTTAGTGCGAGTGGAGAGTCCAATGACAAACAAGGTGCACAGTGCATTAACATTAACGGTGCAATTCTTCATTTATTTAATCTATAAAATCCTTTTATCTCTATCTTTAAAAAACAGATGAAGATGAAAGGGAGAAGATTAAAGGACATTTCAGAAAGAAATCTAAAAGGGGGGTGTTTAAGCATCAACTGTACTAAAAAGGGCCTCAAGTTTATTTTAGAAAGGTGATCTTATGTTGTGTGTGTAGTGCATACTTTATGTATGTTTCCACTTGCCAAACCATTTTCAATTTCCCCAGGTTCAAAGATCACAAAATAAGATTTGAAACCAATTTACAGAGTGTCCACCTGTTCTTTAAAAATAGGTCAGAAGCGCTGTGCAAGCCAAATGAAAGCAATCTGAAATCCTTTAATAAAGCAGAAATATATACGCTAATTGGCAACTTTCAAAAGACTTCTGAGATGCCTGCATTTTAATGAATAAAAAAACAGAATACTAATTTAATGCTAATTAGTGATGAAGAAACTTACTAAAATCTGTAAAATACTTCTACACATCACTGCTGCAAATTTTACTATTACAAGGTTGACTGAAATTACATTTAGCATAACACTGGATAAAAAAGACTATGGAAGTCAAACTCAGTAATTATTTTAACTTCTGACAACCTAATTTGTAAGGATCAAAGTCTCAGTGGAGGATCCAGTCAAAATTATACTTTTTCACTAGGAAGCAGGCTAATGAATAGAACAGTTTGATCAATTGTCAGTGCTTTGAGTTAGCTTACCAGTAAGATATTGTCAGAGATAATCAGAGTATGTCACAGCCCACTTGCATTTGAATTGCTCTTGGAGAAACCTCTGCTACGTACATTCAAGTGAGAGGACTTTTGCGGGGACAGCCCCCTTCCCCCTCCGGTCAGTCACACCACTAACTCATATGTATTTATGTACTTTTTTAAACATCATTGCTGCTTTAAAGCTCACAGATGATGAACAACGAGGGGGGAAGAAAATGACAAAGGTCACTGGATGAATTTTGTAGTTTAAGGTAATCAGAATATGAAATGTGCATTAGCCTTTGATAGGCTAATACCTTTGAAAGGTCACTAATATGCAGTCTTCGATGCCGTTCAGCATTGATTATTTGCACATTTAGTGATGCACCTTATTCCAGGAAACTTTCCTACAGTACAAACACACAATAACAGATAATCATGGCTTCAAAGTCAAATGTTTAACGATGATGGTCAAATTATTTATTTATAAAGGCAGAAAAGACAATTTTCTGCCTTTACAATGGGCATTACTGTCTTACTGTATCTATGATTCATGCCCACTTTTAGCATCTTTTTAGTAGATTAAAGTAGGCCTACTAGAGCTGGAGCTGGTGCAGAGCGGAGCGGGTCAGTCAAGGGCGTCACTTTGTGTTGAAAGGTGGTGGCAACATAAGAGCTCAGATTAGGGGCGTGAAGATACATTTGGGTCATGAGACATGATGATGCACGAGAACAAGACAAGAAGATTTTTAGCACTATTTAGATTAAATATCCTCCCCCAGAAGATTTTTACTTTTAAACTGGTAATTTCCTGCATTCTGGAGACATTTTCTGCTCCATTTTACGGTGGAAATGTCTGTTTTATATGAGGGAAAACTATATTGAATTGCATGTTTTCTTTTTGTTCAAATAAACCAAAGCATTTTAATTTGTTAGTTAACATTCTTGGTGTTTTTCAGAACATTTTTAATAAATGCTTTCAAAAAGTGATGTGGACAAAATCAGCCATTTCAAAATGTGGTGGGGACATGTCCCCAGTGTCCCGAGTGTAAATGACCCCTATGAGGTCAGTGGACCAGTTAGGGTCAGACACCAGTATGGAGCTGTGTGCTCGTGTTTACTCAGAGGAGGGAGAGTGTTAAAAGTGTTCAGTGTTGTGTTTTCAGTTAAATCTTGTTACATGCTTTGCTTTCTCTTTTAAGGAAGTAGTTTTCTGTTGCTGATTGAGTTTAATTTGTTAATAAAAATCTTTATTATGGTTGCACAGAATCTGTGGAGAATAAATTATTTCTATTAGTATAATATTCTAGCATTTTCAACACCCCTAAAAATGGTCTAAAATTGCCTCCAGTAGATTAACTGTAAATATAAACATGTACGTATACTAATAGTATGCAGACAATTTACAAATTTAGCTGTGAGTAAGGCCTTCAGCCCGTTTTATTTCATTTGTGACCATTACCTTAAAGTTACAGTTTTAACTGGAGGAAGCACTGGTGCTCCCTTAATTAGATCCCTGTGACCATGTGTTTGGAATGAGAAGGCAACAGAGGGGCACAATAACAGAACTAAAACATGTTTTCTCATATTTCGTCTCAGCATTTAATAAGAACCCTGTCTGACCACCAGAGGCCATCTCATAACTGAAAGGTCATGTGCTTGACCCTTCCTTCCTCCCCAGAAACATGATCCTAATTACATTGTGTAGAAATCGCTGATTGAATTGTTCTAAAAAGGCATCCCACACAATGTTCTCCAAATGAACTTCAAAGTAGGTCACCTCAGCAAGGTTGTTCCTTCTTGATACAGACATTTAAGACATAAAAGACACTATTTGGGGAAAAACAATTTGAAATGCATCATTCAGAATCTCCACAAAGACTACACCACAAAAGGGTTGACATTTTTTTTGTGTGAGGTTTTTCTTTCTTTTCTTCTTTTTAAAACCATTAAACTTTCCACTAATTTAAATGGAACTCAGCCAATTAGTTTAAAACAGGTATTTAAAAGAAAAGTCAAATTTCAGGAAAGTGCAGTGAAATGCTGTTAAAGTAATAATTCAACATTTTTGGAAAAACACTTTTTTGCCTTCTTGCTGAGCACTGGATCAGAAGATTGATACAATATTTATATGATATTTACCACAAAATACTGTGCAGGTGGTTGGGGTGGATGGAGGTCCAGAATCCGGACTTTGAGCCAGGAGAGCGGTGTTCGTGCCTGGGGTGAAACAGAAAGTCAGCATTAAAGTCTTTTTATTTAAGTTAGACAAGTTACATCAACTGAATAAGTTATGCAAGTGACATTAGTTAACTTACGTGATAACTGACACATGTAGTTATTTTAACAAAAACTATGATCTTTCAGGTACTTGCAATGTTTTACAACTTTAATAACGTGCCATTTCAAAATGGTGATGTTTGAAACGGTAGCTTTTTATTTTTAAAGTTTAACCGTACGTTGCATATTTGTTGTTGCTAAGCATGGCTAACTTGACCGCGGCGCCTTAAATGTATACAAATGAAAAGGGCTACCCATTGCATTAAAAAGCGACGCCAAAGGGCCTTGACCTTGACCTAGTGTCAATATGTGACAAGCCGAGAATGCGTGTTGCAGAAACAGAGGGAAACATCTAGCGTGGCTCTGTCAAAACGTAACAAAATCTGCCTGCCGGCACCTTTGGAGCTCACTAACTAACACTTTGTATCTTGCTTTATTAAACTGCACAAAAACAATTAAACTGCTTTCACAGCACATTTCTTGCCAATAGATGTCGCTTCTGCTCAGCAAGTGAGTGATTTTGGTTGAATCTGTTGCTTTGCATTATCAATTGCACCTCGGTGTGTCCTTGTTCTTGTACCAAAGCCTCTACCTTTATATTATCGCACATATAAAAAATGCCAACAAGCTGCTACCAGTGTTCTTCTGAATAAAAAAAACTTCAGAGGGTTTCTTTAGTAAAACGTGCAGTGTGATCAGTCATTCATGTCCTTCCATTCAGTATGCTGCTTGATAAATTTCAACCCCTCTTTACTGGAAAGCAGCATTGTACCAGGTTAAACGGTCCTCTATCCATCTCTCTGTGTTTCTCTAATGCGCCTCAGAATGATATATGTATTTCTTGCACTTGCACACTTGCATTCTCATCGTCACATCCTCCCTTTCCTCTCTCTCCTGGACAAACTTTGTTCTTCCCCTGCTGCTGCAATCCCTCTTTGTCACCAGACTCCCCCTCTTACGCTCTCTTTATCTCTGTTTCTTCTCATTGTTCTTAATCTTTTCATTGCTCTCCATCTGCCGCCGAGTCCATCTTTTCCTCATGCTGCTTGGTTCTTCCACTTAGTTGTGTTCATTTTTTACCCATTTATTTTTTTCTCATCTTTTCTCCAGACTGTGTTTTCTTTTAGTCTACTACGTATTGATGTTCTCTCTGACAACAGCACTATTTAGAGCTATTAGATATTAGCTCAGTCAGCTCAGTTACAAAGAAGCTTGTTTCCAGCTTGATTTACAAAACACGCTGCCATTTTGCTGTCACGCTGTATATCATGCATATGATAATGTCTTATCACAGCTAATTCTGCTGTGGTGTACTGAAAACAGTCCCATGCTTTGCATTTTTATGCTAGCAGAGTTGCACTTGTTGTGGGCTTTACTGAATGCACACTTTTATCTGATGCAGAATGTTAAACATGCTGACTCTTGACTTGTCAAAATCACAGCAAATATCAAGCCTCTGCTTAATTAAATTTGTGATCAAACTCCTGCTAAACTAATGACATTCCGGGCAGCTTCAGCTGTATTTTGTGCTGTTTTCGAAATTTCAACTTTAAGGCCCCTTAAGTCGGATTTTCGACTTAACCTCACCTCAAAATCGCAAGATGGCTGCTCCAAGAATCAACAGAGTGGAAGCTGTACTAATACACCGTTTATTGCACTTCTGTCTTATTTGTGTCTCATACTATCAGTCGTACACACAGTAGGCTACTGTTGAACTTATATCTGTGAACATCATTATCAACTGGTATTGCTAACAATGGCTAGAGGTGTCCATCTTAGTTTTTCAACTTAAATCTTTTGTTGTACTTGAACGCGGCGTGTGACGTCATTCCCAGCTCCTACTAAACATGAGCATGTTAGCATTGTCACTGTGAGCAAGTTAGGATGCTGATGTTAGCATTGAGCTCAAAGCAGCGCTGTGCCTGCATACAGCTTCACAGAGCTGCTAGCATAGCTGTAGATCCTTTGTCTTGTTTCTGTTCTTAAATCTATGTTTAATATTGCTGAGTGATTCTTTTAGGAGAAAGTGAAAAGTTTCTGCCACCACATAAAGAACCCAATTCAATCATGTTTGTAGGTGGCCCAGTTTAGCCTCCATCGTTAGTCTTTGCCACTGGTTACTGTGAGAAAAAGTGACATTGATGAGCCATAATCTAAAACAGTGGACAGTTTTTACACTCCTCCCACTCCTGAACACCAGCTCAGTAACTAATCTCTGTGTTTCAGTATAGATGACAGAAGTTTTTCAAGCCCATACTTCTTGAAAAGCACTTTTCAAAGACGTAGGAGGGTGCAATAGATCATTGTGTGTCCTGTTCTGTGTAATTTGTCTTGACCTGTCGTGAACCATTAGATGGCTACTGTAGGCCATCCTGCTGCAACCTAGGGTCTGTGTGTTCTGTCATTTTCTGTCTTGTCCTCTCTTCAAAGTGTTGTTTTGTACAATAACTTTGTGATTACCAAGATAACATGACTGTTTTAGTGCATAAAACATCCAAATAACATGATTTATAATAATTCAGATGTTACAGCTGTATTTCGAGGTTTTGAATTGACAGGTATCTAATTTTTTTTTTAAATGTACAAACTAATGCAAATTTGGATCTTCAAGGTTTCATACTCTTGGACTTGATGTTAAGGATGTGAAAAGGAGGTGGAAATAATAATGGATATAGCAGGAATTGCTGAATTTTTCATCAACAAAATTGAAATTGTTAAATATGCAGTATTTGTGCCTCATTACTGTAAAGCCTAATTTGTATTGTATAATATATTGGTGACACTCCAGCAGAAGCAGAGTTGTGTCCTGACCTGTACAGGTCATGACAGTCCAGCAAGGCAAAGAAGAAGCAGATAATACAGGGTTGGGACAACACCATGGCTCCATGGATAGTGTTTACTGTATGAGCCCGTCTGCAACATCAATTTAATCAGTCTAACTACTTTAATGTAATTGATTCGATTTATGACATTGTAAAACGTATTTTATTGAATTGAATTAATTTATTTGAGTACATAAATAAACTAAAATTAAATAATTTTTGATTTAATATAATTGTTTTAATGTAATTTAATGTATTTGCATCAATATGGTTTAATTCAATTGATTTATTTTAATTCAATTCATTGTATTTGTTCAATTTGTATAATTCAATTTAAACTGATGTCCTTTCATTTATTTGATGTTGTGGAATAAAAAAGTATAATATTTTGACTTGTAGTGGAGTAAAACTATAACTCACTTTCCATCATGCCAGCCAAATCTAGACAGTCACAGTGCAGTGCACTTATGCATCCACAAAATGTGTATTTTCCCATCTCCTCACACCTGTGTGCTTGTCGAATTGTTGGTCTTGGAAAGTCGCTGCAAGCTTTTGTATGAGACATACTGACGCCTCAAGACTAACCCCTTGAGGGTTTCTTATAAAAGTGTCAGGCACGTCAGTTTTTTAACACTAACCTTTTTTGTGTCTTTTGCCTCAAGTTAACATATCCTCCATCCATTTCACTCAATCAATCATTAGATTAGATCTGAAACCCGTCTTTGTTGTCTCCTGTTGCCATCTGAAGACACTGTATGATAACTGTCTTGTCTTTCAATGAGTAATGACTCCAGACAGATAGTAGAGGATACCTTTTATCGGTCGTCCTTTATAACTTAACCTTTTTCATGCTTTGTAGAACTGTTTGTTTAGTCCTAGTTTTTTAAGATAGATTCCTTTTGTATCAAGCTGAACCTGAACCCACTGAGCCTGAACAAATCTTTCAAATAGAGCACAGAAGAAGATTTGTGACTGGTAGGTCACAGTTTACTGCTGGAAAAGTGAGTGATTATATGTCTCAGTTCACTTGAACATCTTGCAGTGAGACTTTAAGACTGTACAAAATAGTGAGTGAGAATGTCAGGACTTTTGCATGTAAACATCAAATGTGATGTTTTTAATCAGATTTCCCAAGCCTGGGTTTCGGTATCAAAATTACATGTGTGGTATCAAGTGTGGTAATTTAAGAATCTGGTGTGGCGTCTCAAGTGGCTGTTCACGGGCATCCTCAGAAAAGGCTGGCATATATGTGAGCAGCTCTGCTTGTTTCCAAAAATCTGCCAAACTGGCTGTAGAGGCAGTGTTGAATATTTAATGGACAACAACATCTCCCTCCACACTTTCCACAGTACAGCCATTACTGTAAAAAGTACAATATGCTGCTGAGGAGATTTAGCAAAGGAGGAAAGGCGGGCAAGCGGCTTCAGTGAGTCAAGTCGATGCCACCTGGGGGGACTGTGGTGGTGGACCGAGGGGCTGCAGAGACAAAGATTGATGGCCGGTTATTGCAAAGCCATGTCCATGTCAGAATCGGGGGACTCTGTAACACAAAGCGTGAATGTTAGGCATGTCTGAACTCATTGTTGGGATTGGTGATAATCAAAGTGTCAGGACACGAATTACAAAGTGGTTTTTCACATTGCAAAAACCAGCACAGATAAACAGAAAGAAGAAATATCCAGTTCTGTGGCCTCTTCAGTTGTCAGATTTCAAATACTCTTTGACAATCCTGTGGTCCCAGATATGAAGAAGCCTTTACATTACTTTTATCAAACCACTCGGATGTCAGTATTCACATTTCACTGCAGAGGCAGTGGTGAAAAGGCACTGGTTGAAATAGTATGTGTCGAGTCATCTCATTCATCCATGTAATCGAGTAGATGTTTTGCCACTCATTTATAGGGTTTATGAGTTCAATAGTATTTGCAGTTTATCTTTAACATTTGTTTTACCCTGTTATCAGGTCAAAACATGTTGTGAAAGGAAAACATTTTATTCCCTTTCATATACTTTGCTAGAAATGTAGGCATTTTGTGGCATCGATTGTACTGTCAAATGTACCAATACCCACTCATTTGTCATCTAAATGTATAAATAAATATTGGACAGGTCTGAAGGTTGACAAATGAACACACAAGGTATTTGTTGCAATTTAAAAAGGCCAAACTGCTTCCATCCAGTAGGGCTTCGTCTTAATACTTAATTATTCATTAGTTCTAAATGTTTTTTTGTATTTTTTGTATTTTCAGCTAAGCGAATACTGCTGATCAGACTGGCGGTGTGAAGCACAGGAAGAAGCAGGATGTAGAAATCCTCAGTGGGTTGATACACGAGCCCTTAAATTACCTCAATGGTTCTCCCTTTTGAAATTGAATAGGCCTCCTGAATGATTTAAGGGCTGGCTTTATGGGAATAATGGAGAGCAAGTGCGGTAACACAGTGCGAACAGGCTAACAAGCTCAAAACAATAAACACAGACGCAGAAAAACACAATAGCTGAATATAAATATAAACGGATGCCCACACATAGGCCATGTGAACAGACACATGAGGGCTGTATGCATTGTGTAGGCACGAAGTAAAGCACATGTACTAAATCTTATGAATGGATGTTCATGCACAAATAATCAGTGTTGTGCATTTGTATTTGCTTTAAGGCTCATATTGGTATTGTAGCATGCTTACGCTCGTCTATCTTCGGCTCAGTAGTCCTCCACTATGTAGGTGGTTCAGAGACTGCAGGACAGGCACCTCCTTGGGGGATGAATAGGCCTTTCAGGGGATAAACTACAAACTAAAGGACAAAATACTTTGTATATCATTAACTTCAAAAGAGACCCATATTAGCATTCCTACTCTGATGCTCTTTACTGTCAGGACGATATGGCAGTATTCCCCAAAAAAGGTTACAAACCATTCGTATGATAATTTTCTAATTTGTCACTGCTATGGTTAAGAGCTGGTTAAGTTTAGGCAACTAAACCTACTTGGGTACAGTTAGATGCCAACGTTGGTAGAGACAGGATATAGGAGCTTTTATGCTAACATATTTGCCAACATAGGTTGTTTTGAGGTGTTACATTATGACTAATACTGTCATTTTCTTTATAGTCTCACATGACCAGGGGAATGTATCAGATTCACATTACAAACAAAAGCACCTTTTGCTGTATTCAGACCGTAAAATGTTCAACTTTCAAACGTCCAATTATGAGTCGTGTTTGTAATATAACCCCAATATTCACTTTCCTTTAGGCTCTGCTTTGGCCTCCACTAACTCCTGAGAAAAATATCTGTCTCTCCAGCTGCTATATGCTCTACTATGTTTACCAGCTAGTTGCTAACTTTGGCTGTCTGGTGTTGTGCGGGTAGTGTAGTGTTTTTAATCAGAGATTTTTCGCTTAAAACAGAGCCTTCTGCGTCTGGAAGTGGCACAATGAGAGGGGTGAGAGGGAACCAAAACAGTGCTTTCCCCTCTGCTCCTGGACACACTTCATCACAAAGGGCGTGGTACTAACACGATCGCAATATAAGGCAGCTCTGCTCAGTTGACCTCTTTCCTCTTATGTATTCCTGCCGTTAACCTTCTGTTAATATGGAGCCGGTCTGATCTTAGACCTCTTGTTCCCTGCTATTCACCTTCTATAATTCAGCTTACATTTGAAATAGGCTCTTAACTCAAAAAAGGTCATTTGACATTTACAATGGTTTTCATTAATGTCTGTCTTTTTCCAAAGACCATTTTTCATCTTGTTTCTCATTCACACCTTCTTTGTGTCTTTACTCTTATAACACAAAACTCATAGTCAAGTTTTGTTCTTTTCTTTCTACCTTTTCAGAAACACCGCCGCTCATCCGCATTAACCCCAAGTTTTTTTCTCCTCTTGCATTTTTCCTTTTTGTTTCTCAAACCACACTCCTACACTTTTGTGATTTTTTTTTGTCTTTTGTCCTCCTCTCATTCTCTGTCTCCACTGAAGGGTACATGAATGGACTATGGAGCAGTTGTATATTTTACAAGACTAAGAGGACTGATAATTTACCTTGAACAAGGGCAGATGCTGGCTTATACCTACATTGGGCTACAGTTGCTGTGCAAGTCCAGACATTGTCACCAAACTGTGAAAGTCTTGTGCACTACTGCTGTTTCAATGAAGATTAGCATTCACTACACATACCATTTGGTGGCTGCTTTTATCACCTCTTGGTACCGTGTGTGTACAGTTTTATCACGCTCGGCCACGGAGGGAATCAAACCACTAACCATGCCAGTGTTACTGTCACGCTTTACCAACTGAGCCATACAGAAAGCTTTCTACTCGCATGGGATTATTCAAAAATATTCTGCAGCACAGGGCCCAATGCTTACACGAATTCCTCGACTGCATTACTAGTTCATGAGTTCATGAAAAGTAGAGCACTTTCCCCATTTTTCACACAGCCTTCAAGTGCGGTGCAGTCTTTTGGTGCAACCGGTACCCAATCACGGGGCAGTCAAAGGAAATGCTAAACAAGATGATTGGTCAGGAGTGGGGCGTTTTCAGCAGGACATTTTTCACTTCACAGGCTACAGTAAGAAGTTTTGCAGTGATAATTTTCAGGTGTGCGCCGTGAAAAATACAGGTGTGTACTTACATAAGCTCACACAGACACACACACACAAAAAATAGATGTACAAAAGCTATCCCTGAATAGTAAACACCGACTCTGTGACCCTGTTTTTCTCACCTTCACAGTCCTGACAAAAAAGATGAACTGAGTTTTTGATTGCTAACTCGTAATAAATCAGAATAAAATGTGTTTAACTTTGATTGTTCTTTATTTAGCCATGACTAATTAATGTTGTAGAAAAACCCTTAAGAAATTTGAAGACAAGTTTGCAGAGGTTTTAAAAGAAGTGGGTACATAGAAGGCAAGGGGGGATGTAGTGACAGATGCTATTGAGTTGAATCTTGGGAAATGTAGGATCCATACTAGGGACTATAGATATCTCAGCCGCTGTTGTTACACTTATTCTGTCTCTTGTGAGTTCCCCAACTTTATGAAACTACAACGCTAAATTGCAGTGCTTGATGACACACACAAACATACATGTGATAGTACTGTATGCTTGAAAGTATTCCATTCATTTTACCATTTGTGTACAATTTAAATGTAAATCTGTCTTAACAATCATGTTGATCATCATAATAATCAGTTAGAGCTTGTTTGTTTACTCCCTGTAGCACCTCTGGCACTGACGGTCAGCTAATCACTGGCATGATTTGATTTGTGCCAAATGTCTATCTTCACTTGATTTGAGGGTGTTGAGCAGCAAAGTCACGCTGACTTCTGCTGAAACAGTGGTTGGCAAATGCTGATTATAAAGACTTCGTACAGCATGTAGATGCTCCTTTATGATGTTATTAAAAAGCAAAATATTCAAGTAAATAGTTGCACCTAATGGATGATTTGCAAACGTTCCTCTCCTGCTTAATGTCAACTGCCTTGCAAAGCAAATGTAGGAAAACCCAACTGTTGAACACATGCTCAAGTTTAGGCTTTTTGACACTGGTCAACTTAATGTAGATTCAATTAAATTTTAACAATCCCCCATGGGGAAAATTGGGATTAGGACAATTTATAAGCTCCTTGCGTGTTTCATGAATCCAGCACTGTTTTCTCATACTCCTGACCTCAAAAATAAATATTACATAAAAATGTTCACCTCTTTCTCTTTCCCTCTGTTATTCACATTCTCTCTTTAGGATGCAGACATAGATGGTGTGGATATATGGTAGTCAGACATGCCAGCTATATGTTAATAATGTAGAGAGTGGAGCAGGTTCACTGTTATCTGAGCCTGAAAGCCTGTACGGGGCAAGTCTGCCATCTACTGAGAAAGAGAGAGGAGAGGAGAGGTGTCTCCTGTAATGCACACAAGCACTGCATTGTGATGCAGATATTCATCTTTATCTTGCTTGGTGTGATTTAAAGCCATTATCTGCTGTATCTCAAGAAAGGTTAGCCAAACAGTTAACGGTTTTTGCTATCTTACTGTCAAGGAAAGCTAGATATATTGATCTACAGATTAGAAAGTTTTACAGCGCACCTTTGTCAGTATATCTAACTATATCTTATGAATGAGTTAGCATGAAGACCAAGGCTGCCTCTCTCTATCTCTTGACCAAAAAAATGCATAAACAGGACTTTTGACTTTTTCTGTGCTTATTATTCTGGTTCTTTATCTGAAGCAGAAGCGCAGATGTTTAGTTTCTCCCTTTGCAACACCTGTTATTCAATTAAATTCAAATTGTATTTTTATAGCACTCTCTCATTCAAAGGTTTTACATAAAAACAAAATAAAACATCATACATACATATAAATACCCATACATAATGTACGAAATACGTTTGGTTCATTTAAGAAAATGCTCGACTGAGAAGGGAGAACACAGTATAAGATCTTTGAAAATGTCACATGGATACACATATAAGACTCGTGTTGACTATTTTATGTTTCCATTTCCTGATGAAATTAAGCTAACAAAAAGCCAATCATCCAATAATCTTTTAGCATAGTTTGCTTTGTTTACTCAAGTAAACAAGTACTCAAGAGACAAAAATAATTAATTTTCACCTTCACTACATGAAGAGTCAGCAGTCATCCTGAGGGGAACATGTAAGTCTGTAACGAATTTCAAGTTAATCCATCCAATAGTTGAGACATTTCATTTCATTTATTTATTTAAAAGAGACAGCGTACAGTAAAACATAAATGTTTCCATTTGATGCACTGTACCAGATTACAGCTTCAAGCTAATGTTGCATCTGCAGTAGTTAAAAACAACACAATAATTAATGTGCTAAGGCTAATGTGCTAATTCCACCAATCACAACATCGTCAAATAGCATCCCAATCATGTCGCGACGTCCACCAACACAGTCGCAACATGACTTTGAGCAGTGTTTCCCATTGATTAATGAGACTTTGGCGGCCTGCCACAGTTTATTTTGTCCCGCCATAGTTTCAAAATGAACCGAAAATATATTAAACATTAAAGACTTCTAACGTTGTGTTTCCGCCACTGCTGTAAACTCATACGTTCCCGCATTTTTTTTTCATTTGAGATAATTAAATTAACATTAACTAGGGGTTTCAACAGTGTTGAGTGTATCCGCTGTCACTCGTCTGTGAGAATGCGATCAAGCAACCTACAAAGTTTGGAGTGCACAGGAGACTTTATGGTAAATGCAGTTAAAAGGAGCAGAGCGAGTTGACAGGCAGGGTTAGCGACTTTATTTGGTCATTTTCTCTCTTTGTAACAAGTGTTGCAGTATGAGAGTCTTGAAGTCTAAATCATATGAACACAACATACAATATAATTTATCAAATTGCATCAAACTTAGTGAATGTAGCATGAGGATGGACATGTGACATAGTCCGCTTTTCAAAATAAGGTGTTAATCACAGCCTACACAGTATGGAAATAAGATTAATTGGATTATATTCACAGGAAGTATAAAACATGTTACATGTGTCTGTTAAAAGTAAAACAAAAACTTAGGAAAATTATTTACAAATCATTCTTTGATTTAGGGTTGCTGGAAAAACATTAAATAAATTAGTTGACTTTTTTGCAAAGTTCTTTTGCTTTTAAAGTGCACCAAATTAATGCACTTAACTTTAAAAAGCACACATTTTATTTCGGGGTTGGGGGGGCATGCCCCAGACCACCGTAAAGGGTCGATATCCATCCACCATAGTCTCATAAAATCCTGTGGGAAACACTGCTTTGAGCCACGTCGCTCAAAGTCACAGTCATTAACATTCGTCCTCTGGGGACCACGAATGTCTGTACAACATTTAATGGCAATCCATCAAATAGTTCAGTGGTCGACATACCGACATTACCATCCATAACGCCATGCTGCTAACATGAATAAAAAGCTAACTCTTGATCAGAGAGAAATCTTATATTTTAACTACACAAAGGCTCAATAATGAATTAATGTTTTACAGTGTTACAATTCCAACACTTAACAATGTGGTTTGGGCCCACATAGACACTTTTATATTGTTGAAATAAATTCTGATAGTGTTAATCAGTGTTTGCTGATTTTGCTGTGTACTTTTCCTCATTTAACGTGTTTCATCTATTTTCTCCGTTATATCGCCTCTTTCTCTACAATATGAATAATGAAGCAAGAAAATTTACTGTGAATTTTGGAAGATTTTAGAAGTATGGGGGGAAAAGGTAGATATCCAGAGGGGATATTATTCCACTACTATGTTATTATTAAATTTCTCTACAGCTTAGCAGCAATTTACCCACGTGTACAGCACCACAGCACTGACAAATAGGCAGGACAGAGAATGAAAAATCAGTTTGAATAATTCTGCGTGGACGTCCTTTTGGAATTTCTGGGCCCAAAGCTATTCATTCCAGTTCTGATTGATTGCCTTAAGAAAAAGTAAATCCCATTTCAATTACTAATTTGACCCACAGCAGCTTCCAGCACACTTAAGTATGTATGAATGCCACACACACAGTCACTAATCACAGTGAGCCTGCAAGTGAAACTGTGGATTAAGGAAGAATGTATATATTGTATAACTCCCACACAGTCTTCTTAATCCCTATATATCCAATTTTTGTACAATCAAAGGGATTTGTGGAAGTTATACATGACCGATGAGATGAAATCAACTTTCTTGCTTTCTTTCTTTCATCTTGTGTTTTATTCATCAAGAACTGATCAAAAGTCAATCTCCGTCATGTCCGTGTAGTGTTGCACATACCTGTATATCTTCGCGTTTGTGCAGTTATCTTTCCCTCGCAGCCAAAGCTGAAGATATACAGTAGAGGCTTCATCTTTTCTGTCTCATCCTGCGCAGGGGTTCCTGCACTGTGTCACCACCGAGCTCAAAGGGGGAATCTGTGACTTGATAAGTCCGGGTAACATCAAGGAGAAGCAATGTTTTATTCATTGGCACAAAGCTCCTGAATTCACTCAAATCAAATTCACCCGCCTTTGTTTGAGAGATCAAGCTTGAGGTTTGACACATATAGAAATGATTGGATTTCTTAGACTTATAAAAAAAAAAAAGGGAGGGAGAAAGTTATGAGTTCAGGATAGGACAGAGTGATTTTTTGGGAGGGGGGGCAGTTAAATGAAAATATATTTAAAAATAATGTTAGAATTAGCGTCAGAGTTGAACATGCTACTTTTGTGTAACACAAACTTTCCAATAAAAAATGTCTATGTCGCAAAAATCTTGCATGGAACCTTTTATTCATCTCTATTCCACTTTGAGTTTTTCACTCTATCACACAATCTGTTCCAGCGTTGTCTCTCGACAAGTCAGCCGCTCTCACATTCGGGTGACCTTGGCACCCTGCTGATTCACTTGTTTTGTTTGCAATTCTTTCATCCTGCATGCTTCTCTCTCATGCCTCTTCTACTTTTTAGACTGTTATATCCCTCCTCTCTCCCACTCTGATCTCCTACTGTGTCAAAGAAATTCAAATACCTTTTTGAGAAGCGCACGCCGAGGTCAGATGTGGCTCGCAAAAATTCAGGATTTGTTTTACTTTAAGATTGGACAATGCAGTAATTGCCAGAAAGGTCTCATCACTCGATAGGTCTTCAATAAAGCCGAGCCCTGCAGGAATATAAAATGATTAGCTGTGAATTTCTATGAAGCACGTAGGGGGTTTTTATCTGCTCAAATGTTCATATTTTTGTACTTTCTTTTCTTCTCGTTTTATCTTCTGTCTTGTTTCACTGTGTTTCATCAACTAAAGTAAATTAAACTAAACCCCTAGACGCACTTCACGATCACAGCAGTGACTTTGAGTGTCAGCCGGGCTCATAATGTGATCCAGGTCACTGCAGCAATGTCACAGAGTTACAGTACTGTCGAGTTCTGAACTCATGGTTTGAGCCATTCAACTCACGTGTCAATGTCTAGATGTGAAAGGTAATACAGAATCCTTTTATTTTTCAATGAGCTGGTAAAAAACAGATTCCAGGCAAAACTTCCAAACATTTTGTTTAAAGTTCCACCTATGGAGTTAAAAGATTCCTCTACTGCTTAATGCCAACTGCCTTGTTTTAGGCATTTTCTAGATGCGATAAAGGGTGAGGCACACTGCTGCAAGATAATGCCACTTGTTTCCTAAAAAGAGATTTGCATTGGAAACAGGTTCAATATTCTCACCCACTACCAGATTTTAGGGTTTAGAGCTTAATCAAACTAATTAAGATGTACATTTGTTGTCTCTATTGTCTATTCTACTCAGGGCTAAGGAGCGACAAGATTTATACTTTGCTGGGATGTACAGAAAAACAAATAGTAAGAGGTCAACAGTCTTGCATCACTTTAATTTCCATGACCAGCACCTCATTTCATAATCATTTTTAACCCAAACATCCTGCACAACAGAAGGTGGAGACTGCAGTTTATACACCCACACGTAAATATGCTGTAATATTAGACAGAGATAGAATCATTCTTTAGTGTTTCTGTCTTCTGAGCAGTTTATGATCACACATCATTATGTAAAATACATCTCCAGGCCCCTCATTAGCCTAACATTAAATTAAATCAGGAACAAGGCACAGTGTGCAGCAAATGTTGCTGCTAAGTTGCATGTAATGCAGGTGATTTACTTTTACCCTGCCATTACACTCACTGTGACCTGCTCTGTGGAATAAAGGTGTTAACTGAAAAATAACTTACCCACCAGTGGGACAGCCTCCGGTGCGAGACCACATCGGAAGAAACAAGAATTACTAGCAAGCTAGCTAACATTGTCAGCTATCCTATTAGATATAATAATTTTACAAATTTGTTAGTTTGAAAGCTAAACAATCTAGCCTAGCGTTGTTGGCTAATGTTAGCTAGATAATCAAATCAAATACACACTCAGAGTGGAAAAACAACTACAGCAATTTTTGCTAGCTAGCTAATTTTACAACAGTGTTCAAAAGGGTCCAGCTGCAGCACCTACATGCGATGTCAATCTTAGACCATGGACCCGACCTGGAAATTCCACGTGTCGGTAACATTTGAGGTGGCAAAGGTTCAACGGTCCTATGATGTTCTTCACATTTCAATGAACACAGTTATATAGACCTGTCAAATGAGTAGCAATGGCAGTAACCTGGATGCAACGTAACAGTACACCTCAACAGAATGTCTTGCGGGTCTGAATTTTTCTCTGCTCACGCATCCTTTGCACCTTTTTCACCACTAACGAGTTTACATGCTTGTGCCTTGTCACATCTGTTAGCCCTCATGGCTCAGCAGCACTAAATAACTGTTTGGACCTCATCAGGTCTTCTGACACAGTGTTGACGATAACAAGGTAATTGCCTCAGAAAAGAAGCTGACACCTATTAGAATAGGTTTTTCATATTTGGTTGAGGTTAGCTTCTTAACCGTGGTGTCACTCAAAGAGCTTGACTGTAACAAAACATAATTTTAGGTGACAGGCAAAAACACTACAATTAGGACTCAGCTTATTGTGAATCATCAGAAGAAACATTGCAGCTGGGCTGGCTGGATGTACACAGGAGCAGAGCAGAGAAAATGTGGTCAGAGAAAATAAATCTTAAAACCTAAGGAGTGTGCCCATATAGTGTGAATGGCTTTAGGCGAAGGTTTTTAAGTGTGTTACATTTTCAAAATTGTAGAAATGTAAAGGTACAAACGATTGTATTAAAAGCTTCTTCTGTATACAGGATATAGCAATGCTGCCAGCCACAAGGCTGCACTCAGAAAAATGCAATTAAAAATTTAAATTTAAAAAAAATTGAATACAGAAAATACAAAACATGTTCAAATACCTTTTATATCATACACTAGTTGAGGTAAAAGACCTTGTCTGAAGGTCACCACCTACTAGTGTCAGCATTAAGTACCATGACAAGGAATAAGACATAGTCATGACCGGTAAATATTCGAATCAAGGAAAACTTCTTCATCGAAAACCTAAAAACCTAAGCACCTTTTATAAGGCCTGGTTTCACACGTCACAAAATAATACAGGTAATGGTGGATGAATTCCATTTAACTGCTTCCGTTTCAGGGTCCTGCATGTCGGCTCACTATCACACTGTCATGGTTTACTGGGACACTTGAACACTTTAACACAATGGACTCATTGTTAATGTTTTCAGACAGGTGTCTGGCCCTTTAAATAAATACTTCTGAAAAGGCGTTAAGAGTTGAAAGTTGGGTTTTATCGTTTGCCTTAATCTTAAAATACTTAATCTTACTGGAGGCACACTTGAGGATTCACCACACTTAATTAATTAAACATGGAATTCCCCATTGGCTACTGAGCGGATGCTAGGTTAAATTTTGCAGTCATGTGCGACAGGCAGAGCATGGGGTCAGGAATTTAATTCATATAAAATATTAACACACCTTAACGGTCCAACCTTTGTCCCAGAAGTGCTTCTGGAACTTGACCACTAGCATAAATCTGAGTTGAAAGTCACATGCATGTGAAAAATCAGAAATAACAGGGGAGGAAAGCAGCAGGTCTTGCAGGGTTAACCTGCGTAATGAAGTCACGCTGCTTATTTGTGTCAGCTGAAAGGTGTGGATGACTAATGTTCTGCTGATGTGATTGATACGATCAACTATGCAAATCTGATTAAGCCCTGTTTGATCACACCAAATCAATCAGGGCAGTATTCAAGTCAAAAGACATTTCGACGACTCCTGTCCTGACAAACATTTTTATGATTTGTTCATTTATATTAATGAGACCTTTGATCTATTTCAGCTGCTTTAGGGCAGACAAATTAAACTCATAATTACTTAATAAAGAGATGTGTGCAGCGCTTAAGTGTAGTGATATTATTTTTAGAAGCAGTTTTAATCAAGTCTACCTTTGACAAAAAACGAGAATGAAATTCAAGCAGAATATTTTTTCAGTGAAATTCATCATCATATTTTTCTATGTGCCACTCACTGAATGGTGTGTGTGCTGCCCTGATAAAATATCTCATCTCCAGACATTTGTGTCGCATCTTGAAGCATCTTATAAACCCTTGAGTTTATTTGTGGTACTTTTGTGGAGGCCAGCACTGGATTTGTCTTTTCAAAGGTATTTTTCTCTCAGCTTTACAAATGTTTGGGAGATTTGTGTGTACTGTGGTGCTTTTTTCTTCTTTGCACCATCAATCCTACACCAGTAAGCATGATTGTGTTGTGATTTGTAGGTCAGTGGAGGTCATGAAATTCAAGTTAAAACTGGGTGGAACTTGGAAATTCAACCAGTGGTGGACAGTAACTTAAATAAATGTAATTAACTCAAATAGATTACATTAACTTTACTTAATTCGGCAAAATCAACTCAACTTGAATATATTAAATGAAATTGATTATACATAATTACCTCAAATAAATAAGATAACATACATTAAAATTCATGTAATTAAATTACATCAAATGAGTTACACAACATGACTTCAAGTTAATAGCATCACAAACACTTGCAGACTGGTCCATTGGTGAAAAGGTAACATTTACTCAAGTTCTATACTACAATTGTGAGGTACCTAGTATTTCCATTTTATGATACTTTTATACTTCTACTTACTAAAAATTCAGAGGCAAATACTGAACATTTGCTGGACAGGTAGTGTGGGGTGGGGTTATCAGAACCTTTTTACTGAAAACAGCTGCCTGCTGTAACGCTAATGAGGGAAAATTATGTGTGGATTCGTCATTACAAACACCTTTCACTTTAGTCATGTTTTATATTGTTGATATACTGGTGCAGCTTTAAGTTGGTCTTTACTCTAATCCTGGTTTGTGCTGCACAGAATGCAACACATGAGACAGTATGTTGTCCTGTTTAAACCTCTTCAATCTAGCCTTAAAGATGTGCTCTGATGGCTCTCATTGTTCAAACCCAAACACCCTCTTGGGTAAAGCCTCCACTCTGTAAACCTCTATTTTGGCTCAGCTCTTGCAGACGCAGGAACACTACGGTCCCGACTGAAATGGCTTCATTATACTGTACGACAAACTGGCTGCAAGTTTCCCTGGCGGAGTTTTGGAGCAGAAACATTCATTTGCGCCGAGCACGTCTGGTGCCAAGGCTGACTTTGTCTTACCCCGTCTGGCTACGCATGGCGGCTATCAACACAGAATAGCTCAGGCTGTGCAGGAACCAAGCTCTCTGCTGCAGTTTGCTGTAATGGTTGTGAATGTGCACATCATCTGTGTCCCAGCACTCACATCCCCTGCTTTCCTCTTTCTTAATTCAGGTGAGCGTTATTATTTCTTATTTTACTTCATTCTTTAGTTATGATTTTGTTTCTCAAATGGTGCTTTCAATCTTTCTTTAGTGCTGCCCTTTATACCTCATTCCGTTTTCTTTTTTTGCACATGAAAAAGGTAGACGGCAAGCCCCAGTAGGTCACAGTGCATTAACCACACTAATAAACCCATTACATTGCAATGGAATGGGATCCAAACGAGAGGGGGAGAGGGTGTTGAATGATGGGATAAAGAAAGGAAAGAGGCTGATTTTTGGCAGAGAGGAGTGGTAGACTGAGGAGGGACAGATGAAGCGCAGTGGCAGGTTGGATAAAAGCCTCACTGATGCAGACTCACTTTACATATGTGCGCCTTTAAGCCCCTCTGTCTATTCATTACCTTTTTCCACCAGCATTCGTTAAGGGCAGGATCTGCCATCTTCTTCCAGAGAGTTGCATCACTTTCTGCTCCTACTAACGTTCCTCTTTCTGAGCATTAGCGTCATTGCGGGGCCAATTACAACACTGCGGTGCAGCTCGGGGCCATATATATCCACAACGTGTCCCCAACCTGCAGTGTCCCTGTGAGGGAAGAGAGGAAGCAGAGAGGAGCGAAGCAGGAAGAGAATATGGGACAAAGGAGCAGCTGAAAGCAGCTTTTTGTGCTGCTCTGGAACCAGATCGCAGTGAACGTGTTGCAGAGTAAATAGTGGCACTACAATGTCACAGCCACTCATAATTCAGTAACAGTTCTATAACACTAATTAATGAACAAGTAAAGAATTCAGTCATGCACCACTGTAAATGAGGGGATTATGGGCCATTTAGAATTGTTCATAAATTAACTGATCAATATTTACAGTGGACTGGCGACCTGTCCAGGGTGTACCTCGCCTTTCACCCGATGTCAGCTGGGATAGGCTCCAGCCCCTCCCGACCCTATACGCAGGATAAGCGGTTGACAATGGATGGATGGATGGATATTTACAGTGTGTGTATAATATATGTGACGCCCACGTGTGATTTTTAAACATCTCATTCCAAGACTATGGTCATTAATCTGCCGCTGGAACAGCCTCCACTGTAAAGGCTTTCCATACGAACTTCAGTATCAAACTGGTTGCAGGGATTTGCTCCCATTCATTTTTTTTTTTTTTTTTTGATTGGAAACCAGCTCCAGACTGTGTTGACAGGGGTGTCATTATATACATTTCGCCTTAGATCACTATAATATATAACCAATGTCCAAAAGTATGTGATCACTCCTAACTCTACCCTGTATAGCAATGTATGGCCACAAATAAGTGTTACATTACTTTCACCCATAAGAGATTTCTGAACACATCATTCCAAAACCATTTAAAGGAAAATACCCACCAATGTTTCATGTCATTGGTTAGCATCGTTATGCTGTCATTAATTAGCAATTACATTTAGTGCTTTCTAGATAATGGTGCGTTTCTGCACTTTTTGTTGTACGTAAGTGTTACCTGGATTTCAAAAATTTTAATATTATAATACATATAATTACACAAATAGCACTCTACAATGCACCTTTTTGGTGTCGTTTTCAATCTAAATACTTTGAATGGCAACTAATTGAGTATATTTTTGCACTTTTAGATGATTTGTTTATAATATGTTTGAATACCTGGGTTGGATATCTGTGGTTTGGGTACCATTTTGTATTATCTAAGCTTAAATGCTCTATGGAAATCCATTTTTAGAGGGTGAGTGAGGAAACAAGATGATATTTTTAAGCTCTTACTGTGAACCTGAGCAGAAAATTAAGATAAACCTGGACCTCCAGTGTGTCTCTGAACATACTCCACCACAGTACACCGCACTTGACAGAAAAAAACAAGTCTGATTGTGGTCTGTCACAGTCTTCACCACCGCTGACACTCTGCAGGTTCCCCTGTCAGGGAGTGGCTCATATGGTTGCTTTCCTCTGATGCTCTGCTGGCACCACGTGGCCATCGCAGTAACTGCACCTACAAGGCCGAGGCCAATAAGGTGGGCCTGGTATAAGAGGTTGGGATGTGCTGCTGTGTACAGTGGTACCCAAACAACACATTCATCACTAGCAGACGCCCCTCGCTCCTCTCCTAGTGTGCTGAATTGATGAACCATCAACACAAGTTTCGTCACGTTCACTTTATATTGATAAAGCAATCATGCATGCTTTTCTTCTGTGCATCACGGTTTCCTCACTCTCAAGACAAATGGGGTGTCAGAATGATACTTTCCCCCACACTTCTGCGCTCTGCTGTGAGGAGCACACAGGCTCCAAATGGCTGTTTTCTGTAGGAAAACTAATTCCCAGATATCATGGGCTATTTTTGTTTTACAAATGTGTAAAAAGTGATAAAAATATAGACAGCAAGTGTGGCACTAAGGCAATTAGTTGATTAGTAGATAAACAGAAGATGAAACTGCAGCAATTTTGTCAAATGATGAAACATTTAAACAATTTTTAAAGTCATAAATTGTCATTACATGTGAGGATTTTATGCTGTTTTCTGTTTTATATCATTGTACATGTATAATCTTTGGGTTCGGGACGATTAGTGGCAAATATTTGCAGACATTATTTTGGACTCTGGGAATGTGATGAGATTTTTTTCAATATTTTCTGACATTTAAAAAGCATAAATTGATGGATTGTTAATGAAAATAATAGTTAATTGCAACCTAAAGGTGTCCTGTTTTTATTTAATTTCCAGTTATGTAATTGCAAGAAAACAAATTGTTTTAATTCTAAATTGTAGCAGCAGATGCCAAGATATATATGTGGCTCAAATACCCAAAACACTGGCTCCTATATTTACCATAATGCAACTTGATTGGATATTTTATTGGTCCCTCCTTGGTTGTCAATGCCCTCATCTTTTAAACTCTACACCTGCAGTTTGTAATTTTGGCTTTCTGCTTTAAATTTGCCATCTCAAAGCACAAGCTAGAGGTAACCCTGATGACATCATCAGGTATTGTGCCACAAAAGACATAATACAACCGTTATAGTTATAGATCTTATATCAAATGGCGCCTCATGACAGATAAACTTAATGTGTGAAATTAGATGGTGTTCCTTTACCATGAAAAGAACGATATCAGTGTTATCCTTTAAAGGTTTTATTTGTCCACTTGCTCGGTGACAGGATACACAGACCACTTAGAAATGAAATATATAACTGAATAACTTCTGAAATGGGCGTTTTCAATACATGTACAGAAAGTAAACACATGAACCAAAATGACCATGACACAGTGCAGCAAACACGACTCTGAAACGTCTCCGATTGCCTCCATTTTTTTATTAATTCTCCTACAGTATACAAATATTCACACACAAAATGTTCTCAAAAAACCTAATGTCTCGTAAACATTCAACTTCTCCTCGTCCTGCAGTTCCGTCGTCTTTTTCCTTCAATGTGTGCTGTGTTTTCACAAAGTTCCAATATATTATCATTTTTTCTTTAAAAACAGAGGCCTCTCGATCCTCACGTCATTCTGTCACCCAGACACACCTCGTACACGGCACCACGCCCCCCTTTCACCCAACCTGACATTTTACCACCTCTGTCACGGTCGTCACATGACGGGTCGGGTTTAAATTGCAGCAGTGACAGCCAGGTCCAGGGATGAAGGGAAGAAGGCAGAAATCACAGTGTGAAGCAGAAGCTCTTGACATCAGTGCGCTCGGTGCGGGCCCTGAGGTGAGGAACGGGAAAGGGGCCATATTGCATGGGTCGGCTTCGAGCTTAGTGTGTGTAATGGGGGGAGGGGGTAGGTTTGGGCAGGTCTTGGTGTATTGATCAGATCTGGACTAAGTAGTTTTTTTAAAACAGATAATCCTTAAGTGCTGGTCTTAATAAAGAGCAACACAGATGGTACAGGCCTCCTCATCACAGTACAGCAGAGACAGTGTAGTCAACTGCAGTCTTGTGTATGATTAAAGGCGGCACGAATACTGCACTCTGACCACAAAAAGAATTATTTGCACAGAAAATTTGGCCAAAATCTGGTAGTGACACCCAAATTGCACTGAGGTGACAGGGTATTTAAGACAAAAAAGTGGAAATGGTATGTTGGTATGGCTACAGGACACAGTAAAACAAGTAATATGGGACAGATTACAGGGGAAATGACTGGTGCGGGTTTAATCTGCATAATCAATAAACTTTCTTCAGTAAAGACCAGTTCATAAGAACACCCACTGATATAAATCTATTTAAAACATCTATAGGAACATAATAATGTGAAAACAAAGTGTGTGTATATATATATATATTTATATTTATATATATTGAGACATCCATAAGTAGTGACGCTGAAGATGCATCAGATAATATTGGCTCTGGCATTATGTTGCTGCATCTTCACTGCCACTGCCCATGTATTAATCTCATCTCTATATCTTTATTCAATATGTACTCCGCAAGCAGCGGCGCCTTCCCAAAATACCAGGAAAGCAGTAGTGCAACAAACTTTTAGCAGGATTCTTTTTTTTTCTCAAAGGAAATTAATCAAGTACACGAGTTTAGGACTCAAACACTTTCGCGAGATGCAATCCATAATTTGAACGGAGAGAAGTAGTTAGAACACTTTAGAAAGACAACGTCAAAATGATGTTTTTAAGAAATCTTAGAGCTTTTTTTCCGGGTGGTATCCGGGTGTTGCCGTCACTGCTGAAAGTGTGATTTAAATAGCTTCAGCAGCAACAGCACTCGTCAGTCTGGAGTACACATCGACAGTGAAACACTGGACCTCGTGTGCTTAAGAACACATTTATGGACTGCACCTTTAGACAGCTACATGAAGTGGCTGTTTTCAGTTTGAAACTCAAACCAAAATGAACAGAAGACAGTAAACAGGTCACACGTTTTGGCTGCCTGGATGACAACGATCGTGACCTTTGACCTTTCCTTGACCATCTCAGGTTTCCCTGTGAGGCTTTGAATGGACTAAATAAAATGGCATTATTGAAAAATAAGGCTACCAGTCTGAGGCATTTAAGACACCCAGACTGAGCTACATTCCATCTTTGACAACAAAAAGATGAAAAATAAGAGAGAAAATGAAATGTTTTAGCTTTCAGTGATGTCCATTTTTTTAGTATTAGCGCTAAAACAATCTTTACATTTTATTTTCTCTTTCTCGCTCACACTATTTCTCACTCTGCAAGTTTTATTTTTTCTTCTTAAATAAGCTTTTAATTTTAGAGGAGGAGCGCTTGATTTTCTCTCCATTGTCGCTGGAGTCCTGGGAGGAGGTGCTCTGGAGCTTGTGTTCCCTTCCCATGCTCCGGCCCTCCGAGTCCAGGGAGGTAAGAGACGGGTAGCGCCCCACGTTGGGCTGCATGCTGGCGGGCAGCTGGCCGAAGCTGTAGGACTTCTCCAGGATGCCGTTGTACATGCCCTTGCCCGTCGGAGAGGTGACGTTCCCCTGTGAGAAGGTTGCGCTTTGGGACTCTGGTATGATGCGGGTTAGGTCGGGCGAGCCTCTGTGTGCGAAGGGGTGGTGCTCCAAGGCCGGGGAAGGCGAGGTGGATGGCGGACCGGAGGGGGTGGTGGCCGGGGTTGGAGGCAGAGGGGGAGGCGTGGAGTCCCTGAGACTGCTGCTGCTGCTGCTGCTGGTGTGAGTGGACGCGGGAAGCTCCGGACTCTGGCCAAACAGCAGCAGCTCCTCGCGGGAGATCTTGCGGTACGGAGTGTCCGAGCCCGGCACGCAGGTGTTGTGCATCTGCTTGCGGCCCATGGAGGAGTTGAGGGAGTCCGTGTCGGAGCTGCCCTCCTGAGACGCTTCCCTGAGGGAGGAGAGCAGACGCACCACGGTCACAACTCATAAACACTGCCCAACAAATTAGACAGAAAAAAGTTTTGAAAATGTCTCAGTATGTATTTTAGGAATATAATTGTTTATGTATTAAGGAAAATTGGCCAATATATCTTTATTTGATTTATGTTTTATGTTAAATATCAATGATTTTTTTTTTTTTTTTAGAATATTTTTTTACCTGTGGAGCCCTTTTACATGTCAGGACAGTTAAAATATAGCATTGCCCTGAATTACACATATGATGTGTGTCAATTTAAAAGATAATCTCGTCTGTCAAAGAAGTTGCAGTTTGTCGTAAATCAGTAAAGATAAAGCCGTACACAAGTACACAGAAGTGCTAATAAACAGTATAAACTACAACGTCCACTAACCGTTGATAGTCGGATTAGCCATTTTGGATCACAAAGTCAGGGTAGTGCAGTACTCGCGACTTTCAAAGTGGGAAATCTGACTCACAGGGGCATTTCCATTGAAATTTCCTACTTTGAACTCGGAAATTCCGACTTCCCGTGTCAAATGGAATGCAAAAAAAATGTACGATAGTCAACAGGGAAAGACAACCTATTTATTTATCCTGTTTGAATTGTGCCCTGGATTACACATAGGATGTTTATCAAATTAAAAGATAATTTTGTCTGCTAAGAAATTCACACTTGGTCATAAAACAGTCGTTATATTTAGTTTTGTGTGAAAACTGTTCAATGAACTACATCTTTCGCACAATATGCATGTTAACGTGGTAATGCTAGCGTAATGTTCATTGCTTTGTTGTTGCTAATTAGATAACTCTGCTATGTTCCACACAGAAACATATCTCACCTGATGTGTTTAATCCAACGGCTCTTGGTCCTTTCATCAAATCATCTATACATGTTAAGTTCTTTGATGCTTGCTCTTGTAACGTTAGCTTCAGTCATTGAGAGAAAAGGTTACGATGTCACATATGTGACTTTTGGGTTTGTGATGTTTGTAATAATGTATTTTCACAGTCTTGTACTTCAACAGTTTTACAACAAACTGCAACTTTCTTTATTTTTACAGTCGTATGCTAAAGTTTAGGCACCAATGACAATTTCCATGATTTTCATTTACAACTAATTGGGTGTTTGGATCAGCAATTTTATTTTGATCAAATAACTGAAGGAGACAGTAATGTTTCAGTAGAGAAATGAGGTTCATTAGATGAAAACAAAATGTGCACAGAATTGCAGAGCCAAACACCCAATTATTTATAAATGAAAATCATGGAAATTGTCAGGGGTGCCTAAACTTTTGCATACGACTGTAAATGTACATTTTAAATTGACCATCATCATGTGTGTAATTCAGAGTACACTTGAAACGGAATCAAAAAATTAGTTGTCTCTTGCCATTAACTACTGTACAGATTTTTTCCTAACTAAGGTCCCATGGTGGTCCACCGGAAGGGGAGGGACTTAGGCTCTCTATAACGTATGTTTTTTATAAAAAAGAAATCACTTACTGGGCGCAGTCCCTAATTTCCTCCCTCTAACCACTGTCCTATCAAATAAAGGCCCTTACTACACTAGGTAGTTTGGGCATCCATTCACAAAGGCTTCTTATTTAATCAGAATGCAAAACTAGAAAAGTAAAACTTATCCAGCCAGGCTCTTAAGTCATGAAAATAACAAATTCTAGCTGGTTGATTTTTTTGTTATAGTTGTCATTCATTCACTTGACTTTTCCTTTAGTCTTTACTGACACATTAGTAATGCAAATTGGGGACAAAGTTTAGGAACTGTAATGGAGATCTTGCTTATTAATTATGTTAGACATTAACTAATTATGGTGTTAACAGGTAATTCATGCATCCTCCACAGACTAGATGGCACCCAGCAAGAAATGGCACGGTTTAACCGCCAAGCTAAAAGCATCAGTGTGAGGGTCTGGATAAAACACCTGTGAGTCCAAACTGTAAAACCATTCCGCGGCGTTCCGGCCACCGCTACATACCCCCTCCTATCCGAGCTGAACATGATATGTTCGTCGTCTGCCTCGGGGCGATAGGAGAGGGAAGAGCTGGCCATGGACAGTAGGTCGGGGTCCGCGGACATCAGCGAGGACTGGGGAGAGCTCAGCAGGCTCCGGCGGGAACGACACAGGCTGCTGCTGCGGGTCAGCGAGGGCCGGATCATTGTGGCCGCTGAAGGGAAAGGCGAGGAGATTATTTATTATAGTACAATTCATTTCACTGTGTCAGTACAGGGCGGGAAAATCCTCTGCCATCTTACTCACTTGTGAACTGCGGAATGATGGGAGGCGTGTCCTCGTCCAGGTCATCCACCCCCCCTGCGATGGGGTAGGGAGGCACCGAGACTCGCGGCATAACCACCCAGCTGTGGTCTGAGTAGAGGCTGGCTGTCAGGCTCGGCAGCCCCGAGTTATTGACAACAGGGAAGTTGCAAAGCTTCTCGATCTGCTGCCAGCGGTGCAGACGCTCCCTCAGGCATGCCGTTACCTCTGACAGGGCTTTCCTGTAGAAAAGGGAGACCCTGTCACCGATACTGATTGAAATTCTAGAGACAGGCCGAGAGAAAAGCTGTCTTTGCTTTGATTCGACAGGATTTAGACAGTTTTGGCACACAGCTGGCTCTGTTATGATATTGGACGTGCCTATAACGTGGTCATGCAGAAGATTTCACTTTGTTCCCCTCTGTGTGACTTTCTTTTCTTTTTAACTTTTAAACACAAAGGAATTTTTATCTCAGCGACAGTGCCTGGATTCTACAAGCGTTCTGAATATATTAAATATATGTGGCATAAAACTTTTGCTGTCTACCTCATAAAATGTAAGAGCATTGCGGTCAGGTATGGTCACTGCTTGTGTGACTTAAACGCTAGCGAGTGCTCTGATGGCCCTAAACAGACAAAGTCTTTATTTAGAGGCTCCTCCTCTAAATAAAGTCTTTACTGGTGTAAAATGCCACCAAAGGCCTCATTTAATCTATCAACAGATTCTGAATAGTATATATATGTTATGTATATAAATGTATATTATGTCCGGCTGAGATCTGGTATTTCACCATGTATTGTTGAAACTGGACGATATGTCTGCCTGGAAGAGGAAAAGTGGATTTGTTTGACGTCCTGTTAGGCTCAATACTTGAGTTAATACAGTTCCATCTGAAATCTGTTCTTTTAAAGAGTAATTTGAAAGATTTTAAAGTTCCTTTTTTCTTTGTTTTTGTTTTGTGTACTGTATTACTGAGAGAAGCATGCATCTCTCAGTAATACAGTACACAAAACAAAGCTTTGTAAGGTATCGATGTCTTGTAATCCACACAGAAATAAAAGCAAACTAAGCTAAACTATATGGCTGACTGATGGTTTCAATATCGCCATATTAATAACATACCATATGACCTGCTATTCAGTATGACACATTGGTATGAAAGGACCTTTCTTGCAATATTTTGTATCAATAAGCACTGTGAGACCTTATAGCAAATCAATAGGTACGGCCAAACAGATGTGGCTGACAAAATATGCAGACGAAGGACAATGAGAATTGACCTCCAGCTGCTGTTGTGTCGCGTGCAGTGCGTGTATGTGAGAGTGTGTTTGTATCTTACTTTGCTTCTAGTATCTTGTGGTCCACCTCATCCAGCGATGAACTGTGGGCTACATGAAGAGTTCCAAACACAGAACTTCTTTTCTTTTTTATTTTCTCTGCCTGAGATTTAAAAAACACACACAAAACAGTTCAAGGTGTTATAAAGACCTAAAAGGTCTCCTGCTGTAACCTGGACTAATGACGCCTTTCAATAGGCTCGACTGCTTTCTAAAACGGAAAGTAAATGGAAATGTGGATGAACTCATTAGTCAAAGAAGCAAGCTACGCTTTTAGTTCACCCCACTTGAAGGTTTGATGTGAATTTGCAGCCGAAGTTAATCGAATTTGGCTGCCAGGACTTCTGCCAGATGCAAGGAGCAAAAACAAAAATGGGTGATTACAACACCATCCAGCCACATAAGAAAAAGTTAAGAAAAAGTCATTTGAAAAATGGAACCATTAATTAAATCACTTCTGCTGTGTTTTTTTCAACTGATTAGTGACAGGATAAAAATACAGTTAAATGTATGATACTGTTAATATATGAAGATGAAGAGACATTTCTCTGTATCAGGTGTGGAGCAGAAGACTATTTTCACCTGCCATCACTGGATCCCTCTCGCTCTTCAGGTGACCGGTCAAAAATATTAAAGTGATATTTTACACTATTACAGCACTACTTATTGACATGGCCTTTTAACAATGTCAGGCTGTCTATGAAAGGGCAGACTGACACACTTGAGTTCTCTCTGCAGCCCAAGATAAAAAGTAAGGAGGGTCTGATTTTGGCTATTTATTTGCAAAGTTCCTTTTTTATGTTAAAATCAGTTGGGGTTTTTTTACAGTTTCACACAATTTAAGTTAAATCAAAATCGAAATAGTAGCTGAAGTCAAATGCATTGATTCAACAAACGTATTTTTCAAATCAGTGCTTCATTCACTTATGAACAAGATAAATTCAAATTCATGCCATTGTAAAATCTGTGCCAGACACAATCTCTTTTCATTTGGTAATTCCCACAGCATATGAGCATGCTGAATATTAAATAAACCCACTGAACACATTAAGTGACGTGAAAACCGTTGCTGACTAACGCTACATGCTCACGTTTCTTGCTGTGAGTGACCATATGTAAAGAGCATTACTTAGTATAATTAATAAATAAACCTCACCTCATCTTTGGCGACGCACAGCTGAAACTCTGCATTCTGTTTCTTGATGTTGTAGTATTGAACCTCCACCTCGTGCGTGAGCTGGAGCCACTTCTGAAGCGCTTCGGGCACCGACCGCTCTGTCTGCATCTCCTTCTCTGCTCGCTTTAGAGCCTTTCGCACCTACGCAGGGTGGGGGACATTACACGTTCAGGGTTCAGGTTATATTCACTCTGAAATATTTAAAAAAACCTCTCCCCGCGAGATCATTGATCAAATACTGTGAGCGGGAGTGAATGCTCGTTGAATATTAAAAATGAGTCTGATCCCGGCCCGTCTGCGCGTAGAGGACCTCTTGATGTATTGGTGCTGTATTTTTTATGTGCAGGGCCACAGGGGAAATCTTATGGTTACGCAAAGGAGGTATTTTGTGGAAGAAATTAAAAGTTAACATGAAAAATATGAAATTAATCTTTTCATGTCAAGGTGTTTTAGATATACATTTATATTCATATGCAGGGGTGATCCATATAATGGCTATGTAAATACATTTGAAGATCTGAATAGTGACAAATCTGTTTGCAAGTGGCAGTCTGGGAAGCCCTACCTGTACAAGCTCTTCCTCTGCGTATTTGAGGCGGCTGAGTTCGCATTCGGCGCCCTCTCGCAGCTCTCGAAGTCTGTGAGCCTCCGTTTTGGCGCCGGTGATCTCATCCCTCATCTTCTGCTCGAGGTTCTGCTTCTCCACGGCCACTGTCCGGTTCTCCTCCTGAGCCTTTTCCAGCCTGCGACATGAGGGGGGTGGAGAAAGACGAGATGAGGCTGGACAAGCGCAGCATGTTAAGTCTGGCGTGGTGTAGGTTTAGGACAACAGTTTTGAATGCACTATCTCTAAACAGCCTAAAGAGGTTTGACCAAAGAAAGTGAAAAGTGAGCTCCATTTCATCCCCATCTCATTATATATGTTTACATTTCCATTTTAACATAAATCTGATCCGTTTCTTTCTCTTACCGGCTCTGCAGGTCTAAGAGGCTTTGCTCAGCATGTTGCAAGCTCTCCAGATCCTTCATCATCTGAGAGATGTGCACCTTGCTGGACTTGTTCTGCACATAGGCAAACCAGCAGCCCCCGACACCAATCACTATGGAAACCATGAGGACAAAGTCTTTCATCCAGTTATGTTGTGGACCTGCGGGGACGAGGAGGAACAGGAGAAGAGGGAAGGCTTCAGCAAATCCTCTGTATTTCATTTTATTTCTTTCTGCCTACAAACACTGAGAGTGTGGGCATAACTAATGTCCAAGTTTAATGCATCGCATACTTACGGAGAGGAGGGCCAAAAAGCACTGCATCTAGTGCCTTAAGGTTTAGTTTTTGTTTATGCCGCTGGTCTAATATCTTCAGCTGCATCGACATAAACGACGGTTCATTTGCCGCTATTCTGAAACACAGAGAAAAAGAATAACATCAGCTTTCTAAACAGTTAGAGTTCAACTATTCCAGGCTCCAGTGTGCATTATATTTGTCTTTAAGTGGACAGTCAAGTATATGTCTGTGTTTTTGAGTCTTTGAGCATTTAAAATTTGAAAACTTAAGTGTAGGGTAACTATTAAAGGTTAGAAACAGGGCTTGTTGTTGGGGATGGTGTTAAGGGTTACAGAATGAATAAAACATAGTGTTTATCTTACAGTCCATATGATGTGCAATCAATATGATTGAACTGTTTACTAAGCTTTCTAAAAATGGCCATCTGGGGTACAAAAAAAGTTAAGATTACAGATGTGCACGAGTATCATCTGATTTGTGCAAAGTGCAGCTAAAAAAAGAGCTGATGCCAGGTTGTTTTGACACATGTTGGAGAAAAGAAAGTGTATAATTCACTGAAAAAAGGATACATCTAGAAATGCAAGAGCGTATTTATCCAGGACAATGTCGACAAAGCGAATATTAGTTAGGTTATGAGTCTAATGTTATCAGATCATTAAAAAGATCAGTCATTGAATAAATTTAGAAAATTCCTTTTATACTCTTTGACTCTTTGTTTCTGTAAAACATAAAGAAATTAGATCACATAAAAATACATATAGTATCACATTATTTAAAAAGAAACATGCTCTTTTGAGTAGGGGTGCAGAATGGAGAGTCATGTAATGTAACTTCATCAAGCATCTTTTAATTGCTGCGGCGTTCTTTCCAGCTGTCATTGAAGTGTTCTCATCGTCTGAACTGCTAAGACGCTGCCCCACCACCACCATCTTAAACAGCTCACACAACATGGCCCCTTTGCTGTGACCTCACTTCATGAGTCAGTGCCGATCAGCCCCGTGGCGTAACATGAAACGCCTCAATAACCCCCTCCCCGCACACTCACACACACTGACCCCTCTGTCTACTGATGCCGTACATACAGTCTGCAGCAAGTCACATTCCACAAGTGTCCCACCAGCGTCTTCTATAATGTCACTCAGATAACTTTGTTAACAATTTCATCTTTACTGTGCTGTAGGAAGGAATACTGGGTATATTATATGTGCTTTTCAAAGACTTCACTATCACTATTACGATTAACTATGGAGCACTCAGATTGTAACAAAGCCTCCGTTTAAGATCATGTGACGAAAAATGTCTACAAGCCCTGAGAAACAGTTTTTAATACAACAACAGAAGGCCAACAGCAGTGAGGCTGAATCTACCTGTTCCAGAGCATCATTTCCCGTTGTGCTGCCTTTATGTGACCAGCAGTGGGCAGCGTTAAACAGAGCAATGAAAACTAAAGGTGCCCTTGGGTATTGTTAAGAAAGACCATAACACTGTTACTGTTCATAAAAAACACTTCACTGCTCACCAACAGCAAAGCAAAACATCTTAATTAAGGGCAAATAAGTGGCACTGCGAGCACACACACACTCACACTCACACACACACACACACACACACACACACACACTCACGTAATGTTAATATGTGGCACTGCTCCTGTGAGGGAAGACGTTGCTTGAGGTGAGACAAACTAACCGTGGTAAGGTGTTCCCCGTGACTGGGAAGTCCCGGAAGTTCTTCTCGTACTGCGGCAGCTCCACAGACTCCTTCAGCCACTGCACCGTGTCCTCCGTCGTCCAGTTGTGGACTGGATGAGGAGACAAGAAAGGAAAAAGGGGAAGGGGACAGATGAAGGTCATTACTTTCCTGTTAAACGTTTAGCTGATGCTTTAATCAAGACAGAGTTACACAAGGTTAAGAACAAACAGTGATGGAAGTACAGACAGTGATGTATTTCAGTAGAAGTAGATTTACCAAGTAAAAGTCCTTCATTTAGAATGACTCTTAAGTAAAAGTACTGACATTATCAGCAAATGTACTTAAGCAGAAAAATGGCCCCAGGACTGATATATTATTTTATATATATATGTGTGTGTTATTAATAGGTTGTTAATGCTGATGTGTCATTGCTTAAGCAGCATTTTACTGTCTGGTCGAGGTGGAGCTAGTTTTAACTACCTACTATATATATATATACCATTTTGGTATTCTAGTCCAGTTAAGTCTGACCCCCTTCAAAGGGTAACAAGACAGTTCTGCTCCACAAATTTATATTTTATTTTTTGGACTTTTCTCTAAGCTTAGCTTTGAGGAAATAGTCGTACCTCTTTGAGCCTTGAAACAGTTGTTTAAATTTAATTCTGAGACATTTAAAGGGGAATCATTCTTCGCTGGAATCTCTAACAAGACATGGGTTTAAACCTCTTTATCTGAAAAGAGACTAAGGAAAAAAGTAAATAGTAAGAGAAAATGGAAACACTCAGAGTGTGTGTTTATTTCAAATGCTGAGGAAACATGAGCGCACATGTTCCAAAACCACTTAGCTGTACACGCATACTCAGAGTCATAAACAAACACTCACAAATACAGGCTGAGGATGACAGGCTGGGGGGTGTGTGTGTTTGAAGATGAACCGCAGACGTGTTATAAAAAGAAGAGGACTTTGGGTCACAAATTCAAAACGGGATTTTTCAAGATGTATCATTTACAGGAAAAGTGTGTGTGATCAAAATAAAAATGGAAAGCACTTGAGCTGACTAATAATTAAAATAATAGCAGTAAATGATTAAAACTCTTCCTAATCTGTGATGGGTTTCTTTAATAAATAAGTTGTCTCAAACATTGTCTGTTTACTTATACTTTTACATGTCTAGATGTTCCATTGCACACTGTGCAGAGAAAACATAGATCACACTTTGTTCTGCGTAAATATGCATCATCGTAAGTCCACTTTGACTTTTCAGAAAACTGGCAAGTCACTTAATGTGACGAGTCGATAGATTCTCCCAAAGGGAGAGCCGACAAGAGCTTGTTGTTTGTCATTTTGGCACATTTTTTCCTGACGTTTCTACAGATGTAGTAGCGGCAGACACAGCTGACCTCTCTTGCTTTACCTTCAGAGGTCTTCCAGGCCTTCCACAGCTCCTCCACTGTGATGTGCTGGTCTTCACGGTGCAGGTTGCTGTGTTTGTTGGTTTGCTGCTGCTTCATGTCTTCTATTATAAACTAGAAAGTAAAGATAGACAGAATTGAGTTTCACATGCTTTTCAGAAGAGGAAGTGAATGGCTTAACATATAGTTTGTTTGTTTGAAACATTTTAAAATAAGCATTTTTGACTGTGAACTCGGGGAGGAGATACAGACGGCTGTGTATGTCCATGTGTGGTTTTAACAGAGAGAGCTGTAGAGTTGGCTTTGCCTAAACGTCTGGCTTTGGATCTTTTTGCTCTCCTTTCTTCCTTTTAGGGAATTTGAAAAGAGAAAGAGACCCACCACTTCCACCTGTGTGTGTGTGTGTGTGTGTGTGTGTGTGTGTGTGTGTGTGTGTGTGTGTGTGTGTGTGTGTGTGTGTGTGTGTGTGTGTGTGTGTGTGTGTGTGTGTGTGTTTTCAGTTTCCGGCTGTGCTCCTTTTGGTCGCTCAGAACTAAATGCCCCTGCAGAGAAAGCCTTAGCAACCAAACCTGCTAAAGAATTGCCAGAACACGAGCAGCATTAACAGCAACAAGGAAAAGGACCACATCAAAGCATTCATCTTGTAGCACTGTGTGTATGTGTGTGTGGACTGTAAACTAAAACCTCCTGTCTAGTTCAAACAGCCTACCTGCTTTTGATAAGTAATTAGCCTTTCATATAACTGTAGTACAGTATTATACGTTATTCTGTGAGCATGCACTGTAACTTTAATGACTGCCTCGGCCATATTAGCTGTATTATAAAGGAAAAAAAGCAAATGGTTGCTGTGGTCAAAGTTGCGCCCCTTTGGTGTTTTCCCCATGCAAAATGATAATTAGTTGAATTTAAACTTGAGGTGTAGATTACATTTTGGTTAGTAGTGCTCTCATAGTACTACTGTACGTCAGTAAGACCTTATGTGACCTCACTTCCTGTGTTCCTTCCTGTTTAAAAAATCCAATTTACAAAATATTACTTATAGATGTGGTGTGCTACGACCTTTCCAACTATCTCTCAAAGTTAGCTAGCTAAACTGCCGCCAGGCAAACACTATTTAGACTGTAACTGGATAGATGAGTTTTAGGCCAATGTCATAATATAGTGAGCTAAGACTTTTTTGCTTTAACCTTTCATCGCTACCCTGTTTGGGAATGACTGGCCTAGATTTAAACAAGTGGACTAATTTTAATAATTAGATGGTGAATTTGTTAAGTATTCAAGCATTTATAGTTGACATCACACTGTGTTGAATTATGGGTAACATTTTGTTGATGCCACCATGTTATGAGTATCCCTCTGTTTTCTTTTTATGCACACACTGCATGACTAACCTTTAAAATCAATCTCCATTCATTTCTACTTGACATGACCAAATACTAAATCTACCTGCCTACTGGTAGAAACACATGCATTTTTTTTAAAGAGGTCCAAGATTAAAGCAAAGTTTTATGGAGATGAAGAAACCATCTGGTTAATTGTGGATCACTTAACAAATCTGAGGTAGAACATTTAAAACTATTATGATAAAATCTTATTTCAATAAAAGTGATATTTAAATATATCTATCTATGTGATATCTATCTATCTAAAAGTAAATCTTTTTTCAGTCCCAGAAAAATTAAGTGCTAATTCATTTGTGATTCAAATGAATTAAATCAAAAATTTATTAACGATATATTGAACATTCGTTAAATTGTTATTGAAGAAAACTATATTGCAATAACTATCATTATTGTTCTAATGCCCAGCCCTAGGCCAAACTAAACAAAAGGTAATCAGGTAACTATGATAGGAACTGAGAGGCTCACTGCTCAACAGGGCGGCTACCTCACAAGATGCCGACCCAGTCCCAACATACAACACGTACCTTCACATTCCCTGTTACACTGTTTTTCTGATTCATGTAACTTTTCATTGTAGTGGCAGTTCTAGTCTTCACCACAGACATCTAGTCCTAGCACGCGCTAAGTACGGAGCTGTAGCTGGAGTTAGTTTAGCATAAAGAACAGAAACAATGGGAAACAGCTATGTACCTCCACATAAAAAAACTTTAGGTGCTGGTATGTGTATTTTTGAATGTTTGAGTAAGCTAGGCTAATTGTTTTCCTCTAGTTTCCAGTTTTTACGTTTAGGATCTGTAGCCAGGAGGCATTAGCCTAGCTTAACGCGCACACTTGAGAATGGTGTTGATCTTCTCATCTGACAAGAAAATAAGTGTGTTTTAAAAACTATTGCTTAAATTTGCATCCATTTATCTGGACACAAGACAAAATTCCTAAAAAATATCTGATGATCTACTTGAATAAAGTAATTAACCTACCTGAAACTTGTTTGTTATTATACTCATAAATAAGATATGCTGACGGTGCATGAAACTATCTAAAATATTATGCATATGACGCTAGCAGAAAGGTCTGCCGCTAGATGTTAATTGTTGTTAAGGGGCACATTAAGAGAAGCTTAGCTGGTAGAAAAGCTAGTTAAGATGCATAAGTGTGTAAATTCACAGATGAATTGAAAGTTCCTGAGTTTTCAACCTAGGTGTGAGCAGTGGGAAGCTGAATGTGCTGTGTGTTAAGTGCAAGCAAGGATACTCAAAAGCAACATAGAAAAACTACAGAAGCTTGAATCATGTAAAACTGAAGCTGCAGCTGAGGGTGTTTTGACATTTCACACCCTTATGTATCACAACAGTTACTGATCTGACTTGAAGAAATGTCTGGTCTAAGACAGACGTCATCGTCAACGCCTGACTGCACCAAATCCCTCTGGAACGGCATGTAAAGATACATCTTGAACAACTGTATTTATCATGACATAGAGACATGTACACGTCATGTGGCTTTCATTCTCAAAATCCACCTGTCCTTTCACACATCCACGCTGTGTACACAGAGATTCTGAAGGAGCGCAGCGATTGTGACACTGAATGTGTAATGACAGTCAGAGAGGCTGCCTGCAACTACATACTTCAGTGATGAACACGTTTTTCTTGTCAGAAGAAAAAAAAACTCCCTCTGTGATCAAGAAATCATTTGAAAATGTCCCCTGAGAGATTCACTTCTGGCACATGCACACACATGAATGTTCTAAACACACAATCAAGAAATAGGAATGGATGATACTTAATTTGTCAGAGTGAACAAAAAAGAAAAAACACAAAATCTGGCGTCTCTCACATTGAAAGGAAAAAGGTGAAATGGTATGTGCTAGCTCTGTGTCAGTACAATTCACCCATGGAATATAGTGAAACATGAACGTGGACGACACCTTCGTTTCGAGATCTCTTTCTTTGCCTGGATGAATCTGAGCCCATGCCTTTGGCAAAGGGGATGTGCCTGCTGGTGATGTAATCAGCACTCCGATTCAACTTTCACATACAGACACACACACACACCTAGTGTGTGACGCAGGATATTGAACACTGAACAACAAAACAAAGGTGGCATATTCTCTGTCCAAAGGGGCTCTTGTATTGGGCTTTAATGGCAGTTCATAGAATCTGAATACAGAATCAAATAAAATCAAGTGTATCAAATCCAAAACCTTTTAATTTCCCTTATCCAGCTGTTTCACAAATAGGTCAGCAGTTGGTTTTGGGTGGGAGACAATTTGCTTTGTGAATAAAATGTGTAGTTTTTCTATTGATCTCAAAAGTTACAACAACTAAGAATACCTGAAGACAGAGAAAATTTACAACATCAACAATGGTGATTTAGCTTGATAACTATGTGAATCTTCTTGCTAGTAATCAAGACTAAGAGTCTACCTCCATATCCGACAACCCCCCTGTATCTGCATGAAATGGTTTGGTCCTGCCTCAGGGCACTTATCAGTGATGGTGTTTATTTGCAGTCAGTAGATGCGGCAGAAACACAGTCACAATGTTGCCTAGTAAACCGAAATCTGGTTTTCAAAAAAGGAAAGAGAGAAAAAAAGACGAAGGAAAAGATGTCAATCTGTAACCCAATTTTTCCCCCAGAAAGGTGGGCAGCATTTTGTCTTTGAGTGGTGTTGGCCAGATGTCCACAGTGAAATAAGCTAGCTAGCTAGCTACAGACTAGTGTTAGCCTACATTTAATCAACATTTAATCAGTGCAAGGAAACATTTAGTAAGATATTCATATTAAATGATTGTCCCTGCCCATTTTAGCAGACTAACAACAGATGAGTTAGCAGCCCAGTCTGCCCATAACTGTAGCCTCCCTGTCCCAGTGAAGAAAGTGAGCAGCATGGTGTTAATGACAAGCCAGTTAGCATCATTCCAGGGAGGCTGTGGGGATTTCTCTGTCTCTCCTGCTCTTTTTTACCATAACAAAAAAAGACAATGAAATTTTCTTAATAACAGAATATCAAACACAAATTATTTTCTCACATAATGATCATTATGAAATAAATAAAATTAAAAAACAACTTCCTCCTGTCTTTACTGGATGCTGGACAGCCGTTTACCTCAGTCTGCATGTAACTTACTGACTATATTAAAATAATCCAGTTTGATACGTTCATTTAGATTGAATTATGGCCTGGACAAATTAAAAGTCTGACCTGATGACCTGATCTGTCATCAGGTCAGGTGATCTGACCTGTTTTGACCAGATTAATGTATCATGGATTTTTCCAGAATCTAATCCTATTATTTGATCTCAATATAAAAGGATCTTCAGACACTACTGTAATACAATAGAGAAGAGTGGAATTTATTTTTGAGAGGCCTTCAACACTGGTAGCTACAGTTGTAGGGTTGCAGAAATTATACACTTATATTGAACCTTAAATAATTAATAACCTTAAATTATAATCCTATAATCCTATAGCATCTCTTTAGCTGTTGTTGTAGCCTCTGTTCACATAGGTCAAAACTTTTTCTAGTGTCTGAAAAGCTCTTTCAGCACAGCAGTACTAATGACATAACAAGAGCCTGAAAACCTTGCCCAGTGTTTTTTTTTTCCCTTTGCCTTCTTCTTACACAATACAAATGCAAATTGGTTTTCTCACTGACGTAAAGCCAGAAACCACCTAAAGGAACCAACTGTCTGCTGAGTCACTGGATGGACTACAATGTGTGCAGTACGAGTCCCAACAAATGTGTCGCAAAGCCTTTAATGCTCACTGTACTTTATGAGAAATGAAGTCCTGCTGGCAAAGACACAAATGACTTTTGCCAGAGGATGTGAACGAGAATAGAAAAGGCCTGATGACTGAAGAGACATATATATTTTTCTTTATAGCCGCAAAAGAAAACATTTCAAATGTCTATATTTGTCTTCATTTTATTTTTGTAAGACATTTATAAAAGGTCATTGTTTAAAAGTTAAACTGGATAAATTTGGTTAGAAATATTATAAAGTGTCACTAGAGTGCACTGTGCAGACATGTGTTCATTGTTACAGGTGTTCTTGTTTGAAATCCTACACCTGATCACTTCATTAAAGACATACTGTGTAATCGAAAACTTACAAAATATCCAAGTTTACTTTATGTACTTGTTAAAGAAAGATAACTGTCCTCAAAAAACTACAAAAAATGGCTTAAAAGAGTATTAAAAAGTAAATGGAATTGGTTCAAGTGCTGCTATCTCAGTATGCAACTTCTATTTGCGGGCAGGCTAGCGGAGCAGCTTTGCATATGGTCAAAGACAGCTCTGTGATGCTTTATGGAGTCATATAAAATATGTGGTGAGCCGCACATATAAAGATAGGCCTTTGTGTGGGTGCCTCACAGCTTCTGTGGTTGAGAGTTTAGATAGTGTGATAGCGGCGATAATTACGGCCATGTGTTGTAGCCGACAGAAGCGTCAAAGGAGAAGTTCCTCCAACAAGAACAGATAAAACTGTCTCAAGATTGTCTTTGCACTTTGATGTGATAGTAAATGCTCAAAGACATGTTGCATGACTTGTAAACATGACTATGGGATAGAGCGCCTCGACTCTGCCTGGAGACCAACAGTCTGTCCTGAAAAGACAATACAGTAGGTACACAGATAGATGCCTAGCACAGACAGGGTATGACACAAGCTCAGACACAGAAAGGAACAGACAAAGACATATTTGTTCCTATCAGATTCCTGATTGTGGGGAGCTGGCTGAGATCCAGGCTCTTCCCATGAGCCTCTGCTCCCTCCAGCGAACTCTACTCACCCCTGATATCCACTGTATCAGTCCATCTGTCCACATCTACTCATCTAATTCAGTGACAGTTATTACATCCGTCGCTCATCTATCATCATAAACTCACATTCTATTCTTATTTTAACTCAAGAAATGCACCTCAACAGAGCCATTATGTGAAACTGCAGGAAGGGGATTATTAGATTGATTAATTGTTATTAATCTGTTGGGACAAAAAGTATGCTGTACTGAACATGATTTATGAAACACGTGAACTACTTGGAGCTGATTTATCGCTGATTTATCGCACACGTCAGCAGGCCAGTCTCGACTGTGAAACTGTTACTCATGCGAAACAACATGTGTCAGGGTCTTATCAAGTTGTCCTCAGAGGAGCAGAGGTGTCTGCTTTTTGACTGTAGAGGGTATAAATAACGAAAATTTATGCATGCAAATAGTTTTGGTTGTATTTGTCCAGGTTTTGTGACGAGGTCGTGGACATGAACAAAATTCTTACATCACAATATGTGTCAATTTATATTGTAATATAAGTTGTGATGTAAACAGTTTATGGATAAAATTACCAAATACAAATGTCTGGCTAATGCTAATCCATAAATGAAGGTGCTTAATGAGAAAGTTAAAGAAATCTTGTGAAAATCCAATATTACTATATAACTAACTCTCGAGTTAGAGGAGACGATAAATACCATTCTCATGTGTGCTACATATGGAGCTAGAAAAAGGAAATGATTAGCTTAGCTTAGCATAAAGACTGGCAGCAGGGGGAAACAGTTAGCATACCTCTGTATCTCATATTTTTAATCCATACACGAACAGACAAGGTGAGGTTAATTACTGCGCTTTATTTATTTGTGGGCATATTTTTACATTTTTAAGACATCCAGGCTAGCAGTTTCACCTTGCATCTAGTCCATATGCTGAGCTAATCACCTCCCAGTTCTAGCTTCTTGCACAGATATTTGAACGGTATCAATCCCCTCATCTTGGCAAGACAGCAAATGATCCAATGTCCCAAAACGTTGAACAAATTGCTAGATATCACTAGGTTTAAGAGGGAAATTATGTTTGTTAGGTGGAACCAACCCTTTAATGCACCAGTTCTACATCTCCATTCAAAGCAGTAGGTCATAAATAAAATCTCTCTCTTGAAGGTTCCCACTATTTTCAGACAAGCCAACAAACACCTTCTTGAACCTTCTGAGATTTCTCCTTTCTATTACAACCTAGACGCTTGATGGACGTCCTCTCGTTTCTTCTGTTCATATCCACCGAAACACGAGTAAGTCATAGATGCACAGATGTAGAACTAGTTTTTCCACCAAGGTCTGTCAAGACTGAGTAAAGTACACAGACACACAAGCAGCGCCATAGTCCCATGTGACGTGGGTTAGGTTCTTGTGATATGAAAGTGATGCAACACGATCCAGCCGAGTGTCTCCTTGGCAGACGGGCAGCACATAGCCCAGCACCCTGCGGAGAGGACTCGCACCTGCTGTCCCCAGAGATGGCGCTCAGAAACAGACCCCCGGACGTCACTCAAAACGCCGTCTACGCCCAGACCCACACAGTAATCAGACTTGTGTTTCACAGGATTAGAGCTGTAAAATAAAATTCCTCCACAGCAGTCAAATTACAGATGCTTTTGGAAGACTATAAAAAAGACAAAGTGATTGCTTTTGGTTTTGAGACTATAAATACACGTTTCTGTTTTTATTTAGGCTGATATAGACATTGAGATTGTACAAATTTGACAGTTTTGACCTGAGACAAACTTCACAAGTAGAAAATCACTATCTGGGAGATTTCTGGCAACAGGCTACACACTATTCCACACCCCATTAAATATCAAAGAATAATGAGATTGTGTGGCAAGGCTGGTGAAACTGCATCATGCAACTACAAAACTGATCTTTTACCCTCATCACACCAACTCATTCTGACAAAAATCAATCCGTTTTCTTCACTGTGGACCTATTTGTGTTTTGCCAAATCTCTCTGATCCAATTAACTTCAAAAGCAGCCTAAGCCCTTTTTGTTTAACATCCTGAATGATACCATTGTGACGTGACTCTGTGCCTGTGAAAATGGTAGTTGTAAAGGAAACAGACATACTTGTTGGCCTCACCACTTCCTTGTTTACATTCCACCACTCTGCATTATCATGTGTAAGTACACATTGTTATTGGGTCCAGAGGTGTTTTTATGCTTTGGATTACTTTGCTGTGGTGACCATTGCAACTTCTGGAAATCGTGTGTGTGTGTGTGTGTGTGTGTGTGTGTGTGTGTGTGTACATTTTATCTGTGGTGAAACATGAGTAGGCGTTAATATATCTGTGGGTTCATTTCCCTGTAACTTCGCATCACTGATTGTTGTTAAGTCGCAGGGGAATTTTAACAGTAAAAGGAAATGTTACGTTTCATCGCTGCCTGGTAACTTATCAGGAGTCACTCCTGATAAGGCCACTTTCTATTAGGCTACAGAAAGTTGTTAGCTTAAGCTCAGCTGTTGAAAGGTGAATAGATAGTGTTTCAGATCTTCCAGTTAAGACCATGACTAAAGCGGTTGTGATAGCGCAACGTGCCAGTGTCTGGTTCATGCATTACTTGAAAACGGCCATGATAAATGACCTGCAATCAAAATACCATTAATACGTGTGAAACGACTTAGCTTTAGCCAAAATTGCTAGACTGCCTGAACAAAAACAACCCGGAAATATTGTCTTTGTCTGCCTGGACCTTTTTCTTGCTGCAGTCCCTCTTAATACATGAACAATCTCATGCTGCCTTGAATCTGCCCTGAACAAAATTATGAACGCAGCACTTTTGTTTTGGCCCCCATTCATCATGAGCTGAACTCAAAGATCTAAGACTTTGCCTTTGTACATAACAGGCCTTTTTCTCTCAAATATTGTTAACTAGGAAAACCACCAAATATTCACAATTTATGTGAAATCTGTTTTTTAGTTAAAAAACAACTTAAACTGTTCAAAAATTGTTGCTGGTTAACTTTCTGTCAGCACTTTTGGCCTTTGTAATATCCTTTTTAGTCTCTTAACCCAGTTGAATTCTAAAAATGGACTGAATTTAAAACTGAAATGCTGTCAAAACACAAAAAAAGAAGCCAGTCCTTTAAACCCTCCATCAACTGGGCCTTTAAAGACGGGATTCTCTATTTTTCGTGCATAATATCCATTAATGATTTTCTTCACTGTTCACTATGCTCTACAAACTCAATAGATAAACATTAGCCAAAAGCCAATGGTATCATTGCCTCCATATATCACCACTCATATCATCTTAACCACAAGCATAAGAATCTCTGAAATGCATGTCATAAAAAACTCAATATCCTGACCACGGCTTTAACATTACAAATATGCCCATCCTCTCATCTTACTCATCTTCTCAAATTCTGGGTGAAGGATGACAAGCAGGGGATTTCAGCTGAGTCCTCCTTTTACTGAACTCTTTTTTAAGGCCATTTTAAAGTGTGCTGTCAAGTAAAACATTGTGTTTTAGGCCTGAAAGCCTTGAACATAACTTTGATTCAAAGTTGCATAAAGGCCCTGAATTTGAGGCTTTTTTATAGCCAATCTGAATAAATGCATAGTTGAGTGACTAGTTTTCAAAATGGCTGTGACCAGTTTCTTTGATTTTCTTCATGCAATAACAGAAAATTTACCGATTTTCTGTTATTCGGTAAATAGTATCTGCAAGAGTGTGAGATTAAAAACCATCACCCCTGCAGCAAAGAACAGGCAAGTCTTTTCACTTAAAGGGTAACTTTAGTATTTTTCAACCTGGAACTTATGGTCCCATGTTCTTGTGTCTACATGAGAAACTGGGAAACATTTTTGGAAATTGGTCCAGACTTGAGCGAGCGCGCTGCAGTTAGCAGCAGAGAGACAGGGCTGCAACATGATCCTTTTGGGCGAGTGTGCCCCGTCAAAGCATGTCCACTAAAGAGCTTGTTTTTGCCACTGCCTGAGATTGTTACCATATGTCCTGAGAACATCATGGAAGGGATCCCTACAGAGATAGACCTGTTATAAATACAGAAATTTTACCTCACAGAACACCGGAGCTGCTGGTCCACCGCTGCCTCGACGGTTAGTTATTGAGTGACTTTTTTGTTTCAAGGGTTAAAAACACCAAAGTCAATAACACAAACTAACTGATCGATGCAGCACTAGAGAAGAGAGTAAAAATTCATTTTTGTGGTGGCTTTGATGAGAGCGATATAGTAACTGTTTCTAGTTAAACAAATCTAAAACAGAAGGTAGAAACACAATTTGTGGAAAGGTTTGTGTAAGAGAACTGATGTTAAAAAAATGTTATCACTGCAAGGATCCTTTCCATAATGTTGTCAGATATTTATAATAATAATCTGGCCTGTCAGTGGCAAAAAACAAGCATTTTAGTTTGTCTGTATATGTTTGGCCCTGCGATGGACTCGCGACCTGTCCAGGGTGTATCCAGCCTTTCGGCCAATGTCAGCTGGGATAGGCTCCAGCCCCCCTGCGACCCTGTACGCGGGATAAGTGGTTGACGATGGATGGATATTATACACTTAGATAGGGGCCTCGTCTTGTTAGTCCGAAATAACTGCCTGGAGTTGTTACCAAGATGGCTGCCAAGGGGGCGAAATTTTCCCATAAGGACGTACTTTACAGGGCACAATTGCCCACAAGGATTACATTGCAGCCCTGTTTCAACGCTGCCAGCTGCAGTGTTCCTGCTCAATACCTGACCAATTTTAAAAAATGTAGTCCCAATCAGTCACGAGACACAAAAACATGGGAATATAAGGTCCAGGTTGATAACTACAGATGTTACCCTTTAAGGTCAGTTAACCTGTGAAAATCCACTTGTTGCTGTCCTGCGCTCTTGGTCACATGACAGTGTCCTTCCATAACTGATAGACAGCCACTAATTTGGTGAAAGGGGCATCAATCATGTTGTGAAATCCTGCTCTGCCTGCCATTGGAGCCCAGAGAAGAAGCTTGGAAGTCCTCAGTAATGAGCGGCGGCCAAAAACAACCAGGGTTTTCTGCTGGAAAGAAACACTGCCCTTATAAAGACAAAGTGTGAAATCAGGGCAGAGGGAAATGTGCAACACCTATACAGCACAGCACAAACAGGCAGCAGAAAACTGCATAGATGCACATCGCCTTAATGTGGGCTAAACACTGCAACCCTCAGGAGTCTTAATCTGAGACTAATACAGGATCCAGCTCTTTACTGAAGGGCCAAAGCAGGGCTGCAGGGTATAACCGTTTCTCACACCAGCACTTCTCAGGCAAGTTAAAAATGACTCCTGCGAACACGCACGCACACACACATGAACACGAACACGCACAAACACAAAACACACACACACACACACACAAACAGAATGTGTCCATGGTACCAAGTAGTTTCTTTTAAACTTAAGAGGTTGCTGATTACCAAAAGACGCAGAGGGTGCGGCAGGTCAGACTGATCTCAGGTGTCAGCTCTACCCCTCTAGTCACTCACAGAAACCTGTCCCTTTTCTCTTCAGACCCACATCCACACGCACACACACAAACACACACACAAACACCAAAATGTGACCATGATCCCAAGTGGTTTCCTTTAAATGTAAGAGGTTGCTGATTACCCAGAGACACAGAGGGCCTGGCAGGTCAGACTGCTCTCAGGTGTCAGTTCTACCTCCCAAGTCACTCACAATACCAGTGTCACTCCCTTCATTCTTCAACTACATCATGTAAAGTTAAATGATCACAAGCAAAGTTTCCATACAACTTTATGGGTCTGTAAGTGCTTTACATTTAACATTTTGTAATGCCTTTCAAAGGGCAGGATGGTCACGTGAGCATGTATTTGTATGTGTGTGTATATATTTGAGCATAGAAAATAAAATCCAGATAAAACTACAAATATAAATATATTTGCCTTTTTTGGCTTAAACTTATGGTGTAATGTCTGTGAAAAGGATCTGTGTGCATTTCTGATGATGTGTCACTACATTAAAAATTGTTGACACCAATTTGGCTCACTCCTGCGATGATTAACGGTGTAATATTACAAATTATTTGACTTGTACAAGAGCTCCAAAGCCTGACCCACTGCTTTTCACTGTTACACACACAGTTTATTTTGTAAACTAAATATTTACTTTACTCTTAATTTACTATGTACAGCCAATTCACTTACACAGCTGGCAATTAGTCTTGTGTCAACACTCATTAACCTGATGACCTACAAAATAAGGACTTTAATTAGTTAAGAGTTGCTCAGCAAAAATGGGACATAACATCAAATTGTTTATTTAAACCAGTATGAATATTATTTAACATATAAATTAAGACTCATTTATTTGATCTAGCGCCGAGAGACGGCGCATCTAGAGAGAAAGAAAGAGAGAGAGACCCGTATCAAAGTAGCTTTAGTCTACCTTAGAAAGGATAGCAGGCTGGTGTTTTAATTGTCATTATCCAGGGATACACAGAAAGCAGAAGCCTCCCGAAACGCCCTGCTGCATCCAATATAATTAATAGAAATAGTTTCACAGCTGTTTGTTGTTGTGTTTTTTAAAATGACGTACTTATTCGACATATTTGTCAGTTGTGTCTAAACAGAGCCTCATCACACCCTCACCTGCTTAATTTATAGGGTTATTATAAAGATAAGCTCAAAGGAGCAAAATCACTAGCCTGGCTGAGGGGGAGGAGGAGGCAAGATGCTGCCTCCTATTTGTTTGGAGCATGCGCCCACAAATTACATGCTGCACCTTTGAGAGGTAAAATCATTCAGTATTTCACAATAAAACAAAACTTAGATAAAATTCTGCAAAAATAAACATAATTTTAAGTTTCAAAATGTTTTTTTTTTAATTCGTTATCCCTTTAATGATCTGATATACCTCATATTTACTTTGGGAGCCCTTCAGGAGGTCCAGCCCCCAGGCTGGAAACCACTACTCAAGGCTAAAGGCCCCGCGTTTTGCATTAGTTGCCATTTAGAACCCATGTGCTTTGTCACAGGTCCTCAAGACATAATACCCAAAATCATACATTCGCAAAGCTCACCTCCACACTCTCGTTGACCTCTATTCCCCCGTCATTGTCGTCATCCAGCTGTTTGTGGATGTGCCGCAGTGCCTCCAGACTGAAGCGATCAGCCTCACCCACGCATGGTGGCATCACTATAAGACAGGGATCTGCAGGGGGACCAAAAAAGTCAGGTCAGAGGCAATGGGTTAGGTGAAAATTAAGCAGACAGAGTAAATGTACACATGATCACACTGATATACTGTAAGTGTGCAGAGCAAACAGATAAGCAATCAGCATACTTCCTCGTTCCGTGTCACTTAGAGTTATAGCAGTAAATATAATTGTGTGTTTTGAGTTTTTGTGAGCCAACAGTAGCTTCCAGGTGAAGGCTGCCTCTGCAGAGTTTGTACCAGCCAACTTAAAATGAGCTTTGGCACAGATGCTAATTCAAAACACCATGACGTCCGAGGAATTGCTGCCATGTGGTTCATTGAAAACTGCATACTTGGCACACAGGAGACGATACCTGCTGCAAAGTAGGGATTACATTCAGAGCAAAACATAATGACACATCTTACTGTAGTAACGTGAGGTTTTGTTTCTTTTTTACCTACGTACAGAGCTGCAGTGATTGTTCTGTTAATTGATTACCCTGTCATCTGCAACTATTTTGATAATCAGTTGATTCCTGAAAGTCATTTTTCCCAGCAAAAACGCCAAACGTTTGAGACTGTGCCGCTGTCCATTATCTTATATTATAATAAAACAATTATCTTTGAATTTTGGCTGTTGGTTGAAAAAAGCAAGAGATTTGGTGACATTACCTTAAAAAAACAGCATATTTGACAGTTTTCTGGTGTTATACAGGTGAAATCATAATCAATTGATTGAGTGGCAGAGTCACTTTGAGCTGCAGCTTTAGGTTTGCATAAACTTCTGATTTTCCATGATTGGAAAGAGGTGATAATGTTAAGACACGTGCTTGGGATGATACAGTCACTAGCTGTGGTGTAGAAGTTAAATTTTTTAAATGTCCCACGCATAATATTTGTTTTCCTAAGAATAGCGGAGGACTCATTTTCCTACTGTGTGCCCCCCTTTACGGGCAGTTTGTGGTATTCTTATCTTATCATTTTGAGATTATCGGCATCGGCCGATACCTGCACTCACAAGGCCGATGAACAAAAAATGTCTTCAGGCAGCCTGGTCAGTGCAGCTACTGTGGAACAATGTCAGCCGTCTGCCTTGTGAGTTTTGGGAAGGTGGTGAAAAAGTTAGTTTGGAGCACTAAATGTCCTCAGTCACCATTGCATTTTTAAATGTTAACATATTTCTCAGAAATGACAGCAAATCTGGTCTAAAACCATTACTGGCCAGCATTAAATATATATTGTCATACTGGCGAGGATAATGCAGTTGAATGATGTTACTTCTGACAAACCATCTAAAACAACAAAATACTGACTAAGATAAACATGTATATTAGATCATATCTGCATGGAAGAACAGAATTATACATGACTTTTCTTTGTTTTGATAACAGTATTATATATTTTAGCTCTCAGCCACACTGATCTCTAAATATTGGCATTGGCCTTTAAAAATCCATAAAGGTCGACCACGAGTTTGTGCCAATCTGGCTCCACCTGCCTCCAAGAGGGGTGACCATGCCTGTTCTCCAGGCCTTTTTTAAAATTCTGGCCATTTCCTTGTGTGATCTGACATAAGGACAAATTTTGAAATGTGTTTACAAGCACTCAGCGTTCCTGCTGGACTCTCTCGTGTGCTGTTGTCATTCCCGCAGCGTCCCCAGGCATCCCCCACTTGTTTGAATTCAGTCCATCCTCCCGTTCCACCAGGGAAATGAGCCCATTACTTCCAGCCCTCCAAACGAGGGACAGTTTGAGCTGGCCAGGAGCCAAACTGTCTCAGTGGAGACACAAAACACACACAGCCGCAGATACAGTGGCTCGTACAGAAACGCACACATATAGGCACAAAACCACATTCTAAGAAGATTTAAGTGACAATCTTAAATCCACCACTCCATCACCTGGACAAAAAAATGAGAGAACCTATTTGTTAAACCTTTAACCGTTTGTTCAATGTCAGCCTAAGTAGTGCCATGGCCTTGTCGAGCCGACCAAATAATGACGCTCCCTGTTTGCCAACAGTTTAAGACCAAACAAAAAGCGGCACAGCAGCTGAGGGACACACAGCAAGTCCCAACAACAAGCAGAGAGCAACACTCTGGCCAAACACATGTATCGGGCTTTGCTGCTGTTGATGATTTGTGTATGAGAGGAGCTATCTGGCCAGCAGGAAAAAACACACCAGAAACCTGCACACAAAAAATATAAACAAAAGACAGTTAGAAAATAAATATCCCTAAATGTGGTGCTTTGGATCAACAAACTGTTACTGCAAAAACTCATTAAACTATTTTATTCACTGGTACACATTTTTTAAAGCATGAGTTCAAAAGCTTGACATTTTGAGGAAATGCTTCACTACTGCTTCACTTGACAAGATTTATTCCTCTGGACGGTAAATATGAAGCTGGAGACAGCAAGGTTAGCTTAGCATAAAGACTAAGACTTTTTTGTTTGTAAACAAAAAAACTGTCAAATTAACACATTACATATTGTTTGTTTAACCAGTACAAAACAAACAAGAGTAAAAACTAAAGTTATGGGTCGTTTTTGTTACCTTTGGACAGAGTTAGGCCAGCTGTTTACAGCAGTTTCCAGTCTTTATGCTACGCTAAGCTAAGCTAGCTCCATAGTTAAAACACAGACACAAGTGTGATATAAATCTTTCATCTAACTCTCTGTAACAAAGCAATAAAATGGATTTCCTAAAACTTCAAACTGTCGACTCTCAAATACTGAACAAAGTTAAATAAGTCATAACTATTTTGAACGCATGTTTTTTAAAAAGTATGCATAAGCACGTACAGAATAGTAGTACAGACGACCATGTGGCATTGTCTATGGGTTTCTGATGTGGGGTCAGTTTACTGAAACAACAAGACTTGACACGTTAGTTATAGGGTTGCCACTTGGCAATGCAGAGAAGAAGCAAAAGGAGACCTCTGATTGGACGTGTGCCCAGAGCTGAGACTGGATGAGAGGACACTGGGGAGGATGTCCAGGTCAAGTGAAGAAACCGGCTGGCAAAGGCCTGCAAGTAGAATGAACCCCCACGACGACACAGTACCAGAGGTTGAATAACACAGAGGTGGTTTGTTTTGTTTTGAGGCAGCACTGAACAAAATTGTTCAGCTTTTGTTTTGACTAAGCCAATTAGAAAATCACCAGCTACTTCCTGGTATGACAACCTAGCATGTACCAATCAAGGGTCAGCCTGCCTGACCGCTACCAAACGGTGCATAAAGCGCATGTGGCGTAATTCGTCTAAGCACTGTGCAGCACAAAAAAGAATGAAACATCAACCACAAAACGCTGCTTCTGTTTTCAGCTTCCCGCTTTAAGATAACCACACTGGAAGAAGATATGGCTTGGATTATCAACACACTGAGGCTCTTTCAGATCAGCCTTATTTCAGCAGTGTAAGTCTGTGTGCAGTCAAAAAGCGCCTGATGCTTATAACAACGGCTTACATAATGCATTTGAATAGCTCGCCAGTGCAGTTTACATAGCCTGTTGTTTGCATAGCATGCATATCTATTTGGCTGTTTGGTTATTTAAACAGGCACAAAACTCAAATGCTTCACTCGTGTTTTACATAACAAACAAACGGCTGCACATCAATTTTAATTCTTTGTTTTGCAGAAACATCAGAATTGATAACTTTTTACAAACAACCTTCCACGACGCTGATCTTTTTTTATTGCCATTTTTTTCTGTACTGGAGGCCCAATTCTGTTCCTTTCATAAACCAGCTCATCATCTGAAGCTCACAGAGGAAAAGATAATCATAATCAAACATAAAACAAAAACAAAACAAACAAACAAAAAAACAAAATGCTGTCATTCGCTGACAGTATTTAGGCTGGGACACCTAGTGTGCAATTCAGAAATATGAAAGCACAAGCCTTTTCTTCCCTGTTGTCCTATTTTTGGGTATGTTTAATACATTTAAGGGACAGTTGTGACAGGAAGTGGCCGTCGGCGACCCCGAGCATTCCAGGGGGACGCACACCAAATCAAAACAGGCGGGAAAAGCGGTCCCAAAAGATGACAAAATTGGAAAGTGCTGGGATATTTTTAACCCATCAGGCTCCAAGTTGTCAGGATGTAGAAGCCCAACAATGGCAGAGGTCTCCCTTGCACAAACACACACACACACACAAGCAGATGTTAAGTGCACACACACAGCAGGCAAGCAGGAAAGCAGTTGTACAGTAATTCACTTTAGCTCACAAGCTGTCACAGAGGGCGGCAGGTTTGGTTCAAAAGAATCTGATAATAAAAGCATTTAGCTGTCAGCTGCTTCCTTTAAAGTGAATCCCACAACACTTCAAAATTGTTTTTTTTCCCTCTTCCCGCACAATATATGCATTTTGATTAATATGGCCTTTACAGTCACAGAAAGCTGTTAGATAGTGACAGGACGAGCACACAGGGTGTGTCTGATGTGTTTACGGTGACTTTTTTGGGACTTCCTTAGTTAATCTCAATCCCCTGAGGCATGTGGACATCATGTTTATACAAATGAATGTGATAAGCGGACCTAGCTCGCCAATAAGCCCACCGCATTCTGGGCGTGTGGTCTGTTCAAAATGTTAGGCATCTTCAAAAAGTGCCATTAAAAATACATTTTCTCACGCAGGTTTGATGTGCTGATATGACAGAAGTGGCTACGTACGAGAAAAATGAGTTTTTCTGCCTTGCAATGCTCGTGTGTGCTCAGTGCTACAACAGGACTGGATTTTGTATTTATGCAACTAGTATAAGTGGCTTAAGTATTTTTATCTTAACAGAAACACACTGCAATACATCGAAAGGATAGATTGTCAACAGATCTCATGGAAAGACCAAAACCAACGATTTACTGATCAACAGTACTTTGAGTCATGCCCATATACACTGTCCTGCTTCCGTAAATACTCAGTGAAGTACTGCACCAAATGTGTGTCAACCCACAACTGTAAATAGTTCCCAACAAATGTAATAACTACTACTCTAACTACAGTACTCAGCTGTCTTTGCTACTCAAAAATAACACTCTCTGTGACCCGCTTTGAAAGATTCACATGTCTTTAGGTACTAATGGGCTTGTGACCATTGAGTGCCACAGGGAGGGTAGGGAAGATATCGTGACAATAAAAATACCAAGACAGAATGTACAATAAGTAGATTGTCTAGCTGACAATGATGATTTTGCCTGACAGGAATGTCACAGGACAATATAACTGATGTAAGTGAAATGCACTCCCCTCACCTTACTTAAAAACCGGATCCTGGATGAGGACCCAGTGTCAGTGTAAAAGTATCCATGCTATGGGAGGGGAGCAGGTGGGTGTGGGCCCAGGCGACGTTGAATTAAGACAGCAGGTTATGATGGACCTGAAACACGACTCTGTGGAGCCAAGGGGGTGGGGGGCTAAAGTCGCCTCTCATTACCCGCAAACTGCTCGAGATGCTTCTCCGTGTCCTTCGCTAATTCCTGCTTGCTTCTACCCCTCTCTCTCTCTCAGACACAGACATATCAAAGGACACACACCTTGCGCACACATTAGGCACCTACTCATACACACCCTGAATGACAGCGCAGGCGACGGCCTCAATGAGCAGACCAGGATGAGGTGACACGGAAGCAGATTAGAGAACAAGTCAGCGAACACGCCACCTGCTAAAACAGATGAGAGAGGGCTCACTTGTGCACAGAAGAGTGTCACCTCTTCGTATTTCAGCCCCCTGACAGTGAACACCTCTCAGATACTCTGGAGACATGAGCAGCTAGCAGCCGGCCGGGGTCAGACAGTATTTGTGTCTGCAGAGGAAGCCTAATTAGGTCAGGTTTAGTCTCGAAAATCAATTAATTACGAATGAAAATGTTTGTATGATTGACCCATAAGCTGCATCAGATACTTCTGCAAGTTCCTTTCCCATACATACACTGCTTCTTTTGCCCAACAACCATGTAAAGCATGTGGCCTTACACAGCATTGGTAGCATCAAAGCTTCAAGGAACTCCACCTGATCCTGAGCCCAATCCGCTTTCACACAGTGTTCAAATCTGTGCCCTCAGTGCAATGGATAAAATACTTTTTCTAACAGTTCCACAACGTGTGGGGCTTTTTTTAACGTGGGTCCTTTTTCATTTGTGTCTAAAATCTTAATTTAAGTCTCACTAAAAAGCAAAACCTGTTTGAGGAATGAGTCAATGATTTCAGCCGCAGTAAAAGATGTGTGTCACCTGCATGTAGGGCCTAACGGTGGCATGCTCCGGATTATTTGAAAATCCTGTTTGGTTCATTTTACAAAAATGTATTAAATGGCGCCATGAACCTTTTCAATACAGCACCATATCAGCTCAACAGAAAAAAACCTCAACATAAGATCCAAAGGTGAAATTAGCACCTAAAAAAATATATGATTTGTCACAAAATGATTAGCGAGATTAGTCAGCTGGAAACATTAGCTAGAATTAACTTGCAGGGGAATTTTGGGTTGGTTAATTAAAGGGACACTCAGCTTCACCTTTAATCATCCTGACAAACACCATTTGTTTCTATTAATAGAACAATAAAAAAGAAAAATCCTACTTGATTCATATAAAATTTGATTTTCTAATACTTGCGCAAACTGTCCAACAATATTTTTATTGTCTGCATTAAAACACAGCACGTCTCAGCAGTAGTAACCTATTCAGTCAATTAACAATATGGGTCAGCTGGACACAGATAAGACTATTTGATCTGCTGCTGCTGGGGACTCTTGTCTTGCTCAGGGACAGCATTCAGCGTTGCAGACACTGGGGCTTTTTAAAATTTTTTTAACCAGTTCACTAGGTGACCCCTCTTCCCTGACCAAGGCCATGTCACTCAGCTCTCCGTACAGCAAAATGCTCCCAGTGGTGAACCCTTCTCTAAGCAGCACATTACCATACTGTGTCAGCAGTTCATCGGATCCACGGGCAGGGCGCCGTGCCGAGCTCTTATCAGCTTTCACACATTTATGATGTGTGCTCTTACCATATGGATGACGACTGAGATGTTGAGTTTACTCTTATTGATTGCTTCGGCAGTCATGGGTCAGTCAACCTCTGCTCCTTGTGAAAGTTATGTCTGTGTATGTTGTGAATTATGCTGAAATCCTAATTGCTCTGCGTTAAATACATCAATTAGAAGTTGGAGGGTGTGTGTGTTAGGGGGTCAATGTGTACCCGACTTGTCCCCTGTAACCACTGCCTATATGGCACTGTCATAAGTCAAGCTGACGGGTCAGTATTAAAGGCAAGTAAATAAAGCTTCTGGAGAGTCTACCATTTCAGCTCATCAGCAGCCATTAATAAGACACCAATATCATTAGCCGCCTCCAAATACCACCAGCTAGTGCAGAGGGTCAGAGAGAGAGAGAGTGAGGCAGAAAGGGAGTGTGGTTTAGTAGAAGAGGAAGAAACAAGATACAGAAGGTGTTACTAGCTGTGAAAATGGATGCGTCATGAGCGTATATTTAAAAAAACTGACCTCTCTGAGTGACACAGGAAGCTTTAAAAAAAGCTCAAGGTGGCCAGCAGGAGGGGAAAAGGATCTGACAGATGATAGCAAACGTCTCTATCCGATTGATTCCCCGTCTTGATGCACTTGCAGAAGAAAGCAGTATTTACTTGCCAGGCTTTGGGCTTTTGTTAAGTTTGAGCTACTGCAGCGCTGACAGGTGAGCTATCTAACTCCCTGGGGTGCCCTTGGGCATGGCAGGAGACTGTGGCACTGCAAAATCACTGATGAGCAAACACAAAAGCACAGTGTCACACACAAATGCATAATTACTCCATTTTTTCAGTCACAGTCAAAACTCTTTTTCTTTTTTTTTAAACATACGCACCCATGTTTTTTTTAAGAGCCACCTACACAGACACAGAGTCTCACTCCAAGCCCAAACAACTTCTTGCAAAACCACACATGCACACTAAGGTACACTGTCTGGGCTCCAGACGTTTGACATGTCTCAACTAAACCTGATTCACCTTTGTTGCCATTTCCCTGTAAATACTGTAAGAAGCAAACAGGTTTTACAAACAATACAGGTGGAGCTGGAGGAGCTCAGGCAAAATGGGGTGGACTCTCAGTGTGTGGATAAAAGATCTGACTCATTTAGTGCTCTGCAGGGTCTATGAGTACAGTAAAGGCACCCTGCAGAGTTTGGAGGAATGTTTTCAGGAGTGGGTCCTGGTTGTGTTTGAGGGAAACACTGAATGTAAACAGTACCTCTGAGGGTACCTTTAAGTTTGCACAAGTAGAATCTAAAAAGGTAAAACACTGATCAGATACAAGCCTTCTACCTCCCTTTCTCTGTTTCAATGTAGGATGGGGAATGATCTTTGACCGGTTGAACCCAGTCATTTCCACTGGTATCACTTACTCATCTAAACCACCTTAATGAGCATCAGTAATCCTCTGCTTAAGCCACATCTTTAAAAAAAAATAGAGGGCAAATGGGGGTGGGGGTCTGGCTCTGATCTAAAAACTTCCAGAAAAGGAGACGCTCCTCACGCTCCAGCGTCCCAGGAATGTTTCAATAGCAGCCCTGAACACGAGATGTGTGATATATATGCGTCCCGAGGAAGAAAAGCAGGAGAGGAGAATGAAAAGACGTGAAGAGGCCAAGCACGCGTTTAATTATCTCGCTCTGCCTCCGACATGCTCTTCTGGATATAAGGTTAATGGACTGTATGTCTGTAGCAGACGGCTGGTCTGAGGAAGAGATCACATGCTAGGCTTTAACAGTTAACAAAGAACAATGAAAAGCATGATGAACACTCAACATGCATTAGCCAATTAGTAATGGGATTTAATATTCTTGCGCAACTAGTGATTACAAAGGCAAAGTAAATGATTTTAGTCTAAATCCTGCCCACAAGCGTGTAGAAGATGCAGCCTGGATAACCACAAGAGGGATTAAGTGTTCCGCGTCTGTGTCGTGGCCTCAGAAGAGAAAAGCTGAGGGTTAAGACTTTCCCACTGGACGTCTGAGAAGCATCTCTTTAAGGGTACTGTACACCATGGTCCCCAACTTTGTCAAGAATTGGCTAAACAAATAAAAGAAAAAAAACAAATGTGTATGGAAGGAATAAATAATTATTTGAATCTCACACGCAACTGAACACCTAATTGGGAAATTCAATCACTTATGAAAACTTTAAGTTCAAGTTCAAATGCCACTGAAATTATAACATGGAAATATTTTACTCTGAAAAGCAACTTCAGTTTTAATATATTACCCTCTTTGAACATTTCCAGTAAGCAATTTCACTTAGGGGCTCATGAAATTTTAGGGCATACAAATTCAGATGAGTCCAATATTATAACACACATCTTTATTTTTCTATCTTTCAAATAATAAGACTCATATTTACAAGCCTGGTCTCATTAGTGACATGACAACCTTGAAAGGAAAGTATGTGCACCTTCAAAATACAGAGTTTAAGAAACAAAATACTGCACACTGCTCTGCAAAAAAATTTAATATTACTAACGTTTACGGCTTAGACTTTGAAAAAGACAGATTTAAAATGACATTTATGTAAAGGAAAGGAACATCGAGAACAGCCTTTTTTACTGCTACCTTTAAACCAACAAGTTTTGGCAAAACGAACCGTTGCCTGTGTGCTCAGCAGGCAAGGACACTTTCATTTTGAAACTAATAGACACATTTAATGGTTTTGGACGCGTCCGTCACTGCATTAGAGCAGGAATGTCTCACTGTGACGATTTGGAGCTGACAGCAGACAGCAGGTTTGGCTCCCTGCCAGCTTCCTCTGTATGTCTTTTACCTTTCTGCCTGACAGGATTCGGGTGGGTTTTCTTTACTCGGTGCACCTAAATATGGAGGAGAGTATAGAAGCTAAAAATAAGCAACACAGTTCTGACAATAGCAGAGCCAATTCGTAGAGTTAAGTCCAAATAAAGAGGCATATCAAATCTGAACAAAGGAAAGCAGCTCAGATACACAAGTAATATAAGAGAGATGATTAATAGTGACAAAATATCAACATGCTACATTTCTTTCTGGCTGTATCCTACAACAAAACTACTGCCTCTGATGTGAAACAATCACGTGGAGACAGAAGGCCTAAACCTCTGGTAGACCTTTGCTGCTGGAGAGAATAGAAGAAAACAAATGAAAGTCATTCTGTTGTAATTAGGTGCTTTGATGTGTAATACAAACTGGCTCCATTTTGGAAGAGATCAAGGGAAGGCCAAGTTAGCTCTGAGAACCCACCTGTTGGTCCGGACATGCTACCGTAAGCAGCACTATGATGGATTAACAGTCAACAGCCTGACGGTGCCCAACCAAGACACGGGGCGGGAAAAAAACTGTTAATCCGCTCGCTTCAAAGTTGGATCTCATGTTTCCTTTTACTGATATTCAAGTTTACATCTGCGGGAGATTGTCACAGCTGATTTTTAGCTTGTGTGATCAATATAAATCAGATGTTTAATCAATGGAAAGAAACCCTGGAAATTCTACAAAACCCCATGAAATGTTAATTTGTTTTTATTGCTATATGTCACCAATGCACCAGCATCAGGCCCAACAATGATAACCAATGCTGTTTTGTAGGTATTCTTGATGGTATTTTAGAGTTTGACTGTTCCTGGAAAACAATTTTAAAATTTAGATAACTCATCCTCCATTTGGGGGCTTATATTAATTTTTATGACGCTACGCTACGAGTGTAGTGTTTCTGGGGCCCAACTGGACCTCACTGATTACTGTACAAAAACAAAAATACATCTTTATTAACAGATTTTGGTAAAACTGGATCATTTGATAGAGAACAATATTTTCTGGTTCTCCCTCTGATGTCCCCTGGCTGCCCTACCTCAAGCTCACTGATGAACAAATTTACTTGTTGCTAACTGCTACTAGCTGCTGTTAGTTAGCTCAGTTAGGTGTCAGCAGTCCATATGTCATATGGACTGGGAGCTCGGAGCACTGGAGGAGTGTTAGTGTTTAACGTTACACGTCTAGCTCAAGCCATGGAGGTTTTCAGGGTCTATGAACAGTCTATGCCCAGGGGCGGGGAACCCAGCAGGGAGTGATGGCGGGTAGCAGCCCCGGAATGGGCGCCGGAGTCGGGTGAGCGGGAAATGAAACAGCGCTCTGCCGCCTCCCAGTGAAAACAGCTTGAAAAGGACCAAACACAGCCTCAAAGACTAACAGGGAATCCAGTATCGAACGGATTCAACATTACAGAGCTTCAAGATGGTCAGATAGCTTTACTTCTCGCTAAACCGTTAAATGCTGCTAACTCTATCTGTCTGCATCTGGAGCTAGTTAGCATGTTTAACATTAGCCGGGCTGCTAGCAGTCCTATGAGCTGACTACGGTCCTGGGGTTCCAAGAGCCAAACCCGACAAGAAAACCACCGGTACTGGTATTGGTACTGTATACCGTCTCTTCAAACTGGCCTCTGGTCTCGGACAATGTGTTTGGTCCCGGCTGCGGTGCCGTGTTCACTCGTCGGGAGGTGGAACCAGTCCGCACAGACGCTGCATGACGGGGTGGAGCGTAACGCAGATTCAGCACTACTGGCTACTGCAAACGTCAATCAATATTTGCACCAGGTCTCTCCCTAGATTTTTGTTTTAACAGGAAACATGTACATATCTGGAAGCAAATACCACTCCGGTTTCCATTTCATGGGAACTTTAAACCTGCATTAACTGGGGTTTTTCTTGTGGGAGCAGCAAAAAGACGCTGTAATCCCAGTACTAACACATTATCAGTTTTAAAGATGAGCTTACTGACTGATGAGGAGGAAGCACAACTGTAAAGCAGCTGAAACGCTTCATGGAGCTGAGGGGAAACTGCACAATATTGCTGTTGCACATGGGCATGCAACCTTGTGCTGCTTTTCTCCACTTTACCTCACTTGCATATTAGTTTGTTACGAGCACAGGCCAAAGCACAGACATAGGTGGAGACAGACTTGAGAGCGGACAGCATACCAAAGAAATCCACACCGCTGTTTGCCCCTTTTGCCCAGGCCACCACATCACATGCCCTCTGCCAAGGGAAAGTCCCTGAAATCAGAGGCTCCTCACGTCCAATATCTAACTTTAAATCAATCAAATATATATATATAGAGAGAGAGAGAAGAGTGTGAGAGAGAGAGAGATGCATTTGCCTGAATTTGAATGGGTTATATGACAGCCAGCTGCAGACATAACATCTCTTGGCTTATTTGCTCCGTTGTGAAAATGCGAAATCTGTTCACCTTACTCATTTCTACATAGTCAAACATCTACATTAACTAGAAAGTAACTGACTTCCACAGGGAGTCTCAAACTAGAAAAGAAAAAGCGCTTGAATTAAACCTTTGCATGTTTAATCTCTTTAAGCTAAAAGCAAATAAAAAAATGTAAGATTTTGTTTGCGGCACTGATAAAACAAATGCTGCAGTACATACATGTGATTAGCCAGGAAATGACATGCCAAGCGAGTAAGCCACTGTGGAAATTTTAAGCTTCCGTGAAGGACACGGCGTCAGCTTCTTCCTGTGTTAAGGTGGCAAGTATTATTACAGCAGGACGCCAGTCTCATAACAGGATGAGGCTTTGACCCCCATCAGCCTTTTATTCGGCAGTAGACAGCTGATTTCTTTCTTTATTTTATTATCTCATGGAGATTGTTCTGCGATAAATCCATGAGTCGTGTAGTCATCAAATGTTGGGAAACAGCGAAACGCGCCATTAAAGTTTCCTTGAGCCAAAAAGGTGGCATTTTCAAATAGCTTGTTTTGACTGAAAACTTATTTTCCATAAACCAGTAAATTAGGTGATTCTTGCTTTGTAGAGAGGCTAAAAACAGCAAATGTAGCAAGAATAGCATTTTTACTTCAGAAAATATTACCGACATACTTTCTGATTCATTTTCTGTCTGTCGTTTTAGCCGAATATGTTTCTACCTCACTACATCAAACTAAGAACAGCCAAAGACACAGGAAGTGAGAAAAAAGAAGGAACCTACACAAATGTGCTTGCCCACACACACCCATGTATGTGCATGTATATGTATGTGTATGTGTTTATGCTTTTTTCTGCTTATTGGCACGCAGTGTCTGCCAGCTCGTGTGTATCCATTGCAAAGGCCTCACCCAGCTAAGCGCCCATGCATTGCCAGCTTGGGGGGATCAACACCTTAAAGTGTGGCGGAGCGGGACAACAATAGCCCCCTCTGGACTGGGAGAGGGCAGACAGTTCTGCTACTGTGGGCCACTCGCAGCAGGAAACACTGTACAGCTGAGTACAGTGACCTACATCTCTTACTGAGGCGCTTTCTGCTTGAGTGAATCAGCTTACTGGCTGCTGGTGTTTTTCGCTTATGAATGAACTATCTAGAACACACTGCTGTGTGCATTAGAGATTAAAGAATGTAAAACAATGATATGTTTCAGGGTAACCTTGAAGTTGACAAGACATATGGTGTGACATGTCCTCATAATCACAAAGAAATGAAATACTTGCATTTTGACAAAAGGAAAATAAGAACAAAATCTCCTCAACTAACATTACAACTTTAAAATGCCTACATGCCAGTGAATCACTGGTCGTCTCGGCGCTTGTTAGTGGCTTCAAATCCAATCGTTGTTCTCTGTCGTAGCTTTTGACCGTGGGCACAGTGGGGAACACCATTAATTAAAGCCCAATTATCTCCCTGGTGAGCCCACTTGAAAGCCAGACTGGCTCTTTGCCGGGCGGTGACAGATCTCAGTAATAATATGAAACACCCTGAAACTGCAGCATTAATGTCAGCAGCAGCCACGAGATGGAAAATGCACATGGAAAACTTCACTAGAGGCTTTATAAATACACAAGGGGGTCGGAGATGACTGTGTTCTGACTGGTGACCGGCCTCATTCGGTTGGATCACAACCCTAAAGCCCCCTGATTGAGATGGGAAGCAGCTGTCCACGTGGAAGCCGTCTGGGCAACTGAGCGGCGTCAGTGCGGCGATGCAACGCCGGCCTTTCGTTTGAGATAATTAATGATCTATAACTGGACACATGATCTCTTTTGACGGACGAATTTTGAATTAAAGCACTACTAAGTGATTTTTGGACCACTTGAGTGCTGACATTTTATCAATGTATGGGAGGAATAATTAAAAAAATATATAATAATAATAGAAAACAATTGCTTATTTACTCATCCAGCAGAGCAACATTATCATTCATTGGGAGTCATGTTTCTGGTCACGTAATGACAGTAGGTCCATCATTCTCTCTGTTTTGGTCTCCACCAACTCTTGAGAGAAAGGTCTGGCTTTTTAGCTACTAAGTGCTTCACCATGTTCACCAGCATCAGAGCGTATGTCCTAGGATTGGTGCTGGGCAGGTGGACAATGCTCAGAGATTTTCTTGTTGTTGCTAAAAACTGACTGTTGTTGCTGACTGATGTGGTTTGAAGCAGATATGCTCACAAGTCTTTGAGCGAGAGTCCAAGTCAAGTCTCGAGTCTCTCGTGGTTATAATGAAAGTACAGAGGACAACCATGTAATGTGCACTGCAATTAATGACAGCTTATTAACTACAAGTCAACACCAACTGCAGACTCACAAACCAGTGTAACGTTGACTAAATAAAACTGTAATGTTACATGATCAACAATAAACCTGTTAATAATAACGTTAATAATTAACGCTGATGGCAGCCAGCGGGACGTAAAGGATTGCGTTAAATCGGCCACCACAAGTTTGGCGAGTAAACAAACGCTCATTCATCATTTCATAATGAACGACAGACGGAGTTAACCTCCCGTAGGATGTAGCTAAAGCAAGAAGCAGGCTAACGTTAGATGGCCAGTGCTGATCTAAACATATTTACTCACTACAGGTAACATATTCGTTCAGTGCTTCTTTGTTTGGACCTTGTTGTTGTAAGTTTTACAGTTTTTCTCGATTGCTTAAACACGTTTCTTGAAATTATGCCTTTTTTCCTCAAAACTCTAAACAAATCCACAACTTCACACCCAATTCCCCAAAACGTCCTATTTTCCGGTCAAAATTAAGCTTTCCACTCAAAACCATTCAATCTTGCTGAAAAAACAAACTTTGCCCTGAGACATAACACACAAGCCCTCAAAAACACACACTACTACACAGTCTAACACACTGGTGAGATAAATTCAAAACAATACTACCAAAACTGGTTATTAGTTATTGTACTTGTGGTTGTGGTCACCTTTTTACGTGCTGAACACAACAAAAGAAATAACAAATGTCAACATTTGCACATTTTTTATTCCTTAGCGTGCTGTACAGTACAACAGACCAAACAACAAATTTTCTGCCCCAGCATCCCGTCTTTGGTCTGGGACAGGACAGAGATTCTTGTTCTCCACCTCCTCCTCCCCTGCCCTACTCCTGCTCTGCCTCCCACTCCTCATCTTCCTTCTATACCATCTCCTCCTCCAACTCCTACTATTCTTCCTCTCCATACTGCTCTTCCTCCTCCTCCTCCTCTTCGGTGTCCTCTTCCTTTTCCTTCAGTTTCTCTGGATCTGTTGTTCCAAACTGAATGAACTGACTCTGGCCCTTTTATCTATCTATTGAAGCTTCTGATTGGTGTGTTATCAATTTGGACTGTTTGTGTTTCCACCTGGGTAGCTGTGTGCTAATTGAGCTCACTCTGTGCTGACTTGAGTGAACAATATTGAATGTCAGTGCTTTCTCAATGACCGCATGGTGTAGGCAATGAGAAATGTCGGGATTTGTGTGTAGAGTTTAGAGAAATGGGTGTGCTTTTGAAAAACAGAGTTGTGGTTTTGAAATTTTGGTTCAAAGCCTGGTTATATTGTTTAAGCAATGGAGAAAAACTGTAAAGCCAAAGTTTATGATGAATGACACAGCAGCTGCTTGTGTTGGTTGTCCTCTCTCATGTGCGGTCGCACGCAGCTGATGCTACGTGTTACGTAGGCAGGTTATAGGTAACGGAGGGAGGGGAATAACAGCAAGCTCATCAGATGTTTCCTAAAAATAAACATTGTTCACAAGTCCCGCACTTCGAGTTCCAGTCAAGTCTAAAGTCTTTTGAGGACGAGTCTCAAGTAGAGTCTGAAGTCACAATGTGTGCAAGTCGGACTCGAGTCCGAGTCTCAAACTCGAGTCCCCATCTCAGGTTTGAAGAGGCTGAACCGAAACATTAAAGTTCCAGTCCATAAAACTGAATCAAGCTGAAAGATGCTGCAACTATCAAGAGTTTTAGCATTGTTCAGCTGAGAGAAACTGCAGAGTCGGGGGATGATTCTCTCTCTTGAACATCACAAATAACAATTCTATCTACTGTTGTTATAAAAATATTTATTAGTGCAGCTTTAAGTAACAAAATGTGCACATTTTAGTTTAAAAGTAACTGGTGGTTGCAAAGTTTGACTTCTCAAGTCTGTTGTTTTTCTTGTTGGCTCATAAAGAACCTTTCAGTACGATCTGTTCTAGTTAGGGAAAGGAAATGGCTTTGCCTGTTATGCTGTACTCCACAGAACCAGGACATTATGACTCGCTCCACGTTCACTCAGACACTCTATCACTGTTAGCCCCCGGCAGCGAACCCAAAAGGCTCCAACACCACAGTAAGTAAGAAAGCCTGGCTTTCCTCAAGCGCCTGTGTGTTAGTTTGATACAACAGGGGCCAGCAGGCAGCGACGGAAGTATCACCAAAATGCAAATCCTTATGATCCCCGCTGTACTTAAGCAAGCGATGGTGAGATAGTTAAATGTTCACCCTCCTTTACAAACAAATCTCTTTATTGATGCAGTCACTCTGCTGTGAGACAGCAAATGTAACCTCTGATTTTGCTACATAAACAAAGCAAACCTAGACACGCATTGAATGAATTCTCAGGGACAGAGTTATAGATCATTTAGGAATACGCAGTATGTGACAAGTAGGGGTGTGAGAAAGCCCCTACTCACGTTTGCTTTACTGCACCTGAATCCGTGTAACTGAACCTACAGCAGCCAGTTTCTGTATCTGTAAGTTATGTCAAGCTTGTGCTGAATGGGGGCCCTGTATCTGAGACTGCTATCATCCAGCAGGCACATTACTTGAGAACTGGATGTTCCTTACGGCAGGAGGGAAGAGCTTTGTTTGTTGAAACACTAAACAAGGTAAATACACAACACCATTAAAACAGAGGACGACCACGTTCACATCGCCACTCGCCCCACCCCCCTTCACAAATTTTGTGCTGATTGTCTGGAATTTCTACCCACATTTTCATCCTTAGGGTGTATAGAGATGATGTATGATTCCCATTGTTTACATCTGCTCATGTTAAACAAAAAACAAAACAGTGAATGCATACTGCAGTGCCTGCAGGTAGATTTACCTGAAACCAGGAACTCTGAGCGACCGAAAAGGCCCACAACGAGGAGCACACTGCTAAAGGCACGACAAAGACCTGAAAGATGTATTTTACTTCAGAAATGGGTTCAACGGCAGAACAAAAACAACTCTACACCATGACATTCAATTCAAATCACGTGCAACTGGTTATCCGCAACACAGACATCAATTGCCTGATTCATCTTTCGTCCAAGATAAAGGAAGTATCCTGAAAGACGAAAGTCAGCCGTTGTCTATTTTTAGATCACATATCTTTTCTAGATGTCGGCTGATGCTCCATGTGATGACAGCTAGTTGCAGAAATGACATTGACAGTTATTAACTATGGTACAACTATCAGTCAGGGGGAAAAAAACTAACACGACACAATAGTCCGGCCTGGTCTTTTGAAGATCCTAAATCACAAGGGAGCTGCATCACCTGCCAACTGTTAACCCCCCTCCAACCACTCTCACCACCTCCCCAGTCTCACAGCGTGCTAAATGGCAGCTTTGAACCCTAAACTGCTTCAATAACGGCCTCATCTCTAACCTCAGTTGCCAGGGCAAGAAATTCCTTCATTGCTAGAGAAGGTGCGTGGTAATGACATTACGGTACACTGGTGAAGTATGCGAGTGTGTGCGCAAATAAAGACTAATTTCTGAATGTGCAACCACCCCAGAGTAAGTGCTGCTCGTCATAGATGTAATAAATCATATCAAGAAAGCCACACTATGTAAGTTTTGCTTAACAGCTGCCACAGCTGTGTTTAGGTGATAATGCTACATGCAGTTTATTTAGTTCATGTAGCTGAAATGCTACGCTACACTAACAGTAGCACAAGTGGGCAGGAATCATAAAGTCAGCAAACTGACTCAGTCATGTCTGTTATACGTCATGTTAGCTTACATTAGCCACCATAAGCTACTGGTCATACCAGACCAATGACTGTTGCACCAGAACCCCTGAGTGTACTGAACTGAGCAATGGTGCGCTGTATTCCCTATGAATTCAACTTTTTATATGAGGAACAATGTGTTACTTCTGCTCTCAAAGGGGTTTCATAGTCTAAAGTTTTACAACGAACCTGTTTTAAAAGGAGATTTGTGAAAAATATATTGCGCCTTAAAACCCAGATTAAATTAAGCTGAAACAAGCAACACAAACTCAATTCAGAAAACTACATTAATACAGGAGCTACTTGAGCACGCACACACGCACAGGGACTTGTGTTTTCTTCTCCTGACGCCAGTCAGACCAGTGAAAAGGCAGCTGACCCTTCTGTGGAGCTGGCTGGGAAATGGATAAGAGTCATGTTTACTGATACTGTGTAAAGTCACCACTAGCTCTGCACGCACTACACTTCATTGTTCTTGGGGAGAGAGGACTGACATCGTCCCTCAGACGGCCCATTTTTACACTGAGCTGTTGTCGTGGAAAGGGGCAAGTGTCCTTTTTGCCTTATTAATCAATACACTGTACACCCCTGGTTTATTTTCAGGAGCGGCTTAACGCTTATAAACAGTCATGAATGCTTGAACAGCTGTGTGGGACAAGGTTTATTACTTTCTCCGGCAGCCCCAATAGACGGGCAGGTGTAGATCTGTTAGATGAATATAAATATATAGATGAGCATTTAGGCCTCCATTTACAAGCTGCGGTGCCAAACTGTGTCCTGTCAGTGATTGCAGTAAAACAATTTGAAACTGTGCTAAAAAAATGAAAGCTAATATTTGTATCAGTGACACTTTATTTAAGTCATCCTTGATAATCTGCCTGTGAGGGTGTATGAGTGGAAGCAAAGTGAAGGCGAACGGTTCGCAGACACACTTGTAAATAGAAAAACTAGGATGTGGTTTGAGCTTTTTGGTGGCCTGAGTTTGCTCAGTTGTCATGGAGAGAGTTCAGTTGTTATCACATGACCCACATATGGGATTTCAGTCACATGACAGCGTATGTGGAGGGGAGGGTTTCTAGGCATGGACGGTCAACTGTACTGTCTCTGTGACAACTGAGCCACGAGATGCAAGTAGACCTTGTGCTAAGATTTTTTTGTCAGATAAGTCTTGGTTTGTTTTTGTTTTTTTGGCTAAGGCAATTCAAAAAATAGTTTGACATTCACTTGCTTGTTGAGAATTAGATGATCCCACTCTCGCATCTATACATACAATATGAAGGCCAGTTAGCTTATAGCTTAGCATACAGACTGGAAAAAGGGGGAGCTAGCCAACCTGACTTTGTCCACAGGTTACAAAATCCACCTCCCAGCAGCACTAAAGCTCACTAATTTACGTTTTATCTTGTTTGTTTAATCTGTACAAGAAACAAAACCATAAAACACCAATTCTCATGTTCTTTAGGAGAGGCTAATAGTGCATTTTCCAAACGATTGAACTATTGCCTTTAAACCCAAGTTTGTGTTTGGAGCTGTGTTTTGTTTGGGGCTTAAACCATAAACAAACCTCCGCACGCTTGTCAAAACAGATCAGCAAATGTCTTTTTGAAAATATTTATTTGAAAGTCCTCTCCCATTACATGTCCAGCAGTTATTACAGCCACCTTGAGTGCTGTGTCTATGTTACTGACAAAGGTTGAGGTACCCTCTGGGTGGATAAAAGCAAGTTGTTTCCACAGTAAAAGCAGAATCTCAAACAAAAGTGAAGTAATCCACATTTAAAATAAGTAACCACCATATTTTACCATCTTGCTGACACATGAGTGTGGCGTTATTATCCGATTCAGTCAGGTGGATTAAAGTAGTAGTAGTAGTAGTAGTACTAGTCACTCATTATGTTAACATTAGCAGCATTTACACACAATCTGTGTTATCTGTTCTGCTGTTTTAACCTGGAAGCTGCCATATCTTGTTATTTGCTCCTTTAGCTGCTTTAAATCTAATTAACCTACAATTTAAATTGGAACATGTGCTGCAAATTAGATCCAGCTAGGTGCCTCATGTACTGGACATTATATCTGCTGCAAAACGTCCACCTACCCTATGTGACAATGTTTATCTGCACTGTCACTGTTAAATAACCAGACACAAATAAATAGACGCAGCTGTTTCTACACATTTTTTCTCTGCATGCATTGGCCTTTATTTACCTTAAGGCGCCTGTCACCTAAAGGCAACAACCAATCAATATTGCATGGTTAAAACAAACGCAAATAGATGGAAATCCTCCTCTCATTAGGTTTATGTCAATAGCACACTTTCACCTGTGGCCTTCTGATCAGCGTGACTTAAATCACCTACCAGTGTAAACATTCAGGTGGTCTTCCTTTGTTATAAGGGACCTGGCATCTGAGAACGTGCCTAAATGTGATGCCTACTGACTACACTGCGTGTGTGTGCACTGTTATTCACGGGTATATGGATTGCGGGTGGGCAGGTTACCCTCCACAACATCCTTGAAGACTACCATTACAGTGAATTTATCCTCGTGCCCCCGGTGAGGATGCTTCCTGCATTCCTGTCATGTCACGCATTGCTCGGCAACGTCGACACAAAATGCATCACTTTCAATTAAAGCCCCATGCGCAGGGCATTCCTCGGCTTCCCCCGAGAAATCCACTGGGAACAAGAAGACTGGATGAGGGGGGTGAGGGGGTAATGCTGTATGCGTAAGTAAATTGGAGACACTTGTATCCGACACGGACTGCGCTTACCTGTGGTGGCTACATTTGCAGCATCAGACGAGTGGCTGGGTAGATCATTCGAGTAAGTGCACTCCAAGCCCAGTACCGCATAGATGACGAGTCCACGTAGCAATACATTCAATACCTTGTGGATGTAACTCATGGTGGAAAAAGATGGTGAAAAGCTGGTCATTCGTATCCGTGGGACCGGGAGTGGGGGATTTAAAGCACACGCCGGGAGGGGGGGGGGCAATCCCGAAAACAACAACAAAAAATATGTCGCGTTCAGACTGGAAAACACATCAGTAAGGCAGTAAAAAAGAAATAAAAAATAGTCTTTTATTTTTTAGGCAGAAGTATAAATACGTTGGTGTCACAAAAAAGAGACACCTGGAAAATGCACCAACTTACGCAGCAGACTAGTTTGCAAAACCTACCGGCTAACAGCTAAAACAGGAGCAGTCATTGCTGTCACAAAACCTCACAGGAGCGTGAAAAACACCCACGAAATAATAGTTCATCGTGGGCCAGCGAGAAGCCAAAGTACTTTGAAAGAAGACCCCTAAAAAAAACTAATAGCCTCTAATGGCTTTACAGGCTGTGTCGGTGGGGTGCCTGCTGCGAGCTACGACAAGCCAGACCCCCATATCTAAATGTATCAATTTAAAAAAGTAATGTATTTTAGCTACCAAACAAAACAAAAATACAGATAGCCAAAGAGCAAAGCACATGCAGCCTATCTGAAGGAATTCCCTGTCCAAAACAAAAACAGGCAACAAAAAAATGGTAGTAGCCTTTTGTTTTACCGTAGATGTCCGTGAGCTACAAAATAATATCCTGCTGTATTAAATCCTTACGTAGGCCTGTGAGTTGGAAGAAAATAGTCTCTGTACTTCCACGTACAGTATACAAACACCGGAGACAGCTTCAGCATATTGAACTCGCAGCGTCTCATAGGTCCGCCTCTTCATACCAAAGTAGCAAATCCCATTGCATCAAAACATACATTCGCGTCTTCCTCCGTTTCCCCCAATCCTTCTTGTACCTGTACCAACCGCACACGACATCCGCCTACTGTCCAAATGAAGTTTTTAAGTCAGCTTGTCGTGGCTCCGTATGATACTGTATCATCCTGTCATAATAGCTGCTCGCCGGCTGATGCAGACTAGGGAGGAGGGAGAGCCAAGCGGGGCGGAAGTCAGTATGCAAAATGGTTTGACATCAGGAGAGGAGGAGGAGGAGGAGGAGGGAGGCGGAGGAGGAGGGGAGAATTTAATTTTGCCGCGTGCAGGATACCGCTGAAGAGATTTGTTTTTGTTTTTAGCGACATTCAGCGGCGAGGCTTTGTTGGGCTGCGGGGCATTACATCCATGCGGGTTTCATGCAGTGGGAATGGGCAGCACATTTCACTGCCGCCGGGTGTTTCAGGCCGAGCTGAGAGTCCAAACACAACAGAGGAATCCTCCTCAGAAACTTCGCTTGCCCCCCCCCCTTTATGGTGACGCGGAGGATGGCACCAGCTTCGTTGTTCTTCACTTCCCGACTGCTTCGTGCAAGTCCCCCCCGGCTGAGCGCTCTCATTGGTTGGAGGGTCCCAACATGGCAGAGCCCGATTGGCTGGTCCAAGCTCCACTTTGTGTGTGTGTCTTTTGAAGACGCTCAGCGCGGGAAATAAAGTGATGTTAAGGAGTAATACCGGTGGGGTTTATAGCTTTTCATTTTCTTTAGTTTGGAGCCACTTGCTGCCATTATTTTTAGCCATTACAGGGACCTAACTGGAAACCCTGGATCCATTACAACTACTACTGCTATAATAGTAGCCTAATAATAAATCCTATCCCCATACTATTCCTACTGATATTATTATTAACCACTATTCACACCACTACCAAGTGATTAATAAGTTATTACTATATTATAAGTTATTTAAGACTTAAGGTTTGACAATGTGTAATTTGGGTGTATTTTTAATAATTTTTAAAAATCATGTAAATTGAATTGGGCCCAACACATGGCAGGCATTACAATGTTATAGACTTATAAAACCTTAAGGTAAGATTTGTTTTTGAAACGACTCTTGCCACAGTCAAGAATAAACGTCCTGACAAAAATTGTTTTTTAAATACTTAAGAAACTGACTATGGGTTAACCTTCAAGGACAGTGGAATGATGTCACCCACTGAACTTCTTTTTCATGATGGTCGACCAATTGTTGGAACCATCTCTAAGGTTTATGGAGCCCACTTACCATTTCTGTAAATTCCTGAACTGTGGAAGGACCTATGTAGGAATGGCGTTACTCGTAAATCAGTAGAAATCAGTTAATTCAGTTGAATCCTCACATTTATCTCCCCCTTTCAAGCTATCATGCCTTTGTTTTAACTGTGGTCTAGTTGGGGGGAATATTCCTTATTTTCACTTGGCAGTGTAGTAAACTACAGTGAGCTATGCCTTTTGGGCAATCTCTCAAATTCTAATCTTACACATAGTCGTTCCATCAAACTTACAGAAATCCAATTGGCCACTGCCAAAAATGGATTACAATAAAATGGAAATCAGGGTCTCCCATTGCCCGTTGGATTGTGAACCGCTGCATAGCCTACCTCTGGAAAAGATAACTTACTCAGTAGGGAATAAGATACTTTTTTTCTACATGGAGAATCTCACATGATTGATTGATAATCCGCATGGTCTCTATTTTCACCACACTAGTGTCATAAAGTATACCATTCTTTTAAAGCTACCTCTCGAAGATTTCCTTTTTTATGTAGTTTTACTTACTGTTAGTTTTTTATTTTGTTAGGTTCATTTATTTTATCGTCTGTTCGTACAGTCTGTAATGTACAGTTGGCAGTTGTGTATTGTCAGTGTGTGACTGTGTGGTTTGTAGATTCTTTAAATAACCACATACATACCACATAAACATTCATGCTTATCCATTGCCACATTTTTCCTTATAGTCTGGGTTTCCGATAGTGAGTGGATGGGGCCAGTCAGGCTATGCAAATTGGGTGGAGGTTCATTTCAGTATTAGCCTATTTGCTTCATTGTGTTTATTGTCAGATTTTGTCAAAGGAAAATTAATTTAACTGGAACTGTTATCAACAAATTTAAGTTCCTTCAAGCCACAAACCTCACTGAAATGACATGCTCTACTTTCTTTCTGTTTTCCTAATATACTTTTGCTTTGCATCTACTGAGGCTTGGCAGTCGGCAGTGTCAGGTGTCTGTCTTTGCCTGTTCGGCTTCTGTTGCATACTGAGTTACGTGATTTTGACGTGAAATCTTCTGACACATGCTCCTGATAGCGCTATTAAAATAAATGAACTTGAATTTTAAGGTTACATGGGAGGTGGAGCATTTTCACACAGTGCTGCTTAAATTAAATACTTTAAAATTGGTTTTCCTTTTGATCAGGTATATCTTTAAAAAAATAATTTTGTTAGTATTTCAAATGTATTTCAATGCAAGACAGGAAAACAATAGTATATATTTGTAAATCTAACCTGAAAGTTGTCATTTTAAATAATCAGTAATGAGAGCACAAAGCAACATGCTGCTGTCCAAACACGTATTAAGTTCATGGCACTCGATACAGCTTTCAACGAGAAATCTTTCAGCGGTGGTCAACCTCACTGCGCTGACGGACAGGAGGCACATCTCATTGCAATGCAACACGTCAGCTAGCAGGCGGGGCGTCTGGATGAGTGAACTACACAGCAGGTAATAGTTGTCTCAGGAGGAACAGACTCCTGGGGGCCAAAGGAGGTGCGTGATAAACGCTGTTGGGAGTCCTAGTTAACAGGTGGCAGATGTAGCAGGAACCGGGAGAGAGGGAGAGACGAAAGAGAAGAACGAGCATAATTCGATATGAGCCCTCAGAGGGGGCAGCAGCTAGGAAGGCAGCCAGCAACGAGGGAGGAATAGAGCAGATGCTACATGTGGGAGGAGGCAGTGGGGGTGGGCAGACCGTCAAGTCCCTTAATGCTGCTACCCGTCACTTACCCTTCCTGCCTTCTCTAGACATACCTATAGTGAGCTTCCAAAATACAGTAGGCCCTGTCCAAATATTTACCGTCACACAAACAGAGAAATATTCACATAAGGAGCAGAAAAGGTCAGGCAGCAACGTGCTGACTGTGAAACATTTCAATGTCTTTGAAGGTTTTATACAATAACCCAGAGGATCCAATTCAACAAAACTTCATTTTATTTGCCAAGAAAAGTGTTATTTGAGGTTATGTGAACATTAAAATGTGTTGGATGAAAGGCATTGGCGTTGACTTACAAACGACACTGCTGATAATAAATGAAAAAAATCATTTGATGACATTTAAATCAGAAAGGTGACATACACTGTGTTTTTTTGAAAAACTGTACAAAACAGGTGAATACATTCAGGAATTAAATGCATAATTTAAAAATGAAAAATGGAGGCGCACTGGAGGCGCTAAAGGTCCCTTGAGAGCACAGTAATATGCAATTTCTTCATAAATACAATAAATTATGTGTATACACAGCAGCTTCTAAACATGAGTTACATATTAATCCAGTTTGTGTCTTTTGACTGTTATTTTTCAACAGGCTGGTGCAGTTAGTCCAATCTCCTCTTTCATCAGCAACAGCATTATCTAATAGTGTTATAACAAGCAGGAGCTAAAGCGCAAAATAAATTGCAGGAGCTAATTAACACTTCATTAGCCTAGCTTGGAGATGTTACTGTTGTTCTCTCGGAATACAATTACTGCTCCATGCAACTCATCACCTGGCGAGCTACTCAGATGATCCCAGCACTGCTGTGCATATCATCTTTCCTGCAGAGCATATGGCTTAAGGAGGTTAGTTTAACCTTACTGGTTTGTAGGTTATACTTACAATATCTAGTAACACAATAACATGATACAGGGTATTCACTATTTATGGTGCATACACAGTAAAGAGGTGTTTGGCTTTTCGCTTGAATCAGTGCAAGCTTAAGTGTGTAATGCACGTGTTCCTTCATTATTTCTTGATGTCCTTGATATTTAGCCTGGCGTTTCTTGATCGATGGTTAATAGTGTTGGTGCGGTTATGGCATTGCAAAGTGGCATTTTTGGAGCATCTCTTTATCCTCCAAGTGTGCATATGTACGTACCACGACTCACACACCGTAGTTTCCGTGCTCCTCAGATGGCGGTGGCAAATAGAAAGATCTGGATGAGCGGCATGACCTTCAGGGTTGAAAGGTCAGCGAGGACAGCCTGCGTGCCAAACAAAAACACAAATAAGATTCAGAAGTCATCTAAATTCACGCCCCTCCTGACCAATGGAATCTTACCTTAGCCTGCTAAGCCCATGAGAAGGGCCATAAAGCACTCCCTCCCCTGTCTTAAGAGACATATTTCAAGATTTAAAAAAAGAACCACGCAGAGCGACATGCATAATGATGAAGCAGGATCCTTGGGAAGCGACAATCCTTGCTTAATCGTACACCGCTCCCCACTCTGTCCTTTTGGGATCGGTGGGAGATTAAATTTAGGGACCCTATCGTGTTTAAAGAGAGGGTTTAATGTTTCAACGCTGGGTCTGAGGTTCTAAATATAAGATAAGGAGCAGTATGTTATGATATCTTCTCTCTGCTGGGGCAGGTGGTAAATGAGTAAGCAAATAGTGCCGGCCAGCGTCTTCGGCCAGCAGATCAGCCTGTCGCCCCAATGCGTCATATTGTAGTTTAACCCCTTCACCCTCAAGGCAGGAAGAGGGGACAGTCATCGGATGGTTTACTCTTGGTTTCAGTCATATGATAGTGGGATCACAGTATTGGAGCGGTTTATAGCACAGGAATTACTGGTTAGTGTAATAATGCAACATGAGTGACAGCGCCGAAGCTGTGCATGCATGTCCACGTCTTTGGGAAATAGCAAGTTTGTTCCTTTTCAGTGGACGTGGTGTTGGGATATGGCGGCAGAGGGAGTGTTGGTGGGCTGGTAGACAGGGCGGGGGAAGAGCGTGAGGGTTGTTAAGTGTATAGCCAGCCATTTTTTCAGACATGTGCATGCAGAAGACTTGGGTTACTGTTACTGGCCAGTCATCAACGACTATTTACAGCAGTCCAGGACTATGTGGGGGGACAGGGAGAGGACTGGAGTTTCAAATGGACACAGACACACACACACACACACACACACACACACAAGTCTAATGCGAGATACACATACCTCAGCTGAAGCCAGTGACGTCACTTCCATCAGGTTCTCGGCGCGGAAGGCAAACACAGAAGCTGCTAGGACTGGAGGTGGTGTGTGTTTGTGTGTAGCAGGGTATTCAGAGAGCACCAGAAGTAATAGAAGAGAATTAGAGGATGGCGTTCAGTGGAAAGAGGAGGGGAAAATAAAGGGAGACGGGTTAAATAATGGAGTGGAATGAGAAAGTGAAAGAAAAAGAGGCTGTCCGATTGTTAATAGCGTCCGTACAAATATCAGGGCTGTATGAGCGCATCGACTCTCACCTGCAACTACCTCCAGTGAATCATATCCCAGGATTCGATCCCACAGAAGAAGCAGCTGGTCAGTAGACAGATAGCCAGAAAAGGCCCGCACCATCCACTTAAAGGCGATACGCAACCTGGAGACAAAACAATCACATCCGTTTGCATAGTGAACACGTTAAAGATGCCTTCCAGAGGTGGAGGTCTACACTGAGCGAAAAGTGAGAACCAACCACAGACATTCAAATGAAACTTCTTTAATTCATTCCCTATTTTCTCTTTTTTTAATTTAATATATTGGCGACGATATTGTTTGTGACACAGCTGCATCCTGCTCATAAGGCTTTTCAGGATCCATTAATGTGTTTCATGTTTTTTTTCTCCCTTTTTTCATAACTTCTTAATAGAGTTATGAAATTGTGATTCCCGTGATTAACCACAAGATGGCTGTAGCTCACAGCTATACGACTGCAATGACACTGCAGCACCACAAGAACACAAAGGGTCTGTGTGCAGGGTGTATGTGACTCACATAAACAACAGCTCAACACAGAAATATGAAATTAGTTAATGACCCAGATAGGAACAGACAAACGTTGTATGATAGAAAATGCATCTTTTATGGCCACTCAGCCAACTTGTGGTGCTGTGAAAAAGATCACGGTGAACATATGACTTCTTTGGACCAGATAAGGAAGAAATGCTGTGACAAAGACGAGCACACTGAACTTTCTTCATGAAGGTGATGACTCTTAGATTTATCACTGCAGACAGGCACGTGTGCAGGAAGAACATTCAGGGGAGAATTTTTCCATGGCAAGTACTTTGGTTTCACCGATACTCTGTGGACTGAAATCAATCTTACTGAGAAAATTCACTGAACAGGTTTTTGTTGGTTTTTAACTGCATGTTCAACGTTTCCATCAAATCACTTTCAGGACTTTAGGATGACCCACTGAACACTGTGTAGTGTTGGTACCAAAGCGTACTGGTGAGCTACACAGGAAGACAGAATGAAGCGATATGCGGGCTACTCACGGCTGCGCCCCGATCTGTCGAAGGTGGTAGAAGAGCTGAGGCAGGTGGGTCTGGAGCAGACGCTCAAACTGCAGACACAAAGACACGATACCCTGCAGGTATCACACGTGCACAAGTTAGGTACATGCGTGACGGTTGTGTGCAGACATGAACACACAAGGTGAATAATCTGATCTTGACATTTGGCGGCGGTCACATGCAAAGATCAGCGAGCTCACCGAGGGCGAGGAGGAGATGGAGTGTAATCTGAAGAAGTAGCGGATGTACATTTCCCTGAATACACTGTACAGCTTGGATGGCTCGTTGTACAAGAAACACAATGGTGCCACTGTGGGACAAACATACGCACACACACACACACAAGCACACACATACACGCTCCCTGTTATATCTTGTTCTTGCAGGGTTCCTCCTGCATTTTCAGCATGAGAACTGAATGTTAACTGGTGCAAAACATACTCACCATACATTGAAAATCCATGAAAAAGGATTACACCTGTTTAAATGATTAAATGGCTTTTCAGTTAACACACATTTATTGTATGATCAGTGTATACAAGCAACATGCAGCCCTCAGAGAAATCGCTCACAGACATCCAACATACTTTATGTGAATAAGTAAAAAAAATGCCATTATTATATAAAATTATATGTTGTGAATGTCAAGTTGCAGGCTCACCGTTGGGAGGATAAACAACAGCACACTCTTCATCTCCTGTCTTCCCTGTTAGACGGACACGCAGACATCATTAACCAAGACCTACAGCGTGTGAGTGTCTTCATTACTACAGTCATACACGTACACACACAGGTTACACAACGTCATCTGAGTGAAGCTGCACTCATGTGAGTTCATGTGAAGTGTGTCTAAGCGTGTGTGTCTGTGGGCACAGACACACACTCATCTCACCCTGGATGTAGGATTTGGGAGGAGTGGCACTGTTGTATTTGAAGTGATCCAAGACGGCAGTGTCTCGAGAGAAGCACAGCAACACCTGGGAAAACACAGGTTGGGTATTGAGCATGCTCACGCCACAAACACACACACATTTATTTATAACTAGTGCAGGTTACAGGGTCGATGCAATGCCTCCCTGCGCTTTTTAGATGTTCAAATGTTAGTGAGTTAGTTAGTTGTTCAAAATATGCATCCTCGTGATATTCTGTAGTTTAATCAAAGTTTTTTAATTCTGAACGTGTTGCCTGTCCAAATGGCGCTAAATGCGAACCCGCGCTCCCTCTGGTCCGCAGCAACACACGTGTGAGGTCAACTGGATGAATGGTTCTCGACATAATCGAAATACAATCACAAACACAAACACACAGATTCCGGCCATTATTAGAGAGATGTTGGAAGGATGTTTAACCTAACCTCCTCTGTCACACACACACACACACGTATGTATGGATTACATACCCAATATGTAATATTATCCATGCCTGATCACAGGGGATAAGGGAGACAGTAGCTAACACTTTTTTCATTCTGGAGCCAGCGATGACCTTGAGTAGCATTGCTTCCTCTTAGGTAAGATTTCTATCAAAGCAGCGGATATACTGAAGAGGTGATTGTTTCAAAAAGTAGGAGCTCTTTCCATGACAGTCCCATTTTAGTGTCTTTTTGAGAACCAATTTAATTTTCACTGACCACTTACAATGAATTATATACTATAGCTGCCTCCTGTCTGACCTGCAAACCTGCAGTGCGGAACAGAGACAGAGTTGAATCTCCATTTCAATGCAAGTGGCATGACCGCATACGATACAACACTGCGCAAACATATCTACGCAAATTATAAAATCATAATAAACAAAAGAAACAAACAACACTCATTAACAAACATTCTCTCCAATGGATTTATTTTATTTTTTTAATACAGAAGTGGCAGATTGTGGCGCTCTCCACATTGCTCGCGGTCACTCCCCCTTCAGCTCTGGCAAACCAGTCATTAAACGTAAAATGCCACAGTGACAGTTTAAAAACTCCTGTATACAGAGAGATTTACCTGGCGGTGATCGGGCTCAGTCAGCGTCGTATGAACTCGTTTGGTGGGGGCTTGAATGTAACGACGCTCATTTATATGTAAAAGTCCTGCAGTCCGGCTGTAAGTGTCTATCATCCGTACTGCAAGTGTTTTTGTCCGTTTGCGATATATACTGTATACTGGGAGACATTTTAAGTTTAAAATGAGGAGGGGGTGTAAATATGCTTTGCCCATGAATGTCACAGCTCAGTATATGTTTTATCTACTTAATGTAGTCTGAAACAGAAAGTATTTTATTGAATCTAAACTCTGTTTTGTGGCGGTACCTAATTAGGCGGAGAATTATTCTTTATCCATTTCCTGAATTCAAAGGCATTTCTTCCATCCACGACTGGATTCTTTCACTGCCTAGTGAGTTTACCATCAGTAAATGTTGACAGTCATACTGGGGCTTTGTTCTTGCTACATCTGTGTACTCATCGCTTAGCCACCAAGGAGAATGACACGTTAACAGCTGCTGACTAAACCGGTTGCCGAGTACATTTTGTTTTTTATCAGCTGGGCACCGAAGACAAACAGAGCAGTGACTACCAGAGAAGCTGATAATGACAGGTTGTTGCCTTGTCTGGGCAGAATGCTGACATACAGTACCCCTCCTCGCATGACAGGGAAGTGACACAAGTTTAAATGTTGGGGGCAAGTAAATAATTCATGAGTGACGTTTAATCTCTCCTGTCCCCTTTCTTTTGAACAGTCAGGTATTGTATTTGATACTTGTGGGAACTATGCTGAACTGCTGGCTTCTTAATAGAGGTACTATAACTCTTATAAAATCATCTGAGAATCAAGCCTCCATCCTCTGGAAACAGAAATGAGATGACAGTTTTGGGGTGTTGTGGACACCATCAATAAACTCTGATCAAACCACGGCCACAGTCATCCACACAATGATACAGATTAGATGAGGGTTTTTTGTATAATAAGTAAGGTTATTTTTTTTTTTTTTGCTCATTTAGAAAATTTTGTTGTTATAGAAAAATAACTGAAACCAAGTTTTCAGGGACCTTTTAAACAAGAGCACTGGTAGAGTGAGTAATGAGAGATGCAGAGCTGAACTGTGAGAGAAAACTACCTGATAGAGGAAGTCTTCAAACACAAAGTAGTAGTCGTCATTACTGGCAGTGAGCTTCACATCCTGGTGGGCAGAGCATTTGGAATTCAGGTTTTATCTCAAATGTCATAAATAGTTTCACTAGTGTTAGAAACAATTGTTTACAACAGAAGAACTGGTAATGTATATAGGGGGACTGTGTGAACCTTATCAGACAACATGCAGAAAAATATTTCCAGAAAACAGCTTTGTTATCAACGTTTATGTAACGCAGAGTAAATGTTTTGGTGATGGGACTCATAAATTCAACAGAAATCCAAAGCTTTCGGTATTTGTATTTACTGTAGCAGGTCACCTATGCAGCTTCACAGATATAAACAGCGGCGGTGAAGAGGAGTGTACCTTATAGATAAGGTTGTCCACCAGCAGGTCATGTTGTATGACTCCAGCCATTAGCTGTTCGTAGTGCATCACATCCTGAAACGGCAGAGATGCAACATGTTTTGATTGTGCAACAACTCCGGACAAAAATGTTTAAGTTCCAGTTCTCTGATGAATGCGCTAAGTAAAAGATCACCCTCTTTGCAGACGCTGCTGAATCAACTTTATGTATTCTGACACTGATGACAGAAGGATTAAACCAAACTTAACGGAAGGGTGTCGTTTTCCCGACCACCTGCTTAACCTCAAATGTGTCTCCGGTTTGAGGCAGGTTATCATAAATGAATAACAGGCGACAGTGTGGAAGAGCGATAAAAATGTTCTCTATGACAGTTGTGAAACACTTTGGCTGTGATCAGCACTGCGGATGTGAGGAGAACTGAAACAGAGATGGTCATTTTGACAGCTGAGGTACAACATTGAAAAAAATCGCAGATATATGGACAGCACCAGTGGAAGAGACTTAAAAGAAGCTAAAAAATACTTAAATTTGATATATAAGAAATTAGGGTCATGGCAGTTCACTATTGCTTTATTTTGAACTCCTCAAATTCACACTGCACACACTGTCCTTTGCCAATTCTGACTGCTTAATGTGTTTGCCCTTGTGCCGGCCAGAGCCGGGCTAACACTCTCCAGACCTCAGTCAGGTCCCTGTACCTCTCCCACGGAGAATTCAATCTTCACATCACAAGCATCGTTTTATCGACTTAGCCTCAAGAGCAGACTCCGGACTCCAGCGTTTACACAGCACTTTGCCACACAGGCAGGCAGCTGTTCTGTTTGGGCTAACTGTTCTAAATCCGCAGCATTTGATTATCTTACACTAGTGTGTACAAACGCAACAGGACAGGGGCTAATAGACAGATTATGTAGAAGTTGTCGGTCAGCTGGTGTCCCATGTGCTGGTTTTCTACTGTACAGTGTAAATCCAAAGACACAAAACGAACAGCACAATGGGAATTCTCAGAGACCCAAAATAAGACCCGACCGTTAACTGCAAAAATGTCTGCAGTTGTAATGATGACTGTAATAACTGTAAACATGCAGTCTGGGAATCACTGCAGCTGTGTGTGCACGGCTGCTTTATAACAAACACTGACAGCTGACAGCCGCCAACCAGGGTGCTACTCAGCTATGTGTGTGTGTGTGTGTGTGTGTGTGTGTGTGTGTGTGTGTGTGTGTGTGTGTGTGTGTGTGTGCATATGGTACCTGTGGCTGGTTAGTAGAGTTGAGGATGAGGGCCCACAGGTCTGCACGGAGCCCAGTGGGGCAGCCCTGCCTGCTGTACTGCTGTGCTGCTGCGCTGTCCTGCTCCTCAAGCACTAGACCAAAAAAGAGAGAAAACACAATAGAGAAAAACAGAATGGTGCATCAGGCAAAAAGATATATACGAATATGCAACTTCCTTTTTGGGCTGGATTTAGTGTCTTCCCTATATGTTGTGTTTTTTATTTTTAGTCAACTGTAACTAGTGTACTGTCTTGGCCAGGTCTCCGCAGGAAAACATGTTTCAGTGTCAACGGACATTCTGGTTAAATTAAGGTTAAAGACACTTTATTAGCTTTGCATAGCTTAATGACTTTCTTGGCTAGGAGATGTTAGTTTTTGGAGTCCATGGGGAGTTTGCTATCTGACAAGGATGAAAACACCCCCCAAGAAGTCTCACAGATCTGGACAACCCCTCCACCACCTATAAAGGAACATTTTACAGTCTTTACAGAACATTGCCACTACTGTGTGACCTCCACTGGCTACCCGTGGCCTCCCGAATCAAATCACTAAGTCACTAATGCTTGCAAACAGAGTGACTACTGGGTCTGCAACCATCTACCTAAACTCCATAATACAAGCTTATGTTCCTTATCAGCCTCTGTCCTCCAACAAATGACCCCCGGCTCTGCCATCCCTTCACACCAAGCAATCTCAGTCCCAGCTGTTTCTCATCTGTGACACCACGATGGTGGAACGAGCTACCACATGCAGAGGCGTCCCTCTCTAACTTCAAGAAGCTCTTGAAAACTCATCTCTTCAGAGAACACTTACAACACCTCTAACCTCTAACATGCACTTCCTGTGCTCTTCTTCTTCTATCACTTTACAATTCTCTTGTATTGACTGCACTTTTTCATGAACTTTTACTCCTTTCCCTAGGTATTTAACCCGTTGATGCCATACATGCTATTAGCTCTTACTAGTATTTATTGCTGCTCTTACTAGTGTCTATTGTCACTTGTAGATCTTGTGCTGTTTTGATGCTTGTATGTTGTTCCTCAAATGTAAGTCGCTTTGGATAAAAGTGTCTGCCAAATGAATAAATGTAAATGTTTTAACATTTAGCATTACCCCATAATTGTCACTTGTGATCGCTGTCCAGCAAAATTACATATTATTGCTTTGAAGGAAAACTACAAAGCAAAAAAAAACAAAAAAACGGAAGAACAATGCTGAAATTTAAAACCAACCACCTGACAGACATGAATCAAGAGAAAGCCCCGTGACTTGCTGGGAGAATGACATAATATGTACAAACAGCAGAATCATCCAAAATGGTACAGAGCCAACTGAATCAGCTGGGGAAATGAACACCTGCACGAGCGACGAGCAGGCGGTTCGAACCGTTAAGAGGTTTGTTTTCTCCAAGAAAACTTGGAAAGCGTGACCCCATTAGGACAGAAATAAAACATTGTTCAATGGGGACGACAGAACCACAACAAATATGTCACTTAAAAATGATGATGCTGTTTAAATAAAAAGATTGGGAAATGTTTTATGGCCTTGCCCAAACTTCCTAATAACCCTGCAAAATGCATCATCAACAACAACCAAAAATCATAACACAGACTGTCCCATAATGGTGATCATTTCATAACTTTCCAGAAAACTCTCAGGCACATGCTGGAAACACTCTCTCCCACATCTCCATTCAGCCCTAAATCCCTGTTGTGACAGTAGCCAAAAACACACAGTCCTTGACTTAAGGTGCTGGCCAGCCATAACATAAACGAACACACTCCTCCGCTCTTAAATTTCCTATTGGAGTGCACTTAACACTCAGCCTGGAATATAACTCGCAGCTCGGCAGCCAACAGAGGGTAAAGTACGGGACCAGGGCCTTGTAGCTGTGTATATAAAATACAGCGTGTGTTTTTAAGACTCTTGTCGATTGCTGTGTGATTGGTGTCCATAATAAGGTTGGTGTTTACACTTCATAGCAGAGCAATGAGATAAAAGTTAAAGTGTCTCTCGTGCCGATCAAGGCACCTGAGGGGGGCCAAGAGGAGGATTCACTAATGCCAGGAGCTGACGCTGATGATTTTCTGTGCATATGTGGTGGTCAGTAATCGAGTCAGACATTTCTAAATGTACTGGATGTATTACTTCATGCATGTATACTCTATATATGACATTTTTTTCTTTTTATAGCAGTGCCTATAAAACCCCTCTCTTTCAGGTCTTTTTGATTGTTTTTTAAAAATGTATTCAAAGAGGATATAATTAGATTTTTTGATATTTATCTCCAGAAAAAGACTCTGTAATGTAAAAATAAAAACAGATTTCTAAAAGGTCTAAATTAAGTACAAATATAAAACACAAAACTACATAGCACAAGCTAGACAGACAAGGTTCAATATCCAGTTAAAGCCTGCACCCTGTTATACCTATTTGCAGGTCTAGTATTTGTACTTCATTTGATCCGTTTGTAGAGAAAATGTCCCACATTTATGCATTTATATAATTAAGAGCTAGAATAACAGAACCAAACACTAACCTTTTTTCCCGATTTGAACATAATCGTTTTCAAACAAGTCTGCAGAAAGAAAGAGCAAAACAGATGCGTCAATAATCGTCTGGTAGTGGCTCCGTTTTTCAAACCAGTGCTATCTCTCTGATTTACAAACACGAAGATGGTGTATACGATTCTGTTTAAAGCCTAAACACCAGGCTGCAACAATGTCAATATCTGGACTTAACAGAGATATTGTTGGAGAAAACCCAGACAGCAATGTGGCACAGGAAGGGAACATGGGCAGATATGAGGCCAGAGTGGTATGCACACCATTAAAAACCAGTGTTCATTACATAAACAGATTTATTTCTGTGTTCATTACTGCTAGAATAATAAATGTGTTTAGGTGTGGTGTGAAAAATGTGCTGAATGGACATCTCATTACCAATTGTACATCATGTGCTATATATTTGACAGGATCAAAAGTCATTTAAAGGTTAAATTCTGTAAAAAAGGAATTTAGGCTGCCTAATGTACAAACCAGTATCACAAAAGGGAAATTTTTTAGCTATGACACAATGTCCTGCATGCCACACATCATGGTGACAGGATGCCGAAACTACTGAACTAGCTGACTTTTAAAGGAATAGTTTAAAGCTACTGCCAGCGGATATCTTAGCATAGCTTATCACAAAGACTAGAGTCTCTGCTAGTTCCCAGTTGATCTCACAGTGAAGAACATAACCCCACCTTCAGGGGTGCCAGTAGGTTGATTTTTTTTCACAATTGGACCTCCAGGCCAGCTGGTTCCCCCTGTTTCCAGTCTTTATGCTAAGCAAAGCTAACCAGTCGCTGCCTCCAGCTACATGTTTACCGTACCGACATGAGAGTGGCATCATTCGTTTGATCTAACTCTCAGAAAGAAAACAAATGAGAGTATTTCCCAAAATGTTAAACTGTTCCTTTAACTGCGATGGAGCACTAAGAAGAGTATTTGCTTCTTTTTATGAATACCTGGATGGATGTGTGCATGGTCATCAATCCCCAATTGCCCAGTGGTCAGGTTGAGCTCTGAATAGGCTTGTCTCTGAGAGTAAAAAAAAAAGTGTACATTTCAAATCCATTCTGCATTTCCTAGGGCAGCTCAACAGGATATATTGTAAAATGCGTTGAACAAGGTTAAGATCAGTCACAGTCACAGTGATGCACACATCCACATGGGTCCCTACCAGCTGTGGGATGTCCCTGACATTGAGGGGAACCTGGATGAGACCCCAGTGGCTCCTAACGCTGATGTCCTCACTGCTATCATGATTCGGGTTCCGCAAGCTGATTAACACCTGTGTACAAAGCAATAATGTAGTTTAATAGAACACATTTTTTATACTTAAAGTTTCTGTTTTTCTTTATCTCAAATAAGCTACACTGAATACTCTGAGCTGCTTACCTCCAGAAAGTCTTTAGGAGCGTAGACAGGCCTGAAGCGACTTAAATCTGTAGAGACACAAAGACATTAATGTATCTCTATAATACCTTAGTTGACAGTTGACCACTTACAAAGGACACTTTGGAAGTGGTACTTCCAGCTGCTACATGTTTACAATGTTTACATATGTTATTTCAGAACAAATTTAACAGATGTAAAATTAGACTATACAAATGAATCCATTTGACCAACTTGGCCATTAACTGCTTCAGAACACATCTGTGACAGATGTCAGATGTCAGCCAGATCCGGCCGCTCCTAAAACAGTCGAAAGAACAGGAGTGGGCCGCTTTAAGTGGGATTTCCATCCACTGTCTTCATAACGCTGCAGTAAATTCAAGTGCCGTGTCATCCACAGAATGAGGGCACATTAAGGTTTGGATGGAAGGAGGGGTGCTGCTCCTTATCGCAGCTCCGGTGAAAGAGTCTGGACAGCTTCTGTATTCACAGTGCAAAGTGTTTATAGCCGGGGGACGGCACATCCTAAATGTTATTATACGCCACTGAGCTGTGATAGCATTGTTAGGACACAAGGACACCATGTTCTTTGTAAATGTACCGGCATGAAGGGCAAATGGTTGGTTCACTGAGAGCCAACGACGAGGCTTTCATAGTAAGGTATGAGTCTTCTAAAACTGAATGCCATATATTAATATCAAAATTAAAAATGTATAATTATAACGCTAAGACAATAGCAATTAAATTCAATAATGAAGCACCTCAGGCGCTAATAATTAGGGTGCTTCTAGTCAGCTCAAGGCGTCAATTTCTACATGTACTGTTAGCTGTTTTTCCCAGCCTAAGGCTGTGATTTAGACCTGATATAATCTAGCAGCTATCCGTAAAGACAGAAAACCAGAATGAACATCTGGAAACTACACTACATTCGTCAGCTGCTGCAGAGTCGCGCCCAGTTGCCAAGAAAACCTTCCCTGGACAAATAGCGGTTAAAAAGCAAACAGGGAAGTGGTAGATCAGGTTCAGAGATGTGTTAAGCTGATGTAAAATACACCAGTGTATGACCGATGCACCAGCACACACACACATCAACACTAATCTTTCTTAAAAGGCAGATTGCCCCGGGCCAAACCCCTGGGTAATGTCTTGAGACCTGGTTCATCTGTGCCCATCTCGTTCCATTTGCTGGCGAGCTCCCTCTGCTCCGCTGCGGGCCTCTGTGGAGTGGGGGGGGCGGAAAGAGAGGATTTCAACAAAGCACACAGCGAAAACGCAACCAATGTTGAAAATGTCACATCGGAAAATGGGGTGAGGAACACAATCACGCATGCACAGAACCAAACAATAAAACTGATATACAAATTCCAAAGTATCACTCTACAGCTCCTGAATCATTGCTAACTCTTCCTGAACAGGGCTTAACCAGCTCTGGGCTACAGTCAAACAATTCTGAGCGCAGTCAGCTTGGGGTTAATAGAATAACAATAAAAAGATGCACTATGCAAAAAAAATCATGTTAAAACAATACCATATGACCAAAATGTAATGCTATGACAGTCTCTGCACTGGATAGGATGCTGCCAGAAAATCTGAGTTAAGAGCTGTTGTAATTACGCTGCATTAGCTGTGATTGACAATATTTTAGCTACCATGCGAGCCAGAGGCACTTCAAGCTCTGTACTCATGCTGTTCAGGCTTTTGAGGACACGCTTCTCCCAGCTGGCCTGTGTAAGAGAGCACACATACACAGACACTTGGTTGGCTTCAGACACCCTGTTACAAATACCTAGGCGTAAAAAAAGGCGTCTTTGAATTCGACAGGGCAAAAAAAGACAAGAGTCAGAGAGGTAGAAGAAGAAGAAGAAGAAGCGCGGTGTGACGGAGATTAGAGGAGACAGACTGACCTGTGCCTTGCGCATGTAGGCCAGCGGCTCTTTGAGATGCTCTGGAGGAGCCGCGGGATGGCTTGGGGGCAGCTGGCTTAAATAAGCAAACACAAGAGCGGAGGGTGAGGAGCTTTACAGTGCATTAGGAGAAGAGTTGATCACGTACAGTAAATACATTAAAATGCAGCTGTGTTTTTACCCCCCATAAATGAATACACTATGTAGACAAAAAATATAAGTGCTTGACAGAAGCAAGCTTTCAAACTAATGGCACTAAAATGTTAAGATTTTTCTTGAAAACAGGCAGTCGGTCAGATGAGTCAGAACGCATCTCCAGCACATGCAGATTTTGTCTCGTGTCTTTTCCTCATGAAGCTCCGGGCGTACTGAATGACTCAAGATTTCAGGGCATATTGAATGACTCAATGTCTCAGTGCATTCAACCTTATACAAACACCTATAAGAGCACATAGGGCTGTCTAACGGTCAAGGAGGCATTACTCAACGTTATATGTAATAAGTTGAGGAAAACTTCTCAAAGCTGTTTGTTGAAGCTAAAAGAGTTTTCAAGCGACTGTGCTGTACATTTCTCTAAAAACAAGGCAAAAACATGTACAAAAAGTGGTGCAGGGCAACTCTGCATCCAAATTCTAAAATCTATTATAACTAAAACTCAACACAATGCACAAAAACTGTACATCTACCAAGTGTGTGATACTTAAGCTTCCTCCTAGTTTTACATATATTCCCAACAATTTACAGTATATGCACATAAAAAAAGACTTTAAAACTTTTTACAACATAGGGAAATGCTTCACCTGGCCAGTGGGAGGTTTGTTAAGGTAAATGCATGAAAGGCCTTAAACACAGACGTGTTAAATTTAACTAGCGAAATAAACACGTATAAACTGTATTTTATTTGTTTAATGGTGTTTCTTGAATGTAGTTATAAGTATTCAGTGTTGTTGAAACGGCAGAGTGCCCTGTGCTGTTAAGCAGGTGACAGCTTGTGTCACATCGGACGTAGGCATAAGGTTATCCTGAGGTTCTTGAGTGTGTACTGTGCCTTCACTGCATATTTTCATAGGCTGCAGTTACTAAATATTGAGATTTCCATGCATCATTTGATGAGACACGGCTCAATTCCAAAACACATGAATCAAACTGATTCATAGCAGGTGTCTGTTGTGTCTGTGTGTGTTAGCCTGAGTGTAACTTACACATGCAGCTCTCTGTACACTGCATTCTGCAGCTTCCTTTCCCAGCCTGTAAAACATTAAAATATGTTGTCACCACACAGAAAAAGAGAAAAAAATATATTATATATATATATAGTTATTTTAATTAAAATACGAAGCAAAATGTCGTGATGTATGTGTTATGCAGTAGCTGAAAATGTGTCATTTACATGCCCACCTGACATTTTGAGAAAACTGCGTACATCCTCTTTAAGGGACTCCAGTTTTATCTCGGGCTGATGTAAACACTCCTAAATGACATTTGAGAAAGGATAAAATAAAGCTCGAGTGCTTCATTCTCACATTAGGATTATAAACTAGAAGTACAAATAGCTGGTGAGTCCCTCTCTGAGGTTGACAGCAGCCTGCCCCGCATCGTTAGCCACATGCTAACTCACTCACTTTGGCTTGTCTCTCTATCTGAGAGTGTAAATGGCTTCCCTTCAGCCGCTGCACGATCTGAGCGATGGTCAGGGATAACTCGGTGCCGTCGTCCATCCTCTTTATCAAAGAGAGTTCAGTTTTGCGTCCGAAACGGCACAGTTTGATTCACTGTACACTACAAATTAGCATCTCCTGCAGAGGTTACTTAGCAACTGATGCTGGTCAGTGTGCGTGCAAGGGAAACAAGGCAGACACTTCGGTTCCGGGCGGAACATCTCTGTCATGATGGTGTGTCAGGGCAATGAGAAAGGGTGATAACAAAGATTTCTCGGGAAAAAACGGATCATTCACCAGAGTTCATTTCCACACGTTGAACATGACACTTAGAAATAAGCATTTATTTAATGTGATAACACACACATTTTCAAACATAATGTCCTATTTGAAACACTTCACATGTGCTACATGTCAGTGGTGGGATTGAACTAAGTATAGGCTATTTACTCAAGTAGCCTACTGTAGGCTACTTAAGCTAAATTTTTTGAGGTATTTATATTTCTACTGATACTTTTCAGATGGAAAAATGTTCTTTTTCCTTGTCCTTCACCACATATGAGAGTTTATGTAATATGATTTTTATATGATTAAATTATATAACTATAGTGTAAATCACTATATAACTCCACCTCAACCAACTACAATAATAAGATGTTGCTTACATCAGTTTAAGCAAGAAACTGAACAATTCTTCCACCACTGATAAATTCACAAATTGGAACGTTAAAAAAAATGTTACAGGTAAAATGTGAGTTTCCAACATGAGCTTATGAATTTCACCTGTGCATTTCTGTCTGGGACATAACTGAATTACAGCACGAGGGTGTTTAATTCTTATTTCCCAGGTAGGCACTTAATGTGTTTCATATTACATTGAAATGGGTTTTTGTCAATAGGCCACTCATCTATTGTGTCTGATTACCAGCAATTAGGCTAATAACAGGTTGCAACAAGCCTTAAAACGTCGGTAGTTTCTCTCACAACTTCTTTACCAAGGCTTTCTTGAGTCCATCATACAATAACAATAATTTCTTGGCTGCTGCAGGGATGTAAGACTGTGTACAAATGTAATGTAATGCGATGTACTATTCACCGCAGTTCGACGGTTCCAAAGTAGTGGCGTCGTTTGGGCACTAATGACAGCACATCTCTCCACCCATCAGAACATTTAAAGCACGAATCAATGAGCTTTCTTATTGTTGCTGACATGTTCACATGAAATGCCACAGCAGGAAATATCATGCTTTAAAATGTGTCAGGGAAGCATGATAACCTACAGCAGCTGCAGTACAGAACACTGCTGGATTGAAGTAACAACTGCTGGCTGATTTTAAACCAATTTCACTTCTGTTTTGTGTTTTTTTTCAACATTTGGTGTCGTGTAGTCCAAGCGATTAGGGAAATTAAAAATAGTTAAGGTATTAACAGAGAATCAAAAAGGATAGTCAGCGCAGACACAGGACCGCTCAGCATCTCTGCAATGATTTAGGACCGGGTGTTTTGTACATAAGTGGAGATGCTGAAATGCACAGACGCTAAAGGCGGGCTGAGCACTCAAGACTGCGATCCGTCCGCATGTTGTCAGTAGCTGGAAATGCTGAGAACGCAGCGCACCAGACTGGGAACGCACGGAAACTTGTAGAGAATACTTTTATTATCATTTTTCCTCATTTCTTTTTATCGTCTTCTTTTTTTTTAAGTCGACTGAGAGGAAACACAATTTTAATACATCCCATCCTTCGGAGAGTTTTATTTTCATTTTATTTCTACAGCATGGCGAATGCTGTCCATACAGTATGACTGATTTCACTTGAAGCCACAGGAGAGACACGAAATGGAGACGTTCACAATCCACGACATGCTCATAAATTCAACTGACTTGAATAAGATTTTGTGTAATTTCGGGATCAAGAATATTTCGGAGTGCGAGACCGAGCAGAATCCCTCAACCGAACCTCAAGGTACACTGATTTTATCTTTGTGAATGGCCATCAAATGCTGTGGAACATCATGTCGAACAGTAGGCTATTTTATTTAGAAATGTAATATTACTTTGATTCCAAAATTAGACCAATTATATCTAGTGCAAGCCAAAAGAGCAACTGCTTTGGGCATTTTTTTTGCGTCAGAGCGCATTACGCATATGGCTCAGGTCGTCCGTAAAGCTAATGAAGTCTGCTAGATGTCAGTAGTGACACATGTTGTCACTGTAAACTAGATCTGCCAATGGCAAGTGACTACAACTGAAACTGTACACTTTAAAGCCACAAAATGGCAAAAACCCTACACATTTCTATGGATGAAATACAAGGACACTGCGTATAGCCGAGATTCCGTTTAAGTTTCAAGGTGATCCTCCAACACTGACCACCAAACCACTGTACCTACAAAAATCACTAGACAGAAAAATTAATGTTGCCTAATAATATAAAGAGAGGCGCGCAGATGTCACATTTAAAAAATGTCTATGTGTTTGTGCCCACGTGTCTCCTTCCACGTGTGTCTCAGATATCAACCAGACAGTGCGGATAGTCCTCTACAGCCTCATCTTCCTCCTCGGCGTCCTGGGCAACAGCCTCATCATCGCCGTGCTGGTGAGGAACAGGCGCATGAGGACCGTCACCAACCTGTTCCTGCTGTCCCTGTCCGTCAGCGACCTGATGGTCTCCCTGGTCTGCATCCCCTTCACCCTCATCCCCAACCTCATGAAGGACTTCATCTTCGGCACCGGCATATGCAAGCTGGTCATGTACTTCATGGGTGAGTGAAGTGATGATTTCAGATTTTGTTTGTTTGTTTGTTTGTTTGAGCGTTGAGGTTATTAAATGATTTTAATTGTCGTCTTTTTCTGGTCTTAAATCTTTTTTACAATCAAACATAGCTAGCTAAAGAAGGGGCCGATTAATGTCTCTACTATTCAATATTGAATGAAACCACCAACAGCCATACCAGCTCTTGATACCTGATTGTATCACTATCACCCAAAGTAGACTTTTTTACTTAATCACAAAAAATGACATTTGCAAAAGGATTTGCCAAATTTGTTCAAATCTTGCATCCAACGTTTTGTATTGTATTCTGCCCCATGAAAAATAATTCCACTCTGCATGTCCATGGTGAGTTATTATCAGCCTATGTTTTTTTTAACTGTTTAAGTAATTGTATTATATGTAGGAGAGAGGATAATTGCAGTCATCTAAGGCCATGACCTGCACAAGGTTCATTTCCCCTGCATGTTTCTGGTGATTTAATGAGCTTGAGTTAAAAATGAGCTTAAACAGTTCTAGTCAAAGGAAACATGTTGTCAGAAAGTGTAGATTTACCTGATGGCCAAGTCTGCAGCAGCAGTAGTTTTTCCTGTTACTATATTTACAATTCGATGCTGTTGTTTCCTGATGTTCATCTCAAAGTCTCATTCATGAACAATCACAGTCCTGAGCAGAATGGTGGATTGTGTGAAGGCTCAAGACACAACAAAAATGAATATTTATGAAGGACAAGGGAAACAAAATCAATTTGTACAAATCTCAAATCAGTTTGGGACCATAATAACTGAGGTCAACAAAACGATGGGTTCTGCTTCTGGATGTTTGAGCTTCATTATGCAGAACGATGCATGTGCAGAGTTGGACACTAAAGGCTATTTTTACATTAATCTGCTAAAGGGTGAAAGTTTCTCACTTCCAGTCTTCTTTCAAAACCGATTCAGTCTGGTCCACTATACAACTTAGAGACGTGCAAAGGGAAACTTTATACCTCCTGAGAAACCTGTAATAACTGATTTATTTAACCATACCGAGGTTACCTTTTAAGTTGGTATAGCAAACTTGTTAAGAAACAGTTCCTTATTTACACATCCAGCAGTTACAGAACAACTTAATCATTCAATCTGGAGTCAACGGTGTTTCTGTCCACCTGATGAATCTATGTTTAATATTCACTCTTTTTACTCTGTTTTGGTCTCCACCACCTCTTTAGCTGCTAAATGGTTGCTATATTCACCAGCTTGTCACTAACTGTGTCTGCCTGATGTTTTACTGCTTAGTAGAGAGTGTACAGTGGGTCTTTAGAGCTTCATTGCTGACAACAACACAGAGCGGTGAGAATGAAATAAAACAGTACAGTTACAGCTATAGACAAAGAGCTCAAATGCCCTATAAAGTTCTGTAAAACCTAAAGCTGCAAATTCAGGTGATAACTCACTGTAGGTTTATCAGAACAAACCACTGCTTTCATATTGTTGAACTGTTTTCACTTTGTCGTAAATGATATAGAATATCAACTACAGCTGCTTTAAGTAGGAAACATCTTGTGTGCAGTGTTAAACTATTGCACCTTTACAAGTAACAGTGTTAACAGCACTCTCCTCCCATGACATGGAGCAATGGACTTCCTTGAAGCTGTTTTTTATTTATTCATCTTTGTGCAGAAGAGAAATTAAAATAATCATTCTAAACCAGGACATGACCAAACCAAAATGCCTGCTTTTAGTTTAGCTTTAGCTGGTTTTACTTTGACTTTAAAACCAGTCATCTTACATTGTCTAGACCCCACACTAAATCCTTCTTGTCAACGGTCCCCATCATCATACCGCTGAGTCTGTGTTTGTGTGTGTCTGTGTTTATGCACAAAATTTAGAGACAAAAAGACTGAGCACTTATCAATTTTTGTACCACCTCCCCATTTATATTATTTCCAAATGATATGTCAAACAATCAATAGCAGAGAATGCGTACAGCTTCCAGAGAGTGTCAGTCAGCTCAGGGATATGAAACAACTCTTCCTTCTTTTACTTTAATTTACTTGTAATTTTGATAAAATCCCAAGGTTTCTTCTTCTATCTCCCAGAAAGACTCTTCTGGAAGCTTTGTAATAGAGTACAGTCATTACAGATGGTGCAACTTTACTAATATTTCATTTTCATCCAATTACGGGTCCACTAGGAAATCTGATTTTCACTTTTCTGCTTACTTCCTAATGCTTTATTTAGCCGTTGAGTGAGATCAGGGTGCTGTCATCCAGGATTATTACCTTGTTCGTCCACATGTTTACAGGATGTGCTCTGTCGCTGCTCAGCAGTTAAATTTAATGTGACAAAACATGTGCCATAGCATCACAAGTACAACACTGGGCCTACACAGTGACATGTTGTGAGGATGCTGACCATTCTGGGTGTTACAAAGCCCATGGCAGAGGGAGAAATAGACCAAAGAGAAGGGGAATGCTACCTAATTAAAGGAATACTTCTATTTTGGGAAATACACTTAATTCTCTTTTCTGCTTGTGAGAAGATTGATTCTAACATAAAGACTAACAGAACACAAAACAGCTAGTCTGGCTCTGTCCGAATGTTACTCCTCAATACTCAACACATTACATCTCGTTTGTCCATTCCGTTCAAAAATTTAATTCTATGGTTTATGTTTTGTGGCTAAGCTAAGCTAACCAGCTGTGGAATCAATCTTCTCATCTAACTCTAGCCAAATGGAGGTTGCATGCCTGAGTATTTCTTGGCTTGTGACGGATTTACGCACAAGTGAACGTAAAACATTCATATTCGCTTACTTGCAGAGAGTTAGACGAGGAGATCGATACCACTCTCGTGTCTGTTTGTTAAATATAAAGCTAAAAGCTAGCAGCCGGTTAGCTTAGCTTAACCACCACAAGTAAAACACAAATGTGTCTTTTTTATAATAATTTTTTTGTACTTAACAAACAAGATATAACGTGTTAGTTAGTAAGTGTTGGTATTTTACTTTCCTTTAGACAGAGCCAGGTTTCTCCCAGCTTCCAGTCTTTATGCTAAGCTTAGCTAGCCATCTTCTGGTTCATCTTTGCTGAACTGTAGTGGTATCAATCTTCTGATCTAAATCTCGGAAAGAAGACAAATGAGCATATTTCCCACAATGTTGTACTTTTCCTTTTAAAAGCGTTTCCACGATTTGTTTGGTCAAATGTGGCTGGTCTTTCTTTATTAAATATCATAGTTTTAATGTTTCAGTTAAAGGTTTTTTTAAAAATCAGAGCTCAACACTAAAAAAGTGACATCATGAATTTTTGAATTTTCTGATCTGTGCAGGTCTCTCAGTAAGTGTTTCCACATTCAACCTGGTGGCCATTTCCCTGGAACGCTACAGCGCCATTTGCAACCCGCTGACCTCCAGGACGTGGCAGACCAAATCTCACGCCGCCAAGGTCATCACTGCCACCTGGGTGGTGTCATTCATCCTGATGCTGCCCTACCCCATTTCCAGCACCCTCAAGCCCTTCACCCGCCTCAACAACAGCACTGGGCACATGTGCCGCCTGGTGTGGCCCAACGATGTCATCCAGCAGTCCTGGTGAGCTGAAAATAAGTGCATCAGGGAGTGTCTTACCTTTACTGTCCCACCAGGGTGTCTTCACACTCAGATGCACTCAGACTGTGTGGCAGCTAAAGTAGCCCATTGCTAATTTCAGATGGGCCCTCTATTGATTTTGTCAGGGTGATGCTGCTGGTGAGAGACGGCCACATGGGGGAAATCTTCTGGCAGATCTGACTCTTCAAAACAAAAGCACACATAAAATAATAATTTCTGATAATAAAAGTAAATTTTTCAGGTTGATTTATTTATAGAACAGATTTGAACAACAACACGTGTTGACCAAAGTTTTTTTCCAGAAAAAAAGTAAAAGTATATTAAAAATAATTATAATACTTTTTAAAATTAAAAACTGATGAAACAATGTAGAAAATATGACAGGAAGATTACACAGAAAACACATCAAATGCAATAATATATATCAGTCATGTCAATGTTGCAATGATGATATTAGTGAAGACTCAGGGCTTTCTAATATTATGTTTTCATCCACTTACACTCCTGCCTCAAATTTGTCTCTTGCAGGTATGTGTCCCTGTTGCTGCTGCTCTTCCTGATCCCCGGGATTGTCATGATGACAGCCTATGGACTCATTTCCCTGGAGCTCTACCGGGGCATCAGGTGTGAGGTGTCCAGCAGGAAATCTAGCAGAGGTATGAAAATAAAACATAACAAGTCACTGTGATGTTTTGGAAATGCAGCTCCGGCTTTAGGAAAGTCTTCCATTTGCTGGTCTGAAGTGACCAACATGACCCCAACTTTCCAAGTCATGAGGGCTTTGCTCCTGCAATTTTTTTATGCTGCTGATAAAGTTGCACTCGGGTTGTATTCACACCAAACCCCAGCAAAAACCCCAGTCCTTCTATTCTTTGAATATGGGTAGTGCGTTTAGGTCAGAAAGCCTAAACGGAATCAACGTTCTGAGAAACGCAACACTAGGGTGGCCAGTCATGTAAGCCGGCTATCGGACCAGAAGATGCTCACTGGAAAAAGAACCTTGTTCACCATGTAGGCTTGTAGCATGCTGAGCAACTGTGAAGAAGATGGAAGAGAGACTCATCTGCACCGTGATGACCTTTACAGAGCAGTACAAAAACATTAATGCCCTTGTAATCGCTTTTGTAATCGATGCTTTTACAATTGGTGTATATGGTAGAGGTCGTACACCTGAGCAACTAGAAGTTAAGTTAAGTCAGGGACACATTGTTCAATGTGTCAGAGAGGAAACTGAACTCGGGTCTCTCACACCGAAGGCATGTGTCTTATCCACTGCTCCATTGCCACCCATATCACTCTTCAAGCTGGGCTTTCTGGTTAGTAATTTTACTTGTGCTACAATCAGCACACCAAAGCGTCACAAAAATGGGCCATGTCGTGACGCTCCCATGGCGCTGCACAACTCTGCCCTGATTGCAGCAATGCCTGACTTGGTGTGAATACAGCCTAATACTCCAGTCATTCTTTTCACATCTCTCCCCTGACAGAGAGACAACTCAGCTCTGGCAGCATCAAGGCTGGTGACAGTGATGGCTGCTACCTGCAGCAGTCTAAAAAGAAGAGCATCACAAAGAGTACAGGCAATTCCAGCAGCAAGCCCATGATGGGCCGTGTGTGCGGCAGCAGCTCTACAGCCAACCTGATGGCCAAGAAGCGTGTGATCCGCATGCTCCTGGTCATCGTCTTCCTCTTTTTCCTGTGCTGGACTCCCGTCTTCGTGGTCAACGCGTGGCAGGCGTTCGACCGGCGCTCGGCCTACCGCCTGACCGGAGCGCCCATCTCCTTCATCCACCTGCTGTCCTACACCTCTGCTTGTGTCAACCCCATCATTTACTGCTTCATGAACAAGCGCTTCCGCCAGGGCATGCTGGCTACCTTCACCTGCTGCAGCTTCTTACGGAGGAGCGGCGGAGCGAGCAGCGTCTTAGGGAGGTCAGCTGGAATCGAAGCGGCTAAAGGGGAAGCAGGCAGATCAAGAGCGGGGCCAAAGACCACTGAGCAGAATGGCCATACCCCGCCAAGCGGAGCCAGCACACGCCTCACCTGCACCGGCATCCGTGCATCCGCCTGGAGTGAGCTGACTTAAACTGGATTGATATGTATGTGTGTGTGTGTTTGTTTAAGTATTCTGGCCTGAGTGCAAACACTTAAAGGGAATCTGTGGTGTGTCATTTCTTTAACGTAAAACCCTCACAGCGCTTATAGGACTAGTTTATGTTGCTTTTGTTTGGAGTGTGACATGACGTGGGTATGGTAGTTAATGACTGTGGAGCAGAAGTGGTGTCCACTCAGTGCTCTCACAGCAGATCAACACAGCCAGATGTTTCCCTAAAGCTCGCAGTGTCCTGGGTGGATGCCTGGCCATATAAAGCCTTGAAAAGCCTCAAGTCTGACATAGCAATGGAGTGTTTTTATAAAGCAGAATACCATTTTATGTAGTTTACCACTCTCCATATGCTCACATTTCTATGTCAGCTGACCATATGCTGATGAAGATCATGCCACATGATCAAAAGCCCTTAAACGGTGACTTAATAGGTAATTTTGTGGTGAGATTGTTTCGTCAACTGCTGTCTCCAAAGTGAAGACTGAACCATACCAGTGTTTTTCTCCTTAATAATGTATAATTTAATGTTTATGTTTTGTAATCCACCCTCATGTCTGTGTGTAAATATGGAGGTTGAGATGGCAGATAGTTAGCTTAGCGATTAGCAATACTGGTAGCAGAGGAAAACAGCTAGCCTGTACAACCACCAACGCCTCTAAAGATGATTAACACACTGTTATTTTGTTATAATATTGTTATAATATTTTTGTTATAATCCTTAATCATACATAAATAGTAAAAACGGTAAGCTGTTCCTGATGGTGTATTAGTGCGCTGTATGCTAAGCTAAGCTCCTCCAGGCAATGGATCCATATTTAACAGAAAAAGAAAGCAAATAAGCTTATTCCCCAAAATGTCAACAAATTCCTTTTAATATTCACTGTGATGGACAACACTAGTCCAACATTTGACTTTCTGTATGGAAATAACTAATGACTGCCTGCAAGATGGGAAAAGACGTTTGAAAAACACAAAATCTTCAACAGTAATGTACTGGGGCGTGCTCTGATGCTAGCAAGGCTATTTCGCTAACCTGACTCTTGTCTACTCCGATCGCTGGTGTTAATTCATAAAAATTAACTTTTTGTAAAAAGTTTGAGAACCTCTGCACTAACTGTACTCAGCAGCTTCAAAACAGCCCTCCAGTGCACATAGAGTTCTGCTCTCATCCTTGACCCACTGTGTGTGTGTGTGTGTGTGTGTGTGTGTGTGTGCCTGGGGTACTGTGTGTACTACAGGACCTAGAGAGGCCTTATCATTTAGTGGGACTTTGAACACCTGTCTCCCCACCTCTTCTTCAAAGAGTGAATTCCCGGCATTACCCACCTGATTTCCACTGATTTATACTGTTAAATATAGCAGAGTTAATGTAGCATTTTGTTTTCTTGTTTCAACACTGTATGTTGCGAGGTTACTTGTAAGGCCTCAGTATTGCTGTATAAATTCCTACTTTTAGGTTTTGACGCATTAATAGGGATTTGAAGTATTTTGTTTTGTTGCATGATAAACCTGCAGGCACATAGTTGAATGTAATCCCTGTGATTTTACAGGTTTGTCATATACATCTGGAAGTGGTCCTGGGAAAGGTAGTGTGTTCTTTTGGTTATGTACAGACACAAAATGCATCTCCGCATAACCAACTTCTGGGTGACCATATAAAGACCTTGAGTGCAACTGTGTCGGCAAAGACTCGGGGCAGAGTAACTTGGAGCTTTTAACGGCTTTAATAAAAGTGGATCTAAAAGGACAGAGGGCATTAGGGCCCAGCCAGGCAAGTGGCAGAAAGAAAAGGGGGAATCTGCTGGGACTTCTTCCCAGGGATAAGAGCTCCATTTGGGCTTGGTAGATGCCCAAAGCCCTTCCCACCTTCACCCTGCAGCCACTGGGAGATGTTTAACTGTCACTAGAGGGGGAGATGAAAACAGCTTAACAAAATGTTTATACTTCACATAAAAAGATACACAAGTCTGTGTTATTTGTTTGTTCTTTTACAGCTAAAACCTGAATTATTTGGGTTTAAAGTGTTTTTAAAAAACGCATACATGCTTACGCTTCTGATGACCATTAAAAACATAAAACAAAGCAAGATTTTATATCACCTTTTTTTATTTCTCATTTTTATGCCAATATTGCAAGTTTTTTTTTCCTCATTTTTTTTCTTCTTTTAATGACATACAGATTTGAGCATGACCTGGAGCTGCAATATGTACAAAAAACAAACTAACGTATGTTATCAAAAAACCGTCCCCTTTGTTTTGACATTATTGCTAAATGTTACAAACGGCACAGGTTTCTACCATCAGCAACCCTTTGGAGCACTGAGTATACTACCACAATGACACCTCTGCTTACCATTTACTAGAATAATACACAGACACAGTGAGAGTGAAAGATAGTGAAAGGACATGGAGAAGGAGAAGGAGAAGGAAGGAGGAGGGTGGAGGGGGGATGACAACAAAAAAAGTGATCCAACTGTAGCAAAGCTAAGCATAACAGGCTGCATGTTAAAAACAAAAAAAGGACGAGGGGAAAGTGAGAGAACACTCCAAATGTACATACATAAACATGAGCGAGAAAGAGTGAAATGTGTGAGAGAAAGAGAAAGGTTAGCGCTCTGTAGTGCAAACAGCCAAATAAGTCTTAAGGAGAAGTAAGGCTGAGTGCGACAGAGAAGGGCTCCACACTCCTTTGTTTTGTTTTTTTATTTGTTTAAAGCTGCCTCTCACTCTGCCCTGTTTTGTTTAGCAGTGCATGAAAACTACATTATAAAAAAAGACATTTGGCATATTAGAGGATACATACATTGTTCAGAGCTCATTACAAAAAAAACAAACAAAACAAACAAACACACACACACAAGAACAGCTGCTTTCGGAAGAGCAAAAACAAATATGACCAGACAGACACAAAGTAGAAAGAAACCAGTTAAGCTATTTTGTAAAAGCATCGCTAATGAGATTTTATTCCCTCTCTGAAAGCTTTGTCGCCGGGTTAACAGAGCGTGCGTTTTGTTTATTTTTTCCAAGAAGGCATTGTAACATTTTTCTGACCGCTTTTGACAGTTTGTGAGCGAGGCATGTGATCAAGTTATTCTGGATCCTCCCTATCTCTCAAAACGGCAGATGTTTGAGGAGAAAAACTAACTGTAAACCAGCTCAGATTGTCAAGGCGACACAAAATTATTATTTTTTTTTTTTAAACAGCGTGCACCACCCCCTGTATTAGTTTGAGCGAATGTGACAAAGCTGCTCTGTTCAGACTCGCGTGAGGAAGATGAAGAGGAGCCAGGGGTGGTCGGCCTAAAGAGGCGACTCAACATGTAAACAAAAACCCAAAAATATCCAAGCTCAGAGGGGTTTGTGATGCAAATGCGGAGGCTATGTTAAAAACTGGCTGAATTTAGAGCTAATAAACATGGAGAAAACACGCAGGTTAAAAATCTACAGATGGGATTTGGTGAACTCCATCCTGCAGAGTAAAACAGTTCAGGTTGACCTGTAGCTCGTTACAAGACTTCAGCATGAAAAAGCGCAACTATTAGGTTTGGATGCTACACTACAGCTGCAGCACCAACTCCTCCACAATTCCAGGACAGACAGGAAGTGGCCTCTTTAATAAAAATACACTCCTAGGCCAACCTAGGCAGCACGGGCAATAATGCACTTTTTTTTTTCCTGACATAAGGGGAGACTTTGTACCAATAATTTAAAAAATATCATTATTACAATATAAAACATTTTACACTAATGACTGACAGGTGGGCAGGGTGGCGAAACAGGGGGCATAACTTAAGTTCATCTTTTTTTACATCGAAGGGGGTGCAAGCGAATCCTTTTTTGTTCCTATTTCAAGGGTTTGTTTGTAAGAAAAATTACTTCATCAAGCAGACATTCAAGTTACAGTATCGTTGTTCTTTTCCTTTTTCCCCGGAAGAGTTTACAGTTGTACTGTAGTACTAAAATCACAAGTATTGCCTTTGAATGTTTATCCACAATTATAAGACATTTGGATCCGGGTGGAAGACAGAAAAGGCCTGTGAATCTCAAAGGTTTTTTCCTTTTTGGAGAGTGGTTGGTTGAAATGGAGCGAGTCTGACTCAGTATTCCATTACGGCAACTACATATGACAGTCACCCACACGCACGCACGCATGCACACTGGCTGGTGAACTAGTGCTCAGGCAGACAAAAGACGATGAAATGACCTGTACAATATTGCTGTTATGTTTGGAACTGCACATCCGCAATAATACACATTTAAGAAGGCCTTTATACTCCTACAGGAGATGCGGTCAGCATGAACACAGATGAGTGCAACTACTCGGACAGTGCGTTTACAATGTACACACACACACGCGCACACATACACACACTTTTCTGCAAAGATAATAAACCACAGGAGATTGTTTGTTTTAAAAAAAAAAAAAGAAAAAAAAAGAAGAAGGCTGAAAAGAGCTTACAGCGCTCGTGAGACATTGTACCAAAAGTGAAAAGGTGCTGGGCACCGGCATGAGAATAAAAAACGGGGTTATTTGTACTTGTACACCAAAAGACGAAGGCTAAGAGATCCTTCAGAAGGCTGCTATGCATGACAAGGTGGTTCAACGAGCTCCAAACAGCAGAGCTCCTGTGATAAGAAGCCAGGCATTAGCTTGTTTGTGTGCTACGCACAGGTTCCTCCAAGGTGAGTTAACAGCAGATAAGAAAAAGATGAAGTATTTTTTTTTTTGTAATTGAAGTTATCAGTAAGGCCACATCAAATTGAAAAGAGTATTGAAAAGTCTTTTTTTGGAAAACCACTGGAGTTAAATGCCACCAGAACTACAGCACACACTGGAAGACACCTGGCTAGGTGCAGTTTTGAGAGACAAGTTTCACTACATTATCTGATACAGTGACCAATAAAGCAACAGACACAGGATATAAGATATGTGACCGGTTTGACTGTGTACACAGTAAGAATTTACAGTACTAAGGCTATCCTTTTAAGTCAATGACTACGCTCGTTACTATAGTTTGAAAAACTGACTTTGTTTTCGTATCCATGGAAGTCTATTTTTTTGATGTATTCTGCAAATGTTGCTATGGCTCCATGTGAGATGTACTGATGTGTATACTTTCCAAAGGAGACATAGCGCACAGAGTATTGCAGGCAAGGCAGAGGCGTTGCTTAAAGCTTTTCTTTTTAAAGACTTCATAAAAACCAATGATAAAAACATAGGCCCTCTGAGGTTATTCCCCAATTTATAAACAAAAAAAACAAAAAGCAACCTTTGCTTCAGCAAATAAACAACCCAGACTTCAGATTTTTCCCCCCAACAGAAGAAGCAAGAGTATCAAAAGGAAAAAAAAGCTCAATCCAAAGACTGAAAAAGCAGGCGTTTGTAGTAAGGTCGCAATAACATACAGGTTGGGATTTTGGACCTCAAAGGGGGAAAACAAAGCCCAAGCTCAGAGGAAGAATAGAAACTATTTGGTAACAAAAGTGTACTATATGTTTAATACAAAAAAGGTATGGAGAAAAATGTACCTTTACTAAAGCTTATACAAGATCCTTGGTCCATAAAAACTATGTTATCGTCACGTTTTATGTGTGTCCCTCGGCATCCTTGCGCTCCCTCCAACAACAATACATCCGGCCCCCTTGAAGGAACGAATGCAAAATCACACAAAACAAAAGGAATAATTATAAAACAAGTGATGGAAGGGGGTCGGGGGCAAAAAATATACTTTAAAGAGATTTTTTTTTTTTTGTACACGGCGACATGGTGGATGTATTGTTGTTGTGGTTTCCATTCTCACAGCCGTAGAAAGGTGCTGGTGCTCTGAGCCTGCAGGAACTCCACTCATTCCAAACACCAGAACTGTATAGGCAGGTCCCTAAAGTAACCACAGGAAGGGGGGGGGGCAGGGCGGGCGTGTCAAGGAGCACTTTCACTTATTCCTATTGGCTGACAGCGTTGTGATGTCGCTCCTCCTTCAGCTTTCCCCTGCGTTTGCTCCTTTCTCCCACCAAGTTTTCCTTTTCAGCTTCTTTGTATCCAAAATTAATACGCAGCACTTTAGAGTGAGTCAGTTTTTGTTTATTTCCCATAGTCTTTATATACCTTTGCGGTACATTTGCTCTCAAGGCATATTGTAACGAGCGGCCCCCTGTGTGCGTTAGGAGACCACAGCTGCGGCGGCGGAGGATGAGGATGTGACTCCCGCGCTGGAGGTGCTGTTGGGACCGTAGACGCCGGGACCGGCCTCCTGGCTGCTGTTGCTGAGCAGGCTGGAGCTTCCGGCCCGCAGGATGGCCCCGGCGGCGCTGCAGTGTGGCCGCGGCCCGGGCTCCGGCGTGTAGGTGAAGGTCAGTGTGGTGGAGTAGATGATGCCGTCGTTCCTAACCAGCGTGACGGGCACCTGGACGGGCTGCCGCACCCAGCGCCAGCCCTCGCGGAAGGCGGAGATGTCGGGCACCACGCACAGCATGCTCTCCGCACACCTGCAGTGTGTTTGGTGGAAAAGTAACAACAAGAGTGAGGGCAGCGTCCAAGACAGACTCGTGATACAGAACGGAAGTGGCAAGGGTCTCTTTGTTCATTCGTGTTTGAGCTCTGATTGAGAACCTAAACCTTTAAAATAGCTCAAAAAGAAAAACCAGTTTATTGTACTTTCTTAAACAACTTGAGCTGAAAGTATTAATTAATCTGTTGATTTACATAAAATTAATTGATATTCGAATAATCGCTAAAAGTCAATTTTTAAGCAAAATTACTTAAATACTCCGTTCTAACTTCTCTGTTGGGGCTTGAGGATTTCCTGCTATTCTTTGTCTTATGGGACAATAAATCTGACTGTTGGCTGGAGAAAACAATTTAAGGGAACAATTTTCACTATTTTCTGACGTTTTATAGTCCAAACGATTGATGTTATTCAAGTACATAATAAGCAGATTAATCAAGGGTGAAATAAATCATTAGTTGCGGCCCTACGAAGGATTCCCTGAAACACTCACAACACTATTTTACATTGACAATAACCGATAAAATAATGTAGGTTATATTTGTAACTTGAAGAAACAAACTCATGTTGCTCATCTCCAAAATGCCATTATAAGATAAACAAACTGTAAATTTCGATAATCTGATGAGATTTAAAACTGTTTTTTCATTTTACAAAGATGGAAAATGTTCTCAAACCAAATCCAAAACACGTAATCTTCTAGTTTAACTGAAACATTAAAAATCGGCAAAATTGGATATACATGGTTTGTATTGGACAGCCACAATATGTAAATGCAAAACACCATTGTCTGTTAATGAAAGTGGTGGCAAAAGTTAACTTGAGTCTGTCTGGGAGGGGGCGATATGGATAAAAGCCTGTCATGATGTGTTCAATTACATGGCCGGATATCTGTAAAGACATCACTTGTTGTATATATTGAATTGTCGGGAAAGTCAGAAAACTACATACCAGATGAAAACGTATTTTTGATAATCCAGCAAATTAAATACCAGACCAAACTGACTTCAAAAAATTGTCCGGTCTGATACAAGAGTTGGGTCGCAAACTGGGTCGCTGCCACTCCATAAATGGTATTTTCATAATGACTAATACTAAGTCTATTAAAAACTCTATACTAAATATACTAAAGCCAGGAAATATGTGTGGGACACATCTACATAAAGGCATTTCAGAGGGCTGTAGGACTGCAGTCAGGGAGGTCGTGGACATGCTCTGTGGGTGGTACTGATAAACACCTTAAATATAAATCAGTCTATAAAACGCAAAGCCAAGGCGATGGCATTTTACAAGGGTGTAACGTCACAGTGCCATGGCTCTTCAAACATTTTTGGTTTACTTCAAACTCGCTGCACAGGTGTTAAGGAGGAGGACAGGCGGATTGCACGACTTGACTCGTGTTTAGGGCTGGGGCGATTCGTTGACGTAGTTGACATAATCGATCACATAAACATGTCGACTTGCATTACGTACGTCGTTGCGTCGCTGCATCCGGTTTTAGCAGGGATTCTCCGGACAAGCTCCAGCTACAAGACCACGCCTTCGACCAGCTAAACTTTGGGAGTATTTTAGATACTCAACAGCGTGCTGCTCCGAGAGCTCTGTGATCTGGAAATAGCTTCACTGCAGCACAACTGCGGTCCACGAATATGTGAAGCAGCATGAACAGGTGAAGCGAAAGTATCCAGGAGCACTGACGGCAGCACCGCAAATCATGTTTACTTTCTGTCTCCACACAGCACGGCACATTATCAGCACGAGGACACGTAGCCCGTTAAAACGTATTCTCAAAGTATTTTTCAGAGCCTTCATGTTAAAAGTAATTTATACCCTACTGCTGTCATGGTAACGTAACGATACACTGAGTGTCATGTAACGTTTGGCCGTTTTATATTTTCTATTTAATTAACGGCCACGTATGAGCGAGAAAACAGCTGAACCTGACATTACAGACTCAGATATCACTATTGGGGCCAGATATCACTTTACTTTATTCCATGCTATCCACTTTCTGCTGTAATGTTGAAATTTCTCACCTGTGAGACAAATAAAGGCTGATCTAATCTAATCTACAGACAATCTGTTGACTGCACAGTTTGTGAGTCATTTATACAGTTGTTTTCTTTGCCCCTCACTGATGCAGAAATATGTTTAATTATCATACTTCATTATTCAATATTTAAATAAATCCGCGTCAGAAACATTTAAAAGTTTGAAGTAAAGAAGCCAAATTAATGTCTGTTATTGTTATTATCACGTCACATCAGTGACGTGGAAATGAAGTGACGTTATTGAATAAAATATTGATTTACTGATTAGACATGTTTTTGATATTTATTTTGGATGAATTCCTATTGGTATGTTAATCGAGTACTAGGCAAAAAAAATCTTTACAATACACCAAATTAGATTAGTTCGTTAGATGAATAGACTAACTGTAAAAATAATAATTAGATTAAATCAACTCCAAAAAACATAGTAAATTTCTCACAAAATCAGCAAGTAAAAAGAAACCGAAGCAAAGACACACCTGTACATGGTCTCAGCCTCAACGTCTCCGAACCAGACCCGCAGATTTGGAGTGAAGTTCTGTCCCGTCAGCTCCAGCATGGCAACATCGCCACCACCGTTTAGCTGCAGACAAAAATGATCATTTTAAAGAAATGTACAAAAAAAAAAAGAGTAAGGCCAAATCCTACACTGTGCGCTGATGTATGTTCAGGGACATGTGGAAGTACAACAAAGCTAGAAATCTTTTGTCGCCGTTTGTGCATCCACAGTCTCTCCTGTGTGTACCTGTAAGCTCTCTACCACAGGCACAGGGGTGACAGGCGAGTGGACCGGGCCCATGCCCTCGTAGAAAGTGTATTCGGCCTTGTCTGTGCTGATGATTGTCCAGGAGGCGCCGTCGTTGATCATCTCCTTGTTTGGTTCCTTTGGGCATGGAGTGGCCTAGCAGAAGGGAAAGGAGGGCACATCAGGGACAGAGATAACCACCAGCTATTACGCTCAATCAAGACTACTCTCCCTCAGGGCTGCAATCAGATGTCCCCCTTCAGCTTTGCAACAAGTAAAAAATGCTGGAGGTAAGTAGACTGCACACGCTTTGCTAAAGCAATCATCCTCAACCATCTGCGAACTGTATGAGATTAACCGGATCTGAGGGTGAAGTGACCTCAAACACTGATTTGATGCGCACAGGCGAAGAGACAGCAGCCGTGACAGACTGGCTGAGACACTAACTTGAAACTGGATGATCCTTTCTTGGGAAAGGCACAGGTACATGCGTTCTGTGTCCTTCAGGTAGAAGGCACACTTGTGGAGCTGGGAGACGGGGTCGTCGGCGTCCAGCAGCGCCGTCTGCTTGTCCACCTTACGGATTATCTGAAAGGGGAAAAGAGAGAGAGAGAGAGAGAGAGAGAGAGATTAGCCAACTGGAAGATAGATGGGAGAGGAAGGGAAGGAGAGGATGGAAAAACATGAGGGAGGGAGGACAGGGGGTGTTATCACCCGACCAAGAAATAGCACTGCACAGAATATATTTCCCAAATGTCAGACTATTCCTTTAAGATAAGGACAATATCACAAATACATCTGTTTACACAATAAGAGTTTCCCCAGACAAGCTATTCCTCTCTATAGCTCTCATTTGAATTTTGATGTTATTTCCTTTTATTCTTTTTAAATCTTAGCAGCTGCTGTGGTGAATCAACGTCCCCGTTCTTTTCTTTTCTCAAATGATTTGTTTCTTTTACCAGTCTGGGCAGGGCCATGCCAGTGACGGAGCAAACCAGCTTGACAGTCTGGCCGTAGTGGATATAACCGTCTCTCACAGTGAACTCTTCTCCTTCTGACTCCTCGTCATCCACTGAAAATCGAAGGGGAGAAGAAGTCAGTGCTGCGGCGACCCACCCACGAGCCTCAACATTTCCTATTTACACAAACCCACATTCAATCAATCAATCAATCACTTTCTCTTTGTCTGTGAAGAACCAGCTGTGTAATTACTATAATACAGCGTGGGTTGCATTTACAACAGAGAGAGAGATGTGAAGACAATGTGACAAGCTGTCAAACCACATTCCTCACTTTAGTCCTGCTGAACGGCGGCATGATGTGAAACTTTTCTAAAAATCGTTTACATGATGTTTGTGTAACACCGACGGCTCAGGGTGAAAGAGGCTTACACAGGTGGATGTAAAAGGCGCCCCACTGCTGGGAGCTGGCGTGAAAATTGCCGCCCTCCACGTGTAGATAGCGCGTGCTGACTGTTTGGGACCGAAGTCGGTTGAACAACGCCACCTTGGTCCCCGAGGCAATGCACACTGCGGACAAACAGAACACACACACACGGGCAGGTTAAATAACAACCCAAACATGACATGCTGCTTACAGGACAGATGTGTTAACACTGTGATAACCTTGGCAGTGTACATTACAGGTGTGCTATGTGTCACACTGCAGGGTTACTGGACACTCGTGTGAGGCTACACTGACCTCTAGTGGTTGGAAATAATAATGATACTGATAAACTATTGTTACACCTTTCTAAACAAACAATCATTTCAGAGCTAAAATTAAATCAAATCAATAAAGTATAAAAATAAAAATAAAGTAAAAGTATAATAAATAAACAGTAAAAGTAAAAAAAGTGGACATTTAAAGACAGAAATGCTTAAAGAGGTGGTATTAAGCTTTTTGGCTTTTTCCCTCTCCTTTATGGAGTTATGTATGTTTTTGTGCATGTAACAGGTTTGCAAAGTGAAAAAGTCCAAAGTCCACCCCAAAGGGAGTTCCCATCTCCCACAGAAAACTCTGCTCTGAACTGACTGAAAACAGCTCGTTTGTAGTCCAGCCTTTTCTTCCACTTTGCTGTGACGTCACAGTGAAACAGGCGTCATTACGCTCGCATAGCGGTTAGTCAGACAAGCCCTCAAACACACCGGAGGAAAAATGGTAAGCTCAGTTAAAACTGTACGGATGAATGATACCTTTGTTACAGATAAATACTGTAACTCACCACCAAACTCTTGCTCCAGTCCCTGTTGCTAAGTTGGTAAGGGGAACATAATACAGCTGAACTTAAGCCGTGTTTACCGGCTTCTCACAAACCGCCCTGCTCTGCTTCTGATTGGCTAGCAGTCCTTAACTAGGAACTGGGGGCACTGGGGTGAAAAGAGGAGCAATGTGCAGTATGATAAAAAAACTATGGTGTGTTTTTGAAAATGAACCATGTAAACCTGTTCTGGTACAACCCCTAAATGGGATTTTGAACCTGAAAATGAGCACAATACCACCTCTTTAAAACAGCTTCGTTCCTGTTAAAATAGTGTGCAATATTGTAAAGGCTGATCGTAGTGTTTAACATTTAATCTTTGACTTGACTGAAACTTTTACCCCAAAATTAAACATGTTGGCCAATATTTTCTGTGCAACACAAACCACAGCAAAAAACCTCCCACGGCCATCAGAACTCATCAGTATCCTTGACAAACACACACTGTGTCTAAGGCACAGGCGAGGACAAACTTACAGTCAGCGTTTTTCAGGGACTGCTTCTTTTTGGAGGGCTTGGAGATGACTTTAATCCTCTTGCTGAGGAAGACACCGATGTCAGCGCTGTTGCCGTAGAACATCTTGACAGACAACATGAAGTGCTTTCTCTTGTCGGAGTCGGATATGTACAAGGTTTTGGCTGTGCAATAATTCTGCCGGTGATGAGGGGACACGGCGGGGGAGGGAGAGGAAGACATGGGCAAAAGGGGAGAGAAATCAGAACACATTAGATCAATGCATTCTGTCCTAATTGAAAGGGAAAACGCTGCAGTGACACGAGAACACAGCTCACATTCCTTTAGCGACTTCAATGATGCTTTACCACATCATCTCTTACAAATTTGTCAGCACAGTAAACAATGAGAAGGTTGGAATTAATAACTTTCAAATGCACCAAAGGCAAACAAGAGACTTCCTGCTGTGTAGCCTCTTGTGAGTAACTGCATGTGTTTGCGTGTGTAACTGCAAGGTAAGTAACAGAGTGACGCTCTGTGTGTGTGTGTGTGTGTGTGTGTGTGTGTGTGTTGTGTGTGTTGTACCTTTCCCTCTAAGTTAAGCTGTTGCATTTCTTGGTCGCTGTTGCCGATGCCGATGAAGGCACACGGCTGCGACTCTTGCTCGGAGCAGCCGTCTCGCTCCATCTGCTCCTTCTTTTTCTTCCAGCCACTGCCCATCAGGTAAACGCAGGGAGGAGGGCAGAAGAACCTGGACACATGCACAATTTTTTTTTTTTTCATTAAAATCCCACAAACCATCCGAAACACACCCTCTTTTCTCCCTCACTGATATTCAAGTAAGCATTTTTAGCAGATGCTTGAGTGGCCGCCTGAACGGTCCCAGCTGAGCTGGTCCCACATCAGACACCAAATGTTTGTGACCCTTTTAGCTCTTGTCAGTAATATTTGAGCTTGTTAATGAAAACATAGGTACGTTATGTTCCATCCATTTGCAGATAAAAAATATTTTAAAAAAAAGACAGAATGACCTCTACATGACGGGCTCAGAAAGTTTGGTGGTTTTAAGATGAACTTCTACGTTATTTTGTCCTGAAAAAGTCAAGACATGTCAACAAAGAAATACATTTTGAAAAGTACATTTCAAGGATACAACCACAGGACAAGTCAGCAATTTTAGCCTGGATGTCATCAACTAAAAAATAAAACAAAACACCACCTTGTTAAATTGCACAAATGGTAAACATGCATTTCCTTATTCACACCAGAAGAGGGCAGACCTGTACTTTGCTTCCACATGACAACCAGAAACTATGCTCTTATGTACAATTGAACAAAACACTCTTTCCTAAAACTGGCAAGTCTAATTTAGCAGATGTTAACATGATGAGTCCAGCATGAAACATGAAACTGATCTACTGAAATACATATAAACCAGAATTTCAAGAAAAAAAAGGTAACTTTTTTTTTTCCATTTCAGGATTTCATACTTTTCCTGCTCTTCTCCCTTGAAGCTCTTTCTAACGTCAAGTAAATGAACTCCATTTAGAAAAAAATGCCTTATCAAAAGGGAAATCAACTCATAGCTCAACCAGCACACTTCAAATAAATGCATGTGCGTCAGTGTGGAACTGGAAAGCGACCTATTTCGCAACACCGGTGTCTGTCTCTGTGGGTGTTTGTCTACTTTCACCTCCTATAAAAAGCACAGACAGAAAAGAGGCAGCTCGACAGGACGGAGAGGCACATTTGCATTCTCTACGCACCCACTTTCTTGGGCACCCTTGTTACAACAGGGGCAAAAGTCGTCAGAGGTGTGAGACAGACTCATATGGCATGAGCACTTTGGGGTTTTGCAGGCTCAAAGGTTGTGGAAACACACAGAAACCTCACTTTGTAAATGTGACATGAGTGTTGTGACTTTGATACAGCAGAAATCCCTTTGGGACTAGCTAAGCAGCTAATTCAGACACTTGTCTTTGACCCAGCTGGTTTTACATGTCTTGTCTGTGACACTGTGGTTTTACATCAGCACCCACACTTAAAGCCCTTCATCGGCACGTCTTTGAGCTACTCACAATCTGGCAACACTGATCCTGAACCTGTGCAAGCATGCAAAGTGACAAGAGTGTTTGAGTGGTTCCTTTTGCTGCCGTTTGCCTCACTCGTTTCACATTAACTGGACGAGTCAGCCACGCTTTATCTGAGGAATTCATCTCAGTCTCAGCCCCTCTCTCCCATCTGTGTCTCCCCTGTTGCGCTCCAACTCTCCGAGGTGTCTTTGAGTTGGCCTGCAAACGGCTGATTTAAACCGGAGATAGGTCCGGTGAGATCGCAGGCAGAGCTGCAGCTCACGCCAAGAAAACAGGCGGCGGATGGAGCGCTGAAAAGAGTTGCGTAATGAGCAAGAGGGGGCTATAAAAAGTTTAAGAGTGAGAGGTAGAAAGGTGAGAGCAGAGTTACAGGAAAGGTTGAGGAAGAGAAGATGAGTTACAGAGAGAGAGAGAGAAAAAGTGGGGGCTGAGACAGCCCGTGATCACCCTGCACTTGAGTGGAAATTACAAAAAGCATCACATTAAGTTGCCTGGTCGACGAACCGCAGAGATCTGTCTGCTCTTGTTCTTGAACCCTTACACCTAAATGCCCCACGGTTTCACCAGCACACTCTCACCAGGAGCCTTTTATGTCCCTTATTCCCATAGCTCACCGCCCCCCCAACCCCACATGCTCCCCTTTCCTGCCGCCTCTCTGCGGCCTTCACCTAAACGTGGCCTCATGCAGGAGGTCGCCACTCATTTCCTCCTCCGACCTCTTTTGATACAGGAGGTCAGGAGGGGTCGAGATGCCAGCGCTGCACAGAGGCAAGCTGGAATGTGTGTTTTTCCATGAAGTCCTCAGCCCGATCCCCTTCAGTGACGGACACTACCTGTCCATAAATCCTTGCAATGAAAGGGTCCTTCTCAAAGGTGGAAAAGGACGAGAAGCCATGGCCAAGTTTCTGTTTCTACATGGTGCTAAGTCCCTTTAAGGCTGAGCTGTTAGTCAGTGAACTGACCGCAGTGTGTACGAAGGCTACATAATCATTCATTCTGAAAGGCTGACACATTCACACAAGCATTTTTTTACTTCTTACGTGGAAGAAGAAAAAACAGCACCCTTCTCATATCTATCTAATGCTACAACCAGCAGCTAGCTTAGCTTAGCATAACCACTGGAAACAGGGGGAAACAGCTAGACCGCTCCCAGCCAAGAAATAATCTGGCACATCTTCCCCTGTGAGGCTACAGCTTGTGCAGATCAAACAAACAAGATATGGCGCGATAATTAGTGAGTTTTCGAGGTGGTGGTGGGTGGATTGTGTTACCGTTGTACGGGGCCAGGCTAGCTGCTTCAACCAGTCTCCAGTCCGGACATTAAGCAATCCACTGCAGCTTCATATTCATCAAACATCTTCTGATCTAATCTAAAATAAATTACATTTCCCCAAAGTGATGAACTATACCTCCAAGACCAGAGAGATCAGTCTTATGGATGTCAAGTGTTAATCTTACACTGGAGATTAGATCTACAGATAAACTGGTTGCATTTCCCCATCTATGAATGTGTGTGTTAAACCGTTAAATGTGTTAAATGTGTTAAACCTTCACAAACCTTATTTCACTTTATTTCAATGATTCTCTCGAGGAAACCTCGATAAAAGAGGAGTGCCAGGGAAGAAGCTGCTGTTTGTATCTCACTCACCTTTTCTCGTTGCCGTAGGATTTCTGTGCAACTTTTGCGTGCAGGATCATGACAGTTTGGTCGCCTCGCTCCTTCAGGTAATTCCTCATCGCTTCTCTGCAAGACAAGAAAAGAAAGAAAGAAATGTGTTCACATACAGGCCCATTTTTGGTATCTGGCAGATGAGGTGAAGTGATACTGGGTGTGTTGAAATTTAAAGCTAACAAAGAGGGAGCTTCAAGGGGTCGGGTGTGTGTGTGTGTGTGTGTGTGTGTGTTGGGGAGGTGGTGGGGGGGATGCTGTGTACAGTCAAGCGGGTTTTTAAAGGCAACACTTTAGTGTAGACAGATAAAAAAAGAAGGCCCAAGCATGAACGAGAGCGTAGACTCGCAGTGACCTCTGGAAAGCCTGCACAGCCTGCTAGCCAAAAAGCTATGATTCTCCACTAGCTGGGTCCGTTCGAGGTGGGGGTGGGCTGAACCGTTAATGACCGGCTCAAAGGGACACTGAGGAGCAAGGGAAAAGGAACATGGGGGAGAAGAGAAGGAGGAGCAGGGGTTGGGGAAGAGGGAGGTAACGAGAGAGAGAGAGAGAAAAAAACTAAAACAACAGAGCTGAGCTCACCAGCAAAGATTCCTCATCTCGTGTCCAAATGTTGCAAGGCCCGCACTCCAATTACTTCTGTCAACTCCGCCAAACCCTCCCACACTTCCTCTACGCAAACAGGCCTAAAATTATTTTAATGTTTGGGAGACCAGTAGGGCTTATTGCCGGGCCTGCAAAGCAAGGAGGTCAGAGATCGGGCTTAGATGCACAATTAAGACGCGTCGCACGCACTGGACATTAACACACCTCGACCCAATCAGAGCACATGCACAGATGTCAGTGACACCCGACACGCTGGGGTGCTCGGAGGGCTTCCCACTCAGACACACACGGCTTTCCACTCTGCCATGCAATGTTGGGCCACACGTTCGGGTTAGACAGGGCCTTTGTTATGAAAAGCAAGGGGCCCCTCACTGTGCGTGTGTGCGTCGTGCGTGCGGTGGGGGAAGGCCGAGAGCGATTTTGGTTTATCCATAATGGACTGGGAAATGTTTTATTTCTCACTTCACTGTGTGATGAGACGATAGTTTTTCTGCACTTCACGGCCATTCAAAAATCACGCTTTGTTTATTCGGTATTTCCTCCTACTGTAACTGAAAATGATGGCGGTACAATCCTAGAATTCCAAACATTTGAGGCCATTTCACTGATCAGATGCAATCTGATACCATTTACACGCCACATGGAGAAAATTAGTTTCCTTTCCTAAACCAAGCCAGGAAAAAAAAAGTTCCGCAGCTTGAGCCAAACTCAGAAAAGCCGCGGTTTGATTCAAATATTTCTTCTTTATTTGCTGAAGTAACTTCTTTTCCTCGTGCTTACATTACACGACATCACCTTCCTTCCTTCCTCCATCGCCGTCATACACAGACACACAAAACCCTCAGCGAGGCTGCGGAGCTCACAGGTCTGATTGATTATATGGAGAGCACGCAGCACAGACCTGCTGATGTCAGGCCCACATGTCACCAGACACCTCGGCTGACATCTGTGACCCGCAAGACTCGCACAACGCGCAACACGCAACTTACTTTATGCCAGGATTAAATGCATTTATATTCATATTCATTTCAATCAGCAACCATTTTGATTTTTTAATTTTTTGCCTTTATTAGATAGCAACAGTGGTTCCACTTTACCAATTGAGAGGATTTAAAGGTTTTCTTTGACTTAGGTGACAGTGCACTGAATATCTTTGGGTTTTGGGCAGTAAGATAGATAAACTACATTATTGTCATTTCCTTGGGTATTTGTATTCGCAGAAAGAAATGAAAAGTTGTTTCTCATCAGCTTCCATTGTAGTGCATCATAAGGCAACAATAAATACCTAGATAAAATAGTATAATAACAGGTGGCTGAACAAAAGAAGCTAAATTAAATACATGTGAATTACAGTTTTAATTGATATCAATAGCATAATTAAATCCCACATGTGCTGGTAACTAAATTGCTTTGCTGGTATTCAATATAAAAACATCTGTTTTGCTAAACTTCCTATTTGAACGCCACCTTGCCAACTCCAATTATTACACGGTTAACCAACGCACCCCCCCCCCCAAGAGTTAAATCAGCCACATACCCCTGGCTCTATAATCAAATGTCATCTTATATTTGAGCCAAGAGAGTGAGTAAATATCCCAACACAATGCAAAATAGTTATTTTATGACACCAGAATCTCACACTAGTGTTGGGAATGCTTCGTGCGACAGCCCTGGCTTGTGGTTAACACGTTTTCACTGCTCACCAAACCGTTCCAGACCACTGCGGCTAAGCTGGGAAGAGACCATTCCCTGGTAGGGCAGAAATGCTTCACCGTAACATTAAGCTTTCACTGACATGTTCTTAACGTATTGTCCTCTGCTAAGTTATCCCCTAAATAACCTCTGAACAGATAACAAAGATGCCCCACATGTGGCAACAATCAAATGACACACAATACCCTGTGATCAAATAAGTAACATAAACCCAGTGATGGGTCCAGTTTTACAAACTCGTGTTGCGTAGCCAAGCATTGTTCAAACCCACAGAATGTTATAATAAATTCTAGTGGGGAACCCAAGGTTTACAAAGATACCAAATATGTCAGGCTGAATTTTGGGGAACTGTGTATGAAATAATGAACAGGACGTTGAAAATATTTCCATCTGATGCAACATTGCAGCCATAAAAGTCATCTTGGGTTTTTCTATTTCACTCGGTGTATGAATAGTACAACCACAATCAAATATTGGACAAAGTACACACAAAATACACTGTACATGACGATTGCCACAAAGTGAGGAAAAGCTGGGGGAATTCAGAGATTAAAAGCATATGCAAAAGAGGGGGGAATCACTTCAACAGGAATTGATGGCCATGACACACCCAATGTATAAAATGCAGATGAGTGCAACGCCGTCAAAATGACTAAGGCTCACAGCTAAACGGCATATTGAAAAACATCTAGATGTAAGGACGTAGCCCATTCATCATCTAAACAGAACAGCCCATTCACTAATAAGCATAGTCTTCTTTACTTGCCGTACCACGCTGTCACACCAGCATTTTATGCACCATTAATAGTAATATTTGAGTGCTAAGGGGCTAGTGAAAAGTCAGTAAGGACGGAGATACAAAGTCAAAAATCTTTACCAATCATTTTAGGCAATAAGATTATATGAGTTGATGAGACAGTAGGAGAATGGGCACTGTTGCCCCAGAAGCTGTCTAGAAGTGATTTCATTACAGATACAGGAGGTAAAGACTACGATGCAACACACTGTGGTGACCTCCTAGAAAGGAAGGGGGGAGAGTATGTACATTAAAAACACATGAAAACTGCAGGCATCAATGACACTGAAGGGGACAAAAGGGACATGTGAGTAATCATTCACCTCTGACACATACTAAAACACACACACACAAAATATAGAGATTAGGTCTCTTCCTGAGAACAGACAGGAAGCAGAAGTGAGAGAGACAGTGACCAGTGTACGGCTGAACTTCCTATGCAAGAGTAGCGTGCAGACACAAAAAATGACAAAAAAAATTCAAAACATGTACATATAAACAAGATTTCTACACCGGCTGATAATCATAAAGGGCAGGGTCAATTAAAAACACTCAAATAAAAATATATGTAGAGGGAGATGTAAAAAAAGAAAAAAAAGCAAACTGAGTCAAAAATCAATGTCCGTATTTCATCCGATTTCATCAGCGACAGGAAGTGAGGCTAATGGGCATTTCGAACAGTGACACACACGTAATATAAAAAGTAGCACGCAACCCAGCCAGAGACAAGTGATCACAATGCCACATCCAAGAAAGAAAAATTAAACACACTATTTATCTGCAAGGCTTGCGGTTTAGCAGCCTCTGCAACCCCAGCAGATTGTTGATGCAGATGCTGGCTGTTTACCTGCCCGTTACCGTGAGCTGACAAGACATGTGCACAGTTATTAAAGCCAAATACGCAACATGCAGGTGAGTAAAGTGCAGAGGAGCTGAACCAGCACAGGCGCAAACACATAGCGCAAAGTGGCAGACAAGAAGCAAATGTCAGGGGAACTTCCTCTAAGTGGCAGGTTTAATTCTTTTGTTGGCGAGCAAATGAGCTCAAGTGCAATCAGTAAGAGAGAGGAAGAAGAGGTTTGAAGTGAGGAAGGGACAGAAAGATGAAGCGAGAGATACCAGAGGAAACTAAAATAGAAACGCGTAACAAAAGAGGCAGACAAATTCGCAAAGAGACACATTCAACAGCAGACACTAGTCATAGTGGGTGAATGAGTGTGTGTGTGTGTGTGTGTGTGTGTGTGTGTGTGTGTGTGTGCTGCGAGGGAAGGGGTTAGGTTAAGCAAGGCTACAGATGCAGCAGAGCAGACGGGCATCTGTCCTGTACATCTGCCACAGCGTCTACAGCAGAGCGGGGCTGTCACAAGACCCCCTGTGAACACACACACACACACACACACACACACACACACACACAGAGGAGGGGGCATCCTAATACACATGTGCACTGTGAAATAGCTCAATTAAAATGATCAGACTACAATTAGCGTATGCCCTTGTGAATAAAAACAGGCAGATCACACACATCCGTAGTGTCAGGCTCGGGCTGAGGCGTTACCAATCAGCTCGCCCTCCTGTTAAACCTATTCTTCATCTGTGAACGTACGACAGGTGACCTACAGACAATTGCCTGTTCAACATGCTGGGAGTCTGCGGACGGCCACTTGTGAGCCTCTAAAACGCTGAGAGGAAGTTTAAAGTCTAAAACAACAAGATCTTATTTTACTGTCTAAACAGTGTGAAAACAAAGAGCGGCACAAGGCAGCCCACAGCATCAAGAGCCAACGAAGGAGGTGAAGAAAAACACTTTAGAGTTTATTTAGAGTGAAAGCAGAACGGCAGATTAAGCTGATTTTGTGACAGTAAAACAGGAAATTCACTTGTCAATCAACTGCGCGCATCTTATCACTCAATGGGATGTTGAAAAAATGTATTTGTAAGAAAATGACTCGAGAGCAAAACAATTTAAATGCCAGTGTGCGACTCCTGACCAAACAACAGTCTGGGCTAAATTATTTTAGTTCTGAGTTTAAGTGTTTTTGACAAAGCAGATAACTAAAAGGCTCTTTCTACTGAGCATTTCCATCTGAGGCGATGGATTCAGCAGAGCTGGCCCTTCCTCTGTTGTCTGGGAGAATAAGTCCTTGAAGGGGCGGCTTATCCAGCCTGTATGTTCACGCTGTTTGTGTCTGTCTGTGTGTAGATTTGTGCATCGGTCTGAATCAAAGATGTGTGTGTGTGTGTGTGTGTGTGTGTGCACGCGCGCTCATTTCCAGTGTATGTGCGTCGTGTATTGTATTTCCAGTCGAGTAGCCTTCCTGACAGGGCGGCCCTGCAGGACCCGGAGCTTTAGCTGCCCTTAAAAAGCCCCTGCAGGACGAGAGCACTATTTTAGCTGCCTGTGCTGCTGCCTGACATAAAAATCAGGGGGCTGCTGTTGCTGCAAGAAAGGGGACAAGTGGGTGTGAGTGAACATGCAGATGTGAAAACACTGAGCCAGATACAAAGAGACAAACACAAAGAACACGACACCATGATACACTGGGGTACAAACACACACACACACACACACACACACAGCTGGGTAAAGAGTGTTCTGTGTCATATTTCTGGCCATCGAAACCATCAGACAAATGGAGGGGCCGGTGCAAGCCAGCTGACTGGCAGCACATGAATGAAAAGGGGGACACATCAAAAGGTGCTGGGCCCCCCCTTTTCCAAAACCATGCTTGGCTCTTCCAGGCAAAGAGCAAGCCCTCATTTTCCCCGCTGAGCGCCACGCGCAAAAAGGACGAGCATCAGCACACACACACACACACACACACACGAAAGGCAAAACTCTTGCCCGTTCGCAGCAACAAAGAGAAACACCAACAAGCAAACAAGCATACACATCCATTTACCCTGCAACACACACAAAACTCCAGAAACAAGCCACAACATCCATCAACGTTATGTGTTCGCCTAAATGTTGCTCCAAATGACTTGGAACAAACATAAGAGGGGCAGAGTAATCAAAAACTTGCTGCGCTGTGAGTCAAGTGCACCATGACCAACTAGTTTGAAAGGTTTAACACCCTTTTCTAATTATCAATCTTTACAAAAAGTCCTGTGCTAATCTGGTTATAAACTTTATATTCTAAAGCATTCAGGAGTTTGTAGTTTTTTTAACTCATCTAATTTTGTTCACAAGAATGTGTAGTCAGCGCAGAGGTAGACATACAAATACCACGATGACAACAGGGCCTTGTGTTGTCTGTGTACGCACGCTCACCTTGTCAGGCGCTGTGGCTGAGGGCACTCCCCGAACTTCCTGCAAAGACACAAAGTGAGAGGAAAACATGAGTGGGCCGGCTATCAACCACAAACACACACCGAGTAAACATTGCATTACACAATGATGCACGCTCACGCACACACACACACACATACACACGCACACACACACACACACACACACACACACACACACCCCGCTGTGGTCACTGTGCTCAAAAGACGTGTCGGGGTATTTTTGTGTTTTCACGGCAGAAGGCAGGTTAAAGCAGGTGTACACACACACTGAACAGTCAAACTCATTCCTGTCGATAGCGTGTCACAACAGGTTGGGCATCACCAGAAAATCTTCAGATTTCACTAATCATTATAGGTACTATTATATTTTTGAAACTGAAGTGCGAGTGCAGAATAACACACCATTCCTAGGCCACATGAAATCCATACATAGACTTAACAGAGTGCTCAGAGGACAGCAACACCTTGATTATCTTGGTTTTTACAACCTACAGCTTTAAACATCTAATACTTCTTAGATGTGGTGATGATACAGATCTCACTGTCTGGAAACATGGTGCTAACCCCAATGAAGTGTAGAGCACTAATAAAAATATAATAACCCAATAAGAGCAACAGCTTTCAGGCCTCATGTGTCCTGATGTGAATAGTAAAAATGGATGTGAGTTGATAATTTCCTGACGCTGCTTCTAGTTCAACTCTGTCTGAGGCAACATGCAGCTTTTTCAACACTTGATGTTGCTGGAACAGGATACATTTTTTTTCCAATAACAATTTGATTTTATTACATGAATTAGGACTTTTTTTTATTAAGATGTTTATTTTGTTGAGGGAAAAGGACGGACAAAAACTTTCAAGTAATTTTACTCGTGCATATTTGTTGACAAAGATTTTATCATAATTGTTTTGAATGTTCTGCCTCATATCTGTGAAGTGATTCACTGTTTGGCATCATTACATTTACATTTACATTTATTCATTTAGCTGACGCTTTTATCCAAAGCGACTTACAATTGCTATACATGTCAGAGGTCGCACGCCTCTGGAGCAAGTAGGGGTTAAGTGTCTTGCTCAGGGACACAGTGGGGATTGAACCCGGGTCTCTCACACCAAAGGCGGGCGTCTTAACCATTGCGCCATCCCACCTCAAGAACAGTTTACAAAAACCACAATTAATCAGGTTTCTCAGGAGCAAAAATAATAGGGGTGGGGGATCGATAGAGCATTGTATCGTGATATTTGCCATGGCAATACTGTATCGATACATGGACGCCAAGTATCAACATTTTATTATATAAATTGCAGATGGGAGTTTTAACTTTTTGGTACTAGAATATTAAAATCTTTTGCTTTTTTAGTCCACTAGAAAATTTAACAGGACCAAAGGACCGAAAAAGTGATATGAACAAACAGAGAAATGTACATTTTAGATAAACAGATGTTGACAAAGTTTGACTTTAGGAACCTAATTGGAAGCTAGAAAAAGGTAATAAATTGGAATATATCTCATAATATTGAAAATTGCTATAAAATCGAATCGCAACATAAATATCTTGATAATTTCGTATCGTGGGGCCTCTGGTGATTCCCACCCCTAAAAAATAAGCCTTTAAACTAAAAAGAATAATAACTATTTGATACTTATCGTGATAATTATCAATATCGAAAGATATGAAACTTTTTATTGTGATAAAATTTTTGGCTATATCGTCCAGCCCTACAACAAGACTGATTCGTTGCAATTTGTATGCAAATTCACAAAACCGTTAACTAGACCTGCTAATATGAATATGATATGATACTTGATATTATTTCAGTTTATATCATGCACAGACCTGGCACATTGTACATATTTATTGTTAATCGTTGTTTTATTGTTATTTCTATTTTTTTATATTGTCAATTTACATATGAACACAATATTCTCTTCTGTTGTCATATATCTGCACAACACAAACCAGAGTAATGCACATGTAAATATCTGCTACATTTGTTGTTTCTCTGCAAATAGTTGTATTAATTTTCTCTACTCTTTTATTATTCTTATATAACTTGCATTTGTTTATTCCATATTTAGATATTTCTGCATCTATTTATGTCAACTGTATGTGTGTCTACATGTAGCATCTTATCACTAAAGCAAATTCCTTGTTTGTCTAAAACACTACTTTGCAACACAGCTCCTTATGATTCTGACTGTAACACTGATTCCCGTGTTTTGTGTGGTGTTTAACTGTGTTGAAATGCGTCTCCTTGCAGGTTCATCTGACACATTCAGGATCACTACCGCTTGTCGTTAACAAGCAGCTCGCTTTGTGCCCCTTGTGACATTTTTTATTTTAAAAGTCTCATTATTATAGTTGTGTATTTCCATATAATTTCTGTGGTTGGCGATGGCGCCATGAATAATACGTCTTTGGTGTGAGAGACTCGGGCTCAATTCCCACTGCGACATAAGGGGTGTCACAAGAAGCTCCAGACGTGTGTGATCTCCACCATTTTCTGATGCCACAAAAATATATATTTAAATAATTAAAGTAATATTTAATATTATTAAATTGAATTATTTAGCCACTGCTTGTACTAACAATAGCTAGTCAACAAGGAAAATCTTTAGTCGGGGCCGAGGACGCCGTGCTAGGACACCGACATGATGAAAGCTTCATGTCCTGATTCTAATTGGTCTAAACAAGAGACAAATGAACCACTTTCAACATTACTGACAGCCCACAAATACATGAAGGGCAAATACTTGTCAAATTAATAAAACTTTTGGTACAACATTCATAGATAGACACGCAAGTTTTCTTTCTCTTGCCCAAGAAGAGGTTCTGGAAACCAACGAGTCAGCAGTTTTCCAAATAGGCCTGCTGCGTGTGCACAGCGGCCAGCTTACCCTATGACACACAGGAAACTCAAACACAGCTTTCCACCAAAGTATTTAGATCAAGTTATTTGACAGTCGGCATTTTTGAAATGCCGTAGCGTGCAGGGCTAGAATGAACCCGTCTCCCTTTTCAAGTATATACATTTCCATAATTTATATTTGTTCATAATTTATTGTCAATTTTTTATTTTAAATGATTGATTCTTGACTTTACAGCATTTGCTTGACCTTTATATTTTATACTTACTATATAAATTGGTTTGCACCAGTATATTCAAGGCAAATTCATTCGATCTAAAAATCTACCTGGCAATATAAACCTGATTCTGACGTCATCTCCCCTCAACTTCGGATGTCTCTTTTTATACTCAACATCTTTGTGATATTACCATCAATGAATTCACCATTATGAACCGTGATTGAGTCATACCTGAAAACTCTTAGTCAGAGATTGCATGTAACAAGGAAACCACGGTTATCACCACATGTACAGAAAAAGGGACGTAAACTTGCAGCATATCACAGCTGAGGATGACTATTTTCTGGTCAACTTTTTTTTTGTTGGTAAAGCAAAGATGTGTACGACGTGTTACAAACAATACGGCCTGGCCGACGCTCTTTCAACCTTTTCCTGAGTGATAACAGATAAACACAACATACAGAAAGACTTTTTTGAAAAGACTCTGTTTTTACTGTTTTTACTGTTTTTCCTCCCGTTTCTCACACTCAACATAACTGAATTTTAAACCACTTTGTTTCGTCACTTACTTAAAAAACTAAATTAAAACCAAGTGGAGACAACGGGCCCCCAATGCCTGAGCCTGAATCACTGACAGGAGAGAAAGACTGGAGAGAAGAGGAGTGAAAAGTAAAATGAGTAGTAAAAATCAATGGTAACTCCTTGCCTCTTCCTTTCTACGGGGTTTCTTTCACCAGGGGTTGTTAGCGCACGGGTTTCTCAAGAACTGCCATTCAAGGCCATTGATTCAGTGCGCCCTATCTACCAAATAATTGCAGCCTTATTAGTCTCATACAGTCAAATTACACCACAAGTCTTGGCACGTGCAGAGGCTAGATTCAAAAGTGTGAATCCCACCTGGGAAGCTTTGGCAGTGTGTCAGTTATTGACACGCTAGCTAGGTTGCAGCCTGCAGGCAGCATGATCCATAGAGTGGGCACAAAGAGGGGAGCCAGAGCTCTGAGATGGGCCATTTTGTTTGCTTCTGGAAATCCAGTAGTTAAATCAAACATCAGGGAAAATAACTTCAATGGACATCAAACAATAGAAAAAAATAACTCATCACATAATTTTACTTTCTCTGCTATTTTTCCATTTGGCCAGACGGCATCTTCAGGAGGACCAGTTTATGCCTTGGTCACACTGCATGACTTTCAAAGTCGTCAGATCGCTACACTCTTCTGACTTCACTACTTTCTTTCGGTGAAGTTGTGGTTTGCCCACTGTAGTGTCTAGTACTTATGCATTTGACTGTAACAGTTGTCTAGTGCCTGTGCATTCCACTCACAACAGTTCAAAGTAGCAGCTGTATCAGCAAGACAGAGCTGAATTCTTTGATTCAATAAACTTTTTTGTGATCAAGAACAGTGTCAAGCAGATTTCTTCTCAACACATCACCGCAGCATTATTGTTGGACACCACAGAAACTGGCACCCCAGATGGGACCGTGTTGTGCCTAAAGTCATCGTTCCATCACAGGCTCCGTCGACCTGACTCCCGCTCCAGAAGCTAGCATATATGGTGAGTTTTCTCATAAATTGTGGGCGCTGGTCAGTTCGAGTGTCTGTATGTGCGTTAAAGGGTACACCGGTTCGATCACGTGTGAGTGTTTGCGGATGGATGTGTGAGAAGACTCTGTTCTAAATTTTGAGTGCGTTGTAGATGACGCTATAAGGGTGTGTGTGAATATAATGAAGATAGATAGATAGAAATAAAAGGAAGAAAAAGGAACAGCCTAGAGTAACGGACAGTGAGCTGAAATAGCTTTGCAAACATTAAGAATATGGGCCCCCAGATTCTTATAACCGTAAGTCATATGGGATGGAGGCTACTGTCGCGTGAGACTATATAAGCTATGTGTAATGAACAGTGAGGCAGAGTGGTCATCGGGCTGGGTCACTCTCCAAGCTGCTGCAGAGCTTGTTATTGATGCTGAATTCTTTGATTCAATAAACTTTTTGTGACCAAGAACAGTGTCAAGCGGATTTCTTCTCAACACATCGCAGCATTATTGTTGGACACCACACCACTAAATATATTTTTTATATTTAAAATATATTTTTGCAATGGCAACATACAGCTGCCTGCTTGTGTTGTTGTTCAGTGAGAACGACAAGTTTACAAATCCTTAAAAACTTTAAAATTCTGATATATTATTGTGCCCCCAACATACAAATGAGATGAGAAGATGCATGATCAGACCAGGTTAAGGGAGCTACTGCGGATGACTGCAGAGCCCTTGTCTGCTCTCCTTGGCTGTAGCTCGCCGACATGCTCAGATATTTAACCTGCTTGATATCTTTGGGGCGCCTTGCGAGGCATCGGCCAGGTCTCAGATCGGGTCTTTGAGGCAGTTCAAACAGCGATCGAGCACAGATTTACCTTTGATCTCCGCGGGCTTTTTTTTGTCTGCAAACTCCAAAAACTGCTGGCGAGTGGAGTTTGCATCACCTAAACCTGTATTAACCTGTAAAACCAGAGCTTGCTATAAACTTTCTGGGGTGAAACTCCTCACCACGGCGTTGAATCAGCCTCTCACTGCAGCAATAAACTATTGGAGTGTGTGTCAATGCAGAAATGGGATTCCGCTCACTCACAGACAACATTTTTGAGCATCACTATAATGTGCACCTTCAGTGCACATAGCTTTGTAGTAAAACTAATAACATTTCAAAGTTTCCTTTCGTTGTTGTTGACCCTTCAACATCTCTTTTAAGGCATTATGGTAACATGCAGCTAAGGGCACATGGCTGGCATAAAGAGGAGGTACAAGAGGAGGCAGCACGTGGAGGTGACTGTATAGTACAGAGGGGTGTGTACGCACATGTGTCTACAAGCGCAACACACAGACTTGAGAGTGAGTCAGATTTTCTTCTTGTGTAGGATGTGGTAGCTTTTGCATGCTGCTGATAAGTATGTCAATACATCTTACATGCCATCAACAAACACCCAGATTGTGTTGTCACTCAGTCGGTTAGGGGTTTTGTTGCACGCAGGCAGACTTTGTGTAAAATTGAAAAAAAAAAGGAGCAAGAAGAAATAAGAGGGATGAAAATAGCACACAATAAAAAAAGCAAGGAAAAAGAGGCAAAGAGGGGAGAAAGGGAAGGAGAAAGAGAGACAAACTGAAAGTATGATTTGTGCAGGAGCAAGAAGGAGGGAGTGGAGGTGGAATAATTATAAAGGAGGGCAATCAATAAGGTTCCCACAGCGATACGCTGATGCCTCAACCAGCTAATGGATTTCAGACGGCTCTCTTTTGCCTTCTCTCCTCCTCCCTCCTAAACGTCACCCCCTCCGCTGCAAATGGGGAGCGACGGAGGCAAGGATACTGCGGTGAAAGAGTAGGGTGAGATTAAAGGCGAGGCAAGAAGAAGGTAGATGGCATGTTGTGGAAAGAGGGAGAATGCAATCCACGCAGAGAGGAAGGGCGAGGATTTAGAGGTGGATGCACAGAGAATAAAAGGAAGGTGAATTGGGGGGAGACAGAAGCTGCGACTGGCACAGAAGACACGAGTGGACGCATTTACTCGCCAATAAATTAAAAAAATTTGAACGACCATCATAAAAATAAATAAACAAAAACCACAAAGCTACATAATGGATGTATTTTGTGTAGGGCTGAAACGATTCATCGATTAATTCGATTACTAAAATGCATCGCTGCAAAATCTTTGCATCGACGCTTCGTTTAATCCATATAACTACATAGCACACTGTTTCGCACTGACATTTATTACTGTCGCACATCGCGCTTGAGCTGCGTGAACATGACGTGATTATGATGGGGCTGTTTGCAACATGGAGGAAGAGAAAGAAAATAGTGAGGGATGAAGAAGAAAGTGTCCAAAGCATGGGATTATTTCGAGCTAAAAGAAAACAACTCTGTAATGTTACAGTCCCTCCACCGTAAAACAAAACCTATGTCGCCTACCGCAACAGCACGACGGCACCTGAGTGTTTGTTGTTCTCCTGGTTGGGCTGTAAATTTGGGTTGTAACGTCACAGTCATGAGTTAACTGGGTGACGGGGAGCTGCACCTTAGTATAACTTGTGTAGTACTCAGGTTATGTTTGTTTTGGTAAAGCAGTTGCCTGGTTGTTGGTCTGATGTTTGCAGCATGACACACTATCGATTACTCTGTGGACAGTAAGGGTTTTACTGAGAACAAGTGATGTGTACGATGTGAGACGAAGGCGGTCAGAAGTGTTCAGGAGTCGGGTTTGCAAGTTCTGTGAAAAACCACGGCTTTGTATCACCTCCGCAAGCTCACTTTAACACACTCCCTTGAGAAACAAACACCAACAAGAGAAGAAGACCAAACACAGGAAACCGCAAAAAGGTAGAGTTGCAAAAGGCAAAATGAAAGGACTGGTGCATCTGCAGTCGTCTCCGGTAAGCTCGACTCTCTGAGATGCATGATGGCCAAGTTAAACAACAGAATTTTGATTTTGGCTTCATATACTGTAAAAGTAGGGTTTGACTTATTTCACGTCATGAGTTGCACAAAAGCTCAGGCTTTCATTTAATATCAAAATGACTCCTGAAGCCTGAAGATCAAACGAGTCCTAAAAAAATTATATATTCTTGATTGCAAGCCCAGGGTTCACATTTCTTTTTGTTTTCTTATTTAAAATCAACCATTTTAAGGTTTACTTTGTATTGTTTTCCAACATTTTATTTATTCTTACAGCCTATTTTTGTTTCCATCTCTGCAAAAGTGCAACACAAGTAGTCATTAACGTAATTAAGATCTGTCTCATCTTTTTTTTCTTTGCAAATGATGCCATGTGCTGGAGCACCAAACGCAGGCAGCTGTGTGACGCATATATAGACACCTAAATGAGGCCAGAGGTCAGAGAAAGAAAAGGGAAACTCTGCTAGAAAACGGTTATGAAATAATATTTAACTGCAAATATTTTGATGATATTGCAAATGACTGAATATTATTTGTGATAATTATTCTCATTTTCATTAAAAAGCATATTTAAATGTTGTTTTGTTTTTGTAAGAAAGATGTTTTCTTCAGTCTGTAGAATAAGATGTGTTCTGCTTTAACAAATATTGCACCTCATGCGAGGAAAACTGCAGGAGGCCATATTGTGATTTTGATTCATTGTTCAGCCACAGTTAAAAGACGACATCTGTCTGATTTGCTTTCCATTTGTTATCACTAATCTCCTCCCTCCCCTCCTTCTCCCCATCTCCTGCTTACTGTCAATGATTCCTCTGGATATATTGAGAGTGAGAAACACTGCGGTCAGACGTCACGCAACTAGACAAGACTCGCTACAATGAGACACGGACGGGAAGAGGACCGTCAACTGTCTAACGCCCGACTCGCTCTCACAATCCAAGTAACTTTACTTGAGTGTGTCAAGGAAATACCTAAAATAAAAAAGCATAATACGAAAAAAAAAAATCAAAACCACTTTATTCAATATACAACTGCACATTTTCCAATGTATTTCAGAGGTATGTACAGTGAAACTGGTGGACTGGATGCATTTTTACCACTAAACTAATAATAAAAAAAAGAACATGGGGAAGCAATCATTTCAACTGTGAACTATGTCAATTTAGCAGGTTAAGGGCCTACAACACTACCGAGTGTGTATGCAGTTTTGTTAAAGCACAGCTTGCACGCAGATTGTCATGTACTTTATCTTCCTCCCTCATCTTTCAATTCAGACGCATCAAAATTAACATCTGGCAGCAAAGATCCTTCATCTTTGTTGCCAAAGCCCAAACCTATAGGCCTGAACACCATTAATAGTTCATATCAATTTAAATTCATATATAAATACATAATACTTAACATTACTGCATCCAAACATTATAATAGGGTTTTAGCTGTTAAAGTGCAGAGAGAAATGGTATCAAAACACACAACCACCTCCTTCTGCATTAACCCTGCCCCCTGCTGAGTCCCTCTGCTTTTGAAGAACTGTGAACCAGCAAACTAATTTCCCATACGTTTCTTCTCCTTCCAGGTCTGTTTGTGAACCCTGTAACGTGCCCCTTTTACTTTGGCAGTATCCTATTAGGAACCTGATAGGCCCATTAAACCGCCAAACCAACTCGCTGGTAGCTTGCCCTGGCATGGTTACTAATGGGCGAGGTGTGCCAAGGCCTGGACTGGTATGAGACAAACAGTCGCTCCATTTACAGTAGATGGGAGCAGTGGAAGAGGATGTCCTGACCGGGCTTCCACTGTGAGGTGAGAGTGATGTCACTGTCGGCTTACAGAGACATGATAGTGCCCGTTGTGTTGTGCCTGTGTCTATCAATACAAAACCGCTAGGCTAGCACTTTGGTCTTAAGCTGTTGTAATGCAAAAGTTTGGGAAATGCAGAAGCAGGATAAGTGTTACACTTGTAAAAGCAATCCCCATAATGCACACCGCCAACTGAGCCAAAATAAGGAAAGCTCGGGCAGCTGCAAAACAAAAAACAAAACAAAAGACAGGAATAGGGATTGTTAATTTTTACCCTTTTACCCTTATTGAGACTGCTTAACAATCCGATTCTTTATCGATACTTTACTATTATTTGATGACAGTTATTTGGTAAGACCAGACCCAGAAGGGCATGAGGTAGGCCGGCACACTATGAGGAAAATATTCAATGTGCGATAACATTGTTTTACATTGAGATGACGTATGACTTGTGATAAATCAATATTGAAGTGTACATATTATCTGCCTGTTTTTTTAAAATAATTTTAGGAGTAAAATTTAATATTTTAAATACATCTTAATGTTGTTTCTAGAGCAGCAATATTAAAGTTTATAACAGCCAAGTCACAATATAAACTCAAAATCTGACACCGCAATACTGAGTGATGTTTAGAAAAAATAAAACACTCCTCCTCCTCCTGTCTGCTGTTATCCACTGCCTGCAGGTAACGTTAGGTGGTCGAAGGAGGAGCGGCTGGTGTGTCTCAGCCAGCAGCTGTTTACAACAATGTGCCAACTTGTTTTTAACATTTGGATAATGCAAAGCTAACGTTAGCTGTGCTTGTATAAAACAAACAGGGTGACAGACTGAAGACAGAGATGATTAAATTAACCCTTTCTACATTTTTACATTTTTTTTTGGACTGATAAAGTATTGTCTTTTTACTAGCCAAGGTTTTATTGCACGCACTTGCAGTAACGAGCGTAGCTGTCGGCAACTGGAGTAGTTTAGAGTCAACTTAACTTCACCGTCTCCACTAGGGCTAAACGATTAATTGCATTTGCGATTTAATCGCGATGTAATAAAACAAGATTTCCTAATCGCAAAGGCTGCGATTACACTCTGGTCACATGACACCCAAGAGTAAAGCAGTGAGTCTGCAGACGAAGTTGATGCTTCTCTGCACCTTACGATGTAACTTGCCTTCTTGTTGTACAACGGCCTTAAGCTTGACAGAAGCTGACACTACATAAACTTTAGTGTCACATAGGGAATCAAAGTAGCTGCCCCACCTGCGGGTAACTTGGTGGTGGTGGGTGAACATCTGCAGCTTTGACGGACAGGAAAAACGCACAACAGAAAGAAACGTGTAGTAAGGTAAACGTATTGTGGCGCTCGGCGCCCGCGTCACACACACAGCCACCAGTCAGCTCAGGAAATATGTGTGAAACAGCGTTTCAAGGTTTCAAACCAAACTCAAAAGTCCGAAAGAGGCCCAGTCTGTCGAGTTATAGCCTGGTCACTTACAGCCAGTGCGCTGCTCACCGCCAAACCATTAAACCGCCAAACCAACTCGCTGTTGTCAGAGAATCAAACACGAGAGGCGTCACTTGGTTTTATTTTCGTTGACCAACTTTTGAATTGAACCTCAAACTAAGTGTTTTTTGTCTGTTTACTTGGATATAGAAAGATGGACTCATGGGAGATTTGAACTGAGATAAGGACTCATTAATTGGTGGTTGAACTGTGGGTTTTGTATTGAGCGCTTACTGTATAACACTGTGGTGAGTTAGTTTTTCTTGTGGTCTGTAGGTAGGCCGACCTGATGATATTATAACGTGTTATTTAATGCCATGACTTTACTCAAATTATCTTTTTCATATTATTAGAATTTGATATATCTTCTCCACCATTGCTCATAATAATTCTACCTAATTCATCATAACACAAGAAAGAAAAGTTCTAACTGCCTAATATTGTGTTGGTCATACTTTACAACAATTTGCTGCTGGTCCATTTTGAATAATACTGAAGGTAAAGAGCTTAAAAATTAATCGCATATTAAATCGCAATTGCAATATTCGTAAAAAAAAAAAAAAAAAAAACGCAATTAGATTATTTTCCAAAATCGTTCAGCCCTAGTCTCCACCGTGGGTGTGGGGGCCGACTTGTTTGTGTTTTCTTTCCCCTGCATGATGTCTGTGAAGGTTCTCCGTCAACCAGGTCATATTTATCCAAGGAAGGTTAAAATCAAGGGCAACAGGAACTGGTTGAAGACACTGAAAGATGTTCCTTCTCTCACACGTGAGACTTCTTCAGTTCTGGATGAGAGACGAAGCGTCTATGAGTCCTTCCTTGGATACAACTACCACTACAACTTAATACAGTTTACTACAGCTATATGACACAGGACGATTTCAACATGTAATAGGTGTGTTAATTAATTTTCCCTACTTAGATCAAAAAACACATTTTCTATCTGCTTTGGAGAAAGCACATACACAGATTGTCCACAAATATGCAGAGACTGACATCAGACTGACACTTTAATTTCTCAGAGGCTAAACACAAGAGCAGCTGGAGGGTGACAGACCATATCTTTGTGGTAGCTTATTAAAACCCAACACCTCTAACCAACAGCATATACGACTTGAAAACACAGAGCGAAACTCCACACCAAACCTCCCCTCAGGCTTCTTTCATAGAACATACACGCAACCACAAACACTCATTCTGAGCCTCTCTTAGGGGGAAAAAATGTATTTGTCAAATCTGGACCAGAGCGTGGCTGACAGGAAGACACGGGGTATCCAGTCATCTAGAAATCAGGAGGGAGTTCTTGCAGTGAAATGAGGGGAAGACGCTTTGTATCGTCCGTTTATCGGGATTAATAAACACTCTCCTTTTCTAAGCCATATATCTGCTTTTTCGATCTGAAGATGTAGGCCAGTGGTTACACTTATTAATAGTGACAAGCCATGAGTCAACCACAATTAATGTGCAGATCAAGATTTTACTTGTCAAGAAATTTAATGTTAAATGTGCATGGCAGTTTAGAGTTCCACCTGAACAATAGCTTTTTCCCCATGTCGTACTGCTCTTTTTGATTACCTGCACCATGACGACCCTGTTTTAGAGTGAAATGTCACAGCCTGTCAGCGCCACTAGAAATGCCAAAACATAAAGACCAAAAGAAATATTTAGAAATGTGTGTCAGTGTTTAAAAAGACAACAAAGTCTGTTTTAGTTTGTAACACTGTAACACATAATAAAAAACACACAGCCACTTTAAATACAACCTTAAAATGTGCAACTGTCTGTGCAAAAGATCCATTAATCGAACAACTAATTTACCGACTATACTAAAGATCTTTTTTTTTATTACTCAATTAATGTAACAACTAAGTCTGCAGTCTGTAAGCTCAGTTTAAGCCATTTTCACACTCTGCACATGACGGTCATTATTACACATTTTAATTACCATGATAACCGGGTTCGGTTACCGCGCTATAATAAACTCACAGCAAACACTGTCCAGCATCAACCAAAGTTTGCGACAGCCTCCAAGAAGCAGGCACAGACGCGCAGTGTGCGACGTGGGTCTGTTTGGGTCAATGACAACACGGCGTAAGTCAGCGCTGCGAAGAAATTTTCAGCCACTCTGAAGTGTGGTTGTATTTTCATTTTTTTAAGAGCACAGAGGAAAACTTGGCTGAAGAAAACGGCCTTATAGTGAACGCAGGGTGAGTTAACGTTTAACTTTGGGTTGTCTGTCTGACTTGCTAACAACTTGTAAACTGAAGCTGTCAGTGTGAGCTGCTCTTGAGAAAACGTTCTGTTGCTGCACATTGTGTGCCTGTAGACTATTCGTCCACTGCACATGATACACAAATTATTTAACGTGAAATTAGTTTTAAAAGTGTCAGAACAGGAGAAACGCTGCAGATTGCTCTGTATTTATGTCAGTTGTTGGGCTCATTGCGGTTGCTATCACTGACTTCTAAAGACTTATTTGTCTTCATGTAATTGTTTTGGTCACAATAATCATGATATTAAATTTTCATACCTTTGTAGTTGTGATGGGCTATATTCCCAAAATACTCCCACACTCCAGATGATCATATGTGATATGTTTAGTTGCAGCGCCGGGCGTGGCACTTCATTGCGACGCACTGACATTGTTGCATGTTATGCAAATTGAAGTATTTCTGATATCAACGAGTCGCCTCAGCCCTAAAAGAAGGTGTACAATTGTGATTAAATTTGTATCTCGACACATTGCTTCTAGCTGTAGCCTTCTGAGTTTGGCACATCTTCTTTTCCACAAGCTACTGCATCCAAACACTGAAGGCCCCCGTTCAAAAATATTAAGCTGATAAGCTTAAATTACTCAGTGCCAGTTCGGCCACAGGAGAAGAAACAGCTGACGCTGAAAGGAGCTCGTGGAGTTGTAGCTTTTATTGGTAAATCATCTTCCAGTTCAATACACAACGCAGGTACATCTTCAGTGCACAGACACACTGAATAAACAGTAGTAGAATAAAATGAACCTCTGGGCTGAGCATGCTGGGAAACTTGCGGGGTTCTATCATCGCTCTTTGGCAGGTAGTGTGACATATGAGGTATTGGTGGCAGAGCGGGATGGCAGCTGCTATGAATAGAACGTCGACCACCCACCTTCACATGCTAACACACAAACACACGTCGACACATGCACATGCGACGGGGGGTTGATTGAGAGAGTGTGAACCCAGCCCGCCGTTCAGACAGGGATGTGTTTGACAGCTGTGACTGACAGTCCAAACGCTGCTGAGGGAAAGAACACACACACACACACACACACACACACACACTTACACCCGGAGGCTCAGAAGAGACCAAAATACACACACCCTGACATGTCCTCAGCACTTGTGTGAAAGTGCACAAGCACACATACAGTTTTTTGCTCTGTTGCTCAGGCTTGTCTCTGATACACCTCTCTAGTAAATCAAACGGGAGCAAAGTTTTCTGTGCGTCACAAACTTTTCCACACTGTGCGTACAGCGGGGATGCAATGATACGGGCAGATTAATGTGATCAGGCAATATCAGCTTTGAGAAGCTTGTATCCTCGTGGGCAGGTAAGATGTGTTACCAATACTCTGATGATTGATGTGGCCAAACACTCAAGTTAAGGAAATGCTCAAAATAGGCATCCCTGGCAGGAACTGAGCTACAGTTCAGCAGAAGATTCAACTTGTTGATTTCATAGAATTATTGCAACACTCGATGAAGGGGATGTGCATTGACGAGCCAATGGTGGTGTGTGTATATATGTGTGTGTGTGTGTTTCTTTCCGTCTATGGAGGTGTATGTCACCTGTAACTACAAATCTGATAACGCCATCCTGACAGAGAATTCCCCTCCTCTTTATGGTAACTGGGAGGCTTTATACAGGAAACAATGTCTCCCCTCAAAGGAACTGAGACCCAGCATCACCCCTGACAACTTAGAAAACAACATGTTGCCATTCTTGGAGGCAAAGTTGACAAAAAGGCACAGAAGCTGCATCATCAGCTGGTGCATATCTGGATATCCTGCTGCATGTCCTCACCTCTCAACTTCACCAGCTACATGAAATGTAAAGGATGAGAGAAAATTATCGTTCTCAAAAAGGTGAGATTGACCAAAACCTAATTAATCCGCACCACAGATTTAAATGAGGGCATTTACTGCTTATCTAAGATGACGAGCAGTGACAGGGCTTTGTGTTGTTCAAGACGACGTGGCTTCTAACGAACACCCTGGGTGTTAGTAATACTGCAAACCCGTTTGGAAATGCTGTTGTGCATCAGCAGAAACGGTATACGCTCTCTCCAGGTTATAAAACATGTGAGAGACAAAAGGCAAATGCTGGTCATAGCTGGACAACAATGTGTGCATCACACTGACCCTGTAGAATAATGCCAAAACATTTAGGAGCTCGCTGGAATCAAAAGTAAATTCAGATTTCCCCTCCAAAAGTTAGATCATTTTCACACAAAAAAACCCTGCAGCATTATTGAAACTTGAACTCTGATGCTGTGAAAATGATAACAGTAGACACATTTGGCGGAGCGCTTTCATGTTTTGTCAACACTTCAGATGGGCAAACACACACATATCTATGTTTTGCATAGATAACACAACCCACAGACAAAATTATTCATGTGCTCAAGGTCAAGGGGTTAGGCTGCGACCTCTGCGGTCAAACAGCAGGCAGCGTGTTCATGCAAACGCCGTGGATGTGGCCTGAAGCAGATTCTACTACCATACCAAGACACCTGATGGTAGTCCGTTTCCACTTTCTCTGACTCAGAGAAAATAAGAACTGGGTACATTTTGAGCTCAACCGTAGGACAACGTGGTACCACAAAAATGACCTACTGAACCATTTCCTTCCTTTTAAGTAATTCAAACATGTGAGAGGTGCTAAGCAGATGCACACGGCTCCATCTGCCCACTCTGTCAATAGGAAGCGCGTGATATCATATTTAAATACCACAACAATTATTTTGATGTTTAACACATGTTCTGTTAAATAGAAAGGCGGTTCTGATCACATGAAAGTCAGATAAATATTATACAGATTATTTTTAACATATCTTCATCAGATAGGCAACTCAAAGCAGATGTTTTTTAATTATTTTATAACTCTAAGATAAAATCTGGTGCGTACGCTTCAATCTGCAGCTAATTAAACCGTTACTCACACATCTGTCACACTTGCGCACCAGGGTGGGTCAACTGCACTCTGACATAGGCCCACTGAGAGAGAGAGAAACAGAGAGAGAGAGAGACAGAGAGAGAGAGAGAGAGAGAGAGACAGAGAGAGAGAGAGAGAGAGAGAGAGAGAGACAGAGAGAGAGAGAGACAGAGAGAGAGACAGAGACAGAGAGAGAGAGAGAGAGAGACAGAGAGAGAGAGAGACAGAGAGATTCAGCACCGAGCGCACAAAGAGCAGTGTGAGGGTAAAGAGGAGGGATGGGAAGAGGGATTAGGCCTATAAAAAGGTGTCTGGTTTTCCTGCCTGAGGGCGGATAGCAGATATCACAACTCCTCGAGTGGCTGTGCACCTCATTATCAACACCATGCTCCCTCGCAGCTTCCACTGGCCGTCTCAGTGACACCAAATATACAATCCCTCCTCTAAACCATAGCTGAAAACAAGGTGCTTATACACACAGTTACAAGCGGAATTGTCTTTTCAGGGGCAAATTCATTTGATTCAGTTTTAAACATGTGTTGAGCAATTTGTCTACAACACACAAATAATTCAGTTAAACCAAAAGGTTCCCGATTAAATTTAAAATAAACATAAATCGATAACGTCTAGGGGACCAAGAAGGAGAATAGAAACAGGTTTGTGTTTGTTTTTTTTTGTATTTATGATGTTACCTAATGACTGACTGCAGCAAGTCTTCCCTCGCAAAAAGTGATATAAAAGTGACCTGGGATGCTGACAGGCCTGCACACTCTGCCTAACTCATCTGCATATATATTTTGATCACTACGCAGGCAAAACGTGTTAATACCTGGTGCTGATATGCATCGGCTGAAGTGATGAGGTGAAATTGACTCTCAGAACTTCTGAAACTTGAAGTAGGTGTTACACTTACTCCAAAAATGAAACGTGAGTCTGCACCTGCATGGATTAATTTTATGAACAAAGACTTGTAGCAGTCTAACAAAGCGTTCATTTAGTCAGGTGAAGGAGGCATTCGTGCTGATGAGTGAGAGAAGGAGACATCTATTGCACAGCTTATATAAACTGACTGATAAATTGTCAACAAGCTTATTGATATTCACCAGACACAACAATAAGGGTATAACTGTTCTGAAACTGAGACCGAATCCGAGATATAAATGTCCATAGTCTCGAACCACTAGGGATGGGGATCGTTAATTTTTATTGATATTGATACCCTTATTGAGACTGCTTAACAATCCAATTCTTTATCGATACCACTAGCAATTCTTTACTATTATTTAGGGGTTGTTATTTGGGAAGACCAGACCCAACGGACATAAGGTAGGCCTGCACGGTATGAGGAAAATATTCAATGTGCGATAACGTTATATATTGAAATCACATATGACTAGTTGTGATAAACATATATTGAAGTGTACATATAAACTGCCTGGTTATTTTTAATTTAATATTTTAAATACAGCTAAATGTTGTTTCTAGAGCAGCAACATTAATTTTTACAACGTAAAGTAACTCAGTAACTTTATCTGACATCACAAGTAGTGAGTGACGTTTAGAAAGAATAACATCAGTCTGTATCAGTGCGTCCTCCTCTCTCGTTGGCCGCAGGTAACCAGGTTACCAGGCAGAAAGAGGAGCGGCTGGTTTGTCTCAGCCAGCAGCTGAGTTTTTAAGAGTACAGACCAGTCTGGGCTGCAGACAGACAGCTTTCTATTAAGCTTGTTTTTAACATTTTGCTAATGCCAAGCTAGCGTTAGCTGTGCATGTATAAAACATACAGGATGAGATACTGAGGACAGAGATGATTCTACATGTTTAACGGTACCTTACAGACAGGTGTATTGATAAAGTATTGTCTTTTTACTTGCGAAGGTTTGCACATACTTACAGTAAGGAGCGTAGCTCTCATCAACTATCGTTACAATAGTTTGGAGCTAAGTTAACCCTCACCGTATTCCACCGCGACGGTGCAGCCTCTCGCTCTGCTGCCGCTGTGTGTGTGCAGGAGCCGGTGTGACACCAAAATCTGTGACCTATCGGATTCTGTGACCCAAATGGGAAGTTAAGCGCCTGAGGCTTTGCTGACGATATGAAGCAGCTGCGGGTTGGTTGGGTTTAGGTACCAAAAGTGCCTGGTTGGGTTTAGGTACTAAAAGTACTTGGTTATGGTTAGGAAAACATCGTCGTTTGGGTTTTGGTCACAGAATCTGATAGGTCACAGATTTTGGTGTTACACCAGCAGAGAGCAGACAGAGACTGCAGCCTGATGATTTTCTTATCCATTGCGTTTCAAATTAAATCAGATTTGACGCTTGAGACATAATGTTACATCGTAGGACCCGCAAGTCTCGATAGCAGTATCGATAAGTTTGAACCTTATTGATTTTCGGGTTTTGAGAAATTTTTCGACCCTTTGGACCCTTTTGAAACCGGATCTCGATCCCCATCCCTACGAATCACAGAGCCATCTTCCGTGTCACGGTCTCCACCCTGTGTTAGAAAATCAAAATAGTCTATATCTACTACTCACACAGGAGAAAATCCAGAGTGCAAGTTTTACCCGTAAGGTGCAGCTGCGGAAAGCTAGTCGACTTAGCCTGGTTAGCCAGGTGAGTCAGACTCATGTAGTGTCGGTTTCCTGGTCCTTATCAGCAAAAATGGACGATCAGTGCCAAACTGTGTGCCCTCATTGTTCAACTGCAGTCAGGTATGTCTGTGGAAACACGTCCTTTACGACAGTATCATCTAAATGCGTTGCAGCTTTGGACTGTGCCAAAGTACTATTAACTAGGCCTAACTAGTGCAGGTCCATATAATATTACCACCATAAAAAACTTCACATCATTCGATACCGATAATTAACACGATAAATGTCATACGAATACAAATAATTATTTATTTCAAGTTTAAAGGCTTTTTTCGCCTAAGTAAAAGTTGAAGAAACCAGATGGTTAATTGTGGTTTTAAACTTTTCTTTATGGTGAGAACAAACACTTGATGACAAACAGTGGATCACTTAACAAATCTGAAGTAGAAAATTCAAAATAATCATGATAAAATCTTTTTTCAACAACTGGGCGCATGACTAAAATTATGTAAAATCTTATAATATTATTTATTCCAGCGTTCTTTGCATTCATCACACTGTGTACATGTACGCTTGTATGTGCACCTGCATATCACATCCCCTTCCGACATGAACAGTAATAGTAATAATAATTTTCTCCCGCATCCCGGCTACATCATTTACTCGCCTCCTCAACATGCTGCGCCGTATGTTGAGGAAGCGAATAATCGCAGGTGGAAAAGTCCAGAAGACAACTGTTTTTTCGGCGACTTTATACAACATAGCTTACTACTGATGGAAAAAGTCACCGGAGCCCCCCCTCCAGCCTGATTAGCAGAAAATACCGATATATATTTTGTACCAGTATTCAGTACCAGGATATGACTTTTTCGTCCACATCGCCCAGCAACGGTACTCAGTCCCAGAGGATGCAGAATTCAAGCACATGGTCAAAGCCCTTTCACGTATTTGAGTGCATTAACTGAATCACGGCCAGTAAGCCACGGTTTATATTTTTCAGAACAAACAAAAAAAATGACCATGACCCCAACACCAAAGGATTCTGTAAAATTTTGTGAACCATTACACCTCTCCACAACAGGTAAAGCAGAATTGTGGGCTTGAGTTGACACAAAAACCTGTTATTGGGCTTATAAAAAAACTTTTGAGTACCAACTCGTGGCTGCAAGCTTTACTCAGCACAAAAAAGTCAGCACTATTTGCAAGACAAGAACAGGCTGAGACTGAGACACTGTGCTCCTTGTTCCAGTTACCTGTGTATGACGTGTTCAAAACTTTCAAGACGGGACAGAGAAAAATGGGTGGAAATAACATGCCTCGCCAAGCAAGTCAGTGTGTTTGTGTGCACTTTTGACTAAGTAAGAGAAATTTGGAAATTTGAGCCTGCTGGCTACATTTGCTCTGGCAGCATATTGGAAAAAATACACGCATACTGATTTCGCAGCCCCAAACACACAGTTATAACACACATACCAAACATAAACATCAGCCTTTTCCTTCAGCACATACACTCACTTCCTCAGCAGTGCCATGCTGCGTGTGGCCTGCAGCGAGGGTATTACGCACACATCTTTCAGGCACATATTTAATCATTGAGAAAAAAAAACTGTCGCAGTGGAGACGGCCAAATGTGGGTACTAAACTCGTATCCTAAGTCAACCCAGGACAAGTGTTTCAAAGACGGTGCGGAGGCAAGAGGGGACAATGAGAAAGATGTAAATAGGGGAAGAGGAGTGGACAGAGAGTCTCCAAGACAACAGGGAGACGTGGCTGGAGTTGGAGGCTCGCTCTGCGCTTGGCACCGCTGCCTGGCATGTGCCAGCGTGCACGCCAACAATCGCAGCGGCCAAGCAGGAGCGGTGAGGACAGAGTCACTACAAACACACTCACAATCTTTTCCTGTTAGCACACTTTCTAAAGAGAGCCCATAAATACCACAAGAGGATGCAAAGAAACAGAGGGAGATCAGTTAAATTTGTTGCTGAATTTACTCATTGGGACTTGAGAGGGACTATTAGTTATACAGTACGAAAGAAATGATCTGGATATGACGGTAAAGGCTATATTTCTGGCCATTACTGCCCACATGAAAGGGAACAAAGGCACACTGCATGATTGTGGATAAATGAATAATAGTTAATCATGTTTGCCTTGAATTTTAGGGGGAATCCATTCTCTTTGTCATGGACAGTAATATTTACATGCTTTCTGGGGGTTTCCTGCTCATGTTAGACACAGACAGTTCACCTCAGTGACCTGCTTTAATGGGTATCGGTATGTATTTTTAACCTAATCTATGGAAAAACTGGAATTTAGATCCATCTTTGCCACGGCCGTACGTGACATTGCTTAGTCCCTCTTCCTCCCGTGAAGTAAGATTCAAATGTCCTCATTTTGGAGGTGGGCGCAGCAAAACCACCAAAAACGAGTCAACTGTCTCACTTATATTAAGACTTTTATTAATTTCCCCTCACATTAATCTGCTCCGGGTTGCAAATCTAAAAGGGGTGAGGTGAGACAGAAAGACTGAAGGATGGCAAGATCCCAAACTGCAGGAAAATTATCTTTTTCTAAGAAATAAAAGTTCATTGTTTGCGTGATACAAGTAGAAACAAAGAGAACTTAGTTGAGTGAGTTTACTGACTACTGATGAGCTGTCCGACCCTCAAGGCTGGCTGGCTGCAGATGGCAGAGGTCTGGTAGCTGCCCTGAGACGCACCGCTGGAGGCTGAATCAAGGGCAGGGCTCAATGGTGTGTGTGTGTGTGTGTAGAGTTGGGTGGGTCACATCAGTCTGCACTTGCAAGTGTCTGCATACACACACACACACACACACACACACAGGGCACCAGCTCCATCTGTCTTTGACATGGGAGAGCTTAATGACAGAGGCAGAAAAGCCAAAGAAAAGGCCTCCTCTCTCTCTCTCTCCATTTTCCTTCCCTCCATCTCTCTCTCTCTCTCTCTTAACCGCACTCTCCAACATCAATGCAACATATGGAGCTCTCTGGGCAGACTTTTTTTTTTTTTTTTAAACTCGTCTTGGCCTGGCACACAATCAATAAGACATCTAGACGTACACTCACTTGCACAACAACTGTCCATATTAGCGAGTGTAATCTGGCGCAGAGGCAGGAACACACTGAGCGAGTGTATTACTTGTGCACACATACAATACGTCCTCAACACAATGTAATGAAATTTCCAGTGAGTGCTGTGGAGCCAACGTGGACTCTCACACACACACACACACAAGGACACACACTCACAGACGGACACTCCCTTAATGCTTGTTCTATCTTTAATGAAGTCTCCTTTGTGAATACTGCAGCTCTGACTCCGTTTTCCCTACAGTGCCTGCCACCTGGCTCCTTTCAGTCCTCAGATAACATGCATCCTAAAATTGAGAGTGTCTGACACGTCTGACCAGTCGCAGTGTATCCCACAAAGGGGGTCGTCACTGAGATGATTTGCCTCCATTCAAAACGACTGAATAGAGAACTTGGCATTACTGAACAAAAACAGGTTAAATCACTTCACCCGGGTATGATGGAGCTAGAGCTTGGGGGTAAAGCTGGTAAAGCTGGAGAGTTTTGGTGGAGTTGCATTTTCATTTCAATTCATGAGCGTTTTTCTGTTCAGTCAGACAGATAATAAAGGAAACACAAGAGTCACTGAGTGTGCAGCACGGCCTTATTACTCCTCACACGAGTAACCAACCTCATACTCTGTCCCAGCTTAGCATTTAATGCAAGCGAAAAATATTGATGTCACTGTGTGGAAAACAAAAGCCCTGAACAGACATCTGAATTTGAAAAAGGCCAGTATACCTGCATTATCTCTCTGTGATGAATTCAACATGATTTTTACCGTCTAATCTTGTCAGGGTGCAGTTAAGACATATCTGTACTGGACTGAAAGTGCATATAATCAAGCCAACCACAACAGTGCTTCAAAATAAAATAGAGGTACCTGATGGAAAAGACAAACCTCTGGAACCACAGAGTCCCGAACAGCCTCAATAAGGTCCAGCTGTGAACTGTAGCTCTGCTCACGCCACGCCCTGAGCTACAGTCCGCAGCTGGATCCTCTCAACAGCTCACCTGCACACATGTGATGTAAAGAGATGGAAGAACAGCAGAGAGGCGAGAGGCGAGAGAGCCTTGAACCCTGAATGAACCACCCTTTCACTCCGTCACCCTGATGAGTCACTGCTGGAACGAGAGGGAACTGGTGTGGGGTGGGGGGCTTGTGAATCGTCGAGATCGACCGCAGCAACACTGCTGTAGCCCGCTCTCCTGCGCAGAAACGTCTTCACTGGAGGGAGCAGGTAGTGGTTCTGGTAAAGGATGTGATAACCACACTGGCATCGAATTCAGGTCCTATTTAGCCTGCATGCAGACTATTCTGCTGAAATGCTGCGCTGACCACAAGCCAGAGTGTCAACTGTCATTGACACCCTTTTGTTTCTTTTTTTAAAAGCATGCATTGCTTTCCAAAGCTCACTTTTACATACACTGCTGCTCGCAAGAAAAAAAGCAAATGGGTTTGGACTTAAAGTGAAAGTTTTAATTTACAAAGGGTAATGAATAACGAGCGCAAACGATTCAGCAAATGCCTTCTTTAGTGTGCAAGTAAAATGGTGTTGCACAGATTTGATCACCGTTTCTGAAATTGTAATAAAAATCTAATAAAATTGATAATTAATTCATTATGTGGTTCCAGCTTGTCTAACATGAGGGTGTTGCTCTTGACACTGTAATGAAAACATGGTTCACTATTTGACATTTTCAGACTGGTGGGTTAACCAATAAGGAAAGTTATTAGTTACGGACAGGGTTGGGCGATGTCTACAAAATTTCCATCGGATGATGCCTACAATGCGGATGGACGATGTCATCGGGTGCGCATGCACGCGGGGCAGGGCAGCAGTCGTCAAATGTGCATGTGTTCTCACACAGATGTTGGTTTCAGTTGTTTGATAGGCTGCGTCATTAATAAGCCGACGTGCGGCTCACCTGCTGCCGTGATAACAGATCACGGGTGGAAATATACGGAAAAAGACGAGTTCTCAGTCTTTTAGGTGACTTTATAAAACACACTGCTGATGGAGAAAATGGAGCAGATGAGAGAAAGAGACAGAGACGGGGCAAGCCGGGGTCTACACCTGAGGTGTAGGTGAGGGTGAGTGTGTCAGAGTGTGGGGAGACGAGAGAAATCGGAGGTAGGTGTAAAGCATACTTAAATACAATAGTAAGAATGTCTGTGGTCATTAAAACCTGCTTTTACAGGGTGGTATAATGTGAAAATTGTAGCCGATGGATGATGGCATCGTCTATCGGCCCAACCCTAACAGACACCAGGCAAACGCTGGTAAAATATGCAAATGGCCGGTAGATTTAGACTCAGCCAAAAAAACAATGGTAATCTGTTGAGTAATTGGTACACTTTCAAAATTCACTAGCCATCTGGTCAGTGGACAAAAAAAATTAATTTTGCACCCTAGTCACGGTCCTTGTAGGACTAATATAAAAGCTGAATCTTATGTGGTTAACTCTGGTATTAAGTTAACAGTACATGCACATGAGTTAAATAAAGTTGAGGAAATGATCTTTCCTTTTATTTCACAAAGCTTAGAGCACACTGAGCCACACTGGGGCTGGGGGGTTTCAGTGTTTCTGTGCAAATGCTTGTCATCACGCGTCTCTATGTTGAAAGGTGGTCTTCTTACTAACTACGCCACCCTGTTGCCTCCTTACTGAATTTCATTCTCATTCATTCTCACCAGGCACTGATCCCACTGCACAGAACAATTTCACTATTTTTGTCTTGATTAACTAAAACAACCCTAAAGGTGTCAGCATTCCTCGTTGAAGCCAACGACAACCTGAGCCCCCAGGTGCTTCATAGCACTGAAGAAGTTTTTTTTTCACTTTCCAAAGTAGGAACTTTCCTTCCCAATGTAAACCCAGTGGTAAAGCACCACAGATTCAGTCTGCACAGCTAATGTGCCCACTAACACCAGGGTGTTTACAGCAACTATATATACAATATAAATACTAATAAAACTAATAATTAGTTTCTCGATTAATGAACTCGTTGTTTGGTTGTAAATTATAGTGCAAAGTATCTCGTCATGATTTCCAAGGTGATGTATTCAAATGTCTTGTTTTGTGTCCAAAAGTCCGAAACACAATGAATTCATCGTCGATGAGGATTAAGAAAACCAGGAAAATATTCACTTGTAAGGAAGTTTTTGGCTTAAAAAAAAAATGAGAATTTTTAAACCATTATTTATTCATTTTGCGATCTACCTACCTTAATCAATTAAGTAAGTAATCATTTCAGCTCTTTTTGTCACTATTGACTTGCAGGTTATTAAGTCTAGAAAATGTCAACAGGGCAAAACTGCAAGATCTTCACTTTAGAAGACACCGAAAAGTAGGAAATCCTCACAATTGTACAGTGACTAGCATTTTGTTAGAAATAATTACTGAAATGAGTAATAGATTTTTAAAAAAGCTGCCGATTCATTCATCGTCTATCGAACGCATTGACTAAATGGCTTCTCATTTCAAGCCTTGCAACTACGTGTCTATATCTTTCCAGCGTGCAAGCCTTGCCTGAATTGTAAAATGGGACTGTCCAAAAGTAAGCACAGTCTCTCTGGACTGATCCATCAGCTCGGGGCAAACTAACCACCGTCTTGCCCTGCCCTTGCCTCAAAAACCACCCAAAGGATTGACTGCGCTGCATCTAGAGAAAAAAACAGAATTCCTGGCAGAAACAGGAGGGAGAGAGCGAGACACGACCTTTAGCCCACATGCTGTGAGAGGATCCTCCACTAACCAAACCAAATGTAGAGACCGCCGCACGCTTGTGTGTATGTGTGTGTGTGCAGTTCATCAACGGCTCGGGCCAACTGCCTGCCTGGTTTCGGTGTTGACATGATGGGGAATACAAACATGATGTTCCTGCTACCTGTTCATCTTCAAAATATGATTTCTTTCCAAAAATACTCTTTGTCCAAAATGTGAGACAAGAGGCGGTTTCCTAAATCCTTACCACACAAACTAACTTGTCTTAAAAGTTGAATGCTTTAAAACAAAATGAAGTGGAATAGGGAGGTGAATTATAAACATCAGTTGAATGCTGGTAAACGAAGACAAAGCAGGGTTTATTTGTCTTCCAGAGCCTTCGGTTAAGTTGGAGTTGGATTGAGGTTAGAATATTTGAGGTGCAGTTCTAATAAATAGAGAAACTTTGCTGGTGACTTTTTTACGAGAAACCAACAGATATATATAAAAACAAATAAATAAACAAGTTTGTTTCCTTTCATGAGCACATGTGAAACCTCACGTACACTCTCCAGCAGTGCATCCAAAATAATGGCAACGGTAGAGAACATCAAACTGCAGCCGCAAGTGCAAGATGATCAACCACAACACGAACAACACTCTCTTCAAGAAGAAAAAAAAGGGGGGGGGCATTGTTTCCGCAACCACAATCAATAGACTGCTCCACAAAATGACACACATGTCTAATACTTCATTGTGATTCGAAGCACAGGCCAAAACCTCCTGACGTCAGCCGCCACAGGAATGCCACCAGGCGGATTCTTCAGTAAAATTCTCCGGTACCCTTTGTTAAACAACCAGACAATGCAAAGAAACATTCTGCGATAACGGTGTGCCTTTTCCTGTCTCCCAGCCCCTCTCCATCTCTTTGTTCTTTCCTTGGATACTTTCCTGACCCTTGATAACTCCTTTTTGTGCCCTTCTTGCTCTTTCTCTCCCTGCGCCTCTCTCTTGCAGAAGGGGGGATGCGGGTTGCTCGTCTCCCCTGTGGCTGCCATCACTTGCCCAGGCAAAGATAAGCAGTGGTGTCCCTGGAGGCTGGCTCGCAGAAACCCTGGCCTGAAATGTGGCATATAAAAGACATGACAGATACATGCTGAACCCAAGGTTTGGAGCATAGTGGTTCACAAATTTGCTCCAAAAAAAGAAAAAAAGAAAAAAGATTTTTTTCAGAAGAGTTTTAGTCTCAAACCTGCACTGATATCCTTAGTTCTAGCAAAGTGAATAGGAATTCAAAGGCTTGCAGGGATCAATTAACAGCAGGGCAATGAGTTTATCAGTCATGAGCCATTTACTAGAAGAGGATGGGAGTGATATACTGCTCTTAGGCTATCAGCAGACTTTACATGAGTACAGTCCCAAGGCTACAACAACATTTCTTTCGGGAGGTTTTACAACAGGCTGGCTCACCCCTTGCCACTCCCTTCTTATCTAATGCAGTAATAGTGGCAGTTGCTTACAGCCGTGGGAGGCGGCATCGAGAGGGGCTTTCCCAACATGGGAGATCCTGTGTATATTTGTAACTTTCCTCTGAATGGATCCCAGCGTGGTCGTTTGAAAGAACAGACAGAACACTCTGACAACAGAGAGACGCTTAAACAATGCTTCTGAGCCCTTCGCTACGGAGAATAACAAGGCAACTATTTGGGCCAAGAGAAGAAGAAGAAAATAAAGCTTTTCTCTCTAAGCCCGACTCTCTGGTGAATTCTCCTAAAAGCTTACAGCAGCATATTCTAGTCTTACACAGCATATTAGAGGCCTGGCGTAAAGTCCCTCACTTAAAAGACAACTTCAAAATAAAGATTGAGGTCTGTCATCCCAAGGGAGATAAAAATTGTAGATTAAGAAAAACAAAAAGGAGAGGAACAAACACACTGAAGTGTCAATGTGTTCCTCTTTTTCATAAAGTGTTCAATTTCTGCTGCCCCTACAAAGGAAGTAAGCAAGAGTCTGCTCAATGAAAGAAAACAGGAGTCAGACAGGGGGAATCAGTTCATGTTTTCTGAATGAAACATCCTGAATGTGGAGGGACAGCGGGGGCAAAAACTGCTGACACAGTTGAAACCACCATTCCCTTGGTGAAGCTGTAATCGCCACAAACAGCAAAAGGAACAGGGGCAGGGAAAGGCGAGCGCCGGGCTGAGGAAACACTCTTGGAAGTGGAGAGCGAACGCGAGAAAGACGCCGAGCCGCTCCAAAACAAGAGTCAGCGGATCGGCACGCACTTCCACCGCCTGCCGCGCTTTCCTCGTGTTAGCTTTCCGTCTCTCCTGTCTTAGCTAAGCAGCGAAGCCGACGCCAACAACAACACCGAAAGGACTTGGGCCTCTGTCAAACATGACGCCAGGGCTGTTTTCAAAACCACAGTGGTTTTAGATTTACATCAGAATGTTCCATCCCAATCCTCGCCGAGGCAAACAGCAGCAAGATTGTTTGGAAGAGCCAGAGATAAAAAAAAGTATGAGCTCAGACTAATACACTCAAAGTCTTGCACAAATAAATAAATGTCCCCCTTGTCATGGCTTTTGAGTAAGAAATCCAACCCTCCCGTCAGGTACTTGGAGAAATAAGGCTACACAACCCCCTCAAAAGGTCACTCAAATTCATCACCAGTAAATGGAAGTTGTGAATAAGCAGAGGTGACATAAAAATTCAACTGTAAGTCACTTTGGATAAAAGCGTCTGCCAAATGAATAAATGTAAATGTAAAAACTACAGGGACATGCTACGATGCTATATCGGCCCGGGGTTTGTGCACACTTTAGCACGTGGCTGAGGACCAAGGATGAGGAGTGCCAAGCTGGAGGCAATCTAAGCCAAATTACGCAAAAAAAAGTGCATTTCTATCCCCGTGGGTGTCTCCTGCGGTTGTTCCCCCGAGACAGGCAGACACAAACAGGCTGAACGAGGAAACAAGAGAACGAAGACACCGGGTCGACGGGGGCGTATGGTGCTTTAAGAGGCCCGTCATCACCCGACCAAACAAGATGAATCTGAACCCTGAATGAAACGACAGGCTTCAGGGGGATATTTCAATCATGTGAGGTAATGGATATGCATGAACTACCAAAACAATAGGCTACTGTAAGCATCAGAATAAATCCCCCTAAAGCTGTCTGGCAGTGGCACATTTGCTTTGGTGCTTTGCCTGCGACTTCTGTACAGCTCCCCTCTGGCTTGTACCCCCCACCCCCACCGCCAACACACACCACACACTTTGAAGATTTTCACAGCTCTGGGTGGATATAGGAAAAGCTTTGGAGGCTGCAGGATACTGAGGTGACACACAGATCAGGTAGCTTGTATCATCTCCGTCGTTAACCTATCCATCAGTGTGTGTGTGTTGTGTACGGGTGGACGTGGGGCTGCTGCTTTGAGGGGTGGGGTAACTCTGCATGTCTTTTAACTCTAGCCCGAGCCCTTGCCTCCGTAAAGGTCAGTGCTTTGACATCTGCTGCTCTCTCTGAACTTCTCCTTTCATGAAAGGGATGCAGGGAAGAGGAGATGACCCTGGGGAATGGATGCACGTGCACACACACACACACACAAACACAAACAGATCAACTTTTATGTCTAGGTACACTCGCCGTCTCCAGCATTACACAAGCGCACTCACTTGATCACCTTCAACACAGCCGCACAGCTCAAACCACACGCTCATGCTAACAAATACAAGAACACAAGGTTTGCATCTCAAAGAAAGACTCAGTGATATCGTTTCACCAGCACAGAGACGCTTGGCTTTTGGCCTGAAAGACTCCATCGTTCTCTTTTTTTGTTTTTTTGGCAGAGGGATGGACGGTGGGAGTTGGAGTGGGGGGTGCTAAATGGAATCCCGTCCCCCGGGGGCACAGCGGTGTTGAAATAAGTGATTCATGCTTTTATCATCGCAGGTGAACAGTGCTGCTCTTTTAGCTATCAGTTCATCAGTTTCTCTGGCACAGAGCAGGAAAGATTATGAAAGCAACACTGTCGCCCCCCCAAAACAATATCAAAACAAACAAAATCATGTATAACTCCATTATTCCATGGAGAGTACAATCTAATATACATGTACACTACCGGTCAAAAGTTTTAGAACACCTCCATTTTTCCAGTTTTTATTGAAATTTACGCAGTTTAATGTCTCAATGTACTCTGAAATTAAAGCATAGAACAAATAAACAATTGGAGATAAAAAATAAATCATGGAATCGTTTTGTTTAACAAAATTTTATCTAAATTTTTGACTCATCAAAGTAGCCACCTTTTGCAGATATAACAGCCGAACACACTCGTGGCATTCTTTCTACAATGGAAATCAAATATTGTTCGGAAAGTTCTTCCCAACACTGTTGTAGAAGTTCCCACAAATGTGTTGCTTTTGCCCTTCTGTCCAGTTCATCCCAAACCAGCTCGATGGGGCTTAAGTCTGGAGACTGTGCTGGCCATTCCATGATTTGAAGCCTACCGTCTTGTTCTTTTCTTCTAAGGTAGTTCTGACATAGCCTGGAGGTATGTTTTGGGTCATTATCTTGCTGTAGGATGAACCCCTGACCAACTAGGCGTATACCAGAGGGTATTACATGGCGCTGCAAAATGCTGTGGTAGCAGTTTTGGTTCAGGGTGCCAGTCACTCTGTGCAAGTCGCCGACTCTGGATCCAGCAAAAGAGCCCCAGACCATCACGCTTCCTCCTCCATGTTTGACAGTTGGTGTCACACACTGAGGAACCATCCTTTCACCTACTCGACGGCGTACAAAAACCCTGCGTGATGACCCGAGGATTTCAAATTTTGATTCATCGGTCCATAAGACCTTCTTCCAGTCTTCAGTAGTCCACTGGCAGTGCTTCATGGCCTCTTTTTCTTATTTTGCCATAGCAATGGCTTTCTTACTGCCACTCGACCTGTCAAACCTGCAGCTCGAAGTCTTCTCTTCACAGTTGAAACTGAGACTTGCTTACTTCGACCAGTGTTAAGCTGTGCTTGAGGCTGTTGTCCTGTGAGCCGCCTATCACGCAAGCTGTTGACTCTCAGAAACTTGTCTTCTGATTCTGTTGTGGCTTTGGGTCTGCCAGACCTCTTCCTGTCAGAGTTTCCTCCAGTTTCCAAGTGCCTTTTGATGGTGTAGGAAACTGTACTCACTGACACCTTGGCTTTCTTTGCAATTTCTCTAAAGACCTATACTTTTAAGGGTTATAATGGTCTGTCTGTCTTCCTTTGTTAATTGCCTTTTTCTCGCCATTATGAGAGCAAAATACTACTTCCTGCAGTACAATACTGTCCAAATAATGCTTAAGAGGGTGTAGTAACACAGTCTATTCCAACACTGCTTTTATACAGACAGAGGGTTTTGTAAGTAATCAACAAAAGTTGGGACACCTGTAGGAATTGTTAGCATCAACTTTCAAGGCTTAATTTACTTCCATTGCTGCAGAACAGCTGTAAGTTGTTAACCCATTACTTGTTCCCTGACAAGGGCCTTTTTGTATAACTCTGAACTGTACATTATTTTTCAGTTTTTGGTAACCTAAACTTTTTTTTTTAACCTCTGGCAGTTTACCGCTTACCTTTGTACCATTTCAGGTTATTCTCTGGACTTGAACTGCTTAAATTTCAATAAAAACTGGAAAAATGGGGGTGTTCTAAAACTTTTGACCGGTAGTGTATGTCTTAGCAAGTAATGTTTTTTTATTAATTAATGTAATAGAAAAATACATTTGGCTATGCTGTAGATTTCAGAACATGACTGGTGAGAGAGGGGTACAGTTTGTCAGAAGGAACGTCACGCACCTGCTTTATTCCCTACAGTACATAAACAGTTAACACTAGCCAGTAACGAGTTTAGATTAGATTTGTTATCGTTCACGATCATATCGGCCTCACGAGTGCAGATATTAGCCCGTTTAATCTTTATCACCAGGACATTAATGAGGAGGTTTTTGGATTGAAGTGGCAACCTACGGGTTTCTGAGTAAGACCATGCTGAACCAGTGTGGGAACTAGGGCTGTACGATTTGAGAGGAAAAAAACTAAATCCGATTACGATTCGACTTGCGATTTTTTAAATTCAAGTTTTGCTAAAGTTCAATATTCACTGCCACTGTCGATTTTTTACAGAAGCCGCGTCAAGCAGCACAGAGCAGATGAACCAGGCAGGAAGTCAGACACAGAACGGCACAGAGGAGCTGGTCAATTTTTAAAATAAAACATCCTCTGCAGACTCCCGATCGCACATCAACAATAAACACAGTTAAAACAGACAAAAAAGAAACAACTGAACTACGTAGCCTACTTAACCATAGCAGAAGACACAAAAATCACAGACAACTGAACAAAATCAAGTCAGCAAAATCAGACAGGCAAAACGGTCTTATGCCTGTGTCGGTTCAGCTGCTGCCATTATCCCACATTTTCCTCTGGTTTAGTTTGTTGTTGTAAAATGTACACGCCCTGTGCCTGCTCTGATTGGTGAGTGGGACCATAAGAGGAGGTGCATGGTGCTTGTGATTGGTGAGCACATCTGTCACACAAGGATGACAACGGAATGAATTTGCAACTGCATGACTGTTTAAAACGGGTCACATGCACTGTATAATTAACCTACATTTTAATCGCCGTCTTAACGATTACCTAATTTCCTTCTTTCAAATTTCGATTTGAAAACGATTAATCATTCAGGCCTAGTGGGAACATTCATGTACTGCTCTCAACCTTAATGTGCACATGTGCACAGCACACAAGTGCTGAAAAATCTGTCAATTGACAGAAAATCAATTGACAGCTAATCTGATAATCGATTTCAGACAGAAAATAAGCAAAAATGCCAAACATTTGCTGGTAACAGATTCTTAAATTTTAATATTTTCCGTTTTTTGGATTTTTGGACTTTATTGTCTGGACAAAACAAGCAGTCTCAATGTGTCAAACGTGAGAAATGAATCATCAGATTAAATCGATAATGAAAATAGGCCAAATCTTAGTTGCAGCCCTAGTGTCATCAACTTTACATTACATGTTAAGTGTTGAACATTTATGTTCAATGCATAGTTTGTGGGGATCAGAAAGATGCATTAACATAAATGGTGTTCTACTTATTGTGCCAGGTTTTTTATAATAGTGTAGAGTATGTTTGGATTAAAAGGATATTCCTCATGATAACATCTAAGGTATATAACATAATGAAAGGAAAACCTAAGAAAATCTCACTTTAATATCAGCCATGGAAATCGACTGCTACTGACACGAATCCACGCCAACTGCAGCTACTCTTCTTTGCAAAGTAGCAAACTTCAAACTCTTCACAGTCACTTCTAAAGCCTACAGGGAGTGAGCATTTGATACTTAATTACACAGTAGTTTTACTGTGTATCACAGCTGCTTCATAAAGGCAAGGTTTATTGTGAATTGTCAGATTGATTAATAACTGACACCTGCAACTGTGCACATCCAGCATCAAACGCCACAGTGAGAATGGTGTTCAGACACAGAACACACACACACACACTTGATCTTCTATCATTTGTAAATAAACAGATTTCCGGGCTAATTCAGGCAGAAACACAAACTAAAGCACTGCCTACAAATGACCTCTACAAATTAAAAAACAAACAACTTTAGTGATAATGAAAGCTACAATCTTTAATCCAAAGACAGAAACAACCACAGTCTCTCTGTAATACTACAACAGAATCATAATACCGTGAACAAGCCCATGGTTGAGGAGCCCCTCCCTGTGTAAAGCCAGAACCATGGGTGCATGAGGCTGCGGTCAGGCACCATGATGCCTCCAACCGTTACTGCGAACATGGCCTGCCATCAGCTAAAAAGACCCCTTATGGCACTTTAATTTTCAGTTAAACCTCTCTTGCCTGAGCACATACACACCCCATCTTCCTGTCACACACTGACCCCCACTCCCTTGCAGAGAAACCCACAGCCAAACAGACACGAATCTGGAGATATCATCTGGACAGGTGGCCAGCCACCCAGACCTGACCCGCCTGGCCTTTGGCTTGCATCCCCCCCTCCTCCCAGCCTCCGCCTACTCCGCCCCCCTATCCCCAACCCCTCAACTGAAATCAGTTCAGGTCTGCTGGAAAGCCCCACATGAACATGCACAGCAAACAACCTCCCCCCAATCGACCTCCCCTGCCATCACACCTCCAACAAGCCCAGCAACTGTCTGTCACCCACTGAGCTGTCTGTGGGGATTACAGCCTCAGAAAGCAGGTTTGTGTCCAGCTAATGTGCAGACAAATAATTTTAATCTGGGTTTACTCTCCACAGACCAGCCAAAGCAGTAAAGGCAATCAGCTCACTTGAACACAGCACCGGGTCCAGGCTGCAGTCTATTAATGTTGAATGATAAGGTTTCATTACTGATGAAAACAAGGCTGCACTGCTCTGCTTCACACGGAAATGTATCTTTGACATTCTCCAGCGATCAATTCAATGGGCAGTTTGAAAATGTTAACAAAAGCCACTTTCCCATTTTAAAGCCTCGGCTGACACACTTATCACAAGATGCATTATCTAGTAGCAATTACTAAACGAGCACTAAGCCTAATGAAGTCTTTTTAAATTTGTGAAAATGTAACAATCTCACAGATAAAAACTTTTAAATTTGACTCCGAGGGGGAAAAATGAATTTCAAGACTTTGTGCTCAAGCAGCGTGTTATCTAATATTTAAAGCACATCGGGGGAAATAACTTCCAGGTTTTTCAGGGCAGAAAACGTCACTTTCACCATCAACAGACTGTGAACGAGAAATTAACGTTATTGTTAAATCAAATGCTCGGGCTAACTTAGAGACTTTATATAATAAGGATATTTTTCTGGGTTGATTTCACTGCAATGTGGGTGTTTATCAGTGTGTTTTGTCCAAAGATGCCCTCCAACCACAGCAAGTGTTACACGGGATATTTAATTAGCAATCCGCTTACACAGTTTAGATGCATATTTCGCTGTGTTTAGTAGTAAATACTATTTTATAGCACTGTCGTCCAACTTAACAGGGAGCTGAAGTCATAAAAGTGCACGCTATTCGTTGTGTGCTGCAGTTCTGAGCATAAATATGTGCAGCGAGCACGCAGAGAGAAGCGAAAACTGTCTCACGGCGTCAACAAATGCAGCCAACACATTTTAAAAACAAAAAAGCATGCCTTTTGCTCACAAAGCCGCAACGTGTTTCACTCAGATATCGCTAGCTAACGTCCACTACAGGACCGCTAACGTTAGCTGTGTTAAAGTCGTGAAGCCAATCCGTAAACGTGCTGGCCGGCTAACATGGGGAGCACGTTTCGGAAACAAATGTAGGACCAGGAATTATACGAGTACATCCAGTCGGGAGAAAAGAGGCACATATCAAATTGCTTTTGAACCCATGCCTCACTGGTTGTGTTTAGCTCACTGGCTAGCCTGCTAACTTAGCTAACGGGTCGCCGTTGTCTGAGGGGGGGGGGGGGGGGAGACCACCGAGGGTGAAGTATCGCTTAGCTGGAGCTAGCTCACAAAACACTGCAGCAACAGTCAGCTCAGGCAAGTAACGTTAACTGGTCAAAGAAAGGAAAAAACACACTCGCACGCACACACACTGAGACAAAGAAAGGACTTGTAGCGACTAAACCCGTGGCCAAAGCACTGCAGTGTGCCCAGGCTCCAGCACACGGACTAATATTAAGCTGTTTCATGGCAATAACTTGTATTATCTCCAACTCCGATCCCCACCACCAGCCCCGAATCTCAGACTCACCCTGTCACAACAGGCGCCATCTTCCACAAACTCTCACCAAAACTCCAATACTCGCGATATCCTTTCTCTCCCACAGCCCAACAATCCGCCGAGACAACAGAAGTAGACTGAAGGTGTAGGGACGAGGGAGACTGAGAGAAAGGGGGTGGGTGAGGAAGACAGAGAAAAAAGGGGGAGGCGGCGGGCAGCAGCAACAGAGAGAGAGAGAGAGAGAGAGAGAGAGAGCGAGAGCGAAAAGGGCAGACGCCACAACAACAGGCGTGGGAAACTTCCAAGATCACGCGAGGTTTGGAAAACTCTCACAATAGGCGAGCACAGAGGGAGCGTCCCCTATCGCGAGATGTGCGTGAAGCGGAGTAGTTGTTTATCTTGTGGCGCTGAAATACTATTCCCACGTGTTTACCAGGGTAATAAATTACAGTACCGATCGGTTTTGGTGAAATAAACGCTAGTGGCGAGGAAACCGTCGGTTTTCCCAGACTCACACAGATTGTGCAGAACACAACCTGTCTGCTCGTTGCGTCTTTGCAGTGTTCAGCATTAACAGCTGTATGCAATTACAGCCAAATATATATGTATTATTTATTTTATTTTATTATACCTCATAGTAGTACAGACAAGAAAGCACCAGAGGTGATGGGATTTGTAAGGACATGCTGTTTTTAAATAAGAGGAGGAATTAGTGAAGAGTTTCTGCAAACCAAATTTACAATTCCCTTGGGTCACATTGCAGTTCCTGTTCAGAATTTGCAAACAATGGTGTGAACACATGTGAATGGGCCATACAGGGCAGATTAGTGCATTGCCATCACATTGGGGAGCCCCATGACCACCCTCCTCAGCCCAAACCTCAGTGTAAGTACAAGGGAGGCTATTATTTAGAATGATCATGCTTGGAAATGTGGCATGGCCTTTATTAGCCTTTCTGTTTGTGACTGCCTCGGTTTCTCCCCCAGCCAGAGTGCATTTCTAAAAGTTTGTGTGTATCCTTCCTGACCACAAAACGGGTCAGGTCATTCTTGTTTATTTGGGAGGGGTCAGAAAGCCATAAACCTTCATGTAGGTCTGTGTTGTTGTCTCTACAGCCGTCATTTAAATACGTCTTTTGTTAATCTTACAAGTGACTTGTGGTGGGAGTTTTTTTCGACTTCAAAGAAAATGTGAAGGCTTCTGAGACCACACTGATGGCAAGTCAATGCTCTCTCTCATCTGTTAGGTGTGTGTGTATGTGTTTGTGTGTGATCTGCTTACGGCTGTTTTGTATGGAAAAAGTGGCTGTTGGCTAACTGAAAAAAAGAGTTGCCTCCATTTTTGAATGCAGTGATTATATTAAACCACAGGTGTAGCTTTCTTGAAATAGGCTATGTAGGTGTCACTGTTTAAAGAGAAATACACATATTTGAAATGGCAAATTGTTGTTTTAACACTACTTTTTGTACATATTAAATAAACTCAACAGATCATATTAATTAGTGAGCTTTAAAGGTGCTGGAAGGTGGATTTTGTTACTTTTGGACGGAACTGTGCTAGCTGTTGTTTGTTGTTTGTCCCTCTTGTTTTTAGTTTTTGTGCTAAGCTAAGCTAATTGGCTGCTTGGTCCAGCTTCATATTTATCGCACGAGAGTACATGAGAGTGTTATTAATCTTCTCATCTAACTCTCGGTAAGAAAGCCCGTAAGCGAGCTTCACAAAACATGAAACTGTTCATCTAAGTTTCTGAACATGAATCAAGAACAAATAAAGCAAATGCTTAAATGTTTTTTGCCTACCTATCCACACACCAGACACTAACTCTATAAAGTAGCAGATGCAGTCTCCCCCAGTGTACACTGTAGAAATCTACACATTTCACATTTTTCAGATGCATAATTCATTTTTATGGAGCTTCACTCCACTGCCAGAAAGAAAGAGGGAGGGAAGAAAAAGGGGGAGAGAAAAGAGTTGCAGGGATGAGGTTTTGCATGAGAGTGTGCCTGGCCCGCGGCCCGCACTATGAAGACACAGAGACGAGGACCTTATCCTGCCCTCAACCATTTTTTTCCCTTCCCTCTCTTTTTTATGGTCGGCGGAGAACCTCCAGTTACACTCAGGTTTGAATGGGGAAGCATAAAGTTTCCTCAAATGTTTTACAGCTGAACACAGTAAAAAAAATAAATAAATAAAGAACGATCGACTACACAAGTGCAAGAGCTTTTCAGAGAAAATGGGAGCGGAATAGGGAAGGAGAAGAGGCCCTTTTTAGAGGATATGTTAACTTTTAAATTTAGAGGTGTTCAGAATTTGAACTTTGTGGAATTATCACAGATCTTTTTTTCTGGAAACAGGATTTTTCTCTGTATTTTTGTTATTTTGTTCATTGGCCTGGACTGAAAAGATATTTCTCAATGCTTTTATTTACATCAGTGAGCATATAGTGAACTTCTGCAACTGCCCCCCTCCCCATGTCTACTTCTCTCATTAGGAGTAAAAACCATTTACTTTTAATTCAGAGTGAGCCAATTCAAGCAATCGTGATTAAGCCATAAGCCTCAGGTCCATAAATCCACTCACTTGACTGCTTAAGCTCGTGGCTCACAAGCAAAGGGAGAATAGAAAGATTCTCGTCCCCATGCGACCCTAACAACGGTAGATCATGTTACCTGTATTATCTCCATATAGACTTGGTCCACACACTGTTAAATACATGTATGTCAAATGTATTGTTTGTCATCAAACCTCATAACCTCATAAAAAGGTGTCACAGAATTAAGCAACTTTGTAATTGGTGCATCACAGATTGATAATTAAGACTCATAATACCTTTTGTGAGTACTGAACTTTTTGAAAATTGTAAAATTAACAGGTTTTGTTCTTCGGTACAGGCAATTTTCACGCCCGTCTTATCCCGCTAAGCTGAAGCACTACTAGCACTTCTTATAAATATAAAGCCGTAAATGATTTTTATCTGCAGATTTGAGGGTTGAAAACAGAACCACGGAGAAAGCAAGCCAATTAAGGAAGTGCGGTTTGAGTTTCCTGATTAGCAGCTCTTTGACTGAAAGTCATTTGATACACCCAGAGAGTGGTGAAACTTCCTGAAATGAGCACGCAGTCAAAGTGAGAACCAGTAACAGACATAGAAAGGTGGGTCGAAAGACACTGGGTCAGATGCTAGACTGGCGAGCAGACAGACAAGTCAATGACGAGGACACGAAGGAATTGCTGGGTGTCACCCAGAGACAGGAAATCAGACTTTGGCACCTCATACAACTCAACATATACAACATACCAGCAGCAAACAAACTCAACTTTTCAGTAGCAATCGGAGACACTTGATAAGATCATATTCCCTCAGTGAACATCACAAGATTAAAAATCACAAATGAAACAAGTCTGGTTCGTGTGAGTCTGAGTTCACAGCCAGGGGAAGGGCGTCCCTGTCTGTCCGTTATGTCCATCTGTCTGGCTGTCCAACCACACGGGAAAACCTTTGGGTGGACAAGGGCAGACAGCTTGACAAATGGAGAGGACGATCTGTCCGAGAGGGGCGCGCCTTTACTCCCCTGTTGCCCTCTGTTCAAAGCCTCCAACTTTAATCACATGACTGTCATTACAATTAGGTCTCAAAGACAACACAGAGCCTAACAGAAAGAAGTGACAGGGTGATAAGTTTCCAGACTGCCAAGGGAACTAAAGCGCCTGTTTTGCAAGCCTGCTCTTTTGAAAGAGAGGCGATTCGGAGGCATGAGGAAAGAGACATTTCCCCTTTCCTGGACCTGTACGGTTCACAGTGAGTTCAAGCTGCCAAACATACTTGGGGTGAGAACTGCACAGGCACGCTATTTGGCAGCTCTGATATAGCCTGTATATGACATTGAAAAATAAGCAATATGATATGATTGACTTATACCATAGTGGCTTTGTAGAGTGTACCTTTAGAAACAGAATCTGACAGTTTATGGCTTTAATGAAAGCCTTTACAATGTCTGGTAACTGATAACACCCCCAATTTATAATCAAGAGCAATCAATCCATATTGTGCATATTTTACAGCCTTTCATACTGTGCTAATAGCGTTAGATTATGGGCTTTCACATGCATGACACATTCACAAGGGCCCATAAATCCATTAGTGCGATGGTTATCAGCAGACACAGCAAGCACAGATAATGGCAAAATCCAGCATGTCCTCTGTTACCCCTAGGAGATATGTCAGCTCTGCAGCCATAGCATTTTTCAGATCATCCTGCTGAGTATTCTGCACGGCAGATTTCATTCTCGTTTTCACTAGAGGGAAGCCTTTTCATAAAAAGTTATATGAGTGCTGGTCTGGGCTGACTCGGCTCTGTTTCAGGTCACTATCTTTTTAAATTAGCATTTGCCTCAGGGTATTTGATTAAAAAAGCAGAGTTGATCACGAGTTCTGAAAATATGTTGAATGCATTATGGTATGAAAAGTATAAAAGCAGCTTGTTGCCTTTATTTATGCTTGCAAGCTGTCCCTTGAAAAACACAGGACATTGTAAGAAGGGAATTTTTGGGAATTGAAGTATTTTAATAGGCTGGAGTGAAGTGAAATCAACCATTTGCGTGCCTCCACCCATATATTTAGACTTGCTGTATATGAAACACATTGTATAATGACATTTTGGCAGAGAATAATATCTATGGAGTTCTGAGGAAGCCCTGAAAGTACATAATACAGGTTTTAAGTGTCCCTTTAAATTCTAGTACTCCTTTCATCAACACTCTGTTCTTTGTCCGTGGTCACATATTGCAAGACATTACTGTAAGTCAATATACTTTATATGCCAACCTAAATTGAAAATCCAGTGTATTCATCATCATGGTGTAGTAACATTTGTTCACCGTGTATATGTTTTATTTTTTCCTCACCTGCACAGATGTAAAGTACAGTACACGTACTTTACATCTGTGCACCGTCATGAGGTATTCCTTTGGCATAAGATGTGGATACTAACAAAGTTGTTCCAATCTTAAGGAATAGTTCAACATTTTGGGGTCAATTGGTTTACTTCTCTGAGAGTGAGAAGAGAAGATTGACTTCATGTCTGAGTGTCAAAGGAACAGTTTGATATTTTGAGACATTTGTTACATGAGAAGGTCAATACCACGCTTGTGTTTGTGTGCTAAATATGAAGCTACAGCTAGCAGCCGATTAGCTTGGCTCTGTCCAAAGATAGAACAACCTTCCTGCCAGCACTTCTAAATCTCACTAATTAATAACTAAGTTAGGAGACTAGCTAGCTGTTTCAACATGTCCTGTCTTTATGCTATGCTAGGGTTGGCTAACCCCCCAGCAGCCAGTCCAAAATCAATAAAAACGCCTGCTAACAACTAAAGCTAATAAAATATCACATTGAATCTCATTTGTTTAATCCACACACAAACAGAAGTGTATAAACAACATTTGTGGTTTTAGTGGGAGTTACATGGTGTAACTGTTTCTTGGCAAGCAATAGCTGGATAGAGTCTTGTTGTCCCAGTGAAGTTGCCAGGTTTGGGACCACTGTGCATCTACAAAGACCTATGCTGAAACCTTTTCTCCTCGGCTATATCTGGTAACATGTGCTATAGCTAGAGAAGCTGCACAGCTGTTGTTTGTCAAGAAATAGTTACAGCATATACTGTAACTACAAAACCACAAACTGTTTGTGCACCAATTACACCAAGAGATAAAATGTATCCCTCTGTGAGTTCTCTTCTTTTTATATGGCAGCATATGTTTTGCTTGCAGGCTTTATGCTAAGCTAGGCTAACCATGTCCTGTCTCCAGCACTGTACTTAACACACAGACACAATACTTCGATCTTACTCTGGCAAAGTAAGCAAGCTGGAGTTCAGTTACTTTAATAGGAATTAGGAGCCAAACAGAGAAGCCAAATAGGCTTTTTGAAAGGTTGATGGTTCCAGTTCTCAGTCCAGATGGGAGAAAATCGAGGAAAGCAAATGTGTAATGCTCTCCAATTCTCCCACAACTATCACTGAGACTCCTTTACTGAGCATAAATCCCTGTTTCTCAAATGTAGCTGTTAAGTAAAGAGAAGACAGACACAGGAAGTCAAAAACATGACTCTTCTTTTTTCTGGCAAGATGTTGTACACATGTACACATAAGATTGAGACACTCATTGAACCCTCCCTGGATGAATCAGCATTTTAAAGAATAATGACTTTGTATGTCAGAGCTGTTGCAAGCCGTTTCTAGAATCATCTTAAAAACACAGCGAAGGCAATCATGAAACATTCAAAGAGGAAATGCGAGTTGATTTGCCTTTGCAGTTTTCACTCTATCAGTGCTTTCATTGGTGACTCAGCTGCGATGCATCCAGTCACCTCCACTTGTGGAGTGCTTCGCTGGATGCGCGTTACCGTGAGTGACATCTATGTTCCACTTCGGAAAATCTGAGTTGATGCATGCAGCCCCAAACAAAGTCTCCCCTCGAACCCTTTTGTACATGCATGAATCCAAAGCCTGATTTATGTAAGCTATAAGGTGCATAGGCCGCAAGAGTCTTCTAACATCAACACAAGTTATTTTGTTTGTTGTCAGGATGTGGTCGAAACATCATCTCCAGAGCCCAAAGATTCGGTATCGCGGTTGGCTATAGGCTGGGGGCCAGTGTTTTCAGAGAGGCTTTGTCGCTGTAGAAAAAAGGAGTGAAAACTTCTCCAAAATTCAAACCCTTGAGAGACTAATCAAGAACAGGGTCAAAATGTCACAACAAGGGAGCCTTCCAACAAAAGTAAAGCTCTCCACTTTGCGAAAACCCTCCTGGGATATTCACATCCAGTAAAGTAAGAGCATAACTCGTTTAGCTTGGCCTGCCGCCCTTGTCAGTTAAGACTTCTAAAGCCAAAGCTTGGTGAGGGCTCATTGCAGAAGTAGCCTTATAATGTTACAACACAGAGAGTTAATGTTTTTTTAACAAGAGCGAGTGACAGGCTGTATTATATCATGACAAAAAAGATTGATGGACAGTTATTAGTGGGTACAAAGCACTTTGGTCAGCTCAACCCATACCCAAAGAAATAGGACATCAACGATGAATTGCTTCAATGAAATGAAAAACAATAATTGCTCCTGCGATTATTAAACTAATATTCATGTAAGTTTGCTCTCATTTTTCCTGCGCCTCATGCACTCGTGAACTTGTAAAACATGATATATTGTATATTTGTATAACTTTTATAAAATTATGGGCTGCTGTTGCAATTGTTTAGGAGATAGTGTTTAGATAGACAGCTTCACTTTGTTCACCGCAGCATATTTGGCTGGTGTGAGATTTGGAGGGGAACAAGCCTTAGCCAAGTGAACCTCTAAAACCTTGACCTTTGCCTCTTTAACGCCCACACGCTCTGTCTCTCCTCATGCACAACACACACACACACATATATATCTAACAAACATTTGCAGCGCCTGCCTCGTCCGCAAAAATAAGACACACATGAAGGGAAAGAGGTGATACAGTGCAAGATACACACACACAAACGCCCACACATAGTGCATTCTCTCACACACGCGCGAGCACGCACACACACACACACACACACACACACACATTCTCTGGCCAAGTGACTGCACCGCTGAGGCCGTGACCCTCTGCGCCCTCCTCCTCCTCCTCCATCTCCCAGGCTGTCTGTCTGGAGGCCGACAGAGGCTAAGGAGGCCGGAGTTGGAGGGGGGCAGGAAGGGGACTGAACATAACCCTGACCTTCGGTCCCATTCTTGGCAGCCACCCTGCCGCTCCAGGAGAGAAAGACGGAGAGAGGGAGGCCCTGCAAATATTTGCGATGGATCCACACCCACAGATTAGATAGCGGACATTCACACTTTTTAGCCGGGCTAGTGGCATGGCTCTATGGATGGCAGTGTTATGGATGGATTGCTTTGAAATGTGGGGCAGATGTTCATGTTCCCCTCAGCTACACTTTGTTTTACTGCTTAATAGCAAAAGTTATCAAAGTTAAGATGGTGAACATAGTAAACATTACACCTGCCAAAGAGCATTTTAGCAATGGTATTGTGAACACTGTTAGCACTGAGACTTAGCTAAGCTTCCCAGAGCTTACTTACGTGCTCTTCTTATTTATTTTTGGGAAACATTTTGCTGACACTAAAAAGTAAATTATTTTGCTTATTGACAAGGTTTGCTTTGACATCCACATTTCTTCTTTTTAAACTGAAGATTATTTACTTATTTATACGACTCCATCCATCCGTCATCAACCGCTTATCCTGCGTACAGGGTCGCGGGGGGACCAGAACCTGTCCCAGCTGACATTGGTCAAAAGGCAGGGTACACCCTGGACTGGTCGCCAGTCCATTGCAGGGGCACACATAGACAAACAACCACACCTATGGACAATTTTAGAGACACCAATTAACCTAGCCTGCATGTCTTTAGATGGTGGGAGGACACGGAGAGAACATGCAAACTCCACACAGAAAGGGCAGGGCAACCGGGGTTTGACCTTCTTGCTGTGAGGCGACTGTGCTAACCACTGCACCACCACGCTGTATAAGCTCAAATCTGTTTCTCCTCCTGCTATACTATGTTGGGCATGAAGGTTCACAGGGAAAACAGTAGTTTGATGACAGAGGTGAGGTGGGATTGAGTGATTTTTTTTCAAAGCCAGAAAGTTGCACTTTGAATGAATGAGTGAATTTTTTTGGTCAGTATTTGCCATGTTGTGTATCATATATATCAGTGGTTCTCAAAGTGGGGTTCATTTCCATCTATAAGTAACAAAATGACAGAATGGGGGCCATAGTCTAATATTTAGGCTCATAGTGATGTGTTTTCTGTGTGTGGTAGAAATTCATGACCAGTTGTTATCACATGTACATATTTAGGTCATGTGATAACAACTGACTATCTAAATGACAGCTGAGCAAAAACCTTTTTGTCACATAACAAAAAGTTTGAGGGAGACAAGAACACGAAAGCAAAAGAGGAAGTGGTGAAAGGCCCTGTCCTATCAAATGGAGATAAAATTAAAATCAGTTTTGGTTTGCATGTCAAAAGTGGTGTTTTCTACTCATTTTATTAAAGTCTGCAGTCCACATTGAAATTGCAAATCCCACTTTTGCACCATTCCCACCAAGTGGCTTGTCATTGATTTTGAAATTTTTTTTTGCAAGCCTGTGCACCAGTAAGTCCGTTTTCTGTGGAAGACCAAAACTGATGAAAAAAAGATGTGTTTTCAAATTTATCTGCATTTAAGTGGCGTTGCTGAGTGATTGGGCTGAGCCAGCAACTCTGTACATGAGTGAGTGAGCGAGGCCGGATACGAGAACAAGTGAGCGAGTGAACAGTAGTAGTAGTGTGAACAGACGGGTTAGGAAATGGGGTGGCAGGCATTCAGCGGGGGAGCTTTAGAAATGCAGGTGCCTTGATTGTCCTCCAATAAAGCCTCGGCGAGTGGGCAAACCTGTGAATGAGTGTCTGTTAAAAAGAGGGATGAATGAGGCGCACGTGAATAAATGAATGAGTGAATGAGTGAGTGAAGGAGCAAACGAGTGGCTGGAAGAGTAAGCACTCTGTGGGGAAGCTGGAGGAGATTGGGGAAGTAGTGGGGAATTGGGGGGGGGGTAGGAAGAGACAAGTGATGTGATGTATGGGAGGTAGAAAAAAGGCCCTGAAGAAGAGGAGGAGGGGGGACAAGAAAAAAAGGAAAGGAGAGAGACATGGCATAGGAGCGATCGAAAAGAGGTGGGTGAGACAGAGATAGGGGGAGGGAGGGGGTGCAAAAATCAGGATAGAAGTGTGGAGCAGACTGGAGGGGGGATTCAGCAGGCCTGTCTCAGACAATGTGACATGGCACACGCTATTAATTCTGGCTCAGCGGAGAGACCCTGCCTCGCCATCTGCTCAGGGTCAGGGGCGTTCGAAGGGGTCGGCGTCACATCGACCCCCCTCCAACCAACCCACCTAAACACACACACACACACACACACACACATACAGTGACACAGAATCCCCCCTCCCCTTTCGTCCTCGCCTGGCAGACACCCGGCCAGGCCCGCGTGCATTTCCATAAAACAATTGCAAGCCAACCTGCTCCCGTGTCGGGTGGGTGGGGTTAAGAGGGGAGTGGAACGGCGGCTAGCCTCCCCTAACAATGGCCTGTCAGATGAAAAGGCCCTTGGTGAACTTGATATACATTACAAAAGAGCCACACCACGGTAGGCCCTGGGCCCAGCCTCGGCGACCTGCGGTTGAATTTGAGCTTGGCATTCATTCGTTTGTTTGCAGTTTGCACCCACCCCAACTCCACCTCCTTTCTCTTAACCCCCCCAAAATTACATATACACACCCACATGCGCGCACGTGGCAGGCAGGTGTTATGTAGAGGTGGTGGTGTTCATTTCCAAATGCAGTAAAAATAAAATAATAAAAGCTTAGAGTGCAGCCATATCAGTTTTTATAATCTCCATCAAGTAATCAATCATTTAAGAAATTAAGATTAAATGCCAATATGCAAAATATTCACAGGTTGCAGCATCTAAATGCAAGCTTTTGGCTCCCTTTCCTTATTTTATATTATTGTAAATGTAATCTGTTTGGGCTTTGGACTGTTGGTCCCACAAAAAAAAAGCAATTTGATGATGTCACTTTCTTAAAATTGTGATGGGATGCATATTTTTCACTATTTTCTTAATTTTGTGCAATAAACCATTAATTCGTTATTTTAGTTAGTTATCTTTTCTATTAGTGGATCATTGATGCATTAACATCGAGCTGCTTATAAAGTAGGCATACTTTTTATACTATTGGGAAATTTAGTCTATCAGAGTTCAAACTATTTTATACACTTTATTTGCACTATAGCTGTCAGATAAATGTAGTGAGTAAAAATAACAATGTCGCCCTTTGAACGGTGGTTAAATAGACGTATAAAGCCTACATGCATAATCATTTCTAATTAATGGCATAAGAAACACAACAATTTATTGTATTAGCTCCATCGAACAATGCAGTGACAGGAAGACTGTTTCTCCTTGCTGACCGAGAAGCTCCTGTGCTGTAAGGAAGCCATTGCGTGCGAGAGCTGGTAAAGCTACAAGGTGCTTAAACTTGGGATTAGCACTAAAACAAGAGAAGATCGAACGGCTGGAAGAGGTAACACTGAGTCCACACGTGACTCCCTGTCTTCTTTCCACTTCCACCTTTCCTTCGATATTTTATATAACAATCCAATCGCTTTACATTACATTACATGTAATCTTCAACAAAACAATACTTCTTGATTTCTTTGACCCTCTCAGTATGTTTGTGTGTGTTCAACAACCACGGATGTAAATGGGTGAGGAGTTTAAGCCCCTCCTGTGCCACCACCACCACCCCTCGAGCTAAATCCCTTAATCTGCTCTCGGACACGTCTGGAGGGCAAAACAAACAAATAGGATCCCCCTTGTCTTCCTCCCCCCTATTACCACCAAGTCCGCACACACGCATACATATCCCCCCCCCCGAGCCACCGCCAAAGCCCCATCACCGAACATGACAACAACAGGAGGAGAGGGTGACATTAACCCTCTGAAGGTTAACGAAGTGAGGTTGTGACCGTGACCACACAGAGCTGGCGGTTCAAATTATGATGGCAGACGTCTTTTCACAAGGCACACCAAGGCTGAATATTGTCACGACTGCAACATGATCATTTCTTTCAACATACCGTTCCCCAACGAGGCGAGACAATGTGATTTCAGATTTTACCGGGAAGATGCTGTGATGAACGTTAAAAACAGAGAATGTTTTTCTTCCTGTCTTCTTCCTGGCGATGAAAAACAATACCTTTCTGTTGTTTCTGTTGATCTAAGCAAAGCATTTGATACAGTTGATCATGCTCATTTCTTTCACACACTTCTGCTCATTTCCTCTTTAAGACACCACAATTTCCTGGTTTAGGAACTACTTAGAGCTGGATTTTATCAAGAAGTCCTCCAAATTAAACTGTAAAATTGTCCATGTTCTCTAGAATCCAACACAGAAGTGTTTTATGATCTGACGGCCCCATCACCAAACTGTTAGACATCACTGTTGAAAAAACAAATTAGTTTTATTATGTGTCAATGCTTTGGTCAAGGTTTGGTTGGGTCTAGGCATCAAAATGACTTGGTCAGATCTAGGGAAACATCGTCATTTGGTTTTAAAAAGACTAAATCCCTAACATTAGAAGAGCTTCATGGTCATGATGACAATACGTGGTTAAGGTTAGGGAACCATCGTGATCAAGCTTCCAAAAACAAAAACATTGTCGGCTTGAAAAGGGAAATGAACAGCGGTCTCATGAATCAAGGTCTGATGATTTGTTGACCCATAAATCCACCTTAAAGGATAATTTCAGAATGTTCCATCCTATTTTCACATATTTTGGTGATTTCCGTCACCGTTTTCCTTCTGTAACAACTCGCTTCTCACAAGATTTAAAAACAACAATTGTGCTTGAGCCAGACTTCTCTTTCTGGCTAAAAACAAAGGGTGTCACCTGGAGTCACTCATAGGGATCCTTTCTATGATGTTGTCGGACACCTTGTGCAACAGGTGGTAAAAAGAAGAACTTCTGTGGATGTAATTTTGCCCCAAAGGAATACATTGCAGCCATTGCAGCTGAAGTCATCTACTGCACGGATTCCACACATTTTTGTACCTTATAGACACCAAAATATGTGAAAATAGGGCCCAGGGCCCGCTAGAGGGCTTCATTGCTTGATGGTAACCTTTTGTTGTTTTGGGAAAGTTGATTTCTTAAGGATACATAAAAACGTTCCTGAGGGGTCTATTCTGGGGCTTCTGCTGTTCTCTCTATATGTTAAAAATATCAGTGCCTCCGTAAAACTGTCCAAATATAATGTTTATGCAGATGATACAATTTTGTACAAAGCTTGGGAAAAAGGGATGTTCCCATCCACCATTGACTATTCCTGTACCTGTGATGATGGTTAGATCTGGGTGAAGAGTAGATCTAGTGTTAGATAGGCCTCCATCCCATATTTTGTTGACAAAGTATTCAATGCAGGTTTGATGTCCTTTTTGACCCTTTTACCATTCTATCCTTGTCTTGGTCATCAGCTATCATGTTTGTCTAAATATTGCTTTTATTGTCCTGTGTACACAAGACAGGAGCTTGTTAGGCACCCTTTTTTGTGCACACGTGTTTAAAAGTGTGTTGGGTGGTCTGAACGAGGCCTACTGGCCATTCATTTGAAAGTGTGCGTGTGTGTGTGTGTGTGTGTGTGTGTGTGTGTGTGTGTGTGTGTGTGTGAGTGGGGTGTGGGGGTGTGGGGGTGTGTGTGTGGGGGGGTATTTCTTGCAGAGGTCAAAGTTGAAAGGTCAGGAGATCAAATTGAGGCAGTGTCATGAACACCAGCTGGCACATCAGCTGATGACCTCGAGGGGGAAAAAAGAGAAGAGGCAGAAAGACAGACAGACAGAAAGTAGTGTACAAAGGTTAAGACAAAAACTCCAAAACCGCTCCAACAGAAGTTAAATGTTGGTAGACACAGACGAAGATAGAGCCAAAACGCTGCTGAGGCCAGCAGAAAAATGTGTATCTATTTATAAATGTCTATGTGTGTCTCCGTTGTCTGTACTCAATCCGGCCTCACCCTCTGCTTCCCCTTCTCCTGCCTATAAACCAATCTTATTACCTTTAAATAAAAACCACCTTCCCGTCTTTTCCCCCTTTCTCTGTTTCTTTCTTTTCATTTTTAGCCTCTTCCTGCCTTCACTGCGGGTTACCTCTGACTCCTGACTGGGTGGGAGTTGCGATGGGCCAAAACAGTGATGTCACTGCTGTTATTTTCAATAGGGGTGAGCTCATTGGCTGAAACCACAGAGGAGCTGGCATCCAAGTGTCAGGGAACAAGCGGCCGGGGTTGCTATTGGCCTTCGTTTGCATTACATCTGGGGAAGGCATCTGAGACAAATTGTGGTAGCTCTCAATATTTCTATCTGCCTTTCTATCTGTTGCTCTAAGGAGTAACAAATGCGTGGGGAGTCATTAAGAGAAAAATAGAGTTATTAAAAGATCCGGACACAAGGAAAAAGGAAAGGAAAGACTGAAAGCGACACCAAGACCGCAACAGACAGCGAGAATAAATAACACAGCTTTTCACATTTTAGAGTCTGGCTAAAGGCCTCAAGGAGCAGATATGAGAGAGTGGAGGCCAGCAGCCACACGCTATGTTGACCATGACATGGAAAGAGTGACACGACTGTGCAAGATGTGCCAGAGGACTGATAAAACACAATTTGCACCTCCTATGATTCCAGTTTAAAGTCACCGTGGTACCAGTTACAAGGATTTTAAGGGAAAATCCATTGGTACGCACTTTAAATGTGTCAAAAACTTTTGCCTTAAGGGCCAGTTTTTGGAGTTTGTTATTTCAACAGATTGTGCCACTTGACTACATGCCACCTCACAATATTTCAAGTTCAGTTACAGCAAAACATTTCTCAGTTACAAACTAAATGCTAAGGGACTCAATCAAAGATGTTGGGGTAGGGCAGGGAGCTGAATCATCTTTCATTTTATAAAAAAAGCATTAATAATATTTAGACACTTCCTTTGATTTAGAAGAAAACAGCAATACCTTCCTCCCAATCTCTCAAAATAATGTATTTATGGAAAACATAAACAAAACGGTGACTATTGAAGACATTTTTAAATAAATGTGATGCTGAACTTGCATAATACTATTCATTTTAAATCACAATTCACTTGACTGTAGTTTTACTTTGTGTTATAAACAGAGTTTGGGGGTTACAAAGTAACATGTAAGAGTGCTCAGATTAATTTTTTGTTGAATGACTAAGTTAACGCGTTAGTTTAGCAACTCAAGTAATCAGTAAATTAGTCACATTTTCAATTTAGCAGTCTGTTTAAAGTATCTGTTTAAACAGTATTCCCCTGTTCATTTTGTTGCCATTAAAGAAAGAGAAAAAAGAAAACCCCTGATGCAAACTGTTTCTGCTCCTTTTCTTCTTCTTGGAGGGCAGCTGTGTATTAATGGAAAGTATCCAGTCTGGTGTCAGTGCACATGTGTAGCTCAGCTAGCAGTATGGCAGAGAGTAGCCTTTACGTCGTGGAAGCAAGTAAATAAGCATTGACCTAGTTAACTGGTTGCATGTTGAAACTTGACGTATAAGCTGTATGAGCCTGTGTGTTATTGTTATCATAGAGGCAGCTACCTAATAATGCCTCTGCCCAGATTGTCTGTCAGATTGTTAGCAGCCTAAAGGCAGCACAGGTGCCACCTGTCAGGTACCCTCTGTTTCTGTTTACTTTCATGTACTTCAAATAATTTACCTTTTTTCATTGCAGCTGATTTTCCTCACTAACAGTATACGCAATATGACATCATCCAATGCTGTCACAACACTTGAAAAACCTTGGGAAACTGGGAAACTTTATACTAGAAATTTGCTTTCACCTGTCTACCTGCACCTCCTATGCCCAATCTCTAGGGGTTGTCAAAAGCATTCTGGGAAATGTAGAAAATCATAAACTTCAGTTAAAGTTCAAATCTGAAAATCAGCAGGGCAAATCTGCCAATGAAGAACATGTTATATGTTTGAACGCTCCAGAATAGCCACTAAACAAACCTTGTGGTGTGATTGTTTTCTCAAAAATGAAAAGCAGGTAAGACCTAGACACCACTGAAAATAACAGATGGAAGCTTTTTAGCTGAGGGTGGAATTTTCCTTTAGTGTAAACAAGAACAGTTTTTTGTATGTAGAGTCTAATTTAATGCAAACATCCAAAATTGAATGATATACAGTACACATCAATTTGTAGAGGAGTGGAGTTGGTGGAAGTCAGGCCCATTGTGTGACATGCATGCACGCACTGGCTGCCAAGGTAACTCAAATACACGCAAACACAGTAGGCACAATGCATGGCTACAATATGAGGCAAGTAGTCATACAAACACATCTAAATGCAAACTGTTCATAGAGGCCCATTGAAAGAAATACAGAAGCATTGATTCTGCTCTCTGGATATTCATGATACTTATCTGTGTGTGCGTGTGTGTGTGTGTGTGCGCATTACTGTGTGTATTAATGCCTCGTTTCTGTGTGCCAGTCAGCTATCTGTGAATGTGTTTGCATGCCTGTGTGTTTGTGTGTCTGTGTGTGAGGGTCAGTCTGGGCAGCAGTCCAGACTGCTAAGAAGAAAAGGAGTGAGTTTCACCACAGGAGGTGGGTCTGGGCACTGTGCCAATCTGCCTAGCACGCACGCACGCACACACACACACACACACACACACAGCCTGAGGCGGTGGCCCTGTGCTGTTGATGCCTACAGGCAGTCCTGACCACACGCTGCACCCACAGACACACCGAGGGCACAGAGAGGGCTGGAAAGGGAAGGACAGAGCAAGAGAAGAAAAGCAAGTGAGACAGAGGGAAGAACTGTGGGGGAGAGCACAGAGAGGACAAGCTGATAAAGTGGAGACTGAGAGAGGCAGGGAAACAGAGGCTGATAATGATAGATGGAGGAAAACAGAAAGAGAAAGACGGGGAGAGTGAGGTGCCGGGAGAGACAGAACGACTGGTGATGGGGAAAAAATGGCAGCCGGGGGACCAAGAGTTGAGGGCAAATGTAAAGTATAGGGAGACAAGATAGAGACAGGAGTGGAAAAAGCAGTGGAGAAGTGTTTTTGGAAAAGGAAAGGGGGCTGACAGAGACAGACAGGGGCTTTGGGGATAGTGGAAAAGGGATAAGATAAAGGAGTGCATGCGGGGGACATGTGTGAGAGAGGGTTTGACAAAGAAAAATGTGATTTGACATCAGTGGTTTGAGCACATACAAAGCATCTTTTAATCAAACTGAGAGATGATTCGTGCCTTGCTTTAGCAAAGGTAAGCTATTTTACAAAAACTTTGGAACAGTATCTACAGGTTTGGAAACAGTAACAGTGAAACACTCTACTGATTTTTTTACACTGTATAGGGAACTTGATTGGTGCTTTTATTTAATGAGGGAATGACCTTTTGATTGTTGTAAATTTAGCTGGACATTTTCCTCTTCTATCTTATGTTTATTTTTATCTCAAGAGCCAAGAAGTAATTTAATTGTCATATTGTAATGTCATATTTTCATGATTGTCTGAGCTTGATAGTGTTGTTTTGTCTTTAGCATGTCAATATAGGTCAGTTTCCAAAAAGACCACAAAATTGGCAAATTGTGGAAGTGACAAAAGAAAGTATGAGAGATTCTCGGTATAAAGAGGCTTGAACTCCCAACAAGGTCATTGCTGTTTCCTTAACAGACACCAAGTGTCAAGGGTAGCTTTTTGCTCGGTTGTTGCTCTGACCGCTGTTGCTTTCACTCTGCTTTTCTCCAGTACAGGCAGAGAGGGAAGAGAGAGATAAGGCAAGACAGGAGTTGCTGAGAGAGAGACAGCCAGACAGACAGAAAGATAGAGTGAGACAGAGGACGAGAAAGAAAGAGCGTCTGTGTGGGTGCCAGAGTGAGGTATAGGGTTTCCTGAGACTTGTTTTCCTGACTTAGCCATTCTGTAAGCCCTCCATCCACTTCCCCTGTTACAAACACAACCATACACACACACACACGCATATCCACACAATCCTTGCCTCTCCTCAAATCACACTACATATCGCAGAAGATAGAGGCTTTTGGAAAACTGAGCCCAGTTCCCTTGGGCTATTCCCAAACCCATGCTCCGGTTACACCACTACGTTCCAGAGCGCATTTCCTCAGTGTTGGGGCTGAGTTTACTTAGGCAGACGCCTCTCTCTTCTCAAAAACGCTGCAATCACCCCCAGAGCACTTAATCTATGTTACTGGAACTCAGCTCCTATCAGACCTCTTCCATCTAAATATTATTGGAGACAGAGACAATAAAAGATGCAATGAATGCGCGAAATAACATTGGAAGTGCACAGCAAGTCCTTTTCCCTAGCACTTTACATTGGAAACCCATGTGTTAATATGGGAAGTGTGAATATGGGTCGGTGGAACTGCTCAAATGGATGTAAAAGTAAAATTTGAAGTCCTGGTTTAAAGAAGCTCACATCGAAAAGTACCCGGTCGACAAGCTTGTGCATCACAGTAAGGACGTGTTTCATCTCGAAGCCATTAAAGAGCCACGGAGTTTGCCCATCACGTTAAATTTTCTGTGGTCCATTTACGGTCGATCTGATTGCTTGAACTAAAATGTGGCCGAGAGTCAAAAGAGGCATCATCGTGATGCAGAAGTCACATGGGGTTTCACTTCAAAAGCAACTTGTAACTGCAACAAACACAGACAGATATACTGGAGGGAAAAGTAAGATAGCAGATGATTCACGTTCCTAGAAGTTAAAAATAGCTATTTTATGTTGTTTGTGAAGTTGTTATGTACTGTACATATTGAATAATGTGTCATTTGAATAACATTTTATAGAGGTGCACAATATATTGACCCAATATCATTATCACAACATCACACTGAGACATATTGAAACTGTTGAGGAAAGAATGCAATATTGCGGTTATTTTGTTGAGAGATGCATCTTTGGCCTGTGGGGCTTACTTATGTTTGATTTAGAGCCTGCTTATAAAGATCATGTTTCATTGCCCAGTGCCCTGTCACATGCATGTGTGAGTGCACAGGTCCACTACAGAAAAAATACCCTATGGAGCATACCACATGACGTGCGTGCTTCTACATTGTGTGAGTGAAGAGAGAGAGATTTTTTAAAAAGGTGATGAAAACAACAGATGAATCGAAATGGAAAGGTAACAAAAAGAGGGCCTGTCAACTTTTGCATTTTTACACATGTTAAAGAATATCAAAATTAATATCACTGTCAATATTCATGACCAATATCGTAATATCACATTTTGTCAATATCATGAAACCCTAATATTTTCAAGCCTTGAGAGGCAAAACAACCCAATACTCTACAGGAAAATAGCAAAAGTTAGATAAAAGTCTGAAAAAATAAGCAACATTTTGCATAGCAGAAGTATAGCATGGTATTTTGTCTTAAATGTTTAACATGTTTAGATTTATTTTATGACTCCCCTAGTACTGGTCCTGAACGTCAGGTTGGAAACTGCTCTGCATTAGTGGACAAAGTCATTGTTTTGCAAGTCTCAAGCCTTGGTTATGCACTCCTAATTCAGGCCCCACAGTAAGTGAAGACGGATATGTCTTGAGTCCTAAACTTTGTGTTTCAAGTCCTAAAATGTCATTATGTGTCTATCTGCTGTTTTGTGTTGCCACACACACTTTTCCTCCTGTTTGGCAGCAAGAACATCTGATTCGGCTTGATTATCACTCCTTTAGTTGATTTACTGCAGGTTTTCTTAACACCAATTACTCATGACTTCAACTGCACTTTTTGATTTGGCTTGACTTTATGTCCTCTCCAAGCCCAAAGACAGAACATTCTGTTAATGTCAGTTTCAGGTCGTATTTTATTTGTCAAGTCCAAAGTCACCAGATTGCGGCGTGACTACATACTTCTTTCTGTTCTGATGAGAGAACAAAGCATCACTTCACACCAAAAAGACCCCATCATTTCAGTTTATTACAATCTGGGTCTCATTTTACTTTTGGCCATTAATTCTTACTGCTTACAAAAAAACCTCACAAGACAGTGCAACAAACGTGACCATTCAGATGATCAGACACGTTATAAACAAGCCAACAATTTAGTCATATCTCTTCGTTTGGAGGTAAAATGGAAAGTGAGCGCACCTTAAATATTGGGAATAATCCTTCAGTGCAAGTCAAAGTCAGTCGATTAATTATAATAATGATAATATTATGACAAAAGACAATAATAATAATTTTTAAACCTTCATTTCCTCTTTGTTGCCATTTGTGTGTCTTGCCCTGCCTGATTTCTTTTCAGCAGCGTTGCCACATTCTCACATATTTCACTTGGTGAGTACAATGTTATTATCATGGACAGGAATAATGAGCAAAACTACCAAGATAAGACCCAACTTGTCATAAATCGAATTGATCCTTTAAATAAAACAACATACACAAAGCTCAGCACTATACTTGAACAGAAATGCTTTGGATAATGACTTTCAATCCATGCTACATAGTGTAGGTAGTGGGAGGGAGACAGACATTACTGTGCAGTAGTGTGCATTAGGAATCTAGAAGCCATACTAGTTGGTTTTCCTTCTCTCTTGTCTCCCACCCCTCCTCACCCCCAAGCCAAACCACTCTTTCTGATACCTCAGGCTCCATCCAAAATGATTCATTCAACCATCCACCCACTATAGAAACACTGAAACAAAGAGTGAACGCAACATAAAACAGCCCATGCTTTTCCAACCACACGCCTTCGCATACAGGCTAGCAAACCCACACGCATGCACACACACTGAAAATATTGTGCACATGCCGAGTGCATGCCCACAGTACAAAACAAACAAACAAAAGACACATATTTACTCATCCAGATACACATCAAATACACACATGCCAAATTACACACACTCTTGTTCACCATAATGCACATCATTCCATCTCCATCCGCCTTTTCCTGCACCAAAGCCCAAAGGCAACACCATTCCTGCTACCACAGGTCCCGGCCCACTTCCAGCGCCGACCTGAGATGACATCATTCCTCTATCCCCCCTCACTCCCTGTCTTTCTCCTTCTGCACCCATCCTACTGCAACAAAGGGCTGCGTTCCAACACAAATCATCCAACCCCGCGCTTAATGACAGGGTAGAGCTAAGTGATGCCAGGGAGGCAGGAGAGCTGGAGGTACTTTGGTCTGGGATGCTGCCCGTTCAGGATTCCTCCCTGAAACATGTGGTTTGTTCGCTCTCTCTGAATGGAGCAGCGACGAAGGGATGGATGGATGAGGAGAGCAGGGAGCAGGGAAAAGGGAGACCACAAAGTAAGCTCATAGCCCAAAGGGAGAGATCATTTGCAGCTCAGGTGGGATATGATTCTGCTTTCATCTCGGGATGGCTTTCTTTTGTGGATGGCATTAAATAGCAGAAGTATACCCTTTGGACAGAATATGAGGATGAGGTTTATGCATGCAATTCAATCGTTTTTGCAAATTTCCTACTGACATCAGTACATATGGGCGCTATTTAATCCTGTGGTTAGGTTTAGGGTTATGCACATGACATGACCATGGTTTATTTTTGACCCTCCATTGCACGTACAGCTGAGGCGAACAAATGAAGGAAATAATGAAGTTCTTCAGCAGTTGTGGAAAGAAAATCCTTTCCAAAGCTTTAAAGCTTTTCAAAAGGATACGATAATACAATTTCCACAGTGTTAACTTAAAATTTATGACCCTGTCCTCAGCAGCTTGGATATTTTGCAAATCTGACGAGCAAGAGCTGTTTTTGAGTCTTTTGAGGGCATGTCCAAGTCACATTACAGGTCTTTCAAGACAGGTACAAGTCAAGTCATAAGTCATTTGATATTATTCCAAGTCACGTGTTAAAGCTTGCCATGGCAAGTTACCAGTCAAGTCACAAGTCATGCCAAAGCGTGTCTCAAGTTAGGTCTGAAGTCCTTATGGCTTATGGACAAATGTATGTCAAATCACAAGTCATTTGAGACTATTTCAAGTCAAATCACAAGTCATGGATATGAGACATGTTTCTTGCCCCAAGTAATTTGAGAGAAGTCAAGTCACAAGACATGCAATAGTAAGTCCCAAGTTAGGTCTGAAGTTCTTATGGACAAATTTATGTCACATTACAAGTCTTTTAAGGCAGGTTTAAGTCAAGTCTCAAGTCATGTGATACTAGTACAAGTCACATCTCTAAACTTGTAATAGCAAGTTACAAGTCAAGTCACAAGTCACGCCATAATGAGTCTCAACTTGAATCTAAAGTCCTTCTGGACAAATTTATGTCAAATCCTGAGTCATTTGAGAGAGTCAAGTCAAGTTTCAAGTCTAATAATGACGAGTCCTAAGTCAAATCCAATTCATGACTCATTTCATTCAATACATGACCAAGTCACGTGTCAAAGCTTGTAATGACAAGTCCCAACTCATGCAACAGCGAATAGTGTGTCTCAGATCAGTTCTTACAAGTCCAAGTCAAGTCACAAGTCATTCAAGACATTACCAAGTCAAGTCATTCAAATCAAATCCAAGTAAAGTCTCAAGTATTGGTATGGCAAGCCTTAGGTCAAGTCTTGTAATAGTGAAACTGAGTTTGAGTTAAGTCACAGGAAATGTGAGGCCAAGCACCAATTTGGTGAACCAAAGTTCAAGTCAAGTTTCAAGTCTTCATAGGCAACTTGCAAGTCAGTTCTTTGACACAATTCAATATCAAAATTAAATTCTGTCCTTTTTGACTTGAGCATAAAATGAAAGTACAAAAATGTATTGTTTAACTTATTGTTTTTTATTTTTTCATAAATAATTTCTTTGACATAAGAAATTGTTTCTTCATCCCAATTGAATACGGAAAGAACAAACGATACCCGGATTAAAATGACACAACATTTAAAACGTTTCCTTTCGAAGCGTGTTAATATTTTGTTGCCTCACTTACTCACTTTTTATTGTTTCTGAACTTTAGCCAATTTAGAACTTGACACTTGAATGTTTTTGCTCTCAAGTCTCAGGTGAGGTCAAGTCTTAAGGGAGTCAAGTCTCACAGCAGTCAAGCCCGAGCCAAGCCCTCATTTTCGTGACTGTGTATGCTTTCAATTGCTGAAAGCAATAATATGAATCATATTACAAAGTTTTCTTGGGTGAAATCCTGAAGGAGTTCTCAAAAAACATGCTGCTCATCAGCAAAAAATCTAAAATGGTGGTTGTTCCAAAATTGTGATTCCTCACGGATTGTTTTTATGAACAGCCATATGAATTTTCTGACTATGTGAGGAAAGTAAATGCATTGAACAGATACAGCTTATTCTCCGCCTAGGCAGAAATACAGATAACCATCCTTACTAATCATCTGGACGATCCGGTTGTGTCAAATCTGCTGTAGCACTCATTCCGACCCTGGTCTCTGTCTGACTTTAGCCACATGTGAGCCCGCCTGCCTGGTGCTGTGCTGTAAACCTGTCATTGTTCTGGGTCAGCTCCCGTAGGATGTCCTGAAGGCCCACCACCACCACACACACAAGCACTCACTCCAGCAGGATTGCGCCTCCTCCTCGGTGGGGAACGGGCCAAGAGCGGACAGCCTGTGTTCCGTCAAGGCGTCCAAAATTCCATGACTTTCCCAGAATTCCCGTCCCGAGCCAAGTCATATATTCTGTTGTCATCCACAAGGCCCTAATGAAAACCCACGAGGAACACAGAGGCACACCATGTCTGCACAGCTACACACCATTTAGACTAAAATGAAAATACACACCAAATATGACTCATCACGCACCACTGTGGATGCTAAACATCCATTAAAAGTATTTAATTCTATACAGCTGCTTGTGTGCCATAAGATATAGGTTTGACTTATTGAATTAATTTGCTCTATGTTTAAACCACTAATGACAGGATACAGTTAAACTAGCTGCATGAAAATAGCCCAATATTGTGAGTATTTTCAAAACTGTGAATCATTCAGCCCACTGGTACACAATGAGTCCAACTAAAACAAGACTCAGTGTGTCATATTAGATCATAATATTACACATTTTAATCAATTATTATTGCATTACCTGCTATTAAACAGTTCTGTGAAACTACATACCTTCTGTATTGTTCACTACAATATAAATTTTAAATGCTGTCTTGGGATTAAACTGTTTATTTTTGATATAGTCCTCCAGACTAAGAGGAAGTGAAGTACCGCGCCAGCAAATATGACTGAAAACTGGCTGGTTTAAAAGAGCCTTCCATGGTTTTTTAATGTAAGCAATGGCTTTGATAGGCTGCAGACTTATTTTCACGAATGAACGTGTCAAGTATTAAGATGCCTTATAAATCAATCTCGCTCATGTTCGCCTCTCCTCTTTTCTTAGCCTTTACGAGAGGTTTGGAAGAGCAGCGTGATTGCTTAGAGCTCTGGCCCTCTTTGTCAGTAACCCTGCCTAAATCAACAGCCGCCCTGCTATTTTAGTGCTCACGAAATTTTTAAGATTATAATGGGACTGTAAAACGGAAACCTGCTATATAATGTGATTGACGGCGGAGGCTCGCACAAGCTCAGACAGTGGTGCTGTAATGGTGTGTGTGTTCAGAATGGGTGACGATAATATTTCAGCCAGTGCGTGTGTGTGGTTTTGTAGGACTCAGTTAATCAAACAGTAAATGTATAAATGCGGTTTCAATATTTTGGTTCCATACGACCAGTGGAACATGGGACAACACTTTGAGAAAGGAAAAGATGGTCTGCATGATGAGGTCTGTCCATAACAAAGATTTTCCTCTCCATTGAAAAGAAAATGATGGAGAAAATAATAACTTTTTCCCCCAGCCTTTAACTCCAACTAATTGCTTGAACATTTCCTTTACAGATCCATATGTGGATATAAGCCAAGTGACAGGCTCTTGGCACTCTTCAAGGCACATTTGAGAATTTCTTACTCACCTCATTCAGAGGTGTTGTTTAATCACATTCACTGAGTGCCTGAAGAGCCGCAAAGAAAGAAGGCCCCGCTGAGTTTAGGCATAAACACAGTAGAGATCACTGCTCCTGCAGTGTGTTTGTATGTTTCTGTAAAGTCTTTTTTGCAATTATTAACTGTTTATAGAAAATAATAGTGTCCACAAGCCTCATTTTCTACAGTGAACGAAAAAGACTGAATGTGATAGAAGTTTACACCTTGCTGCTGTTTGGGTCGTTAGCGCAACAGATCTCTATGTGCTCTTAGTTTAGCGTGTTAGCATGGTAACATTAGCTAATTAGCATAAAACATAAGGCTGATGGGAATGCCATAACTTTTGCAGGTCTTTGTCATAAACTGAAGCATTGGACAAAGTACAAGTTTTATCTGATGATGGGGCTTGATGAAAGTTTAAGGGGTCACCAAAGTTGAGGGGACGTCTGTACCAAATTCCACGGCAATCTATCCAATAATTGATTAGATTTATCACATCAACAGAATGTTAACCACAAGGTGGAGCTACAGGAAACGTTGGGGGATCACCAAAGTCATGAGGATATATCGTCTGGGAACCATGAATGTCTGTACAATTTTTCTTGCCATTCCACCTGGTAGATGTTTAGATAATTTGAATAATAAGGGAAACTTTGACCTGCTGGTGGCATTAATGGAAAAATGAGGTGATCACCAAGTCAGGATTTATCCTGTGGGGACACCAAAGGGGGTGGGCCGACCATCCGACTAACAGGCCGACACTGCCATCCTTAGAGTCATGCCTTGCTGTGTTTTTTAGCATGGCAAAAAACATGCTACCACACTACCGTATAATAGTAAGGATGGCTCCTTACCAGTAATGTGTCACTTACATTACTAAACAAGAATTTTGCTAATTACTATTCAAAATTTTGTGAAAATTACTATGTTACAAACGTTAACTCCTAATTACTAGATGGATGTTTATAATGAGCTCAGCTAAAAACAGACTTTTCAGAGGCAAAAACCGCATAACATGTTTTCACACATGCGTCGCTGGGTGGCCAAAATCTATACACACTGTTTATAACTGAATATTCCGGTAAGAGTCTAAATTACACCAGCAAACAAGAAGGAGAGAGCAGACAACCCTTCATTGCATCATCTGCCCTTTACCATTGGCTCTCTGTGCACGCGGCTTCAATGAACTGCAATGCCTTCACGACTGGGCACCAGAGATGCAACCTAAAACAAACCATAATTATCTATTTGTGGTCCTGCTTCGGGCAAATATGAACATAATACAAAAGCACACACACGATGTTTGGAGTTCCAGTAAGTTCCATAACCACAGTTTAGTCTTCAGGGGATACTGGATTCTTCTTAGCTGAACTTCTTCGCTTTCTTTCATGAAAGACACGCACGCGCGCGCACACACTGACGCGCTAAATGTAACCCTAGCTCACTCCAGACCACACTGTCACTGGGGCAGCTTGCTTCGCCTGCCTGCTGCGAGCCTGGCCGGTGCCTTTTTTCCTAGACATTGCTTCAGACTTATACTATCTGTTTCCACAGCCGTGCGCCTGCTGACCCAAGAATGTGGACAGCACTCCGGTACATTGTTTTACAAGGCTAAGCGGTGTATTTGAGATGTGAACTGTAGACTCTTGCTTGTTTTGTGGGAGAAAACCAACTGTGTGTGTGTGTGTGTGTTTGAATTAGTGTGCATGTCTGTTGAATTTGTTTTTAAGCGATAATCTGTTACATTCTTTTTTTTTTACATTGTGGCGACATTTTTGGTGAAATGTAGTCATTGCTTTAGTGACACGCTAGCAAAGCACTGTATGCATCATTCAAACAGAAAGCAAGGATCCGCTCTTGGGCCTTAAGGGGAACTCCACCGATTTTCCATCAAAGTGTACAGATCTAAGGGGGTAATAGTGTTTATGGGGCGAAAATTTGTTTTTTTTCTGGCCCCAGAGGGAGCTGCGCAAAATCTCAATAAAAATCTGATAATTTGACTCAAGTGATGTCACGTGAGTCAGCGACAGCTGGGACCGAAGACAAAGTAGTAAAAAGAAGCGAATTTACCAGACCTCTGTAGTCCGCTCCTCATCTCTGCTTGAGGCTAGTGGCTCCAGGTTACATTAGCTGCTACTAACATAACACAGCAGAATCTGTACATTTGAGTGAATAAAGATGAGTTGCATTGTGGGTAATGCAGGCATACCAGGTTTTGACAAGGAACAATGTGTGGAGTAGAAAAGAAGACATCTCTCTTTCTGGTGCATTGCCTCTTTTTTTTGTAACTACAGGACAAAGTCTAAGGAGTGCCATGCTACATTGGTAGGGTACTCCTTTAATGGGCCATGTTTTCATGAATTGGTTATAAGTTTAATTACTGCTCTATGAGAAGTATAATGGCTGAAACTTTCATTTCATAAAATGTCCAGCTATTTGGAAGTGTACACATGTTTATTAGTTGCTGTAAAATTGTATTTCCTTTTATCTGCTTTGTCTTGGTCTTAACTACAGCTACAACCAAGGATTACTTTTTCAATAAGTGGATAGTTTGGTCTGTCTTTCTGCCTATGAACTAATTGTGTCAGCCACAGTCTTTTTTTCTACCTTTGGGATGTTTATGTTTTCTTTTGTTGCACATCCTGATGTTTTAAGCGAGACCATGTTGTGTACCAATAGCATAAATTTAGAGTCAACATTTGCTCTTCCTTGATTTGACAGATGCACATCTGGATTCTTTTATCTTCTGTCATTTTCTTTTTCTGTATTGCATAATCTGATTGTAAACATCTGGATGTCTTTCTATTTTGTATTTGCTGGTTCTTATGATGTGGACATATTAATGGTGTGAGTCCTATTTTGAGCTATTTTAGCACTGCGGAGTGAATTTTATACTTATGTTGACTTTCATTGTTTTCATTCTGTACACTGTATGTGTTAATTAGATTACTACAAAACTTTGATCCATAAAACTAAAAAATAAATCGAGTGCTTTGGAGTTATGGATATCTCCACCTTACTTTGATGTTAACAAAGTAACCTCATTAATTAATCGTGTACTAGCAAATAGACATAAAGAAGAACAAGAAATCCTCACAAATAGACATTAATGCTGAGTTCTCTGTCTTCAATTACCGTGCGTCATGAAGATGCTCCTCAGAGCTCTTTAAAGTTCTTGCCTTAAGTTCACGTATTTTCTGTCTCTATTTACAACATTTGACATTGTATGAGGCGTTTGCTCTGCTCGTATTATATGTCCCACCCCTTCCCGTATGTTCTCTGCTGTTTCTCCAACCCCGTGACCTGTCTGTCAACCCATGCTCCCATGGCAATTATTTAGAAACCTTGGCCAATTATCTGCCCCTCTTGAACACACGCCTAACAAACTGCTCAGAGAGAAGATGTGCCACCACTTTTACAACAACCGCCTCAATAGCTGGGAGAGATTTGTGTGATGGGTTAATAGTAGGATAGTAAAGGAGCTGCGGAGGCGACACTGTTGAGTTCATGTTGCTTTATAGTGCGCTGTGACCCTATTGAACATTTTATAGCAATGGGAGTCTATCTACATATTCAGCTGAATGGGACAAAAACCACATAAAGAGGACTAGACAACACAGAACCAAAGCCTGGTGCAGACTTCAGAAAAGACAGACGTGAGGAGCAGGATCAAGTTTGAAATGAAATGTCATAGTGTCACGGTGATTCAAACACTGACTCATGGCAAGGCAAGACTAAAATGCCGAAGGCCTCGCTGCACAACCTGTTGTTGCATACTTTGCAAAGGCAAAGCAACAGAGATTGAGTGTCTTTCTATTCTGTGTGTAGGTGACGCGTCCCCTCAAGAATGTGGTTCTCTTCCTCTCGCCGTTCTCTTCAATTTCCCTTCTGGTTGCTTACTTCACTCACACTGCCGAGAAAGCAGTCGCTTGAGGAATCTGGAAAACACCAGCGGGGAATGAGAGGAATTTCTGCTTTTCGTTTTCCCTCAGCCACCCCCTCACCCCTTGCTCTCTTTACTTTGGATGCCTCTGCGCAGCCGGGCTCTTGAGTTTTCTCTTGTTTCTGAATGCAGCCCAACAATAACAACCTCTCATAAACAATGGGGCTTGTTGATTGGGGGGTTGAGAAGGAGAGTGGCCGTTGCTGGCCCGTGCAGTCGGTTTTGCTGGCAGTGGGCCTCGTGAACAGTCCTAAAAGTCCAAAAGTACAGGCTACATTGAGGACCATGAAAGATTTAAGGGCAAATTTTAAAAATGCACCATCTCTGAGGGACCATAAACACATGCTTTACTTATTTCTTAATCTATGTTTTCTCCAAAAGAACTTTGATGGACCAAACTCTGAAAGGGGATGCTGGTCAGTGTCAGGAAACCACAAAAGTACAGGGGAAAAAATTGTAGTTTTGGAATTCCCTGCTTTTACAGCACCCATGGACTCGTAAAGGGAGTCTGGATCACATCGAGTAGGATTTTGGTCAAGACGACCATGGAGCTCTGCCCCGGCCTTTCAGCCTATGGGCAAAACACAGCTAGAGTCACAAGCCATTTAAACAACTGAGCAACAATTAAATCCTGTGTCCGTGACAGGGAAATGATAATACAGAGTGATGTGTCCTGGAATAACTCTGTCTCTCGATTTCCATTTTGGAAGATGATACCACACATTACTAAATGTTGTCCCCCATCTGCTGAACCGTTTTTATGACTCTCATCCCAACTAAATGTAAATAAAATGTCAAAAGAGATTCTTGTGAATAGGATGGGCAAACAAACCACTGTATTTTATTTTAATTTCCTACAGGCTGCATACCAGAGCAAGGCTTTTGGAAATACAAGAGTTTTTCCAAAATATCTAAGATGCACAAACAAAACATCACACAGTCCAGTGCCTACTGTATCAACAGACAGGCATGGAGCGCCGCCTTGTGGACAAAAGAAAACTAGCAGCACATCGTCTAATCTTTTTGGAACTGTGAACTGTGGTAGAAAGTTAACCACATGCTTCTTGTCTCACACTTATACTTACATTAACAAGTCATTTAAAGAGGCATGTTTTAGTGATAAGAGCTTTAAACTTTATTAATATGGTTTAATTTATCACATCACAACCAAAAAACACACATTTTGGACAGCATTCATTCACTCACATGCGCACCAAGCACTCATCAAAAAGGCGTTCTCTGTTCAAAGTCTTCAGCAGCAGCAGTGTGTGGAATAAGTAAAGCGTCACTGGTCATCATTTTCCTGCAGGCTTGAATGGATCAGACCATATCTTCACACCTTTAGACAAAAACGTGAAACAAAAGAAAATAAACAGTGTCAGCATGCATGTAACCGCATTACACCACTGTTACAGAGGTCACTGGTCATGCCACACCTGTTTAAACAGAATGCTCAATTAAATCAAATATATATTTACCATACTTGCATACTTTCAGAGTGTGGCTCACCATATTGGACTATGTAGTGGACACCCACACATTTAAATTCATTAAATCTTTTGTATATTTTGGAGGGAGTGACTATCAAAAGTGTCCTGATGTTGTACACCAATACATCTGGTGCTCTCTAAGTAAAACAAACAAGATATATCGGAAAGTACTGAACTAGACAAAAAGCAAAAAGGAAGCAGAACCACACTGAGCCAATTTGTAAATTACATTAAAATCCCAACAAAGAAAGTTTAATATATTCTGACTCATTGATAAAAAGGTATTTAAATTAACAGCACATTGTGTCACTTACATATACCATATTTATTTATGATGTTTCAGTCTACACAACATTGTATATAAATCTACTTTGTGCTCTTACCCACGGGTTGAAGATCTGCCTGGTTGACTCCTGCCCGGTTCACCTTTTGGACTTCTCCTAGCAAAGAGAAAACAGTATGTTACAGTGTACACAAAGTGTACACAAGATTTTAGTGGTCAACAACAATTACCAAGATTTTCACACTGCAGCTTTATCATACTATTTTGTCTGGACTTTCAGTAACACTGTGAAACATTTATCCACAATCTGCTGTCACTGTTCCTCCTGACTAGCTTTGCACATCTGCTGGCCAGAACTGGCTCAGAGGAAAAAGGACTGTCCAATTAGTCGAGTGGCTGTACGAGACATACCGTGAGATCAGAGCTATTTAAATAAATACATATTCCTGACATCACTCTATCTTTGTCTTAGCTGGTTTAACTTTATATTTATGGTTTTAGAAAAGTGGAAACTCTAAGGTTAGATGTAACGTTACCCGTTAACCACATTTAGCTAACGTTAGCTATAAACAGTCTAGGTAAATGTTTTTCCCTTTCGCTACTCTGAAGAACTGTCGGTGAATGTTGTGCAAACATAAAAAACCCAGTTCACCACGTCAAATTAATGAGAAAGTGCCATAAACCAGAGATTACCTAACTTAAACCTGTACTAACTCTAAACATCCAGCTAAAGTTAGCTAACTAAATAAAACTAACCTCAGCTATAATGTTAGCTTAGTTTATTTAGCCACATAAAGAAACACAACGCTAAACAATTAGCACAATGTGAAAATCTTACATACTAAATGACATTAAGCTGGACATTAAGTAACGTTAAACGGTCTGTTTGTGTAACGTTAAGTGTGATGTGTGGAGAGCCACTTACTGTACTCCTCTTTATGGGTGAGCGGGTAGAAAAATATGGGGTAAAACGCAGCAGCGACAGCCGTTACAAAACCTCCGAAAACCAACACTATTTTACTGTTTTTTGACATTTTAGTGTTGCATCGGATGCACTACTCTCACCTCCAAAAGTACACAGCGTTTACTATAACTGTTTCCGGTGTAAAGGTCACTAAGAATCGCGCATTAACAAAAGCGGAGTGACGCTAGTTTGGTTTCTCTGGGCTTCCGTACCGAATATGAAATGTTAGTCACATGCTGCAGAACAACAATAATAAGGAAGTCTGGGCGAAGATTTGGGAAGTTATTTAACGCTTCTAATTATTCGCGGTCTTAAAAGATGAGATTTATAGCCTTATTTGTGTGTTTCCTATGTTGCTGTTACGCGTATGGAGCGACGGGCGAAGACAAGCCAATTCAAACATTTGTGATCCCTCACAGTCACATGGATGTTGGCTGGGTGTACACCATTCAGGTAGGTTTCTGTCACCATATTCTTGACAAGCATATACTGTACGCACCATGGTGTTTCCTGTCACCAAACCACTGTTACCCATGTAACGTGGAGGAATGTGTGTGTATGTTTTTCCTTTTACGTAATGTATATGAGTGTGTATTTGTCCATAGGAGAGCATGCACGCCTATGCGGCCAATGTGTACACCAGTGTGACTGAGGAGCTGTCAAAGGCTGAAGATCGTAGGTTCATCGCTGTAGAGCAAGAGTTTTTTCGGCTGTGGTGGGATACTGTGGCCACAGACTCCCATAAGAGACAAGTAAGGACACTGTACTGCCTACACTAGGCACACTAAATGCCAGATAATCTCGTTAAATCCCCTTTAAGATTAATATTCTTAAGGGGAGACTCCCCTATTGCGTTTTTATAAAGTTTGGAGTCTTGCATGAAACTAAAACTGTGGTTAACTATCCATGCAGCATCATTTTAGTCCCTGGTTCTCCCATGACAAGTAATCAGATCTTCATGTGTGAAATTGTTGGAGTAAACTTTTAAATACACAGTAAATGTCAAATCCACACAAGTAAAATGTCATGGCTGGGTTGACTTTCTAGGTGCGACAGCTTGTAAAAGAGGGTCGACTTGAGTTCATCATCGGGGGCCAAGTGATGCACGACGAGGCTGTGACTGATCTAAACGATGAGATATTACAAATGACAGGTAGCGCGTCACATTTCCGGCCCCCTTGAATGTCAGTTTGAGATGAGAGATGCGTACTAGCCGTTGTGTTTTCTCTTGCTATGTGTGTCTCTGTGCTGTTTCAGAGGGACATGGTTTCCTCTACGAGACGTTCGGGGTGCGTCCTCAGTTTTCCTGGCACGTGGATCCATTTGGAGCCTCTGCCACCACGCCGGTTCTCTTTGCCCTGGCTGGTTTCAACGCCCACCTCATCTCCCGCATTGACTATGACCTCAAAGACACCATGCAGAAAAACAAGGTATTAGTTGATGCCTCAGTCTAAATACTACTACTACCACCAGCAAAGGGAAGAAAATTCATAAATTGTGCAAATGTTAGCACCGATCATGTTGAAAACACATTTCTTTTGGAGTTGTAAATCATCAAAAAAGTACTTCGTTAATCAGTATACTTAACTCACTACCTTAAATTGAGACTAAATAGTTACTGCATGCCTTTTGTCTGTTATTTTGCTACAGAAACTACAGTTTGTATGGAGAAGTTCTCCCTCTCTCAAAGAGAAGCAGCAGATCTTCACTCACACTATGGACCAGTTTAGCTATTGCACCCCATCATACCTGCCATTCTCCAACAGGTAGTCCATGTTTAGACCATTTATTGGTTATGGTAAATGTTGCTTTTTTTCAGTAATGAATTAACTGCAAATGACTAATATTGCGTTAAGCGAAAATAAGAAAATGGAATATACAAAGTGCTGATTTTCCATTAAAAGGAAACCTGTTCTTACGTCTCAGCTCTGGTTTCTATTGGAATGGAGTTGCTTTGTTCCCCGATCCCCCTAAAAACGGGGTTTACCCCAACATGAGCCTGCCCGTCAGCAAGGAGACAGTGCACCCCTACGCCAAGACCATGGTGGAGAACATCAAGCAGAGGGCTGCATGGTTTAGGACAAACCATGTGCTCTGGCCATGGGTGAGTAAATAGAGTATTTGTATGTTTTTTTTAAGAAGTTCCTCTGTTTTAAGTGGATGTTGTGTAGAGCCGTTTTGATGGCTGTAAAGCATCATTTTTTAAAGTTGTCTTCAACATACCCTTGCTTCTCCGTGCACCTGATTAGTAGACAAACTTGTATTTGCTCTGTCCTCCTGTTTCAGGGCTGTGACAAACAGTTCTACAACTCATCTGTCCAGTTCAACAACATGGATCCTCTGATGAAGTACATCAACCAGAACAGCAAAGAGTTGGGGGTGACAGTCCAGTATGCCACTCTTAGTGAGTACTTCCAAGCCATCTACCAATCAAATCTTGAATGGGAGCTCCGTGGGAGTGAAGATTTTCTACCATATTCCACTGGTGAGAATTCTTAAACATAAAATAATAAACACAAGGCACAGTCCAACAGACTTTTCTTGCTGATATCATCTACTGTGGCTGTTCCTAGAGCCGCACCAGGCATGGACTGGGTTTTACGCCTCCAGAAATGTTCTGAAAGGAGTGTCACGACAGGCCAGTTCCCAGCTGCATGCAGCTGAGACTCTTTTCACCCGGTACCGAATCAGCTTCCCTGACGGACCTGTAGCTAAAGACTGGGCCCTGGACAAACTGAGGGCGCTTCGCTGGGCTGTCTCAGAGGTAATTTGTCAAAATATTTGAGTCCTTTAACAGAAAGTAAAGCAAATTATGTATGTATACATGGGCAAATACCAAATTTAAAACCTGCCAGGCACTTTACACACTGTACATATATACGCTTGTGATATAGGTATTTGATCTTGTGTTTGAGATGAACACAATTCATGAACTAGTTTGATTTTATTGCAAAACGTTAGTTACTGGTGTGTATTTCTAGGTCCAGCACCATGATGGCATCACTGGCACCGAGTCTCCCAAGGTGGCAGACATGTACCTGCAGCATCTCATGCAGGCCATGATGGGAGTGGAGGAGCTTTTAGCTGCGCTCTTCCTGCTGCCCCACAACCTCAGCACACCCAGCAACAGAAAAGGTGTGAACATTTTGCAAATGGACTTCAGCTTGCATTAGCATCCTAATGCTAAGCAGCACTACCTCTAAAATGACCAGTTGTGGGGTTTTTTTTACATTTCTGCTTGTGCATGGACTAAACATACAAGACACAACATGATCAGTTTTAGAGGTGCTGGTGCAACCTAGCTGTTTTCCGTTGTTTCCAGGCTTTATGCAAAGCCAGGCTAATCACCTCCTGGCTTTTCCTCTACACTTAACACACAAGATTGGTATTGGTCTTCTCATCTACGTCTCAGAAAGGAAGCAAATAGGTGCATTTCCTTGAAAATCAAAGCTGAACAACCTGAAAAATTAGCTTTAAGAATAATGTGTGCTTTAAGCTAAATGCTAACACTAGCTTGAAGATTACTCAACAAGGGGTTTTCTTAAACATTTGGTCTACTAATTAAATTAATTAGCCCTTTAATCTCCTCATGCCAGGTGTTGATCAGGCTTTGGAACAACATGTCATCGTTTACAACCCATTAGCATGGAACATCACCACAATCATCAACGTCACTGTAACCTTCCCCACTGCAGCTGTCTTTGATGACGATGGACAGCCTGTTCCTGCACAGGTAGTGTTTTCAATGAAAACTGATGGTAACACAATAGTATCTATCCAAGGTTTGCTGACATTAGCTAACATCAGTCACCATGCTCCTGGTCGTACCAGACCAAGAAAGTTACAAAAATCTGTTAGTGTATTCAAAAAAACAGGAGTGAGTTTTATTGCTTATGAATTTAAAGAGAAAAACATGGCATGTCTTTATTTAAAGTTACGTAGTCTCTCTTTAAATAATGAATTCTTACAGTATTACTACAGTATATGTATTACTTGTCACGAAAATACAGTGAAACATAGTTTAAAACGTTAGCAGGTGTCGTTTATACTAAATAAACCATTCTATATATGTTTTATATTGAAAAATAAGCATTTATTCACATGAATGAATGTGTAAATTAAGTAGTTTTGCATTTCAGAAACAGATGTTCTCTATAATTTTATACTGTTATACTATCTTCCTCTGTCTGCCAGATCCAGAAGTCAGCACAGTCCAATGTGGCCTATGACCTTTTCATCATGGTGCAGCTTGGCGGCCTTCAGCACAGGAGATACCTTATTAAGTCCTCTGAGACGCAGTGCTCTGGGGGGCCCAAGTGTGGCTGGACATACAAAGCTAAAGGGGTTCAGTTTGAGAAACGCAACATCCGCAAATGGACGAACACAGGAAAAAGGCTTCTGCCTGTTCTGAATGAATGTTACAAGCTCATGTTTGACCAGGACACCAATCTACTGCACAGCATCACTTACCTGTACGTCTTTAAGCCTCTTGTCGCACCACATGCGAATATACTTAAGTATAATTTGCACTTTCATAGTGAGTAGTTTAAGTATTGTTTACATTTCTGTACATGTTGTCACACTCACTCCTCCTGTTTAGATAACACACTGTAAAGATTTAACAAGATAATTTGAAGGATGTGATACTGTACTTTAATTTCTAACTTATCAGTTGCATCTAGAATTGATTAGGATGAGCCATTTAATCAATTGACAGAAAATAAATTGGTAATGTATGTAATTAAGTCATATTTTAAGCAAAAATCAATGAATGTAAAAACCTGCTAAATGCTTACTCTTTTATGATTTTTTTTTTAATGAAACTGAATACATTTGGATTTGGGACTTTTGAGCAAAACGAATGTGAAAGCTGTTGGAAGTTGTGATGGCCATTCTTCACTATTTCCCAACATTTTTAAAGACCAAACAATTAATATGAACATCCCACTTGTAGCCCCATCGTGACTCATAAAAACTGATATAACTCAACATAATTTTATCTTGTGCTGATGTATTCTCTGACCTTTCACCTCTGTCGTCCTTTTATAGTCAAGAGAAAAGGACAGTGAGGATGACTCAGGATTTCTGGGAGTACCACGCAAATGGAGACGTGAAAGCAGGACCCATCTCTGATAACTACATCTTCAGCTCTAACTGTTCAGCTGTGCGGGCCTACAAGGCTGTGGAAATGGAGATTATCCCCGGGAAGATTGTGACCGAGATCCGGCAGCACTTCTACAGGTGGGTGAGGTGAACCAGTTGCTTTGTTTCTGTCTTTTTTGGAATAATATTTCACAATTATAATGACATTCACTCCTATAATTTGATACGTTCCATCGTCTAGAGAGGAAGATGATAAAGACTATGCCTACTCCATCACCACCCGTGTCCCAGAATGCTTTGGGAGCATACCACGGTGTCACAGGCTGGAGCAGACCTATTCGCTCGGCCCCCTCCGTCTCAACACCGAGGTCGTCCTCAGAACCAGCTCCTCCTTGAAGAACAACAGGACCCTGTACACAGATGACAATGGCTATCAGATGATGGAGAGGACATACAAGAAGTTCACTAATAACACTTTAGCAAGAGTAAGTCCATGGAGAAACTGGACTATTGAGATTTAGGACATTTATAAACATGAAGTAAAATATTGGAACACGTAGAATAATCTCTATAATCTGCATTTTACAGAACTACTTCCCCATGGTTCGGGCAGCCTACATTGAGGATGACCTCAGCAGGCTGGTGCTCGTCAGCGACAGAGCTCACGGTGTGTCCAGCCAAGCCAACGGGCAACTAGAGGTAAAAAAAAACAAACAAAAAACATGAAGATAAAACAAACAGAAACCTGTTTTAACATCCTGTGTAACCCCAGGTCATGCTTCATCGTCGCCTTTGGAACAACTTAGCCTGGAACCTCGGCTACAACCTGACCCTCAACGACAGCTCGGTTGTAAGGCCCACCCTGTGGATGATGCTGGGCTCTGTCAGTGCCACCTCCAGGCTTTACCAAAGGGAAGCAATAGAGCTGCAGCACAGACCTGTCATCATGCCCATAGGCCAACCTCGTGAGCGCTTTTTTAAAAACTTTCTCTTTTGGGGTATTTTTGCAGTTTCACGTTTCTTGAGCCAGGTTTTACAAAAATTATGTGACAACAAATTGTCACATAATTGTAATGGGTAAACCTGGACTACACATGAATAATGTAATACCTTATATTTAAATCTCTACAAAGAAATCCTTTTTCATGGGTGAGAATTCAGGTCAAACACAGAGCAAGTTTTCTGCAGCTTTAGAAGTGTATTTACTTCAATCACTTCTTTCAGCTGGGTGAAAGAAGTGATTGATTACAGAGAGACAGGGGCATTTCAAGTGCAGGCTCTCTTCACCCTCTTTTAAGATAGATTAAGATTTTAACATCTTTAATTCAAGTTTATTTGAATAGCGCAATATAACACACGTCACAAACTCATTGAGATGCGTCTGCAAAAAAAAAAAAACAGAAAGCAAAAAGAAATAATAGAAACCTTGCAACTGGCAATTCAAAATGAGATGCTGGGAGTACAGTAGGATTTGTTTAGGTGGGAAATGTCCAGAAAAATCAAACACATTCAACAACTAGTGTACAAAAAAAGCAGTAAGACAAGACAGTAAATCTGTCAAGCATCAAATCCAGGTACATCCTAATAGTCGCTTACCAGTTCAAAATACACATTCAGAACCGCAGCAGATAAACACGAATAGCCTGGATCAGTATTGCATTTTGACGCCTTCACTGGACAATTTATATATGGCCATAACTGATATATTCTGTGTTGGCTGCTTGTAGAGAGGCCCTGGCAGGAGAAGGAGCCCAGAGGAAGTTCTCCTGTGCATTCGGTGGTCCTGCCGCCCAACGTCCACCTGCTCAGCCTCAGTATCCCTGGATGGAACTACAGCTCTAACCATGACGTTCACCTGAGCCACATACACTCGGGTCAGCTGTGACAAATACTCATATTCATTTTTAGTGGTTATATTGTGAGGTTTCTACGGTCCTTGCTGATATATTTTTCCTCAGGCAATTGATACACCGTTGCTTGTCTTTTTTCTGAAGTGTCTGGTTTTTTTTAAATGATATACATCTAGGTAAGGATTTGCACTCAGAGCCAGACTACGATCGTGTCCTGTTGAGAATCATGCATCTTTTCGAGGAGGGAGAAGACCCTGAACTTTCGAAGCCAGTCACCATAAACTTGAAGGTGTTAATAAAAATACAACTTCAATTTCTACACATTAATGCCATAGTATTGTAAGAGGAAAGCCTTGAAATGGAATTCACATCATCGTTTTCTTTATCAACAGGAAGCTCTGCAGGGCATAGGGGAAGTAAAAGTGCTGGAGGAGCGTTCTCTCACAGGAACCTGGGACATCACCAGCCTGCAGAGATGGAAGTGGAAGACTGTAGATAACTTTGAAACAAGTGAGAAACACTTTGGTACTTGTATTTAAATGCATTTTGATAAACTTACAGTAATATGTACATTTCATGAAATAGTTTCCTTGCCTTGTTTGTTCTTCTCAGACAACAAAAGTTGTTGGAGTTGTGCAGATGAAGCTTTCACCGTGACCATCTCACCCAAAGAGATCAGGACCTTCTTCATTCACTTTGCTTCCACTAACTTTTAGGCTGAAGTGTCTTTTGTCTTCTGTGAAGACAGCCCACCTTTTGTCATGATACGACGATGCTTTTAAAGATGTGATTCTTTGTTACACTGTTTATTAATGCTACTTTTGCACTTTATGTTCATTTGTTGAGAAGCACCAATGTGTTCATTAGGTGTGAGAATTCCCACTCTGGAGCCCCTGTCGACTCTCACTGATGATTATTTCTGTCATGTTTGTTCAAATGTCTTACTTCACAAACACAGGCCAACCAACAGCACAGTAAAGTTTGTCTGACATTGGGGCTTTGTAAGAAATGATGGATGAGAAATCCAAGCACGGTGGCCCATTCATCCCAGTGAAAGCTGCTTAAATGTCTCTTCTACCATGTATGCCTTTAAGACATTCAGTTTCTTTAATAAGTATCTTAAAATCTGTTTTGTGTGACTTGGAGCTGGTTAATACGGACGAGATGGCCCCCCCTGTTAGCCTAGCTGCAGGCGAGCTAAGGCTGGCTGGCTGACACCCACAAATGAAAAGTTATAAAGAGAAATAAAAGCATTTTAAAAAGTCTCAAATCGCTTTACAGGAGCAATTATTTAATATATTAGAACGTGGAAAGGTGGATAAGCTTCTTCTGACATCATAGTTTATTTGCTTGTCAAGTCTGGGTAATCTGGATTTTGTTTCTATCTTACAGCAATTTGTAGCAGTCCTTCTGAGTTTATCAAATACCTGTAGCCATGATACAGCAGCGGGAAGTGCGTCTCCAAAGTGAGGGGGGTAATGTGCATGTGAAAGACAATGTTTTCTGTCCTGTTATACATGGTCACTGTTTAGAAAAACAAATTCAACAAAAAAATGTCTGCAACACAGACAGCATATTTTGGGTGATGTATATTAATTATTTGTTGTGTTGTGGGACTTCATGATTCACGATAAGTAACCTCATCAAACCTCAATCAAATTTTCTGCAGCTTCTCTCCTCACGGGCTATTAAGGTTCAGTTCACCTAGATTTCTACTACAATGACTATTTTCTCAATAGTCTCCAGTGGTATCTGCCCATCCAAATAGTTGTTTTTGCAGGTTTAGTCAGTGAATGAAGTTTAATCTGTGGTGCTCACTGCATTAAAGCATTTAAAATTCAACATCTCTTTTATAAATGATAATCCACATAATTAATAGTTAACTCGAACTAGACTCCAATTTTCATGGAGATATTTTCACCTGAAGAAATAACGTTAGTCCATACGGAAACATGTTTCCACCACAAGTGTAGGTTTGAGGCAGAAATCTCAGATGTGTTGCCCGACAATGACGTGTGCAAATTTGTTTCCTGTTTCAATTAAATTAAATTAAAGGCAGTAACGCCAGTACTTTAGCTTTTCTGCTAAAATATCCTTCTCATCTAATTACGTACACAAACAAATTTTCTCCTGCACCTAGCTTGCTGAACAAGCTACCAGACACTGGAGGAAAGTGCACTGCTAGCGCCAAAATTCTAAGACAAATTTTTGGTCCAGAAAACTAAACCATATATTGAACATTCTTATGACAATGTATTCACATTAAAGTGAAATGGTCAGATTTTTTTTTCCCTGTATTGCCTCGACAAACTGCATCGCGCAGTTTGACAGGTAGTCTGCCAACATGGCCGCTAGGGGCTGCCACCTTCAGCAGTGTCACACCACAGTGAAGGCAGAACCCGAGCAGAACAAAACGTCGCCGTGTCTGTGTGTCACCGCAGCAGCTAACCAGAAAACGAATCTGGTTCTAAACAGGACAATGTAAGCTTTTAGTACAACACGTGATGATCGCATGTAAAGGAGACGCCGTTTTCTGCAAAGATGAGCAGCGTGAGTTGTTTCCTCCATAATGTGCTCTCTGTTCTCAGCTGTAGGATTTTTAAATTAGGATGAGAAACGAAAGATTATGTTAGAAGCGATTCGGTGTGGTGCATTTTGTTGCATGTAATGTCACGTTTTACACCCGGTCTTTGACATATTTTTCATAATTTATTATATAACAAAAAAGGTCTTTAATTGAGAGAGATGCGGGATGCTGCGAGGGGGCGTTGCATTGTTGCTAGGATCCTAGACCGGGAGGGATGGGGCCCCCTAAGGTGCTGGAGGATTTTCAGGATTAGGGAAGATCAAGCTTTAACGGTATGTTTTATCTTGCCTTTTCCGTGGATATTTTCCCACCCTATGTGTTACATAGAAAAGAGAGAGGGAGCAGAGGAGGAAACTGCAGCACTTTCTAAGTGACCTGGCTTTGCTTGGATCATTACAGGTCAGTGAATTCTCATGCAGAGATGGTTAAACACACAGTTAACATCGTGGTCAAATGATATTGTTTATGTTACAGGGCTTTAAATACTTCCAGCCTTGGCTTAGAGGGAAAGAAGAGTTGATGCTGACGGTTGTTAATGAGGATCTGGTTTGTTTCTGTAGAGAAAAACGCATACATCTCAAATAAACATACAGCTTGCGCACTTTAATGATCACTATACATTTTCAGAATGTCAGAAAAGTGTGTTAGAAAATACACAAATCAGTGAATTTATGTACTATAACACTATGCACAAAATGCTGCTTGGTTTGACCTAGCCTGACCCTGATCCCTTACACCTGTCCTGCTCTGCAGGGTTGGCGTTCCCCAGGTTTTGTGGTCTCCAGAGCCTCCTCCTACACCTCCACCAGCAGCTGTAACAGCAGTGATGTCTCCCCTAGCAGCAGCTTCCCCAGCCTGGACAGCCGGAGCAGCTCTCCCCTGCCTGGGGAGCCTCCGGACCCTCAGTCACAGCACACACACACAAAGACACAGCCACAGGCCGTCAGGTGAATGATGCTATACTTGGTGTGTCTGCAAATAGTAATATAATAGTATGTCAATGTTTTTATTGCTGTGATCTCTGGCAATTGTTTTTTTTTTACACTGACTGTAAAGTGAAAATAAGATAAGATAAGCCTTTAGTAATTCCCAGAGAGGAGACTGAGTTGGTGCAGCAGCACAAGGAAGGTAAGTATAAAGAAAATAAATAAATAATAATTGGTAAATAAAAGTAAAATAAGAATAGACATAAAAATAGAAAGTAAGCAATGAAAGACAAAAGTACAAGGCAAAAGTGGTGAGAATAGGTACCGCAAAGTCAGCTAGTCTGCTATATGCAAACAGCATACACTAGCCTTACATATATGATTAAGTTGTGATACTTAGTGTTTGTCTGTATTAATATAGACATATCGTAGAAATATAAAAATAAACCGTTTAACATAATAGTATTATTTAATATGAGACATTAGGTGAAATGTTGACATTGTATAGAACAGCAACATAATATAATAAAAAAAATATAAAATTTAGTGTAGTATATTATAATAAATATAGTTTAATATATAACAAAATATATAAATCAGTCCAGCAGAGAGACAATAGAGAGAGAGAATAGTTTATCCCAACTGTAGTGCCTCAGACACTGATTTGGGGAGGGACAGGGGCCCTGGTCAGGGTGTTTGGTATAGTCTATTGGCATAGAAAACGGCGAGCAAGCCACCATAATGACGCTTTGATGCAGTAATTATACACCCTTGAATTGGCCGTGGCCCAGCTGGCGTGGCAGAAGGGTTCCACTCTGAATGAACATGTCACTATAGCGCTGAAAGTCAGTCAGTCGATCGACAGCTTTTTCAGTGATCGATTAATTGCTGAGATGTTTGGTCAAGCAAAAAAATCCAAACATCTGATTATGACAGCTTTTCGAATGTGAGGATTTGCGGATTTTTCTCAATTGTGGTGTTTTTTTAATATCCATTCTTTACATTAACCCTAATGTCCTTGTTAAGTACGTACTACTATTACTATTAATTAGGCTTTGAGCAAAGCATTTGTGTTACATGTGTTTAGCCCTCTAACAGACTTGTGACAGCTCTCCAGCACCCCATCCACAAACTCAAACTTATGTGATAAAAGTATGTGTCTTGCATGCATCTTATATTGGTTGACCTCTTCCTGTATCCTCAGGGGCCCCAGCAGTGAGGAGCACCTTCTCCCAGCCTCTCCCAGTGAACGGGAGATAGCAGTACCTGTAGGTGCTTCATACAGTCCTACTTTTTGTGTCGGACAGTGAGATACATTTTTCTTCCACCTCTAACCCCAGACTCACAGCCTCCACTTTGTCCCTCAACAGGAGGTGAATTGCACTCTGTTTTTACTGGCCGGCTACGTCAAGTACGGACGCCCTTACGCCTGGATACGCTCCAATCACGAGCGCCTGGTCAACATTGGAGGCGCCAATTCAATGGTCAAGGACACACCGATGAAACTCAAGTCCATTGCAGACTGGCAGACGCGAGGTATGGAAACAATGTGAGGAATCCAAACAGGAGAAAGTTATTGTTTCACTTCACTGATTCAATAATTACACCATTTTCCATGAGCTAAATCAAACGCAGATGTCATTGCTTGAGTTCAGACTTCTTAAAGAGCACTGTGTGGTGTGGATTAGGCTTGTGGAAATAGCTCCAGGTGCTTTGGTTATAAAAATGACTAGTCACGTCTATGACAACTTCCAAAACTTTTTTTTCCAGGTATTCGTGTGTGGGACGTCGTCAGTGAGCTGGTGTGCCTGTGCACCGTTCCCTCTCCCTCCAACCCCTTCGCCCTGGACATGCGTTACATCAAAAGTCTTCCCCTCCCTGACCGCTTCCTCGTCACAGGCGCTCTCCTCAACTTCCTGGAGATGTATGTGGTTTACGGGAACCGGGACGAGTTGCACTATGACAAAGGTAGGAGTGTTTTTTAAATGTGGTGTTTTCACAGGCTGCCAGAAAGTCGTCCATCATTTGATTTTAGTACCGTATTATTACTGTTGTTACTGAAGCCAGCAGGTGATGCTGTTAAGCTACATTACAAAGGGATCCGCCGCGCAGCCTTTCTCCCACTCTGCTCTTAGCTGCATTTGAATTTTAAGGTATCTACAAATGTTTTTGATGTTTTCAGTGGTGGAGGAGGTGAAGCCTCTGAGGCGTCTTCATGTCCAGTCCCTGCTGGAGGTGCAGCGACACAGAGAGAGCTCCGGGCTGGCCAGCAATCCCACGGCGCAGGACTCTTCTAGGGAGGAGTGATTTTGATCGCCTTTCGATTTTGATCAGTGTCAAGATGAGATATCCTCTGTGCATGTTTACTGACTTCTTGTAGAAAAAGAGACAGCAAATGGGTTCAAATGTGTGAAATCTCATCTGGCAGATAGTATTTAGATGATTTGTTTTATTTTAGTAATTTTGTGTGTTCTGGTGTGTTTAACAGTTTTGTAAGATCACCTTTGCAAAGAGACCTAATGAGTACACCTGTGTAAAACCTCACTCATGATGAGTGTTTATTTAAACAGTACAAACACTCCTACACCACACCTATTTGTTTTAAGGCTGCACAGTCCAGTTGGAGTTGTATCTGCATCTTCAGTTGGAAGGTAGTCACATGTATGACTATGAAAACTCTGGAGAAATAGCCCTGGGAAATAAGTCACATGACTGAGATTAAACATCCCAAGACCTCTCTGAATGTCTTGCCCTACCACCCCGAAACCGTTCAATCCCGCTCTCCCACACACACTCTCCAGGACAGGAACTCTGTTTTCCTTCAGGCCAAATATAACATTTTAAAAGTTGAGCGTTCAAGACTGGAAACAATCATTTATCAGGGTCAAAATCTGCAGAAGTTAAAGCTGGTTAAATATTTGTCTTCTTGAATGCTACAGCGGTGTGAGAACAACATGCAAAGACAAACAAAATGTTGTATAAAAAAAGTTTTAATATTTCATAAGATACAAACTTCATTAAATACGTACAATAACATAAAACTGTACATTGATAAAATAGGCCTTAAAGCAGACACTTCAGCCTCTTTTCTGAGATCAGGGCTGTGCCGTTTGTAACTGAAGAAGATACATCATGAGTACAAAATGTTCAAATTAACTGATAAAAACCCAGTGGCACATCTGTCAAAAACACCATTCATGGGTAAAAACAAAAAAAGGCAACATTTCTAGCTTAGTTTTGGTCGGAAAACAAAAATGACTAGTGAGTGGTAGCCTCAGGGTGTACCACTCACAGTCAAGTCTCTCATTTGTAAACCTTAAGACAGAAATCACTATCATGAGAGAACATTACGCAATACTGCACATATCAAGGCCTATAACCGTCACTGTGGCTGTTAAATAGTTAGGGCACCTTTTTCTGGCGTCGGTAAGTGGCGGGGCTCAGCGTTAAAAGCGCACTGTCACATACACTGACGAGGCTGCTCAATATGCAAAGTCCTGGTTCGACACGGAGAAGACTTAGGGGCTTTTAAGACGATCCTCCATCTCAAGTTTCCCCCGATTGGAATGCAGGTGCACGGCTGCCGCACATTCCTCAGAGAGGCTCCACACTAGGAACACAGCGTTCCCAGTGTTCGGACACACACACACCCTGCAAATCATGGCCGAGTGTGTTTTTTCACATAAATAATTCATCGCAATGGACAGTTAGGATCTGTTTTTTTTTTTTTTTTTTTAGCAGAATGCTGTTTGCATGAAGGGATTTTTTTTTTCCTTCTTCACCCTGCAGGTTCTGCTAAGGGTTTATTTTGTCCGTAATTAAAATGCAGGTGCTGACCTTTAAATGTAAAAATTATAACACTAGTGTTTGCATGACAAATTTCACAGTTGGAAATTTAGAAAAGTGCTCGGAAACTGCTAATAACTGCATTTATGAGCATTAGAGACTATAAATTAACTTTAATATGCGTTTGTATGACACGTCTGCCTTTTTCCTCAGCATCTTGACATCCATGTAATCTTGGCCAAAACTCTAACATAGATTAAAAGTGTGGTGTCCGCCCAATTGAACAATAAAGAACAGAAACACGCTTGCTAGTGCCACAGGGTTGACAATAAAATAAATACATTGTGATAATCTGTCAAACGTGTCAGTTAAAAAAAATAAATCAGCTTTCAAAATAAAATCTCTCAACAACTTTTTCCAGTTCTTGTTTGTAGTCGGTGGATCATTTGGCCGAAAGCTGGGATCATTGTTGGTTGTCTCTTTCCAATAGACCAAACTCTCTGGGACTACTAAACTACCTTTTAAAAAAATTAAAAATAAAAATAAGCCAACCAAAGGACAGCCATGGACATGAACCAGTCTGGGTTCTCAAATGACCCGCAGCCAGTCACAAGTCCTCACACAGCTGCTGACAGGTGAACAAAAGGCAGCTGTCGACGGCACTTTGTGCTACACTGGACAATGCTCTTGCAAAAGTCAGACGCCTTTTGCTGCGTCAAAAAAAAAAAAAAAATATATGCTCACTGATTGTGGCAACATTCTCTCTCACAAGCAGAATCCTCACATGTCCAAGTTTGGACTTTCCCCACTTCCCAGTTTCCTCCCCTGTGTCCTTTTCCTTCTGACTTGTAATCAATCCCTTACTCTCCCGTCAGTGTCACTGTCATCCTTGAGGTTGTATGAATGTGGACCCCGTGTGTGAAGGGTTAAAACCAGGGTTCACTTCCAGCTGTCAGAGGCAGATCCCCTTCTGCTGATGCCCCTGAGGGGGCTGCGAGACACAGAGGTGCTCTTCTTCCAGCGAACTGAAAAGACAAAAAGACGCAGAGTCAGTGATGCCAGCTCGGCAGGTGAAGATGAAAAGTGAACGCTGGTGTTTAAATGTTAATGATGATCCAACCTGCCCAAACAGTTTGTCAGCCTTGACCTTAAAGTGTCCTACTGAGGCTATTGATTTACTACCTACATCAGCACTTATGTTTCATTAGCACTAAATGTGCTTGCTTCAGTGCTACCTTTAGAAATCGTATCTTTCTAGAAAACACTTTGAGAGCATGGGGCACTAAAGGCTTTAAATAAGATTTTACAATTTTTAATCTGTAACAACGTTACACAGAGAGCCTTCAAACTTCAGCTCCACTGGTTCTGTATATACTGCTTTTATAAAAAGGCAGTACTGTCATCTCACCTTTTCCCAGACTGGCGGGCAGCGTGGAGCTCTTCAAGTTGGCAGGAGAGTTGGACGACTCCTCTCCTCGTTTCCCCCTCACCTCTCCCGGCTGCAGCGTGGCCGAGCCGTCCTGCCAGTCGCTCAGTGCCCGCTGGAAAGAATGTGCCAGACAAGCAGTCATGTCTCGCGCCCGCTCTGCCCGGCTGCACCAGAACACACGACACTGCAGCTGCTGCCCCTGATGTTTGCAGATGTACAGGAAGACGTTGGGCCGGTTGGCATCCGCGGCACAGTACGCAATGTCCTGCAGGTACGTCTTAGTGAGCTGCCGACCTGTACTCAGTTCCTTGACCTCGACATATCTTGGGCGCACTACCAGGGCGTGATCTTTGCTCAGCTTCTTCCCGTTAGCAATGCCTTCCAGCAAGCGGCTAATAGCGTCCTGGGCCTGCTCTCGATCCAGAGAGAAGATCTTCTCTGTGCCCAGGTAGTGCACCTTGAAGAGAGGGTCACCGTGGGATAAAGACTCTGTGCGGTCGCGCCGGAAGCGGCGACGTAGCGCAGCAGGAGAGTTCTTAAGAGTCTGCATGAGGTGGAAAGTGCTGAGGGACATGGCACGTTTCAGGCTAGGTTTAGAGAAAATTTTAGCTGAGGTGTATCTGCTGGCGGTCAGCTGGTCCTCTTCAGAGCCTCTCCCACTCTTCCACCTTTTTTCTACAAATGGAGCGTAGCTGCATCCACTGCTTTTATCTGAAATGAGGCAGATAAAGACGGTGACGTTAAACAAACCCTTTCAAAGACACATGAATAATTGAGGAGACAGATGCCTAATCTTTGTTCAGAGTTAAAGAGGGTGAATGACAGGGTACACAAATGGATTGTTCTGACACTAAAGATTTTCTTTGATATGAAGCAACTCCTCGTTTGCTGCAAACTCATGCTTTTAGCTCCTTGATGAGGAGAAAAATAATGTGCAGTCAGCACCAACTTGTACCAGCATGGAAAGAAAATGCCACCAAACAGGATCATTTACAAAGATGACGCATTCGTCAGACAGCAGCCATTAAATATTTACAGTCAGGTTTGGCTTTTGTCCTCACTGCAGTGAACCCTTAAATAGACACACAAACACACTGATGAATTGGAAATGTGCCAAAATACAAAAGGAAGGTTACTGTAACACAGGTAGTCACCAGGTACACAACTTTCTTCAAGCTCATACCAAGTATTACAGACAACACTTACATCACCATACTAGTAGATTCTGGAGAACTAAAAAGCTTCTGTGACCTTGTTGACTCGCGTCTTATGCAATCTCCACATCTGGCCTCCCATTGTGTCCCATCCTACAAACCTACAGAACTGTCTGTCTGCTATTGTGTTAAATTTTATTTTTTCCTCTCTCTCTTTTCTTGGCCATTCTTTCAACATCCTAGGGCTGTTCTCAGAAGTGAGCTGCAGAGAGAACCACCGACTGTTCCAAGTTGGTGGTCATTGTTAGTCAACCCCCCTGTGCAGGAAACAGCTTTGCATTCCCCTCCTAAATATTTCTCCTACAAACAATGGCGTGCTTTTGTGAATGTGTCACATCACAGAAGGCATGGAAGCCTGGGCCAACAGAGGACAGGCACCCATACAGTAACATACATGTACACAACTTTCATTAGGAAATGCCCCCCCCACCCCCACACACACACACACAAACACACACCCTATTTTGCATAATAAATCAAGTCCAATCTACACTGCTGGTTTTCCCACTCACTGGGGTAACTCTCAATAATCAAAACAAATACAATCCAAAAATACATCCAGGTACAGTCGAATGTGCGTCAAACTAAGCCCCACATAATTTGAGTACCAACTTCAGTTTCCTGATATGCAAAGAGCTGTCACATCCAAACTGTCAGTCCTGTTGTTGTAAGGAGCGTTAGGAAGTGGACAGAACATTTCTGCTTATATTTACCATAAACACTTGGTCTGTGGCTAAACATCACATGCAGAGATTATTGCCTCCAAATTAATTATAAATAAGTATTAAGGATCCATTCGTCATTTCAGGATGCACCGAACAAGGCAGAACTTATTTAAATAAAAGATAACATGTAAGGAGTTTGGCTCACCTGATCTAATAAGCAATTGATGGAGCAATTGCAAACCATTTTAAAACAGTGTTTTGTAAGTGCCATGTTTCCTTTCTTTTATGCCGAATTAACCAACAGAACCTAGTGATTAGTGAAACTACTAAAAATATGCGAGCGACCTATACCCAGAAATAAGCGAGGTAACTTTTAAAATTGCTAGACCTAGTGTGGTTCGGCGAGTCCCGGAGCCCCGTATGACTGCACAATTGGGGCCAAAAACTACTGCCACACTACCAACCCTAACCCTAACCAATTACATTTCCAGTTGATATCATCAATAGGAATTAAAACCATTCTTGGTACTAAAAAAATCAGTCTTACCTTGCCACAGTTTCATGCAAACGATGTCCTCGTGCGCCTCAGTTGAACTGCAGAGTCCCGTGATCTTTTTAAACACACTGGGCAGGTGGGAGTCGGCTAATACAGCACATTCAAACAAAACCAGTTTGACTTGTCAATTAACATTAAAAAAAAGCATCGATTAACGGACCGGTATCGACAAACTTCGCCAATCCAATTTACTCTATCCGACTAATAAAAACAGTTCACATGAACGATTGTGAGGCGTACGCAGACTCTGACAGTTTATGTAGGCTACCGACTGAATCTTGCTCTCTTGATCCGCGCTCTCTGTATGTGTTGAGTGAATCAGAGCTCGTGGGAAGACCGTTTTTAACAGCGTGGGCGCGAGCACACACGTGGACGAGCACTTGCGTCTGAGCAGCGAGGAGGCTGGCTGGTGTCTGAGCAGAGGGAAGTCTCTGGGGGAAAGTATTGATGATTTACAGGAGGAGAGGGATTTACAGGACATGGTAGGGTGGATAACTATTGGCAAACATTTAGTCTTTTACTGCCAGTGGTGTTTTAAAGGGAAATTTATGGCACACTTCTTTAAGTAGGCTACATGGCCCACACAGTCTCCTTATTATAGTTTTTGCAGTTTGTCGCCATAAGTAGCTTTAAGCTGGTTAACATCATCTAAATCCGCACTTTGTGATAGTGTCATATAGACTGTAAATTTAGTTCTTCGTTGAAGCACATATGATGTTTACACTGAGTGATATATTTAAACTCAACACTCAAGTTCCTTAAAAATGGACATATTCTAGCACTTTATACAAACTTCCTCCAAACTGACATATGTGGGAAAGTTTGGGATCTCCACTAGGATATAAAGTAAAGTAAAATGTACCTTTGAAAAATGTTTGACTGCACACATGGAATGACCTGTGCACCACTGCTAACCCGGGTCTTAAAAAGCAAAACTTTTTTAGTCTTTGCCTTATCACCTGTTATTTAACAAATGCAGAAAAAACAGCTTGGTTGTGATCTCTGATCGGTTATATTGCCATTTGTTATGTAAAAATAAACAATGGTAAATGCAAATTGAACATTCATACATGAGTAAGGCAATAATGCTGTACAGCTGCAACAAACAGCTATTTTTATATTCAATTCTAACCTGTTGGTTAATTATTTTGTCTGTTAAAACATGGTGAAAAATGGCCATCTTAATCTCCCAGTTTCCCTAAGGTGACGTTTTCGAATGTCTTGTTTTGTTTAATGAACAATTCAAACCCAAACATGATATAAAGTGATTTATGTAAAGTAGCAGTGAAGCAGCAAATCCTTATATTTGAAATGTTGATTTGTCGTTAATTTCATGACAAGCAACTGATTAATCGACTTGTCATTTCAGCACTAATTGAAATTGAAACTGTTAAATTGCTTTTGATAAACCGTTATATTTGTTTGCATTAACATGTTGAAATGTTTAAAAGGCAGGCTATTTGTGGTAATCTACTTTGTCGTCATCGTCTCACAACCCCGCGACCCCATGCTCTACCAACTGAAAGTTTCGCGTTACTTTCTATAATGTACAACACAGGGCTGCTGAGGAAACATCTGAAACCCACTACCTTTCATTGCCATCACATTGCGTCACTGCCCCTCTCTAATGGTTCAGATCTGCTTCAAGTGTATATTCTGGGGGCATTTTGAACAGTGGCAGAGCGAAAACCTTAAACGGTTCCATGTGTGTATGCGTCTGTGCATCTGTATGTGTGTGTGTGTGGGGCTGGGTGTGCCTGATGTGGGGAAACAGTAGGGCCCCTGTTTCTTCTGGGTTTAACCCAACAACAGTTAAGTTCTGAACGTCACGCTCGCCTCAGCGCCTAGCAGGACACACTGGAGCTATTCTTGGGGCACCGGTGACATAATGGAGCATCTCAGACAGGCACCCACCCCTCCCTGCAGAGCTCACAACGGGCAGTAAGAACAGAGTCAGCATCCAAACTGCGGCATAGGCAGGAGCGCAGCTGCAGTTCTTGTTGTGGCATAATGCACTGGAGGCATAGAGTGTTTGGTGCTTGTAAAACATTTACTCTGTTAAAAATAATCAGAGACGTACCTTGTATTTCCTTGTATTGACATTTATGGTACAGAGTGAAATTACTTGACTACCAGATGGATTGCCATGAAATGTTCATTTTTTCCCAGCATGAAAGTTTTCACATATTCAGTGCAATATCAACATCTACTTGACGTTTTTTGCCTCGATTATGCAGAAATTCATGGTTCCCAGCTAATGTATTCTAATAACTTCTGTGATAACATTTCCTGCAGCGTCACCGTGAGTTTGACAGTTTTGTTTTTCAGTGAAATGGCTCAACAACTATTAGATGGACTGCTATGAAGTTTTCTATTCCTCCCACGAAACTATAATTATCCACATCTACTTGATGGATTTGCACCAAATTGTGATTTAGTTTGCCAAAAATCTCCTTGCAAATTTCATCTTAACTTTGGTAAAAATTTGGCACATAAAACAGCTCGAGAGGTCCGAACGAGTTTTTGATTTCAATTTGTACAGTTTTCCTGTGATTGGTGGTCAAACATTTTTTTGATGCAATGTCTTTGCAGACATAATTAAGTAGCCGATCTCTTGGTGGAGTTCAAATGTTTTGCGTGTCTTTAGAATGTGAGCCAACTGAGCACATCTGCCTCATCCAACCTTTCAGACTTTGAGGGTTGCTACTATGTTTACAGTAAGAAGCATTTTTTTTGTTTTTCAGTTTAATTGCTCGACAACTATTAAATGCCATGGAATTTGGTACATATCAATGTTCCCATCAAGATGAATGAGTATTAACTCTGGTGAAACCTTGACTCAACTGAGCCTGAACTGTAATAGTTGCAAATGTTAGCATGCTAACACGCTAAACTAAGATAGTAAACATTGTACCATTATTATAGCATTTTATCTGCTCAAGAGTAGCATGTTAGCATTGTAATTGTGAGCATGTTAGCATACTGATGTTAGCATTGTTCTAAAAGCACCACTGCTAGCATGGCTGTACACTCTTAGTGCTGTTAATATTACCGGAGCAGAAGTTACTTAATCATTAATATTAAATGTCAATCCCTCAGAATCAAAGAGTTAGGACTTTTTTCCACAGTCAGCCACAAGACATTATCATCTGTGGGTGTGCCACTATTACAGACACACCCATTGTTCAGAAACTAATTGGCAGCCATTCATTAAAATATTTTAAGTGCTACTTTTGAAACAAAGACAATATCTGACAACAACAAGAGGAAGGGTGGAGGAAAATCACACTTTATAACACTTCATGATAAAACAGCTCCTTAAGCTCAGCTGGGAGAACATTTGGGGATTTAAAGGAACAGGACTGGAACAAGTTTCTGCCTTAGCTTTGAATTCACACTGAAGATAGTGAATAAGTGAGCCTAAACTCTTGTGAACCAGAGTCCTAAAGACCAGGGGCTTTGTTCCAAGAAACACAGACATTTCAGGAATTAAACTGACACTGTATAAGCTGACATCCATTCTTGGTAGAAATGTTTTAAGCTCAGTTCCCTTTTTCTAAACTGCTGCAAATCACAGTCCTGTTGAAGCAAAAAGCACTTTACGATTTGTCCCTGGCAGCATTACAATCTGTGCTATAAAAAGAATGTCATGAACTTTTACCTCCATATGATAATTACCAGAGCTGTCAATCACTTTTTAGCTAGTTGTAGTAGATGGCTGTTTCCGCGTATTAGCTGGTCGGCCCGCCAATTGGTTCAGACTGAAAAATCTCAACAACTATCTGATGAATTGGGACATGGATTTGTGCAGTCATTCACAGTCCCCAGTGGATGAAGCCTCCTGATTTTGGTGATCCTGTGACTTTTCCCGTTGCACCACCATAATGTTGACATTAGATTGCTCTTGTGTTGTTTCTGGGGTGAAACATTTTGTAACAACAATTTATAATTGCATTTCTGTTTAATTCTGGCTTGGTGGCAGATCTTGTGTTATCATCTTGTAAACTCTTAAAATATGATTTGTTCATGTTATTATTTGTTGTGTCCTTGAAACTGAATGATAAAATAAAACAACAGTCAGGAGCTCCATATTAACCATGCATATAAAACAGCAACATCATGCATATAATAATAACAACTTATTATCATCTTATTCAAAAATTTCACGGTGGACACCCTGGTTAAATAATGATGAAGAGCAGTTACAAATGTGAAGAAAAGGCAGGTCTGCACAACACTTGCACAGTAATCTAAGAAAATCCTCATTCAAGTTCAAAACCATTAAACTGGACCTTCCACAATGTGCCACATTTGAGCCACATCATGTCCAATTGTTACTGCAGTGTCATTTTGCCAGCCTCAAAATTTCTAGCCTTGTTATTCACTTGAATACCACACACACCCAAACAGTATGTTCCAGGAGAGCTCCTACCTGGAAGGGGAAGTGTGATGAGGCGTGAAGATATGAAAACAGGAATGGTAACTGTAGATTTACAGGCCACTCTGCACTGTCCTCAAATATTTACCACAATAGAGAACACGATATCAGCCGTTCTTTTTTTTTGTCCATGCTTGGTATGACAAGTGTCCCGTATGACAAGTGTGTTAAAGTGTCATCCAGTTCAGGTCCTGTAGTTGCAGCACAGGTGTGTTGCTTAAATTCATCTGTCAATCTTAAGCTGTTATGTGTTTTGATTGTGAGCATGACTTTGCATTTTCATGGCAAAGCACAGTGGAAAACAAAACTCTTTTGATGTCAAAATAAATGAACATAGTGGATCACAAGTTCATAGTGATTATCAGTGCTGGACATGAGACACAGATGGTGTTATGAAGAATACAGATAATGCAGGATGTTGGTAGTCTTGTGAAACAGTAAGAGAGGGAGTGTGAACTAACTAATCCCTGGGTTGTTTGCATGTGTTTGACCCATGAGAATAGCTGCTCTTCCAGTGAAAGTGATCAGATTCCATCCTGGTCTTTATCCACTCCCAGGTTGCTCCTTCCTGAACAAGTACAACGGGCTTCTAGTTTCATTGAAGGAAATGGCTCAGTTACTCAAAAGAGAAGTTATCAGTAGGTGTTCATTGTGTATGTTGGCCTTACAGTCAGGTTTTCCTGTTATTCACCCAAATTCAAAGGAATTAAATCTGAGGAAATTACTAAAGAGGGGGGAAGAGAAGAACTGACTGGATTTAACGTTCGATGAACTGGAAATTCTAAAGTACTCCTGATAAATTGTGAATTCATAGTCCGAGAGGTTTTACACCTTTACAGGGACTTTATTGCCACTTAAAAACCTACTTAATCTCACACGCTCGTCCCATTTTTTGGCTGCAGCCCAAGCTTTGATGCCTCGTTACAGTAAAGCTTTAAGGGAGAGGCGATTTCCTCAGGATGTTGCTTCAGTAGCTTATGTGCTTCTGTGTGTTTGGAGTTTAGCTACGCTACATGCATTTCACAAACTGCTGGAAATATTTGTGGAAATACAGGAATTTGATGTTCAGCCCTTTGTTGGTTTGTGGTCTGTGAACATAAGAGGGTGTTGGCTAGGTAAACACAGCAGAGTGTAGGTGTTTAAAAGTTCAGTCAAACTCCCAGAATTTGTAATAATTCTAAATAATTCCTTGAGTTAAATTTTATTTTTCTACAACACAGTGTAAAATGTAAATAGAAACAAAATGGGATGAATGCGTGACATTGACACCTCATATTTAATTGAAAATAGCATAAAGACACTTATCACATGTTAAAAACTGAGAACTGTTATTGTTTTTGGAAACTTATATGCCCATTTTGAATTTGATAGCAGCACTTTGCTCAAAAGTCAACAACAAAAGACTGGAAAAGTTGTGAAATGCTAAAACAAAACACCTGGTGGAATATCTCCCAACTCACTCGGTCAACTATCAACAAGTCAATAACATGACTGGGTATGAAAAGAGCGTCCCAGAGAGGCTGAGTCTTTCTGAAGTAAAGATGGGGACGGGTGCTGGCAAATAATAACATAATTTTTAAAAAAAATTGTTAATCAAATTTAATATTTCTTCTCAACTTAGAAGACAGTACATAATATTATTAAAAGACACACAGAATCAGATGAAATCTCTGTACGCAAGGGACAATGCAAGCTGAAACTGCATATAAACCAAATCCAGAAACGACACTGCCTCCATTGGGTCCAAGGCGAGACGAAGTGAGATCATAAACTGTCTTGTGGTCTGATGAGTGTAGATTTAAAATTCTATTCGGGAAATTGTGGATCCTGTGTCCTAAAGAGGAGACCTGGCTTGTTATCAGCGCACAGTTCAAAAGCCAGCATCCGTAATGGTATAGGGGTGCATTAGTGCACATGGCATGGGTATCCTGGCATCATTAATGCTGAACGATATATACAGGTATGGAGCAACATATGCTGCCAAGTAGATGACATATTTTTCCAGGACGGCCTTGCTTATTTCAACAAGACAATGCCAAACCACATTCTGCACATAGCACAGCAGCATGGCTCCAAAGTAAAAGAGCCTGACTTGTCACCCGTTAAAAATGTTTGCTTCATTATGTGGCTACTAAGTTAACTAAATGACTTATTGAGCAAAAATGGGAAAACATTCCACTTTCAAAACTACAGCAATTGTTCTCCTCAGTTCCCAGACGCTTGCAGAGTGACGTGAAGAGGGAATGTAACTGAGTGGTAAACATGACCCTGTCCCAATGTTTTTTTTTTAAATGTGTTGCTGGCATCAAAATCTAAATGGCCATATGATTCCTTTTTGTAGCCAAGCTATAGAAGCATCAGAGCATGATTTGTTTCTATACAACTTTTTTAGTGTAAGTGCTGCTTTTTACTTCAGCTACTGATATTATTAACAACAAACAAACCAGGACGTATTTGGAAAGTTTATCTTTCAAAGTTTAACAGGGTCTACGTCAGGAAGTGCTAATCTGTGTGTGTACCTGTGTCCAAATATGTAAGGCAGCTTAACATTTGCACAGTAGCCCCTGAGGCTTGTAGTTGTATTATAATACTTTGTTGTAATACTACAATTACAAAATAATGCAAGTTTGCAGTAGCAACAGATTTACTTTCAAGTGAATCTGTTGAACTGGGTTGACTCCAGCTTTGACCTTCCCTTAAGGCTAAAACAGAATGGGAGATTTACCTTTTGCATTGCTCAGACCTGGGATTAAAAAGGGAAGCTGCTGAGAGGTCAATGGAGGTTTTATCAGTGAAAAAGAAATAGGACCGCTGTAAATAACACGTTTGTGTTTGAGCTGTGAGTGAAAGGGGGAAATTTATCCCAGATAAATACAGATGGGATGTTTGCCAGTAGCTTACCAAAAGTCAACCTGGAGCCATACCTCATGCAAGAAACCTGGAATCTGACACGGAGCTGCGCCAGAATGAAAAATATATATCTGCTGCTTCCTTACCAGAAAGCTAGTTTTCTATCTTTCCCGAAAATGTACCTGCAGTGTTATTGTTTAATCTTCCACTGCACGTCCCACTGGGCCAGAGGCCCATGGTGAGTGAGCAAGCGCGTGCTAGTGACCCGACCTTCACAGGAATCACATGACTCAGACGGTCTGAGGGTAGCCAGGAGAGAAAGGCTGACAAAAAAGAAGCAAAAAAACAAACCAAACACATGAAGCAACATCTGCCCGCCTGACTGCTTCTACTCACAACCCAGATGCAGATGTCCTAATAAGGCACTTTAACGGGCCCGTGTGGAGCAGAGGTGATGACACAGTGTCTGCTTTTTTCTCCTCTAGTTATCTTTACATGAGGGTTGCGTCAGTTTGCTGATGAGCTAATTTCCTTTTTTTTTTCTTTGTCAGACTGAGCTAACTGTTGGGGTTTAAGTATAAAATGACCAGGCCAGACGGGAGGAAGGGTTTGTCTAGGGGAATTCCCTACATCAAGTTTTAATGTCATTCTGACAAAGACTTTGTTGAAAGATATGATTTTTGCGGCAATTTTCAGCAGGAAATTTTATACCGAAGTGAGACCAGCCAATTATGTAACATCCTAGAATAAATCAAAAATGTGAATTTAATGTTTTCTCTTGTGGCCCCTGTGTTCCCAGAGTGAGCTAATCATGATAAGCAGAATAGAAGGCGTCGAGCAACTTGAATAGCCCTTATCGCATCATGCTTTCCCTGCGCTGGGCTGTGCTTTCTATTCATGTGCAGACACACAATTGTGGTGAAGTGGCTAATTATGGACACTTATTTTGAAAGCAAAATAATAATGCCCCAAAATGGAATTTATGGAAGCTGACAGAGGAAGACAGGAAGGTTTCAACAGCGATTCCTCTTTTGCTTTGGCTGTATTTCAGTCCCTTCCAGTGCCTTTGTTTTTGCCATTTTAGCCCTTTTATGGAAATTGATCAATGCAGTGTTGACCGCTTTGTTGTGGAAATGCTCTCAAGCCCAGGGACCAATCAGAATCTAGACTAAACAGGAAGAGGAGGCGGTTTCCTGTCCAGGCCTGAAGGAGCTGACATTATCAAGTGTGTTCCTGCTTAATCCCTGTAGCAGTGTACTGGAACAACTTTCACAAACAGACAGCGAGCGAAACAATAGCTTGACAAGATCAAAAGTAGCCAGGTCAAAATCTCTTGAACTAAGTACACCTTATATGGCTCAAAAAGCTTGGTGGAGAATCATTCCTATGCAAATGCTTTTTAAGACATTTGCCTTTTTGCAATGAACTCAACAGCATGTTGGGTTGTTTTAGTGACGCTAACAGAACTTGTCTGTAAATGCTGTAAATTGACTTTCTAACGTTGGCACACAGAATGGCATATTTTTTATTTATTCAGAGGTGTGAATAATGTCAGCTTTATGTAATAAGTGGTCTGTTCTTTAGTGCTGAATAGAAGTGACGCGACCTTGGCTTTTAGCCCTTAGAATGAGTCTGCATCACAGACATAATACTGCTCATGGCAACATTAGTATGCCATGAGGAAAAACAAGCCTGTTGTTCAGCTCGGTGACAAAGCATTTCTCAGATAAACCCGTGGTGTTTTAAGTGTTTTATTTATCTTTCAGTTAATCCACTACATTTACACTAGATATACAGAATTCATTTTTTACTGGGCAGCATTGGGTCATTATTGCTGCATTAAATTGTTTTTTGAAATATCACAGAGTAAACTATAACCTTACAACTCTTATAATAAGGAGCTTCGTTTGACCAGCTGGTACAAAAATGTAATATCCTTCCTTAGGTGGGCTACATCCACAGCTCATTGACCTGATTTATTTCCCAAATTGTATAGCCTAGAACTATTCTTGTATGGTAAAGGTTTAAGAATAGATTTGACAAATTGTTTTGGATTGTGAGATGCCATATAACGGACATTAACACATCATCAGGGATGTAACCTGGGGTAACTGGGTGTTTCTGCTCTTTAAACATTTAACATCTAACAGCTCAGGGGACCCATGAAATGTGTCCCAGCGATGCCACCTCCAAAGATCGCAGAAAAATATAACCTTGTTGAATGCTGACTTCTTCTGCAACAATACTGTTCTGTAAGTAAATGGACATGACGTCAAAAATACCAGCCATCATTTTTCCCAAGGTTTTTTGTAGCATTTGTCAGTGAGAGGCTCTTTCTTACTCACAATCCCAAGACAATGACTAATATTGTCTGCATTGTTGCTGCTTCTAGCTGCCTGTGAGTCCTCAAGTGCGTCTGTAAAAACTGTCAGCAGGGAGTCTTACGCACGTCATCAGCAGTACCAGAGAAGCCGCTGATGAAAACGGTGGCAAAGCTCTGGTTTCTCTGCTTGCGTCGAATGAAAGGAGCCGTTAGTCAGTCTTAAAGAACCACGCCGTCTTGCTAGAGCTATTAATAGCCACACGGACAGCCTTATTTTTTCAGGAGAAAGCTGGCTTAAAATCCTCCCCTTTCCCAGCTCATTTCCTCCCCACCCTCCACTCTGCAGAATGCCATGTACTGTGAAAGATCTCTCTGTCACATAAATGTATTTTTAGCCCCGAGCAACCACATTTGTCTAATTATTCTGTGACTTGTGTAGAATCAACGCGTAAATAACCACAGGCAGCGAGGTAGAGCTTGTTATAAGCATGTTAGAAGTCATTCTAAACATTAAAACATTGAAAAGATCTTCACGTGAGAATTGTCGGTAACCCCCTCTGTGACTGCTTGGCTGGATCTTTAATCAATTATTAGTTCAAACCAGACATCACACATGGCGAGACCAGCTGTAATTTTTGTGTCATCTGGTTTCACTGAGAATCATTACACTGTTCTTTAACCAAAGGATCCCACAAAGATTAACCTAAACTACAGCTGCTTGGCTTTGGGAAGAGATACAGCCATGAAAATCAAGAAGTAGCTCATGAACACTGCTGTGCTGTAAAAATATGTGAAATATCTGTTGTAATATGGTTCCTGTTCAATTGCTTTGTACACTAAGAAAAGGCAGGAAAGAATCCTAAAGGTTTTGATAATTGTGCAACACACAAAGGTTTGGCTTGAGCCTGGACATTACTGCCCTAGCTTCAAAACTGGCTCTCACAACACAGTTTGAGTTTCTTTTTTTTCTTGTGGGCGTCTCCCTGGCCTTTGGATATAATGTGCATTCCATGTAATAGAATTGAATTTTTGAATTGAATTTATTTCAGGATGACGTCTTGAGATGTGTCATCTCATTTTCGAGGGAGTCCTGCAACATATATGTATGTACAGACACAAAGGTTAACCACACAGTACACATACATCAGCAAAAACAAAATACATACATAGACATATATGCAAAACAACAACTCGCTCACCTGCCCTTACCTTGACAAAATAATCAGCAGAAAGCATTAAACAACTAATGTGTCGTTTATCAATATGAGTTATGGCAAATGTAACATATAGGAAAAAGTCACATCTCATAGAAAAGTCCAGAGAAAATCAACATAAAAAAAATCATGATTATGTACATACTACATTTGTACCCCTAATAACAAGAACATGTAGTCTCAAGAAAAGAAAAAAATTAAGATTTGAATAAACCACATGTGGAAATAGATCTCAAAAAAAGAGGAAGGTCATTCGAGGAAGGTTAATAGCAACATCATACCAGCTGGGAACTTTAGCATAACAAAATCATATCACTTTTATTTCCATTGTTACATGTGGGGGAACTTACAACTTATTACTGCACTCTAACTGTAGTTTTTAACATCTCGTTCCATTTTATTAATTGATTTTTATTCTGCTTGAATGTTATTCTAATGCTTTTCTTCGCCTGTATAAAGCACTTTGAAACGCCCCTGTGTTTGACATATGCTATTGTAAAGCTGCCTCACCTAGCCTTATTACCACCAATTAAACTAAACTAATGTACTATATATTTTTTTGACTGGCTTCCTAACAGTGACTGTCATAAGACTGATCATAATGTCATCATATGGTGATTAAACTCGTGTTTTCAACTTCTCTATCGGTGTTGCAGTGAACCAGATGAACAACACTGACTAATAATGACTGATTATAATAATGATGCACAGACGGGTTAGGGGTTTATGTTTATTGACATGCCTGCAGAAGCTCATCATTTAGCAGATGTTATTGTAGAATGAGGTCATGAGTGAGATATCGTGATAGGAGCGGAGCACTTTTCTTTTTATGAGAAAATGTGATTTTCTACCTCTCAAACTGAATGCTTGAATCATTATATAGGCTTCCAACACATGAATAATGTTTTTACATCATTAATAATAACTTAACTCATCTTATATCTTTATATCAATTTGGTTCAGTGTTCTGAGAGATTCATTCATTCACGAGCTGATTCTTCTGTGGTGCATTACATTGCTCTTTTAAGGCGTTCTCATTTCCTTAAACTTTGCGCTCTGGCTGTAGGGGACTTGCCGTTATGTCTTTCTGAAACTCATGAAATTTGTGAGATCATTCTTATTTCCGGTGCCAAAGTTCACAGTTTGATGATATGTCCACACTGCACGTCATCATGGTCAGTACTTAGAACTAAATATAAACCCTCCAGCACTGACACCTTCCTGTGAAATGTTTCAGTTTGAATGATTTCTGAAAAGAACAAAACAGCTCCTCTGCCCACACACAGTAACCCACACCGACACACACAGGCCTACAGTGTGTGTCAGCTTCTTTATGAATAAAAAGAATCTCCATCTTGTGTTTAGAATAGTAACTCAGTGTTACAATGTTTAATACAGACAGTTTGCCTAAATTTCAGTCAAAAACTGCCCTGAAATTATGCAAAAACAGTTTAGCTTTGTAGCAGCTCAAGAGTTAGGATCATAAAACTCTTCCAGAGATACACAGTATTTGTATTTTATAAGCACTGAAAATGAAATGAAAGGCTAAAAAGAACAAAGTGTTTGGGCAATAATAGAGATGTACTATTTCTCCTTTTACATTATGGTGGTCCATTGGATCCGATGAAGACCGTCCACCATCTGTTGCAGACAGAGCAAGTGGAGCCACTGATTTGGGGTGTAGGTGCAGTTCTGGCTTCATGTCTCTTACGGAGCTTCTTTCTCTGAAGTCTACTTCTTCTCTTCCCTGCTTCAGCGCTCCCTTGCTGGCAGAGCTGGTGACCGATGGGGCGTTTAGAGTCCTCCAATTGTAAGCGTTAGACTGCACCCATCTTCAGTTGGTCCTTCTTGCACCTTTTCTGTCTGTTTTGGGGAGTTTTTCAGTATTGGCTCACACCAGGTCATTCACAGGATGCACTGTAGACACCTAATGTGAAAGGCCTCGAGCTGTAAAGTTGTAAGTTGTAAAGTAGACCATTTCTCATATGATCCCAAAGACATACCAAGACCAAAACCTTTCTGGGGTCCCCTAGAGGCTGCGATGTTTATTACACCCCACAAAACTGAAGCGTTGGATGGACCCATAGATCGTATCAAAAAAGGATGGACCAGATGGAGCAAACAGCAACATGTAAAGATTATCCAGGTGAAAAGGCCACACAGGTCATCTAGTCAAAGGGGTTCATTCCCTTATAGGTGTGAATGTTCTCAGCATATTTGACGCCGATCTTCCAGGTAAATTGAGACTCATTCTGTTTGCAAAGGTGAAATTTCAGCCTGCTGAGCTCATGGAGCGCTTCAAATGGGAAAGGTTAATCCATAAATGTGCTCAGTAAATGCCATGGCAATATGTCCATTATAATTATGTTGTGTGCCAATATACATAATGGAGGCACTACAGGAGTCTCTGTTCAGGACCCACAGGCTTAGGAACAGCTTCTTCGCCTCAGCTGTCACCTTGCTGAACTCTGCAACTCTGTGTTTACTGCTTTTTGCTCTTCTGGTTAGATGTTAATTGCATTTCGTTGTCTCAGTACTTTCAATGAAAATAAAGTTGAATCTAAGAAATAAAATGACCTAAAAATGTTGCAAAATGGTGGCCTGAAGTGAGAGATCAGGGGGTCAACAACAACACAACAAGTCAATGTGAAACTTTGACCAAACAGGAAGATCATGGTGCTCTGGCGAATAGTGTTTGAAGATAGGTCACGTTGAACAGACCGGCTGATTGGCTGACAGCGCCCTCCTTAGGCCCCAGAGCATCATTTAGTTAAGGAAAAATACTTAACCCCCAAACAGAACTGTACATTTAAGCCCTTATGTGAGGGATTACTTGGTTCAGGAAAATTTGAAATCAGTGGATTTCTAATTGAATTATTATTTCTTATTATTATATATTATTATATTATTATAATATTATTAATGCGTAGTGCACAAAGTGTATTTTAGCACATCTATGTAGAAAAAAACACAACATGACTTTATCATAGAACAGCAACTTAAAAAAATAGCATTTAAACCAATAAACATGTTAGACATTGTAACTGATTAATAAACTGTGACATGACTTTAATAATGGTTAATAACTCGTTAATTAATGCTTTGGTATTATTTTTGGGTTGCCAGGTTGTGAAAAATCCCGGGATGGTTTATGTCCATCTGGAAAAGGGCTGCACAACGACTGGACCAACATCTAATTAAGGCTCAAGTTTGCAACAGAAAATCCTTCTAATGAAGGCTCAGGTGTTTCTCACTTTCTAACAAGCTGTAAAGTTGTGGTGATACATGTCAATGAATGGTTATAGTTTTAACTTTCTAAAAGCCATCAATTCTGCAGTGTGCCACAGTATGCGGTTTATATGCAATTATAAATGTTAGTAACTAATTAATAAAAAATGAATGAATCTACCAGACTTTCAGTTGTAAATAGGACAAGGCTGGATCCGTTCGGGAAAAACGGGTAACTCCCGTTGTAGCTAAAGACTATTTTATAATCCTATAAATCAACACGGGGGAGCTGGTTCTCCCGGTCACCTCCTGTCTGCAGGGGGGCGCTCTCAGCTCACTTCTCATGCTGTTGAGTAGGAGCGTGCAGCAGCAGTCCTCCCTGACCATTTTTCACGTTACATCCGTCGGGATTACACACACAGTAACCACCAACTGGGGAACTGCCGCACTGTGAGCATCATATCATCAGATCCGCACAACATGGAGTATTCAATCCGTGCAGCGAACGTGGAGGACTGCAAGGACATCGCGCGGATGATCTTGGTGAGGACACGTGTGCAGCTAAAAATGACTCGGAAGACATTAAGCAGCCCATGACTCACGGGCTTACGTCAGGAGACCACTCTATGTACATGATGTTGTTGGTATTAGAGAGATTTCTGAATGAGATGCAGTGGTATATTTAAAGCGCACGCGCACTAGGAGTGCCACTTTTAGGCTACAGTGCAGATGTTAATAAGCAGTGATGGTGTTTTTATTTGTTCACAGGAATTGGCTGAATTTGAGAAAGTGTCCGAGCATGTGAAAGTCACACAGAGAGGTAACTGCATTATACGTACATTAAATCATTTGTTCTACGACTCGACCTGTTTAAATGTATCTGACCTTCATCAAAAACAGGATGAGATCGATGTGAGGCCAGACAATATCCTTGTACAGGTGAAACATTCATTGTGGACCTTGGAAAAAAAGCAGGTGTCTAAACAGCCTCACCACTAGGTCCATTGATCCACATGATCTGCCTGAGCAGATGGACTTTGCCCAGTTGTCATGAAATTCTAGACACTGAAATTTCCATTTTTCTTGAGCACATTTAGGACTCTTCATCGATGTTTGCTCATTTATTCTGGATGATGGTGAACTAAGAAGATTATAATCGAAAGCTCCAGAACAGCTTCAAAACGGACATTGTGATACAGTCAAAAGCTGCTAAATGGACCTTGTGTTGAGGTTGTTTTAACCATGGAAAGACCACGTGACATGTGAGCTTTGGAAATTTCAGAAGAAACCATTCAGCGTAATAACACATGTGAGTTTCTTTGTATTGTATGTTCAGACTTGGAGCAGGACGGCTTCTCCAAGAACCCGTTCTTCCACGGGATCATCGCTGAGGTGCCCGAACAGCAAAAAACCAAAGAAGGTGAGGGAGAACCATCAGTAACGCTGTTTACTTCACTTATGAAGCATTATCTTATCGCTACACCTATATGTGCGTAGCAATAAGAGTTTACAGATCTTTACTTTCATACAAACTAAACAAAAGATCACAAAACCCTCTCATAACCAAGAATCATTGTCTTAAAACCGCACTTGGTGCAAATGGTCAGTGATGTAACAGCAGGTAGGAAGGCAAACACCTTACTATTTGGACTGTGGCCATAAGTACATGCTTTAACTTGTCAGACCAGAAATTGCAGTGCAGTAGTTAAAAAAAGAAGTCTGGATTGAAGTTTGCCCTTCAGCCAAATGGCAGTTACAGAGGGCTGAACCTTTTTCCGTGCTTTTTTAAATAAATGTGTTGAGAAATTATTGTTGTGAGCCAAGTACAGGTGTGAAGAAGTTTTGGAGACTGATGAAGACTTAATATAGCATAGTTTATTCAGCCCGGCTGAGGAGATACAGTCCCAGCATACAACATGTGAACACGTCAAATGCCAACCCCAAATCTGAAGGATAACATCTTTTGGTCCCTTTTATGTTTCTGTCTTCCCCCCTAGTGCCTGTAGGTTTCTCTATTAGGTCGCCTTCACCTAGAACACCTAATCTATCTGATGTTTAGATTCCAGTGCTTCGTCATATTGAGATCTCTCACTAGCCAAGAGTTGTGCTCTAATCTGTGGAGCCAGTTAGTTCTTGTAAACATTCTTGTATGGCTGAACCTTGTTAGATTCCCAGAGAACACTCATATCTGCTAGCCTGACGCCTGACTTACTGTCTCTAGCTAATCAGTCTATAGTTGTCTTCTTGATGTGAACAAGTACGTTTGAGATATACCTAAACCTATAATGTCAAATACTTATGGAGTCAGCTATATTACTCTAAGCTAGACCTGTCTTAGCTTTCCCTGTTACATCAGTTAAGACACCTAAGAAATATTCCCAACAAAATCAAAATTATGATTTCAAACTGGATTTTAGATGTAAATACTCGTCCTTAACCCAAAGACTGATACCTCACCAGTCCACATTTATCACAGGATAAATGTGGACTGTAGCAAGAACGAAAATGTCATCTTTTATTGTTTGTTTGCTTTTTGATAAGCTTGCTACTATGAAATCAAAAGGGAAACAATTCACCAAGAAGTTCACAATTCACCAACAATTCACCATTTTCATGAGCGTGCAAAGGTTGCTGGAAGACCTCGACTCAGATATCTCAAGTTGATATTGCAGACTTGTTAGGTCAACTCTTCTGAGTCTTGATTTCTCTTTTTCTTAGATTACTCATATTATAACAGTTTTAACTGTGCAATTTTGCAAAACCAGACAGCCCGTATTTATTAGTTCTGGTACCTAATGCAACGGCTTCCTGCTGATGTGACCTCTCCCCTTATACACCACTTACATAACAAGGCTAACACCTCAGAATACGGTAATGAGACCATTAACATGAGCTCTGCTGCTCAGCTGGGCTTTTTTCTTCCATGACACAGCCCTTTTTCCATACAATCACCACTCTCCACTTTCCATTGGCCTCAGATATCTGACTCCATACTGAGGAGTGAATGCCTGTTTGTGTTTGACTTGGTTCACCTAGATATCCCCTGACTCTCATAACTCATAACATAACATTCATAACGAAACAGTTCCTCCACCATCTTATACTTGCGTGACAGGATACAGATTAATGGGCAGCTAAAATCAGCCTAATAACCACGCAGAATTGAGGAAAGACAAAATATTGGTGACTTCTACATGTTAAAAAGATGCTAGCTTGTGGTTGCCATTCTGAAATCTAGCCGCTAGCAGCAATGAATAAGTTATAGCAACACGAGCAACAGGAATGTGCTGAAATTCTTCTGGGTGTTTATTGCTGCAACACAACATACATGCCAGGATGTTCTGTTAGAGATCATTAAAGGGACAGTTTTGAAGTGCAGTAGATGGCAGTCAGTGTCCCCTCTATGGAGAAGCAGAGAGTTGCACTGGCAGGGAAGCTAAGCATTGTACTGCTGTGGACTGGTTGTGTAATTAAGTTGGTGGCTGAAATATGTTTTGCTGCCCTTTAACCCTTTAATGCTGCACTAGTCAATATTAGGGCTGTGCAATTAATCAAATTGTATTTTCAGTTACGATTTTGGCTTCCAACAATTGTGAAAACAAGATAATGGAGATAAGACGATTATCATGCCTCATTCCAATTTGCAATGATGCTTACAGTGGTGCACCCCTTCCCTAAAAGCCCAAACTCTCTATTGGCCAGCCTGGAGGCGTGTTTGTTCAGCTCAAGCTAAGATGACCAACGGTTATAACTGCTGCTAGTCAATATTGTTAGCTTAAGCCTGCAGCCTTTTATACTGCATATATTAGCCTAGCAGTTAGTGGATGTTCCACTAAATTACGTATTGTATGTACTTATAGTTTTCTTACTCTTCGTTGGTTTACATAATGGCATATCCCGACAAAACATCACGACTGAATTTCAACATTATGTAACGTAACGAGCAGTTCCCCTGTCACCTGCTCTGCTCCACACTGTGTGTACACACACACACACTCACGCACACACACACACACACAATCGTGATTATTATTTCTATCATAATCATGCAGCCCTAGTCATTATGTATGTATTATGGGTCAAATCAAATGTCAACAGCACTGCACCACAAACTCTATGTAGGGATGGGTTATGGCTAGTATAGTTAGTAAAATAACATTAGAGTATTTCATTCACAATCTCTCTTTTGCCTTTTTATGGCACTCCTGGTATCTGCAAAGAAACAAAATTGTGACTTATGTAAATACTTCATAACTCAGCAGCACAGTTGTTAACTGGCCCAACGTGGCGAGCCACCTTAACTTTAATGTTTAGCTTAGTCTTTACGCTCATTGTTTTGTTTTTACAACCAGCAACTTTACCGTTTTGGTTCAGTCTCATCAACATTGTTTATGTTTTTAGCAGAACATGTTTGATAAACCCACTGTATGCTAAAAAGCAGATAAAGTGAGCGACTAGCTATGAACATATTGGAAATTATATGGGAGATGGTGGAAAGTAGATTGGTCATGAAGGACTGTGACTAATGGAATTTACAATAGTGAATATGTGTAACATCTGCTGGGTGTATAAATAGGCAATTGTTAGTTATCACATTAGACATATAAGCATTATGAGGATAATCCTATCCTAATAAATCAGGACTGATTGTTTTACTTCACTTTTGTAACACAATGGCTTCTGAAATATGAAAACAGAAAATGTTTAGGGTATGATACGAGAGTATTCATATAACTCAAATAAACTGTTGACTACCAGTTGCTGTTGCATTGATTTCACATTTTTGACTGTTTGCTTTCAGGTCATACGAAGATAGGCTATGCACTTTACTTCTTTTCCTACAGCTCATGGTCAGGCAGAGGTGTTTATATGGAGGACTTGTATGTGATGCCTGAGTTCAGAGGTACAGTACACTGTCTCAAACATAGATATGCTGTTGTTTCTATGGAGTAAATATAATTTGTGATAAATGGCCTGGAGAAAATAAGCCGCAGCTTCACTGAAGACTGTATGTGCAGGAAAACTCAAGTAATATGTGGTACCTGTCTTTCAGGGAAGGGCATTGGTAAAGCACTTATGAGCAAGGTAGCACAGGTGAGTAAAACATCAAACCATTATTTAACTGTGACAGTTAAGGAGTGGAAATGTACTGTAGATGCTGAACCCTTTCTCTTACATACAAAGAAAGTCTTCTTCTTTTGCACTGTTTGTGAAAATCTCCATCCCTTACGTCAGCACACCAGTAGCCTACTCATGTCTTCCTGTCCTGTAGCTCGGCATGGCTGCCGGCTGCACCCAGCTCAACTTCACTGTCCTGGACTGGAACAAATCTTCTCTGGACTTTTACCTCAGCCAGGGCTGCTTTGATGTCACCACCGACATGGGTTACCACTGTATGCGCTGTGAGGGAGAGGCGCTGGAGCACCTGGCCCAACCATAACCCGACACTGGGGATGACCTTTGCAACTATGAGGTCAACCCACACAGAGCAGGGATAGCGCACCACTCAGTAGCCCCGTTCCAAAACTTGACAATGACAATCGTGAAGCGAGTTTCTAAAAAAAGAAAGATTATTACAATAATTGACTGTTTGATAAGCGCTTAGCACATCACATACAGTTAACAATAATAACAATGGTGGATTAGCACCTGAAAGTCTTGGTCATTTTTCAAACAATGGATCTTCAATTTCACATAGAGGTAAACAAAACCAGGCTTCTCATTTATAGATAATGACTGTCGGCAGCCGGCAGATTTTATTAGCTGTAGTTAGCTAGCATTAGCTATTTAGCTGACTGATGCTAAAGCTAGGCAAAAAGTCAGCATCCTTATCTGCTGATGATCCATGCAGAAGACGTGGCAATAAAGAGCAGCGTTGTTTTTGTCTTGCAGTGTAGTGCTTAACCCTAGTATCACAATATTGTTTTATATAATAAAATGTAATTCAAATGTTAACTGAAACCTGTTTTTATGCTCACTATATAAACGTGGACAAGCAGCACAGAGGTTAGGTTTATGTTTTATGATTTGTTTTTTCAAACGCTGTGTTTTACGTGTGAAAAGGTTTTGAGGAACAGGACTACAATGAGGTCTTTCACAAACACAAACAAGTTGTGGAGTGAAAACTTTCCCAAATCCAATAATGAGCAGGACAGAACTGCTAACATTAGCCTAAACTCTGATATAGCAGCTAAGTAATGCTCAGTTACAACTTGTAATAAGTTAGGAAGCCAGGCTTGCTAATGTTTGCGACTAGAGCAGACAAACCCACTGTTAATGTATACCTTACAATGTTGGTGCTGTTTTTTTTGTTGTTTTTTTTTTGTTTGGTAGGGCTAAAAACAAAAGGCACAACCCGGCAAACTCTTTATATACGAGGTACTGCTCTTACTACATCCTCACATACACCGCTTCCCCATGTGCCTGCTGTGCCTTGTTGTGTTTCAAAAAGGGGTTTAGCAAAGAGTCAGTTGGCTTATTATTATTTACAGTCAAGGACACAGTTTTAAGTATTGGAATGGGGCCTATGCAATATATTTAGATTACAGAGGCACTGAAATCTGTTTTTTGTGTTTTATCCCTTGTGATATGTTATGATAGAGAACCTTTTGATTGCGGTGTTAAATGGATCAGATAACCTAATCTCTCTGCTTAATGTGTGAAAAAGATTATAGATTATAGAATGCGGGCATGAGAAAAGGTCAGACAGGACTGTGCATGTGTGTGGGGGTTTTAGAGAAAGTCATAAAGTAAAACGATTCATCATCTAGAAATAAATATTTTTTTGCACAAAATCCAGAAAAACCTTATTGCATTTTAAAGCCAAGATGTGTTTCATTGTGTGACTGTTGGAAAACAGTGAGTTTTTCTAATCCCTTTAAATGTATTTTAAACGATGGCAACGGCAACCAAAGAGTCAGTCACCTCTAGCCTCGTCTTCCAGATGAGGGCTCCTGTGAAGCTGTTGTAATGCACAATGTTTATTTTCCTTCTTTTAAGCTATGTAAGTACAAAGTTGTTGTGATGAAATTGTGAAGTAAAGGAAACAGTTGCGCCTGACCAAAACCTACTTCCATGCAGCCAATCAACAAACTCTTTGGCCTGGTTTCAAAGAAAGAAGCAATCAGACAAAAACAACCCATCTGGTGGAATTTAAGAAATAAAAATCTTGGACAGGGCTCTGTTTGTATCTAAACCTGTCCTGTTAAAGTCAAACAGGCATAATTGTGGTCTGCATTTCTGTTTTGTATCCAGTTTACTTTTTGTATCATTTCCAGCTATTTAATGAAAACAGTCTTGGGTTGTCAGTTGTGGGTTATATTTAGTTTGTTTTCTCTCACTCTAAACAAGTAAAAACCACTGACCCCCCTCTGTAGCTTTTGCAATTTGCATTTCTTTTCATACTTTGTTTACAAAATACTTGAGTAAAGAATGTGTTGTTTTTTCATCTTTGGCACATTGTGTTGTAAAATATTAATGTATGTTTGCTTCGATGTGCAAAATCTACAGATTTCATCTGTGTGTAAAAGTAAATTTAATGTGCTGTCATTGTGCTAGACCGCATGTGCCCAAAAATCTATACAGAGTCCAAGGGAACATGAAGAGATATGTATAACCTCCCTCGTCTGCAACTTCCCACCATAATGCCAAACCCAGAACTATAAATTATACAACTTGTTACTCTGCTCCCAGCATGGATTTCTCAAACTGTGTCGAAATCAAATCAAAGTTCAACCCTGATTCATGTCAAATCTTTGCAATACATTTGAAGAGCAACTTTACATACAAAAGACAAGAAGAGATACTTAAATGTTTATTCAGAGTTTAGTGTGCAGGATGTGTGTGTGTAATTACTACATGGTATGGTAAAAGTCAAAAAGATGACCATGCTGATGTATTGTGCTCATTTGCACAACTTTGGTGCTGTTCAGTTGTCAGAAAGGGCCTATGTGTGTCACCCAGTGTACCATTCTCATGGCGGGATATTTCCACTGTGTTCAATACTGGTAGTATTGTGATTACAAATATTACGTGCAGTCATTGATGTTGTGTGCCAGCAGGGGCGTTTTATTGTGTTGTGTCGGATTTTGTCACTGAAGTGACTTAATTTAAAGATGGTCACAGTTGGGTGGAAACCTTGTGAATCCAAAAAGTAAGCCTTTCAGGAACTCCATACCTTTTAGACTTCCCTCTGCTGAGTTTTTAAAGGGCTTCATAAGATCTAATAAATTCCCTCAACTCACAAAGGAGCATGAAATAATGGATTCATAGGTTTTTCACATGCCCAGCATAATTTCACCCAACTGGCCACAAAAAGCACCTCTAACAGTTTAGTGTCATTTGCTGTACCTGAGATCCTGATACATAAGTGTCAAAAAGCCACGTCGCCTATAGCCTAGAACCTGCATGAGAGTCAATGTTGGTTTCACAAAAGTATTTTAGGCTTCCTGTTGTCAACCATTCTTGAAAACCAAGAGTGTGTTTTACTTGCGTTATCATGTACACTTGTTTGTCTGCTCTGTTCAGCTGACGCTGAGAAATAAAACCTGTCAGACTGCAGTTACATAAAGTGATGTGTGTTGCGTGAATGTGTAGCTGTGTTGACTCCATGACATAGTTCCTTAAGTCTGTGAGTTTTCATTAGTTAATAATGGGCTTTTTAAAAAAGCATACTAAAATGTAGATCTGAAAATGTTCCCATTTGGAAAAATAATAAATAGTATGAACTTAAAAATATAAATAATTCTTATCAAAGGTGAAATTATGGTCAATTACATTTTACCTATTAAGGGGGCCTACCAACACTAACTGTTCCTTTAATCCCAATAAAGTGTAAAAATAATTAAGATCAGATAGAACTTTTGTCCCAAAGATACTCAATATGTACATACACTGTAAAGTAAAATATACATACATAGAAATGCAGGGTACTAGTGGCGGGAAAAACTGTACAGAAAGGTGCATCAGTGTTACAAAATCAACCATAATCCACCGAAATATGAGTTATGTGAAAGATGTGAGAAATTCAGGATTGGTTTTTGCTTGATAAGTCACGTCTTTGCTCGACTTAAAGGAACCCTGTGGAGTTTTTGACCACTAGTAGCGCTATGGAGCAGTGTTTTTAAAAGTGGGTCCCCATTCTGTTACTGCATTGCCATTAGCTGTACACCTGTGAACCAACAAGACAGCTAGCAAACAAAAGCCCCTTTTCCACTGCATAGTACCAGCTTGACTAACCTCCACTCTACTCCCTTTTTTTTGCTTTTCGATTGCGGGAAAGTTGTACCTGTACCTGCTTCCAGGTACTTTTTTTCTTATCACTTCCGTCGAGGTTCCAAGCGAGCTGAGGCGATACTAAAATGTGACGTGAAAGCAAAGCAGAATGCTGAAATGTTGAAACATTTAAACTTAAATAAAGAGACAGCTGTGTGTGGGTCGCTGGTGTGTGTCGCATTGAACATTATGCCACAGCAGTTGTGTGTGGCATCGCTATGACGACCAGCTACATTGAGGGGTACTATCTCTGGGTACTTTGTGCAATGGAAAACAGAGCACGGTCCCACGAGTTGAGCTGGTACTGGTAATGGAAAAGAGGTTAGTGTTTATGTTCAATGTTTATGAATGTTATACTTAGATAATAATGGTTTTGATTGTGTTTTTTTGAGGACTCAGGGATGCACATAGTCCATTTGGTTGGGAAACAGTGAACGTAAACATAATTTTATTTTTTATTTTTTTGAAATCCACAGTGTACCTTAAATTACCTGCACTAAACACAAAGGTAAGGTCTGTCTTTCCAGATATAACATAATAATTTTAAGTCAGTTAAATGTTTAACTTTTGGCAGGGTCTGGTTTCTTGTTGTTGTTACATCCAAGCTGCTTATTAAACAATATAAGCTATTATCATTACAAGGTCACAAACTGGATTTAGTTAAAAAATATTTTTCTCTATTCATGTTAAATACTGAGCGTTGTCCTCCTCGTGCCTTTAAAAGGTATCCAAGTGAAATATTCTGAAACGGGAAATTCACTTAACTGTGCAACCTGTCACCAGGGGTCACAAGGAGACGTGTTTGGGAAACACTTCTTTAGAGACATACACATGACCTTAAGGCCAAAAGATTTTCCAGTTTGAATATATGACTTTTAAATTGATTTAATTTGACCACTGAACCAATAAAACATTTAATTTAATTAATATATAAATGTTCTATCACATTAAATTAGCACTTTTTACTAATTTATGTAACTGCGTCGCCACCTGTCTGAACAGTTTATGGTGATGTTCATTTCCCAATAAATGTGTCTTGTTTCCTAAAAGATTTTCTTTTAGACTTTAAATTAAGATACTGGCCAGTGGAATAAAAATCAGTCTTTGGCTCACCTGTTGATTCAAACACATCATCCCCAGCAGGATCAGGCTCGTGTGTCCTTTACACTACAGCCACCGTGTGGTTACAAACGGGACTGCTACATGAGTGAATTGCACATATTCTCAAGGCATTGCAAGTTGATGAAAGTGACTTGAGACGCAGGAGGAAGTCCCGGTGCGCCTCGTATGTTTTTCTCGCGCTCACCTCGTTGGTTTTTCACGGCGGATGCACGCTGGTATCGCAACATCAGAGTTCGCCGAGGACGCACGGAAAGTTCACCTCCAAGTCTGTGTATGTGTGTGTATGTGTGTGTGTGTGTGTGTGTGTGTGAGCGAGAGAGAGAGTTCATGCTGATGTGTGCTCAGTCTGTCTAATAGAGTGGCCCCCCAGCACGCTGTTTAAAGGGAAGACAAGAGAGCTGAGTCAACGAATCACAAGGAGAAGGATGCAACAGTTGATGTGCGCAAGTTTCAGAGTTTTCTTTTATCTGGCTGGCCGCACACGCGGAGGATGGTGGCTTTGATCTGTGTGGAGGAAAGATCGGATGTTAGGTTGCTTTAAAACCCAACCATCTGTCAGATAAACCGACAATTAAACGGAAAGATCTGCGCATCTAAAAAGCACTGAGAGCTAGCTGTCCACTCGCGCACCTTGCTTTCGAAAATGGACATTTGGACAGAAATGCATTTGGAGGGACCTGCTCTACTGGAATGGAGTTGAAGCGAGGATTTCGGATGGTCTCTGGCGGCGAGTAGCAGTGCAGTCTGCACCAATATGCATCGGATTCTGCAGAGGAGGCGAGTGCGCAAGCTGCGGGTCGTCTGGGCTTCTCTGGCCCTGGTGGCTCTGTCCCTGGCCGCATGCAGCGCGCTGTTTACGGCGTGGACTTGGCGAGAAACGCGGGATCTGTCTCAGTCCTTTAAGATCCTGCAGGACCGACTCGAGCAGGTTTGTATCATGCTTGAAAACCAATCAAGCCTGCAGACACCACCTCTCCGAATAGCATGCATATTTGTACCAACAATAATATTTATTCGCCTGCAACTATTACAGACCTTCAAGTGTTTGTTATGTAACTTCTTTTGTGGCTGCGGCTAAGGGGAATCATCGCGGGAGGTCTATATAGAAAAATGTCCACCCCCCCTCCCGCACGTACTCTATTGCACCATTGCTTGGGACTTTTATTGTATACCAATAAGTGTACTCAAGTTGTGTGGAGTTACTGCTTTTTTGTGTCCAACCCCCCTCTGCTCCCCCGCAGTGTTTAATTGCCAGTTGTGCTCCAGTTTTATCTCAATTTACTGGAAAGCCTCAACTATTTGGCATGTGAGCATGTTATACCCAACTGACTGCAGAGGCTCCAGGCGTGAAACCAACTGCATGATGAAGTGTGGCAAGTGTAAATCATTTGCAACATAGCCACCTCTCATGCACAGGCCAGGTCCATTTCAATTGTTATATGTGCAGAGACCAGTCCTCAATCCTGTGCCATCTTATGCAAAGTGTTCAGAAACGTCTGTACTTGCAGAAAATGTTAGACTCTGTCCAGCATGACGTTGCATCACACGGCAAATTATTTCTCCAAAAGCAGCCAAAAGGAGCTGATGGAAATTCTTCTGGTTTCACAGTATTTACAAAACCAGGTTGCACTGGATTTGAGATCAGTGGGACAGGTTGGCTGTGTATCATATTGACAGACCTGCACACACACACACACCGTTTCTCCCTCACACACACACACACACACAAACACCTCAAAATTGGACATGTGGAGTGTTGATGCTGGAGCCTTTCCCAAGGGGCCCTGATCTGTCCATTTGACCGTTGGCCAACTCCTGATGAGAGCCAGTGAGTGAACGTCTGGAGAGCGAAGAGCAACTCGCTGCCTCCATTTCCACGGTAGCAGTACATTTAAATGTACATTCCCTCAGCCACTTCTCCTCTTACTTCATATAAGCTTCCTTTGGTCATTCAGTGGGCCCCCAGCCAAGGATTTAAAACTTTGCTGGCTTGACAAAATTTCTTTCTTTCTCATAAAGGGAGTTAAGACATGTGAGGAATGCAAAGCCTTTAAAACATGCATTAGGTGTCGCAACCAGTCTCCGAGGAAGTGGTAGAATTATTCTAAAGCAGGCATGGCAGCAGGGGCTGGATACTGGAAGAGACGAGCCTGTTTATGTGGCTGGCTGGCTGGAAGAGGCCTTCTGTGGCTGTGTGGGATCTGCGCCAGAAAAAAGTCATAATAAGCTTATTGGACATTTGTTAATAGTGCACACTTTTTCTCCCTCTCTTTCAACAGGTCAACACACAGAGGAAGGCCATAGTTCAGCTCATTCTGGAGAAGAGAGAGCTGCTGGTGGGGCACAGAGTGAAGAGAGATGGTACTGGAAATCAAAAGTCATTTTCTTGACTTCAACAACACCGACATACAGAAGTTGTGTGCTTTTTAGCCGCCACAAATCACCACAGACACAATACCTACCAACTGCACTCTGTTGTTTTTTTGGGAAGAACATTTAACACACACATTGGCCAGTCTTGGCCCGCATGCCACTTTGGTCAGGTCTAGCGGGCCGCAGGCACTACCCGCTGCTAAAAGTTGACACAGGAAAAAGTAGGCAGCTGGGTGACTGTTTCAGAAATTACAGGTCTGACCAGAACGGCCTCGAAGCCCAGAAAACCAGCTGGCGCGGGGCCGAGGCCTTGTTGCACGCTTTTGGGCAATGAAATTGATTTTTTCCCCTCCCCCTGAGCACACGACCGACACAGCTATGATTTGTTGTGAAAGTGGTGATATTTGATGACCTATCATTGCAGTATTTATATCCTCTGCTTGCGTCACCATCATGGGATTGCTTGATTGCTCACATTTTGTCTGAGAGTGAACTCTCAGGCGCCTTTGTGCTGGATATCAGCGGAGGGACGAATATCCAAATTTGACAAAAGGATTCATTTAGAGAGCAGCATCCTCCGCCAAAAATATCTATGTTGATATCCTTCAGATATTTGTTTTTTTCTTTAGTAACTGATATCTGACTTTGTCCTCCAAAACACATTAAACAGTGTTCAGAAACTCATGGCTATCAATGATTTTTAAAAAAAGCCCAAACAGCCTTTTCCAGTTTGTGGAAAGTTGACCACCGCGGTGCAGCGTTCCAGCAGGACACTGCTGTTATGTTCTCTCCTAGTGACTGACAGCTTAAGTCAGGAAACTCTGGCCAGCCTGAGGGCTTTACGCTCGCCCATAGCAAATCCTAAGTCTACAGGGTCACCCACCTGTGAGTTATTTTAGCAGGGACTTAATATTTCTGTATGATGGCGGGGGCCCGGTGTTTGGCTGCTCTGCCTCGAAACATAAAGTATACATTTCACAGTTCATACATACAGCATTTGAGTCAAATCTGTGTTCAAAATCGCTCCCCTAGGCCACATTGCAAAGCTAAAATAAACCTTTAGTGAGTAACAGGAGCAGGCATTCTGCAGCTCTGGCCTTTTAAGTGTTGTGTTTTATTTGTTGTATTTAACCGAGCAGCGGCCTGTAGCTGTTGCTTCACTCTCTTCCTAATCATCTCCTTTGGGTCACAGAGCAGCCAAAGACCTTTTTGACTCTCTTTTTCCGGCACTTCATTTCTCTTATTTAGTGTCCGTAGCTCTCTGGCTGCGTCTAATGCTTTCTCATTTACTTTCACCCTGTCTATCTTGTCTTTTCCTGCTCCCCTCCCTCCCCCCCAAGCTCTCCATCCGCCTTCTCTCTCTGTATTCTGTATTTTCTAGATGACTGCGACCAGCTGGCACTAAGATTAGCCCCCACCGGGGAAAAAAAGAGGCACACGCTTCTGACTGAAAATAACAGTTTGAGGAAATATATTGAAGCACGTGAAAGGAAATCCTTTGCCCATCTGCTAATGGTGTTAAAATAAGCCAGGTTGAAAATCCAAAGGGCTGCAAATTAGCACACCATGTTATTAGCCAGATACAGATGGGAATGATTGTTTTATCAAAAAACCACAGACATATTTTCTCTGCCATCCAAACTCATACTCTGACTCTCCTTGCCTTCCGAAGGGGGGGCGGCGCGAGGGAGGAATGGAAATGGAAAGAAAGCGGCGTCTCATTTTGAGAGTAAGTGGCTTGACAGATCCCATATAGCCGTCTCGTGTAGCATCTGCTGAAGTGGTTTCAATCATATACCCCTATACGATTGCGCTCATAAAATCTTAATTGACTTTCCCTTTTTCTTTCTCTTTCAATGTCTCTTTTACTTTTCCCCAGTAACCAAAGTCTCCTCACAGCAAGGTAAGAGTCATAAAAATGAAGGATGGAGGGTAATCTGTGAAACGTTTGTTTATGTGAGGATTAATCCTGGATGTGTGTGTGTGTGTGTGTGTCAGTGGGAGAGGGTGGTGTGATAAAGGGCTGGGAAGAGAGGATGCTGAATATGAGTAAAGCGGTGAGGTACAACAAGGAACAAGGCACCTTCACTGTGGAGAAAACAGGCGTCTACTTCCTGTTCTGCCAGGTGAGTTTGGACGCGGAGTTGTAGTTTGTTAATAGTGTTGAATTACAAACCAGAATGCTCACATTCCCCACATGCTACACTTCACGTCTAATCCCCACTTCAAAGCTGAACTAATGAAACTTTTTATAACAACGGATCAAATTAATATGTTAGGAGTTGCTTGTAGTGACCACCCTACAGAGAATTAACACCCGACTTTGCAGTTCTCCTCAGTTCTGCAGAACATTTTAGCATCTTTCAGCTCACTGTTTTGGTTTTCAGGCCCTGCAACTTTAAAGTTTTGGTTTACTATCAAAGCTATCATCAGCATCATTCTCAGAAGCTGCGGGCAGCTCTGTTTAGCACAAAAAACCTACTATAAACCAAGTATACAGTACCTGCCCAGCACCAAACCAGCTATCAAAGAAAGTAACTTACTTATAGCAGAGATTAAGATCCAGATATTTTGTACTAAGCTGCAGTTGGTGGAGACTAAAACAGAGCAAAAGTAGTGTGAATACTGGACTTACAACCACCTGGTGGCCAGAAACACGACTCCAAATTAATGCTTATGTTGCAAGTTCATATGTGACAATAGGTGCGTTTGACTCCTTGTGGCGCTGCGCAACGCTGACCTAACGAAATGCCGGTGTCACCTCAGTTTCTCTGGCGGCAGAAAGTTGGAACCACCTTTTGCCTGATCTAGAGATCAGGGATTGTTCTCAAGTTCACAGTAAACTCACGCAGGTAACACATTTTTTATACCCTGCAGTTACCTGCAGCTCACATTTGACTATCAAGTCAGCCGCTGTCATCTCGAACGCACCTAATACGTCAGTGCTGTGTTTTGTTCTTGTTCTGCTGCCCTCAAGTGGCCAAAAAACATAATGCAGGTTTAAATCACCCAATGCAATGTATTAAATTTGGTAATCTATAAAATGTAGCACATGGATTCTGTAAAATAGTTGCTGTTTTGGCAACTTAGGGCCGAGGCGATTAGTGTCCATTTTAAAAATAAAATTTTGTTTAAAAGTTTTTTTCTATTTAGATTTAGATAGATATTAGATATTTATTAGCCCTATTCAAAATACTGTACTTTCTTCTTGAAGGGAAGTGGTGAAGCAAACTTTGAACTACTGAACTGAACTGAACTGAACCAACAGACTCTTGGAGTTCAGCTTTAAATATATTTTTTTTTATAAAAACAGCCTTTATTATGTACAAACATCAGTCATACTGTACTGGTATGTATCACGTTTTCTGGAGAGGTGGATATCAGGTTTCGGGTAATCTCATGTAGTCGGACTTTGGTCTCGTCAAGTTGACAGAGGTCTGGAGAAAATCTAGCCAAAATAAGAAAAAAAGAAAAAAATAATTACGATACCGGGACCTTGGAAGTGCTGAGGCAGTCTGGTTAGTTTTTATTTGAATAGTGGAGTAGGAACAAGTTCTCCTAGTGTCTCCGCTAGCCTCTCTTGATGCGATGTAGATCATTGTCTGTGTCTCCTCAGGTGTTGTTCAATGAACAGCAATCTCAGTATGTGAAGCTGGATGTGGTGACCAGCGGACAGAGGCCTCAGAAGCTGCAATGCATGGAGGGCTACGGGACGACCCCCTCTGCCGGGCCGCACCCTTTCCACTTCTTGAAGCCCTGCCAGGTGTCCGGCCTCCTGCGACTGGACAAAGGCACTGAGCTGCAGGCCATCACAGGCCCGTCCTTCAGACTCCAACCTTTGGGCAATCCTTCAGCCTCGCCTCACGTCTTCAGCATCTTTAAAGTCAACTGAAGTCCGGGATCGTTTTGTACACAAACTCATCTGAGAACAACACTTGTTTTTGTATGGATGAGATTCTTTTCTACACGGTAAAACAGTCATAAGCAGTCGTGGGCATCACATCGTGCCACAGCCTCTTCCCAAAGACGTTTATTTGAAAGACAGACTTGACATTTGTGGAAGTTGTTGTGGAATTTTTCTCTGGACGGCAGTGCTGTTTTGGAACGCAAAAAAACAGACTTTTGGATTAAAACCAAGACCCAAAGTGGACGAAAAGTCCTCGATGAATGTGTGCCAAGAGAACAGATGTGATGGAAGCTGTTCTGTAGATAAAGGGCTTCATATAAAAAGAAAAAATACTTGGATGTTCATCTTAGCCTTCGTATCATGTAATAAATTGTGCTTACCCTCTCATTATAAGACTGACAGTAAAGCTGTGCATGCACCTTCCACTTTTGTATCACAGGTGCCTCAAAAAGCTGAGAGCACGTCTGCAAGCATCAGATCTCAACACTATAAGCAGCCTACATGAGTTGTCAATGAAATTTTATATAATGCAGCGTCTGTGCATGTATGTGAAATCTAATGAATCAAACAAGTCTTGATTATACTGATTTTATGATCTTTACAAAGCAATGTGTGTGAAAGTACTTTTCTTTTACAGCTTTTTCTTTTAAATACTTTGTATATACTTTACACATATTCTACATATGTGCATATCAAGTCAGAAGCTGGTAAAGAAAAGGGAACGTTTTAAATAACATGGATGTGAATTTGTGCTCTTTTGTACAGTCAGATTTGTAAGGTATTTTCATGTTCTGTTTTGGCTTTACGGTTTGAAATTAGTTGGAAGTTATAGTAAGCAAAGCGGACAACTTTAAATACAGCAATGTTTCAGCAAATTGTCAGCCTTTGTTATCTGTATGATGGCTCAGTATTCACTTTCAACTCATCTGTAAATCATCAAATAATTGTTGCCTTACCATTAAGTGTCATTAAATATTATTGAGGAGGCCCCCGCACGTCCAAAGCTATAGCTATAAGCTAAGTAAAAGTTGGTATTAAATATCACAGAGATGTTTAATTAAAAAAAGGTAAATATTATCTGGTATTTTCTGATTTTGTGACTAATAGAGCATCAGGAAAAGTCTTAATACTAGCATAGTATTAAGAATAGTCTTGATATACGCCTATTGCAAAACAAGAGGAAAAGTGCTGTTTGGTCAAAAATCGAAGTACTGGACCAATTAGAAAAACACTAAGGGGATCATCAAGTCATTAGGATTCATCGTCTGGGAAACATGAATGTCTGTGCCAAATTTCAATCCAAAAGTCAATCCATCAAAGAGTATTTTAGTCTGGACCAAAGTGGTGGCCCAGCCAACAGAGTCCCACCGTTATTATATACAGAATAAATTTTGTGTGTTTTTTGCCCTTCAGGGACTCAAATTTAATTAGTTTCTCAAAGTCAGAAATGAAGAGTTTGTCCCAACCAAAGCACAGCTCAGAAATAACGTGGAAAAGATCCAACCAGCACCCATGGTTCTGGGAAATTACTGTGCTGTTTATTGTCAATGGAGCAGATCTGGGTTATATATACACATCTTGATAACCTCACAGGCAATAACTAGAATGTTCCTCATCACGTTAAGCTCTTGAGTTTTAGGTTTCTCAGCCACATTGTAAGATGGTTGCTTCTTTATTTTTACCTCTTTAGAAATTAAACTTCCATGCTCTCATCTGCTGCTGCTGCCTTCTGTAATATCCTCTGCTACAATACAAACTGTGTATTTCTAGCAGTGGGTTCAGCACTCCCATTCTTGTTTATAAGTAGTTTTTGTGGACGGACCACAGTGGTTTCTCCTCAGCACTTTACTGCAGCGAACATAGTGTTTTTAATTGGAGCCAAACATTCATGTTTTCAAATGGAAAGATTTTGAAGTGTAGACGTTGTATCCTGTTTGATTTCCTCATCTTTCCCCTCTTCCCTTTTGAGCCTAACCCTCCCCACACACACACACACACACACACACACGCCCGTGCACCTCATATTTCTCTGTCAGCACCCATCAGACCGCACACACACATACACCAGCAGCCATCTAAATGTTCACTTCCTGAATCAGAACCTGAACCACATAGCTGTAGGTCTTTGAGTAAAAACATGCGTTGTCCCTCCACACACAGTTTTACCCACTTCCCTGCCCCAATTCCTATTTTCTAAATGTCAAAGTTTACCACCTTAAAAAAGTGTTGTGAAGTCTTCTGAAGAAATTCTCTGTAAAATGATGCAATGCAATTTCTTTCTTCACTCAGCATAAATGTTGAATAAACATTTTTTGTTGCTTTTGAAGCGCTATACTTTCAAATTTGTTTCATGAAAAAGCCAAGAAAGGGTGTCTCAGAAAATGAAGGTAAGGGATTAATCTCTGGAATAAATCAGATGCAATATAAAAAAAACATTTCAAGTTGCCTTAGTTAATATTATAGATTAACAAGGGGTTAAATAGTGATGTGTGAAAGGAGTTGTTCTGCTTATAATAACAAACACAGGGATAATTATAACACTTCTGTTCCCCTCAGATCTATGAAGCATTTTAGCATCTTCAAGCTAACTGATGTAGTTTTACAGCCCACAACTTTACTGTTTTGTTTCACTTTCATAGCTCTCGTTTTTGTTTCCGACTGTGGGAAGCAGCTATTCTCAGGGAAATGGCTGTGATAAGTCCACTGCTCACTACCTGCCCAGCACTGAAAGGCAGACTGAAGAGATTAGCATCTAGCTGCTGACAATAGCAGAGCATCAAGCAGCTAAAAAGACCCCTTCAGAGTTGGTGGAGACCAAAATCGAGCTAAACTTTTTTTTTCCTTTTCAGATTTTTGAAGGATTTTTAAAGGCTCCTACAAGCTGCAAGTAACCACTGTTTATCAAGAAAAAAAGATCAGTTAAGAGAGATAAGTCAATGATTAAAACATACTGTATATGCAATATGTGTTAATATGTGCAACAGAAATATTTTAGTCTAACCTTACATTTATTCATCTTGTGATCAGAGCCCGGCCAATAGGGGATTTTTAAGACTGATTTGTCTAAGATACTGATTTTTAAAATTTGATTTTAAAATCTCTTTCTTTTTATTTTGAGACCTCTCCAAGATACTGTAACATCATTTAAAAATAAACTTTTTATTGATATAAATAGTACTTTGAACAGTACTAAAGTACAGTTGATTGCTTTTGTGGTGCTTCCAAACAGTGTTGTCAACAGGGGAGTTTCAGAGTGCCCTCTGGTGGACAAACTATGCAACGACAACACTCATAACATGACTGAAGGATTTTGTCTCTTCGTTTCTTTTTTAATTGGCATTTATGGGCTGTTATAAACACTGATACAATTTATCTGCAATTAGCTCATATCAGCCGATAATCCTGTCACACAGATTTATTGTGTGTGTGTACTAATACCAATAATAAAACCAAAGTGAAAAAACTTAGAATTTTCCCTTGTGGGATTCATAAAGTTCTAATCTAATTATAATCTTCTTATTATTATTATTATTGGTTGGGCTCCACTTGTGACCCCCTCCAACACTGAAGTTTAACAATCACCACTGAAATAAATCCAGACAAACACAGGAGCAGTGATTTACTAATGATTGTTAATGAATATTTATCATTATTGGAATAAATGTGGCATCTTTTTACTATATAAAAATTAGGATCCAGCCCCACTGTAAACAAACGTAGCGAGACTTTGTTAAGTCTGCATGTTTGATTTTCATTTGTTACAATAAATCATAGATAATGTGAATGTTATACTTCCTATATTGCAGATATGACCAATTAAGTGAATATTACATAATTTGGGTGACTTTATGAGGTAATTGTGAACTGGGTAAGTACATTTTCAACAATTTCTCATTTCTCATTTTGACACTGAAGTATATTCTGCAGTGACCTGAATTAAAGCACTGCCTGCAAGTTTTCCTGATGCCTGACACATATACGTAAAATGAAAGCACAGTGCAGAAGAGTATTTACCCTACAATATATTATCTAAAATGAGCCTGTCAGTGTGCACTTAATGGGAGTTGACCTTATCTCCAGACTCTTCTACTATAGGAATAATAGAGCTGAGATAACAGTAAATAGTGAACTGTGTGGCATCAATCTGTTCTGAATAACGCAGCAGGATGACTCCTCACCTTTAGTCACCATGAATCACTAACCATCTGCTCCTGAAGGTTGTTGTTGTTGTGTGTGTGTGTGTGTGTGTGTATGTGGGAGACAGAGCAAAGTGTGATAAAGGTCTGTCACATCATCTTCCTATATGACGCACATACAGCCATCAGAGCAGATTGACGGCAGTTTATAGTCTCTGAAGACAACTGTTCTTATTTGTTCAGCTAGAGGTTAAGCTTTTTTTTTTTTTTACATCAATTTATCAAGGAAAGGTAAATAGCTAAAAAGGGCACAAACTGTTCTTTATGCAGTTTGAAGCTGTAAAGCCTCGTCTTCTCTTGGTGACTGATCAGCTTCACTGGTAGGTTCAGAGTTGAAAACCCCTTGAGAAATTGCGCATCCAAGCATCCACTGAGTTGTCATAAAAAAGGAGTGAAATGAAATAACAAAGAATTAATAAATTTATATTAGGTGGTATTTGTACAAATGAAGATGAAGACTAAGATATTTCAAAGTAAGGATTTGAAGAAGAAAATAACAATCATATTCTTTCTTACAAATGAAAGTTCAATACATATCTAACAAATCTACAGCCAAGCCAGCTCCGTCAGGATGTAGGCTACTTGCTACTACACAGTGTTGCTTGAAGCTAAATATTAAGGTCAGTATGCTAACATGCTCACATTAACAATACTAACATACTGATGTTTAACAGATATAATGTTTATAGTCACCAACTTAGTTTAGTGGGTTAGTATGCTAAAATTAACTAATTAGCTCTGAGGAATAAGTAGAGGTGAATGTCTATAGTTTTGGTTATAAGAGTTTATCCTTTACAAAACCCTGAATATATTGGCAGATTTTATGACAGTCCATCTAAACGTCTTTGAGACATTTCACGCAAAACCACAAATGTTAACCTCGTGGTGGCACAGGAGCAAAAGTCAGGAGATAACCAAAGTCAATAGGATTCATCCTCTAGGAGCCATGAATGTCAATCCATCCGATAGTTGCAGAGAATTCAGCCTTGAACCGTTGACTGTTCATAAAGAAGGACAACATAACAGCTTCCCAAAAGTGAAGCCTAAACATCTCAATCACCAACTCGTGGTTGTCTGCAGTTTGTTCAAGTGTTCATTTTTAAGTTTGGTTTTAATCAGTTATTTGATGCTATATAAATCAGGGTTCACGTTATGATTGACGGGTGAGCCCCGCTCACAACTGAATTAAGTCTACGGGCTGGACCTCAAGACTGCAGCTCCTACCCCATTCACTACAGCACAGACTCTAGCTCCAAATGACGTCAGCAGCAGAAGATGGCAGCACCCGTATCCGGGATATTTTGGCTTCATTTTTGTACAATGGGAGGATGTGGAGACTTGTCGTCCATCTTTATATACAGCCTATGGTCTGGACCAAAGCAGGGGACTGACCAACATCGCCATCCCTCGAGCCACACCACTGGCATGAAAAACAATGTGTGTGAAATATAAACACCATCTGAAAAAAACCCACCCAGTTCTTTTTGATCATTTCATTCAGTTTTATTACAAACAAAAAAAAGAAAGAAAGAAACAAAATGCATCATCATTGACGTGTTTCACTGCCACTCATCATCTGATCGGCACCACTACATACACAGTGACACAAGATACCCAGAAATTAACACAGAAATCTGGAGAGATGACAAAGTAAAAGTGGAAAAAAGAACTAAGTGCTTTGTTTTTTGACACGTTTTAGTTCAGGGGTTGCAAAACCTTTGTACAAAACAATTTGCAAAATGGATTTCCTGGGAAGATCAGTGTAAAAGGTCCGGGATTTATGGGATAAATTAACTCCTGCAGTAGCTATCCTTTTTTATTTTTAACTTAAGTCAGACTGACTGGGATTTACAGGTTGACATCAGGTTCTTTATTCAGTTTGATGACTTTACATTTGTTCAGCTATGTTTATTAAGGCGTTTTTTAATGATGCAGTATATAAAATGGATTTCCAGCCGCTTATTTTCCAGATAATAACTGTATATTTTAACTGGGATTAGATAGTATACATTTTCTTTTTGCTCAAAGAAGCATTTAGGGTTACATATGGCCTATTTTCTATATATGCATGTCATTTGCAAGCCCCAAATCTAAAACGTAAGCAAGAAAAAAAATTTTTCTTGTAATATATCTACCTCTGAAGTTAGCTCAACTTCTTCGTTTGCGCTCTCTTGTAATTATAGGACAAACATGGCAAAGAGGTGCATTGTGTGTCGCACATACTGTATCGTTTTTTCATAGTTACAAAAAAAGGTCTCTTTTGGTAGAAGCTCTTTCTCAAATAGCAACAGCGAGAACAACAGCAACATCGACGACAAGAATAATCGCGAGAGTAGAAACACAAGAGAACACGAATGAGCTGTTTAAATATGCAAAGTATATCACAGGATTCTGTAGAAAGAAATAGAAACTTGAAAAGAAAAACAGGAACAAAGATAGACTGAGAGAGGGGGAGGGAGGAGATGGGGAAGGAGTGGGTGTCAAGAGGAGTGTTCAGGGTGATAGATAGGTTTTAATAACACTGACTTGCTTATGAAAGGTTCTAAACATTCATAGGTTTCTGAGAAACAGCGGCGTTGCGAGGCCTTTTCTGGAACAACCCCCCGAAATACCTCAAAGCTCTGTACATAAACTAGAACCAGGGAAGCAGGATTTGATGGTGGCAAATGCTTAATCTGGAGTCCTGATTATAATTTCCATAGCATACCTAGCTGAATGTGTGTTTATCTGAACATGTACCTTTGGAAAAAGCAAAACAAAAAGCTGGCGCTGTGCTTGGAGCTGCTCGGACTGAGAAATCAAGAGGGTCAGCCTCTCTGGGAGAATTAGAAACAGTATTAAAACGACTTTAGGCACAGCTTGCCTTTCCACATGACAGCATTATGGTGAGTAGAGCATGCTTCAGGGGATGGAGTGCGGCGGTAGAAATGATTTTCACATGCAGCTTCCTGTCGAGAGTTTAAGGACCAGGCGAGGAGGAAGGAGGAAGGTTACACGGTCTATTGAGAGATCTAAAGGTTTCTAGGACTGAGGTGGGTTGAGCGTTGTGTGAGTGTAAGTATGTGTGTGTGTGTGTGTGTGTGTGCGTGTGTAGATGAGGTTAGAAGCATCCCAAGAGGAGGAGGAGGCCTGCCTGAAGAGGCCACTCATGAGGAATATAATGGTTTGAGGCAGACAAGAAAAGGTCACAAGAAGTTATGAGACAATATGGCCTGTATGTAGTGCAGGTGTGCGTGTGTGTCCGTGGACAGTAAGTGCACATGTGCGTGAGTATACTGTACGTGTGTGTGTGTGTGTGTGTGTGTGTGTGTGTATTGTAGTACTTTTTTGGTGAGTACCAGCAGAGTAAAGTTGTAGAAGATTTCTTGGAGAGAAACTGAAGATATCTTTGCAGCAGATGGGTTTCAGTGTGAGTGTATAGTGTGTGTGTGTGTGTGTGTGTGTGTGTGTGTGTATGTGTGTAGTCTAGTCGTCGATACAGATGACCTCTCCGCTGCGCTGCTCCCGCCGGTTGATTAACAGCTCTGCTTCCCGCTCCTTCTTTACAGACATGGGAGGCCCATTCAGAACTGCAGGGAGAGGGGGGTGGGGGGGGGTGGGGGTGGAGACGCCACAGTTCAGTTCAGCCAGTTCAACATGTAACTTGTTTCTGTGCTCGATATTTCTGGCACAGACCGAAAACAAAAAAAAAAAATCTCTATGAATGTTCTTAAACACTTAGGAACACTGAAACGCAAATACACAAATAGACATCTGGCTAGAACCCCTTATGGATAATAATGTCCAATAGGGTCAAATGCAAATCCCCTTTCTTAGAGTCACGTTTCCAAGTAATCCAAGCAGACAGGCAGAAAAATGTTTTCACATGCTATTCAAACGGTGCTATGTTTAGCATTTTTAACATCAATAAATCATTACCATGTTAATTCTGAGCCAATAGTCTAATTACAGTAAACCAGACTGTGCTGTTAAATCTGTGTATTTAACTGTGTGCACTTTGATATTTAAAAAAATTATTTGAACAATTTGTAGCTCAAACACTTAACGATTTCTTCTTTTTCTGTCCAGAGTGACTGGCACATAATTTCTCTCCATTTCTGGAAAGAATCTAGGAGACAATGTGTTTAAACCAAACTCCTTTTACAAAGCTGTTACCCCCAAGTATACTTTTTACCATACATACATACATACATACATACATATATGCACACTAGTTTATTGTACTAGTCTCTTCAGGAAATCAAAAGACAAATCAAATGTTTTGCAGTCGAGCTGACGAAGAGGACAAGAAGAAGTAACATTCTCTTTTGCAACCCAAAGCAAAGTTTATGGGAAATATGGTCTTAGTTTGTTTGGCCTCAGCACTAAAAATATCTCTGGTGCTAAGAGAGAACCTGCCAGTCATCTCGCTCTTGTGTATCTACATTAATGCAACCAAGACATCATGACTAATGACTAAAAGGAACACCTTTAAAATAATAGTTTTGCCACGAATAAGCAAACAAACTGCACCCAGGCTTGCTGGATTATACTTTGATAATCTTTTTAATGAGCAAACTTGCATAATACAGTACGTCAATATATCATATTACATATACAGTATCATGTTTACAATTATGATAAAACCCCCAGAATGCATTACTGCTAACCTGGAGAAAGTGAGGCCGGCAATGAGTAAATACACACACATACACACACACACACACACACACACACACATACACACACATACACAAGGCAAATGAGGTCACAGACACACAAACGCACACACGCATGGAAATTCTTCTTTCTACACGACTGCACAGCTGGCCAGCAAAGGAATCTGTGCTTCCCACATTTGTGCACTATCATGAATCTGCTCGGGGAGTGGAACGGCGAGTTTAGCGGCCCTTTCAAAACAAAGCCAGGAATACACTAACAGCGCACCTCTCTCACTGTCATAACACCCCCGTGCAGATCAAAGATGTGATAAGGAGCTTATTGAGCTGAAGACGTGGTGTGTGTGTCTAGAACCAGAGGGGGGACCGCTTTAGGGAAAACGCATGGCATTTCTCCAGTGGAGGCCAACAGAGGAGATGGAGAGAAAGAGGAGAGGCAGTAAGTGTGTATGTGAGCGTTGGGGGGGCAGTCAAAATCTGATAAGAGGCAAAACAAATCGAGGTAAAGACTGGGTGAAAGAGCAAGAGGAATTACGGGTGCACAGTGAAAAAAAGACGCAGAAGATGGAACCTAAACAGTAGTGCGCTCTGGCAGGGAGACGACAAGGGAAAGAGAGCCTGAATGATGATACATCACCGCCAATGTACCATCAAGAAACTGAACTACAGAAATGTTAAAGATGTGTTTGAGGTCAACTAGAAACAGCGTAACTACTACATAATGTGTCCACCAGAGAGCGCTGACAAGTACATTTATTAACTGTAAAACGAACCATCAGTACATATCTAGGTCATAATTGTTGACAAAATGAAAATGTTTTTTTTTAAAACATAGCAAAAATGTTTACAAAAAATAAGCCAATATATTATTATCAGATTTTTAAAAACCTCTTAAAGATATAATCATTTCGATTTTTATGGAATCAAAACCCCGCTGCTGATACTGTTTGTGATCCGTATTTTACAGAAAAAGCCAATCGGTGTATTCACATTCCTCTCTATACAGACGTTTCCATTGTTAGTGAGTCCGGAGTCCGCCATTTCTGCACTGGATTTAAATGACCTACACACACGAGCGATTTACAGGAAACTATGTAGCATGTAGTCCAGTGTGTATGGTTTTAATTCCCTCTGACTGATATCAACCTTACTGTTCACTCTCTTAACCCTAATTATAATCTAACATTTCCTACTGCGGCTGCTTCACATTAGAAGCGTTCAACTAGTCACAATGTGTTTGTCACAGAGGTTAGCGCTGACTGCTTTTGTTCAAAATCCAAATGTGCCTTTAAAACGCCACACGGCCATTTTCAGGATTTTTGAGAGCAGGTCAGTTTTATGATTGACCGACATCTTTAACGAAACAATGTGAGTTTGTTTGGCTGCACTTTAAACAGATACACCGGCTGCTCTTCTGTGGTGTTTGTGGCAGAATAGCAGCTAAAGGAGTGTTTCTTGTAGCGGTAAACCACAAACGAATAACCAGGTGCAGCACCCTCTTCGGCGTATAAGGTAAAGAAGCCGTGAAGGTAAAACAGGAGGAGGAATTCAATGAGGCACTTGTGTTACACCGGATAACGGATTCCCTCTCCCATCACACATTTCACTCTGCCGCCAAATTCACTCTGCAATACTTAACCTCTGCCCATCCAAACTCCTCTATCTCTTTCTTCATACAAATTCCTCACTCTCTCAAGCCTGCCTGCAGCTTCACAGTAGCAGCTTCATTGTTGAGACAAATAAACATTTTCTTGCCCCAAATTATGTTGGCAGTGGTGTTTGTGGTTATAGTAAAAATATGATAAATCCAACCAATGCCTGCACCTACACATATCCCTAAAATCTCAAACCATTTTATTTGTCTACAAGGGCTAAAACTCAGGGACTACACTGGATGCATCTCAAGTCCAGAAAGCCAATAAAAAAAAATTCCTGGCCGACATGACAGCCAGTGTCTCTCCCCTGTAGGTCCTGCCTACTATCTGATAGAAGTGAGCGCTGCCATCTTGGCAGGGAAGGCAGCATTTTTGCTTGCTGAAAAGCTTCGCGTGAGTGTATCAATGCCAAAACCTTTCATCAGGAACAAGCTTCTGTCTCTGAACAGTCAACTGTTCAGGGGCTACAAAAGCACAGGCTTGATTTTAGAATAAAGAGTCTTTCCAACTGAGACTTGAAAAGAGTTTCATAAATCCATGTGTTGCAAGAGTTTGGAGGTAAAATCATGAGGCTTTCACTGTTAAAAAGGTAATTTGCATGCATGTCTATGCTTCTCTGTGTGCATGCACATGTGTTGTCTTTTCTCTTAAGGAGTGGAGTCCCACCTCAAAACTGTTTTAAATACATTGAAATGTGAACATTGAAAAGACGCTTGTCAGGTTCTTATTTTTGGTTACTTATTCTTTGATCTTTGATTCTGATTTAAGCCTGCATTAATTAAATTTTTTGATCACTTGGGGGCAGCGCAACATTGACATATTACCTTATAGAGTTGATATGGCTAACATGTTAGCAAACAGTTCATTATTTACACAACCAGCAGACACAGAGCAACATTAGCATTCATTTGGAGTCGTGTTTTCCACCGACTAGTCGCGTACTACTTTCCACCCCAATGACAATGTGCAATCTTTTCTCCTTTTAGCCCTGTTTTGTTCTCCACCAACACCTGAAGAAGTTATCTTGCTCTTTAGCTGCTAAATACTCCGCTATGTCCACCAGCTAGTCGCAAACTTTGTTTGGTGCCGAGTGTACAGTGGGCCTATCAGAGCTTTGTCATCGGAAAACAGCTGCCTGCAGCTGGAAACGATGTTTAGAGCCGCGAAACTGAACCAAAACAGTAAAACTGCGGACCGTAAATCTAAAACAATGACCTGAAGGATGCTGAAATGTTATTTAAAGCTGAAGGACGGAAGTGCAGAGGTGGTGAATAATTCTCTGTGGGTCTGTCACTATGAGTGACTGCTTTCACATTAGAAACAGTAATTTAATCCATTGTTAATATAAAAATATTGATAAGAGCAGATTTAAATTGTGATATACTAATTTCAGACTGTATCATATTTAGGAAAAAATCTTGTTGCTTTTGTTAAGATAAAATCAAACATTCGAGAAGATGCTTTTGAGAAGTTTAGCTTATTTTGGGAAACAGATTTTTTCCCCCTCAAATTATGGTATCCAAAAAAGGTACTGGTTTGTAAGAGATTAAGAAAATTAGGTATCATATTGACACGATTCTCAGAAAATTCCCTAAACCTGGTTTTGATAAAAATGGCAGTCTACCATTTACATCAACACATGTAAAAAAAAATTAAATAAAATTAAAAAACACACATACAGTATTTCTCAACCTACACACATACAGTCCAGTTCTCATTGCAGGCCGCACCACTGACATACTACGCTGTCTTTACGTCTAAACTTAAAGGGAAATACCACTCACTTTTAGCTTAAAAACACTCTTATGTCCTAGAAATGTTTGGACTGTGTAACCAATTGTTCACTTCTGTCCCTCCCACAAAACGAGGCAGAGGAGTTTGTCCTGCTTTGTAGTCTGGGATGTCACACTGATGTACAGCTCTAGTGCACACACACTGAGCTGGAAAAACGATGACACAGACCAGAGTGTTTTATTTTCTCGGGGATCGGGGGACATTTTCCAGCGTGGAATCCATCACTGTCACAATAAAGAAGCTTAAAGAAGAAAAAAATCTCTTATTGGGCTTCAAAGTGAGTCTCCCTTTTTTCTCTCAATGACAGATTACAGTTTTGAGCTCTGGGGAAGAGCTGCTAATAAATACAGATTTTTTTGCTGCAATGAGGCTTAAACACAGGAAATGGAGTGATATTCCCCTTTAAGTGACCCCCGCAAGAAAGGTGCAATAGTAAATATACTTTGTAATACAGTACATATCTCAGTACCAGTCCATGAGACTCGGTAAGGGCAATGTTGCTACTGATTGTTGGACAAAGGCAATGTCTTTTTAAAAATCTATGGTTCTTGCTTCTATGCTTGGTTGGACTCAGGAATGCTAGGGCAAGAGTCCATGGGAACTAGTGTTTTATACTTTGTGTGTTCTACTTCGTCCCTTTCTATTTCGAGTTTGGATTTCATCTGCCTGTACTCAGCAGATAATTTAACTTCTTTGCAGGTTTCTAGGTTGTTTGAGGTCCACAGTGTGTGTGTGTGTGTGTGTTTTTGTTTGTGAAACTGAGAAAGAGAGACGGAGGAGCGGAGGACTGTGGAGGAATGAGGGAGTACAGGGTCAGAGTGAGGGGACAGGCTTGTTCAGTCAGCCGTCGGATGAAGAATTGATCCAGGGGGAAATCTTTTTTGCCGCAGAGGGAGAAACACAAAAAGAAGTCTAGAGAAATCTGTCTGAGGAGTTATAAAAAACCTCTTTGTTGCATTTCTCTCCGTTTCTGCCTTCATATCTGAATTCCTGAAAACCTGTGATTGCATTAACATACCATCTTTTTTCCCCTCCCCTCTTCGGTCCAGACATTTTTCCCCCTTAAAGTCAGATTTTAGAGCTTTTTTTCAGCAGCACCTTTTCTCTTTGCTCGCAGGATTTGTTTGTTCCAGACAGGTCACCCCTCCTTCTCCGTCTGACCCCCCCCCCTCACACACACGCATATCATTAGTGCTTGATCTCCGGGGCAGCTTTTCACCTCTCCCTTCGTATTTTGGGACCCCCACTCCTCCCTTGTAGTTGATTGCTTGTTTTCCTTAATGGATCAAAGTGCCGCCACTTCTTTTCACTTTTCATGTCCTCTCTTTTTTCCTCCCGTCCTTACTCAATCCATCCAGTGAGCTTTACTTCTCCGTTTCTATTCCTCACATTCCAGCTTTGTCAAAGTGCTCTGTCCTTGGGTCCTTATTGGACTTCCTCCTACTGTATTCAGGTTTTAGTCACTCCTTGTCAGCTTCCACTGTCTCTTTCTTTTCTGTCAGTCTGTGTTACATTCCAGGAAGTTTAATCCAAGTGTCCTCCCTTTTTTCCCCTCAGTGAATCTCCTCCTCCCGTCAGGGTTTCTTTGGTCGCCCGTTGCGCGGCAGGTTCTCCACCGTGTTGCTGAGTCGGTACTTGACAATGATGCTGTGTACCGTGGACTTGGGCATCCTCAGCTCTTGCCCGATGGCCCCCTCTGATTTGCCGTCCTTCCAGAGATCCACCACTCGCTGCCGCTGCACCACATCGTGCTCCTTGGTCTTCTGGCAAGCAGCAGTTGGCCCTCCAGCGGCTCCCCAAGCAGCTACCCCGATGGCCCCAGCAGCGGCGGCGGCTTCTGTGGGGGCAGACAAGCGGCAGACTGTAGTGGAGACTCGTAGAGGGGAGCAGGATAATGTGACACTTTACTGGTCCCCGTAGGGAACTCTCTTTTAGTTTCCTGCCTCCCCTGCAGGGAGGTCAGAGGTCAGGGGGGAGCTACTGGAGCTGGCGGGGGTTCAGTGTCCTGCTCAAGGACACTTCAGCAGGGCAGGTGCTTGCAGTCATGAGGGCTTGAACCAGTGTGCTCCGCTTGAAGGTCAATCTCCCTAATTTCTACGCCCCTAAAAGATGAAGTTTTGTCTAGAATGTGGGACTCCTTTTAGTGCAGATGGGTAGCCTCCTCATGGCAGTACTGATGGCTGAAACAGGTTTTTCAAAATGCAATTCAAGATATTGAGCAAATGCTGAGATATTGCCATGTGTGAGAAAGCACAAAACAATCCTTCACTGGAGCATTTGGTGTATCATTACAGTTCACAGAGTGCAGTTTAAGTAGTTAAAAAGCGCCACGGCAGACATGCGTATTTCTGGATATGTTTTGTGTACTCAACTGAGGGAGCTTCTCTCAGGAGAGGGCTATAAATGGAGGGAAGCTAGGAGGTCACAAAATCAGAAAGTTGTGTTATTTTAACTCCGTCCATTTCTCCAGCTCACTTTTTTTCCCTCCCTGGCTGAATCTAAAAAGGTCAGGAACCAACGCGACCCCAATCAAGACCATAAACGCGGCCTCATTTGCTGCATGCTTGCGCCCTGCCAGAGGTTCAGGATGTGCAGACTCCACTCGGCTCAGCTCGGCCTGTGTTCAGCTCAGCTGCTCGCCGCGAGGCCCACGCAAGCAAAAAACCCACAGAGCAACACAACTCGCGCGCGACTATTTCTGAACAGCCAGCGCTGGGGCCCAGCCCTCCGCCAGGTCCACAAGTCACAACACGGCGTTTACACAACTAAACTCCTTCTGCGGTTTCTGCCGCTCTCAAAATACCTTGGTACAAAGTCCGAATGTTTTCTTGGCATGGCCAGATTCAGACAGGCTGAGCATAATGACATTTTCAGAGATAGGCCCTGGCTCCTCTAAAATGCAATGCCTTTGACAGATGTCTCAGTCTACAATTACATAAATCAAGATACACTGAGTGAGAGGCAGGCGCAGCACTGAGAGCGCTGGGTGCTGTGGTTTTTAGGGCAAAGCTATTGGGGAATATCAGGTTTTACCAGTTATCTCTGCCACATCTCTGCTATCTAAACATCTCCAAACACGAATACACATGCAGAGCAGAGAGTTTTTCTGGTGTGCATATGCTGTTACCAAACTAATTATGAGAAAATAAATTCACAAACTGCCGGTGTGCTCTGACAGACTGCAGGCAAGGGGGGAGTTGGATAAGAGGCCAAATCAGAGTGTTTTGGGGGTTTTTTTACGATTTTAATTCTAAAGCTTTTAACTCAATAAGTAATGAACGCCACAACAGGACTTCAAAAGATAAACATGCTTGACAGACAAGTTTGATAGCACTCCAGACTGTGCTTTATTGTTGCAAAATGTGCCGTTACTGCTGAGCCCAGGATTGAGGTTGGACATGTTAAGAAATGAAAATGCCTTAATATAGCAGCGCAGCACGCTTCTGTTTGATTTCTAGTAATGTCTATTTCAGGTGTCTATCTGGCAGCCACATCAGAAACTCTGCTACAGATGTGTTTTTTTCCAATGGACTCCTTTCTGGATTTTGCAGGTTTCACAACTTAAGCTGCTCGGGGAGATAACGTGTCAATTTAAAGTGCTTAAAACAATGGTGCCTTATAAGCCATCAAGTTGTTCTTCTTACACCAAAAATTTAAGACTTAAATGTGAAATTTGAGACTTAAATAACACTGTGCTTGATCAGGAGGCTGTAGTGTACAGGCATTTTCCTGAAATACACAATTCCCAAAGTCATTTTCAATGAAGCCTAAACATTGTTTTGATTTTCTTTGCTAAAGGTTTTTTCCACAGCAACATAACCATATAAAGATGAAATTCCTCAGATGATATCTCTAAATAGAAGCAACATTTTGGACTGGTTTTGCCCATCATCAGTGCAAGTTGCCAAGTAATCAAGTCCAGATCTCTACAGCCGGATTTGTGCTTCTCTGTCAGGGTGTTGTTGAGGCTCTGTGACCCTGCTGGAGCTGATGTGCACCCTCTCAAAAATGTAACTATGCTGAGGCTACAGAGACCACAAGACCTGCCATTAGTGAGCTTGGTCTGCTTGTGTTTTCTATTACAGGTTTCTGATGCTACGAAAATAATTGTTGAAAATAATAAAAAACCTCTGCCCTTTTCTCAGTAATCTTACACAAACTTATATTTTGTGATCTAGTAAAGTAATCTTGTGTGCAAACCTCCTCGCTGAAATTGTTACTAATCTATTACAAAATGAACTTAAAGGAGGACTATAGAAATTTAGTATCTCACTCCCAAGCTCCCAAAACACTGGATCTTACACTTCCCATAATGCAGCACATTCTTTCGTTAGACCCTCTTCACCTAGTAAATACCCAAATCTTTCAAACTCCTTGCCCCCAGGTTGTAATGCAGGCTTTCTGTCAAATAAGCAGCGTCAATGCCTAAGAAGCGATAACCCTGATGATGTCATTGTGATGTCATCAGGGTTATTTTTTCCTCCAGAGCCACAGAAGACATTATGTAACTAAGAACATTCAGAAACGTCTTTCAAATCAAATGCAATCATTTCTCTGAATTCATAAATGTGTCTACACTGGAATCATATCCGTTACTGTCTATACTGTATATGTTGTGTTGTTTATTGTTTGTACTGTCATTTTTAATTATGTGGTTTGTAATCAGCCTGTGAAGCCAAAGACAAATTTCTACATTTGAGGACACAAACGGTTTTCACAGGCTGAGTAGTATTTCTCGTGAGTAAACAGAACGTTGTGTGTAAAATTGGTGGAGTGCCGCTTTAAACGTGATAAGCATTTTTTTTGCTTGAGGTAGCAAAACCATTTCCAGTCCAAATCTTTCCATAATTACTCTCTATCACCAAGTAAATGAAAGACACGGTACAGAAAAAATGCACAACGTGATAATCAAGTAGTAAATCTACTGTTTCTGTGGTGCTACAACAATCAACAGGTTAAATTCTCTGCTGAGTTATAAACTGGTTGCCTTGCCAGACACAGCTTTAGTGAGATTGCACAAACACCTCCCCCAAGAAGCATAAATCTGGCCTAAATTGCCAGCTTGCCAAATGTCAAACAGATGAAACAAACCGGCATTCTCGTGTAAATTATCCTGAATGCTATAATTATGGATGCCTTTATACCTTATGATGTTACTGATTGTAAGAGCTCTCTCTCTCAGATTCACAGATTCACAGACGCGGGCAGGTGAAGCCTAATGTTCCCGAAATGGAACCTTTAAGTACTTTCAAATGAAGATATGTGTATATTTGAACCTGCTTGTGGTGGCTGCATATTTCTACGACAACAGTTAATATATATACTGAACAAATTTATAACCGCAACACTTTTGTTTTTGCCCACATTCATCATGAGCTGAACTAAAAGATCAAATACTTTCTCCTTGTACACAAAAGGCCTATTTCTCTCAAATATTGTTCACAAATCTGCCAAAATCTGTGTCAGTGAGCATTTCTCCTTGTGTAACCACACCAGCCCAGGACCTCCACATCCAGCATCTACACGATCTCCAAGATCGTCTGAAACCAGCCACCCAGACAGCTGCTGCGACAATCGCTTTGCATAACCAAAGAATGTCTGCACAAACTGTCAGGAACCGTCTCAGGAAGCTCATCTGCATGTTCGCTGTCCTCATCGGGGTCTCGACCTGACTGCAACTTTGCACGGCCATTGAAGAGGAGTGGACCAACATGCCACAGGCCACAATCAACAACCTGATCAAGGAGATGTGTTGCACTGCGTGAGGCAAATGGTTATCGCACCAGATACTGACTGGTTTCCGGATCCCCCCCAGTACAGAGAAACTGCACATTTTCTTAGATCTTTGAGTTTAGCTCATGATGAATGGAAGCAAAAACAAAAGTGTCGCTTTTATAATTTTGTTCAGTGTATTTACCTGTAATTCAGTGTAACATATTTCATATTTTTGTAACACACAACTAAAGTGTTGTAATGATTTATCCAACTCCTGACTGAGCCATTATTTACAGTAGTAAAGTATCCTCAAACACTGACCTGATAGGAAGGACCCCGGCGGCATCTGACTGTAGTTGGCCCCTCCCATGTGTAGGGCGCTCGGGGGGGCAGGGGTGAAGGGGGCTCCGTAGTTCTGAGGGGTTGCGTAAGGTCCTGGAGGTATGGGCTGCACAGAGGAGGAGGAATTATGTGCATGTAGGATGTGATTCATAAGAACACAAGATGTAACAATGAGACAAATAAGACAAACCACATTTCAGTTGTGTAAGCTGACAAAAAGAAATCTGCTGACTAAACAGTTGTGGATTGAAAAACCACAGGTGGGTGACAAGATAATAGGCGCTGGATTTTCACTGGCTGTCCTCCATTTATTATTTTTCCACTGAGTGTAGGCAGCTCGAGCAGGTTTCAACTTGTGAATGTGGCAGGTTTTTTTGTGTTGGGATGTTTATGTGTGTGTGTGTGTGTGTGTGTGTTTCAAAACAGGCTGCTGACCGGAGGTGTATGCGTCTCAGTGCCCTTGCTGGCCAGTCGGCTGAGGATGCTCCTCTCGGACATTTGCAGGCGTGCGGCGATGGGTGGGACCCTGGCCAGCGTGGCCGGTAGACGGGTCACGTCAGCCTTCATGTCACTCAGCAGCTCCTCCAACTGGTTCAACACTGCAATGACAGCAACAAAAATCAACAACTAGTGACCTCTTTGAAGATAAAACCTGATGCTTTACATCAGGTCTTATTTTTTTCAAATTATACCTTCTACTTCCTGCTTCTTTTACGCCTCTTACTAATGATTTGATACTTTATTTTGATACTCCGTCACTTCAACTCAATAAACTGTTTAGATTGGCTGCTTCTGCCCTTAAAAGTTAAAGAAATATCTTCCCAGTTCTTTAATAGTTATTATGGTGATAACTGTGTGGCTTACTATCATTTATAATGTCTGAACACTATAAATAGTCTGTTCTTTACAGAGTTTTGGGGCTTAAAAAAAGCACTTTCTGCATTCTGTTTTTACAAGAGATTTCTGTTCCCATCCATTGTTATCTCACCACTCTGTCATCACATCCCTACATGGATTTTACCACTGATTGGAGACTAACATGTTTATGAGCAGCCACTAAGTCCTCGATTACGTGCAGGAAGACAAGACAGGAACAGGAACATTAATGCAGTATTTACTGAGCATCTTCTCCTTTTCGGTAGAACAATATAAACATGGACAGACTTGCCAGGGAGCAAGTGAGGAAATGTTTGGAGCTATCACTTAACATGGTGTAAGCTTATCTGCTGCTTGGCTTTACTAAAGTCAGCGTCAGGCAGAGTGATATTATTGCTGCAGCAGGAAAGATTGCACAACAGCGAGAGAGAGAGAGAGAGAGAGACTTTTTAATCTCTGGTCTGCCAGTTTCTCTGTTTGCTTCATTCACACCCTCTGAATTGTTTTTTTTTACTTTACAGATAGATTTGAAAAAAACTATAGTTATAACCCTAATTATTGTCATCATCCCAACATCCCCGACCTTTGTGCAGGACAGCGTTGGCTGGCTTGTTGCCCGCCAGTGACTCCTTGCTGAGGTGCTGGTGTGACTCTGCTAGGCACTCCACCTCTGCAAAGCGTGCATTGAGCGCGCCATGGCTGGGTGACTGGGGTCTTGGGTCATGTTCAGGTAGGCTGCCCGCCGCAACTGCTCTTCTATCACCAGGGCCTGCTCCAACAGCTGGAGGACAAGAAATAAAGTGTATCAAAGTAGACTGTCACGGATATGAATGCCTGTGCATCTACTGTATTGTACACAATCGCAGGCAACAGGCACTTTCTGCACACTCTGGGCTCCTAAATGGAAGTGCTGTTTGGAAGACTGCAACACACAGATTTAATCATTGCAGGATTGCAGGATGTTTACCAACTCAGCTTGTCTGTACTGAGTCTTCATACACAATGTTTGTCCCAGTTACAATACTGTATAAGTTGAAGTACTGTTCTTTACTACTGATACTTGTGCTATCACTCAAACTGTGATGTTGGATTTAAAAATCAACCATAACAGTATACTGTGATTTTAATTTCACTTTGCTAATACTGATGTCTACCAGGCAAAACTTTAACCAAATATTCTCCTTCATTGACTGAATTCTCCTACAATGACAGGAAAATCTGAAGGTCATTGATGTCATCATTTTGACAGATTAAGACTAAGGGTGATATATATCACACGCAACACTGTCAATAACCACATGTAGACCACCTGTAGTAGCCCCCCCATGTCTCCCTATCGGTGTTGAGTGTGCATATTAATTAGATGTTGTCTAACATGCAGTGTTTCCCATATGTTCATTTATTTGTGGCGGCCCGCCACTATATCAAGGCTGACTGCCACAGACTGATTTTCGATTTTTTTTTTACTAAGCCTATTTAAAATCGTATTTGATTGCAGAGCACCGTAGTGCATTCACGCAGCACTTCCTCTCGCTCGTCCCTCTCTCTCTCTCACTGCTGCACAAATCTGTCCAACACAAGCTGTCAATGTCGGAGACCCCGCTTAAAAAAGTTGTTATCCAGCATGCAAGGGGCCTAGCTAATGAGGAGAGCTAAGGTAATGTTAGCATGCAGCTGGATTTTCGAGGCTAGTGCGCTGTATGTAGCTGGTAGTCATAGATGCGCGTACCCCCCCACCGCCGCCGCCGCTGCCGCCACAGTTACATTGTCATTCTGTGGGAAACACTGCATGTTCTTGTTGTCTAACTGGCTTCAGCCATCGCCTTGGGAGGCTATATCGCCACGTAGCCTAGCTATCGCAAAATGTCACGACAGCTGAGTTATTTAGAAAGTCCAATAATTGTATTGGGGTTGATAAAAGAGGTGAAATTTTAGGGTTAGGGGCTATTAAATAGGCTCATTATCATTAAAAAATTAAATCAGAACACAGGAATTAATAGGCTACTAAGAGTTTTTATAGCTCTGTCAGTCAACGAGAAAGTGATGTCATCTTTTTTGTGGAAATGAACCAGAATCACTCTCAGCATTTCCAATCACAAGTGTATTTTACATGTTTCATGTTAAAAGTGTCATAACATCTTTTTGAACATGAGATTATTTTCATTGTAAATGTTACTTTCTTAATATGACACGTTTTATTCACAAGTGTTGATTTACTAAAATACTCTTGTTTAATATTTTCATCAAGATGTTACCTGCTTTTGCTAAACTCTCATGTAGTGAAATTAAAGAACGTACACACAATAATTTCATGCACATAATGAATACTGAATACTTGACTAATCTTTTTTTTCATGTTTTCTTTGATATTTAAGCTTTGATTGCATCACCCATCTCTTTGAAAAAAAGTTTTTAAAAGGCAAATCTCAAACAAACGGAAGAGACAGAAACTAAAATGTTTAACCAAAGATTTTATGCTTGGCTTTTTTGCTCTGAGATCATCCTCAGCTGTCTAACAACTATCAACTGTTTGTTTTAATGTTTTACAGCTGTGAGAAGCTCCTCTATTTCCGTTGTGCACTGCATTGTGGGATACTTCTGTCATTTTTCCAGTGTGAACACACTACATACTCAAAAACCTGCTTAGAATTAGTATCAAGTATGGAACTGGGGCACAGCTTTAGTCTTACAGTGAAATGTTGAAAAGCTGCTTTCTATTAGATAAACACTGGTGTTTTATTTTGGCAAATAAGGGGAATTTATGGGGGCATTATTTATTTTTGCCCAAATTTGTGATTAATACGAATAAGTACAATATCTATCTTGACTAGAAAAAAATGTAAAACAGCATGAAAATCAGAGAGAAAGATGTGTGACAACAATTACAGCATATCAGGAAAAATACATGCTATTTCTTATTTATTTTGCAGGTCAGTGTCAAGCAAATTCCTACACACTGTTCTTGCATTCAAGACATTTAATGAGTCAGTATCTCAAACTAAAATTTCAGGGTGCTACAGTTCAGTTCATCTGATCCGGATCAAGGGCAGAAAAGTCAACATTGTAACAATGCAATTAACAATTAACAACATTGCTTTTCACTCCAGACTGTTTGCCCTGGTCAGAATCGGCTGATAAATTGGTGAAAGGAACCAAAATAGAGCAACACAAGTCACGTGACAACATTCACATCTCTCATTGTATTTTCTCCTCATGACTCCCATGTTGCTAAAATGCAACCGTACAGAGACCACCTCTTCAAGGAGGTCGCTTGTTTGGGCCGCTTTTGTTGTGCACCTGCATGCGATTGCTGCATTCACACCTGCCGAAACGAACAAAGGGGGGAAAACAACCTCTAGTGCGATTCGACAGAACTACTTGAGGCAGGTGTGAAAGCCCCTGGTGTTCGCACACTCATGCCGTGTCCAGCATAAAATCAGATCACGCTAGCTCACAGAATGACGGAAAAAGATTAATTATTGCCGGACTTCCTTATTAAAACTGCTGCCCTAAGAATTCTGGGACCTTTAGTATAAAACCGCACTTGCTGATATGCCTACTCCAGTAACCACATGGGTTACCAGAAAATGAAGCTTCATGCAGTGATTCAGTTGTGGTTACGTTACACAACCAATTACAACTTAGACATACTAACAGGAAATGGGTGTGAAATAATTCAATTTTGTGCTGTCCTGGCCATTCTCGATGGTAGATGGTTACATACTAAACTAACTAAAGAGAGATTACAAGAAATGAAGAGAGTAAAAGAGACAGAGATACATTAAATGAGGATGTTGAGGGCAGGATCTGAAACATGTGAGCCGCTCAAAAACAGGATGAGAGCCGTTCCAGAAATGCAGCAGTCAGCAATACCATCCAGCCAACATGTGGGTCTAGGGGCATCTGTCATACGACCATCAAACAAGTCAGGTGATAGAAAACGCTGCGAAATGTTATTAAAATAGTTTTTTTGCATAGAAGTGGGGCTGCGGTTTAGACCTCAAGACTATTTTAATAGTAACTGACGTGTGTCTGTAGCACAGCTTATTGGAAATTGTCAAGAGCTTGTTGGCTTTGAATGGCTGCTCATGGTCGTAATCATCTGATTTAAATTAAAATGTTGCCAATTAAGTTTTTGTATTAAATGTTTGAGAACTTTTGCTTCTATTTTTTATAGAAACATGTTTATATTCCACAGGTTTTGGAAAAAATTATCATGTTACTGTTACAATAAAACGCTGACACAAACCCGGTGTAACTTCACATAAATCTCACGTGTCTCTACATCTGAAAGTCAAAGTTGTAGTAACGTCACATCTTACCTTGAAGCGCCGAGCCAGGAATTTGTTCTTCATCTCCAGGAAGTTGCCTTTATTCGCCTGAGATTTGAAAGGCTCATTGACGATGGCAAACTGGGGATCGTTCTGTATGTCCTGCCACCGGGCGTAGCCGTGACTGACACAGGGGTCAAGGGTCACTTAACACTTTGGGTAAGAGATAGGTTGATGCAGCACCATGTGGGACATCATCTTTTCTACCCGACATCATAAAAGTAACATCACAGTGAAGCTAAACAGAGGCTTTGCAATGGAAAAGTTATGAACAACATTAGAATTAAAGTAGTTTTGGAAAATATGTTTGCTTTCTTACTGAGAAGATCTGAGTATAGAGCTGGAGCCAGGAGATGATTAGCATGGCTTAGCATAAAAGCAGGTATAAAGAGCAAGGGGAAACTAGCTAGCCTGGCTCTGTCTAAAGTTCAAAAATGTTAATTTGTACACAAACAGAAATGTAAAGATGACAACATGTGGTTTCACAGGAGTTATGTGCTGTAACTGTTTCCTGGAATAGGTCTTTGAAAGGCACAATGGTGGCAAACCAGAAGAAAAAGCTACAGCACATAGCTCCCCATAAAACCACAAACTCATTTTTACATTTCTATGTTGCTATGGATTTAAGAAATGAGCTTTAATTAGTGAGCTCTAGAGAGTAAGCCTATTTTTAAATGTTGGACAGAGTCAAGCTAGCTGTTTCCAGATCCTTCCAGTCTTAATGCTAAGCTTAGCTAAATGCCTACATACTGAAAACAAAAGTTGGACATTTCAGGAAACATGCTTACTGTATTCATTTTCTTAGCAGAAGTTAGCTGAGAAGCCATTTACTACTCTCGTAACTGCACATTCACTATAAGTTATAGCTAGCAGCCGGGACTAGCTCAAATGGCTAACCTACCTCTTTCTGAAGTTGACAAAATTCAGCTACCAGCATCTCTAAAGGTAACTAATGAACACGTTGTAACTCATTTATTTAGCTGCCTGCACGCTCTATGCTATGTGCTATCCATCTGCTCATCTAACCTGATTCAGGAAGAAGTAAAGTTGACCACTGATTTTTGAGGGTTATGTATTTCATGATTTGTATAATCAACTTAAAATACAAAACTGCAGTTATTTTAGTACAAAATAGGCTTCAGGCAGCTTCTGAAACAACAAATTTCTCCCCTTGTATTTCAGTCTAACTACGCCTCAGAATCATGAAAACAGTTTTATCTGAAAGCTGCATGGCCTTAATTACCATAATAGAGGGAACAACATGCACTAAATGAGCCACTACATCAGCTTCCAGCAGACACAGTTGCTGTTTACCGAGCTCTGGCTGGCTTGTTGACTTATTACACTGGGCTTCTGCTGGCTGATAGAAAAATAAACACACCGGGGTCATCGCAGGGGCGACTGCCTTCAAGGATACATCACGATTCCCGCCAGCAGCCAGAAGTCGTGTCGTCGGTGCCAGATCTCGTTCATCTTCCCTGAGGAGATGGCAGCCCGCTCCTCATTCTGCCAAAGAGTGTGCAGCTCTGCGAGGTGAAGCCAACACAAAGTCAAAAAAAGGAGGTTGGTCTCAACGTGCTTAGCTAGCTGAAACCTGGCTGCAGGTGTTTCCACAGCACAAAGAGCTTTTCTGGGTTTGTGATGATGTGAAGATAATTTTTAGCTCACTGCTGTTTTAGTGCAGAAGCTCTGGAAAGTAAGAGGAAGGGTTTTTTTGTATTAGTTGTGAATCTTATGTTTAGTAACGTTTGTTCTCACATTTCCTCATCTTTCAGAGATTCTCTAATATTCGTATTAAAAAATCTTCTTAAAATATAATTGTCTAAGCTGCATTACATGTATTTTTTAATAATAAACTTCTTTGTATATCTAACGAATCGGGATGCAGTTCTTGCTTAACATACTGAAGAGCAAAATATCTGTTCAACATCTGTTTAGATCAGGCAGGGAGGAGAAAACAAGCATCCAGGCACTATCACTTCCACCTTAGCATGAGGCTAATGCTGCGTTCATGTAATATCCAAGTTAACGTAATTAGCAGTTTCTGACTTAAATAGAGTTCATGCCAACATTCAGGTCAAAGTTGTGACTGGAAATACTACACCCAACTAGGTGGTTAATAACACAGAGGTGTCTGAAAATCAAAAAGTCAAGGTTTTTCAAGCTAACTAAAACTGCTATATTGTCAATTAGAGGATATTTTCATTATTTCTTAATCTGCTGATTGTTTTCATGATTCGTTGTTTGGGCTATGAGAATATAAAACAGTGAAAAATCACAAAATCCTAGAGCCCAATGTGTCGACACACACTAGTTTTGTCTAACTGACAGTCCCAAACACCTAAAATGTTAATTTTACTTTAATGCGAGACAAAGAAAAGCAGCGAATTCTCACCTGATAACCTGAAAACCATAAAATGTTTATCTTCAGCGATAAAAAGATAAGTTGACTATTTCAACTCTCAAATGAAATGAATGCTGACGTCATAAACCCGGTAGTCCTTCCCAACTACTACTCAAGTACCCTACATAAAATCCTAAAACGCTTTGCTGTATGTCCACTACCACATGGATCAGTTGAATCTATTCCTCTGCGTGTAAATCGGTACTGACCAGTGAAGCCGCCATCTGCGATGTTGAACATAAAGCGAGGTCGCTCAATGGGAGGCTTCCCGTTACCCTTAGGTGCCTCCTCCTTCGCTGCTTTGACTTCTTTCCCAGCATCCTTTTCACATCGGACTTCCTCTGTTAGCGAGAAAGGCAGCAAAGGTATCATTTAGCAAAAAAAAGTACTAATGGCATCTTACTATCACAGACAGTGAGTCGTACCTTTCTTCACGTCCCCCGCCTCGGGCTTATCCTTGGCATCTGTCACTTCCATTGCTGTCGGTGTTTCTTCCCGCTTTTCTTTGTCTTTTTCCCTCTCATCCCCCGTCTTTTCTTCTTCTGCAGGAAGAAACATCGCAATTTAAAAACGTTAGCAAGGACAAACCTGCTACATCTGTTTGAAGCACTTATCGGCTTATCAAGTTTTTGTGTTTACCTGATTTCTCTTCTTTGACCTCTGTGTCTTGCTTTGTCTCGTCTTTACTCTCCTCTTGTACCTTTTTCTCCTCTGTTGTGTCAGATGTTTCTTTCTTTTCCTCCTCTTTCAGGTTGCTCTCCTCTTTACCTTCATTTTTTTGCCTAGGGGACGCATTTTGTGACGTCTCTTTTGTCGCAGAGGAAAGCTATAGAAAGTAGCACAACATGTTGTCACTGAGTTGGTCTGATTTGTTGTTTATTTGAATGAATGTTGCTTTAAATCAGCTTTAACATAACTGAGAAAAACAGTTGAATTTTATTATGTGGAATTATTCCTGATTGATTGTAACACAGTTTATTCAACTTACAGCATATTCTACTGTATTTGTAGCTTATTTAACAGACCTCACTAGTGTCTTTGTATGTTGCAGCCTTTTAGTCAATAATTACATATACTTAACTTTATGGATGACCATTTTCCAGAGCTTGCTGTTATGGTTTTGTTTGTTTTCCTACTTCACAGGCAGACACAACTTTCCACTAATTTCACTAATGTTCACATGATATGAATGTTGTATTTTTCATATCTGCACTGCGACTCTGTAACAGTCATTTTTGACTGGAAAGAAGAAAAAACATCAAAAAAACAATGGCATGTCTTGGAAAATTGTCAGAAGTAATGGTGTATGTAAAGTATGTTACATTTAGGGAAAACACTTGTAAGAAACCCCACACAACACAGAAATGTAACTTAAAAGGAGGTTTAAAGCTGTTAAATGTTTGAAAGAACGCTGTACGTCTTACATAACATGTAACTCCATCTGCTTCTCTGAACAGAGTTCATAAAAAATAAAGTAAAAGTTTTGCCGAGATGCAGAAACAGAAATGAAAATGTAATGAAATAATGCATTAAGTGGCTGATAAGAACACTGTCTGTTGTCAGCCTCTGAAAGCCACAGAGTGGAGAGTGTGCAGCGTCCCACCTCTTCAGGATCTGTAGTCCTGTTACTCTCCACCTCTTTCCCCTCATCTTTCTCTTTCTCCTTCACTTTCTCTTTGTCGGACAGGGCCTCGCCTTCCTCTTTATTCTCCTCACCCTCTTTTCCGTTCTTTTCTAGCTTGTCTGTAGGAGCAGGGGTCGCTGTGCATGTTTGGACAAATAAAAGCAAACACATTACTGAGTTTAGATTAAACTCCAACTTTATCTGGTGCCCTTTCCATGGAGGGCCCCCTGCTGGAGTGTGTTTTTGGTTACCTGGCTTGGAAGTGCAAGGTGTGTTATTGTAGCTGGCTTCAGGGGTGGGCGTGGAGGTCTTCACTGCAGGAGAGGAGGCCCTGGAGGAGGTTTTGTCCATGCTGACCTCAGGCTTGAGCTCTGGAAGACTCCACCGCCCGTTGATGTGCTCAAACTCCTGGATCTGGACACAGAACACTTAAAAGCTCGGCACACGCTCACTTCACCTAATACCACCTTATTTAAACTCACCACCCACATGCCCTGTTTGCCTGGCAGTATATCATACAATCACCCTGGCGTAGATAGCAGATCAGGATGTCAGCAGGTTTCAACAGGTTGGACGGAAAACTGGATTGGAGATGTTTGGATAAATTCAAGTAAACTGGCAAACTGACAGTAGTAGGATAATCTGAACATCTTTCAAGATGTCATGGTTGATTTCTTCACTAGAAAAAGACCTCCAGACTATATTGTCTTTGTAATTTGTTTAATTAAAGACACCATACTACTTCATATGGGCCTGTAGACAGGCTGCTGATATTGAAGATTTTATGAAAGTAAACACTGTTTTGATACTTTCTTTCTCCGGAAATCGCCACTCAGTATATTAACATTTAGTCATTATCTCTCTATACAGCAGTTTGCATTGTTCAGTGTCGGAGTCCGCCATTCCCTCACTGGATACTAACTGTCTACCTACACATGAGGCATGTACAGGAAACAAAGCATGTATGTGTAATCCAGCATGAGTGTTTTTAATTGTATCATCAGCCTCACTTCTAACATCATATGAGCGCTGCATTAAGTTACTGCGACGCATGATGGCTTTTCTTGTGAAGAAATCACAGGAGGCCCAGTGTATTTGTCAAGGAGGAAAGCACTGACAGTGATCGTTATGTAATGTGTCTACAAAACAAGACAACAGGGTTTTTTGCGTTCAACTTTAAATACTTAATTATTTAAACGCTGTACTGTAAACAGACACTGGTTGCTCTTCTGTTGTATATCTGACAGAGTACCAATTCACTTCACGTCTTGACCTAGAAAGGCGAACTGCTTTTGGCCTGACCTTCTTCTTGACGAGAGACATGACGCCAATTCGGGTGAGGACTGGCTGGCGACACAAGCCCTCCCTCGGCACGCCATCTGCGAACGTCTCGGCCCCATCAGCCACCGGCTCACATAAGTGACGCATAAAGAGAGAGACGTAAGCCCTGGCGGAGAAGAGGAGGAATATATGGGTCAAAGAACAGACAGCAATCGACAAAGATTAGGTTTGAACAATTTCAATGGATAGTTTTTCCTTACTTGAATTCTTTCTCAGTCTTGCCCCTGAGGTCTCTGACCAGCCACTGAGAGGAAAAAGCATCCTGAGATGGCATGCCCCACCGCATCACTGCATTCAGGAAAGCCTTTCGCTGGCGTGTGTTAAAGCCCAGCACCTGTCGTAAAAAATTACAGTATATGTTAGATATTCCTGAGTGAAAGTGGCACTGTCTGGATAGTGGAAATAGTGCTGGCCTGTTAAAATGTATCTGTGTATCGTTATTATTCTGGAAGACCTTAAATGAAAATGTCAGGATGAGAAAACCTTTTTTTCATTGTCCTGCAGACTTTCGTGGATTTCTCCCAAGGCCTTATTTGAATGGGTCTGACGGTCTAATGATGCTAAAATAAACGTTGAATCCTTGCTTTAACAATGCAGGCCGTTATAGTCACGTCCACTATTATCAGGATGATAAATGAGCTCGGAAGGTTTCAGAGTCGTTGAAGATGTAATAGCTTTGCTGCCATCTCCAATTTAAGATTAAGATTGTTAGAAAAATAAAAAGTTCAAGTTCAAGCAAGTTCAAGAAAGCTGACAGTTTCCAGTAAAATCACAATTAAAAAACACACACACACACACACACACACACACAATGAAAGCAGAACTGGCTCCAGAGAGCTGTACAAACCTCAAGGTTACCTCCCACTCTCGCCAGGAGAGGAGGCAGAGGTTTATCCTTCTCGTTCCTCAACTGGCGACGCGATTGCCTTCGACCTGCAGGAGGCAACAGAACGGATGGTGGGAGACTTTGCAGACTTTGCTTAAAATGTATAGTTAGTTGTGTATTTGTATCAACCAAAAATAAAATAAAAACTTCTGAAATGCTTCAAGCATTTTCCTCTGTCTGAAGCACAGGGGGAGGGAGGTGGATGGAGGTTTGCATTTCTGGCAATCTCGCTTGTCAGACTCTGCCAGGCGACTGTAACAACTAAATCAATTTCAACCTGTAATTCAACACAGACCCGAGTGTGTGTGTGTGTGTGTGTGTGTGTTACAGCAGCACTGCTCGGTTTGATGCCTTGATGTTTGATTTTATTTTTAATTTTTATCTCTCCTTACCTTCTGGCCGATCGTCAAAGTCCTCGTCCTCCTCCTCGGAGCCCACTGAATACTCGGACTGGTTATCTGAAATGTCAGCATGCCACTCTGAAACAGCACATGGTGGTCTGTCAATAGGCCAGGCCCATTCACTTCCACTGTGCAAGCAGTAACTCAAACAGACACTAAAATCATCTAAAATACTATTTCTGCTAAGATTAGGATAATTAATATTATAAAAAATCTTTAAAAGAATATAAACTGTTATTTTCTTGCGAGAAATCATTCTCAGGGTCACGTGAAGGGGGATTCATTTCTAAATCCAGAGCTTCTCAAAACAATCTTATCTCCTCCTCTGCTGCTAACATGATGACATGAAGCAGCGACTGACTGAACAATTTACAGGAGTTCACTCGGCTTACTGGAGCTTTTTAAGACTATCAGGTCCAAACCTGGTGCCTACCTTGGTCTTCCTGTGCGGCGTCGTTGTAGTTGACGGGCTTGCGGTTCCTCTTGCCTTTACCCAGTTTGCTCGCCAGGTCCTCTTGCTGCTGCTCATAGTGATGCCGCAACAGTTTCTCCCAGTAATCCGGATCCACGTTCTCCTCCTGTTTGATGATCTCCCGCTCGATCTCCTCGATCTGAAGCAGCAGAAAAGTAAACGGCGGGTTTTTCAGATAGATGTACACACACACGCACACGCAGTGCCCATGGTGCAAGTTTCTCAAAAGCACGTCCACCACAGAGGCTGCAACCGTGCAGACAGCAGGCAGGTCAGCAGCGGTCGACGCTGGGAAATTGGATCATTTTTCTGAACTTATAAATATGGCTAACTTTGTCACACTTGCATGTGCAGTTAATTTATGTTGCAGCAAACTATTTGATTGATTTACATCTTAAAACTTACAAAATGTCTGAAGAGCTGAAAAAATGGGGCCTTGGGGCCTTTTGTCTGTGGCCACAACAATACACAGATCTTCTTTCCTATATCATCAGAGTGTGAGGCACCTTTTAGCATTCAGCAGTATGGCTGCAAATAACAAGTATTTGATTTTTCGATTGATCTGCTGATCATTGTGTTGATTAACTGATTAATCATTTGGACTGTAGGTGACATCTTCAAATTCCCTGTTTTTTTCCATCAAACAGTCCAAAGCCCAAAATATTCAGTTCAGTATCAAAGAATATGAAGAAAAGCAGCAAATGATCACATTTGAAAAGCAGGAAGCTCTGAATTATTGGCCTTTTTGCACAAAGAAATTACTTATGCATTACTTATTACTTATTAATTGTTATCTTCAGTATCAAATAATCCACTTATCGTTTAAGTCCTATTCAGCCATGCATGGAATCTGTGAGACTGTTGCTGAGAAGTTTGTGTCTATTTCTTCTTTCTCTTCATTTTCAAAATTGTGTGTTGGGAGGACAAAGAAATGCCTGCATTTATATGCTGCTTTTATCCAAAACAGACCATCGAGAGCCCGAGGACACTTCGACACGTGGACCACAGCCACCCTTATAAAAAGAGAGAGAGCTCATGCCGTGACTGAAATGAACACGATCTGCGAACATGCATGGCGTGTGGAGAACAATGCACTCCTTGTCTACCTTCCACATTGTGGTTAAACACTTGGTCAAAAAAGATTAGGAAACTCCTGTTTAGGTGCAGCTGCTGGACTGAAAATGTAAAGAATATCACTTGGAAGGTCATTTTAAACACAAAATCTATAATATTATTTGTAACACCCTCCTCCCTTTCACCTTATCCTCCTCTCGAACCATGTATCGGGCCACTTTAAAGGAGCTGAGGTACTCGTTCATATTCTGGACATCCGAGTCATCCGTGGCGTCTTGGCTTCGGTCCAGCAGCCTCTCAATGGCAGTGCTGTCGTAGTGGATCACGCTGCCCTCATCCTCAACTTTATCCCTTGAACTGTTCTTCATACCTGCCACAACAAAGGAGTTAAAAAATGATTTGTCCTGTTTCCTCCAGACAAATTTTGCAAATACAATTTTTCTTGTCAACCAATTGTTTCATCAATAAAACCAGAATAAAGCCAAGCAGGTCCTCTGGCCAAATTCCTAAAGATGAAAATACATAAAAGTGAGTGTGTTTGACAAAACAATGTCACGGAGAACAAGAGGCCTGCCAACTCTTAGAAACAATCCCACTATGACTTTCACTGAAACAATAAAGCTCCAAATCCCTACGTCTTTACTGAAAAATCCTATTTTCCCTTGACAAAGATTCTTGAGTAGAAACCTCACCTTCTATTTCATCCTTGAAGAGCTCCTCTGTTCCAAACTTGAGAATGTCGTCCAGTTCCTGTTTGGTCATGGAGCCAGCTTTGGATCCCAGGCCCGGCCGGACCACCAAGTGGGTCAGCATCATCTTCCTCTTGGCCACCTGGGTGATGCGCTCCTCCACACTGGCTCGCGTCACAAAGCGGTAGATCATCACCTTGTTGGCTTGCCCGATTCGGTGGGCTCGACTGAACGCCTGGGCAGAGAGGATAAAGTCAAAAAGTTAAGTTCATGTCATACTGAATTGTTTCCTTCCTCGGCAGCTACCAGTTTATGTTACCTGTATGTCATTGTGAGGGTTCCAGTCAGAGTCAAAGATGACGACTGTGTCCGCTGTGGCCAAATTGATGCCTAAACCTCCCGCTCTGGTGGAGAGCAAGAAACAAAACTGGCAAGCACCGGGAGCTGCAGGCACAGAGACAGAGTGTGTGAGAGATACAAACAGCCAGTGATCTTACATATATATATTTATTTACTACAGGGACATATTGAGGATTTTCATATTAAGTATTTTTTGTAAACCTTTCCCATGTTTTATGTTATTTACTCGATTCTGGATGTTTTGACTCAGCTTCACTTGAACAACTGCACAGTTACATTTCTGTGAGGGGGAGTTTATTCCCTTTATCATTGTTTCTGGTCAGTGGGATCTAGTTTGTTATGTTGTGCTGTGGCCCTCTTTTTAAATACATGAAATATTTAGATATACTAAAATATTTTGTATGTATTTCTGTGATTTCTAGAACCTCTGTGCAACTATTTCCCCTGTTTCCCATGAGTGTTTCTTATGTGTGTTTGTGGCCACTCTATCTCTCTCTCTTTCCCGGCTACCTGCTGATCAGTCTCACCTGCCTCTCATCAAGTTCATCAGCTGCGTCATCATCATCTGCCTCGGTTGTTCAGCCATCAGTCAGGTACTTTGGTAGCATAGTGGTACCCTGTCAGGCAGCTCTTGTGAAATTGCTTGCTTACTTGCTCCTGCTGAATGTTTGCCGTGACTAATACCATCTGTCTAATGTTCCAGTACCATCCTTCCCTCTCTGCTCGCTGAAACCCTGCCTCCCAGTTTAACGCCAGCAAGCCACACCAACTACCCAGCCAGCTGCCTCTGCCTGCCACACTCTGTGCTTCCACAGCATTATCCTCAGCTCATGCCATCTCCATCTATCTTTTAGACTTTACAAATAACTGTGTCTGAGGTCTTCTTCTGGGTTCAAAATCTGCTAAATGTAACAGAACTGTATATACTTTATCTTTTGTCATGTTGGTCATTTTTATTATTGGCCTGATACTAATGTTTGAGCATTGAAATAATTATGTCTATTGATCAAATTCTTACTGATTTCTAAATCATTCCCTTATTGATAAAGGAAACCTAAATGGAAAGGTTTAATGGTGTTTATTTAGAATTCCTGCACGTTCTAGTTTAATTTAATCTATTGACGCCATAATAGGCAACTATTACCGTGTGTGGGGGGAAAAAAGTTTTCCATTTAGGTAAACTCTATCCAAGAAGTTTACTGATGCGGATCTAAAGGCTCGCTACATTTTAATATTAGAGATTGCCTGAGGTAGTGAATGCACTTGAATCTGCTACAGCGAAAGCAACGCTCATCCTATTATTCATACTGTATAATTTAATGCCATTTGTCGCCAGCTGCTGGTTAGTGACACATTCAAGTTCGACATGAAAACAGACTCAGCATGGGACCCAGTGTTAATTATCCTTTGTAACTCACAGGCATCAGTAATTGTTTAATTAATAATTCTGTTTGGCATCAGATTAAAGCAACTGATTCTCAGATCTCATGTTGCCTGATCCCCTATCTCCTGCTACCATCTCCTTGCAAAATCCAGCTTGGAAGTATAAGAAAAGCCCAGCTCTAAAACCCACAAAGCAAACAGCAACATTTCTTCTATAGCTTAATATGCAGGCATACATGTATGCTTACAATTAGTTTTTACGTTGATAAAATAAATGCCTGTATGAGCGTACACCTTGTTACCTTGTGTTAGGAGAAAGTGGGAACTCTTATTGTGAAGAAACAGTAAGTTCTGCTGTTTTGATGAAGCTGGAAATGACCGTGCAGTAGTTGTCTGGTAGTTTTCTTGCACATTAAAATGTATTATTTGTGTCAGTTTTAGTAAACTACTAAAGGAAGCAGGAGAAGACTGGTAATAATGATCTAAATGCTACTTGTCACCTACGGAGGTCAACAAAAGTCAATGGAGAACTTACTGCACCTTTAATGACTGCACATCATCCAGTATCTCACCATTGAAGCGGTCAATGGCCTCCTGTCTCAGCGCTCCTGTAATGCCTCCATCTATTCTTTCATACTTATAACCTTCATGGTCCAAGAAATCTTCTAGTAAGTCCAGCATTTTAGTCATCTATAAATGGAGGAGAGAAAGAAAGCTGGTTGTGTGTATGTTTTTGTCTATTCTTGATTACCCACGCACAGCTGTAATCACTCTGCTGTTCAGCCTTCTGGAGGCGTAGTGGGACTAATTTAACATCTGTGAAGGGAGACGCATCCATCTGCTGTGTCTGTGTGAGTCATTGTGAGTGTGTACCTGTGAGAAGACCAGTACTCGGTGTCCCTGCTCTTTCAGTTTCCTCAGCATCTTCTGCAACAGCATCAGTTTCCCAGAGGCCTTTGTGAGGGCCGACCCCTCATAAGCACCGTTGGGGGTTTTTTGGGCTTCCTAAAACACACATACAAACCAAGCCGCGGGGTAAAGAATAGTGTAAAGTCCTCTCTTGTATGATGTGACAACAATTCAAAACTTTTACTTTGTCTTGTATCTCAACTGTAATTTTAATTGTATACTTTTATCTTAAAAGTACATAATGATACAAAAGCACTACTGAACATCGCCACAAGGTGTCACTGTTCTGCAATTCAGGAGTAATTCAAAGCTAATGATTTTTAAAAAACATTATAATTCATCTTTCTATGTGATCACATATGAGGTGAACTGTTTGAGGTTAACATAAGAAAATATGTAGTATTGATTTTCTTCAATTCCTCTATTAAAACTTTATATTTGGCTGGAGGGCTATAGAGCGGGTGTTGTGAAGGACCATAGCAGGTGCGTGTGTTTCATGTGTTTGTATCCCAGTGGGGACTTTAACCTGAATGCACATTTAGCGACAGGGACTCGTGTCGCATTGGGAGTCCCCACAGGTAGAGACTGTTTTTTGATGAGTTAAGATTTGGTGTTAGGGTTCAGGTTACAATTAGGTAAAGGTAAGGGTTAAGGTTAAGCAAGTAGTTGTCATGGTTAAGGTTAGGGTGACGCGTTAGGGAAAGCATTAAGTCAATGAGATGTCCCCACAAAGATAGAGGAACAAACGTGTGTGTGTGTTCTACGTTCTCACCATGGAGGCGACAGGGAAGAGGTAGGGGTGGTTGCAGCACTTCTTTAGGTCCATCATGATGTTGAGCAGGGAGACCTGGTTTCCTCCGCCTTTCGAGTTCAGAGCCTCAAAGTTCTTGGTCAGAATCAGCTTGTAGTATTTTCTGCATTTAAAAACAGACAGCTGATGAAACGATAACCTCAGTGTTGTGCATGTTCGTTTTAAACCGTGTCTAACACAAAGACCAAAAAAAATCCTCCTTCCGTTGTCTCCTCTCCACCCTCCACTGTTCAATATTTAACGAAAATTTCAAAACTCCTGACAAGCTGCTAAGGAATTGTCTCATTATCTACTTCAATATTACATATTGGATTTATAATTTATTATATAAAGAATTTAGGGGGACAAACCATTATCCACACAGATTGTCCGGCTGCTGCTAAATCTAAGTATAAAGATCACTATGAATCCCTTTAAACTACATGAAACAGTGGCAAATAGTGAATTTTTGATTGATCAACTAAATTAAATCTTATCTATGCCATTGTCAGTGTGGGGCTTGTTCATTTCTCTTAAATCTAATAATTATTTTCCATTTCTAATGTGCTGTAATACTTTCATAGATGTTCTTTAGCCCACACAGCAGCTGCTGGGCTTTTCAAAACTCAAATAATCACCAACAATTAACCAAAATTCATGTTGTTTTCAGGTAAAAACATGGAAGGACTTCTAGTTTAAAAACTTCAAAAGGTTTTTTCAACTATGTTTAATTTGGTATTTCAGTACTAATTTCAACTAAATATTGGCAGTCTTAACTGACACACCCAGGTGTTTTCATATACACAAACAAAACCATGTGTATTGTGAATTTGAAAAGTGCCACAGTCCTCCATTGTTGATCACTAAGCATCTTACGCCTTGTTTATGAAAATGCAAGCTAATCGGTCAATGATGCCGGTAGAAGGGAATGTTTCCAGTTTTCTCTCCATTAAAAATGTTGATCACCAACCTATAGCCAAAATTTCCCCCTAAACCCTCCCATGAATCGTACTTCTGCATAGGGCTCAGCTCTACTCTGACAATCAGCTCGGTCTTGGCGGGCATGTTCTTGAAGACGTCAGCCTTCAGTCTCCGCAGCATGTGAGGCCCCAGCAGGTCGTGGAGCTTCTTGATCTGGTCCTCCTTGGAGATGTCGGCAAACTCTTCCAGGAAGCCCTCAAGGTTACTGTACGGAGAAATGGACTGGATGAAGGTCTGGTAAAAATGTCTTTAGCAGATAACCTAATGCGATTATAGCGGTGATACCAAGTTCTTGAAAAAGGAAAAATGGATATTCAGTATCGAAAAATACACGTTTTATTTTGCCCAGCAACAAAACCCTTGGCATGTAACTGTTTTAATTTTACCAAACTTGGCAAGCGAAAAAAAAACAATAATTATAGACTTTTGTGTGTGTATATATGTTTGAGAAGTCTTACTTGAAGCGGTTGGGTGTGAGGAAGTTGAGCAGGTGAAACAGCTCCTCCAGGTTGTTCTGTAGAGGAGTTCCTGTCAGCAGCAGCTTGTGGTCGATCTTATAGTCGTTCAGACGCCTGAAAAACTGAGAAGACAAGTAAGTTTTAACTCCCTGTCATACATGTTAAAATAACATATATGTATATACATTAATATGTATAATCACATAAGTGATTCAGCAACCTGTGTTGTTTGACCGCTTAGGCTAATCACGATTGTTAGGGTTAGTGAAACCAGACAACGAAAAGAAATTCAGGGTATGTTGAACTCCTTGAAAAGCAGTACTGATGCTGAGTTGAGAATATGCAGTAGGAATATACCTAAAATATGTATGTTAAAAGATATAATTTAGAATTTAGAAAGTTTTTATTGTGCCATTACATAGTTTGTCCACCAGAGAGTGCTGATAATTTTATATTTCAACTGTAAAACTTCCCACAATATATTTTTGTCACAATACTTTAAAACCAAATTTTTGATAAAGGGCTCTTTATCTGGGATTTCTCAAATATCAATATTGGTATCAATACAATCAAAAATACAATACCAATTGGCCTTTAATTACATATTTACTTTGACACATACACACACACATACACAGAAACTAGCTACAATACCTTGGACTGGTTGTTCTTAAGGCGGTGAGCCTCGTCCACCACCAGACACGCCCAGTCAATGGACTTGAGCGCCGTCTGGTCGATGGTCACCAACTCGTAGGAGGTCAGCAGCACATGGAATTTGATGGGAGCTTCTCTCTGCAAGAAGACAAGAGGGGAACGAATGGAAAATAGGACGGGATGGGATGTTATATTACGTACAGGGTTAATCATTTCATTATTTGTTTTTTCATGTTGTGATGTTGATGTTGCTATTGTTATGCTTATGATATAGTTTGATGCTATGGTAACGGGTTTAAATTTGGCGAAATGGACTAAAAAAGAGGTCAGAAGGAGAATCTTGTTTTATTCTCCATATATGAAATGAACGAATGAATGAAAACATTACGGCAATAAATATCACAATGTTACTAAGAATATATTTCCAGTATTAACATTTTCAAATGGTTTTCATGGTGTTACACTGCACTACATCAGATTAAACCAACTAATTCTGTTACTGTTGAGTTTTGCCAGAAATCATTAAGAATTTATAAACACAATAATATGACATGATCAAAAAATTACAAAAACTCTGTCTTCTGTCATCCTAATATCTAATTTGGTTTTTCCCTCTCCCTCCTCACCTTCAGTTTGAAAGCCTTCTTCCCTCCTTTGACAGCCGTGTCGTCGAAGGAGAACTCGTTCTCCCTGATGATGGCTCGGCTGTCCTTGTCTCCCGTGTACGTCACCACGTAGAAGTCGGGTGCCCACATCTCAAACTCCCTCTCCCAGTTGATGATGGTGGAGAGCGGTGCGCTGACCAGGAACGGACCCTTAGTGTGACCCTGAGGGGGAGAGGCGTAGGAAGAATTCACACAATCTGTCAGCGAGAAAGTGAAAGAAGATAAAAACAGCACCAACAGGCTCCTGTACCTCTTTGAAGAGTGAGTAAAGGAAGACGATGGTCTGGATGGTCTTGCCCAGGCCCATCTCATCTGCCAAGATGGTGTCTGTGCCCTGAGCCCAGGAAAACCGAAGCCAGTTCAGACCCTCCAGCTGGTACAGGTGCAGCGTCCCACCCGTCGATGTGACAAAGTCTGGCTGTTCCTCGTATTTTATCGTAGGCTGTGAGGACACGGGGAGAGAACAAAGAAGAGAGATCTGAAAATCTAAAAAAACCTTAGGGACACAGTTAGTTGTATTTTTAACTGTAGCTGTACCCGTATGAAAAGTATTAATATGAGCCAGAGTCAATTTAAGGTAATCATACACAAAAACTTTACTATCTTTTGAAGAGAACATGGTTTCACTTTATAGGGAACAGATATCTTTTGAGAGTGAAAGTGACATATAAGTAGCATGTGTATAAGTCAGTCAATCTAAAACATTAAAAATAAAACTAATGCCCTCAGTTTCAAACAATATGGTTCTCTTTTAATATCTAACTGTACTGTTGTTCAAAGCTCCAGAGAAACAGCAACAAAAAAACAGAAAACATTTTTAAAAAACATTCTTCTGCAGCTATAAATCATAATACTGAAACTGAAGCTACAGTTAACTCACATCTGTGACTGGTGAGGCAGGAGAATCTTCTTCATCCTCCTGGCTCTTGCTTCTAATCCTCCTGGGTTTGTCTGGGTCCTCCTTCATTATCATGTCTCTGTTGGACGGCAAGTTAACACTGAGTAAATACACGAATCGGCCAAGCAAGAGACAAAGGAGATACGTAAATGTGAGTGATAAATGTGGCCATGAGCAGCTGTTTCCAACAGGTCCTACCTGTGTCTCCAGTAATTGCCCTTGTACAATGCAAAGTCGGGGATGTCCAGGTCATCCCTCTCCCAGGTACACTGGTCATAGGTCAGGTCTCTCCATTTCACCAGGTAGTGGTACGCCCCCTTCTTATCCACGCTGGCAGGGAGACACACACAATGTAGCAGCTCTTTCTTTTACTTCAACAGACCAAAAACAAGATCCTGCTAACTGAAAAGTTGTCGCTGGCATATGTTTGTAGAGCTAAATAAGTCACATTGGCTGAATCTGGAATGCAATATAAATCAGTGACAATCTGTAACTGAAGCCGTATTGCTCAGTATGTTCTGAAGAAATTCGAGTGTCAGTGTGTACGTTTTAGTGGCATCTAGTGGTGAGGGTTGTGGGTGAGGGTTGTGAATTGCAACTAGCGGCTCACAGTGCATTCACATCCTCCTCGGGTGGTCCCATTTCCCGAGATGTGATAGTCATTCTTCAGACTTCAGTGTGTGTTCATGTGCTCCTAAGTCGGAATGTGGAATCAACATCGGCGCTACTGCAAAGTGTGTTGGATTAGCATCATCAGAGCGATGACATCTAGTCATCTAGTTCACCCTACATGGACAGTAAACTAACCGTTATAACCATATTAAAAATTACATGTTTGCAAAATATGTATGTGCAAAACATGATTTTGCACGAATCAAAGTTCTGTAAACTTCTGTATGTCCCATGTACACTTTATTTCTCTTTTTGCAATAAAGTATTGAGGAGGAAAAAAAGATTCTGATTATTCCGACACCACATGAATGCACCGCTCCCCCCTCCCTTTCCAAGCGCGTAGGAGACGCTACGGTGGCCGACACGCTCCGTTGGCTCTTGTGCTAAATAATACTTGTGGGCCTACATTTGTCCAAATTTCACTTCTCTTCTTACTTCTCATAAACCAGTTGACTGGTTAGTCGACTACTAATATTACTAATGTTTCGTGCTGTTTTTCTTCTTCTACTTTGTACGTATTCAGCATAGTGACGATTTGTCTGTTCGGGCTACTGAAGAAACATGGCGGCACAACATGGTGACGTCCATGTAAGAGGACCCGCAGATATAAATGGCTCATTCTAAGATAATAAAAACATAATGGTTCATTATATAAGGTCTTTATACAGCACTGAAAACATAGTTATGGATATTATATTGCATTTCTGTCAAAAGATGCTGCTAAATCTTACACATATTAAGAGCATGTGGTGCTAACATGTCCATTTTAAAGGACTTAATTAATGAATGAAGTTGTGAAATAAGTAATAAAATAATGTTTGACACACAGAAGACCAGATACTGTAACCCACAGTCACCCTCACCTGTGGTTGATAATGCGGTGGATCATCATCCACTCAGACTTGATGCCATATCTGTAGTACTTTTCTTCCATGATAGCGTACTGGGGGTCCTTTGCCCTCCTCTTCTCGCTCTTTCCCACGCCATTCTCGTCCTCCCACCCGATCCGTAATCCAGGCTGGGAGGCTCATCCATGTCCGTCTTCCTCTGGTAGTTTCTGTACATCACCGAGTGGAAGATCTCCAGCTGGAAGGAAGAAGGAGGAGGAAGAGGGAGGGAAAGATGATTTTTCTTCAAGTTGGTCGGAAGCATTTATTAGAGGTGATTGAGTGAATTCTTTTGCCAAGATTTTGAGCAATTCTTGCTTGCTCCTCATAAAGACTGCCCTTTTCTTTTGGGTGACCTCAGATTTCTCTGCAGTGTTTTAAAATGTGTATTTGTGAGTAAATATAAGATCTGAGGGATGAAATGCTGTATGTTTTCAGAAGAACAGAAAGAGGATGAATAAAGTTATTTGCCAAGTGAAGAATCACATGATCAGTAGTTTCCAACATTTTTGGCTTGTGACCCACTAAAATAAAATAAAATAAATAAATACAGCATTAATATCAACATGAACTGTGTACATAAAAGTTAATTGCCTTCTTGGATTGATTTATTTAAAGGTTTTTAACTAGCTTTAGTCTCACTTTACATCCATGCCTACGCTGATCTTCTCCCTCTCACCTGTAGCTCGGTGATCCAGGTACAGTGCCAGTAGGACTGCCCGGTCAACTTGACAAAGAACTCCCTCTCGGCTCTGCCCTTCATGGGTGGTGGCAGGGGCGTCAGGTGGGGCGTCAGGAGCTGGGGGAACAGGGATGGAGGGCGGAGGTTCACCCCATCGCCAGTGGAGGATCTTCTGGACACGTCCCTTGATTGGCGGACACTATAGGGGGGACACGCTTAATCATCAATCCTGGAAACAGTGAGCTAGATACGGTAGTTCCATGTAACATAAAAAGTTGAGCTTTGTTATCCACATCAGGAGCATTTTGCTTCACTTATTAAGTGAATGAGAAAAGCTTCCGTGATCATTTGCTGTATGTTTAGTCTTAAAAGTGTGAGCTTGACATACTGTTTTTTTTCTAATGTAACAAGGGATGAGAAGTTTTTCAGGGTTCGCCCAAACAAATCCCCCCAGAGGGGCGTTAATGATGGTTTGGCTGATAATCAGAACACAAGAAACCAGGTTACTGGCAGAAGCACAACAGCCAAGTGTTACGTTTCAACAATAGCTTACTTATTCTAAGTGCATTATCGATACAAGATGTTGGCGATAATGATGCCTCTTGATATTTTGTTTGGGTGTGTCGGAGCATTTAGCCTGACAGCACAGTGAGAGGAAAGTTTGACGTTATAACACAAATGTATCTAAATATGATCGTTTAGCTGAGGACTTATTTAGACATTAGTGTCAGTTATCATTTTAGTAAGACACTGAAATAAATTGTGTTCGAATACAAGCATTCACTTCTAGGTGTTTTGTCTTTCACAGCAGTGTGGCAGCTGATTAAAGACCTGAGTGACCTGTATACGTGGCCATGAAATTGTCTTTTTCAAGGAGACATCTAAATGCTCCGTATTTGTATAGCTTTTCTAGGCTTTTTCGACCACTCAAAGCACTTTTACACTACATCTGCATTCACATTCATACACTGAGCCTAAGTGCTCAAACAGAAACTGAACACACACCGGTGGAACAATTCAATTCAGGGTTCAGTATCTTGCCACTTCGACATACAGCCGGGGATTGAACTGCCGACCTTCAGATTAATGGGCAACCCACTCTCCCTCCTGAGCCACAGTCTAGCTAGGGAGTTTCTCTAATCCCTCCTACCCTCACTGGGTTTCTCTTGAATACCTCACTTTAAATAAATCAGATTAATGCAACAAGCTTGAAAAATGGATTTAAAGGCATTAACTGATAACACAGCTCATATATCATTCATACAGCTTTATGTGACAGAGGGAACACATTTTAACCACCAAAATAACTAAAGGCACACAGTAAAAACACCAATGTGAAGGTCCTACACGGAAACTAGGAAGAGGAACTACATTTTAATATTTTCTGAATGTTAATCTCTCTAACTGAATGAGTTTCTTAATGTTTAAGTTTTGGATTGAACAAATCTGAAAGGTTTCAACACTGAACCGAATTATAAACACTTTTGTTTTTGCCCCCATTCATCATGAGCTGAACTCAAAGATCTAAGGCTTCCTCTATGTACACAAAAGGCCTATGTCTCTCAAATAATGTTCACAAATCTGTCAAAATCTGTGTTAGTGAGCACTTCTTTGCAGAGATAATCCATCCACCTCACAGGTGTGGCATATCAACATGCTGATCAGACAGCATGGGTATTGCACAGGTGTGCCTTAGGCTGGCCACAATGAAATCCACTCGATGTGCAGTTCCTTCACAAGTTTTGAGGAAGCGTGCAATTGGCATGCTGACTGCAGGAATGTCCACCAGAGCTGCTGCACGTAAGGTGAATGTTTCTCTACCGTAAGCCGTCTCGAAAGAGGTTTCAGATCATTTGGCAGTCCAACCAACTGACATCAAAACTGCAGACCACGTGTAACCTCACCAGCCCAGGACCTCCACATCCAGCATCTTCACCTCCAAGATCATCTGAGACCAGCCACCCAGAAAGCTGTTGCAACAATCGGTTTGCATAACCAAAGAATTTCTGCATAAACCCTCGGGACGCTCTTCTGCATGCTCGTCGATCTCACTGGGATCTATACCTGACTGCAGTTCGTCATCGTGACTAATTTGAGCAGGCAAATGCTCGCATTGAATGGCATCTGAGAGAGCTTTTCTCTTCACAGACGAAGTCTGCTTTTCACTGTACAGAGCAGATGGCAGACAGCGTGTATGGCGTTGTGTGTGTGAGTGGTTTACTAGACGTTGTAGATCGAGCGACCCGTGGTGGCAGTGGGGTTATGGTAGGGGCAGGTGTGTGTTATGGAAAACGAACACAGGTACATTTTATTGATGGCATTTTGAATGCACAGATATACCGTGACGAGATCCTGAGGACTGTTGTTGTGCCATTCATCCACGACCATCACCTCATATGACAGCATGATAATGCACGGCCCCATGTTGCAAGGATCTGTACACAATTCCTGGAAGCTGAAAACAATCCAGTTCCTGCATGGCCAGCATACTCACTGGACATGTCACCCATTGAGCATGTTTGGGATGCTCTGGATTGGCGTATACAACAGCGTGTTCTGCTAGTAGCCAGCAACTTCACACAGCCATTGAAGAGGAGGGGACCAACATGCGACAGGCTACAATCAACAACCTGATCAACTCTGTGCGAAGGAGAAGTGTTGCACTGGCAAATGATGGTAACACTAGATACTGACTGGTTTCCGAACCCTGACGGATCCCCCAAACCCCACCAATATAGTGAAACTGGAAATTTTCAAGCGGCCTTTTATTGTGGCCAGCCTAAGGCACACCTGTGCAATACCCATGCTGTCTGATCAGCATCTTGATTTGCCACACCTGTGAGGTGGATAGATTATCTCTGCAAAGGAGAAGCGCTCACTAACACAGATTGTGACAGATTTGTGAACAATATTTGAGAGAAACAGGCCTTTTGTGTACATAGAGGAAGTGTTAGATCTTTGAGTTCAGCTCATGATGAATGGGGGCAAAATCAAAAGTGTTGTTTTTAGGATTTTGTCCAGTGTATTTTTGAGATGGAGAGCTCACACGGAGTCCTGAATCAGAAATAAACAGCAATGAAATAAAACAGGAGCAGCTCACCGTGCATCGTGGACAAAGCCACTCTCCATTGGGGATCTCAGGCAGCGGCGGGTTTAGACAGTGGATGTGGTAGGAGGAGGTGCAGGTGTCGCAGCACAACAGTTCACCTCCGTCTTTACACACCCGGCAGAACTCCATGTGGTCGTCATCCTCCTCCTCCGCCCCGGTGGCGACCCCTGCACTGACCTCTGATATCACTCTGTCCTCGCTGTCCTCCTCAAAATCCTCAAAGTCCTCGTCCTTTGCTTCCCACTGGATTCCCTCTTTTTCCTGGGAAAGGATGAAAAAAAAGAGAAATCTGATTGACTGACTGACATCTCAAGTGAAGGAAACTTTTAGAATTTCATTGTTTTTTTCGACTTCTTTTTGATGACAGAGTTAACAGAACACACAGCTGAGATTCCCTCGAGCAAAGCACACACGACTTCCTGATTTACACTACTTTTCCAGTGCAGGGCGATGTGAGGTGATAAAGCATATTTATGAGTAATGAGTACAATAAAACATCAATTAAAATCCCTGTCCCAATTAGAGGTCCGTCCCTTTCACTGGCCTGCTGTGGCTATGCGTTTTGACAAATAAAGGTAGGTCTCAATTACAAGCCTGGTCGGGGTTTTATTGAAGTTCTTTGAGTGCATAAAAACTCTTAAGCGCACCAGGTACCTTCTTGAGCTACTTCTAAGCTGCTTAGATCGCACATACAAATCTAAATGTTTAACCCTTTGTCAATATGGACATGCTACACATCGTTAGATCGGTTAGATTCACCACAATGCAATCGTTCAGTTCATTTAACAGAAATAATGAGTACCAATATTCATTCAGATTTACCGGCATGGTAAAGGAATTAAAGGCCTGTCCCAAATATAAGCAGGGTGAGTTCAGAGATTTAAGCAAATAAGAGCCCGGGCTATTAATTCAAGTTTAACAGTATATTTGGGTACCACAACATTGCCACCTCAATTAACAGTGAACAAATCTGATGTGAATAACGTTGTCTTGACGAGCAGTCAAATTCTAAACCTGAAATCAGCTTGTGAGACGATAGAAAGCTGAAAGTGCTGCTGATGGACTTTTCCTTTGTGCAGAATAAAAGGTGATTGTGAGTCGTTTATTGAGCTTCTGGTGCCCATTTCACAAATGTGCAAGCACACACAGATAGTGTGAGGAATGTTGTCTCGCAAATTACTTTTCCTTGCAAATTGCATATAAATTGGCCATTTGTCTTAAGCTCTAGCATAGCTACTGAGCATAGCGTTTTGATTAGTGAAATGTTCAAAATGGGTGACAGGGGAAATCATCTCATGTTGCAAATCGCAACTGAAGATATTGCACATTAACAACAGCAACAACTGGTAACAGGCGGCTGGTTGCAGGTTTACATTTATAAATCAAAAAGGATCAATTTCACAAGGATCTGGACTACAATTCCATTGTTTTGTCAGTTTGTCAAACCAGTAAGTATTTTGCCAGCACATGCACGCTCCACCAGACATCTGTGCAGTCCACCCTTAATTCATCCTGGGAACACTAACAACGAAGGCCTGAAAAGTGACATATAAAACAACACACAGACTGTCCCGGGTTTCACTGTGATTGGCTCATTTTTGAACATACAAAACACTATCAGAATAATCTCTATAAATTAAAAAGGATGCTAAGCTAACTCGTACATAGAAAGCAGGAGCAGACACGCTCTTGTGTATCTGTACTCACGCAGTGCGGACAGCTCCACTTGCCCTCGGGGGCCTTGTCCAGCTCGGGCTCAAGGCAGACGAGGTGATAAGCTCGAGGACAGGTGTCACACAGGATGATCTCTCCACCCTGCTGACACACCTCGCAGTAGTCCTGATGGTCAGTCTCATAGCCGTCCCCCTCCTCTTCGCCTGCGACTGTAGGACGCCAGACAACATGGGTAGAAAGAATTTTCTGAGAATGTGTTTTTCTGTTTTTTATTCTAAAATAATCAGACTGAAAACATATAAATTAAACCAATTAAACAATCATAATACAGTATCAGTGTCTAAAATATGACAATAACTTTCTGTTGCAAGTTTAAAACCAGAGGAGTCTTAAAATAGATGTGGACACACTATATCATGTATAATTATACACTCTACATATAGCAGGCAGGTTGTGCTCACTTTTCTTCTTCTTCTTGGCAGGCCGTCCTCGCTTGTTCTTCTTGACACGGCCCGAGCTGTCGGAGCGAACTGACGAGCTGTGAACGCTGGAGTCCTCCTGCTCGGACTCATCCTCATCCATATCCTCGCTCTGACAGAGAGCAAGGGAGAGTCATGGAAGTGAGTGAAAGAAAGACAGACGAAAGGTAACTGGTAACAGAAATAGGAAGATTTGTACTCACTGAACAACTCTTCTTCCTCTTGGCACCTATAGGCTCTAGTTTAATACGAATGGGAGCCATCTTTTTAGCCTTTGCCGCAGCCTTTTTCTTGTCTGGGACTCGAGGACTTTTACTGCGCTTCTTATAGCCAGGGCCTGGACAGATTTGCAATATTTAACACAAAAGAATGACAAAGTAGTGTGTATACTGTATTAACAAAGGAGCAAAGGTATATAAGATGTTTGTGATACATGGTACACTTAGGCTACGTTCAGACTGCAGGCCAAAGTGAACCAATCAGATTTTTTTGCACATCTGTGACTCAGATCTGATCTTTTATGACAGTGTGAACAGGCATGGAATCTGATCTTTTCCAGTTCGGAATTGGGCCACTTCCATATTGGTCCAAAGCTGATACAGATCGGATGCTTTTAAATGTGACTTGAGTCTGGACACTCAGGTTGGAATTGATGCAACTTTGATGTCACTAAAGCGTAGCCATTGTCACAGTTCTGCTGTAGACGGAGACGCGATGAACAAAAAAGCTCCACGAAAGCCATTATGAAACATGTGGCTCTCTTCCTCCTCTACATTGCTTTCATCTGCTCACAGATTCCCTTTCTTACACCTGAAATCCACCGGGCAGTTGGCTCTCTTCTGAGTTATCAGCATGCTGCTTGTCCACGCGGACACAGTGGAGAGAGGAGGGGAGTTAAGCAGTTGCGTTGTACAGCGCCAGAAACCGTAATGAAAACAACAGAAAGTTGTGAGCACTTTTGGGAGAGTTAGCAAGTATAAGCTAACAGCGTGCTGCGTGTGACGTTGTGGTATTCTTCTGCACATGCGGGTCACTTTCAGGCCGCAGACAGTTCACACTGAAGTGTGATATGGGCCACATTTAAGCAACAATGTGAAGTGTCAAACAAAAAAATCGGATCTGGTAAAAAAATCGGAATTGAGCATTAAGGCCTGCCATCTGAACGTCTGGTATTAGCATGTAAACCAAAATGTGAGCAAACAACAGCTGTTTACGAGACTTCAGCATGTGTTAAAGATGATTATTGCTGTCATGTGTTATGTGCCTTTAAAACTGCACACCGTCCTGATGATCTAGGGTCAGTGTTTACTGGAAACTCTTTTCCCACATCCCAACAAAAGTCAAAACTGACACAAAAGCTAAAGTGATAGAGGGACAGGCAGGCGGTAGGTCTAAAGCCAACAACTGACCTTTGCCCTCTTTCGTCTTGGCCTTTCTGATCGGCGGCGGCTGCGGCTGGGGCTCAGGCGAGGCGGTCGCTGCGGAGACCTGCTCGGCGACAGCAATCGCGGCAGCTGCAGCGGCCGCCGCGACAGCAGCGGCATTGCCCTTGAAGGGGTTGTTAGAGCTGAACTCCCTCCACTTGGCCCCCAGGATGGTCATCATCTTTGACATAGGGATCTTAGGATTCTTCTTGGCTATCATCGGCCTGGGGGCGAAAGGTCAGGGATCACTAAAAAATGCTTTGGAGCATGCAGGTTACTTTGTTAACTAATAATGTTTAAATTCTGGATGGCTGTTATTTATTATTTATTTGAATGAGTCACACAAATGGTTTGTATATAAAATCTGTATTTGCAAAAGTGATTGATATAACTGTAGTCATTTGGTGAAAGAACTACAGGGAGTTCAGTTTGACACTACAGTTCAGTCTGACAGTGGAGTTGAGACAGCCATATAACTTCCCAACATATACATGCAGTGGACATTATGCATTACTTCATGTTATCAGAGACGATGCAGGTATGAGTCAGCCACAGAGGCCGACGCTCAGGCTGCCACTGACACCCTGACAGCACTGCTGCCTGAAAAGCACATCTAGCTGCGATGATAAAGACACAGCTGCCAGAGGAAGACAGAGGGAGGTAATAGTACTTGTGCTCTTGTTTTCAACCCACGCCACATGTAACTGTGTTCATGCGCTGCTGGTAGTTTCACCATGGACATATTCTGTTGAATGGTGCAGCCAGTGCAGAGGGAGGCTGGTCTGCGTGACAAGGAGAGGCTCAAAACTTTATACAAAAAGCAGCCATTATAATTGTTTTTCTGTGTACTGTAACAGTACATATGCACTATAGTATTCTTGCTCATTTTTATAGTAACAGTTTCACTTGTATTTTGTTGCTCATAGTTGCTTTGTACACGCATCTAATTTTTCACATACTTGCATGTCCATAACAGTTCTATGTTTATTTTTAACCTGTCTTTGTTCAGCTTTGTTGTCCTGTGTCTTGTTTTTAGCCATACAGCTTCCTGTACATTGAGAGCAACTGAAAACCAGAGTCAAATTCCTTGAGCGATAAAGCTGTTTATGATCAGATTCTGAAATACACGCGTTCAACAGGCAGAGCTTTAAAGAAGAACTGTGCTCCCTGTCCAAACTGGGCTTGTCTTATGAGTTGGTATTGACATTAATCTTGCAACAATGCACAGAAGAACATGTAAGAACAGTGGGGAGGGTTGTCTCATATGTCATTATGGACAGTTCTGTGAGACTACAGTGATTACAAAAGAGAGACTCTTTGTGTTTGCAGCTCAGTGACTTAGTCCTGTTCTGAGCGACAGCATGTCTCTCAATCAAATTATGAAAACTGTGAAAAACAGATAATATGCGACATTTAAACACCACATCCTGTTATCTAAAAAGTGGCACTTAAACAGAAACATGCTCTTTTGAAAGTAAGAACGGGATGTGAGATTGAACATAACATTGCTTTAACTCCATCACCGCGCAAACAGCACTTGCAGCAAAATGCAACAACGCTGTGTATATATGTGATGTTTGGCCTTTCTTGATTTTCCCAACAGTCACAGCAGGCAGTCCACATTAACACCGTGAGAAATACTGCACCTCATAAACTGGCTGAAGGCTTTGTAGTTGGTGAGTTCCCTGTAGTCCTCCTCTGTGAAGGTATGATCAACATCCTCCAGACCCCACTCCTTTGCCAGCTGTGCCGACGTCTTCTGCTCTATTGGTTGCTGGGGAGAAAGCACCAATAAGAACTGAAAGATAATGGATCAAACAAGCAAGGATTTGTCTAAAATGACTGGTGCTTTACCTTTGTTGTTTCCTCCTGACTGCTGTCTCGGTCTCCGTCGTCTTTTTTCTTCTTCTTGGTTTTCTTCTCCTTCCTTTCTTTATGTTTCTTCTTTTTCTTTTTCTCTCCTGATCCATAGTCACTGGCTACACTGTCTGAGTTCTCGCCGTAGTCTCTTTCTCTTTCTGAGTCTCTCTCTACATCGCTGTCCTGGAGAGGAAAAAATAATGACGGTGTGATGTAGTCAGGGAAGTAGAAGGAAAATCCAAAGCATGACAGCGTAACAAACTTACAATCTTCTTGCGTTTTTTTGCTTTGACGGGTTTCCCCTCTTTGTCTTTCTTCTTTGTGTCCTTCTTTTTCTTCGGCCGCCCTTTCTTCCTGCACGGGACCTCTCTGTCTGATATCTCTGCTTCTTCATCTACGAGGAAAAGTAGATGAGAAACTGAAGAGTGAAAGAACGACAGCTATCAGAATCAGATGAACAATAATCTCCTCAAACGCTTCCCAACGCCCGGCTAATCCCCGCTGAACAAAAGCTGCATGATGGTGGCTTCAGCGACCTCTGACCTTTTCTGAATTGTGACACATGCTAAATTAGATACAGTTTGTCAGAAGGGCTGTAAGTAGATTTGACAGCTGGTGTTGGTGGTTTCATAGCACAGGGATAATTGGTTTATGGTGATGTAAAAGTGTGACAGGCACCTTTGTAAACAAACTTTCACTAGTGTTATGGTTATAAAACATCTATAAGTCCCGACACATAAAAACAGAATTGAAACGTCTATATCTAGACATTTTATTTTTAAAAACTTTTGACTTAAGGGAATACAGACTCTTGAAAACCTCCCTCCTGTCTTATATCTTGAGACTCTCTGCCACAGTGCATCTAAAATACATGACTGTATCTCGGCTTTCAGGGACCAAATGATGTCAACATATCAGGCCATTAATTCCCCTTGGTAACTGTGCAATGTCACAATCACAAGGGAAGCAATTTAACCTGCAATCTGACCTGGCTTGGAGTAGAAAAAGGAGAAACACATAAAGACAGAGAAATAGCAGCAGCCTCAGCTTCAAAAGGCAAAACGCAGCAAAGCATTAAAGCAGAACCAAAATATGGGCTGCGGTCTCCGCCGTGCAACCAGCCCGTTTGGCAGGCTACATTTTGTCGGATTTTATTGTCTGACTGCCTTTGTTGGTGAGCGCTCCCATCAGCAGCAGCAACAGCCCCCCCACACCTCCTGCTCCTCCTCCTCCGCCTCAACAACGAACCCCGCTTCCCGTGCATCCTTGCAGCGCGCAGCCGCCGAAGACACGCCGTGGGCGGCGGCAGCACGCACGCAGGGCTCGGTGATTCGGAGGCCGCCAACAGGACGGTGCGGTCAACTGGAACGACTTCTTCTCCGCTGTGCAATTCCCACACCGGGACCCCGACCTCTGCTGCTAGAGGTCGTGAGGGGGTTAAGTCCTTGTCGACAAGCCAGACACTAATGTATCTGTCTGGCACGGCATGGCGGCTTGTCTGGAGTCGAGCTAATGAGGTCTAAAGACAATGCAAAGGATGCCTCCTGTAGGCTAATATTCATATAAAAAATTACACTTGTGTCCCCTTTATCTGGAGTTATCTCATATTTTCTCCATTGACAGATAAGCACTGTGACTTTTAAGTTTTTCTCTTACACATCTGCATTGCATTCCAAACTAATGTATTACAAGTTATTACAGCCTATTCCTTTTATGAATAAACTGCAACCTCAAGGCTGCTGCACTGCCATTTTTTGACTTCTACTGTTGCAGTGTGGTTAACCAACCACCACTTTCTGCAACCTTTACTTTCACTGCAACCCCACGCAGCTCCACTGTCACAGAGACTTCCAGAATGTCATGTGCATTCAATCAGTCATCATTTTGACATGATCAATAGGCCTACTGGATATTGCTGCTAAGAGGAGCAACTCCTGCAGCGAAAAAGTAAAAACACAATCTCCTCTGTTGCGTGAAAATACTTGAACACAGATTTAATATAGATGTTATTCAGCTAATTGGTATGCTAAGCTACCAGGGGCAGCTAAACAGTCACACCTTTCTGGACTGTGAGTGAGCTGCACGCAGCAGCTGTGTCCTATTTTGACCCGTCAGGGAGACAATGGTGTGGGGGGCAAGTTTGCACCACGGTTTGACAATATCGCCCAGCTTTCATGTGTGCAAGGCAAAAAAAACGCATCACCTCCTCCCTGAGATGGGAATCAAATATATAGCCTCCGGCCAGGAGGAGTCCATGTTTTTGCCAGCCTTTCTTGTCGTAAGCTTTCTTTACCCTTCAGGGCGACATTATCACCCTGCAGACCGAGCTCATTTACATGTCATGCGTGTCTAGGAGCTGTCAGAGCGGATTTAAGGGACAAACAAGCAGCAAGTTTTGATGGTGGAGAAAGTGAGCTTGCGACGAAAAGCAGCTGCGGCAAGTTAGTTTAAACTTTGTTTGGATGAGCTGGAGGTGGAGGAGAAGCGGAGTGGGAGAACATGAGCACATAACCCACAACAACAGCAACAACACAGAAACACTGGTCGGAGGTGTTTTTATTTTAGCGTTTTGTTGCGAGCTGGAAAGGAGTTATGTTTGTTTTCAAAACGCGCTCTTTCGTCTTTTTTTACAGCCAGCTGCAAGTATGGCACCTACAACAACATATCGGTTTTTTGCACAGGGGGACATATAGCGGTTTTAGGTGGTGAAACATGTGCCTCTTTATTTAAAAAATCTGGACAATTATGTTTCTATTTTGTATGCGCGCGCCCGAGTCCTCGCTGGTCTCTACTGTAGGCTACCGTACTGGACCTGGGGAAGCACATATCTGGGACACAAACGGCGTCTTTCGGCTCACTTCCCACATGCCCTTTCTCCCAAATTTCACTCCTATATGAAGTTTTTTTGTTATTTCGTGCGCGCGCTCCCGACTTTGTCCGCCAGTTTTTCTTTACTGTACCTGGCGCGGCTGGTGTTGCAGTTTCCCGAAGCGCCGCCGGCGAGTTTATGTCGCTTGCGTTCTCGTCTAGGTCTCCGTCGTCGTCTTCTTCATCAAAATCTCCTCCCTCGGAATTAACCACCATGCCCTCGTCTTCCTCACAGGACCGGAGAGGAGAGGACATTATATCCCTGTCATTGGATCCGTCCTTGTATTCAAAAAAGCGTATTCTTGCCCGAATGTATGATATTTATTTAATATTCAAATCGGCACAGAAAAAAGTGGGGGGCGTTTTGAAATATTTTACACTAGGCAGAGCAACAAAGATGGCCGCCCTCTTATATTTATTTTTTAACAACCCCCCCAATAAGAAAAAATCCCCTTACATAAAAAATGGCTGACTATATTATTTCAGAACGCACCCCCCTCCTCCTTTCTCTATCTCTCCCCGGCTCGCTTTCTCCCTCTGCGCGCCCCCTCCCTCCTTAAAAACGTACACATTGTTACAAGAAAAAAGGGGTGTGTGACTGCATGTAAGTTACATTGTTACTTGTTTGTTTTTTTTCTGTCTGCCCCCCCAACCCTCCTCTCTCTCTCTCGCTCTCTCTCTCGCTCTCTCTCTCTCCAAGTCCGGATCAGTCACGAACCCGACTCACTCGCCTGGTGTCACTGTCACTTGCAAGATCACACGCAACAAACTCTCGCTTTCTGCATTGCAGAGCCCGACACAAATCTATCAAATATGGCCACCTTATATTCTCCCGAGCCCCCACCGTTGTATAAAAAAGTATTTTGGAGCAGCAGCAGGGTTGTGTGTGTGTGTGTGTGTGTGTGTGTGTGTATGTGTGTGTGAGTGCTGGGGAGGGATTGAGAGAGGGGGGTTGGGAAAATCTGCCGCAGCCATGCCCAGACTTACATCAGATTGTATTGCTTAAAAATTAACTACTTGTGGTGGGGATGAAAACAATTCAGAATATGCAAACTAGACCCCCCCTTTATAAACCACCATATTAAACAGCTCAGAGCACATGATCCATCTCTAATGCAGAGGTTTAAAACAAACAAGAGGTATTTTGAGAACACTTACAGTAAAAATCAGAGGCAGCAGGCTGTGTCGGCTGGATGGCAGTAAGGCCATGGGAATCCCTCCATCCCATCCAGCCCTCAGTGGCTGCTCCGGGCACTTTTGTTTTGACAAAAGGGATTTTGATTTGCCTTTCACATTCAAATCTCTCGACGAAACAGGGGGTCAGACGGAAGAAACTGTAGCAGAGCTGGAGAAAATGAAAAATGATCTGAGCCGGATTGAAACGTCTGCATAGTGTTGAGCTTCTGGAGCATTTTATTCAAAAAGAGAGACCCCTGTTAAAAACGAAGCGTAGTCTAACAATTCACAAGGCCTTGATTTCATTGCATTCAACTTGTTTTATTGGATTCATTCACATACAATTTACGTTGAAAGTATTTACTAGTAGTAAGAGACCTTTAATCCCTTGAAACCCATGAATATCCAAGTAAGTCAGGTCACAGGTGAGGATAAGCTGTGGTTCTTTTAAGTAAAGTTTGTTTGTTAACCCGCACCTAGCAAACCAACTCATGAACACTTCTTTTGATTCTGTATTGTTTAAATTTAATATTTTAATATTTATTTAATAAATATGAATCTTTAATAATTAAACATCCCAAAAGCTGTTTGAGGTATGCTGATCCTTAAGCTACATTATTTAAGAACCAAACAAAGCATAAACTAAATTAAAGAACAACCAAAAGAAAGAACGGGAAAAGTGTGAGCAACAACCTCACTCGTTCCTCTTTAAGAGTCGTTCAAAAAGAACCATTTGTTTGTGAATTTATCACCACTGACTGTGAGATGCAGTTGAAACCTCAGGGAAATGATGGATCCACAGTTTAACACGTCACAGTAGGAAAAGCACAAATAATGCCAATAATAAATATTAAAATGAATGAACTATGGGTGCATTTCAGCTGCTTCAGTTTCAGGATCCTTGTTTTTGCATGATGGCTCACTGTCACAACGTCATGGCTTACTGGGACGCTCGAATTGAACAGAGCCAGCGTTGATGATTTTTGTTAACGACACCTGTGCTTTTCTTCCTAAATGTCAAAACGGCTGCTCTGAAAAAGGGTTGTTGTTAAGGATGCTCAGCGTGGTTCTCATAACTCTGTGTCCTCCAGAAAGTTAATGATCAAAATGTTTGATTAAAATTCAGTAGATGTTCAACAACATCTACAGTCAGAGAGTTTTCGAATGTAACCGAAGTGCCTCATTCAAATATGTGGTGGTTGAATTCTATGGATTTACTTTATATTTATTTTCTTATATTTCAATCCCTAAGAATTTTATATTTTATATTATATATTACATTGTATTTTAATAAAGTTTAGACCTAGCCATATAGCAGCACTTAGGGAACGGCTTAACAAGCTTGAACTCTCTGAAAAAATGTAACTACTGTAACAAGTTCTGTGTCTTAATATTTAACATATTAATGCAGGTTAAATGCTTTTACAAGCTGGATCTACATTTTTAGGATTTAACTAAGACTAAATCATAACTTAAATCTACAATGAATTAAACTGCTTTCTCAATAAATTTAGAGTTATTTAACAAATGTGCAACTTTGTAATTGTGCTGTGAGTGTGAGTGCCATCACTTTCATGGGAAGGCATGGTGACAGAAGGTGGGAGTCTGGATCTGACGGCCGGGCCTGCCTCACTGCTACAACACAGCGTGAAGCATCCTTGTTAGGTTTTCATCCCATCTGCATTCTGTCTGCGTGCACCAATAACTGGATATCGTGCAAACAAGCATTTCAATTACGCCTCGTCTGCCGTGCACACTCCTCTCTCTGCTGCAACAGGTGCCTGGACAGCTCCAGCTCGGCTTCCCCCGCGCCCACAAATGAGGAAGAGAGGAATCTGTTAGTGCCTGATCCAACGAGCCACATCTGCCAAAAGAGACAGTGCAATGCAAGACAGTTGGTGTCTTACCAGACTGGGCGGCTCTATATACCCTCACCCACAGCCTCCTTGTGTGTCTGCCATGACTCTGCATGTGTTTGACTATGCATCTGCAAAAAAGGAAAAAAAAAGGTGAAACTAGCCAGGGCTGTCTCATATGCCAGAGGCCCTGACACACTGCACTACTGTGCACTGTGCAGAGACTCCTCAAACCCCCCCCCGCCGTGTCCGTTTGGCAGGCAGACATGTCGAGGATGAGAGGGAAAAGCGCCTCCCCTGGGTGCTGTGCTTTAGCTAACCCAGATTTTATGCAGTGTGACACACAGAGGACGGAGGACCCCGGCTCCTGGGCTCCATTCAGAGCTGAGCTGTCTGAGCTGAGGCGACACGGAGAGAACACAATGATTTAAGAACATGAATGCAGTGCAGAAAAAATTCACACATCCCCATAAAGTGTTTTAAGTCAAAGTGTGACACTTTTTTTGCATCCATTTTTGAATGCAGGTAATACGGTCAACTTATGGGTCTCCTTTGACACTCCATCAGTGTTTGAGTTTGCTCAATCAGTACAGAGTTTAGAGTACAAAGAGAGACAGTGGCCATCTATCAAAGCCCAGAGGGCACACAACTTCAATGTTAAGTGACATTTTTTTAGGTTATCTGTTCACACATCTCTGAATACAGACGTAAATTCCCCTAAGAGTGCAAACTCAGGTGTCAACATACATTAGGTGGAGTCATTTAAAAATTGTATGATCAAGGTGTAATTAAAGCATTAGTATGGTGAGGATATTATAACTTTTCATGAACTGTTTCTTCTGGTACCAAGTGGGTAATGTAAGGACAGCTGTGGTAATAAGCTGCTTATTTGGTCTGTAGAATTTATTTTATGTTGTGATGTGTTGTTTCTTCTGTACTGTTTAGTTGGTAGGATTTCCACTTTTTTCTCTAATTGTGAAATAATTTATAAATACATTTCGATTTTAATATGTAGTGTAGCATAGGTACAGCATTTGCACCCCTAACTGCATTGACAGATGCCAAAGCATTTCCCACACCTGCAGTGAGAAATCAAGTGGCCACCTGATCTTCCTAAAGACTAATGATGTCTTAAAGTAATTTAGCTAGTACATTAAGTGCTAAAATACGGAGAGTGCTTTAATGCAGTGGTTCCCAACCCGACAGTTGGGACACCCACTAAGTAACCCTAACCACCCCACTAAGCGTCCCAAGATAAATCTACAAGGTCTAAATCTGAGGTGATTAACAGAATAAGAAAACAGTAGTTTTTAGTTAACATTTCTTCTGTTTGTTTTTTGCCTTGCAGATTACTGAATACTTAAACCTCTTTAGTCCTAATCATAAATTGAAGCAATGGGAAAATACTTTGATCAAACTGGTCACTAAAAGCAGACATATACCTGTGACAAGGGTCCACAAGTAGACAACAGGCTTCGTGTTAAGGGGTCAAGAGCAAAAAAAGGTTGCCTGCTTAATGACAAAAAAAGAGCAATGTTTTGCATGCTTAGTGAGAGTCAACAAAACAAAAAGATTCAATTCAACATATACTACTCACCTCCAGATGCAACACTGTGACGTCAAGGTATTAATTCACATCACAGCAGTCTCCCCTCTTAACCATTAATCCATCCTCAGAGCCTGAGGAAACATGATGTTAAATACACATGGGCGAATTACAAGTATTACAAGTATTCATTTTTTTACAGTGACATTTACATGCACACACCTATACACTGCAGATTAGTTACTTATTAATCAACTCAAAATAACAAAACACCTAGCAATTAGGGTTGGGCCGACAGCTGATGCCAGGTTTTAATCACCATGAACATTATTTTATACATTTTAAATATGCTTTGCACTTTCTTCAGAATTCTCTTCTCCCCACACTCAAACACACAAGAGGCCTAAACCTCAAGTAAACACATTGGCTTGCCCCGCCGCTCTCTGTCAGGTTACCTTACACTAAACATAAACATTTTACAGTGTCTTTCTTCTGGTCATTACCCCTGCTCCATTGCCCAGCCCAACTTCTGGAAGTAAAAATTAACTGCAGGTAGGCGGGTACTGAAGACGCCCCCTCGAGGTTCTGTAAAGGTTGGTAGCAGGAGGGTTTTGTGCTTAAGTAACCAAATAACATCATGTAAATGAGTAAACTAGAAACCAGGAGCAAAATTATGAGTGTGACAGCTGTGAGGCAGGATTACAACAACCCATCATGTGCAGCAGTATGTCCTTGTATCCAAAATACACAACTGAAACTGACACTGAAATAATAAATGTAGTTTGTGGAGGTCTGCAGTTGGCCTTCTTGAATTTCTACAAGTTAGTTTCCACATTTTCCACGTACCAATAAAATAAATATACTGATCATTCAGGAATCTGTGTTAGCAACATGATAGCCCATATACACTAAGAATAAGACAGTTTTGGATACAAGAATCCAGTTGTGTAGATGCATTAATGATATTCTGGCATCCTGAGAATAATTCAGGATATAGTTAATGATGAGTGCTGTTTAATGCAATGTAAACTCAGCATTTTATACAGTCTGTGGTAATCTCCAAGTGCTGGGCCAAGGAGCAAACCGACCAAAAAGCGAGACCTCCGGAAATAAATGTGGGAGTGGCTTAAAATGAAAAGCCACACCTCTTACAGAGGACCCCGTCTCTGTGGCGCAATCGGTTAGCGCGTTCGGCTGTTAACCGAAAGGTTGGTGGTTCGAGCCCACCCAGGGACGCGTCGAATTTATTTATTTGAATTAGATCAAGTCATTAATAAGTAACATAGTGGTGTCAGAGATACCAGAAGTAATTATTGTACACATCATCAGTAGCAGTATGTCCTTGTTAAATTTAAAATAACGTTACAATTGACACTTAATGTTAACGTTACACACCTAATTAGCTTCTGCAACTCTAAATAAATGATAAGTTTCTATAAATGGTTAATGTTAAAGTAACTTTAGTCAGTATAGCTATCGCTAATTTAATCTACCTTGTTGAGGAAGCTGTGTTTTCTCTGAGGAGATTTGGTTAAAGTTTTGGTGTCTAACTAGTTAGCTAGCTCTGCCTTCTACAGTTAAGTTACCTGGTGGGAGACAGAGAGAGAGAAGGAGGTAACGTTAGCTAACGATTCTGTAGTTTCGTTTAGTCAAACAAACATTCTGGTTTACTTTTTACGTTATGAACCAACGTTACATGTAAAAACGTTAACTTACGTGTTATTATTATTTTGAGAGAAAACAGGTCCAAATCACTAAGTGGAAACAAATAAGTAACATAGTACCAATACTACCGGAGACGTCTGACGTCTGTAACATGCGTTAATCATACAGCTACAGTAGCGTTACATGAGCGTGTGTTGTTCAATGTATGTTCACATTCAGTGTTGTGGGTTTGCTTACAGTGGCGCATTACTTTAAATACTAAGGTACTTTGCTTAAGACATAAATTCAAAGTACCAAGCCAAGGTAAGAATGATAACTGTTAATGGTTGCAGATATATCCATATCATTACTGTAGGCTATCTGAATGCAACAATTGTTGTCGGTGTAGTTTCTTTAAGTAACAGTATTATGTTACTGTATGTATGCACTTGTTCAGCACACCATGTTTATGCTGTGATAGTGAGCTGGTAGAATAAATAGTTTTGGGGGGAGCTAAACCTAAAGCTCAATACGTTGTATTTTTTCGACAGTATTGCAATATTGCAATAGTGTTGTGAGTTTGGTTTTATGTCCAGCGCTTTAAGAGCTTGTTTAATTAGTTTAAAAAGGGGTTGGATTGTTGTTGTACAGGTCTGTGGCCAGGAGGTGGTAGAAAAAGCCAGATGTGATAATATCAGTGTGCATGCACTTAGTAGCTGCTCTCATACTTAATTAATTATATATACATTTGAAATGTATTAAACTTGTTGGTTTTCTCTGAGATATTAAAATCAGAAACCCTAAAAAAGTTAAGAACTTCTACCTTTTATCCTTACTAATCTCTCAAGATTAGGATTGTTTTCTTTTTTAATTCAGAAAAAACATAGCAACAGTCATGGACAAATGTAAAGACAGGCATGAGTGAAATAGCTGGAAAGTTATTTTCTACAAACATTTAATGTGTAAAACATGTTTAGTCTTAAACCAAACTGTTGTCCAATTCCAGGCCTGGCCAGGGCAGGGGGACCCTGACCAGTGTCCTGTCAGTGTAGGAGGTGCTGGGACTGGAGATGATTGTGTCTGGTGTTATAAAGCATCATCTCATCTACCCCACCTTCATAGACGGCCTGTCTGCATGTGTCCTTGAGTGGGAGGCAGGTGACCGCTCTCTGTTGCAGCAGGCTAAGAGCAGGATGGTATGCCAGCCCTTACTGATGTCCTGGTGGACACGAGAATCAGTAAGAACGAGCTGTGCCATATTGCCGCAGGACGTCTGGCAAGGAGGCCACAATTAGCCTAATTTAACAGCTGCTGCTGTTAACTGGTGGGATCAAACAGGAGTGGGGGTGCCACTGGTGGACCAGGTGGGCATGGAGCACATCTGGCATGTGCAGAAATGACATGTCAGGTGCATCCAGGACGAGACAGGAACCACCACCAAGGGGAGCATCATCCGCTGTGCCAGAATGGGTTAATTCCAGGTTTGTGTCTCTCTTATGATATTTTAAGTAATTTGTAAGGTTTTTTTAACACATTTAAAGATTGAAAAGGAAAACATTTTTAATTGGCTCAAGTATTTGTTTTTTTTCCCACAAACAAGTGCAAATGCACTGAACCTCTAGTACTACCCCCTGGAAAGGCCTCAACAGATGAAACCATGATCGGGGGAATGCAGCAGTGACCAGCAAGCAGTCATCTTTCCTCATATACGACAGGGATGTGGCCCACTTTGTCAACACCAACAGCCTGAAGGTGTTTGGCCGGGCATTTGAGATAAACTAGTATGTCTAAGTGATTTCTAGCTACATACTTTTGGTTTGTGGGTTTTCAGTGTAGCTTTGTTCCTCATTGCCGTTGCCAAAGCGTACACTCATAACATGATACAGATACAACTCTTATATTAAAATGAAACACATATCTATATATAATGCTTTGAATACTACTAATAATGTGTGTCTGCATGTCTGCTGAAAGTGTCAGTTCTTTTTAAATTATGGCTGAAGACTTTTCTTTTTGCCGCTGCCTTTTGTTAAATCTACCTAATATTCTGTAGGTGCTTCTTTTGCCGCCAAAAAAGCCTTGACCCGTCAAGGCATGGGCTCCACTAGACCTCGGAAGGTGGTGGACCCAGGACCCAAGGATTACCAGCAGAACATTACCCAAAACATCACACTGCCTCCGCCGGCTTGCCTTCTTAACATAATGCATCCTGGGGCCATGTGTTTCCCAGGTAAGCGACGCATCTGGCCATCATTGTAATGTAAATGAAAATATGATCCATTAGACCAGGCCAACTTCTCCCATTGCTCCGTGGTCCAGTTCTGATGCTCACATGTCCATTGTAGGCGCTTTCAACAGTGGACGGGGTCAGCATGGGCACACTGACTGGTCTGTGCTATGCAGGTCTATACTCAACAAACTGCGATGCACTGTGTGTTCTGACACCTTTCTATCAGAACCAGCATTAACTTTTTCAGCAGTTTGACCTTTAGTAGCTCGTCTGTTTGATCGGACCACACGTACATCAGTGAACCTTGGCCACAAAAAGTGTCGGCTCTTTGGGCCACATCTGATGGGTACAGGCCACTGCAGACCAGGAACATCCCACAAGAGCTGCAGTTTCTGAGATGCTCTGACCCAGTCGACTAGCCATCTGGCTCTTGTCAAAGTTGTTCAGATTCTTCCACTTGCCCATTTTTCCTGCTTCTAACAAATCAACTTTGGGGAAAAATGTTTACTTGCTGCCTAATATATCCCAACCACTGACAGGTACCATGATAACATGATAATCAGTTTTATTCACTTCACCTGTCAGTTGTCATAAAGTTATGGCTGACTGGTATAGATCAATCAGGAAGCCATGTTGGTAGCATACAGCACCAATACACTAGAATAAGGTAGTTTTATTTATAAGAATACTATTGGAAGAAACCTTAATAGCAGCTGTTGTGGGCGGGGCTTACAATTGAGGCCACACCCCTTAAGTCAGGAGCAGTCTCTGTGGCTCAATCGGTTAGCGCGTTCGGCTGTTAACCGAAAGGTTGGTGGTTCGAGCCCACCCAGGGACGTGTGGTTTTGTACGTAGGTATTCAGGTAACTTAACTTCAGAAGATAATTTCCATGATCAATGTTGAGAGAAAAGTAAAGTGCAACTCTGACAGAAATGTGATAGAATCGAAACTGCTACTGAAAACACTTAAATAAAAATTCTGCAATTACCATAAAGCAATAAACTAAATATATAGATCATTCAGCAAGTAGTGTTATCAGCATTGTTGTACTAATACATGAAGAGATTAACCAATTTTGGTTATAAGAATATGATTGGAAGAACAGGAGAAACCTCATTGTTGACCAGCTGTATTCTATCCTTACAACAGACGTCACCTGTCTTTAGTGTCTTGAATTATGTTTAGTTGTGCATTGTTTGTTGTAAGTTTGTAGATACATTGATAATATATAGTATCATAAGAATAATTTAATTTATTATTAATGGTAAGTGTTATTTAATGCAAATGTAAACTCAGTATATCGAGTATTTTCAAACATTCTAAACAAAAAGGACAGGAAACAGGCCAGAAAGGAAATTAATTTAAGATCAGCAAACTGACATGTTTCCATAAAGCACTTTAATCAGCTGACCTACAGACTCCCAGGGTGTAAACTTTTCTTCCACACTGTGCAGATTGTAGAGAGACAGTAGAGCTCACAGCTAGAATGGCTAATTTAATTTATGCACCAGTTTATGGTAGAAATGTCTTTTTTATTTAATGGAAAACACAAAATTCAGGTGGCAGAAACGAAATATAAAAAAATCAATGAAATATAATGCAGGGATCAGTAGCTTGTTTTCTTAAGTTTGGACTGTTTGGACAATGCACATTTGTTTCTTCTGTATTTGCATTGCATTTCATGTTTTCTAATGTGTGTGTGTTTCTTATCTGTGCAAATAAACCATTCTCAAAGTATTTTATTTTTCTTAACATTTTTACCAAATGGTTTAAAAAAGTGATAGAGATAAAATCGGCCATGACATGTCCCCAGCATCCCCAGCATTCTGAGTGTAAATGTCACTGTACATACTTTAACAAATGCTTAAAATGACTGCTGATAACCATGCTGTAGCTTGTAGTAATCTATTGATTACTTGCAACTCAATGCTCAATTTAAAAGGCCTTGATTAAAGTTTCTACCTTGTATATCCAGCCTGACTTTTACAAGTAAAATGCAATTTGAGGTGGGTGTGGCTTATAACAACAGGCCACAATAAGCTACTTTTGATTGTGAGAATACAATTAGAAGAATGCAGAAAACCTCAAAATAGAACCTGATGGGCGGGGCTGTAATTGAGACCACACCCCTTTTAGCAGAAGCAGTCTCTGTGGCGCTTTGGCGCTACTTGGCTCAGAATGGGCTGTCAAGCTCCAATCTCGTCATCCAATCCTGGCATTTGACGGTCCAATGTCGGAGGCCAATCGCGCTGCGGGATGTCCAATGTGACATTGGATGGAGGCCAATCACGTCGGTTAGTGCGTTCGGCTGTTAACCGAAAGGTTGGTGGTTCGAGCCCACCCAGGGACGTGTGGTTTTCTGCTTACGTACCATGTAACTTTACAAAATTAAGAAGATAATTTCTATGATCGATGTTGAGAGAAAACAGGAGTATAGGAGAATGTAAAGTGAAGTATATAGAAGTGTGATACAATCGATGGTGCACATAGTATTAAAGTAAATAGTATTAGTGTGCCTTCGTATCCAAAATATTAAAGTCAGACTACAACTGAAAATGAGACTTAAAAAAGACTTACATAAAATATAGAATTAACTTCTACAGTGTATTAACAAGTCATTGTCCAAATACCATTAAAATAAATACAGATCACTCAGGAAAAGAGAATGATTGGAAGAACAGGAGAAACCTCATTGTTGACCAGCTGCTACCCTTACAACAGACTTCCTCTGTCTTTTTTTGTCTTGAATTATATTAAGATGTGCATTGTTAGCATTAAGTGTATAGATGCATGAATCATATTCAAGTATCTAGTATCCAGGGCCACTATTCAGGAAGTACTAGTTTGTGCAATGTAACTCTAAACAAAAAGGAAAGGAGACAGACCAAAAAGGTAAGATCAGAAATAAGATCAGAAAACTAAAATGTTTGCAAAAAGCATTTGACCCAAGATTCAAACTCACAAACTTTTCTTCCACACTGTGCAGATGGTAGAGACGGTAGAGCTCTCAGCTGCTATACTGTTAGTCATTATATATAATACATACATAAACACACACACAACAGTTACAGTTATTTGTTCTTTTCTTCTCTTGTCCCATATTGTTGCCCACAAATCATTCTCATTATTTTAGTTTCTGCATTAAAATGGCAATAGGAGAAACAACAGAATTGTACTTAATTCATATACCATGTATATCATTTTGCCATTTTGTGGTGTTTCCCATTGGTTATAATTATTATGAGTACTCAACTTCAATAAATAATGAAATGAATATCACAAACAGTTTTCAGAAGGCTGTGACAAATTCGGCTAAAATGACGCAAACCTTGAGGTCAGGTACGAAAATGTATTAGCCTTAAATTCCTACATTAAATACTGTTCCTTTCAGTAGTGTGTTGCCTCTCCTTTCAACTGTAATATGCTACCGATGTACATGTTCATGCTGTAATCTTGATGGTGTCGCTCCCTTTAAAATAAAAAAAGACACCGGACGCTGAGTTTCCGGTTTAGCTGGTCCGTCGGAGTAATTGCTCCGTAAGCAAATGTAGGAGAGTAAAGGGTTATGGCAACAATGATTGAGGAAAATGGTCCTTCGACTCATGTATGTATTCATGTCTTTATTATTAATTGTATTTTACATGATTATTTACGCTGTTATTTACGGGCCATAAAAAACTGTTTTCATGAAACATTTCCTTATTTTCAAGACTTCATATGTAGCGAAACGTTAGCGAGTAGCTAACCAATTAACTAACGTTAGCTAACGTTAATACAACTGGTTCAAGATTCAAAAGACTTTATTGTCGTTCCGACCATGTGGCTGCTTGTACAGGCCAGAATGAGATAGCGTTTCTGAGGGGCAGTGCAAGCATCCAACAACAAAACAACAATAAAGCAACAAAACAAAAATAAAGTGGACGTCACAAATCCATGCAGAACAAAACCTGGTGAATGGTAAATACCTGGTGCACAAGAGTACACGCATAAATACACATGAATACATACATACACATACATGTATACCTATACATGTATACACGTAGCAGCAGACGATGATCTGTCACCTGATCAATAGCATCGCATTTAAATAGCTAACGTTATCTATATTGGCAAAATCAGCACACAGTTTGTTTAATGTATTTATGAGTTAAAACGTTTAAGTAAAGCACTAACCAGACAGCAAACCCAGGTGTGACTAAGTAAACTGAAGTTATTATGGTTTCAAGTAAAAATAGTTCTTAATACTGAGTAATGTTTAAATCAGTGTCTTAACATTGCACACTTTGTTTGACTACCAGTAAGAAACTCTTCAAACATGTACGCATCAAATGTTTTTAGAAACATGAAAGTGTTCAATCAGAAATACTTTTTGTTTATTAGCTAGTCAACGGAGTGACTGATGGTTTCACCATTAAATTCGGTGTTAGTTTAGTGTGCTGCCTTTCTGTCCGTGCCCAGGAGCAGTCTGAAGTGTCCTCGTCGTCCCAGGCCAGGCAGAAACTAGAGGGGCTCCTGAACAAGAACATGAGGATCCGCATGACAGACGGACGGACTCTGGTGGGGCTTTTCCTCTGCACAGACCGAGACTGCAACGTCATCCTCGGATCAGCTCAGGAGTTCCTCAAATCCACAGGTAGGCGAAGAGTAAAGACGGCCGAGCAGCATGAAGACAATAAACAAACCTAAACCGTCATGAACCAAACACAGCACAGGTTTAAGAACAGAACATACTGTAAGCATCCTGTTACCTGCTTGTCTTTCTTCCTAAACACCTCGTTTTCTTCTGTGGCTGTTTGCTGATATCTTACCTATAGTTGTTCCACCACTGTGGGAAACAACCGAGTACAAGCTCTTTCTCTACTAACTAGTTAAAGCCAAATATCCACACTGATAAGAAACAGCACATGGGACAAAAAATATATCATATATAAATATAACAGATATGCTTAACATTGGTTTGTTGCATGTTTAGTTGGTTTCTTGAGCCATTTAAAAATAGAAAATCTAAAAAGAAATGCAGGATCCCCACAGCCCAATTGCTGTGATTGGCTTCTGTGAGCTGCAAACACACAAAGTCTGTGTCCAATCCAGATGAGCAGCTGGATTGGCAGCAGGCAAACAGCTGCCCCAATGCTGTTTACTTCTCTTATTCAGTTTACTGATCTCCTTTCCTCTCATTTCCTGGTAGGAGACTTTTTCATTACTTTGTTTTAGCCAGCACAATAGTCTCTAAAATTTAAACCGCCATAAGCAACTCAGTGACTATCCCAAAGGGGATATTAACTAAAGTTAAATGGCATTTCTACACGCTACATGTCACACGGAACAATCATCTTTTGTGCCTATTAACCATTTTGACACCAAAATATGTGAAATAGGTTTAAAAATATGTAACGTTTATCTAGATAGTTAAACTTGCCTGATGTTCATATGATGGCAGAAAAGTGTGTCCTCTTACATTTAATCTTTTATGCATATTAATTATTATTATTATTATTATTATTATTATACAGTATATGTATTGTGTTTTTTACCATTAACCTTTCCATTACTGTACTATGTTAGTCTGTCCACATTTACTAGGGTTTAGGTCAGAGCTGTGAGGTTGTCTTGGTGCTTTCCTATCTTGCTGAATATACTTTCAAGGACGGGAGAGGACCTCTGTTCCCCAAAACATAGAAACCTAGACTGTGTAAATGATTATGCATCCCTTTGCTCAGGGCCAGATGTTAGTGACTGTCCTCAAGACAGAACCTCTTGCCCAGCTGATTAACGTTGTAGTACTTCTCTGTCATTCTCTCTTTATTAATAAATCAAAGCCAACGGGTGGTTGTTACTAAATTATTTGCTTAATCCCTCACCAGCAATTTCCACAACAATGGTCTTTAAATAAAATCCCTTTCTGTCTTCAGACACGTTCTCCCAGGGTGAACCCAGAGTCCTGGGCCTGGCCATGATCCCCGGTCACCATGTGGTATCCATCGAGGTGGAGGCAGACAGTCTGGAAGAGGCACAAGGGTTCGGAGCTAACCACTGATGAAGCCCTGCCTGTTTGGACGACACTCAGCTCTCAACGTGACTGTCACTCAGTGAGCCTGCTGCAGGGCTGCAGCTGAGCTCAAAGCATGATGGACAGATGCAGAACTCCTGTGTCAATATTCTGGATTTAGCCATTCCCTCTATGCTTGAAAATGTGTCCATGTGCAGTGACACCTGTACAGTTCAGCTCGTGCGTACGAGGAGGTGTGAATAGTGTGTTTCAGTTCTGCGTACAGTAAAGAAGTCTTTGTCTCATGATGTTTTAAAACAGCACTGTATTTCAGATTTTGCATCTGTTGTTAATTGTTGGGGGAAAATGTCCTTAAATTGTTGGACTCTGGGTCCAGTCTTCGTGAGTACCAACATCTATCCTGATTAAAACATCTCAAAACAAACCACTTAGATGTTTGTAGCTGCAGGGAGAGCTGTTCTGTGGCTCTCATCAGAACACTTACTAGTGTGCATACCCCTGCACCAATGAATTAGGACAAAATTCAGTAGTTTCAATATTTTAATACACTTGAGCATGTCAGCTGATTCAGTTTGGCCACTGTAAAACTGAAGCCACTAACAGCAGAAAGACCCAGAAACAAGCCACACTCAGTCAATTTTAAATACAAAGAGCCTGTCACATTTGGTTCACACAGCCAGGCAGTGGACAGGAGTCAAAGCTGTTACAGTCAATGTGTCCTTAAAATATTATTGACAGAATAACTTAAGCTTGTACTCAAAAAGTCAAATCTTCAGAAGAAGTCTTGTGTGTCTTTCCTGGCAGTAAAACTGGAGCCTCATTTACAAAGTTGCAATTTAATGGTTGGGTTTTCAAATTGTGCCTCAGTGCATTATTTTTATCCAAATATACTGACTTATATAAAATATGTCACAGCAGTTCTCTACACTTGTAAGCAGGGCACCATGTCATCCCTCCTCAGCACAGCATTTAACGTGTGAACTTTTCTGTTCAGACCGTTTTGTAAATGAGGCTCTCAGGTAGCCGTTGAAGACACACTTGGTTTGTAAAAGAGTCTCTGAAAGGCTTTTAAAGCAAAAACATTTCAGGAGTGGAGAATATGCAGAGTGGTTTTTCAAACAAAGGGCAAAAGTGCAAATTTTCAAAGATATGCTTTGAAATGAGTGAAAGGGGAAAGAGCAAAATACTATGACTCTTGATTCAGTCATCAATTGATACACTTTTGTCCAGAATACTAAACTTTTTTTTCAGTTGACCATGTTAATATAAGTTTTCATTATGAATTATATCCATAATATTTGCACCTGGATACACTGATGAAGTTAAATCCACCTAAAAACAGAATTCGCACATTATTCAGATTAGATATCTATAGGAAACAAAAAGGGAATTAAAAACAAAATCAAAAACTATCACAGAGCGGTACTGATTTAAGATCCATAGGATTTCAAAACTTTGACGCCTACAAGTTTGCCTTTAATAGTGCTGAAGTCTCACCTACTTACCATTAATCATTAGTCATGTATAAAAATCTGGGTTCTCTAGTACAGAGAAGATTTGACATGGTCAAAAATATAGACTGAGATCAGTAAACATGCGATTCCTTTTAAAAAGGTGCAATGTGTAAGACTGCATGATTTTGGGAGAGAGTTTTGTTTATTAGACAAAAAAAAGCTAAGAGATCTTGTGCAACGTAGCAAACTCGCAGCCCGCACACATGTCCCAGCTGTAGCTGCGTGGGAGACCAGAGCTATACTTTCAGACTATCAATAGAGGCACAATTAATTTTACGAGACTGGACTTCAATAGATATTTTTGCAATACAACAAATGTCTTGTGACTATTGGTGCTTCGCATTCTGATGATGATTTTAGTAGATTTTTAAAAATGTTTTAAACTAAACTTCTGGCCAAATCTTACACATTGCACCATTAAAGAATACTGCAGGCAGAACCCAACTCACTGACAGTCCTCGTAATGTCCAAGCAGGAGCTACTGCATTAAAAGTCCCTTGATAAAAAGGTTCAAAGAATGGCACAAAGAAATAAACGAGTAATAAGAGCAGAAACCCAAATGTCCCCCATCAACTGCTTTCAGCCAACATCTTTCTATCCGTAAGTGTTGATGCAAGACTTCATTTTCTTCACCCACAGCGACAAGTTCATTTAAGAGCAGCCACAGTTAGGTCCTTAGTTTGTGTGGTTCGAAGTCCAGATGATCTCACTGTGCAGCTGAAGCTTCTGCTGTGCGCGCAGAGCATTAAAAATCTAAGGTTCAAGTAACCGACGAAACTGAAGCACAGTGCTGAAGAAGACATCTCCCGAAGTCCGCCACCGATCTTCCCCCAGTGTCCCATCTATCCTCCCCCGGTGTTCGTCAAGTCCTCCTTTCTAATTTTGGTGGAACTTGAAGTGGAAGCTGCCGCCGGACTGAAAAGGATCAAAGTGGAAAGGCCAGCCCTGTCCTCCACCTCCACCCTGCTGGTTTTCCGGATCCAGGGGATCCTCACCTGCGTCAAACTTCTGCCTCATTTCTGGAAAGACAATGGGAAGAATGGAAGGACAAATTTAAGACAGCTGAAGCCACATCATGGCATAACATGAAGCATCACCTAAAATATGCAAATGTGAATGCTCCGTATTTTTATAGCACCTTTCTAGTTTTTGACCACTCAAAGCGCTTTTACACTACATCTGCATTCACCATTCACACACTATTAGTTACAGGCTGCCATAAACCGTGCTACAATATTTTGGTAATTTGTGAAGCGTTTTCTAACTGTCCCTGCTCATTTGGTGAATACATGTCAGCTAGATAGCTAAAATGAAAATATAATGCCCGTCTCAGCTCCTGACCTGGATCAGTGAGGACCTCTTTAGCTGACGCAATGTCAATAAACTTCTTTTCCGCTTCTTTCTTCTCAGTCTCGGACTGGAAGTTGTCGGGGTGCCACTGCTGTGCCAGCTTCCTGTACGCCTTGATGATCTCCTGCTTATTTGCATTCCTGAGGAAAACAAGGTTCGTGATAGATCAGTCGGAGCGATAAAGCTCGATAAAGGCGTCTACAAGGGATGGGTTGACTGGTTACCTGTTGACACCGAGGATCTTGTAGTAGTCCCTCTTAAGAGAGATTTTCAGTAGTTTCTGCGCTCGTTCGAGCCCTTCTTTGATGCTGACACTGTCGCCGTCAAACTCTTTCGCCTCTTGGTAATCCTCCACGGCTGAAGCAAAACAGATATTAAGACGTTTTAATAGTAAATTACAAAATAAACGCTGCTCTACCACGCTGCTGCTGTGATTATATTGGGAGAGTAATATCTTGTTTTAGCTCAGAGGCACGCATCAAGACCCCTCTGCTTCCTTTTCAACCTACTTTCTTATAGTAACGAGGAACAAAAATGCAGGTCAGTTTGCTGCAGTGAATAATTGTCGCCGAGTTACCTTTCTCGTACTCCTGGTTGAGGATGTAAGCCTCGGCTCGGTCTCGGAGGACGTTGGCGTTGCGGGGGTCTCTCTGGTGGGCCTCTGAACACATGTCAATCGCCTCCAGAGCCAGCTTCATCTAGAATTGGACAGAAAGAGGCACAATGTGTTGGAACTCTAACTGCAGAGCTTTAAATGTACAAAGGTTTCCCTTCGTTCTCTCTTACCTTAACTAAGCAGAAGCAGATCCTCTCTTTGGCCAGGTTGGTGTAGTACGGGACATTTGGCTCTGTCTTCATCACTGATTCATATTTATCAATGGCTTCCTGATACCTAATTGTATGTAAAGAGAACATTCAGTAAGGGTAATTAGTTAGGTTACAGTAGTTTGTTTTTGATTTTTCATGGACTTATCATTAGGTTATTTAGTTAGTTAGGGTTAACTGCTACTTTTTCAACAAGATATTAAAAGAACAGCAGGTTGTGAATTAGATTTCAATGCATTGTACAGCATGTGACAGTGTCACCTGTACTTTTAACTTAACAATGCCAAGTGGCTGACATTTTCTATTTCAAAATGACACATCATTTAATTTGTAAATACGCGTTAGATGCCCTAAGAGGGTCATGATTTAGGAGGGAAAAGTGCACCGATCCTTCTGACCTCTCCATTTGAATTAGCTCTTCTGCCACGTCCAGCTGCTTGCTGAGCTTTTTCACTTGCTTGTAGTGGCTGAAACACTCTTTGTCGTCCTGGTCTAGCCTCAGACACTCTCGGATGTGACTGCACAGAAACAGACCAATAGATGGAGCGAAGAGTGAGAAGTACACTTTGACTGTAGATAAAACCAACGCATTGAGACAGACTTGCTCTCAAGATGAAAATCAGCTTCATTTGCATGACTTTGCCGACTAAAATCAACCTAGTTTGATTATTCCAGCTCACTTGAGTGACTCATGGTGCTCTCCAAGGCTGTAGTGCAGCATGCTTAGCTTCAGGAAAGCCGCGCGGTTGTCGTTGCGCAGCCTCGTGGTCGGCGTCAGATCCTGGATGGCTTTCTGCGGATCTCCCATTCGGATGTAACATTCAGCACGAAGCTCCCGCGACTCTGGAGCCCATGGCGAGATCTTGAGATACAGACATATACACAAGCTAAAACAGCTCAGCAGCATATACATTTGTTAAAATTCCCTTTTTTAAAAACATACTTTTGACATAAAATGGTCAAAAATCCATCAAAACAACAAGCAACATAAGAAAGTAACAGACAAAATGCACAGAAAGAGCTCTTTTTTACATTTCAGAGACCCTACTCCATTAAAGAGCTGACACGCACCTCAATGACTCTCTCTAGCACGGTGATGGTAGTGCTATAGTCCCCTTGGTGGTAGGTAGCATGGGCCTCCTCCTGCAGCTCCTCCAGCTCGTTGGCTCTCATCAGCTGGTCCTGAGCTTCTTCGTGGTCTGGGGAGCGCTGCAGCTAAAACAAAACAAACAAACAAAAAAACCCAACAAAAACACACACAATCATTACTCTGGTAAACACTGAACAGAATAGCAATAGCCATGTTTTTAGGATTTAAACATACCACTGCTTCAAAGTCCTCCCTGGCCTCCTGTGTGTTGCCCTGCTTTAACAAGATATTCCCTCTTTGCAACCTTGCCTGAAAACGCAGGAACACAAAGCACATGCACACAAAATAAGGACTCAGTTTACAATTTTTTTTGTTAGTCTTTCTGGTTGTGATCAGGCGAACTTACAGCCAGGAAGTCAGGCTTGAGCTGGATGGCCTTGGTCAGGTCTGGCAGGGCAGATTTGGATTTTCCCATAGCCAGGAACACAGCGGCTCGCTTGTAGTAGGTCAGGTAATTCTTAGAGTCTCCCTCTGTAAAACATCAAGAACACGACATTTTCTTGTCCGTACCGACAGACATGATGTTGTGGCAAGTACGGAAGGGGACAGGCATTATTGGAACAGGTTTGAAAATGTCTGCCCAGCATTCAGAGTATAAATGTGTGTCTGCCTTGTCTGTGTGTGTAACCTTACCCACAGCTGAGTGGTAGTGGGACAAAGCTTCAGCCAGCTGACCAGCAGCCAAAAGTTTGCGGCCCATTTCCAAGTGGTGCTCGATCTCAACATGAGTTGCCCCCAAGACCCCTGTAACAAAATACAGCGCTTGAGCCTCGCTAGAAATATATCACTGAAAAGACAGGGCGACACATTTATACCAGCAGACCATCTTGTAGCTTAACTTTGTCACCCTTTTTATTACCCTACTTTTCAAAGAACATCACATCAGTGACTCAAAAAGCAAATCTATCTGACTGCACTCAAGTAGCTCTGTCTATCTATCATTCCTACTATCAGCTACTCTCTGAGTCTTAATTCAATCAAAGTGTATTTAAACAAATCACAAGTGTAGACGTGGCCAAATATGCTGCTCATTTCATTTCAGACTAGCTAGAAAGGTATTCAAGCGTCCAAGCACGCTAATCACACTAATCACACTAATTGGTGAGAGATTCAACAACACCTGAAACTGACTCCTTACATAATAAAAGTGCATTTTGACCAAAAGAAATCAATAATCTATATTTTGACAATTAATCTTTTAGAGAAAGTTTCCTGCTTCAAAAAACGTCAGGATTTCCTGCTTTATTTTCTTTTATAGAACTGAAATTGCTATATATTTGGGTTTTGCTGATTGAACTCAACAATCTGAAGATGTCACCTTGCCTTTCTGCTATTTTCTGACAATATTTTAGACTTTTGTCAATCAACGTAAAATATTATGAAAAAACAGATCCTTCCATAATTAAAATCTCATTATGCAACCATAATTTTCTCCATATAACCAGCTCCATATAACATTTTATATTTGAGTTTAGTGTGTAAAAAATGGATGTTTTTCTATTTACAGAGGTAATAACGGAGGTATGTAGTCCTGGTGGGGTAACAATTACTTACTGTAATTCCACAAAAAGTGTTGTTAGCTATTACTACAACTCTTAAACACAATGCAAAGCTGTTAAATTTAGCTTTTAAATTTAAATTAAATCAAAATTTAATGTTTATATATTACTACTTGGCAGTGAATTTCATTTCCAGCCCGTGTCGGAGGGGCGGACCTAAGGTAACCATGACGTCCCACGGCGGTAAACGGCTGGAAGCAGTGAACAAGCAGGAAACGTCTTTATTTGTGTCTGAGGAGGCCTGCAAAACTAGATTTTTACACGTAAAGCCGCCTTACCGTCCAGCTGGATGTCAAGGATGACACACAGAAGGGACAGGGAGCACAGGACCCCGCTGAGTCCTGTCCGCCGACACGAATCCATCACTGAATCTCAATCACACCGGAACCGGCAAACGTAGCGGCTCTGCTTCCGCGTCGAGTGAAAATAACATTCGTTTCATTGAAACTGTGGTTTTCTTTATTGAACCGTCATCGTTTCCCTCTGCCGGGGCGCAGGAGCAGCTACGACGGTGTATTTACGGTCCCGGCTTCACAGTAGTCCGTGTGGAAACGAGGTACGCGGTTAAAAGGTTCCCACTAAAATGGTTAAACGGCAGTTTCCCGCATTGACGAGGGCTCGTTTAGCTTTACTTAAACTTGAAAACACCTTCATGTAACATGATGATGAAGTCGCACAGCTGACGGCCTCTACACTTTGTACACGAAACCTTTTCCTTCCTCCAGTATCGGCAGCCCCTCCCCTCGTGCCCTACATCTCCGTGGTTGGTCCACACGCCGCACGCCCGTGTTCGTCCAGAGACGTGGGCTGCTCTCATTGGAGGGACTATTTTAACAACACTGTTGGCGGCGTGCACGCCCATACTCCTGCATGGGCCGAGCCAAGCCGGCAGAATGTGACCCACCCAAGCGTCATCACAGTGCATGGTTGTTTTACGCGGTCTGTGGTTATAACTTATATTATTACAGCGTGTTTCATGTAAGGAACTAGATAAAGTAGATCCGGTTGCACTTAGTCATTGTGTATATTTACTGAAGGGAAACCGAAAGTTAACCCATGTTGCTCTTTTATGGAGGTCTGTTGCAGCGATGTACTCAGTAGTAAGCATTGTTTAAAATATATTAAAATGTGACACTCAAGTGACAATTTGATCAGATCCTTTTATTAGCATCTCCAGTGCTGCACTGCGTTGGCAGTATTTTGCAGTACAAGCAAAATTTTTAGTGATTTCAGGTGATGTACTGGTGCAATAACAACTCTGGGACAAAAATCACTTAGTAATAGAAAGCTTAAACTGTTTCAGCATACTTGGATGACAATGACAATCCAAGACATCTTTGTAGTACCGTCCATCTTGTTTGCACATTCTGGCTTAAAAGCTTGGGAATACACCGAAATCTGAAGAATGACTTGGAATGTGGGACCACCCGAGGAGCCCGTGAATGCAGCATAATATTTTTGGTGTACAAATACAAGTATGTACATAATACAAGTAATTCTGAAAGAGAATCCCAAATCCCTTCTAATTTTTAGTTTGTTTTTAAATATTTGAAGTTTAAAATATTTTTTCTAAAACGTCAGAATCTGCTTTTCAATGTGTAAGATTTGGCAAAAAATTCAAGTTTAAGGTTCAGTGTGCAAGGTTTAGTGCCATCTAGTGGTGAGGGTTGTGAATTGCAACCAAATGGCTCGCTCACGGCTCAAATGGCTCATTCTAAGGTAATAAAAACATAACGGTTCATTATGGAAGGTCTTTATACTGCACTGAAAACATAGTAATCTGTATTAAAGTGCATTTCTGTAAATCGATCCTCCTAAATATTACACACTGAACCTTTAAAACATTGAAAAAAAATACTAAGAGTAGAGAGTAGATGGAGTAGTGTCAATTCCTACACACTGTACCTTTAAAGACCCAAATTATCAAATATTCATGTGCTTGAATCTAAATGTGTCTCCATGTCATTATATCTACAATATGATTTGGTATTTTATAATAATGTAGAACGTTCTCATACGTAGGACACACTAACCTTTAATTATGAAACAGAACATGAATATATTATATATAAATTAAGAAAGACAAAACCCTTATGCAGCAAATTTCAATTGAGATTTTGTAAAATATTACATCTAAGGCGCATGAAGTGATGTCAAGACAAAATGTTTAGCAAAACACAATTTATTGTGTGCAGTTGTATAAAACAAACAAAACCCATCAAAATGAAGATAACTTCCTTCACCCTCCTTTACATCTATAAAACTGTACAAAACAACACACAAATATCTGGATGATCACAGTTTTGACCTTCAACATTTGTCTAGAAGTGTGCAGATCATCAAATGATTGAAAATAAGTGACTTTGTAAATGTGCACAGTGATAAGCAGCTTAGCTTTTTTTTTTACAGCTTCAGTTTTTAATTTTTACAGAATTCACACTTGATATGGTGATTATATACAGTTCAGTTGGTGCTATGTTACTTCCATCAGTGAACATTAGATGGACCTTAAAAAGTTCCATCTGAAGAGAAAAAAACTGAACACTAGCACATGTTAAATGCATCAACAAAATTTGAGGTGAGAAGTTTACCTCGGCATTTGTAAGATCTTGCTCAAACGTAAGCATTTCGGCCGTAAGTACTATTAGCCACGCTCCTGGTCGGTGCAGCTCCCCGAATACACAGTTCCCCTGGTTTGATAAGGTAAAGGGCTGCAAAACAAGATTGTGAAACAAAATGTCAGTCGCTGGTGTTGTTAAATCACTTTATGTCCTCAGATCAACATCATTTGAAAGCATTTCATACTGTGGGCCTTTATCACAGCAGACAGTTTGACTTGTCATAGCAGGAAAAGCACAGGTGTTACTAATGACATTAAAGATGGCTCACTCGAGTCATGACAGCGAGCCAGAATAAACAATACCAAGGAACTGAAACCAAAGCAGCTAATTTTTTCCCCCAGCCATCGGTCATTTTACATCAGCATTTTGCTCAGCTTATGTTCTCAGCCCTGTGTGTTGAAGCACTGTCTTTTTTTACCGTGCCACTGGGAGACGCCAAACTCAATTCTCAAATCCTACAAATAGTGGCTTTAACCAGTGTGACGCTTTCTCTCACTCCAGACACACCCACCACCAGGTGCACCATCCCTTTTGATTTATATTCCATTTCATCCAACCCTTTTGCAGGTGCACTATATTTTCATGGAGGTACTTTGCACCATTAAAAAAGAACCTAAATAAAAATTTCCACATGTCAAAAACACGGGTTCTATTTGATCAATTTATGGATATATCGATTTATTCATACTATATGCTTTTAATTATTTATACATTGTAAAACCATGTATAAATAGTTAAAAGCAATCAATGAACAGTAAATCCATCAATAAATGTAATAGGATGAAACAGTTACAACTGAACTCACTATTTTTCCTCTGTGCCCATTTTGCAGGAGCATGTGAGACAGGCTCCTCCGATGATGGCGAGCACAGCGGAGCACCAGCCGATATAAAGTCCTTCTCCTATTTCATACCTGCGACACACAGCAGAGTTTCAGTCATCCAACACTTGTGTGAGACACCCCCCGCCCCCACCACCATATTCTCACCTTATGCCAGGATAGAAAGGGTCAAAGAATTCCTGAGTGATGTTGAAGGCGTACCAGGACACTGCAACCATTGTGCACAAACCTTTGTGATAGAAACAGAACAATGAAATGTTCTTTAATCACTGAGAAAGGAGCGGGGGACGCTGGCAGATAGTTACACAGAAGTCCAAAGTCTTGCAGGGAACCAGGAGTAAATTTATGGAGGATTGATTATAGGTTCAAAGTCTTACAGGAAACCATTACGACATTTATTGAGAATTGATTAGAATGAGCAGTAAAACATGATTACAATTTATTAGTATTTTGGAAAAGTTTTTTATTGTTGATGTTGAACGAGGTCATTATAGTTCTGACTGTTAAGAAAGAATTCAATCTCAGTGGTTTATCGTCTCCTAAAATACACTTTTAAAATGCATTTTTCTTTGTTACCTTGAAGTATGAAAAGGACTCCTGCCATGCCAGCAATCCTCCCTTTGAGCACATAGTTCTCCCCTCCAGCCTTCGAACACTGTACTCCTATCAAGGCCGCCACCAGACCAAAGGTGCCCAACACTATTGATGTGATCATCAAGGCACGAGATGCTTGGATGTATCCTGAATACAGAAATAAACAAAAACTGCCACTGAATTCACTACATTTTTAATGTCATCAGCCTTGAAAGTGGTCATAAGAATATGGCCAGTGTAAGATTTGATGTTGGCCTATAAATGTGTCTTATTATAAACACTGCATATAATCTGTATATCTATAAATTGAATTTAATCATGACAAAACATTGTTGTGGAAATAAACTGGGCCAGATGTATTCAGGTCTTCTCGCACAGTGCGTAGTTTTCTTCAATAAAACACTTGAAATACTGCAATACAGTACAAATTTAATGAAGTTAGTTCATGAAAAAACACCACAGCTCAGTTGTGCGTTCACTTATATTTTCAAAGAATGCTTCTCCTGGGACAAGACATTCCCATTGGTTCCCAACCAATACCGGAAGTCACTTACAGTCTTTGATTGGTTATAAAATTAAAAGGGGATTGTACGCCGTTACACTTTTAACCACTTGTCGACGCCATTACACAAGAAAACTTCTGGATTGAACAACTTTCCCTAGGAAGACACCTGTTTTTTATGTAGCTGTCGCTGTGTTAGTAGTATAAGATCATACTTGTTTTTGAGAAACTATCTTACCTTGCTCACAGTAACATTTTCTATATTTAAGTAGATTTCTTCACACAATTTGCCAGGCTCTACGCAGCGAAATTACCTCACTTCTATCTTACTGTTCGTGTGCTGTTTTTTGACTCTACAATAAATGAGCACATTCTGACCTTTCATAAAACACTTCAAAAGAATAAAATTTGCAGGAAAATCATTTCCCGCAGCATCAGTGTTCATATAATAGAACAACTTTGTCACAATCACCTATGATTGATGTTCTATGAATCAAAAAAAGTATAATTAAAAAAGTATTTATTTCAATCAGATGATTTTTGGGCTGGGAAAATGGGAAACACTGGACTGTATATAAAGTCATATCCATATTTAGGCTACATTCAAACAGGTCGTATTTTTGATTAGATGTTTTTGTCAACATACCACTCAAAGCAAGCAGTGACGGGAACTCCCTGCAGTTATGCACCCCCGTTGAATCCGATGCACACGACATCCACAAGTTTTCATAGATGGTGGAGGTGGTGATGACAGTCCCGTCAAGGGTGGAGGTCTTCCAGTAACGGTTTGGCAGGGCGACCCCCACCATCACCCAACCAATGAACCCCAGCACCAAAGCCACTACTTCCACAATTGGATCCATGTCCCCTCCTCAGCCAAGCAGTCAACCAAAAAGTATGTCCAGATCTCGTTTTTTTTTAAATCAGAAAAACTTGTTGCAAAAATTAGAACATCTAATTTGGGCGTGATAGAAAGTGAGTGAGTATGAGTGTGTGAGAGCGGTCTGCCACAGTGAGATGTGTCCAGCTGAACAGATATGTATAATGATTTATATGACTTGCTTTCTCTCCTCCCCTCTCCCCTCACACACTTTTTTTGCATTTTACCCCCCCGAAACTGAACAGGTGTTTATCGGCACACTCTCAGGGTACAAGGGTCATCTATTGCTGTTAATGACGCTGCACTGTGTGTCTTTATTAGACATATTTGAACTTGAGTTTTTTTATTTCACAATGCATCTGATCACAAATAAATGATCACATTCGATCAATTCAGATTCACGTGCAGACTTTCACAAATTATACAATTTGATGAAGAAACAAACATTGTTAGCTATTTCTAAAAGATTATAAATGTTTTTTGTGACAAATGTTTGATATCTTTATACATAATTTATAATATATGATTTACTTATACCCCAAGTTTCACATTAAATGGCATTACATACAGTATTTTAGTTTGTAAGTTTTTTTTTTTATTGTTTTCGTTTCTCAAGACCACAGGACAGGAAGGTCATAATGACTGAGCATCACACCCACCATTTTCTGATGTTTTGGAAAACAATCAACATGTAATTGGTGTAATTCAAGTCCCAAAGTCTAAAGGTCTAAAGTTACCTGGTTCATCCTGCCGTTTTTGTGTGTCTTTATGAACAATCCTCTTGATAGCTGTTGGGTCAGCGATGCCAGATCCAGGGCATGCCGAGCCCACCGCACTGTTAATATTAATAAGATGAATCATGACCTGCATTGCAGACAAAACCCCTAAGTGTTCAGGGGTGAGGACATTTGTAAAACCAGCAAACTAATCTGTATGAAGATCAAGAATGTGGTTCCACAAAGAGAGACACCAACAATAAACCAGATCCAAGGTGTTCGTCAGTTTTCTGGAAAGAAGTGAAAGATAAAGTGCTTGAAAATAAACGTTTGTTAACTGTAAACCAATTGCAGTGACACAGAAATGGTTGTAACAATGTTACATTTAATCAAAATCTGTTTTGTACATTTTGAAAAAGGTGACGGCAATTACTCAAGACAACGGTGTTACATTTTATACATTAGCTGCATGGCTCTAAGTCGACCAGAGGAAAATATCTTCTCCAACTATTGGATGGATTGCAGTGAAACTATGAAAAAACATTTGTGTTCTCCAGAGGATGAACCTTACTGTTCTTGAAAACCCTAATACTTGGAATATACATTCAAAAATAAAGTATTATTCTGAGGGGCAACCTTCCTCTTATCACCTGATTATTATAACAAATGCAGAAACCTCAGGTGAATCTAAACTCGTTGGCCTCCCTCTAATACTTCACCCGAGCTCCTTTGAAAACGGGATCCTGCCCAGTCATAAATGTATATTTATATTGCCAAGCTGTTTGCAAAGCCCATTTTTACAGTTTACAGCTCATGGACAAGTTGGCTGGGAGCTGAAGAATGGAGCATGTGATTTCAGGTGGATGACCTGAGGTCTGGACAGGGACAGAGCAGGGGACATTTAGGTGGACGGCCTTGGGGCAGGACAGAGGCCAAACAGCTAAGCTCAGGCAGGCGGACTGGGGCCAGGACAGAAGAGGAGCTGGAGGGTGACCAGGAGGCAGGGTCGAAGGATGTGGCACGGACAACAGTCTATATGGCGGCAACGTAGGCAGAGCAGCTCTGGAGGACAGGCCGGAAGATGACCTGAAGACCAGCAGAATAGGAGGGATCCCTTTGGAGACCAGCAGATAGGGCAGAACTGGTCGGGTGGCCAGCGGTATGCCATGCTGTTGCATTAAAAGATTGGGAGAACATCAATCACACCGACCCGTGAGAGTCTGAAGGACTGATGCCAGGGAGTGTCAGAAACCTCTCTAACACCTTCATTGAAACATCTAGATTTGTGTGTGTGTGTGTGTGTGTGTGAGTGAATGCATAATAACCAATGGTACATTTCTTCAATTGTGTGTGTGTATACGGATGTCCTCAATAGAAAAAACCCATATACATGCAGAAACACTAATAATGGAGTAAACTGACTATATGTAAATTTGAAATGTTCAAATTTCACAAGCTAGCACCTCTATGAGGCTGTTCTTAGGCATAGCTAAGCTTTCACCTAAATTCTAACACCTGAGTGTGAACCACATTTTATGGCAATTCATCCAATAGTTGTAAAGGCATTTTACTTTAAACCGCAAAAGACAACCGCATGATGGTGCTAGAGAAAACGTCAGAGGGTCACCAAAGTCACCAAGATTCATCCTCTGGGAACCATGAACCATGCCTTTGTAAATGTTGCATTAATCCATCACTGTCCTACAAACAGACCAACATTGCCATCGATAAAGTCTTGCTTTTATACTGTCTGCAGCTGGTGCAGAATCCAGAAAACTATCAAATTAATCAATGTGATTGTATCAAGAAATATGATCTCTACAAGTTTCCTATCTATCTCTTCAGACCAAATACATTCTAAGAGTGTGATCAGTAAAAGATGGAATGAAATAATCAAAGCTAGATGTAAATATTAAAATTGAGGGGGTCTAATTGTACTATCTGTCACTGCCTGCAGCAATATAAAGTGACAGACAATAAACTGCTGTTCCACTGGATTATACAGTAACTTCAAATGATGACATTTATAAAGGGTGTAACTTAACTAACACGCCGTGTTACCAGACGCTTTCCCTTTATTCATGGTGATTACACATTAATATCTCTCAACCATATGTTCAGACCAGTGGATGCTCAATGAACATTGGCCATCGTGACTGAAACTCACTGAAGCCGATCTGAATTACATTGACTTGAAGAAACTTGATGAATCATTGATCTTAAAGTATGTTTAAACTGCGCATTGGATGAGCATGAAGATGAGACCTGCTTTGGTTGGTTATTAGCTTTTTTGCTCCTCTGTGTGGGTATTAGATTAATTGTTTGTGGACTTCCAACCTCCCAGTTGTCTAGTTTTCTGTTTGCGGTTACACACTCAATCACCTCTTTCTCACCAAAGAAGATTATTGTTTTTACAGATCTGACCCTGGGGAATTTCGGTCCCAGCAGGTGAGTTAATGAGTAACATCCCTCTAGACTGATAACAGCACACACAACTGATAGCCTCCATAAGCCTTCCCGTCATAAAACGGCAACTTGAATTTCCAAGGGTTCAAGATGTGAGGATGATCGATAGCCAGTGTACTAGGCTGGGCCTATTTTTGTTCAGTCATGTATGGCTCAACCTTAGTGCTGAAGGCTCAATTACTTAGCTAATGATCATAACACACTCTCAGGCATTGTCCACCAAAACCTCCTTGTACATTTAAAATAGTCAATAAATAACAATAAGGACAGAAATGTATCCTGGACTTTGTGCCATCAACAAAGGGTTCTCATGAAAATGACTGACATACAGATGCCGACTGACATAAATTGAAAATCACAAAAAATGTCACAGATATATCATCCATTTTATATGCAGATGATACAGTTTTGTTTTATCTCAAACAATGTCTAGATTACAGGCTGCAGATAGATAAGGACATTATGAAACTGCTGGAATGAAAAAAAATTACAATAAACTGTAAGAGAGAGGCAGATTGAAAACACATTTCATTTACTTGAGCTGTATTTTAAATGTATTTTATTTTACATTTTCATGTTTATACTACATTTTGTATTTACTGATTGCTTTCATAATGATTTATTTATTCATTTTATATTGAACACTTTGGGTTTCCATACGAATAAAGCTTATTTCTGTGTTGAGGACATGAAATCATGTGCAACCAACAATCACATATTTACACTTTTAAACCATGTGATGCAGTTTACCACTGCTCCTTTGGTTTCCTTACACAACATAAATATATATTAGTACTTTTTACTGCATTATGTATTTAACAGATATAGCTACTACTTACTTTGCTACAAATTAAGATTTCAATTATGAACTACCTGTCACTACAAGACCTGAAACAATTAGTCAATTAAACAGACAATTTATTGGCACCTATTCTTATAATCATTTGTCATATTCCACTCAAAGATGCCAAACATTTTATGGTTTCAGCTTCTCATTTTGCTTCTCATGGTGCCTGCTTTTTGCTTGTAATCATGTTATTTACTTGAACAACGTAAATGTGTCACTTTGTTAATATGTAACCTGACACCTATTCAGAGCTTACTGTTTGTGTCATTTGTCTTCTTTCTGGACGCATTTATTGTGGAGTGCTCATACCTGCCTATGGCACTCCAAAAACAAGGCAGTTGTCATTGAACAGCTCCACAATAATTAAGACTATAAAACAATAATTTCCAGAGAACACAAACAATTTTCAGTTCAAAATCATTTTATTTAACAAGATGGAAAACACAACCCATTAAACGTAGCACAGGTAAGTGTTAGGAAATGCATTTAACATGACAGAAGGTATTCATCTCCAATAAGTTTGTTGCGTCCCTTACCTTAAAGTTATAGTCAGAATAAACAAAACCTCATGTCCAAAATGAATGCAAACATCTCCTCATTGCCTCCACAGCAGCAGCTGGTCTTGTAGTCTTCTGCTAGCAGTATGGCACTCACTGCTACCTCAACAACAAGCAAATCTTTTGGCATCACAAGCTACACTTCCTACTGCTCCAATAACACTTTCCTTAACAATTTCTTTATGTCAAAAATAATTAAACAGACAGTAACAGAAGCACAACTGCACATCAATAAAGTTTTTTTTTAAACAAAATGTAACTTAGGAAGTTTAGGCTGAGGCGCATATTAACTGAGAAATTAAATAAAATTGAGATTAACCTCGACTACTCTAATTTATATACACAAATAATATAAAAGTGCCATGCTGTGGTGTATAGAATAGACAGCTAAGTAATGTCATATGTATGGTGATTCTCAACCCTGTTAAAAATATGAAAACGAGTTATTCACTGGCATTATTCAAACCCTTTAATGTGTTGCAGTACATATTCATCTTCAAACCAAGAAGTTACATCCCTCAAACGTTCTGCACAAAGTTTTAAATGTTGTTTATGCAGGTGAAGGGTCAGTGTGTCAGTTCGGCATGATGTAGTCTCCTCATGTCCAGGTTAGGATTTAGCAGCTCCCTTTGAGACAGCCAAACCAATGAGGCCCGCTAATCCGGCCACGCCAAGACCAATTCCCCCGACGATCGCCATACCGACCAAGCCGTCTAAATGACAACATGAGTGTCAGCATTTTGTATAATATTTTGTATATACAAATAACTGTTGTTTCATTACTATCCAGACTGGTTCTTACCTTTCTTTAAAGCCTTGTCGATGAGCTTCTCCAGCTCCAGAGCCTGCTTATTGCCCGGCTCGTTCTTTAGAAGAGTCCGGATGTACTTCAGGGCTTTCTCATATTCCTGTAAAAAGAACAGGGGAGAGGAAAAAGAAAGTACTCTCTCATATGTGTGCACATTTTAAATTGATGTAATCAACCGTGAGGCACACTTACTTTGAGTCTGTAGTTGGCCACTGCAAGGTAAAACAGGAAGTCCCGGGAGTCGTCCTTTGATGCTTTCTGAACAAGTTCTAAGACAAAACAAACAAAACATTGACTCAAACTGTTCAATTATGAAAACATGGAAGCTAATACATTACAGCAATCCTGTCCTGATATTTCCCAACAACACTCAGAAAATCAGATATCAGATTACAATAAAGTAACAGTAACTAGAGTCTGACTGATTTTTGAATCAATATTATCACATGATCGCTGATAGTTTATACGTTACAATAAATCACAACACAGACATACAAAAATAGGTAAATGGTGATGAAGAGACAGTGTCAACAGTGGACAACTTTGTTTTTCAACTGTAAGAATCAAATTTAAAGGATTTCTGAACAAGTTCTAACACAAAACAAACAATAAAAAACATTGATAAAAACATGGATTCGATCAATGCGATCCTGTCCTGATATTTTCTCAATAACACTAATAATAGTAAGTAATAGTAACTAGAGCCTGACTGATTTTTTTGCAAGCAATATTAGCACATGATCCCTCTATGTGAAAGCTGATTCGTTACAATAAACCACAGATATACAAAAATATAAGAAACTCTAAATCTGAACTCTTTAACGCCAAAGGATCATTATCAAAAGGGTTTGATCATATGTGTTTGTGTTATAATCAATAGTTACCCGATATATTGATTTCTTCAAACAGTATGAGCCTCACAAATCCAGTTACCAGTCAGCTCTCATGCAGCTTGTAGCTTTGAATATAGGAACAAAAACACATATTGCATTAACTTACCCTCCAGGAGAGCAATCCCCTTCTTGATGTCCTGTGTGTATTTACTCCTGATCAGACACCAAGCATATTCAAATTTTGTTTCTTTGGACACGGCTCCCTTCAGCAGCTCACTGTTGTATTTCTTCTCAAATTTCTGTCAAAACAAAGCAAAGGTTTCGTCACATACATGAAGCTAAATCTGCCCGACCCGCACTGGCTGCGAAACAAAAAAAACCCCTCTCTTTCCTCACATTACACGTCATTCATTGTGTAACATTTCCTGAGCAGCAAACATCAGCAAAAGTAGTTAATCTCCAGCTGTTATGTCAGCTAGTTAACTAAAGCACATATCTTCCCCAAACTGTATTTCGCCTGAGTCATTAGTGATAAGTCTGATGACACTCCGACCAGGTTTTGATCACAAACAACATCATTAGCATTAGCCAGCGAGGTGACGCGACAAAGTATCGATAACGTCGCTTAGTAGCCAAACTTCAGCATTTACCGAGTGAACATGTGCTGTCAGGAACTTGGCGCGTGTCGCGTGCGGTTTAAATATGTATGCTGAATAACAGAAAGAGGAGTAATAATTTGAAAACTTACTAAAAGATCTTCAGGAGCTACAACATCGCTCAGCACAGCCTCCATGTTTCCGGAAATGATTGCTGGACCCGCCCACCTCTAGTCACGTGTCATCGATGTTTCAGACGTCATCTTCAGAGCTCTCTGGTAAAGTATTCAGATCCTTTACTAAAGTAAAAGTAGGATTATCATCATGCTGCGAAAATACTCCAGTCTTTCATTCAAAACCATACTTAAGTAAAAGTACGTTGGTATTATCAGCAAAATGTACTTAAAAGTACCAAAAGCAAAAGTACACATAGTGAAGCAAATGTTCCCTGACACTGTTTTACTATTATGATGTTTTTGGATTAATGATGAGATAGATAGATACATAGATTTTAACTCCTTTATATCCTGTTGGAGAGTTTAATCTACAGCAATGCATCATAAGACCATCATATGCTGGTAGCATCTCTGTCCTGTTAGAAACACATACTGTATCTCAAAAGTCAACTTTTCATGAGCTCAGAAAAACAGCCCTGTTTCCAGCCAACTAGTAACTAAAGCTGTCAGTCATTTTTTTAAATAAAAAAGTACATTATTTGCCACTGAGATGTAGTTGTAGTAGAATTTGTACAGTATTTCAGTAAATGTACTTAGTAATATTCCACCACTGAATAATAATAATAGTAACAATAACCAAAACTATCACTACATGTTTAGAGGGGAAATACGTTTTATTGATTAGCTAATTTGCAATGCAAGAACACACATCAAGAGACACTGCAGCTAAAAAAGTACTGAAGTACTAAAAGATGCTGTCTGAAGATGGTGTTGAGGCTTCATCAGTTCTTTGTGATGTGGGCAGGGGAAAAGGCTAGAGGCAACAGCTCGCTGAGACTGGTTTCTTTGTAAGATCCATCGGGCTTGGTCAGATACACAGTCCAGTCTAATCCAAACTGGTGAGAGAGAGAGAGAGAGACATGCATGGTGAAATAGAAGGAGAATATACCAACATAAAAGGTATAGATAGCGTCAAAGTACCTAAAAAGGTAAGTTAATTAAGGTAGACATTTCGAGGAATAGAGTTCTGCTGAAGAAATGCTAAATCCTTTATCCATTTATTTTTGTTGACCTAATAGGTGTGAAATTTGGAGTTACACAGGGAGTCTCAAAATACTGTAATCATCACATCAAACATCCAGCATGTCTAGCAACGACACTCCACCTATTTTTTACCCAGGACTAAGTGTGCTCTGAAACCAAAGAGCAGCATGCTCTTTTTTGTTCTTAATCATGATTTGAAAGGTTACTTCAGCTGGTAAAGAAAAAACATCTAAACCCCTTACAGTTTTGTTATGATAGCAGAAAAAAAAGACAATAAATCATATTAATCTGGAGTACATTGCCTCAACGTGGCAATTAAATTTTCCTACTCTGTGAGGAAGTTATAACATTTTACTATTGAAAGTTATTACTATTAATGTTTAACATGCCTGTAAAATACAGTGGCTATTCACACACCCCGTGAAAATGTGATGGTTCGTCTGTCCAACACGCTAACAGCTTGTAAACCGAAGCTCTTAGTGTTAGCTACCCTTGTAAAAACTATACACGTTGATCTGCTGCTGTATGCGTCGCGTGTCTGCAGACTGTATTTGCCCATTGCATATGATAAAACCTTATGCAGTTTGTAGTTTGTTTGTAATCACCAATCAACCAAATTGATTATAAAAGTGTTCAAACAGGAGAAACGCTGCAGACTCCATGTAAGGCTCATGGCAGTTACTATCACTTCTTCTTAAGACTCATGTATTTATGTAAAGTGTGCATGGGGTCATTGCCTTTGCTTTATAACATTTTTTAAAACTTTTTAACTTTTCAGTACCGCAATAATAACGTGATCTTTTTCAGCACTACAATGTTCATATTGTTAAAGTATATTTAGCGAACAAATCTGCCAATGCAGAGAGACTATTCTGACTTGTTCCAAAAGCAAACTGACTTTCTAAAAAAGCATTCAGTAGCCTACTAAAATCAAGAACACTTGATGCAGGGACTTACTGTACATTATTCTTAACTGTTGTAAAATATATGCATTCATTTCTAGAAGACTCTAGAAGCAAACTTTCTTTCTTTAATAAGGAAAGGTTTAGAGTACAATTATAGACAGAAACAACTTCATAATGATACTTGCAGTGTAGCACCTACTGATCACAGGATAATGATTGTCTAGTACGGGTCATAAAAGAGATGCCTCACCTCCATAAGAACTTGCCGACATGCTCCGCATGGCCCGACAAAACTGTCTTTGATATCACTACAGACAAGAAGATCAATGCATGAGCATGTGTGCTAATTGAAACTCTTAATGTGCCAATAATGTAATTACACCGAGGGTCTCACCATGTCACAGCAATGGCAGTGAACTGCCTGTGTCCTTCCACCACAGCTCTCTGGATGGCCGTCCGCTCAGCACACACTGTCAGACCGTAGGAGGCATTCTCCACGTTACAGCCTGAAAGTATACATACACTTTGTGTCTGGACTCTGTCACAGTGGTAAAATAAGTATTTAGATCTATTAAATGCCATCTTGAAATCTTCATTTCATATTTTCATACTTAATACATTTTATTTTATGAGTTGTGCAGTTAATTCTCCCCATTTTATACGTTGTACATAAACTCTTTCTCCCTCTTTCTCCTTCTCTTCATGAACCAGTTTATAATTTCTGTTTTGAATAATGTTTGCTTCAAGTATCGAAACACAAAATACTCATTATGCATCAGAATGGCACCTATCAAAGTATTATTGTTATATATTATACTGTATTGTATTATTACTGATGGGTTCGTGTATATGCAACATATGCACAATACTCATAATACAGCAATACTGTAGCACGTTGAGGTGGAGCTATTTTCAACTTTTTTATATACTTTGGGTAATTTAATTTACTATAGGTCTTTAACTATGCATCGTAATTCACCTCACAACTGTACCGTATGATAAGATGAGATAAGATAAGGAGCACAAGTACGAGAACAGATGCTGTTAGAGTATATCGATATGCCACCTTTAAAATAGTTTAAGCCCTTCATTGTAAGTATCTAATACATAAGATACTAAATAATATATACACCACCACAATTAGTAACTACAAAGTCTTTTGGGAAAAAAGCAACAAGGAAATTACTAATAAAAAACTGCAGTGTCAGAAGCACAAATACAATTATCATAATAGAATTAATGTAAATGAACATAGTTTCTTTCCGCCAGCACTTTCAGTTTTCAAATGTCTTTGATGGTAGTACTTATATTTTATTTAGATAAAAATACCCAAACCACAATTTAAAAATAATCCATTACATCAGCATTTCTCCTCGCAGGATTAATAAAGTATTTCTTTTTCTACTTCTTTCTTCTTTTCATCTGTAAAGCAAGTAGGGCTATTAACTTTAGCTGTGCAGTTAATGTAGTGGAGGAAAAGTACAATTTCTAATTACGTATGAAGTAGCATCCAATGAAAGCTGAGTACAAGAACCTCAAAAATGTCTCTTTATACAACTTTACTTTGTTTGGATGGATGCACTTGGAAGACGAGAGAAGTCACCTGCTGGGTCGTTACCTGTAACTATAGCACCATCTGCTGTTAATATGGCAGCACCGACAGGGAACCGGCTGTATGGACAGTATGCCATGTCCCGGGCCTGCAGGCACTTTGAAACGAGCTCTTTAACTTTATCTGCGCACAACGAAGACCACGAGGATTTAACAAAACAGGGTTAGTTAGCATTTATAATGAGCCCAATCATAGGCCAAGTGTGATGGAAGAGGTTTGTACAAAGGAAACGTTTCAGTGTGTGACACAGAGGTAGACTTGCCTGTCATTGCAGAAGAAGACTGTTCGCAGTTTTTGTTGGACAGTTTTGGACTATGTCTCCTTCTACAACTGGACCGTCATGTGACCAACCCCCCAGAAATGGATGACTGTTATGTTAATGTTTACAAATTCATTCAGAGTAAGCTCACCAGGTTTGGTAACAGCAGCGAGAACATCGGGGTTCACGACAGCTGCACGTGCATGGTTTACCTTCGCATTATTGGCCGGTTGAACGGAGCGTCATCGACCAGTTTGGGGGGACTGGACCTATCAACTGGACTGTTATGACCAGATGGGACATGACTTTTGCCAAAGGTTTCTCGCGAGAAAAGGGAAAGTTGACCTGACTGTAACGATGACAAAACAACTCCAAAGAATAAACAAACAAAAATTAACATGCCATCACACATAAACAAATTGGTGCACGGAGCAACTACATGAGAAAGAGGTCATATTTTAATGAAATATCCGCCATGGCTTCAAAGTTGCGACCAAATTTTACAATATTTTAATTTGAACAGTTTCCATGATGTTATTATATTTTACATAAACTTCATGCTTTAACCAACAATATAAACATTTAAAAGTGGCATTCCAGCAAAACAAATATTACATTGAACCAAACAACTTAGACAAAAAGAACATTAATAAGACTTAGAGGTTTACACATCTCCCTGAGGACAGAACAGCTAATGCTGAATGGAATTACTTTAGAAAATACTAACAATTTGTCAAAAATAAAGTGGGAGAACAGACAAACAATGGACAAATATGACAAAGAACCGTAACAGTAAACAAGTTTAGACAGAAACAAATAAGAGCTGGACTGATTACCAATTAATTGTGGATTGACAGAAGAATAATTGTCAACTATTTGATGGAAAATACCCGACGTTCCCTTGTCTCAGCCTTTCAATTGTGAGGATTGCATGCTTTTCTTTGCCTTATGTGATACTAAACTGAATATTTATGAATAAATGAATGTGTCAGTTAAACAAAACACGTTATCTGATGACACAAGTTGCCTGTTGGAAAATGTGATGGGCAGTTTTTATTTTATTTTATAGACTATAACAAATAATTAGTTGCAGCCCTACTTATAAAACACACACTCTCTCACACATAAAAAACATATTACTGTAAAACTACAAATTAGTGTAGAATTCTCCCACTGCACAGACTCACTGTATAGTCCCATTCAATGCGCACAATCCAATATCTTTGGGTGTTTTTTACGCATGCAGATAATTATGTTAACCTTTCACACCTCATGCATTCCTGTAGAAGTCGCTGTTTGCGGGTACAGGACTCATCATCACATAACACAGCAGTCCTTTGCAGAGTTGGGCAAGGAAGCCCAAAAACGCAAACATCTCCAGCACTACAGTGCAGAAAGCAAATGTGTACAGGGTCTTATCACAGTAAAGACCATCAGCAGCTGCAGGATCATAGTTGGGCTGATAGACTGAGAAGACCCACACAACACCTGTAGGTGCAAGGGACAAGGATATTTAGCTGGCATTTTTTAATTACAGATGTAGAAATGACACTTGTTTGTTTCCTCGTTACCTGCCAGGACCCATGTGAACATCAACAGGCTTATTAAACACAGCAGACAGGCTTTGCAACCTTTGGGGTGCTCCTGTGGCTGAGCTGCGTAGCTCTCGCAGGGGAGGGTCACATATGGTATCATTAGGAGTTGTAACAAAGCCAGCCCTAACAGAAAGTTGGGAATGTTGGGTTGCTGAGGGCAATCCTTGAAATACACAGCACCTGTGGATAGATGGTGGCGAGAGCAATGTGTAGTTACATTGTTGAAAGACAATACAGAAAAACATCCTGAAGAACGAGCACTGACCAAAGATGACTTGTGCCAGAATCACAACAACCCGTACTCCTGTTACTGCAACTAGAGGGGTAAGGTTTAAAATATGTCAGATTCAAGCCTCCAAGGACTGTTGTATTGGACTTATTCAATTTGGTGGGTGTAAACTGGCAAATTAATCTTATTTTACTTACCTGATAGTCTTGGGGGTCTGGGTGGTGGGGGTTTCACTTGAAACCTCCAAATGGTACCCACAGTTACTGTCACTGGGCGGTCTGTAGATCGGGCTAAAAAGCAAACAAACTGGTGTCATTCTCCAAGTGGTTCCAAGTTTCTACACTTGCTGACATTAGCATATATATATATTGTTTGTTTGTTTTTGTTTTACATTTCTTGTTATTCATAATCGTCTAAATTTAGTGTGTTAGCATGCCGAGGAAGATGGAACTGTCATTAGGTTTTCAAAGCGGGACCCTCTTAACAGTTCCAGGGAACACTCAGTGACTGGGAGCAAAGAAATATTAGATAAGTTATTACATTAGTTATCATAAAATATTATGTTTACCTGATGGTGGTGCGAGATGGAAAGTCAGAGGATCAAAGTAATTAGAATGTAACCTCTAGGGAACTTGAATATCTACAGCAAAAATCTCAATCAAAATTTCAATCAATCCAATTGTATTGCAAGATATTTCACTCTGACCCACAAATATCAACCTCATGGTGAGGTGTTGAACCCCTAATTTCTCCTGATGGCTTTACCATTTTAGTGTGAATGTGTATCAAGTGGCACCTTAACCCTTGTGAATGTGTGTGAATTGGGTAAATGTTATGTAGAAAGGTGCTAAATAATAACAGACCCTTTACCGTCCTCTGGGGACCATAAATGTCTGTACGAAAAGTCTTGGCACTTGAATAGCAGTAGAGATCCTTAAGTGTGGACCAACAGACCGACATTTCCATCCCCAGAGCCAGGCCAGTAACCTGGCTAAAACATTGATGGATTGGAAGTTGAATTTACATTTAGAAAGTGGTTCAGAATCAAAAATGAGAGGATTCGCTTCATCTTTAAGCCTAAATACAACAAGCAGAAAGAAAGAGGAGGGAGAATGAAAATAAAAGCGAAAGTAAAGAGGATACAGGAGAGGAGGGAAGGGACAAAGAAAGAAACTTTTCTTTTGTTTTTTTTGCAAGCACACAACATTTTTCACTTCATCTAATGCATTTGTAGGTTGTCAAGTCTTTCAGATTACATCACTAAAAAAAACGCAGCTTGGATGCCCCTATGGTGGATGAAACGTGCTTTAGACAACTCTATAATTAAAACGTAAGACTTGTACACAGGCTCAAGTTCACACAAATAACCCTGAGATTATTTAAATAATTGATATTATGTCTTTGATAAGACACAAGCCCTTGGTGTGGGAGACTGGAATTTGATTCCCACTGCAACACATCCACTACTAATGTGTCCCTGAACACTTAAGCCCGAGTTGGTCCAGAGGTGTGTGACTTCTGACATATGTAGCAATTGTAAGTCGCTTTGGATGAAAGCATCAGCTAAATGACTGAATGTAATGTCCAGATTGACAGCAGATCACCCAAAACACCTGACACAGACTGCACTTAGAGTAATGGCATAATAAATACGTTTTTATGCAATCATACAAGAACACACTTGCCTGCCATTGCAGATGAAGCAGCTTGCTCTACCTGAACGTTTCGTCAAATGACTTAATTAGCGCACAAGACAACTGGGGATTTCTATCAGCTGATGTTTGGTCAACACTGACAGGATGAACCTGTTATCACACGGGATGGCATGTCGAATCAGTCTCAAAATTTAAACCATGCAAACCAAATGAAAGTGAAATGAATCCTCGATGGGATTTTTGTATTTGCTGAATCTACTGATCTGTTTCCCTAAAACTGAGAACATTTAGAATAACTACAATTAAATGTTTTCAAAATCAGAAGAAACTGTATGCAACGCTGTAAACTCCTCCATACTCTACTACATCACACGACATACGGTTTACCTACATTAGAAAATGAAAATAGAAACTAACATGAGTTACTAGACTACCACATGCTGTTAAGATTGATAATCAAGTAAAGGTGACTAGCTATTGTTAATACACATATCAGTTTTTCACCCAATATACATCTGTGAAGTACAGATTAACCTTCTCTGTTACTCTGTGTTCACTGTGTTTGTATCTTGTTATCATTACGTACAGTGTGGACATGTGTTTTCCCCATAGCTCCCACAAACCAACCAGTAGGAATATGCTCCATGTACAGCATCATTGAAGTAATATTTTTTAAAACAAGCTCTACAAGAGAATACATTTAGAGCAGGTAAACATGCCATTAACATTTTAGCTTATATCTTCCTTGTGTGGTGCTTACAACCAGACAAATTTGCAATTATCGGCATGCCGTGTTTTGTTTCCACACTTAAATGGTGCAATGTGGCTGAAATCATTATCACAATATTAATGTAATAAGGGCATTGGGGTGAAAACTCCTTCCTTGACAGCGGCACTAAGCATTCCCTCAGACTGGCTGACAAAATCTCCCTCATATCCCACACAAAGAGTAGCAACATTTTTCCTCTGGGAGGCGCTTTAAGGTGCCGGACCGCAGGAAGAACAAGTACAAGCACTCTTTTGCTCCTCACTCCATAACACTGCTGAAAAACAGCCAACCTGATGCAAAGCAGTAACACTTGTTCCACTGCATGAGGCCAAAGTATTGTATGTTGTCAATGATAATCTCCACGTGAAGCACACACATAATATTTTGTGTTGTCAACACTTGATTACTGTTGTTATCTTTTAGCTGAATTAATATCTAGTTGCCTTTCTTGTGAGTGACCGTTCTGCTGGTCCTGGTCTAGACGTCTGGCTTCCACAGTCCAGAAGATGTTCAATACCAAACCCCTTTTTTTTGTGTATCTGGCAAGTTTAGTATAGAGTTGTTTTGTTTATTTTCAAACACTGAGTTACTACCAAACTGGTTAGCTCTGTGTTATACTGAGGTCAGGTATAATTCACTGAGTTCTGTTGCAGTTCAGTTTGCTGTATTTTAAGTTCAGTTAAGTTTACTTCTTTTAGACAACATATTGCTTAATAATCACTTTTTTTCTTGCCTTTTCTCCCTTTCGTGGATAAATAAAAAAAACACTTTAAAATTGAGAAACCTGCATCATGTGTCTTGCGGCTCTGCTAAATTCTCCAAAGGAAGGGATATTTAGACAATTCATTTGGTGGCAGGTTTTCCTCATATCTGTTAAGCTTTAAATTAACAATATGCGCACGCACACACACACAAGCTTGTTCATTTACACCTCATGGTTTATCAGCTAGTTAAATTTTATATCTTTGGTTGACAGAGCTTTTATTAATACAGTAGGCCAAGCCCTCTCTTGTGTTTGCAATAGGCCATAAATAGAGCAGACTGATATCAACAGGTATCAAAGTGCATTCAACAGCGTGATGGAGCCCCCTGAGCATGCACACTCAAACACACTCAAACACACTCAAACACACACGCACACACACACACACACAGATGCTCCATTCCCTTCTGCGTTCTTCAGTTTGTTTAGCTTTAATATTTGTCCTGCACTTTCACTTTGACATTTGTACAGGCGTAGATTTGTCCCCTCTGCTGAGGATTTTTATTTTCAGACCCTTTAGCGAAAACACAGGTCTGAAATCCGATTGCAGGCGGCTACACCATTACTTGGCCTTTGTTCCCACTCTCCTTCCTGTTCTAACAGTCCCTGGTTGTGTTTGACTTTCGCAGTGGTGAGCTTCTCATACGCCTCTTTTTTTTTTTGTTGCGCCCACATTTCACTGACGTCCCTCTGACTTACAGTGAGGGAAAGATACTCCGAGTAGAGTATAAAGAGAGAGACTACAGCAAATAACTGAGAAAAAAAAGGTAAAACCATGTGTTGTACGGGGAAGTGTGCCCGCCTGGTGGGCCTGATCCTGCTGCCTTCAGCGTTCATCTGCATGATCTCCAACCTGCTGCTGTTCTTCCCCGACGGGCAGAGACTGGAAAATGACCAGATCTCCCTCCAGGTCTGGCTCATGGGGGGGCTCATCGGAGGAGGTCTCTTTGTGAGTAAAGGATCATGATCTGTGTACATCTACAAAGTCTGGGTTGATGTTTTATTGGGGTTTTCCGTCATTAACTCTGCTCTGTGTAAACTTGTAAAATCTCATTGCTTGCTTTTTGAGTTTTATTGAGCATTATCACTTTGGAGGGATTAACAAGGACTTTTCTATAATAGATATTTTATTATTCTAGTTTAAGTCCAGATCATAAACTATACAAACAAAAAAATATTTTATGCTGAGTTACAGCGGAAAAAATGATTAAAGGACATCAAGATATCTCTCAGTGAGAGTCTTCAAATTGATTATTAAACTCAACAAGGTTTTGCTTTAAGAAGCCTTGAAACAACATTAACTCAAGTACAATTTTAAGGTACTTGTACTTCTATTTAATGCCATTTGAGAGGCAATTGAGTGAGAAATACTTTTTTAACATACAAAACACATGATAAACTTATGAAATGATGCATTGTTATAGATTAAACCACCCAACATATATAAAAAATGAGCTCTACCTCAAACAGGTACAAGATTAAAATGCTCCGACAACATATAAATATAATGTATAACAGCATCACACTCATTTTTAAGTGCAATGAGTAGGGTAATTTTACTTTTGACACTTTTGGTGGGCTACATTTTGCAGATGTTATTTTCATTGTAGGTTTTCAGGTTTTCTTGTAACAGAGAATGTTTACAAGAAAACCTCTTGCACTTTATGTTTACAGTGTGGTATACTACCTTACCTCTACCACTGTATATGTGCATCTTTTACTGTCTTATAGTTTGAAAAACACATTTTACTATAAAGAGGAGAAACATAGCCTGATCTCCTGTACTTCCTCAAACAGATATGATAATGTGAGTTTCCACCAGCTTTATCTCGACATTTTAAAGCCTCATAAGGACAATAAATAATGAATAAAAATTTTAGAGATAAAAAGATCAGAGAGACCTTTGAGTCTTGTGGACACGTTTTTTTTTTTTTTTTATCACCGTAATATTAGTTTTGAACAGAGACCAGGAAGTCAGATGTCTTTCTCTTCCCACCTCTAACTGTGTGTGGATGTCACTGCCTTCTGGGACGACAAAGTTTAACTCGATGATTCAGGATTCACAAATATTTGTTTTAAGAGATAAGAGAAAATGCACATGCACACATACAAAGCTGCGTGTGGCCCTACATTTATGTAAACATAAATACCCTAAATGCTTTTGAGAAACTCAGGCTTTTGAAATACTTTAAAGATATCACTTGTGGTACAGTGTGAGAAAATATATGTCTATCTTTTCAGATGTTGTGTCCTAGCTGTTCAGCTATCAGGGCCGGGGGCAAAGGTTGCTGCGGAACAGGTTGCTGTGGCAACAGGTGCCGGGTGAGTAAAGTCATTTGAAAAATTGACATTTATGGCCCGAGTATCGCGAGTGTGTCCGTGTAGGGACCGGGCTGATTAAGACTTGTGGCAACAGTCAACAGTGAGAGCGATGTCATATCAAAGCCAAACAAGGTTTATATGTATTTTAGATGCACATTCACCATACAGATAGTACCATTATGTTATAGAAATATATTTACTGTACTGTGAATTACTATTTAAAGTTAATGTTTTTATACATTTTGTGTTAAATAGCCTGTTTCACATAAGTAGGTATGCAGAGTAAAATTACAAATTTACTCCATTACAGAGTAAAAAGTACTCACTTCTCTTTAATTATCAGGAACTGAACTGCTAATTATCTAGTTGTTGACATTATCTAGTTGAGACATTTTCTGTGAATGGCCCCTGTCAGCACAGAAAAGCTTAGTCGTTTTATTTTGTAATTTTGTATTTTTTCTGAAAACACCACTTGTGTCTTATTTATGCCTAATTAGAATATCAAATCTTTCCACTAATGAAGCCAGGCTGTGTGGGAGTGTGTCTGTGTCTGTCTTAAATCTAGTCTAAGTCAGTAAAATGGATTTTGCACTTGGTAACAATAAAAAAGACAAAAAAAAACAATGACCTTAATGAAGGAGCACATGGAAACCCACTATTAGGGCTTGTAAATGTAATTCACATACTCTTGGACAAAAGATAGCAAAGTAATAATGCAGTGTATGCCCATCTCTCTTCCAGATGCTGAACTCTGTGTTCTCCTCTGCTTTTGGTCTGGTGGGAGCGATCTACTGCACCAGTGTGGCCTCAGCAGGTCTGGCTATTGGACCCAAGTGTAAAGTGGCCAATGGCGAATGGGAATACCCCTTTGAAAACCTTGGCACGTGAGTGTTTCTCCAATTATCACTTATTTAAATGTACCTTTTCTTGGCAGGTAGTTAATGCCGTAGAATATCTCCAGTCGCTAATCGTACTCTTAAAAGTATTTTGCGGCTCTTCCTCATTTTTTCAGGCATGCTGCCTTGTCTCTGCACTTCACTGTTTTTACTTTATATTTACTTTTATTGTCTTTGTTAGAGCAGCAGGAAAGATTCAGTTCAATTTTTTTTTTAAATCCTGTAGGTGGCAGACTGGACCAGCACTTTGTAGCAGTGAGCCCGAATAACAAGCTACCACTCCTCTCCTCTTTGTAAAACTTCATGAAGGGAATTATTTTATCTTGATTGGAGATCACCTTAAGCTACAGATTAGGACTGGCCTTTTTAGTTGAGTAACTTAGTTGAGTTCTAGCATACTTTCTCTCCTTGCTGGCCTGAAAACAATATGACTTAAAATCAGGCCCAGACAGGATAATGCTGCAAGATTAGCATTACTGAAGCATTTTACAAGCTGGGGCAGGTAAATTCAATCACCTGATAAAGGGCCATCTGGTGATCGGGTCAAATGTTAATAAATATGAGCATGTTGTTAATATGTAGGCCATAGCTGTCCAAGATGACAGCAGTTTAAAGGGCAAAGTGTTTACAGGGGAGGGAACCAAGTTTGATTACACAATACATGATGATGAATGCAACCTCAGATTGTCCTTCCTCCAGCAAACCTCAATTTCCCATTTTTTTCCGTTTCTCTTTGCTATGTTTAACTCCTTTTTACTGTGCACAGTGAACAGACTTTAGTCACCCAGTATGTCATATATAAAACAGAGAACTTCAGTGGGTTTATATGGTTGAAAAGTTGAAAGGTTAAAAGATAAAAATAAGTTAAAAATTAAATTGTTTTAGCTCTTTCAGTCTAAATAATATTACTTTGTTTTAAATTAGTGGTTCAACATTTTGGGAAATACATTTAAAGTCAATAAAGCTGCAGAGCACAAAGACCCGAAACAGGGGCAAACAGCTTGCTAGTCTTTACACTTGGTTTATGTACAGTTAAAACAAATGAGACACAGCGGGTTAATTAGTGAGCTTTAGAGGTGCTAGTAGGAAGATTTAATTTACCTCTGGACAGAGCCGTGCTAGCTGTTTCCCCCTATTCCTAGTCTTTGTGCAAAGCTAAGCTAAGCGCCTTCTGGCTGCAGCTACACATTTACTCTGCAGAGGTGGTATCAATCCTCTTATCTAACGTCTTAGTTAGAAAGTGTATTTGCCAAAATGTCAAACCATTCCTTTAACTCTCCACCGTTAATCATTTTGTAACTGGTGAATGTCACTCTTCTCCAACCACCTTGTATTTTATTAACTTCTCACACATTTTTACTCTACACAGTCATCATACTTTTTTCTTCCTGCCCTCCAAACTTGGCCTGCTTCACACACTTTTTCATTAATGCCTTGTGTATCTTGGACAGTGCTTATGCTCTACTGCTCTTCTCGTTCGCAGGGGTAATGGCAGCTACCTTGTAAACCAGACTCTGTGGACAACCTGTGAGTACCCTAAAAATGCAGTGATGTGGCACGTCGTCCTGTTCTCCATCCTGCTGGCCATGGGAGTGGTGCAGCTGGTGCTCTGCGGCATCCAGGTGGTCAACGGCTGCCTGGGATGCATCTGTGGGGACTGTCGCGACAGCAAAGACGTAGGTGAAATATCCTGAAATTCAAGGAGGAGGAGAAGACTGCAAAGCTTTCAAAAGAGTTTTGAATAGTATCTGAGCTCATGGAAGCTATACAGCAATAACATATCAAACAATTTTTATCAAACTGGACCAAGCCACTGTGTAACAACATGTTCTGATCTAACTGGTTTGGTTTCTGGAAGAGAGCCAGCTATTCTTAGTTTCTTGTATAACGTCATGGCCTTATAGCAGCTTCCTACAGTGTTGCTTTTGTGCTGTTCTGATTGCAATTCTGGATTTCTATCAGGTCTGCCACTGACGGAAAACAGGAAAGGGAAAAAGTTTTGTAGTTTTGATCCTGTGTTGATAATATGTGTGCAAGGAAGTGGGTATTGTAGCGCAATCTCCACCACTGAACAGGAAAATGTCTCTCACTGGTGAGAAGATCAGCAGTCATTAAAGGAAAAGTTTAGGGAAATTATTTTAAATAAACAAGATAACCTGTTAATTAGTGATCTTTAGAGGTGCTGTTCAGTGGATTTTATTACCTTTGGACAGAGCAAGGCTAGGTGGTTCCTTTTTGTCCTTAGCTAGGCTAACTAGCGAATGGCTGCAGCTTAAAATTTAGCATAGTTTCAAACCTGAGATTCCAACACTAGTCTCAATTCAAATTAGCTTTATTGACATGAATGTATAGCAACAATATTGACAAAGCTAAGGGTTCATTGGGTGAAAGGTGCGGTTCCTGTTTTCTGCACTCTCTAGTCTAGTCTTGTCAAGAAAGTGAATAAGTAGCCTATTCTTCAAAATGTTAACTTCTCTGTTAAAGGATTTTGATTTTTAAAATCTCTATAAAGTCAGGCTAACTGTTCCCCAGATTTTGTGCTAAGCTAACCGGCCTCCGGCCCAGCTTGAATTTAGGGGAAAAAACCCAACCAGATTTACTAATTGGAGTTGCTTTAAAAGAAAAAGTATAAAACTTTTTTTATATTAAGCAAGATGCTCTCATGTTAAAGGTCATCATTTTGTATAATTCTTTATTAAACAATGGCCCACTTTGTTATTTTGATGTCTTTAAATTTCACTGAAAATAAACATGACACAATTTGGTGACTGATTTGCCTCCAGAAAGGTACAATAACTAGTGCTGGCAGCTTTGGAGAAAAACTGAAAAAAGGTCAAAGGTCATTTATAATTTTGTACATGTAGGCCTACTTTTGAACGGAAATATTGACACAGATTGAAGATTAAGCACAGTTTTAGCACATGGTTGAACATATATGATGACAGCTAAACAAATGGTAAATGCACACTAATAAGGGACATATTTTGATGTAAAGTTTACTGTACAGGAATCACATTGTAGTATCCAAAACATTGTTTATCATCATTTATCAACACATTGGTCACATTTCTCAGGAAATGCACATGACACGCTCACATGGGTATTATCAACTACCATCTACACATTAACATGATGCTCACATTTATTAACAGCTCTGTAAGTCATCTGAGAGCTTGCTTCCTTTCCCAGCCATCATATAAACATGTGATTTCTGTCCTGTTGCAGGATGATGGTGGATTGTAAAAGTGAAGAAGATCCTAGTTGTGATGCACCTTCACAACAGGAGGAGGAGATATTCATATATCCAGGAGATATTTCTTCATTTCATTTGTTTCCCAAGGTTCATATTTTGGGACATCTCTCTATGGGTTTGAGTTTTCTATTAGCCCGCTTTGATGCTTTTGTTTCACACCAAGTCTGTGTTTGTGATGGCTTTTTTAAATATATCAAAACCTTCCTCCATCATTGTATAAATTTTAATCCAGCTAATGGTGTGTGTGTATTGCCTGCCTTATTTTAGTTGAATTCTTCATTAAAATAATTATTGAATTAATAAGTAATTTCAACTTAAGACTCCTTATGGGACATATATGGATTTAAAGGTGGGGTACCTGATTTTGGAGAGATCCAAAGTAATGTAGCTAACGTTAGCTGAGTTGTGGGTGAGCAAACTGTCGCTACAGTTGCTGTTGTGAAGCTATTGTGCAGAGAGGATGAGACGGTCCCAGAGCACCACAGCAGCTCAAGACAGCGACACTCACAACTCTCCTGCTACTGTAGCTTACATCACAACAACAGCATGTCCTGACAAACTAAAAAATAAGCTGCATATTTGTGGGCAAGTCATTTAACGTTAACTGACATTTACTCATTTGGCAGACAAATCATGGCTGAAAAAGTGTTGTGTAGCGGGATGCAGGCCACTTTGTTTGTTTCCCATTAACAGAGCCAGGGTTGTGTACAAACACCAGGTTGTTTTTCAGTGCACACAAAGAATGACAGCTTCGCTGAATTTTACAAAAGATGTGAATTGGACTAGAAAAGCATACCCCATAAACCTTTAAGCGTTATTGTAAATAATTATTTGTGTTTATGTGCTTCTACTTGTGTACTGTTTACGAGGTGATTAATTTAAAAAATATTAAACATTATTTACTATTTAGCCATGTTTTGTAATTGGATTTGTGTTATAAGTTATATCAGTTCAATGTCTGTGGGATTATCAACATTAAAAACGTATTTTCCTGATCACTTTTTACGTGAACTTTACCATTTTTTCTCCCAATGCTTCTCCCCCCAAAACAAAAAAGATATTTATGGAAACATGTTGACCAACTGTGCTCCTCTATAACTCTATGATTATCTGGTTAAAGAACTCCTGCAGAATCACTGTTAGGATCTCTGTCAATTACTTACCGCATGCTGTGCCCATGCAGCCAGACAGCCTCTTGGGCAGCCCTAACAGGATTATTGTGCTTTGAGACAAGGTCAAAGGTCAGAATGCCCCCTGTGGACACTTTGAACACTGCAGCTGAATCAACAGCACAGGATCTGGACCAGCAGTGCCTGTTAGCATAGGTGCAGGTTAAGCTTATAATCTTTTGTTGCCATGGAGCTGCTTCGTGGTAATTGTTACCTAACTTTTAAGTTGAAAGCCTGTTGCAGGCTGCATCCTGGTAAATATAGACACCTCTTGAGAGAGACCAAATAACCCAAAGCTGTTGCTCAAAGCTGAAGCCAAAGTCTCTGACTGTACAGATTAATACATTCAGGATTCACTGACCTCATTGCCTTATTAATAATGTCTTTCATTTTTGTTTAAAGCCTTTTTCAGTAATAGTGTGATTCCAGTTCCTTTATTTCAAACTGTTCCTGTGTTCCTTCCAGCACAGGGAGGGGAAATTATGTAGCTGTGGAAATAACAGCTGTGCCCAGCACCGTGACCATCTTTACAAACTGATTGGCCGGTGTACTGCAGCTCTCTTATATAATGCACAGCACAAAGCGAGGAAGGAGCATAAGTGAGAAGAATTTGGAATAAAAGAATGGTGGGACAAAGGAAGGAAAATGGGAAGGGGGCCCGGTCTCTGCCACTTCTCATGCAAATCGTAGCCACTCTGAAAGAATCCAGAGAGGACAAACACTGATGTGAGTGCGTGCATGCACTGAGAGAGCCTTGAAATACAGAGAGAGGTTTCTCAAAAAAAAAGCAGAGAGGGGAGGAACAGGACGGAATGACAACAGGTCAAAACGACAAAATTCTTCCATTACATCCGCCTTGTGCACTCGTTTAGACCCTGCGGTGAGGCCATTATTTAGAAATGTACCCCTTTTCCAAAACTGTGCCCCTCCTCTCTGCTTGACTGACATAACAAAGAGGAGGCAGAAGAGAAAAACAGGGTGACATGAAGCAGAACTGGCCAGTATGGGCCGGACTAGCGAGAACAGAATTTGGACAGAGTGGGACAATGCTACTGATCAATCTGTGCAAAGAAGCTTTTAATTGAACTAATATTCCCACAATGGTGTGCCTGTGCTCCTCTTTCACATTTCTTGTCTGTAACTTGGTTGAAATGTCCTCGTCACAACTGCAGCCTCATTTAAAAGTAACAGTCATGCTGTAACCAGTGGCACACATTTCAACTCAGACACACGTAAGTGATAATTCAACAGTGTCCACCACCCAATAATTATGTCAACCACACTACGAATGACCCAGGCAGAGCCACAAAGTTGACAGTCAGGCACATTCAGCAGGTCTGCAAGGAGTTTTGCAACTTTGTCAGCATGTACAAAATTTTCATTTAATTTTAAAACTACATTTCTACCCTTTACTTGATATAATTGTACCTTCACACTGCACTGATATTTGGCCAAATAAAAATTTTATAGAAGGGTCACACAAAAAAAGCCTAAAAAGTCTGAAGATGGAGCTTATGTGTCAGGTCTTAATTTGAGTCAGGCTGCTTCTGCTAAGGTAACAATTGCTTAAAGATGCTTAAATCACCTGTGTTACTGGCACTATATTATCATATAACTCTGAAATGTGATATTTTAGACTAGGACCACACATTATTACAAACGAGACATACCGTCAATTTTTTTGCATCATTACTTAATGTTAGCATACTTGAGTTGCTACAGATACTACACGCTGAGCTTTGCTTTACATGTAGTCCAGTTTGTTAAATCAGGTCATGCACAAATAAAGAACTCTCAAATCTGCCCTTTGAAGGCAAGAGGGAGTAACTACATATTTGGTCCTCCTGAATCAGATTTTCTTTTGTCACAGAGCCAACAAGCCAGCTAAAACAGGAACCCTATGCTATAATGTCAGCTAGCTGGTGAGACTAGCTTAGCAGATCTCAGCTGCTAACTCAGCTTTTGATACTGCAACATGATTTAATGTGGTTAAGTTACTTCTAAATCACATATTCAAATGCATTAGGATGTGAATGAATGTCTTACTGAATTTAATCTCATTGATTTATTGATATTGAATGCTGATAATAATAGAGGACGGACAAACAATGGACAGAGTCATTTTACTGCATAAAGTAGATACTGTAAATATTTAAAATAAAGTTGATTTGCTTAAACAAACTAGTTAAAATAAAAGAACACATTTTGTTGTTTGTTGTTTTCCAAAGATAGAAATAGGCCATATCTGCGTGTTTAGTTAGCCTATGTTATTTAGGTCTTGTGCAGTGTTTGGGAGGGTAAAATCATCTGTCTAAACAGGCATAAAATGACGGCATTACAACCTTTCTGTCAGTTGTGAAATTTGTCAGCCAGCCAGAAAAATGTACACCTTCTTTAGGAAGCCAATCTGCTCCTTGCGGTGGGACTGTTTAGTTACTAGAGCCAGCATGATCAGCTGATTTGCATGGCATGTAGGGTACAACCTATTAGGCCCCTTCTCCTCTGCACTGCCTATGTGTTGGGATTTCTGCTGATGATGTCAAAACAGGGCGATGGTAAAGAACAGCACGAGACAAGTGACATAGGGGGGAGCAGGCTGGAACTAGTCATGAGCGACCTCAGCCAGTCAGTCCCGGTCCCGGCTCCACAGACGCATGCCAACATCAACAGATCAACAAACTCTGGGTGTGGGAATGTCTGTAGGTCTGAGGGGACAGGGAGGGAACAAGACATGGAGTTGGGGTGGGGAGCAGTAAACATTCACAACACAGAGGATTAGACCAGTTTGATCCCGCATGAGCTGTATATAGGTGGAAATAAACATTTAGATCACTGCAGGCTCAAGGTGTTGTGATACAAATCTGAAGGGTCGGGTAATGATTAATGATGAAATGATGAAAAGAAGAAGACAAAAAATTTCTGACACACTTTTTGGTGTTTTTCTCCTGAAAAGCCTCTTTTTATCGCACACTTCTCCAAAGAGAAACATTCTGGATATTAAACTTGATGCAACATTTCTGGACCTGGATAGAAAAAAAAGATTTCAGATCCTTTTTATGAATCATTTATTATAAATGGCTGTTAAATGGCTGCATTTATATAGCAATCCAAAGCGCCAGACATACATAAACCGTGCTGGCTTAACCACCGGGAGTAATTTGGGGCACTTTGTGCACAATGTTTTTCATGCATAATTTACACATGGCTGATAATCTTTGTTGACCTTTTACTTTGCATTTGTGTCTTTATTTAATTACAATTAGGAAATATAAAAGTGAATGTAAATAGGAAGAAACCTTTGTTCCCTGGTGAGATATATAGACTTTTTATTGTAACATTGCTCTTTTTTTGTGGACTTTGTGTGACAATTTCAACCCTTTTTAAAAAACAATTCCAGCACATGTTTTTAAGTTTGTCTTTTTTTATTCAGTTACTTAAGCACCATTTGTAGGTTGTGGTACTCGATTTGAATACCTCCATTTTGTGAAACTTCATTGCATTTCTTTCTAATTTGGCAAATCCTTTTGTCGAAAACAACTTACATTTCTCCCCAAACACACAAGGATACTTGGTCAGGAGGGGCCAGGAATCAAATCCAAGTATGTGTATATGATTAATGGTTAACCTAATCTATCAAGTCATTTCAGCTCTTACATTTCAGAGAAATACATCTGTACCTTGACTTAATGTTTGAATTGATGTATTTTTAGATTATGTATTATTATGGATTAGCTATCTTTAACCCTTTCCTGTCTCTGTCTCTGCCCGTGCTGCACGTTCACAGTTCTGCTATTCCTGTCTGTTGGCCAGTGGAGCTGTGGCACTGGGGGTTTAAATTACTAGAGGGGCAAAAATTTACAGCAGATGAGCTCAGTATTATGACCATGTCGCTTTCCACTAGCCGTCCAGTTAGTACTCCTGGCTGGAAGTATCTGTTATCACAATGGCACTTAAAGCGAACAGTATCTGGGCCTCCTCGTGGTCCCACAGGAAGCCACTGTGTTGGCTCATAATAATATTCAGGCCACCAGCAGGCAGGGAGGACACTTGTCGCCTTACAAGGAGAGGAACAAGTGTGTGAATGCAGGAGGAGACACAGCCGAGGGACCACTTGACTCTATGTGAAGGCATGACAAAAACCTCTGTGCAAGTTTGGAATCTGTTGCACAAAAAATGTAAAGTTGTTTAATACGCTTTCATAAATCACCATTTTCAGTTTATGAAATAAATGGAAAAACATCTGACATCCCTATGAAATAGACTAAAAAGACTATATTTTAGAACACTGTGCTCAATAAGGTTTTGTTAGTCACTTAGAATGAAGGACTAATAACATTATGTCTTTGAAATCAATCTTTTTCTTGTTTGATGCCATTAAAGGTGTGTTTTTTTAATGCTTAATTCAAATCTGTAACTCTTTACAGCTGCTAATGTCCAAGTCAGCTGCTCTGCTGTTGTTCATGCACACAGGGTTGATTTGAAATTAGAGACGATGTCCCACCAAAGTATGTCTGTCCTTCACCTACATCCACAGGTGCAAATCTGTACGTGAGTGTGTGCACATGCCTGCCTTTGTAGGAAAGACTGGACGTTCACACAGACGGCAGAGATTCTGAAGAAAAAACATGCAACAGTTGGAGCTTTAATCTTTCACCACCACTGGCAGATTGTGGCAGATAAAGGCTTCAGTCCATCTCTCACTTTAGGTCCAAATAGTTATGCTTCCGTTGCAACCTAATCTAGTACTCAGAACTTATTTGTTATTTTATCACTTACACTGTGATTAAAAACTAACATAATCAAAGCACTTCCGGTACACAGGAAAGAGAGTGGAAAAAATAGTGATGGTGTGTCTAGCCTTGGTTAGCCAGATGCTTTTAGTCCATAAACATCAAAAAAGCCACAATTATGAATAAATCATTAATTGTATTTTACAGTTCCCATGAATCACTATTGTTGAACACAATCGGTACAACATGTTCCGAAGACAACCTGCAAATGTTCATCTGTATTTTTTATTCTGTTGAACAAAGCTGACATTCCCATATGAATTCAATGTAAAAACTACTTGTGTGTGTACGTCCCTGTTGCAGTTCACACATACAGAATCAGCGTCAGACATGTGCCTGCTGTTACACGGACTGTTTCCTGGGTGATTTCTAAACAGCAGGCGCAGGCTCACTCTGAGGACTCATCTGGGTAAATTTCCACCAGGACAAATCCCTCTAGCCAGTGAGCTGCCTTCAATAAGCTTTAAACACAGGCCAGAGAGCTAACAAACAGCAATAAAGCATCTAATGGGACAAAAATAGCCACGGTTTCCTCTTTATAGAGAGGGTGTGCTGCTCAGAACTGTCATTCTGTTAGATTTTAATTTATTTTCCAGGTTTTACCTCTTGACAACATGATAAATGTGTTGGTTTCCAGCTTCATGTTTGTGCAAGTTAACAAACAATGGCTGTACATCCTGGTTTTGGGTGCGACTTCAGTGTAACAGTTGACATTTTAAGTTGATGCAGTTTAGGACATTTAGAGGAAGACCTTATCTGTTTGCACGTACTACACTGCACACAGACATGAGGGTGAAACAATCTCAGCCAGCAGGTCGAACCATCTCCGTGTGACTCATTTGTGTCGGATAGGTGCTGGTGAGAGGGAGGCAACACTTTCATTCCTTGAAAGTGTATTTACTTCTGCCAAGGGCGTCGCGTTTATGCCCTGTGCTACTTAGTATGGCTCTCACTATGATCTTTAAAAAACGTTGAACAGGTTTCCATGACATTTGGCGGACATGAGCCAAGACACAAGTGATTACATGTTAGTGTTGGTTTCTGCCATTAGATTTTCACACTGTCAAATGGACAAGAAATGTGTTTAAATGAAAACTGAAGTGCTATCTGAGTGCCTTGTGGGTCTCATCTGAGACTTTTGCTCATTAATTATTCTCAGTAGGTTTGATCCACTTCAGTCTAATCCCCTCTCACTCTATAGTTAGCTCCCCTTCCTTTAATGTTCAAAAACTGCTGTCTCTTTTTAGATATAAGCACAAGAACAAATTTAATGACATGTAGGTGTTTATGACATTGTGGTGAACGTGCTTAATAAGAGTCAGAAAACTGAGCGTCTGTTAAGGTGAAGGTAATATATACATACGCCAATCTGCCATCCCAACCTTCTTCCCTTTGTTTGCACGCCATTTAAATATTATGTCTGACACTGTCTTCTTCACGTAACATTTGTATTGAGTGAAGTGTGCTTTTGTCATTTTTTGTGCTTAGGTTTAAGACAAGTAGCACATGACCATTACAATACCATCCAAATAAAGTTTTGCAATTAGATTTGCTGATAATAACCTATGTTTAGCATCCTTCATACATAAAATATTTATGAAGAAATATTAAACCTGGGATGAAGTCCTGCAACTGATGGTGCCCTTTGACCTCTAAATAGGTCAGAAGAGGAAACAATTTGACACTTTCACTGATCAGAATGAGGTGAAAAGATAATTTCATCAGCGATTAATACACTTTTACAGCCAACAGGGATTAACACATCTATTGTTAAATTGTGATTACATCTTGTGGATCACAGTTTAAAAAGTCAAACTGATTCATGATCTTAGTGAATCATTTTGACCTGTTCTCTGTATAGGTACATATCCTGTATGTTGAACTAAGAAGGAGAAGCTATATGAAGCTTATTTCTGGTATGCTGTGTTATGTTTATCAACACATTAAGTAGAGGCAAAACAAATCAAAGCATGCAGGAGGAAGTGTGTGCATGTGGGATGGGTGAGAGGCAGCAGAAGGAGCGTTGGGAGCTCAGAGGGAGGGGAGGGTGAGAGAAAACAGGCGTGTCCACTCGCTCACCACGCTCCGTGGGGATTAGCTATTTAAAGTGCAGTCGCTGCGCGCCACACCAACCTCTTCATATACTGCCAACGAGGACGCACTGTTGAGGACGTGCAAGACCGGGCAGCGCCCCGAGGACACCCACCGAACCACGTTATAATGAGGAAAGCGACAAGAGGACACACATGAAGTGAGACAAGTCGCGTTTCAGCTGGGAATTCATCAATAATATCATTTTCCTACTGCCTGTCTTCAAGCCCAACCTTATTTCACCAGGTAGGTAGGCTAATGCCATTTAACCTATTTAAACCTCAAGTGAAAGTATATTTATAAGATTGCTGCTTTCTGAATACAAACTGATTGTATGGTTCAGATTTCCAAAGCACTGCTGAAGGACTCTTATCAAAACAGCTTAAGTGAATAAGGGTTGCTTTTTTGTTTTGGAGCCGGAGGTGTGTTCGTGGGAGGGCTGTTGACCATAAATAAGCCGTGCTGAGATCTGCCTACTGTCTGTTAGAGGAAACCACTTGTCAAACTTTATTCTGCACGCCTGAATAAGTCAACTATTATTCTCTTTAACTGTCCCGTCGGCCAGTTTAATTGGCATCACTGACTGGTCCGCGACTTGTGAGCAAGTTACACCCTCAAATGTGTCACTTTCAAACTTTTATCCACATTTAAATGATCAGAAAGGGCAAATTGATAACGTTCCCTCTCTGTATGGCACTTCAGATATGTAAACACGCAGTTTAAGAGATAAGTGATGCGTAGTGCTCCACATGAAAGCTCAGATTATCCTGTCTGGCGCAGCGTCTCATTCAACCTTCCACCTGCACGCGCACAGAGGCTTGCAGCGCGCGCATTTGAAAGTTGTGTGTAAACTTAAAGGCGTGTTAATCAGCCAAAACATTGACAAAACTAGTGGTGGAAGATGAAATTACTTTTTTTACATTTCTTGGAGAGCTTTTATTTTTTAAATCTATATTTTATGTCAGAGTTAATAGTTATTTAAAAAAAGACAACTTTCATGGACCGGGGATCATAAAGGTGCACTCTTTCAAAAGCAGAGGACAACAGCTATGTTTCTGTATCAGGGTTTTTATTAATGTGTACATTGGTGGCACACACTGGGCGGTCCATTGAGATATTAAGGCTTAAAAGTGAGGCACACAATTAAAAAAGTGTTCAAATTAAACATGTTTTATGGGATTGAGCTCCAGCATTTTACTAACAGGAGTGTACAAAGAGAAAAACCCTGGGGAGTGCTTTGCATTTTTTTTTGTAAAGTGAACATTAAGCTTCAGCCTTCCTCATCACTCCAATCAGGTTCAGTTAGTTGAAACTGTTAAGTCCAACTCTGCTTACATTTGCAGGTGTATTTACATGTTTTAGGTGGCAAGCCATCCTGCCCTGACATTTGAAAATGATGATTGCCTTTGCAGAGAGCAGCTGTGCACACGTCCCTTGGATCAGGTTGTGGGTTGCTACGTTGCGGTGACAGATGGGTTAAAATTATATGTAGTTTGTGGATTGTGTTTCACAGACTGTCTGGCAACTTGAGTGATGTCAGAACAGACAAACATACAAAACTTGGATCCGTGTATGACTGCTATTCATAATAAAGTTTAGGGCGGTATAAATAACATGAGTTTCCTGAGAAAATCAACAAAGGTGGAGGGTGCCAGGAAACGGCCTTAAAATTTGTGAGAAACCTGGTAAAAACAGGTGAGTTGGCAGAGAGTTTGACTGATGTTTGGAAAAGGGGAATGCTCACAGGGGTTATGCTTGGCAAACACGTTTACAGTAAGTTGCTTAACTCTCCCACAAATTTTCCCGCAAACATGCACAAACATGCACTCAGAATTATTAAAACCTCGGGCCAAAAGCCACAAGCTACTTTCGTAACTCGTGCAGTGCCACCGCTGACTGAACAAGTAAAACCGCATTATTCAGGTTTTGCACATGGCCCACATCAGCTGGCTGCAGGGTGAAGTCTCCAGTCTGAGGAAAGCATGAAGAGGAAAAGAGCTCAAGGGAACAACTTCCTTCTCCTTTCTCACTTAGGTCTTCATTCTTTGCCCTTTCATCTTCATCTGCTCATCCCCATCCCATCCACCTAAATCTATGTTGTCTTCTACCCCTCCTCTCTGTAGTCAATGGGGTATTGTCTCTTTGCTTTCTGAGTATGTGTGTGTGTGTGTGCCATCTGAGGTTGTTTTTCTCCTCCAGGCTCTCAGGCTGCTGTGCGCTGCCAGACCCCCACAGCCAATCATAATCTGGGTCCAAAATTCCTCACCACTGACCATGGCCCTAATATTGTGTGTGTGGAACTGCTTTGCACACATGCTTTTTATTATAAAATAAAGTATGCTTGCTGAGTTATTAATACACAAAGAATTTATATTATAATGCAACAATAAAACTGGAAAATCATGCTAAGCCACTCCTGTACCTTTTCTCTTTCCTTCACAATGTGTGCTATAGGCTGTGAGTTTTCATTTCACGGGCAGAACCTTTGAATTGCCCTATCCATAATGGATTCACTGTCTGTAAAAGGGATAGGGTTTCAAAGCCACACCTGAGTGAAAATGAGGAGGGAGGCACATTAGATGGTTAAGAAATGGAGGAGAATAGGGAGCTTTTTCTGCGTGAATGTACCCCAAAAAAGAGAGACTGAAATCAGAGATACAGAGAGTTTTTCACTTAGTGGACACAAGCCTCCCTTCAGGCTTGTCTGTACTACAGCAGCTCTGTGACTCTGTGTGTATGTGCAAGCTGTCACGTCTCCATGAAATTGCCTCACTGAGTCAAGCAGCATGAGGAATGAGCAGTAAACAGTGAAAAAGATGTTAACCAAACACTGTTCTTCTGTGTGTTGCAATCACAGTTTACTGTTTGACACCAGATATCCAAATCTTTCCATCTGTGATTAATGAACAATGGGGCTTAACGCTTTATCACATGACTGGGTTTTCTCATCACACTGTAGTAGGCACTTTGATTTAGGCGCTGTATCTCCCTGTGGTCATTTTGAATCTCTCTGTATTTGGATTTCTTTGTCTTCGTTATTGTCTTTTTGGGGCCGTATTGCATCTTATTTTGCATATATTTGTAGTTGTTTTGTGTCTCTTTGGGGCCATATTGTGTCTTGTATTGCATTCCTTTGTAGTTGTTTTGCGTCTCTTTGTAGTCATTCGGCATCTCTGTAGTCATTCTGTGTCGTTTTGCATCTCTTGTCTACTCCTTTGGTCTTGCCCCTAGATTTTTTATTTTAGACTCATTTATAAAAAAGATTGTTTTTAATGAAGGCCTTAGATACGATCTTGTTGTAGAAACACTGGTATTTGCTCTCTATAAAATCATCCATCCCATCCTGTTATCAACAATTTATTACCTCCTGCCAAAACATGACCCAAGAGCTATTTTAGTTTTGTGTGTTTTTTTATGATGGAAGGACTTTAGAAATGGTTCATGTAGTGTGTTTTGCCTTTATTCACTTTGGAGAAGAGTAATTGTTAATTGGGCTGTTTTTGTGGCTATTGATGTTCGAGCATGTAACGGTTATGCATACAAATTTAGGTAATTTTTGAGCGGAAACTACAAAAGCTATACAAATACTCTTTTATCCCCACAGCACAAGTATAATAGAAACTGTCGAGAACCATCACATCCCTCTGCTCCATTTCAGCTGACCTGTTTCTTAACCTGATTAGACTAAAATAAATACCTTTTTTCACTCTGAGTAAATACGGCTCTGGCATGTGGCCTTGGCTTTATCTTATCATTCAGAGGTGCCACAGATAGAGGGTCAGTCCTCAGGGCAATTATGAATTTGAGTGACTTGTAGCTCAGTGAACTAGAAAATACCTACAGCAGTTATGGGCGTATATTCAGGGCAGATCTATGTCTAAATGGTAACCACAATTGCTGGGAAAACAAAAGCTTTCAGTGTTCTTAAGATAAACACAATAGCTTTTCAGTTGAGGTATGCACATGTCTGCATGTTAGTCATAATTTGCTTACATCAGATGACCTCTATGTAATCGGTTTGGTTGTCAGAAGAGAGCTTAACAATTTTTCTGGCTGCCGTAGCCCGTTGACGTCCTGTTCTAGGATTAGGCAGCGTGCGTGATGACGATGATGGCACGGTACATACTGACAGATTGGTTTGTTGCTGGGACAATGTGCCGTTCGGTGATATTGTCAGCTTACATTAGGCTATCATGTCAGTGAAGTGCATGATCATAATTCCATTAAACTGTGACCTGGTGATGAGACAAGGAGCTGTCAGCGGGCCTGGGCACTCAGACCTGCTGTCATTGTGATGAGGCAGCTTAAATGGACCCTACAGAAGTGAGCAACCTGGGGAACTTTGTATTATGTGTTTAACACACTTCATATTTGAGACATTCATGTTTGTCACCGATAGCTTTACCTACGTTTTGTCCCCTTGCATTAAAAGGTCTATCATTTTTGGGGAGTGTTATCATCCATATTTATATGTTTGTTCACTCTGCTCTCTCCACAGACGTCTCCGCCATGGGTGTGAAGATGCTGCAGTGTTTTCCTTTCTATAGACGTTGTAAAGAACGCTGCAAGAGCAGACAGATCCCTCCAGAAGCAGGTGAGGACTGTTTGAGAAAATCAAACGACGACCAAATAAAAAGATAATTAAAATGTCATTTCATGATAGTATGGCCTGACAACGACTGACTTTCTATCTGGCTTTTACACCTCAGTTCCCATTGAGGAGTCAAAGCCCCGTCTGTCCTCCACTGCATCATGGGGTAGCGACAGCGAAGGAGCAGGAGGCCTGAGTCGCGGCTCCCAGATATATTTCTCCACCAAGGCCAGGCTGTCTTTTAGACACCAGCTGGACAGCAACATCAACGCAGTGGATGCCACCTACTGAGGACAGAGGGCTACAGAGGAGATAAATGGACTCCAGTGTGAAAAGTTTTCTGTCTCTCATTGATGCTTGAAGCCCGTGGTGCAGACCCGGGACCCATCTCCCGTCACCTATTAGATGTGAACAGTAGTTGTGCACAGCTCACGTTTTAACATCACAAAGAAGTCTCAATGATTAATCAGATTCAACAACGGGCAGGGGAAAGCCGACTGAAGCAGACTTGGGGTTTTTTAAGATGATAGAACTCTAAACGGAGAGGATCCACTGCACGGACGGACAGGATATCGATGAGAAGACAACAGAGAGACTTGTTTACAGCATTCACCACCAAAACGTGCATTACTTTTTTTCTTTTTAACTACATTTGTGGGAAAAACTTTTTTTATTTGTAAAAAAATAATACTAATAACAATGGTGGTGATGATGATGATGATGATGATGATGATGATGATGGCCCATGTGAAATAGCAGTTGTTTCACCAAGCAGGATGAGGCAGTTAACCTTCAAAATAAGATGACAAATCGCTCTATCTAAACCTCATCATTAGCAGTCAACAGAATGAGTGACTGAATCATGTTTCTAAACCTACTGTTGACATTTCTCATAACCAGGACTGAGTTTACTTTCTAATCCTGCTCTGTGACAAACCACAGTACACTGACTAGAACACTGCAAAACAGAAGTTTCATAGAAAGGCACTAGCCCTAATCCTAGAAATAAATGCGAAGGGGTCATGTTGACACTGTCGAATATTTGCAGACCAAGTTTGAGGACGCTGAGCAGTTGTTTGTGTTTTTTTTGCCTCTAGTTAGTACCTCTTTGGAAAGCATTAAGTAAACTGAGCTGCACAGGCATTTTGTCATGATTGACTCACTCTGGCTAGTTTCTTCTCTTTAATACTTTTTATAATTAAAAAACTCCTGTTTGCATTGTCCAATATTAAAATGTATGTACTTTTTTTATATAAACAGAGCCTACTTGCAGATATTTAGGATGGACAGGGTTGTGTGTTTGCCTAAAATGAACAGATTTGAATGTATGCTCAGATCCCAAATAACTGACTGTGAAAAACCTGCTGAAATTTGAAACATCAACACTTGTCCTTTTGATGCAAAAATAATAATCAGCTATTCAAACCCACAGTATGTCAAAAGACCAGTAACTATATTCCTTACTAACAAAATAACAAAACATTTACATGGAAAATGTCTCCTGTGTTTTTGTTGACAGTGAATGTGATGTTTTGTAGTGTTAAATAGGGGGATCACACACAGTGATGTGCAGAAATGATAAAAACACTGCTCCAAAAGTAATTCCCATTGTTTCTTCACATGGTTTTAATCATTCTTAACCATATACAGACAATGCATCTTGTTAACAACATTTATTTAAGAAATTAGTTCACTGGTATAAAAAAAGGAAACGAAAACAGTCTTTGACAAACTTCTCCAAACCTGTGACCGCTCCTAAAGTCATCACTGCATGTTTTTGGGTTTGGAGATGACGCCGTCTGGATAACGCTTCTTGAACCGAGCCACAACTTCAGGATCCAAGAGATGAATGCCATCGAGCTGGTTTCCAAGAGTTACCCTAGAAGTGGAGGGAGACAAAAAAAGATCAATCAATATTTGTAAAATTCAGTACGTAGAACAGTTATCTTGTCTGTAAATTAAAGCGTGATCGTATGGGTTGAATTAAACTCCACTGTGACCAAGGACACCATACCCGAGGAATGTTTATAAGCAAAGTAATTTACCAGTTGGGCTGGACGTTGTGGGGTCGACCGAAAAGCTCGATCTTCCTGGTGCCGGGCGACAGTCTCTCTATCATGCCGTAGATCTCATCTGGTTTGTGACTGGTGGAACGGACCTGGAAGAGAGTGTCAGTAGACACAGTAGAGTCTGTTTCATATTACAGAAGCGACCTTCTTGGGCAGTGGAACACATACGGGGGTTAATACAACAAAGTACAACAGAATCATTTACCTCTGCCACAATGACGTCACAGTCCAAACCTCTGTTGAAGCCCTGAGGGTTTCCCTTCACACCCACCTAAAGAGAAACAAACCACATAGTATGTTTCACATTTTAAACATTTATCTGTCCCACTGTTAGCAGCTCAGCTACTCTAAAACACCTTCTAGCTATGGGGCGGCCTCTCTAACTCCTGGAGGGAAGAGCCCTCAGACTTCAAGCTCAGCAGGTTCATCCAGGCAGTATGTGACAGAGACATGTTAAAATATATACAGCAAGATGGTATATAAGAACTGAGGCAAACAAACCCACCAGACAGTGCTCCTTCCCCGTGGTTCAGCCAATGACCTGTCCTTCCCGTGCGGATGATTCTCTGAAGCTGGTTGGTTTTCACCCAAATGATTTCATCAACACGGTCGTAGCTGAGAGGGGAAAGTAAAGCAGGAAGTAAAGTAAAAAATAAAGCGGCAAAATATATAAGAAGTAAAATCCGATTGTGTTCTAACAAAATGATGCTTTGATGGTAGTTCACAAAGAAAGACTTACCCCCAGAGACTCAGACACTCTCTGCCCAGCTCCATGGCCCTGTAAGAATAGAAGATGGGCAGATGATGAGTTTGAGCAGACAGTATGTGATATGCAGAACTGACTACTCTCATAAATGTATTTCCATACAGGATCACCTAAATATGATAAATCTCACTAATGCTTAACTTTGTGTGTATGTGTCTGTGTGTGTGTGTTGGGGGGGGGGGCATGCTGGAAAAATGGGAACAATACTGTACAGAAAACAGAAAATAAATACTAGTATACACAGCAGGACATTTTGTAGTTTATATAGTAGTGGTATAAATGTTTTTTGTTTTGGCTTGTCGCTGAAAAAGTTAACTTAAGCGAGATGTTATGTTTGTGTTTCGTTCAAGGACATCTTGACATTGTAGGACACCAAGTTGTAGATGGATACGTGGTTGCTGACCACAGACTATATAAAAGAAGTGGCGTGACGTCAGTCATTGGTTTGTGGACTACCGTTTTGACGAGTTTGGCATTTTGGCCGTCGGCATCTTGGTTTTCTGACACCAGATGTGGCCATATTTCAGCTGGGAACATAAACTCATTAAGAAAGTGTTTACTGAGGAAATAAATCAAGTGGGAAGTAGAGTCATTTTCTCATAGACAAGACAATCTTTACTTATTTTTGCAATCAGTGCCCATTTCAAAGAATTCAGGTATTTCCACATTGCCTTCACTTTTCAGACCTGGAGGTTTGTGCTTGCTGTTGACCTCTTAAACCCAAATACTGCCCTGATTAAGGACGTAGGCCTCTTCTTGAGACTGTTTGGATTGTTGTAGTTACCTGCCGGTGACCCACAGGAAGAGGAAGCCGTCATCTTGCAGGATAGGGATGTTGAGTTTTCTCATCTCGTCGTCAGTCAGTGTACCGTAGGGTAGCTCCATGTGGATGTCCCACGGAGGGTCGGCCATCACTACAGCAAACTTACCGAGGATGGATACGTCCAGGTAGCGGATATCACAGCAGATCCACTGCAAAGAAAAACACAACCTCTTAAGATTTTAAAATCCGCCATAAAACATCAACATCCATCTGCCTCTCGCTCTGCCTCTCTTCCTCACCTGTGAAGGGAACAGTTTCCCCACGTTGCTGTCAGCGTCCCCCGAATGGAGTCCGAGCTCTGTGGTACCGGCCTGGGGCCCCAGCAGGCCCCCCTCGGCCTCTGGAGGGCTGTCGATTTCATAGTGGACGTATTTGCAGGTGTCCATGTGGAAACACGTGTTGAGGAAGGAGCAGTCGCCGAGGCTCTCGTCTGTGTGCTTGTTGATGATGCGACTGAATGAGAAAATGTAATACAGCAGCATAAACGTGTGTCATGTAAATTTAACAGTTTCATGTTTGAATAAAAATCAACTAAACACTTGTGATTTTCTACTTTTTCACAAGATGCAGGAGAACAAATACAAATCTATATTAACCCTGCACACATTTCAGGCCTATTTATTGTATCAGAGACATCCTCTATACTTAGACGAGTGTTTCCCAACCTTTTTGTGACCCTACCTTAAAACAACCCCCTTCTGATAGGCTGATTGGCAATTTTTCAAAGGTTGAAGGGATAAAATAATCCAATATCATCCCATTGTAAGAAGTTTTAAAAAGACTACTGCAGAATATATTTTGATTCTTGCATACCTCATTATTCATCTTATGACCCCTATGATTTATTACAAGACCTCTATGGGGGCTCTCAAACCACCAGGTAGGGAACCACTACTGTAGACCATCATTTCAGATGAGGAGAAACTCCACAAATAATTTATTTTGAGACAAGAGCATCTTCCTTTTACACTTGATTGAAATGAAACAGATGATACTGCAGTAAAGGCTTTCTAAATTTGAAATGTGGACCTTTATTTACATTGTTTGCATTTGGCAAACTGGGGTGTTTTTGTAGCAGTAGTGTTTTTAAACCTTGATTATAGTGACCTCTGCAGGGCAAAGGGAGTTTTAAAAATATATATATTTTTAATTTCAGGGCATTTTTGCTCTAATTGAATAGGCGATAGCAGGGAGATGACAGGAAATGAGGAGGAAAACAGATGGGGAATGACATGCAACAATGTTCCCCCGGTGAATGCAAACCAGGAGCACTGCAGTCCATGGTCTGTGCCATCACCTCTAAGCCACAAGCGTGCCCCGGTGTATTTTTCAAACACTGAACTGCAATGCAAATTTATAAATTATCTGAATTAATTATTCAGATATCATCAGATCAGACCTGTGCAGCCAAAGATTCCTGCTGTGAAGTTTTATTGTGTGACAAAATTTTTTTTTAAACCATGCTGACCGGAAGTGTAACTTGGTGCACGGCTGAGGTGTGTCTCCGGAGCGTACACAGTCCTCTTTGGTACCGTGGTCGCAAAACTCTTGGACCTGAGCTCGGCCGCGAGACCGGAACTTTTCCACGATGGACTGCTCCTTGGCTGTGCTGGCATTGAGCAGCTCCAGAATCTCTCTGCTCACCTAGAGCGTAAATAACATTCAAATCATCAGTAATCAAACATCAGATCTTTCCCTCTTCACGTTTGTTCTGTGACAGACGAGAGAAGATACTGGTCAGCACCCTCCTTCTTACCTTCTTGCTCTGCTGCTCTTTGGTGGACTGTTGGTTCAGGAGGCTCTCTATCTCCATGTCCAAATGAGACGACTGGCCTTTACTGCTCCTGCTCCCGCTCCCTGATGCAGAAGGTCCGGCCAGCTGCGAGGAGGAAGCCGCAGGCGTCAGAGAGGTGAAGGAAGTGTGCGGAGGAGAGGCAGAGCTCTGAAGTGAGGGCGGAAAGCCCGGAGCTCTTTTGTGTTGAGTTTGATCTTCCGCTTTTCTCTTTACTCCAGTCCGTTGGGCTCCAGCCCCAGACCCGATCATGGCCCACAGTTTTGTGTGGTCCACCGCCACCACGACTGAGGAGGAGGAAGCGGCGGAGGAAGAGGCTGAGGTGGGCTGCCTGACCTCGATAAGCTCCTGAGCAGAGAATTTTAGCAGCAGACTCTGGATGCATCCATGAGTGACGGCTGTTTCAGACTGTGAGCGAGATTCAAACAGAGGAGAATTTAAAAAGTAAAAATATGAAGTTGTAAATATGATCCAGCTGAGGTCAACGGAACATATTTGACTTTCCTTCTATAAAACTATTTACCACAAGTATTTCTGTGCTTAAGACAAAAGACTCACACTGTTGAGATCGTTTGTGATGGCAAGGGAGTCCGTTGGCATGGGAAGGCTCAGATCAGAGAGATATGCCAGCAGCCTCTTCTCTAGTTCTGGGTCTGGTGGTTTTTCCAACTCTTCCTGAGGGGGGAACGGCGCTGATGGAGCTGGGCTGTCACTCCTGGCCATGGATCCCTCTGTACTGCTTCCACCGTCTGACAAGACGAGACAACAGAGGTTAACACCCTCATTTTGAAAAAGTTTTTAATGTTAACAAAGTCTTCCAGATAATTTTGATCTTGATTTTATTGATTTTGATTTTGGCATTTGACACTGGCACACACGCTGTCACGTTTCAGTCTTAGTGCATTTTTTAAATTGACCCTGTGTAATGTGTAACTATTTAGTTGTTATGTAGAGTAATGGAGTAACTTATCTGTGGTGTTACCATTTTAGAAATGCATAAATCACAGCTTAGTATTAATGTATGTTATAAATAGGCTTTGTTTGAACACAGCTGGTGGAACAGGCTGATGTTAGTCAAACAAAACGAACAATTTGAAGATGATGATCTTGGACTCTGGGAAAATATAATGGCAAGGGACTTATTTCCTTACAATTTACATCTACTAAAACAATAAAATAAAAATAATTAGTTTACAGATTAGTTACAGACTTGCCACTAGAAATTATAACTATCAAATAGCAAAAACACGTCAGAAGTTACCTAGTTGACCAAACTATTAACTTATCTCAATTTTATCAAACATAACTTGGAACCGTGACAGTAGCCACTTATAATATTAAACAACATTTATGAGCCATTCATCATTTGCCAACTAATCATTTAACCAATTGGCAATAATAAAGTTTGACAGCTGCAGCAGCTCAACACTTGCAGGTAAAAGTAGGAAATTTAACTGACAGTTGTCTTCATTCTTGATAACGTATGGACTCAATAATTAACTGATTAATTGGATGAATTGAATACCACATAATGTACATAAAAACATAAACAATGGCTGGTCGCTGCCCTGCTGGTACCCGCTCTTACCCGCGGACAGCTGTGCGGGGTCTTTCCGCCGCCGCTGCAGCCTCTCCCGCAGAGAGTCCAGCTGCTTCTTGTGCGCCTGGATGTTGCTCCATGTGTCCGACATGACCGGCTGGATTCAACAACAGCACCGACACCGGTTCACACTAAACAGTAATTAGACAAAAGTTGAAGTCTTTCCGCCTTGTTAGGAGCAACGAATGTATGGTACACGGCAGAAAAAGTACCGGGCAAGCATCGTGGTTAAGGATTAAAAGTTCCGGCTGACTGGTGCTTTGTAAACAAAGGATACTGACTGGTTGTATAATCTGAAATAAATACAGTATCGTACTTTTATGAGATTGTCGTGAAAGCTGTATTTTAGGACCGAAAAACTACAAAATGAAAGCATCTCTGGAGTCTGGTAATTTGTGAAGAGGCTGTTTGTCGGATTCATTTTTGTGTACGGACACTTCAACTTCCGGCGACACTGAAATTAAAAGCCTATTTCCTGTGTGCTGAAATTAAATGCTGTCGTGCCGTGTCTGAAAATAAATGACTGCTTTCTATTACAATAGTAACATTAAATTAGTTTAAATACTCGTTTTGTAACGTGGTGCATTTATCTCCTCTCCAGCGGCTCCTCTTCCCGCTACCAGTCTGTCGCTGCTCTGAGCAAAGATGGCGGAGGACGAGAAGAGTGGTGAGCCAGTGAAAGACAAAAACGAACTGCAAATTATGAAGGTACTTGTACTCATTTACACCACACGAATAATTAGTGTGTGAGACTTCGTGTTTTGTTGTATCCTCATGAAGTTTCATCTTAGTTTGGGTCTCTGGACATCTCCTGAAAGACTCATTAACGTTACTATAACAACTGCCAGGCTAACAGAGACCTCTCTTTGTGTTCAGCCTTAATGTCTCGCATAGTGTGACATATTTGTGTGCCACCTCTCTTGTTTTATGTGTAGAATAACCCCGTACCTTCGCATTTTTCCACTCTAGACTGCCTAAATGCAGAGTGACTTTAAATATGCATGTTGTGTGTCCTTCATCTTGCTGAGTCACCAGATTGTAATTTTTCCTGTTAAAGCACCAAGCATGAGCACAAGTGATGCTCTCTGAAGCAATTATGTTGTTTGATTGTTTTTTTGTTTTACATCTTAACCATCCTTTATCGGAATCGTACACAATTAAAATACAGTACAAATGCAAGTGCACAGATGGTTTTTAGAAATCAAGATAAATCGGTGACTAATTTTCTTAAAACGGTGACGTGTATTCTGGTACTGATTTGACAGGATGCTCCAGCAATTAGCATTGCACGTCCTGAATAAAGCTGGACCAAATCAAAGCAACAGAGGCTTTAATATCCGCACTTGTAGTTCCAAAGATGGGTCATGCACCAAAAAACACTGGATCCTACAATTCCCATAATGCAACTCTACAGCTTCGTTTTATAAGACCCTCACTTTTCTGGCAAATGCCCTCTTCTTTTAAAAGCCACGCTTTACCATGATGAGTTTTAACAGGCTGCGTAGTGCTCATTTTGAAGGGTAAACTGATCTTGATAAGGCCTTAACTTTAACCCTAACTTCATCTTTAATTGAAGAGAGAAAGGGGAAACTTACAGCTTTCAGTCTTTAAGGTCCTCGCCTATTGAATAGCGTGCCTGAGGAGCTAAAAGTGTCTCAATCAGTGAATACTTTCAAAAGAAATCTTTTACCTTTTTTAGCCTAGCACTTTCCTAAACCACTTTTAGCTTGCTTTTATCTTATGACTCTGTTATGCCACCACACATAGGAACTATTGTTTATTGTGTCCTGTCTCCTTCTGTCGATGATTTTGTTACTTGTGATTTTAATCTTTTGTTTGATTTGTTCTTTAAGTACACATCTGTACCTGCATTCAAGCATGAAAGGTGCTGTGTAAATAAAGATTGATTGATTGAAATGTTAAACAGTGGCTGCTAGATAGTTTTCCTATATATAATGTGGATTTCTTAATGCACTGTCTTATGCTTTACATTTTTAATTTATTGATGTTTGCACCTTCTGCTTCCTCTCAGTGTCTTCTTTTGTTTGTTTAGAGCGTCAAATTTTATTTTGGTCAGACATGTTTTCACCAACCTAGTATTGTGCCACAGGCAGATTTAGCTGTGAGAAGTGTGCCTTTAGTCTATTTTTAACTTTTTACCATTTTTCTTTTTTTCTCTCCCATGCACGTTACAGGAGCTTGTGGACGAACTGTATAATTTCCGAGATTGCTATTTTGAGACTCACAGTGTGGAGGAAGCTGGGAGGAAACAAAGCGATGTTGCGCAGGAGATAGAAAAGACTCTGAAGAAGCTGGAGGAGAAAGAAGGTGAGCGGTCGTCTTTGCACAACAGCACTCCAGTCTTCAATTTGTAGATTATGATTCTCACCCGGTCGTGTCTCTGTGTTTACGGATAGATCAATTCAAACACAAAGCAGAGTTTCTGCTGCACAAGGGCAGGTGTTTGAACGTAGCTCCTGACTTCAGTGCTGTAGCAGAAGAGTGCCTTTCCCGCGCTGTGAAGCTGGAGCCTGGCCTAGTCGAGGGCTGGAACACATTAGGGGAGCAGTACTGGAAAAAAGGAGACCTGATCGCTGCCAAGAACTGCTTCACTGGAGCCTTGCAACAGGTGCAGAAAGGACAGAGAGATGTTTTAAACCCAGTGAAGCTTTGTTTTCCATGGCTTTACACATAAAAAAGACACAATTCAAGCATCACATTAGTAGATATGCAGAAACACACAGTTTGTTGTAACAGAGTACTGCCATTAGAAGATGTAAACAACAGATCCAAATAGTGTCTTTTGTCAAGTATTTGTTTTGAGAGATCCAACCTGTGTGTAACCTTTTATGATGTCCTGAGAAACTGTCACCGTCTGGTTTCACTGATGGAAACGTTATGTTAATTACAAAAACTCTGGGACTATACTTAATGAATTTCCAGGTCTCTCTGAATGAATCACTGAAAACTTGTTCCATCCCTCCACATTAAGTTTCCCCTCACTCATCTGTTTTGTGCTTCATCTTTCACACCTGCAGAGCAAGAACAAAGTGTCTCTACGCAACCTGTCTATGGTGCTGAGACAGCTGCCAGCAGTGGACAGCGACGCCCATAGTAAGCAGGTGATGGAGAGTGTGGACATGGCGCGGCAGGCTGTCCAGCTGGATGTCACAGACGGGACGTCGTGGTGTGAGTAGAGCGTCTGGGTACTTCATAAGTAAAGAATGATATGGTAGTATGATATGAATATGAAGTGGTAGTGCTCCTTTTTCTCTCTGTATGAGAGCGCTGTTTGTTACACAGATCCAGAGTGATTGTACGAATTACGTGCAGACCTAATATGGAAGTATACTGACGACAAAAGATTTGATCTTTGGGAATGCACAGGCACAGATTTCACTTTTGGCACTCTGAATTCCTTGAGAGCTAACTCAAACCGAGAGCTTTGAGTCAACAGTTCAATTTGATAGGAAATGAAGGGCCATCCTGTCGCACTACTTTCAAAATAAAAACTGCAACAGTGCCCTTTTTCAATCCTCCAAATGGAGACAAAGAACAGCATTTGTTGTCTGTATTATCTTAAAAATTAAAATGTATTGACACTAAATGATAAAAATCACATTCAGTATGTTGGCAGACATTATGAGTAATTTGAGATTAATTCAAAAGTAGTCACTATCTATAGGCTGGATCATAGAGGCAGAGTAAGCTTCATGTTAACTTCTTTTTCTTTTCATAAATAATATTATGCTCACTGTCACTGCTGAGCATAATGCTGCCCTTAGAAGTGTAATCAGCCTGATCTGGGGTCGTTGGGTTTGCTGTGTTCTGATGTGACTCCATGTGGGATTTAAAGAATTAATGGTTAAAACAAATAATAATAAAATGAATGGGCTGCATTTTCATAATAGAAATGGCGCAAATCCAACATACCAGTATGAATAAATCAGGCGATGGTAAAAGGCTCAGTCAGATCGCAAGCATTCGTCTGAACTTCAGTCTACAGTGCAGATTACAGTGACATCAAATGTTTACTTGGAGACTAAGTAGTGCTCAGAATTATTTTTGTGCTCTCTAAAGTCCATGACCATCACTATCCTTCCATATCCTGAGATTGTATTTTATGTTATTGTTTTCACAGATATCCTAGGAAATGCCTATGTGTCCCTGTTTTTTACATGCGGACAGAATCCACAGTTGTCTCAACAGGCTCTAAGTGCCTATGCACAATCTGTGAGTACTGAGCATTGAACATGTTAAAATCTACCAGCACTAACTGCACTGTGGTGCTAATACTATTACCGCTCTCTTGCCCGTGTGTAGGAGAAAGTGGACAAAGCCGCCTCTTGTTACCCAGAGCTGCATTTCAACCGATCTACTCTGTTCCAGTATGAGGAGATGTTCGGGTCTGCGCTTGCCGGCTACAGCCGAGCCGCGGCTCTCGACCCGGGCTGGGAGGAGCCTCCAGAGAAAGAGAAACAGCTGCTGGAGTATCTGAGGAAAGTCACAGAGCTCATACAGAACAAGGTAGGGAGTCAGTGTTGCTCATTCTCATCACGTCAGTTTAGAAACCATTTGCAAATTTGCAAAAATTTAACCTAACACTCAGCAGCAATTTAGTTTTTATTGTTTCATATGTAAGGAGAAATGTAGAAGGCACTACAGCCACTGATGTGTCAGTCAGGGCGGCAATCTACACGTTATTTTATAGAGTAATTGATTTTTGGTCTTCCTATCACATCCAATCACAAGTTCCTAGAGCCTAAGGTGACATCTTCAAATGTCCTCTGTCAGATCAGCAGTTTAAAACCAAAAGATATTTTTGTCAGTGTTTTAGAAGAATAAGAAAATATTCATATTTGATCATTTCCGCTGGCTGTCATATTCAGTTTTCCAGTTTTTAGTTTGTAGCTTCCAATATTTTTTTTGGTCAGATATTAATGCCTGTCTCCATCTTGCCAAAGGCTGGTGGACAGTCCGACGATAGAAATAAGGCAAGGACTTTAGGACTGACCATTCGTTTTGTCAACCAATCATTATTTAGCTCTAGTAGAATTTTAATTTCTTGGCAACAAAACCAGAGTTTAAGACATAATAAACGTTACTGAAAATCCCAGTTTGAAACATGAAACAATGTTATGGGTGTTGAAATCCTTTTGCTGATATAAGACAGAAATAATAAGCAAATAAAAGAGCAAGTTGTTTGCAAGGTGAAGAGGGAATGTATAATTAAATGAAAGAAGCAGGAAGAATTTGTTATTAGGAGAAATAAATGAATACTGAACTTGTTTAATAGAAAGAAATATGTTTTAAGTAGTGTATGTGTGTTCTACTTTGACCTCTGTGCTATAAAATGTCTCCTTGAGCCTGTTTGCTTACGTTGTCATAAATATTATCAAGATGTTAAAACGATTAAACTTTTCACCACAAGGTGGCAGCAAAGCGCAGACACATCTCTGGTTTTGCTCCCAACCTTCACTGTCTCCATCTCTGCAGGGAAAGGTGAAGGCCCGTCGGTTACGGACAATGCTCTCTAACCTCAACACGTCGGCCTTGGGTCCCTGCGCCTCCCCTCAGTTCCGCTCCCCGACCGGCCGCGTAGGCAGCCTGGAGCCTCGAACTCTTTCCTCCCTCACGCACGGTCACAACGCCGGGGTGGCCGCCCTGGGCAAGGTGGTGTTCAGCCTGGCCTCTGAGGGCCGCATGGCGTTGTGAGTGCAGCCTATTTTATCATGAAGGGTTCGCTTATCCACATGCTGTTTGCCGTGAGGAAATAAAGTGGTAAAATCATCAAATGTTTTCTTTTTCTCCAGCACGTTTGGCATGGTGGACAGCGAGGAGACCTGTATAGTGGTGATGGTATACAACACGGCAGACAGCTGGGGCGTCCTGATTGGAGACACCGTAGTCATTCCTGAACCTCAGGTCAAACGAAACAGTATAACACATAAAGATGAGGTCAGTGTTTCGTGTGTGTGTGAGTCAAAACGTATACAATTACGTCTTTGTCAATGGTCTGACTTTTACATTTCCTCTCTCCGGCAGTCGTTTGACTTCAGAAGTATACGAGTGGACTCGCCTCTGCTTCTCATTGTCAACGGCAAGAAACAAAACGTCCAAAGTCAGATTGCTGCGTCTGTCAGCTACAAGCCCCAGAGTGAATGAGCTGAACAAGAAGCGAAGAGGACCAATTAATAATGAACGTTTGAGAGTTTCCAAAGTCTGTGCCTGTTGTATGTGTTGTTCTGTAAATAGAGGTCGCACCCTGTTACTTTCTTTAGAAACACGTTTATATTTATAAATATTTCTTGTTTTTGTATTCTGTTGTTGTGCAGACAATGAGTTGTTTTAGTGAATGAATGAACCTGTGATGATGAGGGTGTGATGTCAGAATTGTGACTTAAGTTTACCCTGAAAGAAATCCTTTTTATCGTAAACATTGTTTGAGTCGTGTCTTAAAATAGGGGCTCATGGGGCCACCTGGCGCTGTTTGAAATGTACTAAAATGGTATTTCATCCACTTTTCACAGCAGATATTTTGAGTGAGGTAAACTGATCATCCGTTTTTCTATTAGTTGTGTCTAATGTCATGTCAAAATATCTTCTGTGAAAACTACGTTGTCTGTCTAGTGTCACTCATCACATAGGTCAAAAATGCTTATTGTTGCATTCGTATTGGCCCGTTTGAAAGCTGCCTTGTTTTTATTATGCAGTGAAAAACTTCCCATTAGACACAAGATGGACCTTGGTGGGTCCAATTTCCAATTGGAGTGCAGGTGGCTCAGTCAGTGGAGTGCCCACCCTGTGTGCAAGGCTGAGTCCTTACAGCAGCAGCCCCGGGTTTGATTCCAGCCTGGGGCCCTTTGCAGCACGGTGTCCCCCCTCATTTCCTCTCTCTGTCCTATCCAAATAAAAGCTAAAAAGCCCAAATATAGATAGATAGATATTCTCAACAAACAACCAATTGGTCAGGTTAAACACCGCAAGTCAATTGGTCACACAGTGTGCATGACAGACCACCTGTTTCATTTTTTTGCTCCCCACAAAAGCTGTCCATTCTTTGTTAGCATTACGGTTACACTAACCCTTATCCAAACCCCCCTAAACTTCTTATACTTTTCATATAATATATATTAATCACACATGAAAATACTAAATCCAACCCAGTGGAGTCCATCTGATTGCATTAACTACTTTATGGGGGTTTTGTATAAGAAACAGGTGAAGCATAAAGTCTTTTATTTTTGGTAAATCTGAGACAAGCTACAGAGAAGACTTTGTCGGTGCTCTGCGTGAAAGTTTTGAAGTTGTATTTACACTGTCCACGTACACAAACGTGTGCTTAGGTAGAGACCATACCCAAAAGTTTAACAGTGGCTTTCAGTCCAAAATGTATTAATAGTCAAAAACACATTTATAGTTCAAAATGAGAATAGAATAAAGCACTGCCAGCTGCACTGATACTAAAACAACAGAACACTTTGTAAACATATATAAATAAATAGTTAAGTTAATGAGCCACAGTCACTATGAAACCTGTTCCCGTCTCAGTGTCTCAAGGTTCGGCCTCTCTCCCTGGACGGGGAGCTATACTGGAAGAAGGTCTGGGCTCCGTCGGCCTCCAGGCCAGAGAACAATCTGCTGTCCCCATCCTGGCCCACGGAGAGGAACTGAGGGCTTCTCCTGGGAGTTGCCTGCTGAGGCGCCCCTGGGTGACATACAGGAGGTTGATGGATGTCTGTCATTGTTATACTGAGTGAAATTCCCTTACATAGACTCATTACTCAGCTCATTACTCCCACTGTTCCCACTGATGACCACTTCTTGACATCACGCCTACAGCTGTGTCTCCCTCTGTGCCATTTAACATTACTCTCTCTGTGCTTCCTTCCTACTCTCAATCAGCTCGGCCACAACACAGCAACTGATTTAATGACAGCATTCACCCTCTCAGGCCGGGACCATTATTAACTTGGTAATGATGGTAAATATTTTCATTATAGGTTCATCTGTGGCCTAATTAATCAATCAAGTTGTCCTTTGGATTATAAAATATCAGACAATTGTGAAACTAAATGCCCATTGCAGCTTCCCAGAGCCTAAGGTGACGTCTTGAAATTGCTTGTTTTGTCCGACCAACAGTACAAAATTCAAAGGTACATTTTTGTATAATAAATTACTGGAGAAAAAAAAAGTGTTCAAAGATTTTCCAAAACTAACCACTGTAAATAGAATAATTATATATATAATACTTCCTACTCGTGATTTTCCTTGTTTCTAAAGTGCAAGTTTCAAAACACTGGCGTATATGGAAGGACAGAATTTGTGCCTACGCTCACCTCAAATGTCCTGTTATTTAAAGAGTGTAAAGGCATTATTCTAAGTTCAAATTGTTTTTACCAGTGTTGAAGCTGCGATGTGGTTGAGGCAGCATGTCTCTGTCCCCCACACCCACCACCATGTTGCGCAGCCTCAGAGAGTCGTACAGCCCTTGCAGTTTCTGGTACTGCCTGTTCCTCTCCATCAGCCTCTCTGACATCTCGCTGTACTTCCTTTTATATTCATCCATCACCTGAAGGAAACAAGGTGTTATACATTTCTATATATTTTTCTGAACTTGTATGTTTCCAGCTTTCTGAATCAACTAAAATCACTGTGTGCTCCTAAGAGTTAAGGTTTGAATATCATGAGCACAGATGAGGAAAGAAAGTCCAGGCAGAGATAATAAAACTGGACCTTTTGTACAATCTTATCTCAGGTGTAGCTCATTACGGTACGGCAACGGCAGGGACATACTTGAGTTATTTTACCCAAAGTGGACTAACCACTTAATTTTGTTAGGGCCTCATTTAAAATGTGCCGTTATAAATTAAGTGGTTTACTTTCTTCAGGGAGGCGATTTCCCCCCTCATGGCGGAGAGCTCCAGTTCTCTGCTCTGGTTCTGCTGGGTCAACATCTTCTCCATCTGCTTCAGCTGTGCCTCTGCCTGTGACAGACTGTACTCTTGATACATACGCTCCTGATGGACCTGTTTACAAAGAGGGGAAAGAGAAGACGTTAAAAGACTCACAGATACAGAGTTATACTGTGTTCAGATACACACAGACCAAAAGATATTTGACCTGATAGCTCCAAAAGGCCATAGCACGGGCACTAATGTCCAGAACTACGTCTGGTCGCAGACCTGCCAGTACCATGGCTTTGTACTCCTCAGAGGGCGACAGCTCCATCCTCATAATGTCCAGCTTCCCAGACAGAGCAGAGGAGCAGGCTGGGCAGATGGCAGGGGAGCGGCTGAACTCACCAGACCCGTGCTGATCGCAGAAAACGTGTGAGCAAGCTGTGACCCAAGCGAAGCCGCTCAGCTTGGTCCGACACTTTGGCATGTTACACAGGAGTGTGTCATCGCAGAGAGACATGGCCATGACTGTGGAAAGCACAGTAACATTTCAGTAATGGAGATCAGCGCAGTTATCAGGGAAGGCTCGATAAAGCAATCACACGTTGAGTTTGAAAGACCTTAACCATATCAAGGTAAAGCAAATTTAAAAATCAATTTTGGAGGCCAAGAGGCCTGTAAACTGGCATCCTTTGGCAGAGCCACACCTCTGTGTGGTGTTTTAACACTCTGTTAAACATCAACTTTTAAGAGGTTTTAAGAATTGATGGACCTGAAATTTGGGGATTTGAAACACCAGGTTGGGCTAAAAATCTGTAATGAAGCGTGTGAATAACTGAATTGAAATCTTTCTGTTGGCTGAGACATTATATTGGTCACTGTGGTGCATCACAGAGACAATATTTTGTCTCCTGATATTATAAAATACACAAATAAAGAATAAACACGTGGCTATCTCTGCCTTTCAGTCCTCTGTTATCCTGTAATAGAGAGCAGGGGCAAACATACATTTAAATGCCTTATTCATTACATTTCTAAAACTTTTAAGACCACCCACTGGTTGTCAAAAACATTCAGTTTTACTTTCTACTGTAGGTGTGCTGTTAACAAGTGTGGTTAATAAACCCACTTCAAATAACAATGCTTCATTGTTTTTACTGGCAGCTCTGTAAATACAACAGGTTGTACTGGGAATTTGTTTTACCAACTTCTTAATTAACTTTAACAAGTTTAGGTTTCATAGCTGAACGTTGCATCTGCCGTTAACCTGACATTAGCGTTAGCAGGCTAGCAGGTAAAGTATTGCGCTCCGGCTGAACGGTTATGACCTGTTTCTGTTCAGCGGTTGCTTTTTGGAAGAAAAACTACTATGACTTGAAAAATATATTTTCTGTAAAACGTATATAAAACGTAAACGGATACCTGAACTTTAAAAGGACAACGCTGGTGTTTTTACTGTTAATTTCGGGGAGACGCACAACCTTCACCAGGTAACAGCAGGTGACGTAACCTGAATACTGTGATCTGATTGGCTGATTGCAACTGAATCTCTCCACAGTTAAATTATAGACTTTACAAAAAATCTGAAAACAGTTCCTGCGGGTTTTTTTTTTTTTTTACAATTTATCTAAACCATGTTTAAAATAGTTTCGATTTGAGACATGTTCAGGGCAGAGAGGAAATTAAGGGTTTTTTTGGAACTACTTTTGGTAGGTTATAGCCTACCCTCCTTTATACACTAATAATGGTAAATAATGATAAAATGATACTTTCCTATACTCACTTTTACTTAACTTAAAAGGTTAATTCAGTAATTTAACTTAACCAATAAAGAATAGGCAATTTTTATGTGCCATTGTTACTAAAGAATCTTTCTCCACTGAAAGCACCCTGGACTTTGACTTGACATCAGCATTTTGAGTCAGACACTTCATTGAGCAGCCTTTTAGACAAACGTGGCAGTTATTGCCCCCTAATCAAATAATGCCCTTTTTCTCCTCTAGTGTATATAGGCCTATATGTAAAACGTGAGACACCTTCTTAAAAATGCCCGCCCCCCTCCTTCCACTTCTCTCTCTCTCTCTTACTCTGTCTCTCTCTCTCACTCTCTTTTATCCATTTCTCCACGTGGTACAGGAGTAAAGGCGGGGGGTGAAAGAGGGGCATTGTGCTATGCAGCAGTGGATCCGGGGGTTCATAGTGAGAGAGGGGAGATGCTCACTCAACTGTGTCCAGCACGCCATTGTCAAAGATTCCCATCTATTCTCTGCCTTTTAAATAGAGCTCCAATGTAAGATGCTTTTTTGGGGGAGGGCGGGTGGAGGGTTTTTAAGCGCTTAGTGATAACACACGAAATACATGCATGCATGTGGAAAAGCTGTGTGGCCCCACTTGCACACAGCAGCCACTCACTGGACTGTTGTTAATAATTGGCCCTATGGAAATCAAAGGGTAGAAATACCGCCTGCTCACTCCTCATCCGGCACAATAACACTACTATGAAGAAAGATTTTTGATTGATGGAAAACACCTGCTAGTCAATTATTGTGGCTATGATTTCATAATTTTTCCAACTGAGAATTAGAAAGTAGATGCAGTACACCTGGAAGTCCAAACAGATGTCACCTGTTAGCTAGACTTAATTTAGGCATGTTATTGCCTCTTAATTTGACCCATGATGATGTTATTCTCTTCCAGAAATTATAGCAGAATTTATCTTTAACAACATAGCCAAATCTATCGACTATTTAAATTTGTTTTGTAGACATCCAACTGCTCTGACACCTAATTGTCTTGTTTTATTGAAAGTTTATAGCTGCTGCCTGAGTATGTAAAGAAAAATAAAGCTGGAGAGAAAGAGAAAGAGGGAACCAGGGAGGCTGTGTGTTACACGCCATTGAAATGCAAATATCATTGAAGAACAAGGAGTGGTTCTGTGTGTGTGAGTTTGTGTGTGTGTTCGTGTGTGTGTGTGTGTTCCCTGTATGTGCATGCAGCGGGGCAGCAGTAGGAGAGGAGGGGCGCAAATTGGACAAGTTTTTTTTGGGAAAAGAGACTTTAGAAAAGAGCCACACACACGCACTCACGGCAGCTTCACATGACACGGCGCAGACCTGCGGATTTCCAAACACCACATTTTTTGATTTCCTTCCACAAAACAAAACGCTCTTTTTTCTTTAAGAAGTGATCCTACACATTTTCTTTTCAGAAATTTCCTTTTTATCGCAGGGCTTGCGGGACTTTTGGACTTTAGATGCTTGGATGGTTTCAGGAGCACTTCCAAGTGCGCAGCAACGTGCCTACTGCCTTTCAACCAACTGATGCCCCCCTCTCTGTCTGACTCGCCGTGAATCATGTCACGCCGGAAGCAGAAGCGACCCCAGCATCTTGTTAACGCGGATCCGGGGGGCCCACGGCTGCTATCTCACGGTGAGAAAACATCTTTACGACCGTGCATGCATTTTTTGTTGCGTGTGTTGAATTTCTTGAAAGAGGGCAACCACCCTGCAACCTAGTGGTGCTCATCACTGCACGCGGAATTAACTTTCAGAGTGTGAAAATCTTCAAAGAACAAAGAGCAAATGGCAAATGTTTGGGTTTAGGCTAGAATTGTATAGGCTACTATTTATTGTGAGGTTTCTCGTTGATTACCGTCGTTTTCATTCAAGTTTATTAATGCATGGCCACATTCCAACAAACGCACCTGATTTAACAGACAAAAAGTTTTGAGATCTAAGTTTGTCAACTAAAGAAATCCCTCCTGCTTAGTCATTCATTGTAATGGGCCCCACTAAATGGAGGCCTTAGGCGCTTTGGTCGGGGCCAATAAACTTGTCCCTGTGAGGTGAATAGAGGAGGATTAACTAACATACATCTGTGGCCATTTTCATGTGTTGTTTGTCCTCTAGGAAACCAACGGGCTGCTCAGGGCTGACTGCTGGAGGTCTTTGATTAGTATAGAGCACTCTCTTATTTGTTAACAATAAGGTGCATGGGCGGGGGGAAGGGAAGGCAGTGCATTTGGTAAAGATTAATCTTCCACCCTTCTATTCTCTTCTTCTTTTGCTTTTCGTCCATGCTTTTCTCTCCTGTGCAGCCCTCTTCCCCCATTTCCACCTTCTCAATACTTCCCTCCCCTTTCTTGCTCCTTCTTTCTCACCCCTCAGCCCTATTGACTGTATACCCTTACACACTTGGTGGGGGTGGGGGTGAGATGGGTGAGAAAAAAGATTTAGGGGTGATAGAGAGATTGCTCTGGCACTTGTTCTGTGTTGCAGTGGGTTATATCTTCAAGTGCATGTGCCTAGGACTCTACAGGTAAACTTCCACAAATGAAAGTTGAGTCTTTGAGTTATTTTTGTGTTTCCTGCAGGTTCAGGTTTGTTTATAAGTCAGAGCGAAGGAATTTCACAGAGGTACAGTCTTTCATTCCATCACTATATCTCTCCAGGAGGGAATAGTTAGTTAGTCTCTCCATTGTTGTTACCCTCCCCCCTTCTTTTTTCTTTTACTCTTTCTCACTCTGTGCTTGAGATTCTGAAAGAATTTGACCCCTGAGCAGCAGAGGTCAGATTAGTTGACCAATCAGAGTGTCTGGACAGTGCCCAGAACCCTTAGCGTGGCCTGACCCTTGACCTCCACTGTGACGTAAGGGGGAAGGGTGAATAGCGAGATGAAAGATGTAACTGCTGTAGGGAGGGGGAGGGTTAAGAGGGGTTATGGGTTGTCTTGGTGATGCCCATTGTCCTCTAAAATGTGTTACCATAGCAGCAAGGTGGTCTGTAAGCTTTTTTCTTTTTTGTGTGTGCAAGATGTTTGAGGAGTTTTGCTCTGCAGAGCACAGATTGAGACAAGACATTACAAAGACTCATGGACTGCAGAGTTTCTTTCTACTTGTTTATTTTTTTTGTTAAAGGCCGTTTCTTTTGAAGTCGTAACTGGATCTTTTAGTATGCACACAACTTTTGTAAACAGCATCTTGATGCATTGAAATAAACACACTGTAGCTGAAGCAGAATGCTTTTAGGAATTTACATACCTGGTTATCAGGGCTGATGTTGGAGATTTAGTATTGCATAATAATGTCCTTGCAAAGAAACATTACATTTTAAGAAAGTACATTTTAAAGAAAAAAACCCCTCTTAATCTCCTTTTTACTGTCAATTCTTAGATGACCACCTGGGCGTGAAGTCACCGTCGACATCTCTTGGCTCAGAAGTGACCTCATCAGAGTCCTCCTCCTCGTCCCCTACCTCTCTCCAAGACTGCCAGCCGCCTCTGGCCCCTCGCCCATCCCCTGGTGGGCTCCACGCGCCCTCCTTACCCAGCGAGAGCTCGCCCCCCCCCCCCCACTGGCCCAGTCACATTGCCCCCTTCAGCACCTCACTCCCCAACACCCACTCTTCCCTCTCCCCAGACTTTCCTCACCCCTCACTCTCATCCCAGACTCACTCACCTCCTCCCCTGGGTCAAACCTCAGGTTCCCACAGCCTGTCCCACCAAGGAAACTCTCACTCCACCATGACCTCCCCACCGATGGGCAGCTCAGCCACCACCACTACCTCTTCCTCTTCTTCCTCCTCTTCGTCTTCTCAGTGTGTGCTGCCTCACCGTGACAGCGCCAGTCCTGGTCATCAGCAGGCCTCCAGCTCTCCGGGGCAGCAGGGACAAATCCAGGTGTCGCCAACCTTAGCAGTACTCCTCGAGGAGCTGAGGGTTTTACAGCAGAGGCAAATTCACCAGATGCAGATAACTGAGGAGATCTGTAGGCACGTTCTAAGGCTTGGAGGGGCCGTCTTTGGCCATGATAATAACACACAGGCCAGTGGTGCTGACAGCAATCAGAAGGCTACAGGAGCAGCATCTTCGTCACCAACACATCCCTCTACTGCCACACCAGTAACCACAGCCTCGTCGCTGTTGACTGGCTTTCCATCTTCACTTTTCCCCCAGTCATCCGTATCCAAATCAGGGCCTTCACATGTCAATGGCAGCAGAGCTCCATCATCCTCTACCTCTTCCTCATCCATTTCATCCGCTATCAGCTCCTCTGTTGCCTCCTTACACCCTCTGTCCTTGTCACTGGGCCTACCGCCGCGCTACCTCCATGAGAAATCATCCAACACCTCCTCATTTGGTCAGAGTAATGGTATCAGTTTCCCAACTACTCCCCTTCCTACCACCAGCCACTCCCAGGATCTCCAGCCCAGCTCCTCTCTGGGCTCTGCATCCTCATCAGGACGCCCTCAACATGCATGCCGTTTTTGTGGGAAGGTGCTAAGCAGCGATTCATCACTCCAGATCCATCTGAGGTCACATACAGGTGAAAGGCCCTACCAGTGTCCAGTCTGCTTGAGCCGTTTTACAACCAGGGGGAACCTTAAAGCCCATTTCCTGCGACACAGAGAGCAGAACCCAGAGCTGTCCCTCTCCCTGCTGCCCCCAGCACTGTCGGAGCAAGTGCAGAGCAGCTCTGCTCCCGCTTCCATCCAGCGAAGGAGAAAACGCCGGGCCGATGATGACGAGCCATTTAATGCAGTGAAAGGAAGCATTCCCGGGATGACAGATAACATGGCTTTAGGATTTTTGTCTGGTGTGTCTGCTCGGCCCTCGCCTTCCTCTCTGCCTCTGCCCCCCTCGGTGGATATGGCATTGCTGTCCACAGCCCATTCACTGCTACAGCTGAACAGAGCCTCAGCTGCAGCTACTGCCAGCGCATCCAGCACTGCACTGCCTTCATCCTCTTCGCCCTCATCTTCCTCCTCCATGGGCAGCCAGTTTAAAGCAGCTAAGCAGCAGCGATTTGATGAAAACACACCTCCTCACTCAGCCCTCCACACATCCTCCCCATACACCCAACTGGCACACCTCCCCAAGATTCTCTTCCCCGGAGGCACCTCCCCTCACCACCTTGCACTTCTCCGGGCCCCAGGCCACCCATCCACCTCTCACCTCACTTCACCTCATCAGCTGCCCTTCCCCTTTCCACCTTTCCCCAAACCATCAACCTCCTCCCCCTCTTCATCCTCTCCCACCACCTCTACCCAGACCTCAGACACGTCCAAGTTGCAGCGCCTGGTACAGAAACTTGAAAAGCAGCCACAGGGAGGTGCCTCTTCCTCTAGCTCCTCACAAACCCCAGCTGAAGCAAATGGGGATACACACGGCCATGACCTGACCAACACCTCCAGTGCCTATCGCAGGGAAATGTTAGCTGCTCTCGGCCTGAGCCCAAGTGCCAATGCTGCTGGACAAGTGACCAGCAAGGGAGTCTCAGGTTCTGGCACTACAACTACCACGACTACCTATTCTCTGCCTACAGCCCAGGCCGCTAATCAATGTGGAGTGTGTTTGCGTGTCCTCAGCTGCCCCAGAGCTCTGCGTTTGCACCAGGCCACACATCTGGGAGAGCGCCCGTTCCCTTGTAAGCTGTGTGGTCGTTCCTTTTCCACGAAGGGCAGCCTTAGGGCCCACCTGGCCACTCACCGTGCAAGACCAGCCAACTCCCGTGCCTTGAACTCCTGCCCGTTGTGTCCACGCAAGTTCACCAATGCCTTGGTTCTTCAGCATCATATCCGCTTGCACCTGGGAGGGCAAATACCACCTGATGAAGATATGCCTCCTGAAGACGACGCAGAAATGCAGAATGCCATCTTCGATGATGGTGACAATGACTCCATAGGCTCAGCGCAAGCCCAACAGCTCATTCCTCTCGCCTTAACAAAAACCTCCAAGTTTCCAATTGATGCTCTCAGCTCAGGGTCCACGTCTAAGCAATCCACTGTTGCTGATGCCACTTCTGTGAAGATAGAGGAATCAGAGGGCTCGACACCCAGTGTTAGCCCACCCCTGACCCGTAATCCCCCTTCACTGGGAACCGAGGACCCCCTGCATCTAGGAGACAACACCCTAGCTGATGGTAGCCCCCTGAACTCTGACGAGGAGACCCACGCTGACCTGGGCAGCACTAGCCCTTTGAAAGCACCCTTAGTCAGTTCTCATTCAGCTGAAGAGAATGGAGACACAGAGGCAGATGACACCCCTCTTTCCCTCTGTGTTTCAAAGCCTGTAGTAGATTATGATGTGCTGCATAGAGTGATTAATAATGATGAAGCCTGCTCTACAGACAAACCCACCATGAGTCCTGATTCTAAACCCAAACCTCCTGCTGCAAATCCCTTACCTGCAGTCACCCCACCTGTCAGCCCCAAACCTGTCCCTGAAGCAGAAGAGGCCTGTGGCAGTGTACCACCAAAGTCACAAGAGCGAGATGCTTCCCAAAGCAAAGGCAAGAGTGAAACCACCACACCCAGAGAACCTTTGCCTGTGTTAGATCCAGATCCAGAGAAGGTCACTCCAGTGGAGGATGGCTATGGTGTGCCAGAAAAGCCTTCAGAGGTCCCAGAGCCCTCTGTCCCATCCCCAGCACTCCACACCCAGCCTCCCCGCCCAGACAAACCCTACAGCTGTTCCCAGTGTGGAAAGGCGTATGCCAGCCGTAGCGGACTTAAGGTAAGGTTTGAAGATATTGTGGATTTACACTGCACAGTATAATAATATTTATTTTAAGTGTTAATGCATTTTTTTATGTCAAGTGAAGATTTCATCCTTCTGGACTTGAGCGAACATGAGTAATTCACCGTGTTGTGTCTCCCATCCCACAGGGCCATATGAAAACACACGCTGGAGCATTGACCAACACCCCCTCCAAGGCTCAGACCAATGACACTGAGACTGCTGAGGATCACAGTTCACATTTAGCCAATAAGAACCTGGGACAGGAAGAGGAAAAGCAGGGACTGGCTAAATCGCCCGAGAAAGGTGGCAGCACAGATCCTCTACCAGTCAGTGTTGTTTCTAGTGTGGCGGGCGAGCCTATGGACACTACTGTGTAGAAAAGTTAGTATTGTTAAAATGGCTGCAGTCAGTCTTTAAAGGGTCCTGACAAGGGAATGTATTTTTTTTTTAATAGACGGAGATTTCTAGAGTTTCTTAATTCTAATTCATGTTTACCTTTTATGTTAGGCAGATAGATCTAGTTTGTTCTGTAGAAATATTACAAGAGATTTGTGAATGTAGTATTTTAGCAATGTATTTTTGTATTTCAAAGACCACAGTGAGGCCTTATCTTACACACTTCACAGCATTGTCACAATGAGAATTAATAGTTTGCGCTTTTATTTCAGCACATACTGTATAAGCTGATTTTGAATAAGATGACAGTCCGTCCAGAATTTTACAAGATGAACTCCATACCAAAAGAGGCCAAATAAGAAACGGCCAGTGTTTGTAAATATGAGCTGGGGCTACATTTTATGCCTTTTTATTGTTACTTTCTTCTTTCCTTTTTAATGTCATGCTGCTGAAAGCATGATTCTGTTGTGCTGAGTTGCACTGTGAGTTGCACTGTGTCCTGTGCTGCCGAAACATCAAGTTAAATAAACACATTAGCAATGATAACCAGTTTGATAATAATAATAATGATGGCGATGATTGTGTTAGATTATCAGTACTTATGTGAGCAGTCCTTATACTTATAGTTGTAAACTTTGCAAGCAGCAAATTACCTTATTCATATTGATGATTGTAAACGTTCTTTCTTGTTGTTGACGCTACGTGCAGGTTCGAATTGACAACAAGGATGCGCCCTTATAATGATACAGTTAAAGGAGGGGGTGCCTCCTTTATCTTTACTCCCTTCCCTTGCTCTCCTCTCTCAAAGCACTTGAGAGTTTTCTGCTCCTGCAGAAATTGTCTATACTCACTGCATTCCTGCTTAGCCCACTTTAGTATTTGTGTGCTTTGCTTTACTCTTTGTAAACCTTTTTTTTGTAGCAGTGACAGAATGTGTTCCCATGATTCCCATGTGAGGTATAAAAGATAAATAAAACAACAGCAATATGAAGAGGAGACCTGCTTGTCTGTGGTTTTTGGGGCTAGGGGGGTTCGTATTTTTCGTCTGGGTTTAGTTTAACCATGCGTCTCTGTGAATGAATCTATCTGTTGAACTATTCTTTTCATGACTCTTATTCTTTGTGAGCCTGCATGTATGCTGTTGGTCAGTTTTCGCTTGTTTGTTCCAGCTCTCCTTGTGTCTGGATCTTGGGGGTCCTTTGTCTGGGGCGCTGGGCTCGCTGTCTCCTAATTCTGCCTTTTTTTTGCCTTCAATGTCTTTTAATATGTTTCAGTTCCCCAGTACTGCATGTGTGTGTGTGTGTGTATGTATGTGTGAAAGGGATAATCAGAGCTTGTATAAGTGTGATTGAGGGTGCAGCTGTAGAGGCCGCCACCTCCCCCAGCCTTTCCCTCCCCTCTCTGTGTCATACCCTCTTTCAAACGCACTCTCTTTCATTTTCTCTTTCATTTCACTCCCTCACTCTTTCTGCTCACTCCCTCACCCCTGTACCCCCCACCCCCCATTCCCACCCCATGTAATGAGCTGACACACAGGAAGCTCTAATCCTCACACAATGCCACCCCTCTTCCCCCCAGAGTGACTGGGAGCAGGACAGGGGGCAACAGGGACCAACCTGGCCCAGCTGTCTCCAAAATGGCCGCCTTTAATCCCTCCAGTTTTTAGCCTACAGGGGCTCCTGAAACCATGACAACCGGTAACCCAGGACAAGAATGGCCAGGGCAGGGAGCGGGACAAAAGGAGTGAACGGAGCCATGTGTGAGAAGTTTGTCCACATGCGTTTTTGGCCGACAAGGGATGTGTCTCAATCAAAAAAAAAGAGAGAGGAAAGGAAAAAGAAAAGTCACTTTGATAGATTTCAGTTTAAGAAATACTCCTGAATAAATTCTACTGAATTCAAAGGTCCACAGGTGTGATGGTGCTGGTTGCAGGTTTTGATCATATGTAACACATTTATCACTCATCAGTCAGAATTAATCAACTCTCTGTAGCCATCATTCATCTTCAGTAGAAAAGAAAAACGTTTGTTGAGTTGTGAAAGGTCATGTCATTTGCATATTTACCATACAATTAAAGAAGAAGCAACAACTATTTGGAAGACAAAGAAGTGCTTTTAGTATTTACAGCTGCCATTCAACTGGGTTGTGATTACATCCCTAGACCACATATAAACAAATATATTTTGTGTTAATTGTTATTATTGTTGTTGTTTTCATTAATTGTTTATTAGAGACTTTTTGTATTTGTGTGGTATGGAGCAAAATCAGTATAACATAGAAAAATACATTTATAAGCAGTCTTTAAACATTTAATATATGGTTTATAACACATAATGTAGTTGTAAGCTGATGTACTTTAGTGTTTATTAATGTATTTGTCAAGAACCATAATTCCTTCTCATAAGTGGAGACTGATGTATAAACAGTTTACACAAGTAATAAATCACAATAGTGAACAGTGAAACACGGGTGTGATTATGTAATTATATAATCATATGTGAAGTTATTATTGTTGACTAATACTGTGAATTAATAAACACTTCTAAAATATCCTAATAGTGTTAGGAAAGTGTTACTGATATTTGATATGTTGTTTCAGGGGGCTTTTGTAACATTTAATTTTAATAACTGACAAAATTGTACCGAGTCTGTTGTTGACACAGTACCAGTGTCAGACTTTCAGTAATTTACACATCTTTTTGAGAAATAGTTTCTTAGTGTAATTTCAAAACTCTCTTTTTATGACTGTTTAAAGGACACACACATATCTCAAGAAAGAGTAACATTCCTTTGAGGGATTTCTTCCTCTTAATAATAATGTTTTTTGTTGTTTTAATTAGTGTATCTGTGTGTGCGATGACAGCTCTGTGTGGGACTCTTGCTGTGATGTCTTTATACAGTTTGTTCTTTGGTGTATAAATAGAGCTCGATCTCACTGCAGTGTAGTGATACTTTTAGAGTAAATAAAACTAGATGTTGAATCCAATTAAAACACTTTGTGGAGATGTTGCATAACCCTGTATGATTACACAGCCTGCTGAAATCAGAATCAACTCCGCCTGAGGGACATACTGTGCCCCCCTACGTCAGTATTTTTTTAAATCCACAAGAGGGAGCCATGCTCCAAAGTTTAGTCCTCCATCAGTCAAATCAGATCATCTGACAGCACATGCTCAACATTTTGTCTGCATAATTTACACTGACACGATTATTAGGCGACATCATTAGTATTGTTTATCTTGCACAGAAATAATGAACATCAGCGGACACCCCTTACCCCGTTTGTTTGTTTTTTAATAAAAATGTGCTTCTTTTGTACCATTTGTAGGCCTATTAAAATGCGGTTACTTTAGAAACGTGTTCATGTTATGTAGGGTATAAAATAGATTTAACTATTGCAAGCGAATCAAATACCTTGTAGCATTTTTAGACCTCATTAAGAATCACTGCATGGACGTGGTAGCTACCTAAGAGTGAGTTTACAACTCATCGCATGTTATTTACAATATGTAATAATATAATAAAATTGGTAGTATAATAGGGCTACTAACCATATAGGCTACTCATCCCATTGATGTTATTCACACTGTGGCATTTATTAAGGGCTATCAGTAATAGTACAGTTTCTGTGCAGGTGATGATCGATAACACCTGTTTGATGAGCTCGATAATTTAATTAAAACACTATAACTTCACAGCGACACTTACTCAGGAGACACAATGCGAGGTAACCCCTCCCCTCGCTTGTCTAGTTTCCTTGGTAGCAAAGCGTTAGAAACCAGAAGTTTAAAGCCACCAGCGCATCAGCTGAGCAAAGTCAAAATAAGGGGAAACCACAGAGAGGGAAGACGCACGAAGAGGTTTCGTATTGCCTTGAACATAGAGAAAGATCTGTGAGGGGGCAAGTTGGCGAGAAGAGGTGAAGACAATTTCAAATTACACTTATTGGGTCATTTTGGACACCCAGGAGGAGACAGAGACAGAGCTGGAACGCGTTTGGAGAAGGTGAGTTCACAACAGCTGCTTGCACTTCACTGCATCTGCCCAACAAGTTTTTTTTCCTGATAATTCACGCAGGTGAACCAGTCATTCAAGATTAGATTAGATTTCCCTTTATTGTCCCCCTTGGGAGAGATTTGTCCTGGACATCCGGGAGATCACATTTGATGTAGCAACAATGTACAATAAATGTACATACAGTAACACACAGATCTATAAACACCAGAACATACAGACCGACATGTTACCCACACGCCCTACACCAAGATATCTAACATCTAACCTGTAATGACATTCAACTGTCTATCAGCTCTGTAAGTAAAACTGCTTCCTTGAATTCAAATCTAGTAAGTGCTCCATGAAACTTGTGTGAGAGGCCTTTTTAGTCTCAAGGTCATTTTAAAAGGAAGACCTTACAAGACAAAATGACCTGTTTTCTAAATGTCTTACAAATTAGGCAGGAGCCACACATCCTGCAACCGAATGATTCCTCCCATGTCATCTAGGTTATCTGATATAATTCAAACTCCCACGGGAGAAAGTGAATCCTCATGGTGATAAAAAATGTTAGTCTCTTTATGAATCCCTACAAAAAAGGGGAGGGGTGAATCATTGTAACTGTACACTCAAGTTGAGAGGATTTTCTTGATCCAGGATGTAACCTTGAGTAACTCATTAAGGGCTTCTTATCAGCAGCTTCTGGACCTTGTACTCTCTTTTCTGTTTGATCACACGCGGGGACTCACAATCTACTGTCTTTCTCCTTCGCAGTCAGTCCTCCACGAACTCGCACGCTGCGGATCTGCTGCTCAAGGTATCTGTATATTTCATTCACTTCTTACCTTCTCCTCACAAGCCACATGTCTCTGACCGTCATTCTCAAATCTACAGTTTGTCCTAATGAATATTGATCTCAGGTTATCTCACTTAATCTGACTTTTCTCTGCCTGATGCTCTTCTGTCTCTTCCACTGAATTACTTTTTTATTGTCTCCTGTTCACTATCTTGGGATCAATTTTGACAGGACTGTTCTTACTATCCGCTCAGCAATAAATGCTTTAACAGCCCTTAAGACATTTGTGGTGATCTGAAGGTGAAAAGTCACCTGGATTCAATCAGTTGGGTTGAAAAGTTGTTAGTTTTACAAAACAACTAGGAGGTAGTGAAACGTACAGCTTTAAAATCACCTGGAATCAACAGTTAAAGCAAAAGGTTCACTTTTCAACCCAACATTTCCTGTGTGATTTGACGTCTTCTCACCCTTAAATCACCCCAAAATGTGTGTTTTCTTTAAATGAAAACAAGTTTCAGTGCATCACACTGCTCATCTTACTTGAAAATCCTAATGTAAAACCACTGCAGTCTTGATGTAGACCGCTTTTCATTCAGAGCTCCATTTAAGTTCATTCATTTTCAGGCAGTTTATCTGTAAGATTGTGTGTGTTTGCACATTACATTGTGGCGGGCCGGAGCCTATTAACGCAGTGTGACATTAATGTATTGAAGGCAGTCATGCAGAAAGGTTAATGAACATGCTGCCCAGCATGTGTCCTTCTCATTATCAATCTCCATACATGCTGAGATAATGAACTTTGGAAAACATGTGACCGGCAACTGTGCTGACTCTCTCACTCTCAGACTCGGCGCGTGTGTGTAGGTGGATGGGTGGATTGGTGGGCAACTAGGAGTCAAAATGTGTGTGTCTCAGTCTGTAATTCTTCCTCAGCTATAGACGTATGGTTACTAATGAAGAGCCAGTGTTTTCAGGCATGTGGCATGTTTGCTCCTCTCCCTCTCTCTCTCTGTCAATACACTCAACCTTAAAAGGCCATTTGCTATGCAGCCTAATGGCGCTCAAATCCACAAAACGGCTCTCAAATCCAACAGCGTGTATACAGATTTTTTGTCGTGTTTGTCCCCACATTAGCGCCTGTGGCACGTAAATATGTTTTTGTTTGACTAGATTTCGACAGGATTGAAACAACACAAGTATTTTCCGTATGCATGCTATGACAAGTCACTCTCAACGGTAACAGTATCACTGACGTGACCTTGTGTGTTGCCTCCACAGATGGCAGGAAATGATCACCGATAACTTGGAGGAGAGTTTAAGTCATTGGTGTCACATCAAGCTGAAAAACGGCCCATTTGTGACTGAAAAGCAGGTTTCCACTTTCCTAATTTAAAAATAAACCACCAAAACACGAACAATGGCTTCATACAAGTCCGCCCCAGCAGAAGAGGCACCCAATGGCGGCCCCCCATCTGTGAAATCTGAATGCTCAGAGGAGTCCATGAAGCTGAAGAAGGAGATCTCCCTTCTGAACGGGGTCTGCCTGATTGTGGGGAACATGATCGGCTCGGGGATCTTCGTCTCACCCAAGGGCGTCCTCATCCACAGCGCCTCATATGGCCTCTCTCTGGTGGTGTGGACTGTCGGCGGGATCTTCTCTGTATTCGGGGCCCTTTGCTACGCCGAGCTGGGGACCACAATCACCAAGTCGGGGGCCTCCTACGCCTATATCCTGGAGGCCTTTGGGGGTTTCATGGCCTTCATTCGCCTGTGGACGTCGCTGCTGATCATCGAGCCGACCAGCCAAGCCATCATAGCCATCACGTTCTCCAACTACATGGTGCAGCCAGTCTTCCCCACCTGTATAGCTCCATACCTGGCCAACAGGCTGCTGGCTGCTGCTTGTATATGTAAGTACACATCTGGAGTGTGTGTGTCAGTGTGTGTGTGCGTGTGTGTGTGTGTGTGTGTGACACTGAGAGAACGAGTAAGATGAGTCAGTGTATGAGGGAGTAAGTGATATAAAGAGAGAATGATGATGTCTGTCACAGTTAGTTAGACGTCCAAGAGAGAGCACGTGAGCGAGACTAGAGAAGTGAAAAATGGTGACATGACTGCTGCAGTCAGCAGGTCTGCAGCAGAAAGACTCACTGACATCAGATGAAAGAGGAACTGAGCGACCCTGAAAAAGTAAATCAAGGGAAATTTTTTTTTACTCAATCTCAGAGTGCTGAGTTGGAAATCCTTGCACATGAAGACTTGAGTCACAACTTTTTTTTTTTGTTATGGGAAGAATCTCTTCATAAATGTAGTGGTAGATACTGTGCGTATGGATGTGGCCCAGATTGCCGAGGTAACTAAAACACAATGGCGCAGAGCAAAGCTGACAAACTGAATTAATCAAACTAACAAGGTCTTGGGAAGAAATTCACAAAAAAAAAAAAATGCTCACCGAGACAACACAGCACAACTTTAGACGCCCAGAAATACCAACACTCAGGCAACCAGACAATGACTCGACTGACAGAGAGCTCATTAAGGTTGTATTTTATAGTAGTGCCCTGAAATTCAAGATAAAGAATATTTTGCTCATTTGCAATAAATATTACTCATTCATCCACCCACGCACCTGAAAGGCATGCACCGATAAGCAGCGCTCACGGGAGGGTGCTGATAGCGGTGAGGTAAAGTCCTTTACAGCAATGAGACTCTGACCTGAGAGGCTAATAGGTGACTGACAGCTCAGCACAGGAGTGGAGCTTCAAACTAAATTAAACACACTTCCTTTTACTCTCTTGGAGCCTGAGACTGGTACACCGTGCCTCTCCTGCTTGGAAATGATGACCTGATTTTGTGGTCCCACTGTATCCTATTTTATCCTAATTTGGTTTAAGATAAGCTTTTGGTCATACTTTTATTGTTCAAAGTTATTATTTACATCCTATTTTTTAGCTCCAGGCAGGACTTCTCTTGAAATTAGGTTTAACATTAATTGGTCCAATTTGTACAGAAGCACATTTATTTATAAAAAAAAATAGATGAAACCTTCGGTATGATACTTTTATTGTTATTCTCATGGTAAATTAAAACGATCACTGCTACTAGACACTGAGTCAAAGTGATGAGATAGTAAGTCAAAGTTTTAACTTAAGTCAAACTTAGAAGTTAAAACCATGTAAAAGTCAAATGTTTGACTTAACTATCTTATATTTTTTGCCTGTCCAGGCCTTTGAACACTCCCACTCTGCTCAATCATAAATAATTTAGTATCTCATAATATTTTTCATTGAAAAAATGTACATCTTGCTCCTCATGTACCGTAGGTACTGCAAAGCACCATAATGAGTTCAGTGACCTCAAATGTTTTAGATAAGCAGATTTACTTGCAAATCTCACACAAATAACGTCTGTTGTTGATCTATGAAGAGAAAGTTTTGCTTCACAGGTCTCTGAGTCATGTAACAGAAATAAAACCTTTATATTTTACTGAAAGTATTAAGAAATATATGCATTTCGACCCATCAGCAGCAATAAAACACCTGCTCAGTCCTGGATGTCAGAGTTTCCCAGCTGCACGTGAGTTCACTGAGTGAACTGAGTTTTTGAAGATCTCCATTTCACTTCACATCTGGACCATATTTCACCCGACTACCAGTCAGCTGGCGTACTAAACCCGATCTTGCACCTCCCACCCTTCTATCCTTTCACTGTCAACACACCAGGCCTCTGCTTTTGTGTGGCAGCGCTCATCGCTGATCACCTCCGTCCGGGACGTTGTGTCTTGTTGTGTTTTGACTGGGCCTCCTGTTGGCAACTGACTTGTTATGATCCTCCATCTGTCAATGTGCTGGAAGATGATAGTGTTATGATTCATCCCCTCACTGCAGCTGAAGGTGCTTCAGTGGCCAACGTGAAGGAGAAGGCAGTGATGTAATCCTGTTTTGGTCTATTTCTTAAACATCTAGGGTGATGTGGAGGTCAGTGTTGAGAGATAAGTGTGGTCTGTGAGCGGGAGCCTCGACGCTATTGGAGCTGACTACATGAATTTGTTAATTCAGTGTTTACAATACCTGTAGGGTCAAGAGGAAAAACAAGACATTAGAGAAACAAATAATGACTGTAGGAAGTGTAATTTATGTGAACCTCATTGCTGCTCCTTGACAACTGGATGGCTTAAAATGAGACATTGTGTCCCGCTATCTCCATGTGTAGATACTTGGAGGGAGCATGTGCTGATAATGAGGACAGGGAGAGAAAGAAGTCACAGAGAGACACATGTAAACATGTTTTCCAGGAATATCAATGCTGCTCAAAGTGAAGGAGGGCGATCGGGGAAAAACTAGCAGTTGAGACCGCCTGTACTATCAGTTATTGGGCCTGTGGGCCACAAATCACCAACCTTGAGCAGAAACACACAAAGTCATCAGATCAGTGGTGGTTTCACAACACAAATGTGTCTGACTACCAAAGCTGTACCTGTGTGCACTTGTGTGTGTGTATGTGTGTGTGTATGTGCTGCACTCAGCTGTTTCCTCGTCTGATAAACAACAGTACAGTCTGCTTGAGTCAGCAGCAGCGTTTCCTTAAATCAGCCATACTTCCACATGGAAGCACGCTCAGTTTACAGAGTAATTGTCCCCCACTGAGACAATGAAAGGATATGTTTCTGTTTCTGTGTGTGTATATGAATAATATATGCATATTTAAGTGTGCGCTTTGGTTTGCCTCCCCTTAGGTTTGCTGACCTTTGTGAACTGTGCCTATGTGAAGTGGGGCACCAGGGTCCAGGACTTTTTCACCTACGCCAAAGTCATCGCTCTCATCGCTGTCATCATCACTGGCCTGGTGAAGATCGGACAAGGTGCTAAAGCTAACTCCTCTCTTTTATCGTAAACCCTTTAAGAATACCAAAGCAAAGGTTTAGATTCTAAAAATGAAAATACTTTTACACTTGATATCTGCTGTTGGCTTGGTTTGGATTTTTTACCGTGAAATAAGCTTAAGATCATGCTTTTACCACAATTTATTCAAAATAAAGGCAAGTATTCATATTAACCTACTATAAAATCCTGCCCACCGTGTGAACCTCTGACCACAAAAGACAGATCCAGAAAGTATGATAATAGACGAGTGGGAACATGAATGAATCAGCCGATGGGTAAAAATAACCCACAGCTCTTCTGCTGCAAATTAACTCCTTACAAACCCTTTGACCAAGTACGAGCAACCCTACAGCATGTTTACAGAAACAAACAAACTGATGAGCGTTTTTTGGTGTTTTCCAGGCCACACACAGAACTTTGAAGGCCTGTTTGAAGGATCCTCTCAGGATCCAGGACACATTGCTCTGGCTCTGTACTCAGCTCTGTTCTCCTACTCTGGATGGGACACCCTCAACTTTGTGACAGAGGAGATCAAGAACCCAGAGAGGTAAGGGGATGAAGTTGATATGAGAGCAGTATGAGGGTAGTATGTTTCTTTTCTGGTTCCAATGTACATTTTAAGAAAATACAGGAGCTGATACTTACTACACCTGCTGTTTTATACTGCACCAGCTGTGCCCCTTCGAACGTTTAGGAATGTTTAACCACCACATAATGCAGGCAAAAACATTTAATCTTTATTTTGGATCTGAATTGTCTTCAATGATACCTCATTGAGAGTCCTGAATAATGGAAAATGGATAGAGAGGTGCCAATATTAACATTAAAGAAAGTTTTGCTCGCTGTAATCATTCCTTATGTTCATACTGGACATCACAAGAGCAGAATCAGAATCAAGGTTTAATGCCAAGTAGGTTTTCACATACAAGGATTTTGCATTGATATTTTGGTGCACAACAATAAATATAATAAGAATTAAGCAAGTACTCCAGAAGTAAAGAAACGTAAATATGAAATAGGAAAATGTTCAATAGAAATATGAAACAATATGAAACAAATTATACATCCAAATCTAGTGAGCGTCTGCCAAAGTTTCCGTTTTTTAGTTTGAAAGTTCCTCCTTGTGTTACTGCCCCTCCACTGCAGCTCAGCAAGGAAAGACGGGGAAAAATAAGAGGTTGGCTATGCCAGCAAGAGAGCGTTGCCTCATGCTGGCATAGCACACACACACACACTAGCTCTTACATTTCTCTTTACGTTTGTGAACATGTAGTCATCATTAATAATTACTTAAAAAATCTATGAGTGGAGCTACAAACATGATCCAGATCTGTGTTAAGCACTTTTTACAGTTAACCTCATGAGATCATATAAAGCCAAAGGAAGTGCTTTATTTTCAGAGCATTTTACATCAACAACATTGCAGGATACAGGATGCCAGTTATGGTGTGACACTTGTGGCATTGACTTCCTGAAGTGTCAGCCGATAAGAAACAAGCTGGTGAGTACAGAGACTATTAAAGCGAAGAAAACGCCTGGAAGAGTTTGTTGTTGATTCTTTTGGAAACCACATTGAAAGTAGGTGTGGAGGTGTGTGTGATTGAGTCTTGTGCTGTGAGTCACGCAGGAAAAACTTATCGAAAGAAAACAAGCGGTGGTGAAAGTACTCGGATCCTTTATTTAAGGAAAAGTAACAATAACACACTGTGAAAATACTCCACTACGAGGAGTGTCCTGCATTCAAAACTTCACCTGTTTCACCATGTTGTTCGTACAAACAATCAATTTGTTAAGTAGAGTACTTGAGTAAATATAGCAGAGCGCCCAGGCAGATTAAGTGACACACACTCCCACCTTATCACTATGACCGTCCTCCTCCTACTCACCGGATTGATCTGCTCTTGACCCTCCTGAGGAATCCTGATTTATTGTTTAACACTCTATGTCTCGTCTCTTTTTCTTCCCTCTGCTGTTTGTTTGTGTGAACTACAGGAATCTGCCACTGGCCATTGCCATCTCCATGCCCATAGTAACGGTGATCTACATTCTGACCAACGTGGCTTACTACACCGTCCTCCCCATCAATGCAATCTTAGACAGTGATGCTGTAGCTGTGGTAAGTGCATATAATCCTCAATACATCACCCTGCCCTGCCTCTGTATTTGGCAAGTGCAGCTTTACTCCCTTTCCTCTTCTCTTTCCAGACGTTTGCAGACCAGGTGTTTGGTGTAATGAACTGGACCATCCCACTCGCTGTGGCTCTTTCCTGCTTCGGAGGACTCAACGCCTCCATCCTGGCTTCCTCCAGGTGAGTGTTGAATGTTTTTTGTCGCCATTTCATCTCTCATTGTCACCTGTGTCCATCGACATGACTCATCACCCGCTCTGTTGCATATTTTTGTGTCTCTGAAGGCTGTTCTTCGTTGGCTCCAGAGAGGGCCACCTGCCCGACTACCTGTGCATGATCCACGTCCACCGCTACACGCCCGTCCCCGCCCTGCTCTTTAACGTCAGTCAGCACCTCACCCTCTTTTATTTACCGTTGTCTAATGGTTTAATTTAGCTGCCATGGTTTCTGTTTTTTTAATCCCAGTGTTGCATCTTTGGGAAAATCCTGCCCACATCTCGCAGGCTGACTTACGATGGTTCTTGTTTGTCTCTGCAGTGCATCATGGCTCTGATATACCTGTGTGTAGAAGATGTCTTCAGGCTGATCAACTACTACAGCTTCAGCTACTGGTTCTTTGTTGGTCTGTCCATTTTGGGGCAACTGTATCTGCGGTGGAAGCAGCCGGACAGAAAGAGACCTCTAAAGGTAACTAACCTGAGCCCTTTCGTGTAGTCGGTGCGCAGAATGTGAACTTGCTCACAATACTCCTCCGATTTAGAAATGCACTCCTGTAACAATAACTCATGATGGATAATTTTTAAAAAAGGATCAAAATCAATGCAGTAGAACCAGAGATTGTCACTTTTTTTTGTCAAACTGGTTCCTACATAACTCACAATGCAGCTCAATCTCGATCACCCCCAGATTTCATTCATTGTACTCTTTGCTTTTGTTTTTTAATCCTTATTTCATCTCTTAACAGACATTTTATAAGCGAGACAAAAGTATATAAAATTAAAAAATATAACATGCCATAACTATAACTAAAGCACAAAGGGATATCATGTGACACACCACAAAGGCATTATTGAAAAATGTCTTTACATATTTTAACTGTTTTGACTGCTTTTTTTGTTTAATTTCTGTCTCAAAACGTCAAGTCAAGTCAGGTCAAATTTATTTATAAAGCACATTTAAAACAACTTCTGCTGACCAAAGTGCTGTACATATGGAATCAATTAATCAGAATAAAATAACAAGATAATAAAATAAAATAGAATATAGAACGGCCAATGTAACCTGCTTATTCTGTGTTGAAAGCTAAAGAGAACAAGTGTGTTTTTAGCCTGCTTTTAAACTGATCTACAGATTGTGCAGATCTAACATGAAGCAGTAGGCTATTCCACAGCCGTGGTCCTGCCACTGAAAAGGCTCTGTCCCCTTGGGTGGTGAGCCTGGTTTTAGGGACAGTCAAAAGGAGCTGGTCTGCTGACCTTAGTAAGCATTAAACGTGGTAATTGTGGTTTCGTCTTTGACGGTTTGCACTTGTGAATATAAAACTTTAAAGAGGCTCGAAATATATCTTCTTTTACAAACAATATCATTCTTGTCATAAAAAAATATAATGTCTCTTTTCCGCAAAATAATAGTTGAACTAGTCAATGTCTAAATATATTTGTTTCAGCTTCATCATTGTACAAACTCCTCAGCTCCAACCTACGCTGAAGTGACATCACTTGAGGTCTTTATGTACTGAAAAATAACTGTAATAAAGAGAAATTTCTTAGTACTTTGTTACACCAGCAATCAAAAGATCACAAATTATTAACATCTGTCCAACAAATGCTGATAAAAGTTCCACAGTTCAGGGTCAAAATGAAGGCGGATCATGCTTTTACTGTTTTAGCTACAATGCTTTCTATCGACTCCCTCCTCATTAGAGTCTCTGCCACCTAAAGGCTTGCATTGTTAAACGTATGACTCAAATTATTATTTGTGTTTTGACTATTTCGTAGTCTTGCACCTGTGAAGCACCTTGTAACTGGATGCTATAGAAACAAAGTTTACCTACTCACAAACTAAATGTTCTTTCTTATATATTTGACCATAATCTTGCCTCTTTTTTCTCTCTTCCTCCCTCAGCTTAGTCTCTTCTATCCCATCGTTTTCTGTCTCCTTACCGTCTTCCTGGTGGTGGTGCCGCTCTACAGTGACACCATCAACTCCCTGATCGGCATCGGCATCGCCCTGTCAGGAGTGCCCGTTTACTTCCTCTGCTGCTACACTCCGGCCCACAAGAGGCCACTTTGGCTACGGAGCATCATAGGTAAGACATTATTAAGAAGAGATTATTTGATTTTAAAAGCACGGGCATCAAACACAAAATGCCTGAGTGTCCCTGGACAGTGGCAGAATAAGTATTTAGATCCTTAAGTTAAAGTACTTATACCACACAGCAGTATGATCCAGTTGATCTATAAACTTGATGAACCTACTTGAATATATAAGTTTAATGCAACACAAATCTGTCAACTCAGAATGTCTTGGTCCAGCATACATGCGTGGACACAGATACAGAAAGCTTAAAGTAACATTACATTCACTCAAATTCATACAGTATCTCCTACGTCATACAGAATCTCGTATCATCACGGCACAAGAAAGACAGCTTGCAGTGTTACTCAGGAACATTAACAAGGTCACCATCTTATCGTTACCTCCACGCACGAGCCTACTTATAAGTAAGCCAAGTGTGAAGGACAGTGACGCCCTCTGAGGCACAAATTAAATATATATATATAAATACAATATATAATGAATATTAAAAAAATACACATTCAAACAAACAAAATTTTCCTGTTAGATGTAGTGGAGTAGATTTACAACACTGCTCAAGATTAAGTACTGTGGTGGGAACGAGGGTGTTCAAATAAAGAGACAAACACTTGTCTTTCTGTAAATTTTATTCAAGTCTTCTGCAGAAGGAACTCACAGGGACACACACGCATCAGAGTATCATCCGAGTGAGCTGCAGTGCCTCAGCACATGCAGCTTTTAACCTAATCTCAGGGTCCGAGCACATCTCATCAAGGGAACATGATGTCTTGTTGAAGTTGTAGTTTGATCACATTTGAACAATAAATTCTTGTTTAGTGGTGTAATGCTGTTTGACACTACATTGAATTCAATAGCAGCCTTGCCAATGAGTTAGGAAGTATCACAAAAAGTAATAAAACCTATCGTCCACCTCTTTTGAAACTTTGCTCCAGGTGAACCTTCCAGTTAGAAAGAGACATGTTCGTGACAGCTTTTAAATGAGATTGCTGTTGGTCATATTCAAGTAGACAAGTAGCGCAGGTAGGTGAAACTTGATTAATGTTTAAATGTAAAATAAAAAAAGCCAACCTTGATGTTCAGATTTTGCAGCCTTGTAGAAGACTAATTAATTAGGGGGGAATTAAAGGGATCCATTAATCTTATTCAGCATTTACTGCATTAAATTAAATTAGACAGGCAGGATGAAGGAATTTGAACTTTAACAAAAAACACCTGTTTTTTGCATTCCTTTGGACACAAACTGACTTCAATGTCTAATAAGTGCACAATATCGCTTTTGACTGGTGAAGGAATTTTCACTGAAAACAAAAGACAAAAAAATGCATACTGATATAATTTCAATAAACACTTAAATAACAGATTTATCAAACTAACAAGAAATTGTAATCAACATTTTAATATTGTGGGGTTTTTTTTTTACCACTAATGGACATTTTTTTAGTGATTGCTTGATTTCTAAAATTTCTAAAAAAAAAAAAAAAAAAAGCAGTCTTCAGACTTTTTGTGTACTAATAATTTACATCATTTTGTTCAGTCAGCCCTCTAAAACTAATTAACCCCCCCCCAAAACAGGACACATAGTAAGGGTGACTGATCTAACCTTTGGAAGGAAGCCACCTGAAAAGGTCTGCTTCTCAAAACTGCAGTGCACCATGGGAACTCTTTTCAGTCCAGTAGAGATGGCCCACTCAGGTGGATTTAAGTCCACCTATTTCAACCAGATACCAAAGTTGTAGAGCACCTTGCTGGGCCCCAACACTGAGCTGTTGGTTTTTACTTACAGCTGGATTTGTGCTAATAACATATCACCTCTTTCAGCTAAATCCGGCTTGCTGATTCAGAAGGTGTGCTACTCTGTCCTGACTGAAATGGATGACAAGATGGAGTAGATGTTTGGTTTTAACACCCTGCCGATGACTGACGCCACACAAACACAGAGGCTCAACCTGAACTCGTCCTGGATGCTCGCTGCTGCCACAAGGCGTCAATGGACGGACATTTGGGCTTGAGCTGGACCCCAGCTCTCTGACCTGTCAATCTTCACCCGGTGACAGTATTAACGAACGTGTGAACGACGGCGCCCGGGTGCTTGTTGGCAAGCTTTCACCCTGGCTGAGTCTTCAGAGAGAACATTTCAGAAAACACCTGTTTCTATTACAGAACTGTACATATTAGTAGAGACTATTTAATTCATATGACTAGACAAGTATGTTGATGGAAATTACATTTATGAAATAGTTTTTGATTTTACTGGAAGGTGGCAAATTATTATTTTTGTTATTTGCACAAAAACAATAAGTGGTAAAAGAGACTAGAATATATTTCCACATTTACTAATGTGGATAAAGTTCATGAATATATACTGTCAGCTGCGAGGTCTAGTGAAGGGCTACTCTTACCTAAACTAACAAATTACTTCTGCAGCGTCTGACTCAAACATGAACTGTTAAATGTGAAAGAGTTGAGTTGCAAACATGTATTTATAATAAAATTACTTGCTGACAATATGGACTTGTTTCTCTCATTCTGCATCAGGGATGTGGATTCATGTGTTGCGTATTAAACAATATACAAACCAAAGTCATTGTTTCGAGGCAGATTTTACATTTTAATTAGAACAATACATAATGACAACCTTTGTCCTCTCTTCCATTCATAAATATGTACATAAATCATTATGCTACCAGCCAGTGTGATCTATCCAATAGTGTCCTTCCATGGCTTCGCCTTGCCACTAGCTGGCTTGCCTTTAGCTGATGCTGCAGCCATGGGCGGGTTCTGCTGGAGGGGGGTTGTGGGTAAAAGTCTGCCTCAATGGACCTGCAGAGAGGAGTGAAGAAACAGAAACAAAGTCTCCTTACATGTTGCCTTTGTTACAGCAGTATCAGTCACATCTGAACTTTGAAATGCCGTGAATGTTTATTTTCAGATAAACATGAAGATGCTTAAAAAAAGGGTACAACAAACATGTTTTTCTGATGTAAGACTGCAATTAACGGTCACTTTTTCCACTGATGAACTATTTACTGTTTTGTATATGAATTAACTGGCTTCAAATGTCTTATTTTGTCCAACGAAAAAGAAAAAGAAACTGATAATTACATTTGAAAAGCTGGAACCAGTAAATTTGAGCTATTTTTGAAAAAAACAAACAAACAAACAATGAATTGTTTAATTGTTTCAGTTATTTGAAAAACTAATAAAACTAAACTAATGCAACGCAACACTATCCAGCCGGCTAAGACTTGATAAGTTTACATGCAGCCTGAAGGGACTACAAACTTCCATTCCATTGTACAATCTTGTTATGTATAATGATAAATACATTTCCTTGATCCTTGACCTTTCAGTGCTCCAGTCACTCATATCAGTCCTTTATCACTTGTTGATTGTGTAGTGAGACCGTTTTAAGACAGTGTGGACTCAACAGCAGCACACTTGTCCATGTGTAAAGTGCAGGTTTAAAAATGTGTTTTTCTGTCTTGTGAGCTGCAGTCAGTGTCTGTTTAATCACACCTTTAATCAACCTGTCCAAGGCCAAATGAATATCCAGCATGAAACATTCTTTAGAGGTCAGACGTTTGAAGGTCTAATGTAATAGTGTATAATCCATTACTTGTATTTTCAGATACAAGTAATGGATTATTACTCTTTTCCCTACACTCTCTTCTGGTTTTCAGTCTTCTGTAAAGGGACAACTCACATTATTCCCATGAAGATCCTGGTTTTAGACACTTAGCATTTTACTTTTCAAACATTCTTGCAATAACTGGCTCTGGCCACAAGGGGGAGCACCTCTTACACGTCTATGTATCCAGTCATCAGTCTACTGTGCACATACAGTCTATGACTGTGCATCACCCTATTGTACTGGACAGAAAACTTACTTCTTCAACATTATTTAACAACAGTATTTTGTTAAAAACATTAATTCATGATTTTAATGGCCTAAATTTTGAATGAGCAACAACATTTTTAGAGCAACTAAAGAACAGTTGTTTTAATACATGCAAGGATTAAATAATGAAGAGATTTAAATAATCGTAACAACTCCAGCCAGCAGTTTCTCTGTGGCACACAGCTGGAATAAAGCCCCACAAGGAAGCTGATGAAGCAGTCGTGACACTGACCTTTAGCAGCGAGGTCCAGGTGATTTTTGATTCTCCGTTCTCTCTCTTCCAGCTGCTGGGCCAGCTGAGCGTTTTTCCAGCCTGGAGAGTTACAAAGTGGACAAAGACAGAAATAACCAGTAAAAAAACGTACATGAAAAGTAAAGTCCATTACCTATCAGATGCAAGTTTAGACACCAACCCTTCTTCATGCTTTCGATGAAGCCGTCATTTTGGGGTAGGGCGGAGGCCGGGTGTTTGATCCTCTCCGGGATCCTCAACTTATCTCTGATCAAGGGGTGTCTGAGCAGGGCGACTTGAGCCAAGGAGAAGCAGTTGGAGGTCAGCCAGTAGGTGAACACCGCCTGAGGTTTGTTTGAAAAGAAAAGGATTTTGCTGACAAAGTCCGCAGCAGCAGCGGACCCTTTCAGTATGATGTCAGGTGAGCTTAAACCAACAAAAGCGGACGAATGACAGACTGACCGTGGGGAAGTTGATAGTGAGGGGGAGGATGACGAAGGGCATGATCCTGAACACCGTCTTCATGGCTCGCAGATTGGGGTTGTCGACGCCAGACTCTGCTCCCAGCTGAAAGAGAAAAGGTGCCAATGTGGTGATTATTAAGGAAAAGTGTGATAACATTCAAGTGTTTATACCAAGATCATAACACCAGTTATCTGGCTGGCTTATATTGAAAACACACAGACTGATGGGGTTAAATTATTCTACAGTAGCTGAAGTAGACATGTTAGGTAAAAGCGGGCTGACCTCCAGGATAAAGAACATGGTTCCAGTGACGGCCAAAGGCAGGATATAAAAAGGATCTGCTGCTGTCAGGTCTGTAAACCAGAGCATGCCTCCTGTCTGCAAGCTGGGCACCGGCAGATAGGCCATCTTCCTCAGTGCGATGAAGAAAGAGATGAAGACTGGTGCCTGATGGGAAAACAGTATGGTAGCATTTATAATGTTTAAATGTCTGTACACATAACAATGCACCCTTTTATTTAATAACATTTTGTCGTATAGAAACAGACATTAAAATGAACATGAAAACTAGCTTCATGCACATTGTGGTTATCAGAGTTTAACGGGTAAACAGAGAGAGACTGACCTGCACCAAAGGAACGAGGAAGCCACGGAGAGGATTTACGTCATGCTTCTTCTGGAACAAGTTCAGGTCAGAGTACGCTTTGGCAACTGTAACGTGCAAACAACAGCACATGACAAGTTGATGAGGCTGGGTTTTTACACACAATCTAACATCATCCAAATTGTGACTGAAAACACAAATGCAATGGTGAAATTTTACAATCAAATTTGTTTCCACTCTGTTTGGCCTCATTCATCCTGGCAGTGAGTTTGGTCATCTCAGGCAGAACGTTGTTCAGCTTGGCCGCCTCCCTCTGGCCCTTCACTATGACTGGAAACACCGCCAAACGAGCCAACACCGTTCCTATAAGAGGGGGGAGGGATTGACAAGAGACAGGAAGGAGGAAGAGGGACGAAGAGGGGAGGAAAGGGAATACAGGAGACTTTGTCTGAATCGCTTAAAATGAGATTAATGATAACATCACCCTCAGACACTCATGTAACCTGCCTAATTTCCCAGAACGCTTGAATGCTCACATATTGATTTATGGTTTCGTTGTAGAGTGCTTACCTACAACGATGGCCCCCCACCAGGGCAGACCAAGGTCTAAGTGCATGAACTCTAACAAGTTCTGGACCAGCCCCACTGGCGTGTTGGCGGCCAGTCCCAGCTCTGCTAAAGTGGCTTCTGTGGTCGCAGCCTGCAGGACCTCCACTGCAGTTGGCGCAGCATCACCTATCTGCTCAGTGATTGGTTGCGTTAAAACAGGGGTGAGGTCAGCGGAAACAAGCTCCGGGGAAGAACCCACGACTGGAGGAGAAAGAGATGTCCACTACTGGTGCTGCCATGGAAACGGTTTCAACATGTATCTGAAAATGTAAATTAAATTCGTTAAGAGTTAGAAGGTAAGTAGAGGCGTTAGACAGGTGATTAAATTTCAGATGTAGTCTCAGCCACCTGATCAGTGATTGGTTGTGCGATGATGGGGGCCGGGTCAGCGGGCAGAGAGACTGGAGGTGTGTCAGAAACCTCCACCACTGGAGCTGCCACAATGCCACTGTCAGGTGGCATCTGTCAATAACAATGATATAAGTGTAACGATTCATTCAAAATATGAAAAATTCACATTCATAGATCTCAATACTTCTAATTTTTCTATGTTTCTACATTATTATCTAACATCTCTGTTAGAAGGCACCAGTTCAATAAAAAAGAAAACATTTATTTCCAAGCAAAAAAGGCCAGACAGAAACAGCTTACAAATATTAAAACATAACTCCACAATAAAAAACTTGTTTGAGTTTTAAAACAGATATTTAGTACAATTTAAAGACGGAAAAGCAACCATGGCAATATTTCACTGCAGATGTGTTGGTGCCACGTTTCTCTCACTCACAGTGTTTTAATGTTAGAGGCAGCTGTTCAGCTGCATCCGTGTTCAAGAACAAGACTGATGAATAAACAAACACACAAAAATGTTCGACAATTCTTGTGATGCAGCTTTCAGTTGTTAGCAGAATGGCAGCAGAAACCACACCCTGATCTACAGAACGTGTTTACAAATGTGATATGATCAAAAGGGGAAATTCTAAGTTTTAAATTTTAACTTCACCTTTAAATTATAACAGCTCTAAAATAACAGTGAAAGCTCCACATTAATTGGAAAATGCCAGAGCAGGTAGACAATAGCCAGAACTGGTGGGAGTATTTCACCACACTGTAATATATAGCCGAAAGCCTATTTGAGATTTCTGGTGCCTTAATGTACAACACATACAATTAAATGCAAAATCCACAATGAGAGTATTGTTATACGTGTAAAAAAAAAGGACAATCAAACCAAATTCACAGAACCAGTGACTGCTGTCGCTTCCAAAGTATAGCATACGTCACAGATGTAAAGCTCATATTTTAAATTCTGGTCATTTAAGGAATACACAAGTCAAACTATTAAATTATATATATCTTAAATTCACATAGTTAGATATTAAACGTAGACAGAGCCCTAACAGGACAGGATGACTCTTTCCTCTTGAGCTCTGATGAGTTTGATCTTACAGGGGTGTCCTTCTGATGATCAACAGCTTCACATGTTTGCCAACTCACCTGTGAGCTGTTGTGTCTGACTGCCACGGTGTTCACCCAGAGGAACTTCCCGTGCTGTCTGCGGCCCAGCAGAGTCCTGGTGGAGGGACTGCGACACTCAAACACTGTGTGCAGATGGGACCTCTGGAGCAACCGCTGATGGTGAACCAGAGGTGCAGAGTGTCAGCCGGATTCACACTTTACACACTTAAGGAAAACCTTTTCACACATATGGAGGCTGCTTCTGTGTCAGACTAAGAACGGGTTCAACCACACTTTCATTAGTTTGAATCACAGCTGCGTTCTAAGTTGAACCTGATTAGAGTAAAAATGATTAAGCAACAGCAGACAAACAAACATTTGGATAACAATCACAATATTTGTCTATTAAGTCTAATATCAGTGTAAATTCAGATCTTTGGGTTTTGTAATGGTCTCTGAGAAGCAGTGATGTTTTGCAACTGATTAAAAACAACTGAAAGATTAATAAAGTGAAAATAATCATTAGTTGCAGCCCTAAATCTGTTTGCTCTATAAAAGTTAGCACAGGTTCTGCTGAACCTCAGCTACAATTAATATATTATAATAAGATATCATGATTCAGAGGAAGCCGCATGATAATGTTGTATGTTTATATTTCTTAATTTCATCTGTAAATGGTAATGAAAGAAATTCAGATTTCCCAACTTAGCCAACAATCAACTGCAGGGGAAGAATTAAGAAACTGGGGACTGGAACAACTTACACAGTATGCGTTTAAGTATTTATAGTCTAGTTGCACTTTTGACTGTGACACAAATATTTTATTACAATATGCTTTTGTAAATCGTTATCCTAAACATTTTTACAACAACAATTATAACCGTGGCCTTGAACATGAGCTCCTACGTTTGTCAGATAATCCTGTTTCTTGACAGAAGATAAAAATCCAGCCTAAAGCTGAATTTTGTGACTGAAACCTCAAAAACAGCAGGTTCAAGTTTGACCTCAGATTTGACATTTGCCTGATTTCTACGGGACACAGCAGCTAGGTTTAGCCTAAACACCATGTTTAAACGCTTAAACCCCAGCAGTCCAGGAAGGCTAACTTTACTTAAGATAAATGTTGTGTTAGCTGCTGACAGAGTCCTGCTGGCCCGAGGAGCCACACACACATATATATCTGTTGGGTAAACTTCAGTAATATCTAACGTAAATAAACCTCCTGTTGGTCTCAAGCACTTATTTCAGCGCCTCTACCTAAACTGTCCATGTTTATAAAGCTTGTGATTTAACAATTATATTAAATAAAGGAGGACTTTTACAGGAGAAGCTGTCAAAGTCACACAGAAGACACATTAGTGCGCAGCGAGGGTGCTGCTAGCCTGCTAGCGAGTTAGCCGGGGAAAGTCTCTGTTTGTGTCTTTGTCTAAGGAGCAGGGATTAAGTTCAGGACGTGAAACTGTAAAGAAGACCTACGTGGTTCCAGGTGTCTGAGAGGGGATGTTTGCCCCGGCTCGGTTTTCCAGTCTGTCTCAGGAAACATCTTGCTAGGCAGCCCGGAGTCACCCGCTCCTGATGGCAGCCATGTTGGGAAAATTACAAACTACGGAACGTGCGAGGAGTCAATCTTGTTGGCTGTTTGTTTGCAACACGCTTAAGACCTAAAGTTTGATGTATTACTCCTAGACTATGTACTTCTTACACTGCTTGTACAAATACTATGAACTTCTTTTACTGTGTTGTTTTGAATAATCCAATGTCAAGTTCCCTTCATAATAATAAGCCTTTTGACTAACTTTGATGTGAGATAAATAAAACCCTTTGCTTCCATAAATAGTTTTATGCTGCACACTATCAGTACTTACACTACATTCACAAATACTATTAACTACTTTTACTGTGCCGTTTTTAAGTAGGCCTAATACAATATACAAATACAATAATTATTATACATAATTTTAAAAATCATAACATGATAGATTATTTTATTGAAAGTTATTTCATACGTTTGTTAGTGTATTTTAGATGTACAATGATTATTGAAATCTCCCTCTCACTCCCCACGAGGGGGGCTAGGTGCGTGTCTTTTTCTCTCAAGCTCAGGTCCTCTTCCAGTGGGTGCTGTGCAGTAGGCCTATCTATAGGGTTCTGGGACTGCACACTTCTGGACAGAGAGTTGGGAGGTTGGAACTGCTGGAGCCACACTCTCAGTTTTTAATGCATTAAGACATTTAAGATTTATTTGGTTTCTGAGGGGAAAACCCTACATACAATAATTGCAAAAACAAAATAATTGCCTACTTAACCTACCTTGTATGAATTGAGGTTAAGACATAATATTCATTGAATTGTGCTTAGAAAATAACTTTGATTAATTAATAAATATTGATATGGTTACTTATACAATATCTTACTGGACCTCTGTGAAGATTCCTAGTCATCCAGGTTATAGTTATCGAAGCTTAAAATCAAGGTCCAATTCTCCTTGATTTTGACTTTGGATCATACTAGACTTATTAATTTAACTTTTTTCTTTTCATGACCAGACCGATAGGAATCACAGTTTTCCAATTGAAAAAAGAAATTCTATAAACTGAGACTGGTTGGTTCTGTCTGTTTTAGTTCATATAACATCAAGTCAACATAAACAGTATATATATATATGTATATATATATATATATATATATATATATATATATATATATATATATATATCTGGTATCAAAACACATAATAAAGATGAAAACGGGAAATATCTGCAGTGATTACTTTTTTACTTCCACATACAATCATGTATCTGCAATCAATTATTATACTTTACACTCTGTGGTAGTTTCATATATATACACATATAGTTATATCATTAAACTATGGTATTTAACTCAAAAATGTAAAAAGCTGCCAAGGAGAAGCAAAAGACAAAGCGTATGTGGTTGTTGATTCGGTCATTGTGATTTCAAAATTGCAAAGTATCAAGTTAAAAAAAGAAGCTTATGGATGATATTGATGTTGTTCCAACTCTGAAATCTATAATCAACAAGCCCAGCCCTTTTCTGTGTCACTTCAATCAGTTTTCATTGCATATTTTATTCCATTGCATAGCTTGTTCTAGTGCATCAAACCAAGGGTGTAGAATTGTGTAGGGATGTTGCATGTCCCTCTATCCTCCAATCCTTGTCCATCAGTCTGTTGTCTCTTACTCATGCTGTCTGGTGAGCTGCGTGTTTATGATTAAACAATCCTAAAAGGTTTTTCATGGCACAAATTGAGTCGGAGGCGGTACCATCCAGATCACGTACACACACATGCATGTGTATAGTGTCTTAAATTGGCTCAAGCTAAATTTTTTACAAGCAACAAGTTATAATTATCATGTTAAAGCATATTTAATAAAAAGTAAAGGTACCCTGTTAAACATTAAATCAAAAACAACAAAAAGCTAATGTGTTAATTTACACACTTAACAAAAAGCAAGATGTTCATGTAAATGAAATCTAACATCAGCTGCTGTTTTTATTTATAGTTCACAGGGTGTTCTTGCATTTTAGCTGATGATATTATGATTAGGATATTATGAATTGACATGAAATGATATGAAATAATATTATGAAGGATATTAAATGTTCTCTATGACCCCCAGGTGTTTATATTTCCTTATACATGTGTTCTTTCAATGTAAACATGATCTCAGGTTAAAACTAGTAGAATAAAGATTAAAAAAAACATAATAAACACATCTGTTTTTTTCGATACCAGACTTTGTCCCCAAAAGCAACAATTTTGGTGATTATTAATGTGAAGGACAAGTAGCATTTAACTGTTCATACTCTGACACAATATTAGCATATTGTCCAATGCTAAAATCATATTTGTATCATACACACTCATTTGTTGTAATTTTAATCATAATGTTTTTCTTTGCAGTGTACACAAGATCTGACAGGCAGCTGTCTTCTGTTGTCCTTTTTTCCTATTAAAGGAGTTTCTGAAGGTTTTTCCTTGAGGTTTTGGACAATATAAACAAAACTGACTTGACTTGAAGCTTGACTTCTCTGACTGTTTTACACAAAACATAAACTGATTTTATTTCATTTTCTCTTTTTTTAATATATATTATTAGATTTTAAATCACTGCTAGAATTGTGCAAACAACACAAAGGGAAATGACAAAACAATTGTTTGGTTCAAAGTTATAAACATAAAGTCTAATGTAATCCTCACACAATCTTTTGTCTGAAATAACATTAGATGTTACATTAATGCCATCTTTTTATATATCTCAACAATTTAATAAAAATATTTTAAAAATAAAAGGAATTAATTAAATACAGTTAAGACATTATTCAACTGTATAAACTGTACATTTGAAGAAAGTAAGAAAAGAAAAAACCTCACTGATCATTCTGTGAATGTGATTTTACTGAAGTCATTTTCCATTGTTTAACTTTAATTTAAAACAACCCTCATTCTCATTAAGCCTTTTACATTTGCTGCTATTTACATAATAAACAATCCTACAGAAAACAGATTATTTGTTAAAAAGTCTGAATCAGACTGAAGAAACAAAATAACATCAACGTAACAAAAGACACAAACTGCATTAACCAAAAAGAATAAATGGAAAATATTCAGTAACACAACTATTCAATCAGTAAGTAATCCGACTCTGAAGTCTTGTCTGCATTTTTCTGTCTTTTACAAGAATAAAAACACCCAGCAGTTTTTTTTCCTTTTGTTCTTTCCGCTCTGTGTTGCTTCAGTGGGGAGGAGAAATGCCACCATCTTCTTTTTGTATGACGTCTTTTTTTCAATGTAAGTTTCCTTCCAACAATTTGTTCTTGTGCTGCAGACACTTTTTGCATTTTTCTGGCATTTGGATAAACTGAACTGTTTGATTCATTTTTAATTACTCCTTTGGTCCAATGTTTCTGTGGCTCAGGCGAAGGTGACACACTCAGTTTTAAATCGCAAAAGTCATTATTTTGTATGTTATAGCCTTGGGAGCTTCCTCCTACAATTTGCAAGCTTCTGTACGTTGTCTCACTGCTTCTTTGAATACCACCCTCAAATTCTTCCTCAGTTATCTTCACATAACAGGATCTTGACTGCTCTGAACCACGTCTTCCTTCAATTGTATCTCCATGAAATTCAGTCCTGTTTTTTTGTGGAGAATCCCCATGTCTCGTCTTTTCAACGCTGCTAACTTCCTCTACATCCTGACAGTTATCATTTCCTCTCTTTTGTTCCTTGACTCTCTTAACTTTCTCTTTAACTTCATTGTCCTGATCTGCAACAATTTCTTCAAGTTGAGTTTCTCGAGATAAGGTTTCTCTCTTTCCTGCCTCTGCATTTCCTCCCATGTTCCACTCATCAGCTGTCATTATTTTCCCCCCATCTCTATGTTTTAAAGCCTGAGCATCTTGAAGAAAACTCAAGTCATGTCCTTCCTCTTTACACCTCTGATGGTTGTACGGTTTTCTCTCCCTGGAATAAACTCCCTTTTTCTGACCCTCCGAGTCAAAGCAGGGCTCAGATGATCGTCCCACTCCTCTAGACCCAACCATGACTGTGTCTGCAGCCTCTCCATTGTCATTACCTGCTTCTGCTGCCCTCTTTACAGCATCTTCACTCTTCTCACTAGTAGCAGTCAGGAAACCTCCAGGAGTGGACACCTCCCTAATGTCTTGAGTATCTGCAGCAGGCACTGGAAAATATGTATAAAATAAATTCAGGCAAAGTATCAAACTATTTCATGCAGTCATTCACAGTACACACCAGTTAGCGTAATGAACATGTTTGACATCTTACCATTGGTTCTCCTGTAAAAGAGAAGATAAGCACTGCTGGATCTAGAGAGAGAAATGTGAAAAAGAGACGTGTGCTTGTGTTTAATGGAGAGGCTTTCAGTTGTGCATGTGGACAAGCATGCTTATGTTGGTTTACAGTACATGCTATGTGAATTATTATGAACCTACCAGTGGATATACTCATGCGAAAACTCAAGAAGTAATAATAAACAAAAACTTGATGAATAAAAAGAACTAAAACTTACTTCTCAGAGTTATCCACCTGGAACGGCTGGTAATCAAGCTGGATGATGAAACGAAGCAAACATGAAATGATGAATCAGTTTTTTGTACTGGGATATGAAACCGTTCAACAAAGTGGCTTTGGAGAGACGTTCAACGACACTGCAGTTAAATTAATTGGTCTTACCAAAGTGACGTTCTCATCCATGAAGTTATACCAGCTCTCATCATCCTTGATTGTTGCAGTGTAACATCCACATCTAAGATCTCCAAAATGATCCACTGCTGCATACAGTTCATACTTCTGATTCTGTTCACCAGTGGAAGAAATGACAGACATTAGAAAAAGGAATTAGACAGAAATGTGTTTTGATAAAATACTAAAGTATGCAGTATATCTACCTCTGGTATCTGTAGAGTGTAGGGAACATCAACAGTGCAGTTGATTTTGACATAAGTCATGTAATGGTAGTCAAACTCAAACCTCTTCAACAGCAACATCAAAACCTCTGGATGATTTTTTATAACACATTTCTAATGGAAAACACAAGACCAAACATGTTTTACCATGTTGTTATAAAGTCCTTAAAACACCAGAAAATCACAGCGTTCATGTTTCCTCAATACTCACATTGGTAGCATCAGATTTGCCGTCACACTTGTCACAGTACATCTGGTTTTCTCCGCTGAAAACTGAAGGTCTGAAATACTCCTCAATGCCATTCACCTGATAAAAACAAAGGCAGACAACCAACAATCAAGCAAAATAATGAATTACATTACAAGACATCCTTTAATTCTATACAGAAAGCCTCATTTGATTGCTATTTTAGGTAAAACATTAAGTGATATTTGTATAATTTAAATTGTTTGATGATAGTGAGAGACACTGGTTGACGTGAAGAATATCAGGTACTTGGTCGTATCATAATTTATTGGAAAGCATCAAAAACAGAACTGACTCACCTCCCTGTTGACATCAGACATCAGTCTGACTCAGTTGAGTGCTTCAAATCGTTTAACTCATCTTTTTACCTTAACTTTTAAGTAGTTTCTATATCCTTACACCTTGTACCTGTTACTATTTACCTTCCGGAGGGTTGGTCTCAGTCTCAATTAATCTATAAATCCTAGTACTTACAGTGTATACCACGTTTGTCAACAAGAATACTGTAAACGTTCAGAAAACCACTGCATCTCTCTGTTTGTTTTCTGACAAGCATAGTTTGAGCATCCAAGCTGTGTGTGATTTGTGATTTTAAGCTAAATACACAAAATTGATTGGCTTGTAGATGAGTTACAGCGTTGACTGGAGTTGAGATAGACGCATATACAATTGCATCTGCATAAAAATGGATGTTAAAGTACTGAATATTAAGGATAATGTTATGCATTTAAAATGTAAACAGCAGTGAACCAAGAAAATCATGTAACTGACATCAAGAAGGCATCAAAAACCCTCCATGTTTCCAAACCTTTGAAAGCTGTTCATTCACATTTTATTATATGGTCAAGTGTGTTGGGGTAAAATGTTTACATTCCATGTAAAGTTTTCTAAAATCTTTAGATGGACTGGGTCTCATCCGATATATGCAACATTTCCCAGTTTCTGATATTTCACACATGTAAATGGTGTTTCACTCAACTGGTGAGGTCTCTGACTAAATGCAAATGGAGTATTTAGTTTACTACTCCTGTCAACAGAAAAATGCTTCAGAGTTTGCAGGTTGTTGGATTCTTACCACACTGTAGTTTTCTTTACCGAAGGAATCCACCAATGCAAGAGGAAGATGCCAAAATCTCTCATCGTTGTCTTTCTCTGTACGGCATTGAGAACAAATGTTCTTGTGTGTCAACAGTCCGCCGAAGATCTAAAAAACACAGACGATCATAAACAAGTATTTTCATTTAACATACAGATTCCCTTCGATATCGATGACGTCTTTACCTGTGACGCCTCAGGACTGGTCAGCCTTAAAATCTTCTCAAAGTACTCAGCAGCATCACGCTCTACATCCACTGAGGGGGGAAGAGCAGAAATCAGCGTGTACTTCTTAAACAAAAAAAAGGCAATACTGACTTTTAGTTAACCTCTGTTAAGAGAAGTTGTTCCGGCTAACCAGCCGCTGCTACAATTATTATTACTATCATTAATAATACAATAATTATCAGTACCATATGCACTTTCTGTACCACTATACTGCTTTTACTGTTTGTATTTCTGTGTGGACATTGTGTTGGCTGATCTCCTGCCCCTCTCTCGCCCTTCTCTCTCTCTCTCTTGCCCTTTCTCCCTCACACCTAACCAGTCCAGGCAGATGGCTGCCCACCCTGTTCAAGTTTACCTACTGAAAGGGAGTTTTCTCTTGCCTGATCCTCCTAGTGTCTGTAAGTAATATTATAAAGTCCTGCTCTATATAAAAATGCCCTGAGATAACTTTTGTTAAGAATTGGTGCTGTATAAATGAAACTGAACTGAATTAAGAGGCATAAAACACAAGTTTAGATAATTAAAGGGATAATCAGATATTGTCTCTATGTGAGGCTTAAATGACTGTATGTTAACACGTCTGGTGCACAGAATGCAGAATGCAGATCTAAATCAAGACATTATTTTAAGATACCTTAATGTAAAATGTCAAAGTTCCTCATAAAATTGATTGATCCACAGGTTTTGTGTGCTATCACATACTATACCTCTTTCGATCCCCAGCGTCATTTGTGATGTTAAAGGTGTACGCTGTGTGTCTCTTTAAGTCATCAAACAGTTGTTTAAGGTGATGATCAATAGGGCCCGGAGTTTCACTGGTGGGCCTGAACAAGGATAGGACATGGTTATGACACATAAAAAGGTTTTAATTAATCATATGACATGAAGTTGGACAAACCTTTCCACAGCTTCTCTGAAGTTTTCGGTCATGAACAGCACCTGCAGCACACTGTTCAGGTAACATGTTGCTCCCTGGTTTATCAATCCGTGGTACTTCATTGCTGTTGCGAGGTAAATATTTCTTAATAATATTATTCTGCTTCTCTCATATTGTCGACGCACACGAAGAGTAGCCTCTCTCCCTCTCAGCCATGGGCACACTTTCTCTTGCTCCCTGGTTTAACAAACCGTGGTACTTTATTGCTGTTGGGAGGAGAATAATAATAGCACAATTTGTTTTGTTGAAATTTGTTTAAATAAAAATGCTTAAAAGCGCATCTTCTTACCTGGACGGGGGAAAGCATTGCAGAGAAACTGTCGACCATTTCCCCAAACATTCATTCTGAATTTTCAGTCCGCTTAGAGATTATCAACTGCAAAAGATTTTCTGGAAAACGACACTTTAGATTAGAAAACAGATGCAAATGCAGCACTAAAGGAAAATATGATGAACTCACCTTCAGCTGGAAGTGTTTCGTTTTGTTGTGCCAGTATTTGCAAACAGGCAGCAACATATCTGTCTTTAAAATAAACGTTGGTATGCTTTCACTTTCGCTTGAGGACTCCCCAACTAGTATGATGCATTCAAAGTTTGTCGGAAATATGACAATTAGGAGCATATAAAACAAGCTTAATGTCAGAACCTTAGGCTACATGTGAAGCTTTGTTCATCTGTCATATGTGGAAAGATCAGTGAGTAAACTTATTAGCCTTGTTTATTTCTATTCCTTATTTTATTCAGTGTAGAAACATATTTCTTTTGGAAAAAAAGCAGGCTGCCTTTTACTTAAGTGAGGCAGTGAATCATCTAGTTTTCTTCAGTAAACTACAAACTGACTGCAAATGCATCATTGTTTTTTATTGAATTAATTATTAGATGATTACTTAATATTATACTTAATATATATATTACTTAATATATAACCAGATAAAACCTTATCCTCCAATACCAAACTCACTTGGAGCTACAGAGTTGTACAGCGATGCATATTTCACAGACAGATTCATTCTATATAAAATAAACAAATAAATATTCAAAACGCATAAACCCTATGTTCATATTCACATTTGTGTGTCTTAGGTACGCAGCTAAAAAAAAAATATGAAAAATGAAAAGTGAAAGCAAGACTGTGTCATTGGGCATATTTCTTTCTTTGCTTAAAAACTGCAGGAAGTAGATGATATAATCTGTAACAACATGGTGTAGCCCTACATTTCTGTTAACCTGTTCATTGTTCAATATATTCCCAGCAGCTACAGCATCTGGAAATTCATCTCAAAATCCACATTCAAAACTGTGGGAAAACAATTATAATTGGCAATAAAAATATAAGTATATTGTATTAATGAACAAAATTATAACAAATAACAGAATAATTTCAATGCAAAAATGTGAGGTTAAATTAGTAGATCAAGGAACATGTGGAAGTTAGACAATGTATATGGGAGGAGAGGAGGGGGAGTATTAATAACAATCCAAACACATCTGGGGTTTTGAATACCACACTTTGCCACCAAAAGCAACACTTTCAGTGAATTAACATTTATCTGACACTTTTATCAAAAGCGACTTACAATTGCTGCATACGTCAGAGGTCGCACGCCTCTGAAGCAACTTAGTATTTTGCTCAGGAACACATCCACAGGGACCGTGGATGTGTGTCCTAACGGGAACCAAAACAGGGACTCTTACACGAAAGGCACGTGTCCACTGCTTCATCACCACTTGAAGCTCAATATCTTAAACTGTTTTACAGTATGAAGAGCCCACACAGTGCGAGGTAATCTCCCCTGCCGCAATAACTTTTGACTTCCCACAAAAACAGAGTGTCCAAGCATTTATGTCATTTTTTGTATTTATTAATGTATATTTTAAGTCACCATCAGAATTGTGCAAATGTCATAAAGTTAAATGACAAAACAATATTTTGTTTCAAAGTGATAAACATAAAATCTAAAGCATCATTAATCAGGGGGGACTGCAGTATAGTTTACAAGTAGTGTGCTTCGCTGAAAAACAACACTGAGACTAAAGGACCAAAATAATAAAAAAATACAGTAAAATAAGAAAATCACACTCAAAGTGAAAAAAGATATCTTTACAAAGGTTTACAATAAATTTTATGTCCTCACACAATTTCTTGTCTAAATTAATATTAGATCTTACATTCATGACATCTTTTTTAAAAATCTTTCACCAATTTATAAAATCATTTTTAAAATAAAATTAATTAAATTAACACACTCTATTGTAAATTCTAAGAAAATAAGATAAGAGCAACAAAAGATTTTTTTTTTAAAGGCCATTCAGTCTCTGAACAGGATTTCATTCAATTAAATTTTTATTGTCTTACTTTCCTTTATAGACTAATACAATAAATCGACACTTGAATCTAAAACTATCCTCACTCAAATCGCCTTGATTTGTTAAATAGATATAAACATAAACTGCATTAACCAAAAAAGAGAAGAGTGAAATAATCTGTATTACTGTCGGTCCATGCAGCCTGGTTACTAACAGATTTCCAGTATGTACAGTGCCAGGTATAATTAAGCATCAATTAAAAATTAATTAAAGTATTGTTATTTTGATTTCTGGATCATTTACTGTATTGTCTTGTTAATATACATGTGAAAACTTAATAAAAGTTATAAAAAAAAATTAATTAAAGTACAATCTTGAGGATCACCACAATAAAAAGCAGTTTTGATTTAATCTGGAGAGAGTCTGTATTTTGTTTTAATCAGTCTACATTGTTCTTGCTTTTACAAAAAAAAGGTAAACACCCAAAAGTTTGTTTGTGATTGCTTTTTTCCTTTCTCTTCTTCTTTCTTTCTTTTCTTTCTTTCTTCTTCTTCTTTCTTTCTTTTCTTTCTTTCTTCTTCTTCTCAGTCTCCTCTTGTGTGTTTCCAGTGGATCTTTTGGTTGTACGTTTCTGTGGCTCTTGTGAAGTTGCCTCACACAGTTTCATATTACAATCACTTTCTGACAAACTGACCTCTGCATTTATTTTCGGATCTGATTTTCTTTTAACATTTCCTCCTGGTCCTGACTGCTCTGGATCATGTCTTATTTTGATTGTATTTTCATTAAATACATTCCTTGCCTTTGGTGGAGGATCTCCATCTCTCGTCTTTTTAGCACTGCTAACTTCATGATTCTCTGTCAGTCTTTTGCTTCCTGACGATCCAGTTCGCCTAACAGGAGAGTCTTCTCTGTTTTGAATTTTTTCATCACTTTTATTTTCCGTCTCTTTGGCTTGTTTCACCGCACAAACATCTTTATTTCTTGCATGTATATCAGTGGTTGTCTGTTCTGACTGGTTCTGTCCAATATCGTCTAATCCTTCATTGTTTTCATCCTCTACATTGTGACAGTTATCATCTCCTGCCTTTTGTTCCTTGACTCTCTTAACATCCATCTTCTCATTTGTCTGTTGCTTACGTATTTTATTCCTGTTACTGCTTCTCATTGTACCCCCCACATCTTCACTGATGTCCTGGCTAACATCAACAGATCCTTCATTCTCCTGATCCTCAACACTTTCTTCAAGTTGAGTTTCTCTAGAAAAGGGTTCTCTCTTTCCTACCTCTGCTTTTCTTCCCATGTCCTCGTCATCAGCTGTCATTATTTTCCCCCCATCTCTATGTTTTACAGCCTGGGCATCTTGAAGATAACAAAAGGAATTTCTGTCTTCATTACACTCCTGATGGTTGATTGGTTTGCTCTCCCTGGTATAAACTTGTTTGTCCTGATCCTCTACATTAAAGCAAGGCTCAGGTGATCGCCCCACTGCTCTTGGTGGAGAATGCCCATGTTTCGTCTTTTCAGCACTGCTAACTTCATGATTCTCTGTCAGTCTTTTGCTTCCTGAAGATCCAGTTCGCCTAACAGGAGAGTCTACTCTGTTTTGAATTTTTTCATCACTTTTATTTTCCGTCTCTTTGGCTTGTTTCACCGCACAAACATCTTTATTTCTTGCATGTATATCAGTGGTTGTCTGTTCTGACTGGTTCTGTCCAATATCGTCTAATCCTTCATTGTTTTCATCCTCTACATTGTGACAGTTATCATCTCCTGCCTTTTGTTCCTTGACTCTCTTAACATCCATCTTCTCATTTGTCTGTTGCTTACGTATTTTATTCCTGTTACTGCTTCTCATTGTACCCCCCACATCTTCACTGATGTCATGGCTAACATCGACAGATCCTTCATTCTCCTGATCCTCGACACTTTCTTCAACTTGAGCATCTCTAGATAAGGGTTCTGTCTTTGCTGCCTCTGCCTTTCCTGCAATGTGCTCCTCATCATCTTTCATTATTTCCCCCTCATCCCTCTGTTTGTCATCACCTGCTTTTGCTGCCCCCTCAACCTCTTCTCTCTCTCTAATCTCTCCAGCATCTTGGTGTTGCTCATAGATATCACTGGTAGCAGGCAGGAAGCGTGCAGGAGTAGACTTCTCCCTGATGTCTTGAGTATCTGCAGCATGCACAGGAAAGTAGGTATAAAATAAATTCAGGCAAAGAACTAAACAATTTGATGCAGTGATTCACAATACGCTCCAGTTAACATAATCAACATGTTTGACATCTTACCATTAGTTTTCCTGTAAAAGAGAAGATAAGCAGTGCTAGATCTAGAGAGAGAAATGTGAAAAGAAAGGATTCTTTCAATACAACAAAATGAACAGCTTGGGTTTTATAGACAGGATGTCCATAGTAAAAAAACATTACTTCTGTATTTGTTTCTGCAGACAAGGAAATACATAGATGACATAGTGAGATTTTACATGTGTAAATTACTATACAAGTTTTAGTGCATGCACATCTATATACATGTATAAATTTGTGTGTGGAGAAATCTGTATCTATCGGGAGATATACGTATCTGCATATTAGGCCCTATTCATTTTTATTGCATGTTTCAAGGTGTCCTCATACCTGAACGACAGAATAGGTTGTTTTCCAATGATTACAAAAATGACACACATGAACATTAGAATAACAGGAACGTCGGATTGGGTTAAAACAATTAGAAGATAATTAGATATGATAATTAAAAGTAGACCTCCTCCTTTGCTCCTGTCATCCTCCACTAGAGGTTGACACCTAACAATAAATTATAACCACTATATTTTGGGGAGGATGTTCTGTTTTTTCACCCATCAGTGAGGGTGGTGGTTTAAGTGGTAGCGTTTTGGACATAGGGGAATGGATTGGAGAAACAGTCTGTGGTTGAGGTTACAACATGGTGTAATACAGTACTTCAACATGCTTAGGGGATTTATTTAAGTGAACTGTTACACATCTACATGTGAAGATAGATAGATAGATAGATAGATAGATAGATAGATAGATAGATAGATAGATAGATAGATAGATAGATAGATAGATAGATAGATAGATATTCATCCCCACAGGGAAATTCAAATGTATAACGGCCCATAATGTGTATTGTCTACCCACAGACACAATACACTCATAAAACACAAATGGTAACAGCACAAGATAAGAGATAAGAAAGAAATAATCCTAAAAACATTCATGGATGAATAAAAGAAGAACTAAAACTTACTTCTCCTGGAACGGCTGGTAATTGAGCTGTTGATAAAAAGATCCAAACATGAAATGATGAATCAGTTTTTGTACTGGGATATGAAACCGTTCAACAAAGTGGCTTTGGAGAAACGTTCAACAACACTGCAGTTAAAGTGATTAATCTTACCAAAGTGACCTTGTCATCATTAAAGCGATACCAGCTCTCATCATCCTTGATTGTTGCAGTGTAATGTCCACTTCTAAGATCTCCAAAATGATCCACAACTGCATACAGTTCATACCTCTTATTCTGATCACCAGTGGAAAAAATGACAGACATTAGAAAAAGGAATTAGACAGAAATGTGTTTTGATAAAATACTAAAATATGCAGTATATCTACCTCTGGTATCTGTAGAGTGTCGGGAACATCAACAGTGCAGTTGATTTTGACATAAGTCATGTAATGGTAGTCAAACTCAAACCTCTTTAACAGCAGCATCAAAACCTCTGGATGATTTTTTATAACACATTTCTAATGGAAAACACAAGACCAAACATGTTTTACCATGTTGTTATAAAGTCCTTAAATCACCAGAAAATCACAGCGCTCATGTTTCCTCAATACTCACATTGGTAGCATCAGATTTGGTGTCACACTTGTCGCAGTACATCTGGTTTTCTCCGCTGAAAACATAAGGTCTGAAATACTCCTCAATGCCATTCACCTGATAAAAACAAAGGCAGACAACATACAAGTGCTAATCAAAACAAGTCATAAAAAACATCAAGTGAGATAAAAGCTGACTGAACAATAGCTTTACAGTTGAAAAAGACATCCTTTATTTGACGTACAGTACAGAAAGAAGATTCTGATTTCTTTTCAATGCTATTGAGTGATATCGTAATCATTAATGACAAGATAGTGTGAGGAACTGGTGGACATGAAGAACATCAGGAACTTGAATACTGTAAACTTTCAGAAAAGCACTGCATCTCTCTGTTTGTTTTCTGACAAGCATAGTTTGAGCCTCCAAGCTGTGTGTGAAGCCCTTCAGGGAAAGGTGTGTGTGACGGACCACCGTTACTACGGTTGAGTTTGCAGGTTCGAATCTGTGTGGGTTGACTTCTCTTGCCTTTCCTTCACAGTGTGATTTGTGAATTCAGGCTAAAGACACAAAATTGATTGACTTGAAGATGAGTTACAGCGTTGGTTGGAGTTGAGCCAGATGCATATACAATTACATCTGCTTAAAACTGGATGTTATAGTGCTGATTATTAAGGATAATGTTTTTTATTTATAACATCAACAGTAATGGACCAAGAAAACCCTGTTACTAACAGCAAGAAGGCATCAAAAACCTTCAATGTTTCCAAACCTTTGAAAGCTGTGAATGAACACATTTCAATTTATGATGATGAAGTGTGTTGGTGAACAACGTTTAACACTCCTTAAAGTTTATTTAAATTTTTTAGATGGACTGGGTCTCATCCGATAAATGCAACATTTCCCAGTTTCTGATATTTCACACATGTAAATGGTGTTTCACTCAACTGGCGAGGTCTCTGACTAAATGCAAATGTAATATTTAGTTTACTATAAATCTCCTGTCAATAGAAAAATGCTTCAGAGTTTGCAGGTTGTTGGATTCTTACCACACTGTAGTTTTCTTTATCGAAGGAATCCACCAATGCAAGAGTAAGATGCCAAAATCTCCCATCGTTGTCTTTCTCTGTACGACACCGAGAACAAATGTTCATGTGTGTCAACAGTCCGCCGAAGATCTAAAAGAACAAAAACACAGACGATCATAAACAAGTATTTTCATTAACTCACAGATTCCCTTCGATATTAATGACGTCTTTACCTGTGACGCCTCAGGACCGGTCAGACTTAAAACCTTCTCAAAGTACTCAGCAGCATCACGCTGTTTATACACTGTGAGGGGGGAAGAGCAGAAATCAGCATGTATTTAGTGAAGAAAGGTCAACATTGACTTTTGTTAACTCAGAAACTGTGGAGCTTAACTGACTGTATGTTAACACACTTCTGGTGCACAGGATGCAGATCTAAATCACACATGAGATATTTAAAAAGGTTGCATTGTTCTGTGTGCTAATACATAGGCTACTGTACCTCCAACCCGACTGTCAATGCCCAGCGTCTCTGTGATGTTAAAGGTGTTCGCTGTGTCTTTTTTTAAGTCTTCAAACAATTGTTTAAGGTGATGATCAATAGGGCCAGGAGTTTCACTGGTGTCCCTGAACAGAGGATAAGACATGGTCATGAGACATGAAAAGGTGCGCTGTAGCCTCCATACAATTTAAAAACATTACATGACATGAAGTTGGACTTTGAAACAAACCTTTCCACAGCTTCTCTGAAGTCTTCAGTCATGAACAGCACCTGCAGCACACTGTTCAGGTAACATGTTGCTCCCTGGTTTATCAATCCGTGGTACTTCATTGCTGTTGCGAGGTAAATATTTCTTAATAATATTATTCTGCTTCTCTCATATTGTCGACGCACACGAAGAGTAGCCTCTCTCCCTCTCAGCCATGGGCACACTTTCTCTTTCACTTAGCTGCTGAAATGCTGCATTCAGGGTGTGTCAGAAATTGAATTTTATTGACAGACTGCTCACATGACTTAAAAGGATACATAGGGTTAGAAATGGCACATATCCTTTTCTGAATCATATATAGAAGCATACACCATATCCATAAGCATCTTACCTTTTTGCATATGACAAAATCCCTATAGGCACACCGCATCAAGTGAATTTTGATATTTATAGAAACATATTGACACAACCATTACGTAAAGATTTGTAGCATATTACTCATGTTGTATTGAATTATCAACTTAATGTGATTAAGCCTATCAAACTTAAGATTTAAGGAACTGATTTTACTCATGGGATGATTTCAATTCTTTATTTTGTTGTAAACCGCTAGAGCTCTGGCACGGACCCATGGTAGACCCGGTTCATTAATCAGAGAACCTGATGCTCTAGTATATATACATTATTTGTCAGAAAACATCAATGACATTTTCTGAGTGCTTTTGATACGCTGTTGTTGTGGCTTTACACTTAATCAAAGATGAGGCATTAAAGAGTTTACTTTTGTTTTTATTTTGTACAATGGGACAGATTTTAGAGGCAACATGAGAATATTACAGGATTTGTAAACAGTGACGTCAAGAGCTGTTATATGAAGTGGCAGTGGTAGCATTGGCAGCAGTAGGAGATGGTCTCTGTCAAGCGGTCAGTCCTCCAGGAACCTTCACCACCAAGTGGATGACGGACATGTGCTGAATTCCAAAATCCGACAGCAGCTCGTCATCTCCATCCAGCATTTTATCTGTGAAGATCAGCCGCAGATTGTCCTGTCCTATACACACAAAGAGAAAGACAGCAATGAACAAAGGCTAATCATTGTCACTCAAGCACCAATAGATATATCACTTAAAATGGAAGTTTACTTTCATTTACATTCTTGGCCTTGCAACTATGCTCCTGGACTGGGTATCTGTTTTTTCTCAGCTGGTTGAAGGCTTTAGGCATGGTGGGAATTGCTGGTCTGAACCTCTGATTTGGCAGTGATTTGATGGTTGAAAGGCTCTTTAGTTTATTTCTGTATATATATCTTTCTGCTAAATATAATGCTAATCTAATGCATTGCCAATTTCAATTTAAAGTAACTTTATCAACCGATTATAGACATTAAACATTAAAATGTAATGCTCATGTAAAAGCATCAACAATAACAGGCTGAGCCAATAATATAATAGCTAGAGCTAATAACACTCTAAAAGGAGCTATGCTGCTTTTGATCCCTACAATACGCCTGCACTTATAGTCTACTTGAGAAAACATTAGGGTTACAGCTACTTTTCCTTTTCCACCATCGCAAATAACGGAATCTATACATGGACACTCGTTTCCTGGAAAAGAAACGTGGTATATTCTGCTGACAGTCAACGAAAAATCAAGTTAAAAGGCTATCAGCTCCTTCCCTCGGCTAAATCATAACTTCACTGTCGACGTCAGCTGGCCGCAAGTTCAGTTATGATTCCTACCTGCGTTCTCGGGAAGTCTCTGCCCTATCTTTTCCTTCAGCTGCATTACTGTCATGCTCTTCATCTGCTCCTCCGTGTTGCACAGGTCGATTAGCGTCTTCTCCCCCCTTAGTCCATGCAAGACGACCTGGTAGAGTTTTCCCATTGTGTTATGTTTTTTTGTGCGACTTGCTGCGCTGCTTTCAGTTCTGCCTTAATGCTAAGCCTTCTCCAGGATGTTGTTTAAGCTTATCAAAAATAGGCTGTCAAACAGGTCTGACGTAACAGACGGTCTGGGGATACTTTCAGTTTCTAATTTAAAACTATTATTATTATTACTATTATCCTATTATTGTTACTGCTGTTGTTGTTGTGCCTTGCCTTTGATGCATTCAGCGACAGTTTTAAAATATGAAGACAATGTAATTTCTTTCTGTCACTGTATGCAGTGTTGTTTTGTCTATCTGTTTACTGACTGTACTGAAATATTTCATAACACAGAATCCACTCCTGCCATAATACACCCTCACCATTTATTGTGCCTGTGCAGCATTTTAATGTAGTTCTAGTAACCTAAAACCACAACTGTTTGAATACATTAGTAGCCTACTTTATTCAATTTCTCAAACTTTTGTTGACAACTGGAAATCACCTGATACTCCAACAGGGGTTGTTTACCAGCTATACCACATCCTGGTGGTTGCTTTATTACAAGCTGCTCTAAACCAATACCCATTAATGTCATACTGTAAAAAGATGTCATTTTTGTATTCACAATAGTTAATAACAACAATAATTAATATATAACTAAAAAAATTGTTGGGGGTTTCCAAATCTGGTATCCTGCATTCATGTGACTTCTTGTAATTACCAGGGTGAAAGTGAAAGTAAAAAAAAAAAACAAAACGGTATCTTGGTGAGTCAGTGAAGGTGACGCAGCAGCTTCGGAGCTCACTGCTCAGTTCACGAGATCAGAAAGAGAATAGGTTTGTCGACGGAGAAGAGAGGAGCTGATCTGAAACAAAATGACAACACAGGGTCAGGAAGAGAAAAGATATGACCCCAAAGACACAACTCTGAAGTTTGTCAACAGACCGGATGATCTGGATCCACTACGTAAGCACAAAAAAATTGCACTGTACAAAATATCCTTCATTTAACTTAGTTCTTTAGGTTAGGCTATATAAATTAAGTAAATCAAAGAAATGGCATTACATTTGTACTGTCTGTGTAACAGACAGATGGAGACGTGAGACTATGTCCTTTTTGTGTAAAAGAAGTTAGGTAAGGCGTTTTGGATGTGCAGTAACAGGCCTATGTGTGACTGATGGTCAGTTCAGTGTCTGCTCTTGTTGCTGTGCTCCTCAGCCCCAGAGGAAGGAGACAAGTGTCTCCGAGCAGAGATGTCCTGCGGTCATGCCGTCACTCCAGAGTCTCTCACTGGGTGGTGTCGCAGCTTGCTGGATCAGGTAGGCTACTACCGCCATTTAATTTACAGAGCACAAAGGTGTGTTTCCACTCCATTAGGTTAGGCGCCAACTTGTCTGTAAGAACGACTTTCCTGTTGTTTCTGGATCTTGTGGCTCTTCTTCTTGCCTGTGAGTAAGAAACTTATGTGCAATTCTCTATGCACTGCCTTCCTCCTGAAGAGGCTACATATTTATTTAAATGTAGATTTTTTTGTTACATTCTGGACACTTAAGAAGTGTAAACATACGTCTCAACAGTGTTCCACTGATATATTATTTATTATTAGTTAAACATTTCTTAAAGCATCTGTATATAAAAAATCAAAAGTGTGAAATGGGCCACTTGATGAACCTACACAGAAGAATTACCCAAATCTGCAGCTCCCTCTGGTTTAATGAGACTTCATAGTGAGTTTCAGTTTTTTTTAGCTGCATGCCTGTAAATTTACTGTTTTTGTTCACTCTCACCGCTCATGTTATATTTCAGCCACAGCAGGCAGCTGTTTTCAGAGAAAAGCTCTAATAAACACTACCTGCTCAGCTTCAAAAAGGCATACATTTGGCAACTAGCTGGTGAACTGGGATTTTAGCAGCTAAAAAGCCATATGTTTCCCTCAGGAGTTGGTGGAGAAAAGAACAGAGCTACAAAGAGTGAATACTGGACTTACATTCATGAGGTGGACACAGACACAACTCATGAATGATAATGTTGCTTTATAACTGCTGGATATGTAAAGAAGCAAATGATCGCTGCATGACGAGTTAACAATGTCAACTTAAAAGTTGATGATCTATCAATATTGTGTTTAGAGCTTGTTAACGCTGCCTGCAAGAGGCCAAGAAATCATTTATGGCAGGTGCGCCCTACTCCCTGTCATCCTGGTTCACCGAATTTTCTTTTTGCAACATAAAATAATCTGTTCTTTTAATTTCAGGGCCAGTACACATTTAAGTGCCCTGCTTTAGAGGAAGGCACCTTGCAAAAGTGTGATGCAGTGTGGTCTTATCAAGAGGTGCGCAGGCTGGCAGTGCTGACAGTTGAAGAGATGCAGCACTTTGAAGAAAACATCGCCCGTCTGGCCGCCAGCAAATACTGTGAATTCAAAACAGTGAGTGTCCCATCGCTGACGCTATCTCTCAAAAAAAATTAGATTAGAGATTGTCTGTTTATACACAACATCCTTTAATCACCTAGATAACGGAAATATCTTAAGGCAGTCTTTTTGGGCATATGCTTATTTAGTTTACTGTATTACAGCAAGTTTGATGAGAAGATTGATAGGGCCTACAACTCTGCATGGTGAATATTTAGCTAGAGCCAGCAGACGGTTAGTTTGGCTTAGCTCAGTAGACCAGGTATAGGATATGAATAATACAAAAAGTCAGAGTGAAGAGGTGGTGGAGGTGGATGGGAGTTCAATACAATTAGACTGTAATTACATTGTTTTCATATTTAATCATTTGTTCTTGTACAAACTCAACAAACAAAATAAAAAATGTTAACAGTTGACCTTTAGAGGTGCAGCTAAAAATTTACCTGACAAATCTGAGAGTGATATGAATCACTTACTCTTGAAGAGAGTTGAACTATTCCTTAATTGTTTCTTTTGTCCTTTTTAACAGTGTCCTGGGTGCAAATCCAATGTGGAGAGAGAGGACCTGACTAACCTCAACGTGCAGTGCACAATCTGCACATCAGACAAAAATAAAGTTTACCAGTTCTGCTGGCAGTGTCTGAAGGTGTGGAAAGGCAGTGCTCCACGCTCTGACCGCTGCGATAACGACGGCTGCATCAACCATGACCTCGAGCTTCTCAAGACCTGTAAGACCACCTCCCTCCCTCAGGTGCAGGGGGTTGACGCGTGTCCCTCCATCCGGGCCTGTCCTACCTGTGGTCAGAGGGTGGAGCACGACAAAACCGGCTGTAAGAACATCCTCTGTCCCTCGCTGTCAGGTTGAGTTCTGCTTTGTGTGTCTGAAGCTCACTCCTGAGTGCCTGAAGACGAGCTCTTACTTCATCCCCTGCAGTGATGGTGTGGCTCCCAGACAAACCTCCATACCTGTGTGGCACAGAGACTAAGAGGAGATTTTCAAACATATTCACTACTCATGCTGTCGCTTACAGCCTTCCTCTGTCATAATGTACTTTTACTGATTTCATTGTAAGATTGTCTCAACAATTGAAGCCAGCAGTGATGCTTATATACTAATATTTCATGTACTGTTTGAGCCTTAAAGTAGTATTTTCTGAGATTGTTGTATACGGGAATTTTTAAATATCTGCCAGTTATGGCTGCTCCCAATTGATCTTTGCTCAATATTAGTCAATCATTGATAACTGCTTTACTTAATAAAAAGAAGTTTCCCTTCATATGAATGTAAATTGTCTATTTCTATGACAGTGACATGACAGCAAAATAGTTACATTTGTCAACTTGAGAGTCTAAACATCAAATTCATGTTCATGTTATATATATTCATGTAGTGTGGCTAAAATTTACCTTTCATTCAGAACAAAACCTGGTACTGTAATCATCTTTGCAGAGGCCCAGGAGGAACTGTAGCACCCTCTATAGATCAATCCCCAAATAACACTGGACAGTGATGATACGTCTTAAGACTGGAAAAGCAGTGGACCCCCACAACTTTTTCAAAGGGGTGGCTATATGGGGCCACTAAACATCCTGCGGTGGCACACCAAACACAAAAGCTATATGAATTTCAGGAATTCTATTATGCAGTATATAGACTTGTTGAAATCTACTTAAAAATATGAGAATATAAGAAACAGATTTACAGATATACTATACTTATTTTACAGTTAATGTTACAAATTGTCTAATGTCCAAAGACTAAAATCAGTACAGTAAACATTTAAAGTTCTATAAAAATGCTGTTTTAATGTGTTATGTAGCTGTATGTGTTCATTTGTCATTTATTTATTTTTATTTGAAGGAGTGCATTGACTTTGAGGAACATACAGTAACATTTAAGCATACTCAAAATTACAGACATCACAGAGCAGAATTATTTTTGCTTTATATTGTAGCCTATATAACATAACAATTTAATTTAAATATATAATATGTGTGTGTATAGAGTGGTGTAATTATTTATTAAATATACTATTTCATTAGATTGGTGTTATTCATGTTACAAAAAACTAGGAAAATCCCACTTAACAAAAAAATTTACCAATGTGATATTTATATGTACAAAGTGGTGGAGTGCCAACCATTTCAAAACGTAGGCCACATTCCTGTAAAACTACAATACTCTCTCTTACTACTGTGTTTTTTTATCATGTCAACAGCTTGGCTCAGACAGAGCAGCTTTGCTTATAGTCTTGTACACATACACAGACAGAGAAAGTGTGTGTTTGTGTGAGTGTGAGAGAGAGATTACAGAAAATACAAACATAAGTCACAAAAAGTAAAATGGATGATTTAGTCATTTTAGTCAGTCCAACTAGAATCTGACCTGGGCCAGTTTGAAAAAGATATTCTAGGCTGGTATTGGGCTAGTCTTAGTTTTGCTCTGAGATAAATGTAGTGAGAATATTTCACAAAAATAAAGACTAACTTGTTTTACCCCTTAAAAAGTGAAGTCACCCTACTACCAGTCTATGATAGAACTAAGAGCCATGTTTCCATAACAGTCAGTGACTCCTGCTGTCACTGTGTAGCACATCTGCATTAGATATGGCCTATAATATACCACTGGAAGTGTTTTTATATTGTTACAACGAACACTGAATTTGCCCCAGTAAAATGTCCCTATAACTGTTGAGTTTTTAACATGGAGTTTCCTACAAAAGGTGTTCTTGATAGGTAAAAACATGGTTGCACCATGAGCACCAACTCCAAGACACTGATCTGCACACACAGCTGTTTCACTTTGATTAAACATATTTTACATAACAGACACCTACAGTATATAACAATACATTATATATGTAATTACCAATCCACAAATATCTGAGGACATGGACCTCTGGTGTGTTATTAGAATGTGTCCAGTAGAAGCAGTGCTACATGCATTGACAACCATCAAACTCAGAGCTCGCCAAGTCGCACAGAATTTGGGTTCACTAGAAGACGTTAATGTTGATTTAGACATTTCTTGTTCTTGAATTAGGAATTGTTAGGACTTGGTAGGTATGCATGTGCTGAGTAAGTGGAAGTATGTATGTATATGTGGGGACATGAATGTGTGTTTCTCTATATCTGCCTGCAAATATTTTTTTCAATCCAGACATATGTGTTTCAGATTATTTCCATAGCCTTTTTAAATTTCATATTTTTATTTTATTCTTTTTACATTCTTAGTTTTCTAGTACCACAGGACAGAGACTATTGATCTCTAACTATTGATAACTTGTTTAGTTCTGCATATGATAATACAGCCTTTGTATCCTTGTTTTGTATCCTTGTATCCTGAACTCCCACCTAACTGAACAAATCAGTTATCAGTAGTTTAAAACAAAGCAGTCATTTATCAGCTAGCTGGTAATGAATGGAGAATTGTTTGTGACTTAACTAATTGTTACTGAACTTCGTTTGAAAATTTCTCAGCTACAGTTTATTATAGTTAGTTATTATTATTAGAAAATATAATGGCAATGCTTTAACCAGAAACTAAGCAAAAGATCAAAGTTGTGGCACTCATGATGGCTGCAATAGCAGCCACACATGGAAACAACAACAACTCATGGTGGTAACTCTTTCATTTGTTTTGAGCAAATTACATATTATACAAAATAAATAACTGGACATACATTTTAGTCTTATTAGTTATTTGACTTAGTTTTCTATTTGGGTGCACACATTTAGTTAACTTTGTCAATTTAGCTAATTTCAGGTTCATTATCTTTAAGTTACATTCTGTGAAATTGATACCTTTTTTTTTTTAATTTCCAGTTCCTGGGGAGTTGCTGCTGGGGGTCCCTGGCTGGCTGACAGACAAAAAGACTTCCAACTGACTCTAAGGTGTTTAATTAGGGGAATGGATAGTTGAACTGCGCCATGTTTTCCCATATAGTGGTGACATGATGGGTGGCAGAGTATTCCATTTTTGAGTTGGGTTCTTTTCTTTGTTAGTTATACTTTCTTATTATCATTATTTGATTGATTTACCCGTAGTTCATATTAGGTAGCATTGGCTTAACATGTGTTGTAGTTATTGTGGTTTGTTTATATATTATGTGTTTGTCTACCCCCTTCGTGTCAGAATGGCCTGATCAGCCACTATATAAGTTTCCCCCATATCTCAGTCTTGTTAGGTCTGTTTTGTTCAGCTTAAGTTAAGGTTATGTTACCTGAGTTAAGTTCTGTTTAGTTGGCCTCTTTTATGGGCCCGGAATTTTCTATTTTATAACAATAATAATAATAATAATACATTTCATTTGTAACGCAGAGTTTTGAATGTACTGAAGCGTCTGCAAACTCTTTCTAGGAATCCCAAGTGTGTTACAGTAGTCCAGTCTGGAGGAGACAAAGGCATGAACCAACTTTTCAGCATCTGGGAGGGAGAGAATGGGACGGAGTTTGGAGATGTTACGGAGGTGGTGGAAAGAGGTCTTGCATAGGTGATTTATATGGGCTTCAAAAGTGAGTTGGGAGTCCATTTTTTACGCCAAGATTAGTGACTGTTGATGAGAGGGGGATGTTGGTGCCAGAAAAGGTGGTGCTGGTTATAGATGATGATTTGGTCTGGTGAGGAGTTCCAACCAGGATGGCTTCGGTTTTGGAGCTATTAAGTTGAAGGAAGTTTTGCTCCATCCATACATTTATCTCCTCCAGACAGGTGGTGAGTTTTGATTGGGATAACTGTGAGGGTGGGGTTTCAGCTTTGGCATTTACATAGAGCTGTGTGTCATCAGCATAGCAGTGGAATGAAATTTTGTGACTCCTGATGATTTGGCCAAGGGGGGATGAGGTAGAGGTTGAAGAGGATGGGACCAAGAACTGACCCCTGGGGGACACCACAAGTAACTGTGTGTGGATTTGATTTGGAGTGGCCCAGGGAGATGTATTCTGTCCGGTTTGTGAGGTATGATCTGAACCAACTGAGGGCAGTGTCATTTAGTCCAGTAGTGAGGTGGAGCCGGTTAAAAGAATGCCATGGTCGACATATCAAATGCAGCAGAAAGGTCAATGAGGATGAGGAGGGATGGAGAGCCAGCATCAGATGACATAAGAAGGTTGTTTGTGACTCTGACTAGGGTAGTCTCTGTGCTGTGGGCAGAGCAGAAACCTGGAATTTTTCAAAGAGGTTATTATGTTTGAGGTGGTCCTGAAGGTGGGTGGACACTGCTTTCTCAAGTACTTTTGATATGAAGGGGAGATTGGAGATGGGCCTATAGTTGGATAGGACTTCCGGATCAAGAGTGGGTTTTTTAAGCAATGGTGTGATAATGGCATTTTTTAAGACAGGGGGAACGTGACCTGTTTGGAAGGAATTATTTATAGCAGCGGTGATCAGGGGACTTAGGACAGTGATATGGGTTTTTACCATGGATGTTGGGAGAGGGTCCAAGGGACAGGTAGAGGATTTCATCTTCCTGATGATATTCTGCAATTTTATGCATTTTGTTTGTGTTTTGTGAATATAAATATATATTTTTTGGAAACTTACGTTATGACTCCTCATGCCAGACAGCTTGGTCCCTCACATGCTCAAAGGCTCAAGTTTGGCCTGTTTTACTGGGAGGGCAGCTTCCGGCACAAGCACTTATGATTGGTCAAACCGTGGAAGGTCCACAAAAGTTTTTTTTTCACAGCTCTTAGTAGTGAGGAAACATTTAACTGCTCAAATTTTGGTAGATTCTTTGATAGTAATATGTAGTTGGCTCTCATGATGGATTTGATGCTGGACTTACATTTTTTTTTCCAAGGTGAAGCCAGTCTTCAGTCCTGTCTCTCACTCAAACACTGAATTACTGTACATCATGACACTACTGCCTCAACTATCTGTCCATCTTGTTTGGGACCTTTCTGACACAATGTAGACCTATGACAGATCAATATTTCTAGAAGGAAGGTGTAAATATCATGATTATGGTGTAATAAAAACAACTGTAACTGTAGTCCCATCAGTTAAGAGGTAGTTTACTTTTGGGCCGACTCTATATAAAGGCACTGGGCCTCATCACTTTACCTGACTGGGCAGTGTTCAGCTAGTCTAACAGTCAATAAGGCCCAAGATTTAAAGTACAATTCATGATCTCTACACCATATATTCATTAGTGATGAAATTAATGTGTCTGATAATGAAAATGTTAATAAGCAACGCTAAGGGGTATTGACCAAGCGCCCATGTGTGACAAGTTGGGACTGAGAAGGTTTTGTGACTATTGACTCTATCTGCAATTGTCATGGCTTGTTGTCTGAGGTTCAGTTGCAAAAATGCTTTCACTGCATCAGCTGCAGGAACATGTTGTATCTGCAGTCTAGAGTTTGTATGCACAGATGCACGGCTCTCATAGCGTTGGATCGAAGAATTACTGCAGTTGCAATGAATGCAACATTTTTGATCAACCAAACAAAAGTGGAAAACATAGTAATAATACACATTAACTTTGCGCACATTATATAAGAAATAGGCCTACCTGTTGTCCCAGCAGCTAACAGCACTTTTAGTGAGCACAAACAGAAGTGTCACTTGGATAACATTAAATAAATAATAAAAATATTATTAGGCTATTATTGGCTAGATAGTAGACATAACATTATAAATCATTCACTTAATAGGCTACATTCAAAAATAAATAAATAGCTAACAGTACTTGAAATAAATAGTCTACCAAGACAGCAGAAATAACAGGCTAAATGCTGTGTCAGATCAATGTCAGAAAGTAACTAAATGTCCACCATACAGTCTCCCCAAGATGACATCTTCCACGTCTTTCAAGTCTTAGGTATTCACTAGTTTGCAGACCTACAACAAAAAAATGATCAAATGTTTAGCATTTTTAATAAATGAAACATTTCATCATTATCAAAACAGTTGACAATTATTTTCTGATGATAGTCTACAAGCCAGTTAATGACTATAATCATTAAATAACCGTAAAATCAAAAATAAATTAAATAAAATATTTATTATAATACAGCAGTTTATTTTCTGTGGCAGTCATGGTGATGAGGATTGACGTGTTGATATTAAAGCAGAGGTCAAAGTTCAAACTTCTTTCTGCATCTGAACCTGAACGCTGTCAGGAGCTGCTGACCTTGACAAGTGAAACTCTTGGAAAAAGTGCTAACTTGTTGAAAGGTGAAAGAAAAGATCTCCTCTGAACATCTGGAAGCGAGAAAGCAGCTGTTGCAGTGAGGGGAAAAAACTTGTTGAGAGGTGAAAGACATTAAAGAAAAGATCTCTGTTGGACATCTGGAAGTGAGAAAGTAATGATTTTGCCTAATCATTGATAAATACTGAGCTGTCCCTGTGTTCACAACAAGAACACAACATAATCTTTTGGTACTTTGGGGTCTGTGTATTAGTATACCTGTTCCTTCTGTCTGGTAGATGAGTCTCTTACTACATGATGTAAAGAGCACTTCTGTTACAAGTCACATCTCACAGAGTTTTACCATCTATAACATTTATAAAGCATTTTTATTACAGAATATCAGCAGCATTGTGTCTGCAGGCTACTTGTTTTAGCTTATTTTGATTTTAAGTTTTTAAAAAAAGTAGCCTAGATTGTCTGGAAAAATGTATTTTGGGAAACATGGTGTGGAACACTTAAGTCTTTTAAATATGCTCAAGAAAATATATATTGAAGATGCTTATTCTTTTTTTATTCATTTTAGAGCAGACTGCAGACTTGCTGTCATTTAAATAAAAGAATGGAAACAAAACAGACTTCATCTTTTACATTATTGTAAGAGAGACAAGACTTCAGTCGATCTAAAGGATTTAAATAGTGTTTCATTCAAATGTAACTTCCACCAAGTGTCAAAACCTAACAGGATTCCAGGAGCAGGACTTTTGAAAGCATTTTTAATATTTAAAAGATGTTAGTTGGGTTCAAAGTTGTTCAATATCTGTCGTAAAGTCTTCATATTATTCATGCTGAGCTTGAACAACATAAATAATCTTAAATAAGGTGTTTCTCAGTAAGTCCTGCTGTGAGTCTGGATGTTCTTCTGTGTAAAATGATGTGAACTTTAAGTCATAAATGCTTTTTTGACTTCTTAATCTGGGCTTTAATTAGTCATCTTGACTAATGTGACTGATGTTTTCCTTTTCTTTCCATTCAACTGCTCTGCCTCTGCCAGGACGCGTCCTTCAGATGATCATGACCAACCTCTGAGAAGCACAAGTGTCGCCTCCATGAGGGAGTCCATCCTGAGCATGTACCACCACCTCATCACAGGCACCAAGGACTTCCCTATGATTCCAACACCCTTCGTCCCTGTGAAGCAGGAGAAGAGGGAAAACACCACACCTTCTTTAACGGACGAACCAGCCGGTATTTTGGTTCCTACTGCAGGCTTGAGTACTTCAGCTCCTAGTATACTGACTGCAGCTTATCCTGAGAGGACGGAGCTGGGGGCCCTGAGGGCCGACCCCAGGAACTGTGTCCGAAGGATGGAGTTTGATGGCGAGACTGTGACCAGACTCATCTCCACTGGGTCCCGCTTTGAAGGCACCGAGGTGACCAACCGCTGGAGAGTGAGTGACTACAGTGGAGGCGGTCGCATTCTCATGTCCGTCCTCTGCCAGTTCACCAGAGAGTCCACATATTGTGCACGGACTCTGGGGAAGAAGAGAAAGGGCACTGAGGAGGAGTGCAGCACTCGACCAAAGAAACACCTGAGAGTGTGACTGACTTTTTAATGTGTTGCTGGCAAGGTGGCATGACAGACCTTTAGCATTTATGCCTTGGACAAACATATGGTTGCCTTAGGGGTAAATATTGTATATATGTATATACTTTATTCATCATGGATGTAGCACACAGATCAGTGTTTTCAGTGCATCTTGCACTGGTGCGTCTTGCACATTTCTTTGTTTCTTAGAGCTTGTGGCCTGTGTGTCTGACGTGGTGACACTACAGGGAACTACGGGAGCCCACAGATTGCCATTTGCCTAAAGTGTGTTGGGATAGACACAAGAGTGCCCTCCAGCCAGAGACAGCAAAAGGACTTTAGATGATTTAATTCAGTTATAACGAAGGATGAATGTGTTTTCTTGATCCAGAAACATGTCCAGCTTTTTTGTTGCCGACTCATAAGCACTTCAGATCAAGCTGCAGATTTCAGTGAGAGAGAAAGAGACATTACAGCTGCAGGGACAGAGTCAAAGCTATATCACTACTGATCCACCAAGGACAGGCAAGGACGAGCAGCAAGAACAGACTGACAGAGGAGAGAGAGGACAGAAACAGCTTGATAGAAGAAAAGGGAAGATATTCCTTCCATATTCCACCTGCACTTTCCTCCAAACCAACTGCGGCAAACAGCTCTGGACAGAGTGATAAACACCAAGCTGTTTGTGAAGGATGGAAACAAAAAGATGAAAGGAGAAAGCTTCAATGACTGAAGCTAAGGTTACATGATGAAAGGACCAAGAGTCACTGGATTAAATCAGGTGTGACACATTTCTGTGTGGAACATAGCAGAGTTAGCTAGTAGCAACCAAGCACTGACCGTTAGCTAGATTGCTAGCATTGCTGTGTCAATATGTTGCCGACGTATATTGTGTGAGACCAAAGATGTAGTTCTTTGAATGGTTTTCACAGAAAACTAAATATCTCTGTACTCTTTTATGACCAAGTGCAACTTTTATTAACGGACAAAATTATCTTTTAAATTGACAAACATCATTTGTAATTCAAGGCACAATTCAAACGAGATAAATAAATAAGCTGTCTTTCCCTGTTGCCTACCATACATATTTTTCCGAAATAAGGTCCATAGGGCGGGCGGCACGGTGGTGCAGTGGCTAGCACTGTGCCTCACAGCAAGAAGGTCATAGGTTCAAACCCTGGTTACCTCAGCTTTTCTGTGTGGAGTTTGCATGTTCTCCTCATGTCTGCGTGGACATGCAGGCTAGGTTAATTGGTGACACTAAATTGTCCTGAGGTGTGGATGTGAGTGTGAGTGGTTGTCTGTCTATGTGTGGCCCTGCGATGGACTGGTGACCTGTCCGGGGTGTACCCTGCCTTTCGCCCAATGCCAGCTGGGATTGGCTCCAGCCCCCACGCGACCCTGTACGCAGGATAAGCGGTTGACGATGGATGGGTCCATAGGGTGGAATATTTTGATTTAAATGGCCTTTTCACAGTGTGGTCCACACCTCAAGTACTAGTACAGCCACTGTGTCTTGGCCACAGTGCGCACCGATGCGCGTCACAGCGCAAGAGACTGTCCAACATAGTTTGCAGCTTTAATTATGGTTACTCTTCTTACTGACATTTGTATTTTACAGAGAGAAACAAGGACAAACCAAGTCCAGACCAAGACCAGATGACATTTGATAAGGAGACAGCATGAACTGTGAACTCACTCATTTGAAAAGGTAAATACACATTTTTTGATGTTATCAGAATTCCTACATTGATCAGTTGTTCGTTTTTGCAAGTGTAAGTCTCGGTCGTGATCAAGTTAGAAATAATAAATATGCAACGTCCGGTTAGACTAGTGGTTTACCTCCGTTGAAGTCACTTGTCTGTTATTTAACTTTTAGAGAGGAGAGGAAACGACATGAGAAGGAAACAAGAAAAAGACCAGACAAGATGAGATGGAGACAGTTTAAACTGTGAACTCACTCATTTTAAAAGGTAAATACCTAAATAGTATGCATTCAATGGTAAATACACACTTATTTGATGTTTACGACCTATCCACACTTTTGTATTTTCGTTTTAAAGTGGACCTTTAGCTACATTTGCACCTCCCGTCTAGACTAAAACGGCGAAGACCTATAACGGAGAAGTTTGAAAATGCTGCCGACCCTGTTTTTTGTTTTAAATCTCTGGCTAGCGTTTTAGTGTGGACAAGCCAAAATGGAGAACTTTAGAAACGTTGGAGCAGGCACTCACGCTTGGCTCTCTGATTGGGTTTCAAGTCATGCAAGGCAGACACAGGATGCTACTGAGAGAGTATAGAACCAAGTTGGCAGGTTGATTTAGTATTTTTATTAAAATATTTTGTACCAAGCAAATACCACTAATAACCTTCACTGTGTATGTCGCCGTATTTACTTTGTGACAACTCCCATTCCCCCCTGCAACAGTTGCTTTAAACTTCCATGTTACATTCAGTAACAGCTTGTCTCAGCTCATTGTTGGTCCATGCAAAAAAAAAAAAAAAATCTGGTGTGAATCTTCGTCTGCATTACTTTATTCTTTTGGCAAATCTTCTGTAACTACAGAATAGACCATCTGTGCTTCATGTTTACTCTGATTCGCGCATGCCCAGTGTAATGGAACGGCTACTAGAAGTAGGTTTTCAGTCGTTTTAATATAGATGCAGATCAACTCTCATACTCAGGTAAAAAGCTGGTGTGGATGGAGATCATATTCGTTTTAAAACTCCGTTTTTAAACAAATACGGAGTAGTGTGGATGGGGCCATAGACAGAAGAAAGGAAATAAGGACAAAAAAAGTCCAGACAAAGATCAGACGAGATGAGAGGAAACATAAAATATGAACTTACATTGATCAATAGTTCTCCTGTTTGCCTTACTGAAGTTATTGGGACTTGAGCATTAAGAATGTGCCATGAGACCTTATTTCGGAAATAATATGTACAATAGTTAATGGCAAGAGACAACAAATTTTTTGATATCGTTTCAATAGTGTCCCGAATTACAATGTACAAATGAAATGTACATTTGAAAGACAAGAAAGTCAGTTTGTTGTAAAACTGTGTAAGTAAAAGACTGCGAAAATATATAATTACAAACACCACAAACCCAAAAATTGTGTGTGACTTAACTTTTTCTTTCAATAACATAAGCTTACGTTAGAGAACTCAACACGTAGATGGTTTGACGAAAGGACCAAGAGCGGTTGGATGAAACACATTAGGTGAGATATATTTCTGTGTGGAATATAGCGAAGTTGCCTAGCTCGTAGCGACACTGCAATGAACGTTAGCTAGCATTATAATAAGCAGAGGGTTATTGTTGACGCTTTTCTCTAGTGGTTTACCTCCGTTGAAGTCACTTGTCTGCTATTTATCTTTTAGAGAGGAGAGGAAACGACATGAGAAGGAAACAAGAAAAAGATCAGACAAGATGAGATGAAGACAGTTTAAACTGTGAAGTCACTCATTTTAAAAGGTAAATACCTAAATAGTATGCATTCAGTGGTAACACTTATTTGAGGTTTACGCCCTATCCACACTTTTGCATTTTCGTTTTAAAGTGGACCTTTAGCTACATTTGCACCTCCCGTCTAGACTAAAACGGCGAAGCTCTATAACGGAGAAGTTTGATCAATAGTTCTCCTGTTTGCCTTACTGAAGTTATTGGGACTTGAGCATTAAAAATGCGCCATGAGACCTTATTTCGGAAATATGTACAATAGTTAATGGCAAGAGACAACAAATTTTTTGATATCATTTCAATAGTGTCCCGAATTACAATGTACATTTGAAAGACAAGAAAGTCAGTTTGTTGTAAAACTGTGTAAGTATAAGACTGTGAAAATATATAATTACAAACACCACAAACCCAAAAATTGCGTATGTGACTTAACTTTTTCTTTCAATAACATAAGCTTACGTTAGAGAACTCAACGTGTAGATGGTTTGACGAAAGGACCAAGAGCGGTTGGATGAAACACATTAGGTGAGATATATTTCTGTGTGGAATATAGCGAAGTTACCTAGCTCGTAGCGACACTGCAATGAACGTTAGCTAGCATTATAATAAGCAGAGGGTTATTGTTGACCCTTTTCTCTTTCTATCTCTAGCCTGTCATTCATCGGTCTCGTGCAGAGTTTTGCGTGCATTCCGGGCTGCCAACAACTGCATGCACTTAGTGGTTCTTTGCGGGTCTTTTTCAAGTAGATGGCTATTTAAAAATCGATAAAATATTCTCTTCAGGATCTATTTACGCACTCTAAAAACATTTATTGAAAGTTTTATTCTTTTTACATGCTTATTTACAGCATTAAACATTTAAATGTATATTGTAATAGGCTGTATATTAACTTATTGGGAGAAACTGGTAGTGCTACTGGTAGCACTATGTAAAATCGGACGTTGAACACCAAATGGCATGATCCTTATTTCGCTGCGAGGCTTTGACTGGGAGATTGACAGATTCTCTTGAACATCTTCCTGTCTTTTATCAAGAAGACCAAAATCAACGCTGAATCTATTATTCTGACATGTGTCTATGAAGTATGTGTACATGCCTTTTGTCCTTAACAAATAAAACCGTGGCTAAATAGTATTTTAAGGGTTTCAATGAGGGATTTGGTGAAATAATATATCTCAGTGATGAAGTTGGTTTAAATAAAATAAAGTCAGCACGAAAGTCGCCGTGTTCTCTGACAGGTTACAAAAATATAAAGGGCTGTGGTAACTAACATTGTAGTATTTTCTCTTTCATTTTAACAATTTTCTCAACATCAGTTCAAACACATTCATGAAGAACTAAATATTCAAATAATATTAGAAAATTATATAAAAAATATGAGAAGAAATCAGATGTCAAGAACTTTACAGAAATGGGCATGTGTTTATATTTTACTGATGGTCATGTATTTTTAAACTTTGAGAATTGTGCTTGGTTTGAAAGGTTAGGTTATGGCATACAGGACAAGTTCCCTAAGTAGTCATTGGTCTGGATTTACCTTGGCATTATACACAATAAATCACAGGCATTGAATGACTTGTAATAGGCCTACATTTCAAAACCTTAGTGGTTTTACATTTCTTTCTTCAAAAATAAGAAAAATCTGCAGTCAACAAGTTGCATGTGGTCCAATGTAAAAATGAGAACTTGACATTGCTAATCTTAATTAGATCTGTGATTAGACAAACAAAAAAATACTTAAGGGCATTGTAAACTTTGTTAAAGTAGTTTGTTCAACTAAATTTGTCACATTTCTTGTGTAAAGTTTGTCTCAATGCAAAATTAATGTTGGCACAATTTTGAAACTGTAGTTGGAGCCATGGTTGGAGCGGAGACTCAAGCTGAGGTCAAGTACCCTGCACATGCTTCAGCTAAAACAGGGTTTCCAGAGCTGTCATGCAGGGTTTTCATCCACATGTCAGTGTTGGACAGCTCTTCTCCTATTTTCATCTCCTGTATCTTACAGGAGGTCTGGCTTTGCAGTAATCACATGTTTAAATGTTTTATTTAATGGTGTCTTGGTGCTACACTGCTCCTTGCCTGCTAACTAAGCAGTCAGCTAATGATAAATATAAATTTAGTGGGTTTGATAAATTCCTTGGTTGCTGGTCTTCTCCGTGCACATTTTTACAATGTAATTATTAAGTTATTAGCTGTTATATCTTGAAATACCAAGTAAAAAACAAATATACAATCAGTTAACATTATTACTACCACTACTTTTATTGTTATTGTCTTTATTATTTATATTGTTAGAACTCTGAACCCCAAATTGTTATGCACATTATAGACTATGATGCCATGTTGTAAAGTTTATACATTATTATATTTTGTACTTAATGTTATATACATACAGTATTCATATATCATACATATAAATTAAAACAACAAAAAACCAATGAATGACTCATTTCTTGTTTATTTTGCATTTAAAAGAACTTTATGCCCAGAAGATTAGAAGCTGAATTCACAGAAAAAAAAATTGTTTTGCATATAAAAAATAACATCAACAATAAATTAAACAAGAATTTTACATTAATAACCTCTTAATCCCTATTTACACTGGAATAATGGAATATTGGTAATAATTACATTGAAACTGATCATCTTAAATGATTGTGAAATGGTTGTTATGATTTAAGTTTCGCTTGTACGGTGGCTCTGAAGTTTCAAAACACCTCTCAAAATGCTATCTACGGATGCGGAAAAACGCAGAAAATCAAACCCGATCCGATTTTTTTTGAATGACGGACGAAAGTTTCAGAAGCAGTGTGTAAACATGATTGACACAACTTGAGGTCGTATTTATTTTTTAACACCCGAAAATTTCGGACTCAGTGTGCCAAGGACCTTTCAGACTCGACTCGGACTCAAGGTGCGGGACTCGTGAACTATGTATTTTTAGGAAACGTCTGATGAGTTTGCTGTTATTCCCCTCCCTCCGTTACCTATAATCTGCCTACATAACAAGTAGCATCTGCTGCGCTGCTGCACGTGAGAGAGGACAACAAACACCGCCAGCAGCTGGGCCATTCATCATCATAATCTTTGGCTTTAAAACTTAATACAACAAGGCCCAAACAAAGAAGCGCTGAACGCAAACAGGTTAGTAACCTGAGGTTAGTGAATATGTTTAGCTCAGCATTGGCCATCTAACGTTAGCTTGCTTCTTGCTTTAGCTACGACCCGCGAGAGGTTAACTCTGACTGTCATTCGTTATGAAAAGATGAATGAGCGTTTGTTTACTTGCCAAACTTGTGGTGGTGATTAACCTAATTATTTACATCCCGCTGGCTGCCATCATAACCTGCTGTATGAATGAGCACTTTATAGATATAATGATAGTAATTATATATATGGCTGGTCTGGTAGTATTGAGAACTGAGGTAGTAGTGAGAACTGTGGGTTTTTTTTTTTAAATCGCCCACTAGAGGGCTGCAGCGCCGCAATAACCAGCCTAGTTAAAATGAACGAAATGACACAAAAAAAGATTAGTTCATTTTAATGAAAGAGATTTGGTGACTCGAATCTTTCAAAAGAGTGACTTTTCCCATCACTAGCCACTAAAACTTACACACTGAACCTTTAATATTATTTAAACAGTAAAGTTTTAAAATAAATCGCCCCCTTCACATTTGTCATGAAGGGAATAATTAGCGATATACACTAAAACCATCTTTTGACCCAAGCTGTAAACATGTTTTATTCTGCTGTGAAGTTGGGCATTTTAACATGGGGATCAATGGAGACCGAGGGTGTTTCTCAAAACCAAGAATGCAGAGAACGGACTTGTGTTCTTGGGGATAACATTCGTCGTTCTTGGAAGAATAAACTTGCAATGTCACAAGCTCACAAAACGCTGCGGACGGTTTGAGACGATGCGTTCTTGACTGTATTGAGCAATACCCCCAGCACAGAGGCAGCCTGCATTTCTTTTAATCGCTCTAATTATTATAACCGCCAAGTTTTATCCCCCAAAACAAAAAGCTCAGAATCAGGTTAGCTGTAGGTTTTAACTTAACAAGATATATTTGCTCATACATAGAAAAATTATATAAAATAAAACCAAATAAAAGTCAAATACTGTGACCACAACTCTGCTGTACACTAACAATGTAATATAACAATATTATTAATAATAATAGTAATAAATCAAAGACAGCCCTTTTTATTTGTTTAATTTTTGTTCAAGTTTCACAAGACCAGATTTTTTTGTACATCATCCAGATGTCTTTTGATTTAAGTTAAAACCTTACAAAATTACTCAGAATGTAATGAGAGAATAACAGCGGTCCATCCATCCAACCATCGTCAACCGCTTATCCTGCGTACAGGGTCGCGGGGGGGGACTGGAGCCAATCCCAGCTGACATTGGGCGAAAGGCGGGGTACACCCTGGAAAGGTCGCCAATCTTTCGGGTCTTTACTCTGCCATTGTTGCTGGACTCTGCCGTGTTGGCTACAGTGGTCTTCATATCTGAGGGCTTTGTGAGCTGACTGGCCGGCCGGCTCACTAGCTCCCCCTGTTGGTGGTTGCGGAGCGTCACAACTCCGACAATAATTGAGCACATTTTCGATTCGCCATCATTTTTAGTAAACTGCCAATATTCGACATCTACACAGTTGATTTCTTGCCTCAAAACTTCACAGAAGTGGATTTAGTGATGAACTAATATATGAAAATAGTAGAAACCGTTCTGTTGTCGGCCTCTCTCTCTCTCAGCTTCTTTCCGCCCCTTGCCTGAATGCCGAAATGAATGCTGGGATATCCCTGCCGTCAAGTTCACACAAGTTACCGACCGATGCAGCCTTGGTAAAATGGGTGTGTCAAGAACGCTTCCGGGATTTTTAACTGTTCTTGCCAAAATGCAAACTTGTGTATTGGGACAGTACTTGGGCCTCCTTTTGCAGAGGCTGCAGTTTCAGGACCGCAATTATAGGACCAGAACTGCATTTCTAGGACCCTTGTTTACTTTGATACTGCCAGCTAGCTGGCTGGCTAGCCAACCAGCTGCGCTCATCGGCCACACGGCCAACGTGCTAGCAGGCAGGGTTAACCTCCTTTGTGTTGCTCTGCATTACCACCACCACTCCACTAGATGGCGTTGTCACAAAAGAACAACGGTCCTTGAACTGCAGTTCCAGGATTACTGCGGTCCTGAAATTGCAGCCTCCAGTACTGCAGCTAAATAATTTTGGATCCATCACACAACCTGTTCCACCTTCTCTCCTCTGATTGGCGCTACAGAGCGTTGTACGCCAAAACAACCAGACAAGAACAGTTTCTACCCCACAGGCCATAACGCTGATGAACAGCTGACTCCAGACAGACAGTGGTAACCCTCTGATTCTAACACTCTCACCTGTTCACCTGTTTACTATTTATTTTTTTTATTGTTGTAACTCAGTTTATGTTCATATTGTATATACTGTAAATATCATATCCACCTACTCCTGTACATAAAATAACCTACAAATTATTTTTTTCCAGCATCTACTTGAACTGTGGTCCATTGCGGTAGTCTTACTGTCTATGAATGTTGTTGTTTAGTTTACGGTTGTGTGTATGTGTGTATCTGCACGTTAGTTTCTGGTTTTTGTTGAGCTTGTTGTCCTTTTAGTCTGTGTATGCACATTGAGAGCAATGTAAGAACAAAGTCAAATTCCTTGTATGTGTATCTGTCTTATGTATTTTACAGACTCCCAGGTGTGTATTAAAATATGTTTTGTAAAAATGTATCAGAAAATAAACAAGATATTATTTGACTTGTATCAGTTGGCAGATTAGCAGTCAGGGTGGAGTCAAATTGCTCATAAGTGTTTTTATCTTATGTATTTTAGTAAAAAAAAAATCAGAAAATAAACAAAATATTATCTGGCCTGTATCGGTTGGCAGATAAGTAGTCCGAGTGGTGGTTAACTGGAGGTGATTCGTCGAAACTAAAAGGTGCCCTATTGACTGTTGTGATGAACATGAACTTATTGAACATTTTAAGTGCCAGAGGTTTAAAGATGCAAACTATAATGCAGTGTATGTATATATGGTGTTTTTAGAGAAAACCTGCCCGACCTGCATCAAGAGTTATTATTGGACAATAATATGGAGGACGAGGTGTCCAGTGGTTCTTCAAGTTACTCTTTTAAGTGGCATCTTCTTCCAACAAACTGTAACTGAACTGAAAAGACAGGGGACACTGGCCACTTGTAAGTTTATGGGTTATTGTATTATTATGGAATGTGTCCCTTTTATATTTTATTTATATAATTCCTCCCATGTCAATAAAAGTAAATACAATTTAAATACAACTACAGATAAAAAGTAGCCGTGTGTCTTCCAATTTATTTAATTTCTGTTCAATACCTCCTTTCTGTCCATGTAAGAGAATGACAAGGTCTGTGTCGATGTTCTGTCCTTCTTCTGCCAAGACTTTGGCCACAGGATGTGAGGCTTTGTTTCCTATGACTTCTTTGACCTATCTCTTAGGAAGTAATTGTCAAGGCCCCTTGCCTTGGTCTACCATGCACTTTGTCTTGCCTTGATGAATATTCAGGCCCATCTCTGATATCTTTTTCCAGCCACAGATGCAGATTTGTAACTTATGTCCTGCCAGTTCTGCTGCTCTGTTAAGTCTGTTAAGGTGGTCTTCTGAGTCATCGTCATTTCCATTCTTAAGTTTAATACCATGGTGGGTCTTTCCTCTTTAGCCACAAATAAAGGGGTTGCAAAGAAAGGAAAAGATAAGGAAATACTTTCTGTTAGCCAGAAATGTTTGACATTAAACCAAACTAACATCTTTTAAAATGGTCAGTAATGAGGAAATGAATTGTCAGTTTGTTCAGTTTTTCTTTTACTGACGCTCTCTTATCCAGAATATCATTCATCTAGTAGAAGAACAGCAACATAGTGGAGCTAGTAGAAAAGTAATTATAGTAAACAAGCTTATCATATCTTTCAATCTTACAAATGATAACCATGGTATTTACCTCTGCATTCACAAGAAAAACAGCATCTAAAAAAGTTTAATGTGCTTTAAAATGCACTGTCCCTCAACTCCTTGAGGTTTGCAAGCAAGGTGAACGACTGGTGCTAACCGGGCGTAGAGCACTTAAAAAAAAAACATAACTCTGCTCTTCTCCTGTCATTCTTGGCACGATGTACTGTAACTACAAACAAACTTGTAGAAAATAAGTCATTTCCTTGATCGTGGTGCAGAGGAGGTCTGTTTGTTTGTCTGGGAAAATCCTGAAAATAGAAAGATTGCGTTGGAGGTGAGAGGAGTTATGTCCTAAAAGAATAATATAAGATCTAATTAAATGGCTTGGTAAATATTTTTTTGTTGTGTGTTTATATAAAGTATTACTACTAATAATTAATATATATTAGTAGGAATGATAATAATAAATATCCCAATAATACTATGATAGTAATTTTAATAATCTACCGTCTGTACTGTATCGTAGTGATCACTAATTCTACAACTCCACTATTACAGCTATTACATTATTCACATGTACCTTGATACTATATTATGTCTCTATATACTCTATTATAACATCTTCTACTATTACTACTACTGCTTGTAATAACTTGTACTACTACTATGACATTACTGTTCCTACCACCAATACTTAAGCAGAGGAGAAGTGTTGCTTTGGAACAGACGGTCTTTATCGTTGTCTGTTGGCCAACCCGTAGGAGCTACACAGACATACAATATATCAAATGACTGGTCTGCTCAATACGAAGAGACAGAGCCCACTTACAGCTCTCTATGGATGTAGGACGTTCTGTTCTCAAGTTGTGGGCCTGTATAGCATGGGAGCTTTTTTGGTCATAGGAATATTGATCAATATTCACAGTTTTTGTCAATACTACTACCAATAATTTAGTTTTTTTTTATAACTCACTATTTCTACTTTACAAGAACTTGTATTACTCCTTAAACTACTAGTACCATTACGTTTACTTGTACTGTTATTATTACTGTTTCAACTTGTCCTACATATCTACTTATCTCATACACTATCAGTTAGATTGTAATAATAAATAAGGAAATGTATGACTCACCCTCATCAGCAGCCCCACCCACCTCCTCTTCATTATTTATCTTCACAGCTCCTGCAACAGATACACACAAAAATTAAAGACCCACACTGATCAATAGACTGACACATCCACAGATGGACAGATTGATATGTTCTTACACAGCCTTGTAGAAACTCATCTGGTTCATCATGTGCTGTCTGAAGATATTTATGGCTTTAAACACGTCTATCTGATCCTGGTATTCCTCTATCACCTTCCTGTACCTGTCACACACACACACACACACACACACACACACACACACACACACAGTAAAAAGGATCAATTAGGACAACCTAAAACAACTACTAACCTCCTTTACCTGACTTGCCTCTCAGATCTGGGGCCTCATGGGGCCTCAGATCAGGAGGGACTCATGGACATGGGATGATCTTCTGTGAAGCTGCTGAAATCAAACGAACCAAAACTGGAAAACTGCCACTTAAAGTAGAGTGACAGTTATAAACAAAATTTTAATTTGAAGAGTGTAATACCAGGATGTCCTACAAAATACTGGCGTTAATTTTTTGACAGAGAGTTGGATGAAACGACTGAACATTTTCATATATGTTAATGTAGGTCAAGTAAACGCTATGTGGGTAAAATTTTACAGATAGTTTGGCTTCCTGTTCCCATGAAAGCAGCTGACAGAAACACGAGAAGAGAAGAAGAGTTACGATACACTCCGTTTCATCCAGTCGCAGTGCCACGCAGGTTTTAATGTCGCAAACCACAGGTTTTTTGCAAGTAGATGAAAGTTTAAACTATTATTGTGAATCTTTTGTATAAACTCGCCTTTAAACTTTCACCTCAACAAACGCCCACCAAAATCAGCTCAGCACCCCACTTTCCAAAATATTGCCTCCAGCGCCCTTTCATCATCTGAATGCCCCCGTTGAGAAACACCTTCTTAGGCTACGTGTTATCAACACTGCAAAGACTTTCCAGCCAACAATAGTGGGAGGTGGGCAAAGGCTTCACTTTGTGTTGAAAGGTGGTGGAGACACTTAAAGCTTTATATTAGAGTTGTGACAAAACACTAGACAAAACTAGACTAGATAATAATACTATTTAAAGGAAATATTCATTGGTGAAATATATGATTGGGGGTCTGGGGGTCCTCCCCCAAAAGACTTTGAGCATTAAACACATTTTCTGCATTCTGGAGACATTTTCTGCGCCAAGTTATGGTGGAGATGTCTTTATTTATAGAAAGGGAACAAAAGTCAGGTAGCAGGTGACAATTCAGAATACAAAAATAAAATGGAATACAATGCATTAATCAGTTAATTGTTTGTTTAAGTTTAAGTTTGTTTTTTTCTATGTTTACATTGCATTGCATGTTTTCTTCTTGTGCCATAAAAAACCTTTCTCATAGCACTTACATTAGTGATTTAGATTTCTTGTTATTTTTCAGAACATTTTTTAACAAATGTGGTGGGAAAACATCAACTATTTTACTATTTTAGAATAGAGGGACAGAGACTATCCGCCACTTTGATTCAAAATTCGGTCATCTTGGGCCTAGTGTTGTGCAACCTGCACACGTAGTCGCACACCTGCATCTCTCTGTCTTACCTCCCTTTGTACACACACACCCTCTACACATTCCCTTTTGTGTTAGATGATTGTTGTATATTTGATTGTTTGACTGGGATTAGATAATCATGGTTTACTTGATGTGGTGAATTAATCCTGATGTATTTCAGAAGTTGTTGTTTGTGGTTATTGTGTATGATATTGTGATATCAGTTGGTTGAGACAGCCAGTGTGTGGACTCCTTCACTGTTAGCCTATTATTAATCAATAATGCTGCATTATTGATTAATATGTGAAAAAATCTTTTAGACTTATTTCATATTTGGATATTGGACCCTGATACCAGATGGTGTCCTTTATGTATTAATTAATCATTTTTAATATTAATATTGTGTTAATATCTCTAGAATATCTTTGATATTCAACCAATAACCAAACTTGACCCTATGTTGACCCCAATAGATTTAACACCTTCCCATGGTGGAATGTGAATGACCAGTACTGAGCATTTTTTCTTTCTTGTCCTTGTAACTACATTTAGCAAACCTTTTCAACCTGTTTTGTAGTTTTCTGTACTGTGTGAGATCTCCTCTGTTAAAACAAATGTTTCGCTGAGTTTTGACAGATTTGGAGATTCACTGTGTCTATGAGTTTGTCCAAGTCTGTACAGACATTTTTAAACAAATCCCAATCTGTGCAGCGGTAGCAGACTTGGAGACAGTGGATAGACTCTTCGGTCTAGAGCGGAACTAATTTCGGTTCTCCCTTATTCCTCTCCAGGACTGGTTTGTAAGACAGAACCAAATGCACCACATTATGGTTGGACGTACCAGGTGGAGCACTGCGGAGAGATCTGTAAGCTCCTTTGACAAATCCAAAACGCAGATCTAAACATTTGGAGTGTCGTGTCGGGCAAGTCACACACTGGTAAAATCAACACTAAGACTTTCCTGGTTTGGAGCGATTAAAATAAACGCAGTAAATTACACAGTAATGCATCACTAATTATGATCCAAGCAAAAAAGCTATTTTATTCTGAAATGTGCAGTTCTGCATAATGATCAAATTTAGTTTTCAGTAAGTATATTTAGATGCTAATACCTATGTACTTTAATTTGATTGAAGTTTTGACTTTAACTTGTAGCAGAGTATTTCTGCTTCTTCTTAAGTAAAAGATCTGAGTACTTCTCTGCACTCTGTAGCCTAACGAGTACTTTGACTTTTGATACATTGAGCACATTTACTACTTCTACTTGACTTCAGCAAAATTTTTAATGTAGGACTTTGACTTGTAACTCAGTACTACTACAGTCAAAGATTTCACTGCTTCTTAACAATCTCCAGTACATTATACTAGTTAATGTACCTGCGAATCCAGGCGACCTCCTTCAGACTCTCTTCACTCCACTGCTGGTAGATGCTGCCGGCCTTAACCTCAGACCCAGACACCAGCGGGGACCCAGGCTTGAGCTCAGCCAGGAACTCGCGGAAGCAGGCCCGGGCCGACAGGGCAACCAGCCAATAGATCGGCTCCTCCAAAACCACATAGTGGAAAGACTGCAGGGCTAAGTGGAGCCACTGTGGGGGAGGCGAAATGAGGGGGCTCTGGAGGAGCAGACAACGAAAAACTAACTTTTGTTCACATTCATCTGATTTATTCTGATCAAGATCCTTACGAGTCATTTTTAATCTGATAGAGCGTTATTCTCCTTATTAGAGACCAAAAATTCTCGTTGTAAACACAGCCAGTCTGTGTGTCTCACCTGGTTTCTGCTGCTGTAGTGTTGAAGTGTGTCCAGCAGCAGTGATCTTGTGTTCTCATCTGCTTCCTGTAAACTACACACCAGGGTCTGCAGGAACAAACACAACACTTACAGACTCAGACTGGGAAATAAAATCACATTTACAGCAGAGAGCCAATATCAAGTCACTGAAATCATGTTTTAAGGTTCTACAGGACAAAACATTTATCAGATGACTCGGTTTCTCACCTAAAGGCCCATTTATGGGGCCCATTTATGGGGGGGATGGTGTAATGGTTAAGACGCCCGCCTTTGGTGTGAGAGACCCGGGTTCAATCCCCACTGTGTCCCTGAGCAAGACACTTAACCCCTACTTGCTGACATATATAGCAATTGTAAGTCGCTTTGGATAAAAGCGTCAGATAAATGTAAATGTAAATTTATACTCCTACATAGGGTCTACGTGCGTATATGTCCCGTAGGCTACGCACGTAGTCAGGCATTTATACTTGAGCGTAGTAGTGTCCGTCATGCTACGATTACACCCCCAAAGTGCAGCAGCCCTACAGCGTCCACTGTGTTGACTTTTGATGGCCGAGCAGGCTAACTTCCCGGTTCCGCTAACGTAAATGCCCCCATTTACGTTAGTGGAGCTAAATTGTATACGTGCAGCTGGTGTAGCCTTTTCAAATGTTACCGACCGAATGGATCACAGTCTGATAGCGAAATGAGTCATTTCGTTCGGGTTGCGATAGTCTAATATACACAGTAAAAATTTACTTCAAAGCACGGGGTACTTCCGGTTGGCTCGGAGGCATTGCGAGGCTACCCAGCTGACCAATCACAGTTCTTACGGTCCGCGTCGATTCGACGTGTAGTTACATTTTTATGGAGGTGCATGTCAGGCGACGGCATAGCCTCTGCGTAACCCCATAGCCTACGCCGTACCTATGCCGTCGATTCGAAGCAGTATAAATTACACTTCACACGGAGTGAAGTAAATATCAGGTGAGAAAAAAGCGCATTTGGAATTTTTACTTAAGAAAATACGTTTTGTGGGAAGTTGAAAGTTTTAAAAGCTGTGAGACAAAGTGTCTGAAAAGAAGAGTAGGCGTCAGTCCCAAGAAACAACGTAAAAGAGGTTACGATGCGAGAGAGAGAGTCAGAGAAAATGTAAGGTCTAGAGTTGTTGCATGACAATCTTGGAAACATACAGGAGCATCTCAGAAAATTAGAAGGTCAGACGAGTTGGCTAGTTGTTTTGGCAATGTGGGCAGGTGCCAAGTCCTGCTGGAAAAGGAAAGCAGCATCTTCATAAAGCTTGTCACCAGATGGAGGCATGAAGTGCTCTAAAATCTCCAGGTAGACGGCTGCATTGATCCTGGACATGATAAAACACTGTGGCCCAACACCAGCAGATGGCATGGCACTCAGAATCATCACAGACTGTGGAAACTTCACACTGAGACCTTGATTTCCAAATGAAATGCATAATTTATTTAAAAAGGAATTTGGACCACTGAGCAGTGCTCCAGTTCTTTTTCTCCTTAGCCCAGACGCTTCTGACACTGTCTCTGGTTCAGGCTTGGTTTGACATCAGGGATTTGACACTTGTGGTTCATTTCCTGGACCCATCTGTGCCTGGTGGCTCTTGATGCACTGACTCTAGCCTCAGTCCACACTTTCTGAAGCTCCCCCAAATTATTGAATCAGCTTTGCTTGACAATCCTCTCAATGCTGGGGTCATACCTGTTGCTATTTTTTTCATTTTGTGCATCTTTGTGTAACACACTATAACCTTCCAGTCAGCTTTCCATGAATGTACTTTCCTACAGCACTCTGTGAGCAGCCAGTCCTTCTATGACCTTCTGTGGCTTACCCTCCTTGTGGAGGGGGTCAACGAGTGTCTTCTGGAGAACTGTCATGTCAGAAGTCTTCTCTGTGATTGTGGTTTTGTGAACTGAACCAGACCGAGAGATTAAAGACTCTTCCTGGGTCGACATTTCTGTATTTTACATGCTTTATTCTAATATTCTAATATATTGAGACATGGATTTTCGAAATATTTCACTTTATGTGTAATGAATCTAGAATACATTAAAGTTTTATTTTTTTTAATTTTATTTAAATTCTAGAGGAAAAAAAGATATAAAAAAAGAGGCTGAAGCAGAGGAGAGAAATGAGTAAAACTCATCACTGCAAATAACTGCTGCAAAGAGCTGAAAATCACAGACTGATAAGAGAGTGAAAAAGCATCAGAGGATTAGTTTATAGTTTGGTAAAGAAAGGCAGAGAGATGAACACGTAGAAAGACAGAGAAGAAAAACAGACATTAGGTAAAATCAAAAACCTCTGACCTCCAGTGTGCTGCTGACTCTGTGCAGATAGAGCGCTTCCTGCTGGATGAAGTTGTTGTAGCAGCCCTGCGTCAGCTGACTGGACCGGAGCTCCATGAGGAAGGAGGACGAGCGGAGAATCTCCTCCGCCAAGTGACTGTTGTCCCACAAAACATCAAAGAGAGTCAATCCGTGGATGATCCCTGGGAGACAGAGGGGAAGAAATCTATGTGACAAACAGGTTCACCTATTGTCGCTGCCATTTGGTAATTTCATTAACCCCGAACCAAAACACAGATGCTGCTTTATAGAAAGAGGATCTGAGTCAAAATCTAGTTTAAAGACATGAATTTTCACTTTTGAAGTTTATTAGTGGTCTTAGTACTGTTTCAACAGGACTGCATTATGGGTACCTGGGAGGGGCAGACTTTCCCCTAAAATCCACTGAATCTGGTTATGGCGCGTTACGGCTGCGCCGCGGTTGCTGGAGCTAATCACATTTTTTAATATTGTGCTAGCTGTGGTGATTAACTGTTCCCTTACTTTTTTCAGCAGTGTACTAAGAGGTGTTTCCAGTGTTTAGTCTATCCTACAGTTAGCGACAGGTAAAAGTTGCCAGTGGGAAAGATCTGGAAAAAGGTAATAAGTGGACTTTGAGCTGTGATTGTTTTGTCAAATTTGTACTTCCATTCAAAAATTCAAAAATGACCCAACAGCAATTTGTTTGCTATACGTACTGAGATGCTACAACAACCAGTAAACTGTTACCTGTTTTTCTGTCGCTGGGGAGGACTTTAGAAGAGGAGCTGGAGATAAACAGATGAGATTACAAACAACCACTTAATGGGGTTTGGGTTCATATACAATAACATTGTTGTTCATGAACATATTTAGACAAATGTGGTCGATCATCACACATCAGGACCTTTCAAACGTTTGTAGTTTAATCAAAGTTTATATAGAGTGAGCAGGTGCTACTTTATTCTTTCTACTTACTATGTTTGTTGTTGTGCACCAAAATACCAGAAGCACATTCCTTATATGTGTAAACCTACTTGGTAGTAAAGATGATTCTGACTCCAATACTCAACAGTTTTTGTGTCACAAAGTAAATAATCTGAACACTTACTCCAACATTGTTATAAGACTTTAGCCTACCTGGCTGAGGTGGAGCAGATGTAGAAACGGAGCTCTTCACAGGGTGCGACGTGCAGCTTTCCACCTGAACACAAAACACACACAAGGATTTAGTTTAAGTTTTCAAAGTGTTTAAAGAAGAATATTATGCAAATCAAAGAACAAATTACAACAAATATTTTTTTCATTATTAACTCCATTAATTGCGTGTTTTGTTTTACTTTTTGGTGCAATTTCCATGCAAGCCCCGCCCTCGCTGGTCTTTCTCTGCCTCTGATTGGTCCAACCACTCACCCTGAAGGGGGAGTTGTCGCTCCAAATCCAGGAACCACTCTTCAGATGGAAACACAAAGAGGCAGAGAAAGGTGGTAGAATGGAAGTATTTTCTTTTCATGCCACTTTCTATTTCCGCCCTACGACACATAAATACTTCTAAGTAGTTTTTATTCCACGACATTTATCTGACAGCTTTAGTCACTAGTCACTTTACAAATCAACATATTGCACACAAAACATATGAAGAGCTTATAAAATCTGATGTTTTGTTATACACTAAACTACCCAACACTTTATATAAGTACAGCTGTAATGATTACTCTATTAGTCGATTGACTGTTTTAAGTTAGTTTTCACGGTTCCAGTTAAACAAATGTGAGGATTTGCTGTTTTTCTTTTTAAATTATATAAAACAATTTCTATCTCTTGTTCATTATTTTAGGCTGTGGGAAATGTGGACGGCTGAATTTATTAGATTTTTTACATATCAAACAGACATGGCCAGAATAATCAGAAGATTAATTCATAATGAAAGTAATCATTAGTTATCATTAGTTGTATATTTATAATCATCTGTTGCAGCCACAAAATATTTTAAAATGATCTCCACCTCAACAACTACAGCAAGAAATCCTGCTTCTACATGAATGCAGAAGAAATATTAAAATGATGACAGAATATGTAATAGTGTAACAGCCACATGGGACACTTTACAGCATTGAGTACTTTTACTTTTAATACTTTAGGTCAGTGGTTCCCAAACTGGAGGTCGGGCCCCCCTGCTGGGGCATGGTGCCACTGCATGGATGTTAAGTTAAATTATGTTAAATTGCATGACTGTAATTTATGGGGTGGCATAAACAAAGGCATTTATTCTTTTAGTTGACACTTTTATCCAAAAGCATCAGCTATGTCAGAGGTAACACGCCTCTGGAGCAACTAGGGGTTAAGTGTCTTGCTCAGGCACACAATGGGGGGATTGAACCTGGGTGTCCTCACATCAAAGTCTTAACCATTGCACCATCACCACCCTTGCCTGGATTTAATCTCTTCTGTGCAGATTGCATAACCGAGCTCACAGGAAAACAAGGGGAGGCAGACTCTGTCTCTACATAAATGAAGGTTGGTGTACAGACGTCACATCCAGACTCCCTGCTCATTGTTCTCGGGGACTTCAACAGAGCGAACCTCAGCCATGAACTTCAACTTCCAACAGACAGCAACTTCTCCCTTCTTGTAGGCGCTACAGAGCACTCTTTGCCAAAACCAACAGACTCAGGAACAGTTTCTTCCCACAAGCCATCACTCTGATGAACAGCTGATTTCTGACCCACAGTGTCAGGAACAATTGATGTGCAATAATCCAGCGGCTCTGTGTCTAATCAGCCACCTGTTTACTGGTTACTACTTATTATTTATTCATTGTCTATTTCGGTGCTGTTCATATTGTCATTTTGTGTACTTGTATACCAATCCACCTACCACATGTACATAACATCTGCACACAATATTCCAGCATTCTTTGCACTGTGCTCCATCACACTGTGTACATGTGTACTTGTATGCTTGTATGTGTATGCGCACCTGTATATCACATCCACCTTTGACATGTACATAATAATCATTGCACTATTGTCTCAATCTGTCTATATTGTTTTTGTTTGGTGTGCATGTATGTGCTCTCTATTCTGTAGCCTGTGAGTGATTTTATTACAGTATTATTATTGTAAGTAAGCACATTGTGAGCATTGTACAAACCTGAGATGAATTCCTCGTATGTGTACACATACCTGGCAAATAAAGCTGATTCTGAAAAGAGATTTCATTCGCTAGTGTTGTTAATGATTGATACAAATGAATCCACTTTTGCTGGAATAAGAGACCTTTTTCAGCTTCTAAAGGGGGACGTGACAGAAAATGTCTGAAAACCACTGTTTAGTCCAGTCCAGATTACTTACTTACTTGAGTAACATTTTATTGCAGGACTTTTACTTGTAAGAAAATATTTTTACAGTGTGGTATAAGTAATTTTGCTTAAGGATCTGAAAACTTTCTCCGCAACTGGAGAGATGTTTGTTTAAATAAAGTCCTGATATAAGAACAAGAGCACAGCATGATAACACAGACACCATACCTGTCTTTTCTGGTATCCACCCAGCCACACAGGTGTGTGTGTGTTTGCTAGCAGACGGACAAACTGCCTCTCCTCTAGTGTGTGAAGCGACGCCAGTTTACCAGCTGCCTGAGAGCATAATAACTAACACACACACACACACACACAGTCATTGAACCACACTGAAGCCATGTAATATTGAATCTTCTGTTTTATAAATTTAAATGTGTTTTATCTTCAGTTTACATCGGCAGTGCTCCAGGAGCTCCACACAGGGTAGAAAGCGAAGCATCTCTGCCCAAACAGGAGCCACCGAGGTGGGCATGAAAAGACCTGCTCCGTTTCTGCTGACACGTCATTTAATTATTAAGTTTGAAAAGCAATTTGACATATTTATTTATTCATTGTAATGAACAAACAAACAAATGTCATTATTATAAATTGGCTAATAGAAACCTCCATCACACTGTTTTTCTGACCTGAAGATGACAGTGAAGCAGACGTCTCAGTCAGAAGGACAGTCAGGATGAGAGGAACTAACACACACATCATCATCTACCTGTAACACACACATGTACACATTTACACAATATAGCCGAGACACATTTTAACTTTATTTTATCTTCTGGAGTTTTTATGATCCTTGTGTTTTTATTTATTATTTTCTGTAAATCACTTTGTAATTTGTTAAGAAAAGTGTTGCATAAATAAAGTTTATTGGTAGGCTATATTATAAAAGAAAGAGTGCAGAATAGCTGTTATCAACTTCAAAAAGGAAGTTGGGGAAAATAAGGACATAAGTCAGACACACGTGAGCTAGAGGAAGGAGAAACAAAAGCACCATGGAGAAAAACTGAAAGAGGAGTGAGAGGGGCTAAAGGAGGACTAAAGGTCTGTTTGGACATCTAGCATCAAGAGTAGTGAAGTAGCTACATAATATTATCAAGAAGGGCTTCTAGACAAAGATTGTGTCCAACCATTCCCACCCAACATAAACGGTTTCAGACATTCCCATCTGGCACCATCAAGACCACAACCTCACACCACATGAACAATTTCGTCCTGTCTGCAGCTGGCCTCATCAACAACTCCCACAGACACTGATTGTGTCAGAAATCCCCTCTTCATTCACTCCCTACTCCCTATGCAGGGAGTTGTATGTAGAGCACTATGTAGTGAATTCACCTGCATTATCAAAACAACACTACACCGATCGTTATTTTGGCGCTGGTATTTACATCATTGCCGTTGGACAATCAGTTTTTTCTATCAGCGCAGTGCATGATGGTATATATGGTATATATGATCATATATATGAAAATTCTCACTATACATTTGGACAGCACTACAAAATGGCAAACTCACTACTTTTACAGTAGGGAAGTCTAGTGATGGATTTAACAAGGGTCCGTTGTAACACGTCCAGTTGGGAACAAGTTATCAGTCACCTAATTCACTCTGCAGATTGCAAAGTTTAGTATTTATTCCACATGTGTAAAAGTAGAACTATGTTGCAGGAACTTTATAGTCAATTCTATAAGGAAAAAAAACATTTTGAGGTGAAGAAGTATTTTTTAAGTTAATTTATTACTGCCTTCTTTGTAGTTAAACTCATCAAACTGTGTGTGTATATGTAGATGTCTTTCATGCAAGCTGTTAGTGCTAATGTTTTAGCTGTAACCTGCGAGGGAAGCTCGTTCACGGCTACAAGAGTTTGGGTTAGTTGTAACAACAAAGAAAATGTTCATGTGTATTTATGTGTTTTCTTTGAATTTCAGTATATTTCTGAGACACACCCAGTAATGTTTAATTGTTTTATTATCATGTTCAAATGTTAGCGTGAGACCTGTAGGCTTATCTGTGGGTCCATATGTCTATCACCACTGTGATGGTGCACCCACAACAGGTACAAACACACACCATTCAGTTGGTGCACATTTGCACATTTTGTTAGTTTTATTATTATGTTCACTACGATTTCACTACTTTAACTGTGAGTTACTAAGATACTTGGATCACCACTACACACACACACACACACACACACACACACTTAGGTACAAAACAATCATTCTGATTCTGATTCAATCCTCCACCAGATTCAACCTGTTTTTGTGTTTGATTTGATTCGACATTAACACACATTTATGCATTTATGCACATAAATGCATAAAAAGATGCCAACACAGTGACAATATACATTTATCACAGCTGTGGAGGATGTGCCAGTTGTAATTAAATTGTCTCCCAAAGCAACATCTAAAAAACAGAGAGGCCGTTTATTGTATGAGGAACATTTAAAACACTGTTTCCAAAGTGAATTTGCATTGCTCTTTAAATAGCTTTTAGTAGCTTAAGTTACTCAACCTTCCAACCAGGGCCAGCAGTCATCTCAGGGTACATCTATGATCTGTGGCGGCGATTCAAACCAAACTCACCGGTGGAAGAGGTTCCGTCCAGAGCTGGTGCAGACTACAGGAGGTGACCCTGGTGCTGTTGAAGAATCACTGCTCTCGTCTATTAGATGCAAGAGGCGTCACTTTGATTTTACTTTCGTTGGCCAACTTTTGTATGAAACTCAAGTTTGCTTGCTGGGAAGAAGAAGAAGTAGTAGAAGAAGAAGAGGTTTTGTTGAGATGTGGACTCTTGTTGAGATTTGAATTGAGATAAGGACTTATTCATAATTAGTGGTTCAACTGTGGGTTTTGTTTCGAGCACTGACTGTGATAAGGTAATTTCTCCTCCTCCGTTACTTATCTAGCAACCTTTTTACTCCCTTTCGCTTTCTTATCTCCTTCTTATCGTGACTGCCATACAGTAATAATAACATATTGATTGTGCCACTTCCATTAAAATATCTGTTTTTAAGTAAGGCGGAGTGATTGTATTGTACTGAACAACCTGGGTCCTTTTGTGCATGCAAACATGCATGTAGGCTTTTTTGTAAATAAAACGAACATTGAATATTATTTACATTAAATTATCCCTAAATTCGCTGCATGTTATTCCTTCATTCAGCGGAAAGCCTACATTTCTTGATTCCGTCCTTCCCTGATTCCTTCATATCTTGACTCATTCCATCCTTCCTTTTTTTGATTCCTTCCATCCTTCCTTGACTCTTAACTTCCCTGATTCCTTTACTTTCTTTATTCCTTCATTTCTTGATTCTTTCCTTCCTTCTCTCATTTACTCATTCTTTCCTTCCTTACTACATTCCCTGATTTCTACCTTCTTCATTGAATACATCCTGGATTCCTTTCTTTCTTGATACCTATCTTCCTTTATTATTTCCTTCCCTGATTCCTTTCCTTTCTTCATTCATTCCTTGATTCCTTTGTTGCTTCTTTAATTCATTGATTCCTTTCTTGATACCTTGATTCCTTCCTTCCTTCATTCCTGATTCTTTCCTTCATTGCTTCATGTTTTCCTTGATTCCTTCCTTCCTTTCTTGATTCTTTCCACCCTTCCTTGATTCTTTCCTTCCCTGATTCCTTTCCTTCCTTTATTACTTCCTTCAAAAGTTGATTCCTTCCTTCAGTCCTCCCTTCCTTTCTTGGTTACTTCTGTGATTCCGTCCTTCGTTCCTTCCTAGATTCCTTGATTCAAGGAAGGAACGAAGCAAAGCAGGAATAAATTCCTTCCTTGATTTCTTCCTTCCCTACCTATTTTTTATTTTTGTATTCAATGTATTTTCAAAGGAACACAATTGATCTAATTTGCATCCAAAAGTGACGGCCTATTAGGCCTCTGGCCCGGTCTGAGGGTTTTTCATCCCACAACTGCAGGTTTTTCTTATTTTTGAAGACAGAAATATAAAACCAGGAAGGATTTAAAATATAGGCCTATCAGAAGTCATTCACTGAATATGATTTGGAGTATATAATGCCAAGGTAAATCCAGACAAATGACTAGAGAATTTGTCCTTTATGCCATAACCTAACCTCTCAAACCAAGCACAATTCTAAAAGTTCAAAAAACACAATATCCATTTCTGTACAGCTCTTGACATCGGATTTGTCATATTATCAGTAGTAAAACTATCTTAGATTACAAATATTCAGTTCTTCATGAATGTATTGAATTGAATGAGAAAATGGTACAAAGTTATCACAGCCCTTTGATCATTTATATTGTTATATTGTTGTATTGTCAGATGTGTTTTTTTAAATTCATTTGACACTAAATCCCTCAATGAAACCCTTAAAGTACTATCACACTTCAACTTGTCCACTGAACATGTTTTTTTTATTAAGGACAAATGACAAACATTAATGATGTTCATCATTAATGTCAGAAGAATAAATTCAGTGTTGATTTTGGTCTTCTAGATGACTGACAGGAAGCTGTTTTAGACAACTGTCTGTGATGCTGCTGCAGATGAGACATCTTGCTCGTCCTCCCTTGACCTACATAAAGACAGACAAGAGGGAATAAAACTTCACCAAGAAGGTAAACACATGAAGCATTGGTGTTCCTTCTGATAACATCACGAGAACATAAAAAAAATACACATTTATTAGACAGGAGGATGAGAGGAAAGATTATGAGGGCAGATAAGAGGGAAAAACACTTATTAACTTCAGCAAGCTTAGCTTAACATACCATTATAATATAATTAAGATGAATGAATACATACTTTTCATTTATGCTGTCTCCTTGTCTCATGTTGTCTGGTCTTGTCCTGGACTTGAGGTGTCTTTGTTTCCTCTCCTCTCTCTAAAAGACAAATGGCATAAAGAATAACAGTTAATAACTTCAGCAATGAGGCACACAGAAGAATTGATCAAGGTAGGAATTCTGATTATAACATCAAATAAGTGTATTTACCTTTTCAAACGATCGAGTTCACAGTCCATGCTGTCTCCTCTTCTCTTCTCAGATCTTGATCTGGACTTGGTGTGGTCTTGTTTCCTCCTCATGTTGTTCCCTCTCCTCTCTAAAAGACAGAACGAACAATAAATAAATTTCGCAATGAGGCAAACAGGAGAGCTACTGATCCAAGCCGTTTTCACTCCTAAGTCGTCACATGCGGATTCTTGGTCAAAGCTGCTTGATGTCAGTTTGTAACTCCTTAGGAAGTCCTTTAGCATCGGCATAGTACATAGTAGGAAAGTTACATAACTTAACTAACATACTTATTTTAACCCAAACCATGATATTTTCCTAAATCTAACCAGCTTGATGTTCCTTAACTTTAACCACTAGTTTTATTTTAAAAGTCTAACCGGACGTTGCATATTTATTATTGCTAACTTGACCGCAGAGCCCTACATGTGCAACGCCGAGGGTCTTGACCTAAGTACATAGTTTATGCAGTGTACTGTATGTTAGTATACTCAAGGAAGTACCTGAGTTGAGACACACCACAAGTGTCACCATGTGAAGAGTGACAGTGTGTTGATTAATCAATGTAATTCTGATATCAAATAAATGTGTTTCTACCTTTTTAAATGAGCGAGTTCACAGTGCATGCTGTCTCCTCTCATCTTTTTTCTTTCCTCCTCATGTTGTTTCCTCTCCTCTCTAAAATATAAACAGACAAGAGACTTCAACTGAGGTAAACCACGAGTTTAACTGGACTAAATACCACAACTTTTCATCGTCAAAGCCTTTGGATTGCACAGAGATATTCTAGTAGGAGTTTGTTAAATTATGAACCTGTAAATTGCCATTAAACTTCCTGTTGGGTAAAGGGCTTTACTCCATGAGGCCTTTGAGTAGGTCTGGGCCTGATAGATCTGCCACAAAAAATTTGTACATTTTTGAAAAACATGGTCTGGGGCTGACCTTTAGAGGGCGCTGGTGAGGCTTTTTGTCATGCCCATCCACAAAAACTTATGACATGTAAATTTTTAGAGGACTTGAAATTTTTGCAATGTTTTGTGAGTTTGAGCATGATTAGGCCGCCAAAAAGGGCTTCATTTACAAGAGAAATATAATTTCTTTAGTTTTAATTGAGAGCCTGTCCCTCACTTATTCATCCCGTTTGAATTGTGTCAATTTAAAAGATGATCTTGTCCACTAAGAAAGTCACAATTGGTCATAAAACATTGATATTTAGTTTTCTGTGAAGTCCGTTAACTACAAAAAACTACAAAGAACTACATCTTTAGCCTCACAGAATATACGTCAGCAACACATTGACATGGTGATGCTAGCTAATGCTCATTGCTTGGTTGCCACTAACTATGTAACTCTGCTATGTTCCACACAGAAATATATCTCACCTCACGTGTTTAATCCAACAGTTGGGTCATAATAACCTTAGCAATGAAGCACACAGAAGATCTACTGAGCAGAGCTGAGGTGGATCAGGGCAAGGTCCGGGTTCTGTTGAGGAGGGAGAAGTGTGGGAGCTGGTAGGTGAGGCGAGGTGGCGTTACTCCTGATGACTGTGCAGGCTAGCGAGGAGGACAGGTGATCCAGGAGAAACAGGGTGAATCTCCTGAAGGCAAAACAGAGCGGGTCAGTGAACAAACAGGAAATTCAGAACAACTAGACTTAGACTTAACTGTGATCAGAAGCTGGTGTGAAGCGTACCATGGTAACACAACAATCCGGCGAAGACTGGAGAGCTGGCCACGGTTAATCGGAAGTGGTGATGAGGCAATGCCATACAGGTGCTTGATCATGAAGGGGAACAGGTGTGTCACAGCCGTGGCGAACAGGAGACCAAACTCACCAGCTCTAGGGAAACATTGAAGAGAAGACAGACCGAACCAAAAACCCACCACACATACAGCAAACAACCAAAAGGCAAAAACAAATCATGGTCAGGGTTATGGTCCAGAAAACTATGATCACTGTAGGAATTCTGATAAAGTCAAATAAATATGTATTTCCCTTTTAAAATGTCTTCTTATCTCATGTAATCTGGTCTCAGTCTGGACTTGCTTCGTCCTCGTTTCCTCTCCTCTCTGTAAAAGACAAATGGAAGATAGAAGAATAACAGTTAATAACTTCAGCTATGATGCACACAGACGATCAATTGATGAAAGTAGGAATTCTGATAAAATCAAATAAATGTGTATTTACCTTTTAAAATGAGCAAGTTCACAGATCAGGCTGTCTCCTCTCATCTCTTTGTCTGATCTTGGACTGGACTTGTTCTGGTCTCAGTCTGGACTTGCTTTGTCCTCGTTTCCTCTCGTCTCTCTAAAAGACAAACGGCAGAAAGAAGAATAACAGTTAATAACTTCAGCAATGAGGCACACAGGATAACTATTGATCAGTGTAGGAATTCTAATAAAATCAAATAAATGTGTATTTACCTTTTAAAACGAGCGAGTTCACAGTTCATGCTGTCTCCTCTCATCTGTTGCCAGATCTTGTTCTGGTCTCAGTCTGGACTTGTTTTGTCCTCGTTTCCTGTCCTCTCTGTAAAAGACAAATGGAAGAAAGAAGAATAACAGTTAATAACTTCAGCAACAAGGCACACAGGATAACTATTGATCACAGTAGGAATTTTGATAACATCAAATAAATGTGTATTTGCCTTTTGAATCGAGCGAGTTCACAGTTCATACTGTTGCCTTTCGTCTCTTTGTCTGATCTTGGACTGGACTTGTTCTGGTCTCAGTCTGGACTTGCTTTGTCCTCGTTTCCTCTCCTCTCTGTAAAAGACAAATGGCAGAAAAAAGAATAACAGTTAATAACTTCAGCAATGAGGCTGAAGGAGGAGAACTACTGATCACAGTAGGAATTCTGATAAAATCAAATAAATGTGTATTTACCTTTTAAAATGAGCGAGTTCACAGTTCATGCTGTCTCCTCTCATCCCTTGTCGAATCTTGGTCTGATCTTGGTCTTGTCTCTTGTCATCTGGTCTCAGCCTGGACTTGCTTTGTCCTCGTTTCCTCTCTTCTGTCTAAAAGACAAATGGCAGAAAGAAGAATAACAGTTAATAACTTCAGCAACGAGGCACACAGGATAACTATTGATCAAAGTAGGAATTCTGATAACATCAAATAAATGTGTATTTACCTTTTGAATCGAGCGAGTTCACAGTTCAGACTTTCGTCTCTTTGTCTGATCTTGGACTGGACTTGTTCTGGTCTCAGTCTGGACTTGCTTTGTCCTCGTTTCCTCTCCTCTCTTTAAAAGACAAATGGCAGAAAGAAGAATAACAGTTAATAACTTCAGCAATGAGGCACACAGGATAACTATTGATCAGTGTAGGAATTCTGATAATAACAATGAATATTTACCTTTTAAAATGAGCGAGTTCACAGTTCATGCTGTCTCCTCTCATTTTTTGACGGCTCTTCGTCTGGACTTGATCTGGACTTGGACTTGATCCCCTCATCTCTTGTCGAACCATGGTCTGATCTTGGCCTAGACTTGGTCTTGGTCTTGTCATCTGGTCTCAGTCTGGACTTGCTTTGTCCTCGTTTCCTCTCCTCTCTGTAAAAGACAAATGGAAGATAGAAGAATAACAGTTAATAACTTCAGCTATGAGGCACACAGACGATCAATTGATGAAAGTAGGAATTCTGATAAAATCAAATAAATGTGTATTTACCTTTTAAAATGAGCGAGTTCACAGATCAGGCTGTCTCCACTCATTTTTTGACGGCTCTTCGTCTGGACTTGATCTGGACTAGTGTTGTCCTCATTTCCTGTCCTCTCTGTAAAAGACAAATGGCAGAAAGAAGAATAACAGTTAATAACTTCAGCAACAAGACACACAGGATAACTATTCATCAGTGTAGGAATTCTGATAATAACAATGAATATTTACCTTTTAAAATGAGCGAGTTCACAGATCAGACTGTCTCCTCTCATCTGTTGCCAGATCTTGGTCTGATCTTGGTCTGGACTAGTGTCGTCCTCGTTTCCTCTCGTCTCTCTAAAAGACAAATGGCAGATAAGAAGAATAACAGTTAATAACTTCAGCAATGAGGCACACATAAGAACTATTGATCAGTGTAGGAATTCTGATAATAAATAAATGTTTATTTACTTTTTTAATTGAGCGAGTTCACAGTGAGTCTCCACTCCTTTCGTCTTCTTCTTTTTGTTTCCATCCTTCAAAAACAGCTCGGTGTTTATCACTCTGCAGTTGATTTGGAGAGAAGTGGAGGTGGAAATAAAATCTTCCTTCGTTCTATCGAGCTGTCTCTGTCATCTTCTTCTTCTGTCAGTCTTTTCTTGCTGCTCGTCCTGCCTGTCATCAGATCAGTAGTGTTGTAGGTTTGAATCTGTCCCTGCAGCTGTAATGTCGCTTTCCTCTCTCACTGAAATCTGCAGCTGGATCTGAACTGCAGATGAGTCAGCAACAATAAAGCTGGGCATGTTTCTGGCTCAGGAAAAAAGCATTCATCCTTCATTATAGTCCTTCTGCTGTCCCCGGCTGCAGGGCAGACTTGTGTTTATCCCAACACACTTGCAAGTGTGACAAGTGGCAATCTGTGAGTCCTGTAGTTCCCTGTAGTTTCACCACGTCAGACACACAGGCCAGCTTTAAGAAATAAAGAAAGGTGCAAGACGCACCAGTGCAAGACGCACTGAAAACACTGACCTGTGTCCTACATCCATGATGAACAAACTATATACATATATACAATATTTACAGGGGTCCCGGTGCAAGATGCTACCAGGGGCCTGACCAGCCCTGCCAAAAGCAAAGGCCAGTCCTGAGGAGTAAAAACTAAAGGTCTCTCATGCCAACTTGCCAGCAAGACACTGAAAAGTCAGTCACACTCTCAGGCGTTTCTTTCGTCGAGTGCTGCACTCCTCCTCAGTGCCCTTTCTCTTCTTCCCCAGAGTCCGTGCACAATATGTGGACTCTCTGGTGAACTGGCAGAGGACGGACATGAGAATGCGACCGTCTCCACTGTAGTCACTCACTCTCCAGCGGTTGGTCACCTCTGTGCCGTCAAAGCGGGACCCAGTGGAGATGACTCTGGTCACAGTCTCGCCCTCAAACTCCATCCTTCGGACACAGTTCCTGGGGTCGGCCCTCAGGGCCCCCAGCTCCGTCCTCTCAGGATGAGCTGCAGTCAGTATGCTGGGAGCTGACGCGCTCAAGCCTGCAGTGGGAACCAAAATACCGGCTGGTTCGTCCGCTAAAGAGGGTGTGGTGTTCTCCCTCTCCTCCTGCTCCACGGGGACGAAGGGTGTTGCCGTCCGACGTGTGCGGAATGATCCTTTGAAAGGAATCAAAGGGAAGTCCTTGGAGCCTGTGATGAGGTGGTGGTACAAGCTCAGGACAGACTCCCTCATGGAGGCGACACTTGTGCTGCTCAGAGGACGGTTCCTCAGGTTGGTCATGATCATCTGAAGAACGCGTCCTGGCCGAGGCAGAGCGGCTGAATGGAAAGAAAAGGAAAACATCAGTCACATTAGTCAGGATGACTAATTAAAGCCCAGAGTAAGAAGTCAAAATAGCATTCATGACTTAAAGTTCACATCATTTTACACAGAAGAACATCAAGACTCACAGCAGGACTTACTGAGAAAAATTTAAGATTATTTATGTTGTTCAAGCTCAGCATCAATAATGTGAAGACTTTACGACACAACATTAAACATCTTTGAACCCAACATCGTTTAAATATTAAGAAACCCTTTAAAAAGTCCTGCTGTTAGATTTTGAAACTGTGAAATGTGAAATTTACATTTGAATGAAATAATATTTAAATTAAGTTTAAATATATATTTTCTTGAGCATATTTAAAAACACACAAGTCAACTGGTGTGCTGTGCAGAGATTTAAATCTTTCCCATAATAAACTTTTCCAGAAAAGTTAGTCTACGTGTTTCTTCTTCAAAATCAAATTCAGCTGAAGCAAGTTCGCAACGCTGCTGCAACATAATGTTAATGTTAAAATAGGTTTTCAGGACAAACAAGATTTCCCAGGACATTATTTTACTGTTTCTCCACAGTTCTCTTTTCCATGTGTTTTCACTGGAAAATTGGTTAACTGTTTTCCAGGTTTTCCAGGACAGGTGTGTATATTACTACATAGTGCCAAAGATGATATTTTGATCATGTAAGTTAGCAACAAGGAAAGCTCAGTATTTATTAATCAATGATTTGATAAAAATACAAACTCCTTGAGGACAGTCTGTTAGGTTATAGGCTAACTTTTCTATAAACTTATGGACTTGGTGCTCAAACACCTCCCGATATATTTCAGCATCAACAATGTTTACATGCTCACTCAGAATCATAAACAAACAACAGGTTCACCACACTGACGTCAGACATCTGTCTCTGACTAGTTCTAATATTTGATGTCGTTTCCATGGCGCCTGCAACATACACAACTTTTAGCGCTTTTTTTAAAAATGGCGCGGTCACCATCTCTGTCTTTAAATTAACCTCGACGCCCCCCTAAAAATAATTAGTTTTAAGTTTTTAAGTTTTATAAATCACTATAGGCCTGTTGTTTCATCTGCCACGTGCTCTCTCACTAAAATCCATCGTGTTAATTAATTATTTTAATACCGAGAAAACAAGTTCACTGTAGGTTTAGTATTTTAATGCTGTTCTGGCGAAATATTTTTAAACAACAACATTAATTAACTTACATTTATATTTATAAATATTGTATTAATTTATTATTTAACGTATCGTATTTTGCTCTATGTAATCATGATATAGATGTGGTCTAATGTGTTTTACCATAGCGGTCATCCAGCAAACGGAAGATGCCCAAAGTCAGCAGGTGTTCCTCACGGCAGAAACCACGGGAGGCCATTTTTTTTCCCTCACTGCAGCAGCTGCTTTCTCGCTTCCAGATGTTCAGAGGAGATCTTTTCTTTCACCTTTCAACAAGTTAGCACTTTTTCCAAGAGTTTCACTTGTCAAAGGTCAGCAGCTCCGGTCAGCGTTCAGGTGCAGAAAGAAGTTTGAACTTTGACCTCTGCTTTTATAGGACCCGCGCAACACGTCAATTCTCATCACCATGACTACCACCGAAAATTCACTGCTGTATTACAATAAATATTTTAATTTATGTGAAATTCATAAATTGACGGCTATTTAATGATTATAGTCATTAACTGGCTTGAAGACCATCGTCAGAAAAATAATTGCCAACTGTTTTGAGAGGCTAATGATGAACCGTTTCACTCATTAAAAATGCCAAACATTTGATAATTTTCTTTCTTGTAGGTCTGCAAACTAGTGAATACCTTAAAAGACTTGAAAGAATTGGTAGATGTCATCTTGGGTTGTGAGACTGTGTGATGGACATTTAGTCACTTTCTGACATTGATCAGTCACAGTATTTTTACCAAATATACCCCGAATTCGAATTTATATCAGACACACAGAAACTCCCATATTTACTGGGAGAAATGCCCAAATGTCAAATAATTGCCCCAAAATATATCTGCTTATGCCATGAATTTAGGGCAACCTGTGGAAACTGATAAATAATTGTACAAATTTTCAAATTATTATTATGATTGTTTGATATTTTAGTAATTGTTGTGTTTTTAAATCTCACTTTTGATACTTTTCTTAAATTAACTCATTAATTACGAAACAAAATTTGTAATTCCTTTATGCTACACACACAACATATAACAACATATATGTAGGCCATGGTAACATATGAAACAGTTATTTATAGGCTATACATACATACATACATACATACATTTATAGGCTACAGACACTAACTTAGGCTACACTCCAAACATTCCACAGTCCATTTGTTGAATTTGCATGGGGTGAATGTAAACAGCACCAGAGTATGAAAGTTTCATCTTCACAATACAACAATATAACAGTCTGACATATGGGAAACAGAGTCCATCTTGGCTGCGTTCATGCACCAAGCATCATCAAAGTAAAACACAGAGTCCACCTCCTCTCATCTTGCCAGAGTCTTACGCTGGCAGCTCGGAACATTGGCCACCGGCTGATGTTGATGGGGCAGGTCTCTGCAAGGATGTGGGCAGCAGTTTCTGAATTCCGTTGTATGATCAATATGAGTTTTGTCCAGACTGGCTCTTTAGGAGCAAAATTAAGTCCAAGCTGGGCCAGCATGGCTCCTCTCCTGGCTCCCCATCCTCTCCACTGCACCTGCTGTGGTTCCAGGTCAGGTTGTTTGGGCTTGGTGGATCGTGGTCTGCTGCTCATTAATCCAAAACCCATCTTCTTCCAATGACTGTACTTATGTCAGAGGTAACACATGTTTTGACAATAAAGCCAGAAAAAAAACAGATAAAAAACAAAAGTGTAGCAAACTGTTTATAGTAGCCTATTATTTAATAGTTTAGAGTAGCCTATTTTATGTTATAATGTATTATATGTATTAGGCTACATATGTATTATAATGTATTAAGTGAATACTATAATAATAAGGATGGAAGGCTAATAATAACAATCATAACAATATATATAGTTGTACCTAATAAAGTGGCCACTGGCACCACACATACACAGTTACATTTCCACGAACGGTTCAGTGCAAACATAAAACCTATCAACTTCATTGAAGTATTAAAAGTAAAAGTACTCATTATGCAGAATGTGCCCTTTCATTTTGTTATATTATTGTGTAGATCACATCATATCATTAATGATGAAGGTCAAGTTTTTGAGCCAACTACTCAATTTAATGTTAGGCTGTTAAACCTGTAACAGCTATCAGATAATTGGAAGTTACAATGAACCATATTTGTATCTAAAATGTATTAAAGTAAAAATATAATATAAGTAAATATAAAACTGAAATACTCAAGTACAAGTTAGTAAAGTAGCCTAATTGATGGATGTAGTTACCTTCCACCACAGAAATGACACAATTCTGGACCTATTGATTAAACCATACAGTCTTTCAACACAAGAGGGAGGCAACCACAAAGTTTTAAAAATGCCACCTACAGACAAACATCCTATCAGCCCCAGAAAAGGGTGATTTTTGTATGAACAATTGTAACACTTTATTAGGTACAACTGTACACGGTTATATACTGCCACTGATGATCTTGATGAGTAGCAGCTGTGACTGATCAGCAGGAAGCCAGGAGAGACACAGCAGCACCACATACACAAAACACAGAGGGACATGCTAGACAAAGAGTAAATCCCAAAGTCCACAGCCGGACACACGGATCTTGAGCTAATGTGGAATGGATTACAACTGAAGAAAAATATAAAATCAAATAATAAGGGACTTGTAGTGCAGGTTTTGGAGGAGAGCTGTGTCACAGTCTTATATTCCCGTGATTATTTGTATAGCATACTTACATTTACTTACAAAATACTGTATAAAGTATCTGCTGTGTGTAGTCTGCTTTGTGCACTGTACCTGATGGAAGTTCTCAATAGCAAAATTTCTCCCCAGAGCCCTGATTCTTGTGCTTGAGTTCCTCTTTTACATTTTGGGAGGAGATTTAATTGTAAGCTATAGGTTACAATGCATTCTGATACTTACTAAACTGTAACTGTAACTACCTCTTTCTCTGCATCCTGCCTGTTTGAGTAATTCTTCACACACACAATTTAACATGTCCATAGCGCACATACGGGCTGCCAGTTTGGTTACTTGTTGTTGTTCAATAACATCAGTAAATCGTTTCAATAATACTCATCTTCCTGAGATGTGGTCCACACAGAAGTCCATTTTTCAGACGAACTCTTCATGACTATCTGGGAGGACCCCTGTCAGGATGCCATTGGCCGCAAATTGATGAATGGAAAAAACTACATGTCATAGGTTTAATTTTTTCAGTGAAGCAGGGGGCGAAGTTTGGAAAGTCCCGTTGAACTTCCAACGTTTGTCTGCTGAGCAAGACAATAAGTGCAGCTAGCCACAACTCATCAGGGCGCAGGAAGCGGAGGATGACAGAGGGTGGGAGAGTTCAGCAGGAGTCTGCAGCCCCTCCACAGTCGACCCCCTTACCTTCAGGAAGCACCAGCGAGCTCACACACGTGTTGTCGGCTGGGAGTGTGAGTACCCAGCATTTGGAGCCTGGAGGAAACAGGTGCCCTCAGCTTCATTGTTTCCACAAAAGCGCCAAGAAAAAACAAAGTAAAATCTGAAAAATGGCGGGACAGACTGGACTCAAGAGAAGACGTGATTCATGGGTAGAAAAAGTGCATTAATTAGAGGAAGGAAGTCTGGGGAGGAGAAAAGCGGAAGGCAGAGGGAGAGAAGGGTTTACAGGCTCTGCAAATATGTGTAGTCTATAGTCAGCACTTTGTGACCATTTTAATATTAGTTATATTGCTTATTTTTAATTCCAGAGAAGTTTGAGAAAAGCCGTTTCACCGTATTTGTTTATACAGCATACATAACATTACATGTCAGGGTGTGATACAAAATGAGATGCTGAAACACCAACGCTCCAATTGATATAAAAATGATTTAATTTATATTGTACAAAACCATCTTTGTCCAGCAAATGAACACACATACAAATGCAATATTATTAATAATTATCCAATTTCTTACAGTCTTCTAATTTAAATTGCTCATGCCAGAAAACAATTCATCATTTAATTTCTATACTTTATACTCAGTACAAGACAACTAAGTCCTTTGCCTGCTCGGACTTTAAAAGCAGATATCGCTGCATACTTTGAAAGAACATGCAGGCCCCAGGCCTCAAGGTTAAGATAAATCTGAGTGATAAATGCACATTTAAGAAAAAGATTTTAGTGACTTAACATTGATTAAGTGCTTCTCCATTCAGAATTTAATTTACTCCAAAATTCACCACCTCTCCTTCATAAAACTTACTTTATCTTTCTTTCACATACTCATACTGCTTCAAAATTCAGTGTACACACATCCCAAAACATTTTACCTTTCTTTCCACGTCTCGTTCCCTTCCTTCTGTCCCTTCACAAACCTTTTCTGTCCCTTCAAAAACACTTTTCTTAACATCATCTCCATCTCAGAAAAGCCACCCAGGATTTCTAATGAACCTTAAAGATTCAAACTAATAATACTTAAGTGTGTTATGTTAGCTCCAAGCTGCAAATCTCATCTGACATGTTGATGCTAAGTTTTTTGGTAATGTCCATCTCTTTCTCCTAATGAGATCCATTGTAACTTTTTACTTGATGTCCAAGCTGGTCATCTAATGAGTCTTCAGCAGGCCTGCAGAATAGGCTGGTAGGACTCAGTCAGGACCTTGTACCGGATCTTGGTGTTGGTAACGGCCCCATGTTTCTGCCGCAGGTGAAGACGAAGCTGACTCTTGTGGCGGAAGTGAAGGTCACACTTCTCGCACTGAAACACAAGAAGTCAACCGATTGAACAATGGGGCAATGATAAGGACATTCTGTGACTTTCTGGGGGTTACATGCTGTGTTTTTGTTGTACGACTCATGTGTGTGTTGCTGACTCACAGTGTACGGTTTCTCTCCAGTGTGAATGCGCAGATGGCTCTTCAGGGTCTGCAGGTGGCGGAAGCGGGTGCCGCAGGTGTGGCAGGGGTATGGCTTCTCCCCTGTATGGATCAGAACGTGGGCCCTCAGATGGGCAACCTAACACCAAAACAAACAGATTGAGAAGTGTGACAAACTGAACAAACCAGTTGAAGAACCAGACAAGACAAGGGGCGACTGTGGCTCAGGAGGTAGAGCGGGTTGCCCGTTAATCAGAAGGTCGGCGGTTGAAAATTCTCCATGGGCAAGATACTAAACTCCAAACTGCCCCTGGCGGCTGTTCCACCAGTGAATGAATGTGTGTGAATGCTAGTTTCGCGCAGTAGTTGTTTGAACACATAGGCTCAGTGTGTGAATGGTGGATGTGATGTAGTGAAAAAGCGCTTTGAGTGGTTGAAATGACTAGAAAGGCACTATACACATACGCAGCATTTACAAGATTTGCATTTAAAGATTGTTATCAGCCTAAACACGGAGAGTATGGTCTGACATTTATTACGTCACACAGGCACCTACGAGACCTTTTTATGAGAACAAGAGGACATGTAATACTGTGTACTCACATGAATGGCACTTGTGTTATGAGGAAGTGCACATTAAAACCCCCTCAGGCGCTTAGCCCACACGCAGAGTTAACTCTCACCTGAACAAATCGTGCGCCACAGGTGTCACAGCGGTATGGTTTCTCTCCTGAGTGAATGCGAGAGTGAGTCTTCAGGTTGGCCGGTCGGTTGAACTGGGCCCCACACACATTACAGCGGTATGGCTTGTCACCTGCCAGAGCAAAGGTCAGAGTCAGGGTATTGGTTTTAAATAAAGAGAGCAGAAGAAAGGGAATTTTTTATAGCCTCACCTGAGGAGACATTCTTGGTTCCTTGGATGTTGCCTGAATAACAGTAGGGCACAAAGTAGTTTTCCTGCTTGACTGCATGTTGGGCAGCTTCTAGATCAGTGGGGCGCAGGTTTGGAAAGATGGTGCAGGGTGTGACTGACAGAACACGAACATTAACATGTGATACAGTTTGGATAAGTGTATTTGGCAAAGAAAATATTTAAGCTATGATATGTTCAAAGGTAAAATATTTGTGGTATGACAGAGCTTTGGTTTATACCTGTTCCATCCTTGTGAGTGGGAGGCACTGATGGGCGATCCACAGAGGGGGGTGGCCCGAGGGGAGGGGCTCGGCCAGAACCCTCGTAGCAGGAGGCCTGCCCCTGTCTGAAGAAGAAAGGTTCATAATTACATGTCTGCAAAAAAGTTTTAGCTTTCCTCTCTTATCTCATATTTCTCATTATTCCAGTTTACCTATCAATCTGACCAGGCACTTCTCCAGACCACGCCTCTGTGGGTGCTCTGGGTGTCGAGCCAATCCTGGCAGCCACGGGTGATGTGTTACTTTGTGGTTCGTCCATCTCCTCTTCCTTCACCGGGGTGTTTGCACAAAGTGGGTTGAGAACAATGTACTTGTATTTTTTCCAATTGCAAGCCTTTGGGTCCGGCATGACTTTGACATCACTCTGGAGAAATAAACAAAACCCAGTCAGTGACTTCAATTTAAATGTAAAACAAAACCTCCCAGTGGTAATGTAAACTTTTTTTGTACAAGTTAGTGATAATTACACTGTTAGGGCTCCTTGTATTTGGTGTTAGTTTTCATTATTGGAATAAGCAACCTTCAGTCTGCTTGATCTGTTTTAAACTCACCACAAGGTTTTTGTTGCAGGTGTTGGATTCTGCTGGAGAGTTTGGTTGGCAGCTGGAGCGGGCGGGGCTGTCTGGAGATGGAGTCGGGGAGCCCATGAGGGGCTCTCCTTTCGGCTCCTTTGACCTGGGCTGGCATGTTGGGAAAGCCCCTGGCTTGAGAGAGTCTCCGACCCCTGAAGGGACCCTGCAGGAGAAACAAAGGAAGTGCTGTAATGAGCTAAACCTGTCAACAGAAAAAGGCACACAAGCGACAATGTGACTCATCTAACACAAACAAAGTGATCGAGTATGTAACCACCCACAGAGCACTTTCTGCCACCTTCAGTTTATTCAAATGCTTTCATTTGCACCATATCTTTCATACCTCATTGCCACCACTGTTGGGAGTAATCTCTGGGGTCCTGGCTTGGGCAGGTCCCCTACTTTGGGAGCTACAGAGGCTACAGACACCCTGGAGTCCAGCTCCAGTTGAGGGTGTCTTGCAATCAAATTCTCCCTGCTGAGAAACAAAGAACCTGTCAACCACCCAAGTTAAAATTATGCAAAAGCATTTTAAAATCAATCCAATTTGTATCTGTGCCTCAATTTATGACCATCAATGTGCACAATAGCATTTTTTTTATTATTCATTCACAAAATCTGACGTTCTCTCTAGTTCCTCACCAGTGCAGCTGCATGAAATCCCTGCAGGTATCAGCCACATGGTCCATCTGCAGGTAGGTTGCAACAGTGAGCACGCCGGTGACGATGCTTGGCGTCAGGGGGAGGCGGGAGGTGTACATGAAGTCGAGCAGCAGCGAGATGCTGGATGGGTCCAAGGTATCAGGGAGAGCCACCGTCATGAGCTGCTCCCCACTGCCACCACGCCCCTGAAGCAACACACGGCGGGAGTACATCGAGTAGAAGAAGCCACTGACAGGAGAGATGGAGAGACAGAAATATTTAAGGTAAGAGTCTTTTATTTGGATCACTTGAAGTGTTTTAAATAAGGGAGATGAGGCAACGCATTGTGTAGAAGGGATGGGAAGAAGAAAACAATGGGTGTCCCAAGGGGAAAAATCAGCATAAACTGAAGAAGAGAAGACAATATTAGAAGGAGACAAAACAAGCATGAGTCAACTAGAGGAAGAGAGTTAAAACCATCCACAGGGTGGTATCATAAATAGAAATGAGAAGAAAATATTATCATCAGAAAAACACCTATTTGAAAACTGCACCAGTCAGAGAAAACGTGAAGAGCCCTCCATGGTATACAACTGCAGAGGGGACTATTTTGTGTAGATGCACAAACCTGCAGGCCACGAGCACTGCGCAGTGCGCCCGTAGGTGTACGTTGCCGACAACCAGGGTGGTGTCAGTCAGGATGTCGCGGTGCCGGAGTTCGTTCAGGTTCAGCAGCACGTCGTTGGAGTGGCGCGTGAACTCCTTCACGTAACCCTCGGCCGGGGCAGCAGCCCTCATTTCCTGCTCTCTGTCCACCCGGTATCCTTCCAGCTCCATCATGCTCATTTGAATCTGTGGAGACGGCATCATAGATGAAACAAACAACCAACATACATCGTTTAAATTCACAATGCATGTACAGTTAAATTATTATTATTTAAATATTGATGCACATCGATGACCTACCTACGTGTAGTTGATCAAATAAATATGCTGGAGTGTCCCAGACACATCTGTTAGGTGAGACCAGCTCCCTACTCGTACCTGCATGAGGAAAACATAAGAAACTTCCATTTGATACACTTGATCTTTATCTATTCATTTATCAAGGGAGCAGCAAGATGCAGCAAAGTAGTCACTGCTGAGCGCTCATCAAGACTTTAAATGTTGTCAAAATCTGAAGTTAAACCATTTTAAGTCCTCCTTATTTCACTTTACAGTCACAATTGAAGTCAGTGGACATCCTCATCTGTCCAGTGATTACTTTTCCAAATTTTTAAGGATCAATCAAGAAAAAACTAAATCATCAGCATCTCCGCTTAAAACCAAACATGTAAATCCAAGCAAGCGGTGATGTGAATGTACCAAGATTCAATTTCCAACTCACCCCGACCAGCAGGGACGAGATCTAACGTGCGCCGCTTTGACGTCAAACCCCTCGGCACAGTGTTCAGTCTACAATCGAAGACGTGGAGCAGGACCTCACCCGCAGCCTCCACTGGCTCTGAACAGCAATGTGAGGGAAGGCTGAAGGGAGGGAGCTCTTTATAATGTCGTGCAGGAAGCCTCCATGCAACCAGAGCTGCTTGTTTCCTCTTTCCTCAATTGCCCACGCGTACACTGGAAGCAACGCAGGAAAAGCCCAGGCCCAGGCCCCGGACTCCAAGTATTTTTAGTGGCCTATTAGTTTTTCTAAACCCCCATAGCTCTGCGCGAAGTAATGGCAGGAAAGCACGGTGTGTTTTTGTGCCACGTTGAAAAAATATATATATGAGGACCCTTGGGGAGATGCGATACGTGCCTGGCTATCCCGGAGAGCTTCAGCCTTCCCCCACCAACGCTTTCCTACCCTTCACGCCTCTCCAGGATAGAGGAAACTGCCTGAGAGGAAGCTGGAAGACCAACTTTTTGTTGGGTAAACAAGCTGTGCCCTCCTCTTTGAGAGTCTCATTATTATAAGTACTTTTTAAGTTTCATTCATATTTTGGTGATTTTCGAATCATTTTTTAACTTGCGTGTAAGAAGCATTGACATTCAAAGAGAAGCGGTGTCATTGCTGAGTCGACCGGTGAACGGGCACTGATAAGTGCTCCACAACAGTGTCCGGAAGCTCCTGGCTTGCTGCCTGAGAGCAGAGGCGTCGTGTTATGAGGACCAAGAGGAAGGAAGCAAGACCAAATCGATCATTCTAGATGGGAGACACCTTCTCCTGGTGAAAAACAACCTTTACTCTGCCCTGACTGAGAGAAATGCAGCCGACAGATGTGCAGGAACTGCCCTACACACACACCCGCACACACACGCTTCTGAATGCATCCTGCAAAGCTGCTCATAGACATGGATGAAAACGCCTGTGCAGGACATCCGTCAATAATAAAGCGAGCAGGAGACAAGGGAGGAGAAATAAAGATAGAGGGGGGATGATGGAGCAAGGGGGAGATGGGCTCAGGGGTCATGAACAACACCAAAAAAAAACAAGTGGAAAGTTACTTCATCCTCAGGGCAGCCTCGGGCTCACAGAGAATCAGGCACAGGACAGTTAATTGAGGCACTGCAAAAGTGAACTGTGAACTGTGTTTCCTTCAGATCAAAGTATTCACAGAAGGAGACGTGGAAGGAGGAGGAGAGATCTCTTTAAGGTTGACTTCGGGTAGATAAGCACTTCTTGAACAAAAACCGAGGATTGCAGAATTAAGGAAGTGGACATTTGATTAATAAAAGGAAGATTATTTTTTATTTCTTCTGATAAGACTGAGTACGGCACCCAATTCAGATGTACAAAGAAAATATGGAATTCCATATCTAATTTTGAGCTGAAGTGTTGGTGTTTCTTTCTAAAGTGTGTAGTTAATGGGAAAATGGGACTGTAAATAATTGCCTTTTCAGTGTAGATCAATGATTCCCAACCAGGTTAAAAAGAATATCTCCACATATTAAGGCAGCTGCAAAACCTTAACACCACTGTACCTGTTGCAATTTGCAAGACTATGACTTAGCCAGCCCTTAAATCTAAACAAACTGCTTAAGGTAATGGCTAAATTGTTGAAATAAATAGCTAACAATTAATCAGTGAACTAATCGACCAGTTGTCGACTATTACAGTAAATTAATTGCCAACTATTTTGATAATCAGTTTGAGTAATGTTTCTGATTTCAGCTTCTTAAATGTTAATATTGTGTGGTTTCTTTACTCCTTCATGACAGTAAACTCCCAAATATCTTTGGGCTGTGGACAATAAGACATCTGAGGACGTCGCTGTAGGCTTTGGAAAATAAGGATTTACATTTTTCACCATTTTCTGATATTTTACAGACCAAACAACTAATCAGTTATTCGAGAAAAGTATCAACAATGAAAATAATCTTTAGTTGCCTCTCTACAAATGATTGTCCAAAATCTATGGTTAAATGTTGGAACATCATCTTTGTACGGTAGAGGTGTAGATGACCAAACCAACCTTAACATCAACACTTAAAATGTATGAGAAAAACAAACAATATCCACTTTTATGTAATAAAATGTACAAATGTTGTACATTTGATATATGATAGGTGTGATCGTGATAGATGCAAGTTCAATCGACAAGGCTGTGGGGCTACCTTAGGTTGCTTTGCCCAATGCATGCAGGTGTAGTTGAATTTTGGGCTGTAACTTGTAAAATAGTAAAATCTGTAGATGTGTTTTATGAAAATCAAACGAGTCAAAGATGAAATAAAAATCAGACAACATGAACATGTTTGGATATAAATCCTTTGAAAATGTGAAACGGAAGTGAGGTGTTTGCACGGGGTGTATGGCTCGTGTGCGTGTCCTTGTGTTTTTATTTGTTTGGATGGAGGTCGGATCAATTGTGTGCTTTGTAAAAGAAGGAAAGAAAAAAAAGGAAAAACCATGAAGGAAAACAACGATTAAGAAAACAGAGAGGGAGATGTAGGTCTCGGCTACTTCCAGGCATTGTGAGAAGAACGGATGAGGGGGGCGGTTGAGGAAAAGTGAGAACATTACTAACCAGGTTCACCAATGGACGGAAGCCATTGAGTCCATCCCATTGGCAAGGCTTGGCAACGCTTATAGCAACTTCCTGCATGTTACCCCGTCTGTCAGTGCCCATCAGCGACCCCGTTCTTGAAAAAATGCAGAGCTGGTAATATTGAGCATTAAACTGAAGACTGCAGTGAACTTAAATGAAGAACAAGCTCAGTTTTTTAACAGTAATTTTACAAGCAAGTAAGGTTTTTCAACACCTATTTAACTGTCACTCGTCGTCAAACAGAACAAAGGCAGGGATTCCCCTGGTTTTGTGGTTTCCTGGTTGCCTGGACAGAATTTTGTTTATCTGATAATGTATGGGCTGAGGCCATGCTTTGACTTAAAATCCCAGAGTTGGTGCCAAAGTGTTGATGGCTCTGCAACAATAAGAGATTGGCCCCTTCCTGTGATTGCAGAGCACCCTGGACATATAAGGACAAACAGCCACAGAGCTACTGGAAGGAGGAGCAGGAGAAGGAAGCGGGGGTATCCCAGGGAGCAGCCTTCGGTTGTTTGTCCACTTACTAGCAGAGATAGACAGGGAAGTAAAAATAAATAAATAAATAAATAAATAAATAAATAAAGTTACGAAACCCGTCCTTTGAAGAAGTGCCTTAGGGAGATCAGTCGGCCTCCAACATGGTGCTGAGTAGAGTCATGGGAGGAAGAAGAAAAAGGAAAGAGGGTGGGGGGTAACGAGAGAGAGACGGTTGACCCAAATCTCATGAACCGCAAAATAATAAATCAGGCGCTTGACCTTCATGTGTCCTGCTGCTTGCTGTAAACAACTATGTAGAGAAAACAAAGACCAAACTCTGCGGGCTCAATGGCAAAATAAAATAACCTTAAATATTAATATAATAAACATAAAACAGACTTTCACAGCAGTAATCTAACACTAAATAAAAATATTAAGCAGTTGGTACAGCTCAGTTACCCTCAGTCTTCAGTTTCAAATACTTGCTTAAACAGCTATTCCCCCTCCAAATTATAAAATAAACTGCTCATACATTTAGTATATCCAATTTTCAGTAAATATATGCACATTAAGTTCAACATAAAAACAGTAATGCAACTTTTTGTAGGCTTTAATCAATGCTTTATGTGTTTAACAATTGTTACTTGTTTCATAATTTTTTTCCTAATTTTACTTTTTGTTTATTGTAGTACATAATTCTCCCATCAGAGTATTTTAAAGTACGTAATGCATGTATTTATTTCACTGTGTATCTTGGGCACAAACATTTCCTTTGGGATGATTCAAGTTCTACAATGATATATGCATTCATATCACAATGACATTAATGCAGTCCTCTTCATCCAATGTTTTTAAGGTGAAAATATAGATATCACATACAGTCATAGAACAATCTACCCAATCAACCTCTTGTACAGGATCGATTCTGCTACATGCACTTATTTGCACATAATCTGACTTTTGATTTTTTGATTTTCAGGCTTTGACGCTTCCATAAACTAAAATATTTTATGTTTGTGTCTTGATGTTTTTGTTGTTGTTTTGTTTGATGTTATACCATTGTCATAAATACATTTTACTTTTATTTTATCTGTATTTAGCTTTATTTTTTATTTTACTTAAAAAATGGGAAACGGCAAATATTTATTTTAACTGAAAACCCTAAACTTTTAAGTAGAGATTTCCTAAACATGGGACATTCAGCTGTTAGAAATGTGGATCTATTTATGGGTATCATGGGTATGGGATTAAGAAATTTGGGCTAGTATTCAAGGGTTTCACTTTGTGTTAAAAAGTGGTGGGGACATAGGGGTGTGACGATATACTTTTAGATAATGAGATGTGACAATGCACAAAATTGTGTTCATGAGAACAAGACAAGAAGATGTTTTAACACTATTTTGAAGAAATATTTGATGGGTATGTAGCTGAGTGGGATTTAATAACATAATACTATATAATAATCAAACAAAAGTACAAAGTGTATTATGGGAACGTTTTCAGCATTAAACACTTAATTTCCTGCATTCTGGAGAAATTTTCTGCACCAATTTAATTTTATTTGACTTTATTGACTGTAGTAATCAGTAGCTTGTTTACTTTAGCTCCTAGTTACTTATTTTCTACACTTACATTGCATTTCATATTCACTTATTGTGCAAATAAACTATTAAATAAAATAATAAAATATTAAATAAAGTTTTAATCATTTTCTAACTTGTCTTATCCCCGGCATTATTCAGTTTATGAATATATAAAGAGAGAATGTATGTAGTTGTTTGTATTTGTAGAGTTGTAAAGCACATAATGTGTTTGTTGTCTACCAATTAAATGGTTACAATTATGAATCAATTGCCAAATATTTATTAATTCTGTGTCATGGACTCATCATCACTAACTCATGAACCCTACCCCTTTGACTCCATTCAGGATCCTTGTTAGATCATTAAGCTTAACAATGCACATTTGTTTCTTCTGTATTTACATTGCATTTCATGTTTTCTTATTGTGCAAATAAATCTTTCTCAAAGCATTTTAATTAGTTATTAACATTTGGTAGAGGTAATGTGGTCGAGGTTTGTATTTCTATTTTTAAAAATGTATGCGAGACCCCCCACCTCTGTGCGCGCACACAGGCACGCACGCACAGACAGACAGCAGTAATTACGTCAGACGTCGTGAATGCAGTGAGGAGCTGCTGCTGCTGCTAAAGGCCTCTGGATTCGTCACAAAGTAGGTTAACAACGCTAAAGCTAGAAGAAAGTTATCCCGGGATAACTTTCACTGAGCCTTTAACGTGTAAACTGAGGCGTAGATGGTGTTTGTGCGGCTCGTTTCGGGCGGTAGGTGTCGGTTATTATTTCATTGTTTCCTCCTCGGCTGTGTAGAAGTTAGCCTGGAGGCAAGGCACGGGCTCTGCTCGAGTTCAAAACAGGCTATCAAGTAAGTCAACAAGCCTGTTATTAAAGTTAAATGTTGCTAATTATCCTCGATTATGGGTTAGTTTATTACTTAAGTGGTATGTTTTACACGTATGTGACGCACAAAGATTTGGACGAACAGCACTTGGTTCCTCTTTCAGTCGTGTCAATGTTGCTGCGAGGAACTAAAGACAGCAACATGTCGCTAACTTAATGTGTCAGTAATGTGCCGTCTCTGCTTTATTTTAACACTCTTCTTGTTCTTGATTTGTAGATGAGACTTAAGGGGAGAGGAGAGTCACTGTAAAAGGTAGGACATGCTAATAATTGGTTGCTAATGTTGATTAGAGACACTGTTTACGTGTATAGTGTTTTTAATCGTATTTCCTAACCCATGCTGACTAACGTCCTGTTGTCTTAATGTTATTTTCTATCTAATTTGCACATATAATACATTAAGCTTCATTGTGTCAAACGTTTTAAGCTAACAGAACCTCTGGCCTTCAAAATAAAACCTTGAAAATACTGTGGTTGCTATCGACAGACAAGAACAGTGAGTAACGTTACATGGGGTTAACCTGAATTCATCCGTTCATTTTTTACAGTTACATCTGGTTTGTTTTTAATCAGTTTTCTGTGTGAAACGCTTTGAGGTAGAGACATTTTATTTTGGATTTTTTAAAACACCGGATGTTATCTTTGTTTATCCCCGCGTGCTTGACTCTTGTCAGCAACTTTGACATTTTACGAGTTGCTACGCCTTCTTTTGCATTCAGCAAGAAGGTCCAGCCGAGCTAATTGATTGACAACTGGACGAACTGCAAATCAACTGTCTTTAAAACTGATAAAAACTGTTATCAGGTTACTTTCCTGACCCTGCAGCTCACCCGGATCCAGACAGGGAGCTTAAACCAGCTCCCCACTGGATGTGGTGGTCACTCTTTCCTCCACGTGGTCCTGTGTAATGTCTGTTAACCCCATTATGACACTGCATGAATAATTTTAGCTACAGCAGCCCCGCGAATAGAAATAATAAAAGTCAAAGGCTTAAAAGCTGCCTTGTATTTCTGTGTGTCTGCATCACCTCATCTCATCCATCGTTATAATCCTCTTACCAACAAGGACTTATCACAGCCACATGACCCACATACAATCAATCTGAGTGGGCTGTTTGCTTTTGGCTTGTCTCCTGCTTGCAGTCCTTTTTCAGGCATTGTGTCGATCACACAGTGGCTTTTTAAAAAGGCGGTCAAGTACATGCTTTAGCTTGACTACTGTGTGCATGAAGTCTGAGAATTGATCATTCACCATTTAATCATTTACTCACTTACTTAGTCTAATCCCCAGCAGTGTTCAGTTTTTTAAACAAATATAGGGAGAATGTGTATATTTATTGGTGGTTTTAGAGTTGTAACGCCCAATATTTGGTTGTTTAATCCAATAAAATGGTTGCAATGATGAATCCATTGCCAAAAATGTAATAATTATGTCTCATTCTGTGTTTAATATTAAGACAGATACCGATGTTGATATTTCAGGATTTTGTAATTCTTCTTTTCAGAAACAGACAACATAAAGATCATGACTAACATTTGTTATGTGTAGTTCACTCAGATAACATGACATAATGCAGTTGAATTTTATTTCAAGTTATTGTTATAAATAGTGCTTTGAACGAAGCTGATGGCTGCGTTTTGTGGCGCATCTGGGGCTTCTAACCATCACCAACTCATGAATAGAGCTCCAACAATTAATCGATAATACTTGTCAACTGTTACATTAATCCCCAACTATTTTGATAACCGATTACTATCATTTTTTTAAGTAAAAATAATTCCAGCTCTTCTAATGAATATTTTCTAGTTTCTTTCCTCCTCTGTGACACTAAACTGAATATTTTGGGGTTGTGGACAGAACAAGACACTTGAGTTCATCATCTCAGACTTTGGGAAACGCTGATCAACATTTTTCAGCTTTTTCTGACTGAACCAGACAACTAACCAGTTAATTGTGAAAATAATCAACAGATTAATTAATAATGAAAATAATGTTAAATAAATGTTAGTTGCAGCCCTACTCATGAACACTACACCTTTGCTTGCCCTCTTTAAGGATCCACTAAGATGTTTATCAGTGTGAAAATAGTTCACATTAGGTCGTTCCTTCTCTTAATGAAAGCCCTCAGGTGCGAGTCAGCGCTTTGTCGGCTCAGCTGTTTGCTGCAGCGTTGTTATTTATTCTACTGAGGATACATAATATATTGTTATGAGCCAGGTGTTCACGTGTATACAGACACATATCATTACACAACATTTCCTCTCCTGTTTTTGTCTCCGCTTCATTTGGAAATCGGTGATACCAGTGTGTAAACACCCCAAGACAATAACCATTGTGGCGCGTAACAGGCAAGGGGTAACCACGGACTTGCACCTGTTTTGTGGATCTGTGTACGACGATGTTTGTGTGCTGGAGGACTTTTGCATGAGCGTTTGTCTCGAAGTACACAAACACACAGCTCGCGCACGTTTCAGGGCAATGTGCGAGCCTGCTGGAAATCCCCGAGCCTTTCAGAGCGGCTGCTCTCTTCCTGCTCCTCAACTAGAAGCCTATTGTTCAATGTGTGTGTCCCCTTTGCCGTAGGAAACACAGTCTGAAGCATCCCGTAGTTTCCACTGGTTTCCTATGACAGATACACACGACTGCCACAGCTGTGCTCATGCAAGATATAATCATGCGTACTCACTGAACTGAGTCAGTCAAATATTGTGTGACACTGATTTGCATTCAGCCGTTGTGTAGAAATCTATGCTGCAGTCATATTGCAATATAAATGTTGTGACAGAACAACATGGCCGAAACATTTTCCTTTCACTCTTTGATCTCAGAAGCCTACCATGTCCGGTCCCACCTGGCTTCCACCGAGGACCCTGGATAGCCCAGAGCGAGCCGTCCCCCAGATGTCCCACTCTGCCGGCTCAGCAATCTATCGAGCACCAAACAAGAAGGGGATGTCCGACTTCCGCCCAAAATATGGCCCCTATGACCAGAACGGAGGAGGAGGAGGAGGAGGGGGGATGGCCAACAGGTACATGGCTACTGGACCCACAGGTAAGAAAGACGAAGTATCTTTGGATGTATTTAAACTAATCAGACCAGAATAAATACATTGAAGGCTTGGCTTAATTTACTTTTTCAATTTTGTAGATCAGTATTAGAAGAAATGGTTAAATGGTGATTGTATGGTGATTGATGTAAAAATGTGTTGACTCCTGCACGGTAGTTTCCACATGTGTGCAGCTTTTGGTAGGATTTACTCTACCTTACTTTACATTCCTAATTACTGCCTGACATCTATTTACTTGATCATACAACAAAAAGTCCTGTCACACAATAACATCCTCAAGTCTCAACATACTGTCTTTTTATATCTACACCACCACAGCCAGACCTTCACTTCAGTCTCACATTGGATCTGTATTGTTATTGTGTGTTTATTTACATTGAAGTGTCAGGATTTTCCCCTCATCTCCAAGCCCTCAAAATGTCCGATCTCTAGATCTTATTAAGGAAGGACCTTTGAAAGAGAACTTTTTTCTTTTTCTTAAAAATAATTTATTCCATGTCAAAGTGAAAGATTCAAGATTGTCTGGAAAATATATATTTTTTTGTCTGTTCTCAAACCTAAAGGTGGGCCCATTCATCATTCGTCTAGCGATCACTATTACTCCCCTCCGCACGGTCCCAAAGAGGACCGCAACTGGAGTCCTCACATGGAAAGCTACGAGCTGATGGTGGGTGCATTTTTTTTTTGATCGCTTTGCTGATGATTAAAAACATCTGTGTATTGTTTTTGTGCCTTCATTTGGTGCTCCATCTTTATTAACCTGTGAGATGTCACCCTCCGAACACGGTTTTCATATTTCTAATGCTGTTCTGTTGTTAGCACCGTGGTCCTGAAAAGCCAGCGGGCTATCACTCCAAAATCGATGCCGATATTGACTCCCTCACGAGTATGCTCGCTGATCTGGACAGCCACCCACAGGACACCAGCGCACAAGTAGGACAAAACACTTTATTGAGACTAAATAACTAAATGGAAACATCTTCTTGAGTGAGTGCGTGTGCTCATAGTTGACCTGAACATTTGTCTTGTGTTTTCATCACTGTGCTCTCCACAGCTGTACGACAATGTGCCTTATAACAAATACCTCTCAGGGGATCACTACAAGCCTGCACACCAGAGCGCAGCCCCTCCTCAGGGACGGCCATCAATGGGCTACCCTCCTCATCCCCAGAGTCAATACCACCCAGCGCCCCCCTACCCCAGCGAGCATCAGTCACCTCAGTACTCCACTTCCCACCAGCAGGACTACTACTCCTCCTCTTTGACCCCTAAGCCCTACCCCCAGCCCGTCCCAGCCTCCTACACCACCGCCTCAACTCCCACCGGGCCGAGGTTCAGCGTCCAGGTCAAGACAGCACAGCCCGTCACCTACTCTCAGACCGGGAGACAGGCTGAACAGGCCTACACCCCACCCCCTCCTCGCCAGCACATGTCACGCCCCCCTCCCCAGACTCAGCAAAGTCCGCAGGGCTGGTACCCTCAACATCCCAGCTCACAAGCTCAGGAGATGCACTCTGAGGTGGTGTTCAAGGGGAGCGGCTCAGGATCTGGAGGAAGAGTTAACCAGGTTCAACTGTCCAAGAGAGGGATGGAAAATAATCAAACAGGGTTGGGGGCTGCACAGAGTCCTGCTTATCAGCCCAGCAAGGTAGGGACACATATCTACATCTTAAAAAGTAAATGTGAGCTTTAAATGCAACTGGTATATTGTGAAAATGTTCACTTTATCTTACACACTCAGTTTGGCAAGATTGAAATGCCATGTGAGCATTTATTTTCCTAAAAAAAAATACACACAAACATGCTGTAATAACAGCTGTCACATTCTCGGATATCAAGGCTAGTGTGATAGCTTTGTTTTGCTACCTCCACCAAGTAATACTTGACACTTTGAAATATATAAACATGCTTTGTTATGAAATCCTGTTTTCATTTGACAGGAGAAGTCAAACATTTAAATTATTAAATGTATAAAACACAGGCAGCCAATCAAAAACATTTTAAAACTGGTCAGAAATTGGCAAAATGTTAAATTAAGTAACTTCAGATGTGAACTTTGGTATTTGACAGTTTTTGATTCTCAGTGCTACAGACACATTTTTGGTTGATCCCCCCAAAACAAAGGTTCAATACCCAGCTCCTAAATAACACACCAGAGCCTGACTGTAGGAACTAATCCGATAGGAACCAATAAAATAAAAATAAAATTGCAATCAGTGTTTATAATAGCTGATAAATGAATTAAAAAAGAAACAAAGAGACTATTAAGGATCCTTTAATCATGTTATTAGCGTTATTGTTGATAGTTTGTCTTCACAAGGGCACCCGTCAACTCCCCCGTGTCTGGACATCACAAAACACAACTATCAGCTGTACTTTTGTTCAAAATACTACTTATGAACTAAAAATAAACCACATTATGTATGTATGTTATCTTGGTGAGGTCTCTTAACTACACATACCAACTGTTAGGGATGATCTTTATGTGTCTCTCAAAACAAGAAATATAATTTCTGCTGAAATATCATATTAAAAAATCCTCAAATATCAAAATCAGAATCTGTTTTAAAAATTACATGTTAAATTAACGTTGCAGTGAAAAGAGTTTGTTGAAAGGGATGTTTTCTGGTCTTTCCAGGTACATGTGTGATTCATGTATCCTCTTTTCTTCCTGCAGGGGTTAGTAACAGCCAGGCCCGAGGAAGAGTTGGATCGACTCACCAAGAAGTTGGTGTATGACATGAATCACCCCCCTTCGGAGGACTATTTTGGTACTGTCACCTCTCGTTACAATAAAGACTTATGAAACCGCCAGACCCGCGTTATTTCATTGAAAATAAAACAAACTCAAAATTTACAACATCTTGACTTTCTGTGTCAACCCTCCCACTTTCAGGTCGCTGTGCCCGGTGCGGTGACAACGTGGTCGGTGACGGCAGCGGCTGCATCGCCATGGAGCAGGTGTTCCACGTGGAGTGTTTCACCTGCATCACCTGCCACGCCCGTCTCCGAGGCCAGCCCTTCTACGCCCTCGACAAGAAGAGTTACTGTGAGAGTTGTTACATTGTAAGTTAGGAAACAAGAGTACGACAAAGATCTACTTTGATCCCATTGATATGTTTTGACAGTGATGGCTGGTTGTGTGTATGATGTTATGACAAACCTTTTATATTCCCCAGTTTCTTGTACTTTGTCATTCCTACTCTGACCCGCTCTCCTGCTTTTCTTGTCAGAGTACATTAGAGCGCTGTTCAAAGTGCTCTAAGCCCATCCTGGACCGCATCCTGCGGGCCATGGGGCGGGCCTACCATCCTCGCTGTTTCACGTGTGTGGTTTGTAACTGCTGCCTGGACGGGGTGCCCTTCACCGTGGATGCAACCTCTCAGATACACTGCATAGATGATTTTCATAGGTACAAAGACGTTCAAACAGCAAGCCTAACAGTGCTACATGATGTTATTCCCAATTTTCTTCTTGTTCCACGGTATAAAGAGTAGTGACAGACATGTCCGCTAACTGTAAGTTCGGATGCTTCTCCTCCCTGACAGGAAGTACGCACCTCGCTGTTCAGTTTGTGGGGAGCCCATCATGCCTGAAAAGGGCCAGGAGGAGACCGTGAGGATTGTAGCTCTGGACCGCAGCTTCCATGTCAACTGTTACGTCTGTGAGGTGAGGACAGGACTGTGTGACACAAAATACCAGAAACAAGGACCTGTTGATTTAAGACTCTTTATTAGGTTTGAGAGGAAGAACAAGAGTTTGAGTGTTTGCACATTCAGTTTTGGTTGAAGAATGAAGGACTGAAAATGCATGAAATGTGTTTTTTAGGTACATGGAAAAGTTAACATGACTAATTTATGAAAAACATCTGTAGAAATCTTAAACCTGCCTGGAAAATGTAGGATGAAATTAGCATATTCTCTATAGTACGAGTGCCCAAAATGTGCAGTTTTTGTTACATTTCTACATAAATTTAAGGGTCCATGCGAGAGTGTTAAGTTGAACTGACTGAAGTGTCTGTGCCCTCATCAGGAATGTGGTCTCCTGCTGTCCTCTGAAGGCGAGGGTCGAGGCTGCTACCCGCTGGACGGCCACATCTTGTGTAAGAGCTGCAGCGCACGCCGCATCCAGGACCTCTCAGCCAAAATCTCCACCGACTGCTAATGAGCCTCTTGTCTGCTGCACCTTCTCAGCACTCTCAACTCTCGCGACTCCACGGACAGTCAACATATCACACATTGTTGACAGGAAATACCCCTGCTTTGTTCAGACCCCTGAGCTACTTCTTTCTTTCTTGGTTGGCTTAAACTCTGCTACAGTTCCCTCTGTTGGTATCCAGCTGCAATTTCATCTGCAGAAGAATTTTTCTGTCTTGCTGATTAATATGAGAGGTGGAGTTTTTGTGGAGCAACCACCTCACTAGTTTCCTTTCATTCAGAGGTCCTACTACATTTCTTTCACCTTTTGTTACACACAGTCCTCATTTCATATTTAGTTAAGTATTGGCAGGACAGTGGCCTGACCTGCAGGCAGCTTGGGCTCCACTTACCATTTATCGGTACTGCTCAGCTATTACCTTGCACATTATTATCACTGTCAAAGACAATGAACGTACGGTAGGATATTATAGATTTTGACCTGAAAATGAGGGATTTTTTTGGCAGAGAAGCTGCATATATGATAATTAGGAAGACAGCTCGTCTAAACAACGGGACCTGTACATTTGTAAAACACTAAACATCAAAGTGCAGAACTGCCTCAAAACAAGCACATTAACAGCACATAATGCAACAACTGTGAGTGTACAGGCTGGTTTGGTTTGAAACTTTGAATGAAACTGTTCCCAGGTGTTTTGGAGCTCATGTAGCATTGTAGTGCAGAGACGTAGCTTCATAGCACGGGAAATGTAGACGAAAGGAATGTGTAGTTAACTTTATAACCCAGACGTTTTGTTTTTCTTTAGCTTTTATTAAATGCTAGTACACTATTTGCGAGACCACACCTCTCGTTCATACAGCTCGAACATTTCAGTGTCATGTTGTTTAATTAGAAGCTCATAACAGGATTTTTGCCTTTTTTTTATCATCTGGAATAACATTTGTGAATTATGGAGAACACAAACTTGCTTTGGTTTGTTTTAACATTTATTGTCGGTTGATGCTTGACTGTTATATTGAATATAATGGTGCAATGAAGTCAAATGCTTTCTTCTAAGGAAAACAGGGTGTTGGTCACTTATGTTACCGTGTGAAGCTTGAGTCTCGTGTGAAGAATGCAATATCGAGAAAAGTTTAAAACTAAAATGGTTTAATATTTAAAAGTATATTGGGTGGCTTCATCTACTTGACAAAAACTTTTATATATACTGTTAAATTTTTACATTCAGTGACATAAAAGTGGAATTGAATGTGATGAATTATTAGCCCAGAGATTGAATGTGGATTAGATTTTTGTTCATCCTTGGACTCACGAGGGCCAAGCTGTCATTCTCTGAGACTTCGGAGCTACAGTATTTGTTATGATTGTGTTTAACCTCTGTCTCTCCGTCCTGATTTTGTATTTGTGTAACTTAAAGGGCTAGAAATCTGAAAGACTTACCTCAAGGATGTCATTCAGTTTCATAATGATCCTTTTTTATTTTATTTTTTTTAAACTTTGTGAATTTTGCTTTTGGTGTGTGTGTGTGTGACATGTGATCATGCTAAAGCGGTTCAAGTTTTCTTTTTTCATCTCTTGTTAATTTATCTCATCATGTATATACTGTATTAATCAGCTTTATATCATCAAGGATATCACTTCATTCATCCTCCGTGGTGTCATCTTAAATCCTAACCCATGCCAGCTCTTGTGTCAAACTCCTTGAATCACGTGATTTTGTTACTGTTACACCGTCATCCATTTAGACTCCTTTCTGTGTGTTCAGTTTGAAACGCTCTGAATTAGAGCTTGTAGGTCAAAGCTGAATCCATGCTGAGAGGAAGGATGCCATTTTGTATCGAATAAACAGGAAAAACATGTGAACACACGGGTGGGTTTTCTCCTAATACAGTTTGTAATAACAAAATTGATTATTAAAATGCCAACAAGTCAATCTGTGTGTTTGTTGCTTTTTATATAAACATCACATGTTCAGAACTTAACAGGGCACGACACTGAAGTTCACTTTTCTAGTCACAGAGAATATTCTTTAGCCTGGATGTCTTCTGTCACTTCCTAAATCTGAAAAAATAATAACCCTCATGATGTCATAGTGAATTCATCAGGGTTATTCTGGCATGGGCTTGGAGGCTACGAAGTCTGAGCCAAATGCCTTCGTCAAAACGTGGGGTGTGGAGCTTTACAGAGGTTCACAAAGCAGGAGGGGTCTGACAAAATATGCGAGTGATTTGTGTTATGGGAAACGTAGGATCACGTAGGCCCTGCCGCTTCAGTTTTGACAGCTCTTGTTCTTGTAAGTCTCAAAACTTGTGCACAACCAAATCACTGGAGAGAAAGAGAATCAGTATATCGCTTGACAAACATCCTTTTAAATCAGGACATTTTATTTTACACACTGTACATCCCTGCCAACCTCAAAACATACAACCTTATTTCTGTTTACAATCGACAAAGTATATGTGGCATCTTGCAGTAAATTATCCAGTTACAACAAAGCGAGCACATGTGGATAAATGTATCTTAAAACAAAAACCCCTCCAGCTTGAACAGTTCTTGTCATGTGCTAACACGAGGTGAACGTCTTCCAGAAGAAGTTACGGCAGCCTGCCTTGCGCTCTCTTTGGGAGAGGGGAAGATGTCGACGCATCACCTCCTCCCCGACTCCCACCTCCCTCTCGTCTAGCTCGGGGAGCATCTCGTCTCCTCTGGCTGCCATAAGTTCAGACACAAACTTCAGCAAGAGCAAGTGAGTGAGATCCTAAAGGAGGACAGAAAAGGAATGGCAACTAAAAAAAGCACTTCAGACGAATCACTTCCAAATTTAAAGTTGTTCCCTATGAAAGATGACAGCTGTTAAACACCTTGTCTCAACTCCTGATAGATCCATTTAAGTCTTTGCAATATTAAATATATGTGTCCCTCACCTTGTCGTTTTCAAGGTCTGCTCTCAGTGTTTCTGTCAGCATGTCTCTGCCTGGAGCTCCACTGACATGCACCAGCAGCACGGAGGAAAACAAAGCCACAAGAAGTACCTGCACCTGAGAGCGAAGCATCTCCACCTCAGTCTGCAAACACAAGAATCCAACTCTTCAATTCCCTGATTGTCTTTGCAACGCCGATGATGTGCAATGCTGCAAAGATCCAAAATATAACAAACCTTTCAGAAAGTATGACGGTGGAGGAGCTGACTGTGATCACTGTTTGAGTGTGTTGAGCTGATAAATAGGCCTCTTCATCTTCAAATCCTCCTCATCCTCAAGCCAACAAAGTGACGTGATTGGCGGCGCCGAGGGAGCGAGGAGGTGTGTGGTGGAGGTCGTGAACACCGGTGTCACTGGACAAGATAAGGTCATCCTCGCTGTGACGTCGTGGAGGAAAACTGCTCCTGTAACACGTCCAACAAAACCTCCAGAATCTCACTTCTGATTAGTACTCGTAACTTTAAATGTGAAACATTAGATGTAAAACACAACAGTAAAATTAAAGTTAATGGCAACTTATGACTTTACTTTGGTCATGATTTGCCACACCAGCTTCGTAGGTGTCCTGAACTCAACATGAGGCCTTCATGCTGCGCAGTGTTGTTAATGACACAAAGTGACTCAAATGTTAATGAAGCAGCCTGGACACCACTAACCGGCCGCCACCCTTTATGCCGTCACTTTGAGTCAGTGGAAAATAAGCACGGAGAAAATCTAAATGTCAGATGGCAAACAAACCGCTCGATGTATTTTGATTGCAGTCTGGACATGAATGAGGCCATAATTGAAGTGTTTGGTCAAGAGTTGAAGGTTTTCATCGCCTTTCATCTTGTCTAAAAAGGAAATTTACCAATAATTTATAGTTTGGCCATTTCAAAACACAATGTCAAATGAGTAGGAGGGTTGCAGGCTCATCCAAACTACCCAGATAAATTTAGTTCAGTGGTTGTCAACCTGAGGTTCAGGACCAAACAAGAGGTCACAAGATCAACGTGAGCTGGTTGCGATACCGTTGAACTTCATGGGAGGGGATGAGATTTTATCCATCCAGTTTACAGATCTTGGGGAGTATTATTGCAGATTGTGTTGTATGAAGCCTTTTGTGGTTCCAGATGGAGCTGCCCAATGTCTGATGAACTGCCTCAGATGATGTCACTTGAGTCAGTGTCAGCTGTCAGCTGGGTCTGAAGACGGCAAGTTTGAAAATGACCAAAATCTGTGGGTGTGGAGTTAAAAACAAGTGAGCGTGCCAGACCTCTGTAGCCCGCTCGTCATCTCTGCTTAAAGCTACATTGACCGATACTCGCAAAACACACCACAGTCTCAAAACATTGCTGATGCTGGTCAGGTTGCTTTGGGGGAAATGTCGGTGCCAGGTTTTGACATTAAAATAGACGATGTATCAGTTTTGATCCTTTTACTGTCCATCATGATTCAGACAATACTAAGGAGCACAATGCTAAATCTGTGGAGAACTCTTTTAACAGGATAGGAAGGCAGATTTCTTTTCAGGTGTTCCACCAATTCAGCGGTTCTCATATTTTTGTGACCGTGCCCCCTCAGGAAACAGTAAAAAAAAATCCCTGCTTCTCCTCTTATTTAAGGTTTGATCACCCAGTGCGAAATTAGTTACAAAATGAGTCGAGCTGGGTGTCATTTTTAAATAATACTGTCAAGAACTGGACATTCTTGTATCCTGCTCACTACATGTAGGTGAACTAAAAACCATCAAGGTTTCGTCTTACTGTGACTGACCTGCCCGCTTGATTGGCATTACCTGTTGTTCATTTCCTCCCTGTCCAAAATGTATCATCCCCACATTAATCAGATTCATTAAACATTATTTCTGCTCCACATTTTGTCCTCCAGTCATGCGTCCTCAGTTTGAGAACCGCTGACCTTTCTTCCACCACAGGACTCTCCATGATAAGTCTTATTACTTAGCCTTTAATCATGACATGACTTGACTTTAAGTAACATTTTCTGAGCAGTGAGGATGTCGTGTCTGCAGGCGTCCAGCTGTGCTCGCCTGGAAATGGAGAGGGTCTGAAGATCACATAGATCACACCTCTACTGTGTCAGAGTTAATTAAACATCCTCACCCACGGTTAGCTAACTATAGGACTCTAAATGCAGTCATTAAGTTCAGTATTTCATTCTGTTTTTCAAGCTGGTGAGTCAACAAACATTTCTATTAACACCTGACTAATTAGGTGCACGTTTCTCTGCCAAGCCATATTTACTGACACTGCAGTTTTAATTTTGTAGTAGAGATTTGTCTTTGACATCTCCAAAACATAGAAATACAACCATGACACCACATGAAACAGAGAGAAGCACAGCCACCGCGTCCCGGAGAAGCTCTCTCAGTTTCATAGAATTTAGGAACCCCTGATTAAGCATCCTGCGGTATTGTGAAGTGTTACCAAAATTAGATTTCAGTTTTATTTTAACACATTGACAGTGTTTCATAGAGTGAAAGAGAGTGTTTCCTGTTGAATTAGGTGACAAAGTGAGATCATCTTTCTATCTCTCAGTTTGTCTTGTGTTCAGCAATGGTCATATGATCACCTACTCCTGAAATGATAGTGGAAGCATTGTTTTCACACCCTCTGGCTTAATAACTAAACTGAACAACAACTGACTCAACAGGATGTGTATGTGAAGAGTTCCTCATGGACTGTCGTGTAGCCAGTTTGTTAGGGTGTTTGTGAAATAGAAAAACTGAGATGCTCTCAAGTATCGACATACAGAACATAATATTTATCTGTTCTGTTGGATCAATGAGGATGAACAGTATTTCACAGTGAATCAGAGGACACCCCAGAGGTCTGCATCTTTTTTCAAGGGAGTTAAGGAAGTTAGAGAGAAATAGTGTGAAATACACTGTGCGTGTGTGTGTGCGTGCATGCGTGTGTGTGTGTGTGTGTGTGTGTACAATATAGAAAATCACAAAAAAGGACATTATGCTTAGTATCCCCCTGTGTCTTAATACATGTACACTGGGATCTTCACACTGTCTGCAGTGGTGGAATACGTTTAAGATCTTTTACTTGAGCAAAATAAAAATATACTCTAACTACTGTTACAAGTAACTTACCTAAAAGTAAAAAGCATTGAAATATACTTAAAATACCAAAACCAAAAGTGCTCATTATGCAAACTGGCCCATTCCTGAATCACATATCAGATTATTTGATCATAATTAGTGATGCAGTAAAGCAATCACTTTAATGCTGCAGCTAGTAAAGGTGGATCTCATTTTAATTACATTACTATATACTCCTGGGTAGCTTCATCTGTAATAATATATCATATTTTATATGTTGACAATATGTATTGATAATCTAAATCTACAAAATAACTAGTAACTAAAGTTATCAAATAAGTATGTAGTGCAAAATGTACTAGAGAAGAAGTAGTAAGTATAAAATGAAAATGCTCAAGTAGCCTACATCAAACTGTACTGGAGTAATTGTACGTTGTTAAATTGCACCTCTGCTTGCTGTAGAGTGTAATGTTCACTTTTACATTAGTGACAAACACGCTCTGTCCGCTGGGTGTCGCTGTAGGATCGCAGTTTCCTTCAGAGCCAGAAACCAACAGCTACATAAATCCCTCACGAAAGAACCGTCATTTTTGTATTATTTATATAATTATACGCTATAATTGCTGTACAGCCTCTTTTATTTATAAAGATGAGCGAACGTTTTTCCTAATTAGCGTCTCAATTAACAGGTGAGTTAGTCAAAATGGCGACATTTCCCGAAGGTAAACACAGACTGACAGCTTTCAAATCGGGATTCATAAACTGAGTCTCCATTTGCTCTTCAGAAATGAACATATTTGTCCATATTCTGTGTGGGTGAGTTTAAATGTGAAAGGCAAAAGCGTGATTTAAGCCTCATGCAAAGACTTATTGATATGTTTTTGTTTCAGTAACGTTATAGTGTTGGTCCTCGGGTTACATTTCGGTGTTACAAGTCCAGTGCCGACAGGTAAGACCAGTTTACTGACAATGAGTGGCCTCATGAAGCTTTAAAAAGCTGTTTCATAACATTACTCGGGAATGTGCAGGAGCAGTGGACTCTGGTGGCTGCAGTGGATATTACTTCAGCAATGCTAATAAAAGGTTTTTCTTTCAGTATATAATATATCATCTTCTCATGTCATGAGTTTTAGATTTCAGGAACATTAAATATCCTCTCACAGGGGAAAATACAATGCAGTTAACAATTTGACATGGTGCAGTGTGAGAAATAAAAATGACCACTGTTTTTTTATTAACCTTACAATATTTAGTAAGAACAGACATAGCAACCATACAATGCATGTATAGAATATGGTGATATGGCTGAAAATAATATAATATTACTGTTCTGTAATATCAAATATGGCTGTACAATTTATACAAAGTCACCAAAGTTATCACATTTATGTTCAAAGCAATTAATTGTGTTCTCAAACCAGTGTATTTACAGATAAAACAATAGAATATTAATTAATTTTACAAATAATCCTCATATAATCATGATACAATTCTGCCAAAAGTCTATTTACAGTCATGTAAATATTTGGCCCTACTGCATTTATTTTTCAGTGTAATGACAAAGGCCCAGGGTTTGCTGAAAGATTTATCTCAGTTTAATCCATTTTCATATTCATTGAATCCTTAACATAACACTTTTGTTTTATAATTGGTTGTGAATTGACACCATTCTTAATGTTTTCAGGAACGTTTCAGATCAAATGCCTTGAGCGTCACTTTTGGCTTTCTGTCAAGTCCAGCTTTCTTGGCCTGAGGATCCGTTTTGACTTTGAAGGTATCTTTCTTTATTGAGAAGTTCTTAGTAGACTGAAAAGGTATTCAAAACATACTTGTTAAAGAGTTTTTGCTGTAAACCACCAGACCAGTATGGATTCCACCTCTTGTCTGATCAGGAGGCCACAATCTGTGGCTACACTGTCCTAATCAATGATGCCGGAGATCTGGTGTTTCGTGCCTCTTTCCTGGCCTGTCATGTTCACAGCGAGGTAGGTTTGTCTTCTATATTTTTTATGCTTTGATAATGTTGCAGGATTGCAAAGCTAACAGCTTCTGTATCCCTTCCCTGCAGAGAGGCACAGACTATCACCTGCGTCTTTGGTTTGTGAACCTGCAGGCGGATGGGAAGGTGGCGGCGTACCCCTTCAAGCTCCACTGCTCAGTCCACGGGAGGTGGAGCACCAGAGAGATCATCTGTGAGGAAAACTACATGGAGGTGACTGCATACTTACTTCTTAGTTAACTTTCGATTTTTGTACTCTTGCAAAGACACACACAGCGAAGTTCAGACCAGTGCCAGGTTCAGTCCATTAAAGCCCAAGCGGGTAGATGAGGAACTTGACTAGAAGCCATTTTGTGGAGTCCGCTGGATTAAATTTGCTCTTGATCTGAATGGGAAATTTATATAACTGATGGTTGTGTTAAGATTAAGAGTAGTTATGACGTGGAAAAATGGAGATTCAGCCTTTCTTCCCATTGATGGATTAACATGCAAATTTGTGTTTGATAAACGATATGTAGAAAAGTTTGTATGTTTTGTAATGATGGGCATTTTGAGTTTCCTGAATAGTATTTGTGAAAACTACTTTTTTAGATGGTGGTAATTTATATTAAATATAGGTATCTTGTATTTATGGTTATCAATAAGTCACCTGACTGAATGATGGACTGTTAAGGGAAATGGAAACTATCTCAAACGCCATCCTGATGAAGCCGAAAAAAATAAAGCAGGGTGCGCTGGAGAATTTTTGGCTTAATTTGAAGGTACATCTTTCCAAAATGTGCTGGAAGAAGAGTTGGGCAGTTTTGTGAAGGTATATCAAGCCCTGTCTTTTCCTCTCTAGGTGTCCATCCAGAAGCCTGTCCTGCCTGTTACATCCAAAAATGAAAAGGAGGTTCGTAAATGCAAATAATTTGCATTGTAAATGCATTTATTATCATAATTATAATACAGAATTCCTTATTCTAGAGTTACAAGAGTTACTTCTAATTAATACCATAAAATTTTAATTAATATAATAACTATTTGCTTAAATCACTGAACTCACCCAGCCTGTATTTGGGACAGGCCTTTAATTCCTTTACTATGATGGTAAATCTGAATGAATAATATTTTGGTGCTCATTCTTTATATAAAATGAATTTAAATGATTGAATTATGTTGAATATAACTGATTTAATGATGTGTTGCACGTCATATTGACTAAAGTTTAAACATATTGTTATGAGTGATATAAGTGGCATAAGCAGGTGACCTAGTGGTCTGCAAGAGGTTTTATACATCCATTGAACTTTTATAAAAACCAGACCCGGCTTCTAATTGAGACCTGCGTTGATTTGTCAAAACGTGCAGCCACACCGGCCCAGTGACAGGGTTCAGGTGTCTGACTGGGACTAGGCTTTTAATTGAAGTTTTACGGTAATATGATTTTAACTATTGTTTTGCTGTATGGGTTCATAAATTATACATATTCACGTCAGATAGGTTGATTAGACACCTCTTTGTCACTGAGCAGGGAGCCGATGAGGCAAACATGGCCGTGATGTTTCACAGAGATGACCACCACCCAGAGGAAGCGGGGGTCTTGCCCCTGATGGAGGCTGCTGCTCTGGGCTACCACATCTCAATGCGTGGTTCACACCTCATCCTCCGCTGTCCCTACACCTCCCCTCACTCATACTTCATCAAGGTACACAGAGACGATGTAGCTCACTGAGGATTAGGCCTGCGTCATTCAGTTATTTAGTGGATGCTGTGTGTGGGTGTGTTTCTGTTTTTCCCAGGAGAGGGGAGTGGATTTAGAGATTGTCAGAGCAACCATGCTGTACCGACTCCAGAGCAACGTCCTGGCAGTTGACATCACTGTTGCCTGTGTTTTGAGTTAGTACGGTTTATCAGTATTACATTATTTTGCAACTGTGAAATACCAGATTACAATGTCTCTTTTATTTCCCCTTTCTGTTTCCCCAGATGAGGCTACAGCACATGGGTCTGATCTGCTGTGGGCTGTCCCTTACATTCTGTCTCCGTTAGTCCACGGTCAGTTCAGGGGCCGGGGCATGAGGATCGGAGTGAACGGCCAGACTCTGAGTCAGTCTGAAAATAAAGAGAGGGGATTCAAGATCGGCCTGCAGGAGGGGAGAGTGGAGATCAGGATTCCTTTAGGAGCACATGGTGGACACATTAAGGTATACAAAGAAGTTGAACTACAGGACGACCCAATGGGGAAATACGAGGGTTAACAAAATGATTCAAAAATATGATTTTTTTTTTTTTGTGTGTGTGTGTTTTGGATTAAGTAGTATTGGATAGTTTTACCTCTCCAGACCTCAGCCTCTATAACCACATTCTGGCATTAATCTGTGAAATGCTGTCACAAGTACACTGTGCTTCATCTGAGTTTTTGTCTGAATTTTTTTATGCATCTTGGACCCAGACAGGAACTTGTTTATTAATGAATACCATGTGTGAATGAAGTACATTTGTTGCAACCAGTCTACTTGTTGATAATACAGAAAGAAAGAAATATAATAGAATCAGTGGTACAGCTGCAAAAGTTCCTGTACATTTTCTGTGTGACTGAAGTGGGTTTCCCCTCTCTGTATGTCTGCTGTGATTCTTCCAGAGTGGTGTTGTGAGGGGCCGGTACAGCCAGTCCATGTCCGTGGATCTGTTCTTCATGAGGCAGTGGGAGGATGAGCGCTGGCCTCTCACACAGCATCGCACCTTCAGGCTCCTGAAGACGCCTCTCGTTCCACAAATTCCAGTCTTCTCCAACAGTAAGGCTTTCTTATGTCATGTTAAGTCATGAAAACAGAAAATAAACACTGGAGCTTGGTCAGGAAAAGGGGTCATTTCTGTGTTGGATATATCCACCATTTGACATAATACTCTTTAAAGTTACGCACAAAAAGGATGTTGAACTGGAGTCTTTAGGTTTCCAGTGTGTTGAATATACGGCCACTGATCTCTCTCCCTCCACAGACACAGTCCCATCTGAGGGACTGTTTTCCGTCACTTTAGGCCTCTTTGCACCCGATGTGTCTGTCCAGAAGGTGACAGTCGATGGTGGTGGCGGCCTTTTAACCTGGACCCAGAGCCACCTAACACAGAGCGACACAGACCTCCGTGTGATCAGGCTCTCCCACTCCAACGGGAGCCACTCCTACCAGCTTCTTTTCCCATTGACACACCCAAAAATAATCCCAGAGGTGAGACTGACTGAGCAGTTTTATTATGTGTAGAACTTCAAACATATCTGAAACGACCTGCCATCTAATCCCAGCACATAGGTGGTGGCTATGAGACCTACAGCCTCTCGTTCACCTTTACTCTTAACATCTCACCCAGTGGAGAGGTCTTTTACCATCAAGCCACCGTAAAGCATATTGTTGAATACGCAGGTGAGTGATTCATTTTGTAATTCGAGGTTCTTGTCGCATTGATTAAAACCATTTGGTGACGTTTAAATGAATATACTGATGGCTTGTACGTTTTATGCCCACAATTAGAACAACATGTATTGTTGATATTACTGCAGAGCATTTTCCAATGCTAAATGTATGTTTTTTTTAGATTTATTTCATTTGAAAATCATACATTTTCAAGATTTTACATTTAAAATGCCCGTGTGTATGTGAATATATAATATATATTAGGGATGTGCATCTCTGTCACTGAGGCCTATATGATATCCATCTTGATGCACTGCCAACAATCCAACACATCAAAGATACGTATGAAACAACTGACAATGTTCCATAAGATTTACCACATTGCAATTTTACACCATTTTATTCAACACAATGCGACTGAATGAGATACGACATGATGCAAAAGAATAAGCTAAGCAATTCTATATGGTATTCTATATGGAGTTTGATTTTATTATATTTATCATTAATTAACTAAAGCATAACTAACTTCACATATTTGTTGCTCTACCACTGAAACTCTCTGAGCATCTTGCAGTTTCATTATGTCTCTAAAACATGTATCTGACCAAAGATAAAATAAAACCGGGCCATGACCTTGCCTTAGACCAGTCCTTATTTCCTATCTCCAGTTAAACTTTTATAACTAGCCCACACATATACAGCTAAACAATTTGAGGAAGTTGCAATAATTTGCTCAATAGTCTTGCTAGCAGTACCTGTGGGGCTAGTTAGAGCTAAATCTGAGAGGAATGGAAAACAGACGTCCCCACACACACCATGTTTTTAGATTAGTTGCGCTGCCTGTGTAAGTTATAGCGGCACAGCATGTTTTGCTAATTAAATGAGTCTTGTCTTTATTGAAAAATCCAAAGTGTCTCCAAACATTTAATTTTTTCAATTCAGAGGAACTTGTTAATCTAATGTGACACACCTTTCCTTATTAGGAAATGAAACAAAATAACAGTATGCTTTTAGAAAATGGTGTGTGACCAACATTATTGTGGTTACAACTTGCAGCTGTGTGACACAAAATCAATACTATACATCAATAGATTTTAAAAGTGAATGTAAACTCAACCACATGCTAAACTCTTCTCTTAAAATCTGAATATCAGCCTGACTAACATCTTCCCCTGATGACTCTCTATCTGTCCCGGTGCAGCTCCAGAGTCCCCCAAGCTGGAGGGGAAGTGCACACAGAGCAGTCTGCTGGTGCTGCTGCACCAGGGGACCCAGGCCGAGCTGCAGTGGGAGCTCTTCCTTGGAGCTCACAGGCTGGACTGGGACCTGGTGATGATGGGTGGGTTCGTAGTGGAGGCGGAGGAGGATTACTTGACTGTGGAGATCCCCTCCTACAGCCCTGGAATGAACTATATGGTGATCAATGATTCATTCAATCAAAGTTTTTTACTGGATGGGACGTAACATCTTTATTCAATGATTTGTCAGTGTAACAAAAATACTGTTAGCGGATACTTAATTTGGTTCTCCATTTACTCACCTAATGCTTAATCTCCGTCTTACTGATTCTGATACAAGGATCCCATCTGTGAGTGCAATTAGGTAAATTAGCTCTCAAAGTCAATTAAGCATTAGAAACACTCCTCAGACTGCTTCTTAAACTAAATACTAATGGGTGTGATGGATACATGATAAGACAAACCTCTGTTTCTTACCATCAGTGCTTATAAGAGGAGATCTTCAGTGTTTGTGCTTGTTTACAGACTAATTTAATGCAGTCACTTCATCACATCGTCATAATGCTTGTTTGCTCCCCTCTGCCAACTTCTTTTCCCCTACAGGAGCTGACATTGCAGGGTCTTGTTTCTGGAGTGGAAGTGTCTGTTGTGGATGCAGAGTCTCTGAAAGTGAAGGACAGTCTTGTCCATAAATGCACCTTCCCTGTTGAAGAACTACTAGGTAACAACAAGCTGTAACTGGAGCATAACATTTTTTTGTCTTTGGTTTATAGTAACCCTGACTCTCGCAGTGCTTGTCTGACAGTATGTTTGCCAGAAGGCAGGATGGTGGCAGTAGTCGACACAACCCACACCATCCCGCCTACTCACCCCAATCGAACCACGCTATTGGACCCCAGCTGTGTTCCCATGGAGACGGACAGTGCCAGAGCCCTGTTCAGCTTCAGTCTAGACTCCTGTGGGACAACTGTAACTGTGAGACACTTGAACTATTTGACATTCACACAGAAAATATTCTTTCTGGCCTCCCAGCTGATTTCTTCATATTTCCTCAGACTGAGGGAAATTTCCTTGTTTATGAAAACCAGATCAGTTACCCTCAAGATTTTCTCCCTTTGGATGATCCTCTCATACACAGAGATTCTCCGTACAGGTGAGTAACGTACGTACTGAACTCGATCTGCCTTTAAATCAGATGATCGTGTTGAGTCTTGTCTGTTGTAGGCTGACGATTCAGTGCCGCTACCCAGCAAACCATAGTAGTACTCTTGCTGTCCAACACCCTTTGAACTCCTCCCTAGACCTTTCACGCATCAAGCCAGTCCAGCGCACACGCAGGGAAGCTGCAAACACAGGTGTGTGTGTGTGTGTGTGTGTGCAAGGCTGTGACTTCAGCTGGTATTTTAAAAATGTTGATGTTTAATATTAATTAAGTAAATGTGTAATTGTTGGTTTCCACTCCAATCAGGTCAAAGAAAATGGAGGGTGAATTCAGAGGGGCCACAAAACCATCATCTAGGTAGTGCTGCTGTGACACTTTATCATTAACAATCAATCATTGTTAATCCTTTCTAAATGTTTTACACAAACACCTAAATCTACTTTTTATTAAAATTGAACTGGAGTGACTCTTTATGAAGATGATTTATGTCAAACATTGGTGTAAAGAACACAATGTTTAACCTCATCTCCTCTTTTTCTGGAGTTTCAGTGTGGATCACGTGGACCCTCATCTCCATACTTCTGCTACTGATGCTCTGCAATGTTTCTGCATACTTGACCTGTAAATTAAATAAATAAACACTTTTATATATTTTGTTGTAAATTATTTTGTACATCTTCTCTTTAATGTTTATCCTGACAAGATATGAGAAATGAAATGAAAAGGTAGCCTATATTGTTCCATTTGTAAACATGTAATCCATTCTGTAGGGATGGGTCGCTCGATCCTGACGTTTCATAGCTGTGTGAAGATCCCAAAGCACAGGTGTTTCGAAACACTGCTCCAAAGTGTGGTTCACAGCGTCAGTGTCACGTGATCACTGTTAAGTGTCCTGTTAGCTAAGAACAGGGACCTGAGCCTACAATTCGCACAGGCTGACCAAATTTGGACATCAGAAGATTGGAAAACGTTGCTTGGTCTGATGAGTCTCAATTTCAGCTGCAACATTCAAATGGTAGAGTCAGATTTTGGCGTAAACAAAATGAAAGCATGGATCCATCCTGCCTTGTATCAACGGTTCAGTCTGATGGTGGTGGTGTAATGGTGTGGGGGATGTTTTCTTGGTACACTTTAGGCCCCTTAGTACCAACTGAGCATCAGTCTAAACACAACAACCTACCTGTGTGTTGTTGCTGACTATGTTCATCCCTTTATGACCACAGTGTACGCATCTTCTGATGGCTACTTCCAGCAGGATAATGCACCAAAGCTCAAAATATCTTAAACTGGTTTCCTGAACATGACAGTGAGTTCACTGTACTACAGTGACCTCAACAGTCACCAGATCTCAATCCAATAGAGCACCTTTGGGATGTGGTGTAATGTGAGATTTACATCATGGATGTGCAGCCGACAAATCTGCACCAACAGTGTGATGCTCTTGTCAACATGGACCAATGTCTTTGAGGAATGTTTGTTGTAAGTATGCCACAAAGAATTAAGGCAGTTCTGAAGGCAAAAGGGGGTCCAACCCGGTACTAGCAAGGTGTACCTAATAAAGTGGTCAGTGTGTGTGTATGTCTATATATAGAGAGAGAGTGAGAGTGAGTGTATGGTTAAGATAGAGAATCCATGTAAGAGATTCCGATCTCTGGTGTGAGAAGTTCTTGATATAGATGCTACTGTAGAGGTTGAAAAATATTTGACAGATGCGTTCCGAGGATTGACAATCATTTGATTTCTTGGCAGGAGTGACGGGCTGTATATACACACCTTTATATGATAAAAATTTTTTTCCAAGGCTGGAGAGGTCATATGTAAAAAAATAAAAATAAACCCAGACTCAGTCACATAACAGCAGAATGGCTAATATATAAAATATATTACAAATTTGAGAAATGGTTCCTTAATGAGTCTTCCTTCAACTATAAAATACAACAGATTTGTTTTATTCAAAAACACTGTTCATTGCAATCTCAGTTTGCTGTCTGACAATCTGAAAGCTTGTTTGTTTGGTGTATGGTGATTTCTCCGAAATTCTGTTGGTCATGTATTGATAAGGCATTTAGAATTTGTAAAGGCTTGTCATTCTTTGTTTCACTGAAACCACTATCAAGATGTGACATGATATCAAAACTGACCAGTATCACAGTGGAGATGGGTGCTGACTTGTCTCGAAGCCTCGACACAACTCTGGCACATTTGCTTTAGTGTTTTATAAAGCCGCTCTTTGCCCACTACTACAGTTCTGTGATTTGTTAATAATTCAAGACTACTTATAAACACTGACATTGTCTGATGTCCTAGTTCAAGGTTCTGGTATTATACATGCTGTTTCACACAATGGAAAACAGCCATCTCAATGTCATTTGCTGCACCTGTGAAGTCAAATGTCTGCTGTGACAGAGGTCCACTGACTGAAGACAGCTTGATTGCTAATGAGCCAGGCATGTGGTTATAATGCATCATGGCCTTTTGTTGGTTGGTTAACAAACTGACTTAAAAGCGGAAGCAGGAGGCCTCGTCACATGTTGCCATTTTAACCATAATATACCAAGCAAGTGGTGTGCATTAGCTTGTGTTGGTTAGCAGGTGTAGTTTGCTAGCAGCTGGACTAGCTTTAGACACTGCCAACACGTCAGGATCTATGGCTTTTGGGTTTTGCCTTGGGTAAGGTTCTTTCAGGGTAACTTACAAGCTGTTAGGTGACATTGACGCAGTCCTCTTGCTTGTGATTTATATCTGCCTTTTGTCTTACAGTATGACCTTGCTCCTCTTCATGTGGTCAACTGTGAAATGTGATGACATTCCCGAGGGTAAGTCTTAAAATGTTTGCTTATAGGACTGCAATTGTGAACCATTTTGACACATGTTTGTACATGCAGGAGTTCTTGACATGGAGTGTTATGACCGTTTCTTGATAATAGCTGTTAATCTCTCCTTCACTGGGAATGAACCTCGCTTTGAAGCCGTTGGTAAGTTATGACCAGCGACATCAACAAATTGGCTCCTGTGAAATCAAGCATCTAATCAATGAAGTCTGACCTTAAAATGAAGTTTATTTAACAGATGAAGTGACCTGTTTGGTCCAATAACTGTCTTCCAGATGGGACAGGTGTGTACCCCATCACTATGCAGTATGCAGCAGTGTGTGGCTACAGTATCAGTGTTCTCCCTCTACAGGGCCATGTGGAGCTCCAAGCCTCTTACTTCAGCTGTCACACTGGCAATAATGTGTGTACAAAGGATATATACCCCCCTCCCACACAATAAATAGGGCCTACTATACAGGCTAGATTTGGCATCCCATAATTTCTACTGGTTCTTTCAGGATGACAAAGTGTTCACATTCAACTTCAACCTGATTGCGACCCATGAAGGAAAGGAGCTCACCTATGCCTTGAACAAGGCCTGTTCTCCAGCTCTCCCCTGGTCTCCCAGAGAGGTTACCTGTGAGACCAACTACATGGAAGTAAGCTTTGATGCATACTTGCAAATGTGAAATTTAGGGAATAATTTCAATCCTATCCATATTCTAATCCTAATGTCTCTCTAGGTGTCTGTGAGGCGTGAAGTCACCTGTCCATCAGAGACAAAGGAAGCCTGGCGAGCTGCTCTAAAACCTGTATGTTTCAACTTGAATGTCAAATACTACATAAGTTGTCACTTACATGAATTTTGCTGCAATAGAAGAAATTAAATGGTCAGTTCTCCCTTCTAGACCTATGCCTCAAATGCTTCAGACTGGCAGGTGATGTTGCACGGAGATGGGGAGAAGTTGATGCCTATTAATCTCTCTAAAGCTCATAAGCAGGGTTATGTGATCCACTTGACAGATGGAAGGCTGGTATTTCGTACACCGTATGGACAACCTGACTCGCTCAGCACCGAGGTAAACTTTGTGCAAGAGCAGTAAAGGTTTCTCATCTTATCCGTGATCTCAAAACCTTTTGTGCTGCATATAGTATATGCAATGCCTTGGTATAAAAGCTTAGATGTTTTGAGTGTCTCTCCAGGTGAATGGTGTTCCAGTAGAGGTGGTCCGTGCAACTCTGTTCTCCAGACAAAGCTGGGTCGTCCTCATGGTCGACCTGGTGGCTGCTTGCTCTGTGGGTCAGTACAAACATCTATACTCTGCTGTCGTTAGCATTTAACTTAAAAGCTTACAGTTCAAGCTCCAATATTCATCTCTTTAACAGATGAAGGATCATACGATGACCGTGGCTACACGGTGTGGGAGACTCCTGTGGTGATGCATCCGCTGGGGTCAGGTCTACACATGACGCAGCTCAGCATTGGACTCAATGGAGAGCTTGTGGAGCAGCTTGTTGCAGAGGAGAGAGGCTACATTGTGGAGAAGAACAATGCCACACTGCAGATCAGCATCCCCTATAATGCTCCTGGGGGATTCAGGAAGGTCAGAAGGCACCATGACAGTAATGTCATTTTGGCAGCCAAATGAGCTGAAATTAATTGTACATTCAACTCATTTATGAGAGATGAGATACAAAAGAGTGTACTCAAGATTTTCTGCTTTTTTTTTTTTCTTTTTTTAAATATAGCAGGAAATGGGTTATTGACTTTAAGGCATTTTAAACCTGACAGTGTTTACAAAATATCTATTGCAGAGCTTTGTGTCTGACCACCTCTACGAGTTCTACGTCTTTGATTTCTATTTGGAGCAAATCTCAGCGGATGAGGATCAAGTAGAGACCAGACTTCGCTTTCACAGGACACTGGCCACTCCCCTGCTGCCACGTCCTGTTTTCACTACAAACCGTAAGTCTTAAGACAAGAGATTGGCCAAGTTAATACAACCATAATCTGAATGGCTTCTCGTTTCAGGAACAGTTCTTGAGGAGCGCATCTTCACGGTCTACCTCGGCGATGTCCCTGAAGACGCTTGAGTTGGCAGCTGTTAATTTGAATGGACAAGAACTTACAGTTCCCTTTACACATGAGAGCAGCCGCACCATCACAAATGCTGTTTATCCCAACAACACTCATGGCTACACCCTGAAGGTGCCTTTTGATGATCCTGCTGTCACACGGCAGGTAAAGGTCTTTCTGAAGTAGGCTGGCTTCTGGCTTTTGCTCCTTGCGTCTGTCATAACAGTGTTTTGTGTCTCCTAGTACTCCAAAGAAGATGCAGTTCTTTACTATAGGCTGGACATCAACTACACACTGACTGTTCTGCCTGAAAACGAACCGTATTACCACCTGGCATCTACTGAGACACTGTTCACAGATGTCTGTAAGTCATTAGACTTTAACATGTAGGAAATTGTCTGTCTGTATTGTCAGTGAGCACAGTCATCCACTGTTTTGTAATCGACAGATCCTCCATCCCTGAATGCCACCTGTTCAGAGTCTGGGATCAGCTTCAAACTGGACCACCAGCCTTTTGACTACCTGTGGGAGCTCCGTGTCGGCTCTGACCCGCTGACGTCAGAGCTGGCAGCCCAGCGTGGCTACATCATGAGCAATGATAGCCAGAGTCTGCTGCTCAATGTGCCGCTCTTCACTCATGGCTACAAGTACAAGGTGAGATGAGGAATCACTTATTGGAAGCATTTCTTGTTTAAGGCGTTGCCTGGACCGAGGACATCAGTGACTAAGCTGTATTTTCTACAGGACATTACTTTGAAGGGCTTCTCTGGCACTTTTGAGGTCATTGTGTGGGATCGTGAAGCATCAGAGGTCCAGCGTTCAGCTGTCACGACTTGCCTCTTCTCTGCTCCTGAACTCATTAGTAAGAACATCCTGGGTTACTGTAAGAGCCGGTGGGGTCTTAGTTGACACATGCACTAAAACAAATCCCTGTGTAGTGTGTTCGACTGACGGGATGATGACCGTGGTGGCTGACTTGTCTCTGGCCATCCCAAGCGGAGGAGTTCCTGCCAGAACAAACCTCCTAGATAAACACTGTGGCCCCAGAGAAGCAGACAACACCAGGGCTCTCTTCTCTTTTCCGGTCAACAGCTGTGGATCCATAGTAAAGGTAGTACCACTGTTCTTCTGTTCAGTACTGCAAAGACTCTTTTCGCGCACTTTAATTACAGTTACAGCTGGCAACATGAGGGTGAAATTTTGTAATTTTCCAGCTCGGCATGGAAACTGTGACCTATGAAAACCAAATTTTCTTCAGAAAGAAGTTGCATTCTGCAAAACATCGAGCAGACTTGGGCGATGAGATTGACAGGTATATCTTCAACCCCACCTCCATTAGGTTATGTAGCCCTATTCTAGTTGTGTTTATTTTTAATTTTGTGTTTCTTTTTTTACCATCTCCTCTTGCAGGGTGACGGTGCAGTGTACCTATGCACTGGATGGACTGTATCTCCTCTTTTCAGTGTACAGATTTGAGTCTGACAAGGATGGTGTTGGCCGCATTGTGCATTCTGCGCACTCCAGAGGAGGTGGGCCAACTACATTACTCATCATGTTCGACAATAGGGCTGTGCAATCTGACTCAAATCCCAATCTAGTCAATCACAACTCTTCTGCTACTATAGCTAACAACACCAGGTGTTCGTGAAGTAGAAGGTATGCTGAATGTTCATGGGGAAAGTCGTTTAATGTTACCTGACGCACAACATGGCTAGATGGTGTTGTGTAGCTTGTCCATAGACTTCTTGGGTTTGAGCACCTCATTTTGACTTCCATGTCATGAGTAAAATATCATTCCTCCATGTTCTGAACGCATTTTTATTTTTTTCCTCCCTGCAACAGCGGCACTTCACCATGGTTAAATTGGAGATTCAATAGATGAATGACTTTTTAAAAATTTGAATTGTGTTTTCTCAATGTATATCATTATGTCCCTATCCATTTGGTCTTGTAGTTCAGCAGAGTCTCATCTACCCCTCTATTGAGCCTCAAACACCAGTGCCCACTACCAGAAGACGAATATCAATAAGACCTGGTTACGGCCCCCCTGCTCATTACATTAAAGTACCCAGATATCTAAACCGTTTCTCAAAGAAAGGTTAGCTGCCATTTCAAATTAGTAAGATGTTACTAAGATTGTGTGGTCTTTTTTTTGTTTACCTTACAATCTTAAATTTTCTTTACAGGCACTAGAGGATCATCAGAAAAAGTATATCAACACTTTGGCTTGTAATTGTTTTTTTGTTTTTTTAAATAAAGCTTAATAAATTGTCTTAAATACTCGTCATTAAGACAAACACTACATGAAAATAACACAAGGTTGAGTTGTCATCTAACCTGTTTCTAGGTTCTCAGTTGAGCTAACATTTCTTTCTAGTTTAAGATTGACATGTGAAACATTTTAGTATGGGGGAACTCTGCCAACAAAGTATAACAGTCTGTTATGTATTGTAGCCCCTTGGCTGTTTGACAGAGTGAGCTCATCGAAAGCATAGTACAGCATGCAACTGATCCCAGTTCCCTGTGGGGCTGCCTGTACATCTCAGCCAGGAAAACAGCTCAGCCCCAACTGTACCCAAATGAATTTGGAATAATGGCAATGGCTTTGAATAATAGCATCACTATATATCTAAACAGAGTTGTGTAGTTATAAGAATTACTCTTTTGCATAAGAAAACATATTTTTAATGGCTCAATCGTTGCCATAAATGGTGCACAGGTACCATTTCAACTCACTTATGTAAATTATGGGGAATATTAAATGTTAAGAGCAAATACACAAGGTAGCACTGGTTTTACTTTCTCCTTTTGGGCTGAGAAGTCTGAAAGTGGACCAACATTGTTATATTGCCATATTTGATAAGGCTCTCCACAATCTCTGTACCGTTTAACTGCCCTGTTTAGACTGCAACGAACCTGGGTTTGACACTCGACCGGCTGTCCTTGAACACCTCTGCAACAACCCGCTCCTGCTGATTAATTCACAATCTCAGGACACATGCACACCCAGCATTCGGTACAGGTTCATCTCTCATCTAGATTACAACACTGTCTGCCTGCAAGTTCCATCTGACCTCTGCAGCTCATCCAGATTGCAGCAGCCCAACTACTCTTTAACCTACAAAAGTTCTCCCTACACTCTCTTCCATAAGGCTACTGGTGCCTCGTATCCAATTCTGGTACCTGGCTACACTGAGGACAATCAAACCACACACCTTTCTAAATGTAGTACTTGAAACAGCTATGTAGTTTATGTACTGTAAACCTTAAACTAAGAGCCTAGTCCCAATTACACCCTGTCCCTTTAACTGGACTGGTGAGGCTACACAGTTGACAAACGCAGGTCTCAATAAGCCTACTTTGTGGTGACATTTTTACATTTAGTAAATTAAGTAGGCTACTCTAATTGTAGCACATCACCACCATGAAAATTGTGTATCATAACCATGGCGTCTCAAAGAAAAAAACATTGCACCTCCAAAACGCAACCTAGCGCTCCCAGTTAGGCGTTTTCAGCTGGAAATAAAAACACTTTGACACGGCCCCTTACACAGAAGCAGTTGCCATAGTTACCTCACAGGGCGCTTGTTTACCTGTTGATGAGGAGCGCAGAGCGACCCCGCAGATCAAAGCCGTTGGAAACTGCCTTATATAAACCCTGTCACAACCATTCACAATTTTTTTTCATAACTTGCCAAAACTTTTAACATAAGGATAACTTAACAAGCAACCATTCATACAGCAAAGTGTAGCCTATATAGCCTATACTATTGATCAATCGACAACAAAGTCAAAGTAAAGAGACATAACAAGCAATAATCAAAACATACCCAATTTATTCGATCCTTATTGTCAACTCTGTGTAGGGCATGTTACTCAAATAAGTTATAACCTACTAGTTACTTAGAATATACTACTTTAAAAAGTAATATTAGCTACTCTACTTACTACTGGGTGATAAAACACCGCTCTCTCCCGATGAGTCCAAGCAGCACTGGCAGCAGCGGCTGGAGTTTCTTTCTGAGTTTCACATTGCTATGTTGCTTTAGCTGATGCTTCAATTAAAGTTAGCCTAAGTATAAAAGTAGAATGGTTCGCGGTTAAAAGTTTACAACGGACGACAATGTTCTTTGCATCTGTTACACAATAATGGCAATAACGTTACTTAGCTGTCAAAAATACCTCTCTGTCCCTGTTCTCCAGTCTTCCTTTAGATTTTTTGCTAACAGCTATGTTGAACAGAAAGTCTGGTGTCGCTGAGCTGCAGTGCATTCACGCATTCACATCAGGATTACTTGGATTAGTAACAATATAACTTTTTAAAATAGTAATGTTACATTACTCTTTACTGGGAAAAGTAATATGGCAGAATTACTGCCCAACAAATTACGTACCACTGATGCGCGAAAGCGACTGAATTATTACAGATCTGCATGATCCACGTGGGTCAGATTTACACGTCGGAAAACACGGAAAAATCACATCCCTGTTCTGTCCATGGTCATTCTATGGCAGTGGTTTCAGGAAACCCCTAGTCTTTGCGACAAGTGCCATGGGATCTTTGATGACCACAGTGAGTCAAGACCTTGGGTTAACATGTCATCCAAAGGACGGCATCTCCTAAAGCACAGTATCCCCATCACTGAATTGTGGTCTTATTAGGACCATCCTCCAGTCGTCAAGTCCTCCTCACTACGGGTTGCTGAAAGAGTTTGTGATCTGGAGAAGCTCCAATAGTCTAACTTATCTGGGGACAGCAGGGAACCAATCTGCTAGGAAGGGGGCGCCCCCTCGCTGTTATTTCTGTAGTGAGCTGACCCAAAAGCTGACACAGAACAGCACAGACAGTGAGGTAAAAGCAAAAGGTCTTTATTCAGAAAACTGTGCACGTAGATCAGTAGCAGGCGATGGTTGGTGTGAACAAAGGGGCGTGAGGCTTGAATGCCACCAAATGAAGGTTCCTCCTCCTGATCATCTTCTTACTGTGCCAGATGAGTGTGGGTCTCTTTGACCAGTCTTTCAGTTCACCAACCTCCAATTACACCTCTTTTCCACCAAAAAAGTACTGGTTCAAAGCTGGTTCAACTTGCGAACCTTCTCAGAACTGCACTTCTGCAGTCAGTTTTTCCACTGACTAGAGAGCCCAGTGAATGACGTCATTACATCACTGTACGTGGGAAAAGAACGGTTACAGTCCAGCAAAGAGTTGGTGCCACTTTGGAGCCAGTTTTCCTAGCCGAGAACCGGTTCTTTGGCTGTCGAAACACAAAGAACTGGTTCGCGAGTAGGCACCAGCTCTGAACTAGCTCTCAAAATGCTTTTGTGGAAAAGGGGCTTTAGTGTAATTTTAAGTAGGATGTCTAATGGAAGCAGACTAATCTATTTTGAAATGGCATTTGTGACTGGTAAAATGTTTTAACCCTATGCCCTGCCAAAAATAGCATCTAAAGACCTTCAAAATTGCCATAATGGCAAACAAACCCGCAGTGATGGAAGAAGCTGCAGTGTTAGGGGTGGTGAAGTAAGTCCAGAGACTGCTGTAATTTTGTAAAAATTACTTGAAGGGGGAAAAAAAATTAAAATGCTGAATCACTAATGGGACAGCTTGATAATGCCCCACAGTAATTTATTAAAACAGGGCCTAAATGCTCCCATCCACAGGCATTGAAACTGCAGATTACCAAGCAAGATTGCTCTTTAATGGCACTGCCGTCTAAGCCTTTAAAGTTGGTCGCTAATGTAATGAATCAAGTCCCCTGTGTAGCTTCCAGAGATGCTCACAAGTCACAAATCCACCTCAAGTCTCAAGTCACTCATGCTTATAATGAATGTTATCAGCTGCTGTGTTCAGTCCAGGCTGTTTATAACACTGCTTCGCTATAAGAGATTCTGTAACCTGTTTTTTCCACTTACAGAGCACAACTATGTAAGGTGCGCTGCAATTAATAACAGCTTATTAATGACAAGTCAAGGCACTCCCAGACCCTCAAACCCAGTACAACGTTAACTAAAATGTCATTCATTGTTTCATAACAAACAACAGTCAGAATTAACCTCTCTTAGGTCGTAGCTAAAGCAAGAAGCAGGCTAACGTTAGTTGGCCAATGCTAAGCTAAACATGTTTACTAACCTCAGGTTACTAACCTATTTTGCGTTCACTTCTTTGTTTGGGTCTTGTGTTAAGTTTTAAAACCAAAGTTTATGATTAATGGCACAGCAGCTGCCAGTGTTTGTTGTCCTCTCACACATGATTGCACGCAGCTGATACGCGTTCACGAGTCCCGCATCTTGAGTCTGAAGTCAAGTCAAGTCTGAAGTCAGTATGTGCGACTTAAGTTGGACTCGAGTCCCAGTCTCTGGTTGCTTCCACCACACATTTTAATTATGGTCAACTCTCAGTGGCTCGGGTATTAGTTGAAATTTGTGCATTTGCAAAGATATGTCTGGTGTATTAATTTATAAGTTTGGATAATGCAACATTAGAAGTTAGTGTGGGGTAACAATCCAGCTATTGCTTCTGTCCAGCAGTAACCAAATTGATCAATATCAACAGTCCACTTTTCCTTTTTATTTTATTTTTTTATGTACAGTGTGGGTTCTGTAGAAGAGGATTAGGGCCACGTTAAATTCTGAGGTTAAAGTCAGAATTCTGACTTTTTTCTCAAAAGATTTAAACTCACAGTTCTGACTTTAAAGCATTCAGAATTCAAAAAAAAAAAAAAATTCACACGTGGCCCTAATCCTCTTCTGCAGGGTTCAATTTCTCAATTACAATCTCCATTTTAAGACACCATTTTATTGTCATTTACACTTAATACACAAATGTTTATGATATGAAAATATTCTCTTTGGCTTGGATCCTCTAGTTCCTGTGAAGAGAAATTATATTTAGGAACAGACTTCTTACAGTCAAGCTTGACCAGGGTTTTAAGTACCGACCTTTCTTGTAACGATTTTTTAGAAAGCTGGATACTCTGATGTGCTTAGCAGGGGGGAGGTAACCATGTCTTATTGAGACTCGTTTTCTGGAAATGGGCACTGGCTTTTGAGGCACAGTAGAAGGCTGGATGATGGGACTCTGTAGACCTAGAATACAAGACCAAACAGATTGTCAAATTCAAATTAGTTCTGGCAGGAACTCCTCCGCTTGGGATGGCCAGAGACAAGTCAGCCACCACGGTCATCATCCCGTCAGTCGAACACACTACACAGGGATTTGTTTTAGTGCATGTGTCAACTAAGACCCCACCGGCTCTTACAGTAACCCAGGATGTTCTTACTAATGAGTTCAGGAGCAGAGAAGAGGCAAGTCGTGACAGCTGAACGCTGGACCTCTGATGCTTCACGATCCCACACAATGACCTCAAAAGTGCCAGAGAAGCCCTTCAAAGTAATGTCCTGTAGAAAATACAGCTTAGTCACTGATGTCCTCGGTCCAGGCAACGCCTTAAACAAGAAATGCTTCCAATAAGTGATTCCTCATCTCACCTTGTACTTGTAGCCATGAGTGAAGAGCGGCACATTGAGCAGCAGACTCTGGCTATCATTGCTCATGATGTAGCCACGCTGGGCTGCCAGCTCTGATGTCAGCGGGTCAGAGCCGACACGGAGCTCCCACAGGTAGTCAAAAGGCTGGTGGTCCAGTTTGAAGCTGATCCCAGACTCGGAACAGGTGGCATTCAGGGATGGAGGATCTGTCGATTACAAAACAGTGGATGACTGTGCTCACTGACAATACAGACAGAGACAATTTCCTACATGTTAAAGTCTAATGACTTACAGACATCTGTGAACAGTGTCTCAGTAGATGCCAGGTGGTAATACGGTTCGTTTTCAGGCAGAACAGTCAGTGTGTAGTTGATGTCCAGCCTATAGTAAAGAACTGCATCTTCTTTGGAGTACTAGGAGACACAAAACACTGTTATGACAGACGCAAGGAGCAAAAGCCAGAAGCCAGCCTACTTCAGAAAGACCTTTACCTGCCGTGTGACAGCAGGATCATCAAAAGGCACCTTCAGGGTGTAGCCATGAGTGTTGTTGGGATAAACAACATTTGTGATGGTGCGGCTGCTCTCATGTGTAAAGGGAACTGTAAGTTCTTGTCCATTCAAATTAACAGCTGCCAACTCAAGGTCTTCAGGGACATCGCCGAGGTAGATCGTGAAGATGCGCTCCTCAAGAACTGTTCCTGAAATGAGAAGCCATTCAGATTATGGTTGTATTAACTTGGCCAATCTCTTGTCTTAAGACTTACGGTTTGTAGTGAAAACAGGACGTGGCAGCAGGGGAGTGGCCAGTGTCCTGTGAAAGCGAAGTCTGGTCTCTACTTGATCCTCATCCACTGAGATTTGCTCCAAATAGAAATCAAAGATGTAGAACTCGTAGAGGTGGTCAGACACAAAGCTCTGCAAAATACAGTTTGTCAGGGAAAAATATATAGACTATATTCATTTAATAGTTTGGCTGGTTATATTAAATGAGTGTGCTAGAACAAAAGTCACCTCCACATTTTGTGACCTCGTCATGAAAAATTATACTCCTGATTTGAGGTTGAATGCAAAATGCTGCAGATTGATTCAAACGGTCATTTGCAACTTATGTCAGTGCCTTCTGACCTTCCTGTAGCCTTCTTTTACATTATAGGGGATGCTGATCTGCAGTGTGGCGTTGTGCTTCTCCACAATGTAGCCTCTCTCCTCTGCAACCGGCTGCTCCACAAGCTCTCCATTGAGTCCAATGCTGAGCTTTGTGCTGTGAAGACCTGGGTACAGTGCATCAGGAGTCTCCCACACCATGTAGCCGCGGTCGTCGTATGATCCTTCATCTGTTAAAAAGATGAATATTGTACTTTGAACTGTAAACCTTTTAGTGAAATGCAAACCACAGCAAAGTAGAGATTGTCGTACTGACCCACGGAGCAAGCAGCCACCAGGTCGACCATGAGGACGACCCATCTTTGTCTGGAGAACAGAGTTGCATGGACCAACTCTACTGGAACACCATTCACCTGGAGAGACACTCAAAATGCAAACCTGCTTTGGACTTAATGCTTTACAGGGTATTTAAAGTTATTGGTTTAATGTAGGATTAAAAATTAAAGGATTTGGGAATTTCAAATACCATGGACTAGATGCATTAAAGTCTGCATCACTAGTTTACCTCTGTGCTGAGGGAGTCAGGTTGTCCATACGGTGTACAAAATACCAGCCTTCCATCTGTCAAGTCAAACGCATAACCCTGCTTATGAGCTTTAATAAAGCTAATGGGCAGCAGCTCTTGCTCTACCCTTTGGAACATCACCTGCCAATCTGAGGTGGCCGAGGAATAGGCCTGGAAAGACACATCAATGTTTCAACAGGTGGTGCACTGTATATGCTTATCCTATTGTACGCTATGGGATTTTAGTTCCAGGTGACAAATTCCACACATTTCCCAGAAGGCGATGTAAAACACACAGTTTTGGCAACAGCATCCCAGTCTTGTCTCTTTATCCCAGTTTGACAGGCCACATCACTCCTCACAGACACCTGCAGAGAAATCAAGATCAGCAAGCGTTTGTGAAATGTTAGTTTGAAATTAATCATGTTTCCATGTTGGATGAAATTAAGCTTTACTTCCATGTAGTTGGTCTCACAGGTAACCTCTCTGGGAGACCAGGGGAGAGCAGGAGAACAGGTCTTGTTTAAGGCAAAGGTGAGCTTCTTTCCTTGATGTGTGGTAATCAGGTTGAAGCTGAAAATGAACACTTTGTCATCCTGAAAGAACCCATAAGAGATATTGTATTATTTTCAGAACTGCAACTCCTGAGAGATCTAGAGTTTTGTTCTCAAGGGAAGCTACAGCCTGTCGCATGGTGACAAATTATGAAAACCATAATATATCCATTAAATATCATTTGTACATACTTCGTTTTCTGCGTGACAGCTGAAGTAAGAGGCTCGGAGCTGCATGCGGGCCAGTAGAGGGAGAACACTGATGGTGTAGCCACACTTTGCTGCATACTGCTTTGTGATTGGGTACACACCTGTCTCGTCTGAAAGACAAATCACAGTTGTTTTGTCTGCTCCAACATTGTTCTTGCACTCTTTATTCACTGTAATACTTAATGTTTAATTTTAAAATGAGGCTCAGTTTTAAGTTTAACCAGAAAGACTCACTCACTCATTCACTCACATAAACTCTCAGCTCTTCCTGCTTCTCTAATAAGCAGACTAAGGGTCTTAACTCTTAACTAAACACTTAGATATTGCCAAAATCAGCCAGCCATTTAGTCGCTGTCAAACTTTGAGTCAGTTCTTCTCTCTGCTGCCGTCAGCTGTCACTTCAGTTTGAAATCGCTGCAACGCTCTTTAACCCCATTCACCTCCAGTTCATCATATCCAGGCCCAGGGTTGCGCTTAACAGAAGTCTATAGATAGTGTCTGAATTCTCTTCATCCCACCACCACTGGCTAGACTCCATCAGGGGGCACTTCTATACCACATAACAGTTTTACAATCCTCTTTAAAATACCATGAGGTCAAGATGGGGTCAAATTGACGATTACCAGTTTCCATTTTCATTGTGCAATAAATTATTCATTTGCTCAGATGAAGCCTCTCCTGATTGAAGTGTAGCTGAAGTTGAAACATGACAGGTCTTAAGAACTGACTGACTAGTTAAAAGTGCAGATTTGTGCTCATTTAGGCTCATCAGCCTGGTGATTCCTCAGTGTAATCAAAAAAGACTGGAAATAAAAGTCCTATTTTTTCTGCCCCCTGTTTGAAATGAAGCTGCGCATGACTTACCAACAGCCTCAAAATGAGTGTCAGTCCCAGTAAAGGGGAGAGCAACAGCTAACATGAAGTAACGATCACAGCACTCCATTTGAAGTACTCCTGTACATACAAAAGTTCATATCTTCATGTACATTCTAACGAATACAGGCATGTATTTAAGCAGACATTTTGATTCTTACCATCAGGAATGTTTTCAGATGTTCCAGTTGCCCACACAGACAGGAGCAAGGTCACACTGTAAGACAAAAATATATACACATACAACTGCACCAATGTCAACTAACAGCTCATGAATGACCCTCAAAGCACCTTACCCAAGGCAATACCCAGCCATACTTAAGATACTGATGTGTTGGCAATGTCTAAAGCTAGCCTAGCTGCTAGCAAACTACACCTGCTAACATATTCTGATTAAAATGGCACCATATGGTGGTGTCTGCTACACCAGCTTTTGTAAGTCAGTTTCTTCACCAGCCAACCAGAGGCAATCATTTGTATCTCACTGGCAATCAAAGCCACCTGTGAATCAGTTGCAGCTGACGAAGTTAGAGTCTAGTAGACATCATACCAAGCAAGCGGTTCACTTTAGCTTGTGTTGGTTTGTAAGTGTAGTTTGCTAGGAGCTGGGCTAGCTTTAGACATTTACCAACAAAACAGTAGCTATGTCTATTGGGATTGTATTTGGGTAAGTTGTTTTAGCGGCAATTTACAGGCTATTGAGTTTGTGTTCAGTGCTGACATTTTTGCATGCAAGAGACACATGCCTTTGTCTTGCAGTGTGGTCTTACTCCTGTCTATGTGGTCAACTGCAAAATGTGCTGGTATTCCAGACGGTAATTAAAGTATTGGCTCATTGACATATAAAATAATTAATACAATATCCATGTTTTGACCTTAACTTGTTTGTGCATACAGGAGTCCTTCACATGGAGTGTCTTGATCGTTACTTCATGATAACAGTTAATCTCTCCTTCACTGGGGGGGAGCCTCGCTTTGAGGCTGCTGGTATGTCCTGCACAACTTCATGATGCTGTGAATGTCTTTCGGCCATCACTATCTAAAACAGGACTATAGGCCAACCATATCTTATCAAGCATCTTATCAATTAAATCACCCGTTGAAATCTAGAAACAAGTCTAGAAACTCCACATTCTATTGACCTTTAAATTATTCGTCACTAGTGAGCTATTCTCAGCTCACACACTGAAATGCTGAGCCGCATTTATAATGTCCTAATTCTTTTTCAGACGAGACAGGTGTGTATCCCATCACTAAGCAGTATGCAGCAAAGTGTGGCTACAGTGGCTCTGTTCTCCCTCTACAGGGCCACGTGGAGCTCCGAGCCTCTTACTTCAGCTGTCACACTGGCAACAAAGTGTGTACAAATGATATATAAAACTGGTTTTGATAATTATGATGTAACTTTGACATTGCATGTGGCTTCCCTTCAGATCAATTTAAGAGTTGCAGTTCTGATACCCTGCTATGTTTTTAACATATAATTTATGGGTTCTTTCAGGATGACAAAGTGTTCACATTCAACTTCAACCTGATTGCGACCCATGAAGGAAAGGAGCTCACCTATGCCTTGAACAAGGCCTGTTCTCCCGCTCTCCCCTGGTCTCCCAGAGAGGTTACCTGTGAGACCAACTACATGGAAGTAAGCTTTGGTACATCTTGGATTATTACTTATGTAAGAGTTTCAGATGTTAACTAATTATTTTCTTCCAGGTGTCTGTGAAGAGTGAAGTCACCTGCACATCTGGGACAAAGACAGATGACTGGAATGCTCTCAAACTTGTACGTCTCACTGACTGAAAGAATTTCTCACTTAGTGAGGTGAAGTTTTTAATAAGAAATGACTTCATATATCTTTCCAGGCACATAGCTCCACAACTTCAGATTGGCAGGTGATGTTTCAGAGAGTGGAGGAGCAGTTACCGCCTGTAAAACTCTCTGAAGCTCACAAGCAGGGTTACATGTTCCACTTGACAGATGGAAGGCTGGTATTTCGTACACCATATGGACAACCTGGTTCACTTAGCACTAAGGTAAACCACTAAGGCACCTTGTCTGTTTTGTAAAGCATTAAGTCCAAAGCAGGTTTGCATTTTGAGTGTCTCTCCAGGTGAATGGTGTTCCAGTAGAGTTGGTCCATGCAACTCTGTTCTCCAGACAAAGATGGGTCGTCCTCATGGTCGACCTGGTGGCTGCTTGCTCCGTGGGTCAGTACGACAATCTCTACTTTGCTGTGGTTTGCATTTCACTAAAAGGTTTACAGTTCAAAGTACAATATTCATCTTTTTAACAGATGAAGGATCATACGACGACCGCGGCTACATGGTGTGGGAGACTCCTGATGCACTGTACCCAGGTCTTCACAGCACAAAGCTCAGCATTGGACTCAATGGAGAGCTTGTGGAGCAGCCGGTTGCAGAGGAGAGAGGCTACATTGTGGAGAAGCACAACGCCACACTGCAGATCAGCATCCCCTATAATGTAAAAGAAGGCTACAGGAAGGTCAGAAGGCACTGACATAAGTTGCAAATGACCGTTTGAATCAATCTGCAGATTGTTGCATTCAACCTCAAATCAGGAGTATAATTTTTCATGACGAGGTCACAAAATGTGGAGGTGACTTTTGTTCTAGCACACTCATTTAATATAACCAGCCAAACTATTAAATGAATATAGTCTATATATTTTTCCCTGACAAACTGTATTTTGCAGAGCTTTGTGTCTGACCACCTCTACGAGTTCTACGTCTTTGATTTCTATTTGGAGCAAATCTCAGCGGATGAGGATCAAGTAGAGACCAGACTTCGCTTTCACAGGACACTGGCCACTCCCCTGCTGCCATGTCCTGTGTTCACTGCAAACCGTAAGTCTTAAGACAAGAGATTGGCCAAGTTAATACAACCATAATCTGAATGGCTTCTCGTTTCAGGAACAGTTCTTGAGGAGCGCATCTTCACGGTCTACCTCGGCGATGTCCCTGAAGACCTTGAGTTGGCAGCTGTTAATTTGAATGGACAAGAACTTACAGTTCCCTTTACACATGAGAGCAGCCGCACCATCACAAATGCTGTTTATCCCAACAACACTCATGGCTACACCCTGAAGGTGCCTTTTGATGATCCTGCTGTCACACGGCAGGTAAAGGTCTTTCTGAAGTAGGCTGGTTTCTGGCTTTTGCTCCTTGCGTCTGTCATAACAGTGTTTTGTGTCTCCTAGTACTCCAAAGAAGATGCAGTTCTTTACTATAGGCTGGACATCAACTACACACTGACTGTTCTGCCTGAAAACGAACCGTATTACCACCTGGCATCTACTGAGACACTGTTCACAGATGTCTGTAAGTCATTAGACTTTAACTTGTAGGAAATTGTCTCTGTCTGTATTGTCAGTGAGCACAGTCATCCACTGTTTTGTAATCGACAGATCCTCCATCCCTGAATGCCACCTGTTCAGAGTCTGGGATCAGCTTCAAACTGGACCACCGGCCTTTTGACTACCTGTGGGAGCTCCGTGTCGGCTCTGACCCGCTGACGTCAGAGCTGGCAGCCCAGCGTGGCTACATCATGAGCAATGATAGCCAGAGTCTGCTGCTCAATGTGCCGCTCTTCACTCATGGCTACAAGTACAAGGTGAGATGAGGAATCACTTATTGGAAGCATTTCTTGTTTAAGGCGTTGCCTGGACCGAGGACATCAGTGACTAAGCTGTATTTTCTACAGGACATTACTTTGAAGGGCTTCTCTGGCACTTTTGAGGTCATTGTGTGGGATCGTGAAGCATCAGAGGTCCAGCGTTCAGCTGTCACGACTTGCCTCTTCTCTGCTCCTGAACTCATTAGTAAGAACATCCTGGGTTACTGTAAGAGCCGGTGGGGTCTTAGTTGACACATGCACTAAAACAAATCCCTGTGTAGTGTGTTCGACTGACGGCATGATGACCGTGGTGGCTGACTTGTCTCTGGCCATCTCAAGTGGAGGAGTTCCTGCTAGAACAAACCTTGTAGATAAAAACTGTGGCCCCAGAGACGCGGACGACACCAGGGCGCTCTTCTCTTTTCCGATCAACAGCTGTGGATCCCTGGTCAAGGTACTGCTGCTTACTAATGCAAAACTATCTTGACACTGGCAACACTTGGATCCTTACTTATCTTCGTCATAAATTTGTCACTATTTGCACTTTTTTCTTTCTGTTCAGCTTGGAAAAGAAAATGTGACATATCAAAATGAGATTTTCTACAGCAAGAACAAGGTCATTTCTGGTCATGCTGAGAGGTACTTATGCCCACCACACTAATCCATCTATTTAGCATAAAATATATTATTTAAAATATGGTTTATAACTCAGTAATGCAGGTATAGTGATTAGTGATTTCTTTTTTCTTGAAGTTTGATGTGCAGTATTTTCTGCAATTATAACTTTTTCTATGAAGAGTTGTATTACAGATGTGATATTTATACACCAGCTTCCACTTACAGTTGCAGGAGGAGTTGACAAATGCACTTTCTTCCTACAACTACATTATTTGCCTATACCTCCGCTACCAATCCAATGCTGTACAGTGTTTCTCAAAGCTGTCAACTTGTCTTGCAGGACTACAATACAGTGCACATATCCTCTGGCTAGTCTCTATCGCCTCTTCTCAGTGTACAAGTTTGAGTCTGACACAGATGGCATCGGCAGCATCATCCACACTAAGCAGCCCACAGCAGGTACGGTGGTTTGATCACCTGCTGGACGATGACATTTCACACTCATATATTCGATTTTGAGCATTTTTGCTCTTTTTGCACTTTAGGTCTGCAGAGTCCTACTAGAGTCCTACCTATCAAGCCCACTGCGGCACTAGAAACCACACCTGCTGCACCCACACTACCTGTCTCCTTCCGACCTGCTGTCCACCTGCCTGCACCCTCTATCAAAGTTTCTAGGTTTCAAGTAGAACAGTGGAATGAGGATGATGGGTGAGAACTTGAAAATTATTCAATTGTGGAATGAGGAAAAGAATGTGACCCTTTAAAAAAAAAAATGTCATCAGTGGAATGAGGAAAATCTTTAAAAAAATTCATATCTAATTGGGGAGCTTGCCAGTTTACTTACTGTTTTGACATTTTTCACAGGAGTGGAAGGATTCTTGCACAGTAAAGGAAATGCTGCCCAAATCCAAAGGCGGCATCATTTTAAACGGAATTTAATAAAGCAGTTTCTTAAATAAAATGCTGTATTTGTCTATTGCATGACTTCCAACACCCACTATACAGAAAGATGGTAATGTGCACAGCCAAAGTTAAACACTGTGGAGATGACAAACTATGCCAATATGCCAAGTCAGAGGCATTACAGCTATAATCCAAGTACAACGGTTTGACTGACTACCCTGGCAGTAATTGAGTAAATGTACTCACTCTCCAATTACACTTTTAGTACTATTACTACAGTTTTTCTTCTTTATACTTCTACACCATTACATTTTTTTTCTTGACGTCAGTATCTGGCAGTTGAGTTATAGTTACTATTAACCTGCAAATTAAGGATTAACATTTAAAAACATAATTTATAAAACTAAACTGTGTAGTTAAAATAGGCTCTGCCTTTACTAGTTGCAACATTTAAGGCATCAGTAATAATATTTTAATATAACATTGTACGCTGAACAGTAAGGCTTAATCAATGTTAGAACGATGCAGTCACAACAAATCTGCTTTAGTAAATAAATTTCAAGAACGGGAAATTTTCCCAAGAAGCATGGGCAACGCCATTTTTGGAGATGGGAAAAATCTTTATAAACCTAAAACAACTTTGAACTTGGACTTTACCACTGTATTTTGAGATTCACATGCACGCTGTGGTGGAATTTAATTACTTCACAAATTTTTAGTACTGCTACTTGGTAGGATTGTGTTTTCATGCCACTTTATACTTCGATATATTTCAGAGGAAAATATTGTACTTTTTACTTTACTATTTCACAGCTTCCACAGCAATATGCTGCTGCTGATATAAATGACACTACTCAACAGTATGTACCAGGACAGCTGACCAGAAAATAAATCGCAAACTATGTTAATCATTAAGTCTTTTTTTTTTTTTTTTTTTTTAAAGCAAAAGCCTTCATGGGTGCAGCTTCACAAATGTGAAAATTTGCCGCTTTTCCTATTACTTATTTTGACAACTTTAATTTAATAATTTTATTAACGTTGGTTAAAACAAAGCGTCACTTTGGGTGAATGGGTAATAACATTTTTCACTATTTTCAAAATTTTTACAAACCAATAGATTCATTGAGTAAATAAGTAACAGATTAATTATAATGAAAAAAAGGAACAATACAGAATAGTTAAAAATGAGCTCCACCTCAGACAGCCTACATCTGTAAAACCTGTAAAAATTAATGCTTGAATAATAATTTATTGATATCCTGATTATATATACTTAAATAACATTTTCAGTGCAGGGCTTTTTGTAGTAGCCTACTTGAGGTATTTTCACAGTGTAGTTTCAGTCCTCCTTTTACTTAAGTGAAGGACCTTCCTACTTCCTCCTAAATCGAAAATCTTCAACGCCTGATCAGGGAAATGAACGGGGTCTCTTGAGAGGCACAGCAGGGGGCGCTGTGTAGACATGCTAATTTTTTTACTTTTACTTTCTTTTGGCACCAACATGTAAGGTAAACTAACGCTAGATGCCAGTTTTGACTCTCCGAGCTATTGAATAGAAAAGCCAACCATGAGCTCCAATGAAGGACATTGTGTCGTGAGTTTTCTTTCACTTCCGTTCTCTAGCCCAACATTTTACTTTGACGACAAAAGTTGTAAACAACGCAGCACGGTGTTTTGGATTTTTATCAGCTTACATATCCCCGGTGTTTCTCCTTAAACAGAGGTCCAGGCAGCCCACCCTGCCTCCTCTCTGCAGCAGGACCCTGCACCACCCCTCTTTCCTGCCCTTCTACATGGCTGCACGTCCTCACGGTGCGGGCTGCACCAGCCAAACAGGTGAGTCCATTTCACCAACATCTGTTTCAGCTTCACCCAGCTGTGCGTCTTCACTGACCTCTCATAGTCTGTCCCCCAGTACATCCCATCACCCCAGCAGAGGTTTTCTACACTGATCCCACCATGGCCCGTGGGAGGAGGATCCCCAACATAGTGAGGCAGTTGAGGGTGAGTGTGTGCAGTGCAGTAAATATAAAAAATGGTTGGATACTTTATACAACCATGGGATTTAGTCCCTGGGCTACAGAATAAACACACTAATTAACTTGAATGGTTTGGAGATAATAGATTTTTTTTCCTCCCCACCCAAACTTTAATAAAAGTTAACTTTAGGCCCCTGTCAAGGCCGCGTTAAAGAGGAGTCAAAGTTATTGTCAAGACCAGATAAATTGCTGCCGTACCTAGTAGATCTGCTGGCAAAGTGAGCCCTTAACTATTCATTCAGTAACACTGATAATTGTTAATGATCAACACTGATCAACTATAACTTTATAACCGCTAACAGGTGAAGTGAGTAACTGAGCACTTGTCAGTGGGTGTGACATGAGGCAGCAAGTGAACATTTTGTCCTCATAGTTGATGTGTTATAAGCAGGAAAAAATGAGCAAGTCTAAGGACCTAAGCGACTTTGTAACAAGAGACAAATTGTGATGGCTAGACAACAGGGTCAGAGCATCTCCAAAACAGTCTGCAGTGGTCAGTACCTATCTAAAGTGGTCCAAGGAAGAGCCAGTGGTGAACCGATGACAGAGTCATGGGCGGCTGAGGCTCATTGATGCAGGTCAACAGACGAGCTACTGTAGGTCAAAGTGCTGAAAAAGTTGCCTCTGGTTCTGTTAGAAAGTTGTCACTCCTACTAAATGCACAGTAATGATAACACTCAGTAATCAAATGTAACATAAAACACAGTAGCATGTAGCACTTTATCTGCAGTGAAAGAGTGAACACAGCCATTATTCTAAAGATGTACCACATTTCCCCAATTCAAAAATTTATTAAAATGACCCCAGATTGTGAGAATGTATTGAGCACATGTTGAGGTGATGAGGGGGTCCAGCCTGTCTTCTGTGCTCTTTGTGTGGTGGTGGCTATAGGGGGTAGAGCTTATGGGAGGGCTCAGACAGGACATTTAATAAGATTGGCTCAGTCCCGTCAGACAGAGTTAAGACTCTGACCAGGGGGCTGGAAGGAAATTGAGACCATGGACAAATGAGGAGGCAGTTTGTTTTGGAAGTCGGGACACAGCATCAGACATACATCCTTTTCCTTTTAGGGAAAGCTATCAATGACCTGTGAATGATTGTTATTTTGTGAATGCACTAGGAATTGTGGACAGCATCATAGAAAAAGCAGAGATGGTAAGAAAACACCAGAGATGACTGAGGTCTGTTTAGAAATAATGATCAATGTTAGTGGAAATACTGCTAACTAGAGTTTTTTGAACTTGAAATGTCTTTATGTTGGTCATTTACAAATGACAGGTGTGTGAAGCTGCACAGGGTTTGCAACTGTTTATTCACCTTATTAGCCTAAATCACACAAAGATTCATCTCATGATTAGACTGCATTCTTATTAACATCTTTATTAAAACGTCTTTCCACCCTCATTTCTTTCCATCAGGTCTTCGATAGCTTCCGGCTCAGCACCCCGCCACCAATTATGTCTGCCTGCCCAGCCCCACCAACGCGTCCAGACCCATTTAGATGTGGACCACACCCCACAAGGGATCTGGGCAGCCTCACTTTGAAAATAAATACCCTCCACCCGCCGGTGCAGCCAAGCCGGCTTGTCCTCCAGCTTTCCCCAGAGGAGGACCAGGCCATTACTAACCTCCTGAAACTGCACCACCAAGGGCCCGTGCACAGTGAAAAGACCCTTTCTGCTCCACAGATGGACTTTTACAGTGTAGACTTGAACCCCATCCCGTTCCTTAGTCACCCTCAACCTATGGAAGCATACAAGCCCTTCTGTAGCGGTCTGCAGCACACAATTGAGGCCAGTTTGCAAGGTCAGCAGGGAAGATGTTGGTCAGATACAGAGCTTGAAGCAGCTAACACCCTCTTGAATCGTTTTAGCCTGATGGACAAGGACAAAACCTGGGGCCAAAACCACAATAACTCAGCAGCAACACTTCCTGATCCTCTGCCACACCAGCATCAAGGATCTGAGACTTTTTTAATAACTGCTGGTTGTAGCCAAAACGTCGCTGGCCACGTCAGCTTTACGTGTGTCAGGGAACGTGAAGAACGAGGCTGCGGGGATTTAAGGTTTGTGGAAGCAAGGAGTGCCGATGATGTTCAATTGGCAGTTTGTGAGGAGTACGTGGCATCGTCTTTACCCCCGAGACTGTCTTCGCCCTCCTCAGACGGTAGCTCGCGTGTCTCTGGAGGTTTTTCAGAGGTAAAAGAACGGACGCTCTCAGACTCTGAGGGAGATGCTGTGCATGTGCTCCTGAGCCTCGGAGACATGTGGGCACTGGATATCGTGCAGTGACTGTTCTTGTCCCTGAGTGTGTTTTTAAAGGGACTTCCCTACCTCTTTCTCGTTATGGAAACAACACGTTGAAGGTTCTTTGCACCCGTATTAACTTGAATAACTTTTACCCAAATATACCCACATTTTTCTCGGTTGCAAATTTCATGTCCAACTTGACCAGTCTACCTTTGAGTTATTGCACATTATTGGCTTGTAATTTTACTGTATCAGTGTTCAATAAAAAAATGATCAACAGTTGAGCCTCTGACAAAGAGCTAAAAGGACTTTTATTAAAAGCACTACCACTGTTTTGAAGGAGAGAATCCCCCCACACCCCCACTTACTATTTACAACAAATTGTACATTTACAGTGTATCTTCACAGGGGGGAGCAACAGTAATACTCCACAATGACCAGTGACATAAGCTAAAAGGCTAACTATATGAAACAAAATGGCACAACATCTCAGCCAACATTTACATGCATTTTCAAAGCTCTTGTTCTTGATTTGATGCCGACACAAGTGTTCGTGTAGGTCTGTGTGCAGAGTTTTACTTAAAGGCACTTCCTGATTAAATTTCTTTGCAGGTCTGTCATGATGTGTTTAGTTTTTTACAAGACTTTTGTATCATAAAACATGGCATGTCGTGTATTCAGGCCACCTTGTAGCGACAGGTTGTTGTGCATGTCAGGACTTGTCCATGCGTGTGACAACTGTGGCACAAGAGGCGTGTACAAGAACGCCCAACTCTTTTCTTTGCAGCCAGTCTGACATTTGGACAATCCGGTCGAGCAGCGGCTAGAATGATCGGCATTTCCGAACTGCAGCTTTCACAGCAGAGCACGAGGACACGTCAACGCATGGCTACGTGCTCACAAGAGGAGGTGACTCTGCTGCTGCCAGATGCTGATCTCTGTTATTGAATGCGCACATGCACATTCAGTGTCCGTAGTAAATGTTCTACCTCCAGCTCCCAGCTGCTTAAAGGCACAGTTTTAAAAAGGTGACGACTGTGTTTCTGGTATGATGTCTCATGATAGTCACCCTTCTCCTTTTATCTTTCATTTCCTCGTTCTTAGAAACTGACACTTCAGCTAATAAAGCCCTCGGGATGGTCTGAAGTGTTTCCCTCCATTGATAGCCTTTTTAAAAATGATCCTTGTTAATGGTGTTGGTCTTTGTGACAGTGACCATGCCTGCAGCCTGCATGACTCTGTAGCGCTCTCGGATGTTTCGCCGCCTCACATGCTCGTTGGTGATCTCGATGACGTTTGCCACAGGGAACCAGCCTTTCTGACCGTCGGAGAGGCGTACCCCTTCGTAACAGCCTGGGAGGAGAAGGGGGAGATAGGAGGAGAGGAGTGGAGTGGGTGGGGGGAGAACAAACAAGGGAAGATTGGAGGTTTCTGTATCGTTCATGCAAGAAAGTCAAAAGAAATTAATAAACTGCTAAGGTGGAGGGGGTTTGAGGATTAAGGCAGATCAGGGTGTATAAACAAGCAGAGTCAAAGGATAGAGCATTAATGATGCAAAGTCATGTTAATACATTTTACTTCTTTGATAGGAAACCTGTCTGAAACCTTACTCTGTGTAGATCCACAGACTGATAATGTCAAATATGGAAAATAACTGATAATTTGACAGAAACACAGATTGATATTTCTTAAAAGGAAGAGATGTTTCCTGTATTCAATCATCTTCTCTGAATGTAGTTTACATTTCAAGGCCAGCTCGTCTCGGCGACAGTCTGCCACATAAAAAAACCCCTCTTTCTTCCGTGTTTGCCTCCACGTTCTTACCCTCGTTGGTTTTGCGGAGGACGTTGATGATCTCAGTGGGCTCCAGGGTGAGCTCGTCTGCCTGCTGGGCAATGTACTGCTCCACACACTGCACCTGAGGACAATCTGACATGCACACAAAAAAAATAAACATGAGAATCTGTGGCTGTGAAACGCCCAAAACCACATGCTGTAGTGTGACTTTGTGTGCATCCTCACCCCAGTCCTCATATATCACTTCATCTTCATCTCTGTCTGGGTTGGTGGGGTTGGGGAAAGCCGCCATCCACCTGTGCATGTCTGACCTGTTGACAGAAACAGTTGGCTTATTAAAAAAAACATGTCTCAAAATGCCCGATGTTATGCCCCAACATGTCCCTGCTTGGCCTTGTTGCATGTTCCATCTCTTATTTGCAACATGAGGGTTGTATTTTGTTTGTTGCTTCGGAAAATTCACAAAGAACTGTGGAGCAAGACCGCCTCTCAAATCATATTTAAAGCCCCCACATGAATCATTTTTTTTGGTAAAAAGAATCTAGGACAATCCTGGAGGAAACTGGTGCAGTTTATGTGTTGGTTTCAGGCCATTTTCCTTCAAATCCTGCACATGGTTAATGGCTAATGATTGATCTCACTTGTTTCTTCTGCCTTGAATTAAATGATTCACTTGTAATTTGCTCTTGATGGCTACTTTAAGTCTTTGTAATATGTTCTGAAGTGCTACCCATTAGGAATTAGTATTTTACTGCACTTCATATATAGATTGTAAGGATAGATTACTATTCTCATCGGTCAAGTCAAACCAAAGTACACACAGTCACATGCAGAGCAACTCACTCCGAGGGAGCTTTGAACACCCTCTCCAACAGGCGTCCCTGGTGGTTTTCCAGCAGGGTGAGGATGAAGCAGTGCTCGGCAGTGCCGGCGATGGTCCCACTTTCTTCTATTGGCTGCACCTGCACCAGAGAGCGGTGGGCGTGGTCAAGTACTATAAAACGGTCAGCGCTGTTCAAGAAAAAGAAGTGTGAGTTAGTTTTTTATAATAGGGCAAAGTAGCAAAATATTAGCTAATCAATGCCTCTAGGAGCTTAAAGGAAATAAATATGTAGACTAATAAATTTAGTAAATTATTCTCTTAATTATAATATTATAGCAGTGCTAAATACTGGAGAATGTAAAGTATTGTGCAATGAGTTTGTATAATATGCGTGTAGTATGTCTGTATTTCATCTGTGTGGCAATAATGGTATATTTGAAATCTTCTTCTATTCCTCTCAATTCTCTTTTAACATGACTTCCTGCTACATTTGAGGAACTTTGGAATCATTTCAATAGTGATGACACACTTAGAGATTCATGATTGCTCTTGCGGTCTGCAGTAGTCACATTCTCCGTTGTTAATAGTGACATTAAGACAGCTTGTAAAACGAGGCGGGCAGAGATATTTTCCCTGCACAGCATCCAAGGATAAAAAAATATGAAGCCTCCTGAACAGTGAGATGAGTCCACAGACCACTACCAACCTCCCATAACTTATTAATACCATTATTGTTAGTAAGGTTAATGATAAACTGCAATTTATGATCTTGAATCTAGTTATTGCAGTGCATAACTCCTACTCTGAAGATACAGAATAAGTGGCATTTTCCAGCAGGTACTTCAGTTTACTAGCAGTTGTGTAACTGTTGGTAGTTGATTCGGCACTGCCTCATAAATTATAATCAAAGATGCCTAATTGTGCATGGCACAGTGCATGAGGGCCGATGGGTGACACACGTTGCTAATATTTAGGCCACTGTGATGTAGGAAATTGTCTGACACAACCTAACTTCAGTAGGAATTCAAGAGGAATGTGACTGAAATGTATCAGTGTCCCCAGATGAAGATGCATTCTGAGAATTTCTGCTGTAAAAAAATGTTTAGCAGGTGCAATGTTTCTACTATGTTCACCATCTTATTATGTTAGCATGCTGACATTCACTAGTAGCACAGTACATCTGAGGCTCAGTGTCATTTGTTTTCATCATTTGGTCATAAACCAGTGAAATTTTGACCTCATGGTGTCGCTACATGAAGAGCGTATCACCAAAGTCATTAGGATTCATCCTCCGGGGAACATGAATATCTACAAAATTTCATGTCAGTCCATCTGATAGGTTCAGTTATTTCTGACTAGACCAAAGTGGTGGACCATCCTGCCTGTGTGGCCTAAAATGTGTAGAAATGAAAGATTACATCATTATAAAGCCACTAAGCCCAACATGTAATTCACGTAATATTAAATGTTTAGAGTTTCTCAAAGCTGTTGTCAAAGTTGACAACTCTCAGCCCCATTTGTGTTTGTTCATAATCGGTGCTGAGTACCAATCATCTCTGCCTTACCCTTTCTTGGCAGCGATGATGAGCAGATCATTGAAGAGGAAGAGGTGAACAGGGGTGAACTTCGCCCTCATGTTGAAGATAGTACCTCCTTTGGACATTTCCTGCAGCTCTCCCTTCTTCTCCAAGAAACGTGTTTGTGAGATGATCGGGATGGCCTGGAGAAGACGGGACCATTTATCTCTTTTGTCCAACTAAAATGCTGACAAATGACACGTTTGGTGTGTGTGTGTGTGTGTGTGTGTGTGTGCTTGCGTTTACCTTGAGCTTGTCAAACTCCAGTGTCTGAGACACATGGATTAACTCCTCCATCTGTCTCATCTTTCCCACCTGTGTGTTACACTCATCAATGATCTGTGTGATAAATAAGACAAGATTATGAAATATTAATCAAGATATTAATTTTGCTTTTCATGCTTAAAAATCTCATCTTCGCTTTTGCTGTCGTTATATATAAAACTGGCCGTGTCTCATTGGGAGTATCAGGTTCATTCCTTTGATATTTACCCTGTAATGACTCCCTGTTTTCTACTGTCTTTGCCTTAGTGACACGTATGAGTCACTGTCCCTGCAGGGCTCAATCAATAGGAAATCCTTCACTCAAACAATGGCTGACGTAAACATTCCAGAGCAATGCAAAGCACTGAGAGTCAAATTATATGAATTTACTGGCAGAAGGCAGGGTGAAGAGTGAGCGGTGTTTACCTTCGACAACGAATCCAAAGCCTTGGAGGCGGACTGCTCCTCAGTCGTCTTCTCCTTTGTTCTCTTCAGGATGTTCTGAAATGACAAACAACAACAATCTATTTCTGCGACAGGGCCCCTTTTTTACCAACTGAATGCAAACAGAGTCATTAGTTTGAGGCAAGGTGCGCCCATGTGTTTGCTTATCTGTCAAGAGGTAGTGACGAGTTTAAGCAGGGGAGATTATGCAAGAATTCCACAAAGCAACACACCGTGATGAACTTAAGACAGCTGACTGACTTTCAGTGGCTTGCAACAGGAGAAGGGAAGAGTCAGTTATGCTGAATGTACTTGTAATGTGATATTCTGTTTAGATGCTTGAGGCACAAATCTAAAGGTTGCAGAGGCTAACTGCATTGTAGTCACACACCAGCAACATAGTTCTGACATAGCACACTGACTCAAAGCCACAAATATTGAAATAGACATTAAATTCACAATCTGATTATTTTGAAACGTTATCTTTTTAAGTAAATCAGTAGATTAGGTCAGTGTGCAGGAATGACCTTTTTACAGATGCTGTTTTTCACCCTTGACCTCGTACCTACTGATGATGTGTATATAAATATCACATTATTTATTTTTATTTATTTTGGGAAATAAGCTTGTTCAAGCGTTAGACGAGTCAACTGATACCACTCTCACGCCACTACGTTAAGTATTAAGCTAGAGCCAGGAGGAAATAAGCTTAGTTTAGCATAAAGACTGGAAGCACAGGAGACAAAGTTTAAAAAAAATATAAATATAAATGTCTTTAAAGCTCACAAATCTACATGCTGTATCTCCGTTGTTAAATCTGTACACTAGCTAATAATCTAATGTAAAAATATTAAACACATTGTGGTTTTAATGGGGAGCTAATAAGCTGTAACCAAGGGCATCTTTGTGTTGAGAAGTGGTGGGGACAAAATGTGATGGAAGACTTTGGTCACGTGAACGGGACAAGGAGATATTTTAACACTATTTTAAAGAAATATTCGATGCCAAAATATACAGTGTGATTGGCAGGAGTCTGGGGGTCCTTCCCCAGAAGATTTTGAACATTAAACTCTAATCACCCCCAGCTTTATTTATCAGGCTATTGTACTTATTCTTTACTGTTTGAAGTAGCAACATGTTGATGGTAGGATTTTACAATTCCCATGATGCCACTTACCTCGACGAGCATTTTGATGCGTGTTATTCGCTGGAAGGGCAGTAGCAGGAAAGACATGAAGGGCAGCCGTTGGCATTGAGGTGACTCTTGGAGACGAGTGATGACCGTAGCAAACGGCACGTTGTTCTTCCTGTAGACACAAATAAATGCAAAGTAATGCAGCTGTAATGTTCCTGTGCTTATGAAACAGATAAAAGGAGGGAGACAGGTGATTTCAGGAGGATGCAGTTTCATTTAATATCAATGTTTCCGCTCATCTTTTGTGCTCCTGCTTCCTATCTGATAATCAGCACCTGCTTTAGCTTTTTGTTTTTGAGACATTTACTATGAGGAAGTTGTAGCTCCCCATGCTTTACAAAACGCTGTGGATGAAAACAACATATTTCTTTTAAAAAAAAGCCAGTCCAGCCTGAATTCCTAAAAGTCCTATCTTATCTCTCACTCTTATCTCAGTGGGAACTATCTGGAGAAGACAGACTGTTGTTCCTTACATGAGAGAGGTGTAGGTCTTGTCCTGGTAGATCTGGTTGCGGACGTAGTCGATGTAGGCAGGGAAGTTGTGCTGGGCGTGGTAGTGAATTATGTCACAGATGTCAGGGAAGACAAGGTCTGAGAATATGCGGTCCTCCAGGTCTTTCAAGAACCTGTTGAGTCAGACAGCAAAGATGTAAAGAAAGCTTTTGAACCGTAAAGAATAACTCAGCAAAGACAAACAAAGCTGAACTTGACCACCGCCTAGCCCTCAAATATGGATATGACTCATTCCATCTTTGCTTTTCCTTCCTGTCTCCAGAAGCACCAAGTGACCTCACGGCAATTCAACTCTTGAATCGCCTTCCTATTTTCCTTTTCCTTTTTCTCCCTGCCTCCTTCCTCCTGCCATTCCTCACCTCTCGCTGACCTCTCGGACCCTCAGGATGTTGGAGAAGAGGGTCTTCTTCTCTCTGATGATCATCGTCTCCACCAGCTCCCGGCTGTCCAGGAAGTGTTCGGTCAGAACTCGCAGTGACCGCAGGTAAGACGCCTCTGATGTCATAACTTCAAACATACTCTGCCAAAGACAAGGTGAGTAATGTGATAAATGAGCTAGAAATTAAGACCAAAAAAGTGGATCAACATGGCGCGCACACAGGCCCCCTTTGTTACTCTAGTTTTCCTGTTTATATCATTTACAGCAAAGATTTCTTTATCCTACATGTGTGGAGAAAAAAACACCACTCGCTGAATAAAATGCTAACAATAATTTTAAATGTAAATTAAATATAATATTTTCCATAAATGATATTGAAACTATCGTATTTTTTGTGAATTAATCCATTTATCTAAGTGTACTGCCAAATTGATTTGTTTTTTATTGTTGTTGTTTTTTTCCTTTTTAATACAATCTGTTTTATTGGATTCAGAATTGGATTTTTTTATTTCCTCTTCTTGCTGTTCAATTAAATCAACTAATGACCAGGTTTATTTACAAGCCCCCAGTGTTTTCCAGTATGTATTTTCTGGATGTGCTGTGTCGAAATTTTGTGTGGCAAGAACCAAAGTGCATCACTTTGTCTATGTTGAAGGATTCTCTCCTGAAGTTGGAAAGTTAGAAGAGTGACTATAAAAGCTTTCATGAAGTGGGGATAGAGTGAATCAATATTATATTACAGCAGTGGGTGGTAGACTGAGGCAGAGTGGACCTTAATTTATATAAAAACCATCACATTATTACTTTAAGATGTGATTTAAAACTTAATACTGCGTCTCCCATTTGTCTTCTCCTCGCAGCATTGATTTTTCTTTCATGCAGTCTCTCCTCAGTACATTAGCCTCCCTCACCTCCTGGTACTTGCACTGTTCAGGGGTGAGCTTCTCCAGCACCCCTCCCTTCCGAACAGCTGGAAGGTCCTGCCATAGGGTGTTCTGGCCCGGTGTGGGCACAGGGATGCCCCGAGGTGCTCCATTTTCAGTCCCTGTACCAGTTCCAGTCTCGGCGTGACGGGGTGCCCAGTCCATAGCAAAGTCCACGCTGGTTTTACTGATGTTACGGCAAACTGTCTGGCGTCGGATCTCCTTGGTGATGACAGTGGCACGGTACGTCTGGTACAGAGGCTCTGAGGGGAAACAAGTCACAAAGGTTCCTAATAGTAGACCAGTATAGTAAAACCTACACACTAATTTTAAACCAGAATGAGACATTAACTGTAAAGGGAAGACTTAATGTGCAAAGAAAGTATTAAATTAATGCCAAACATTACAGCTCATGGCAAAATTCACCAAATGATAATGGCATGTGACCAACATACTGAGATTGTATCCTGTTAAAAGCATTACTGCGACATTTTCAGTGGCCTGACTCATCTTTTTCTGTTTCTGGTTTGTTTGTTACAGGTCGTCAGGCTTACCATCCTGCAGCCGGGGCTTCCAGTTGAACGAAAACACCCTCCTGAGGGAAGTATGGAAAGAGGAGACAGGGATCAGTCGGATGTTATGAAACCAAACTGTCCAACATGATATTAAATGACACTGTTAATGATTCCTCCACACGAGAACATCAGGGTTGTCTTAAAATATATATTTTTCCTGCAGTCAACAAATCCTACAAAACAAAACAAAACCAACAATGTGTTGGTCTGTCTCTGAATACTATTTGACTTCCCTACTCTGTCTGCGGCTCTCAGCCTTTTGGTTCCAACTGAAGACTTTAGTCTTTTTTAAAAAAGGCGAAGTCGTTGCGCTGCAGTTTTTAGCGTTACTGAAACAGGAGTAAACAGTACATTTGCTGGGGACTATTTTCAGCCATGGACTGAATCACATTTGGAGCTTCAGTGAGTATTTACAGCAGCAGGATTAAAATTAAACTACAGTGCCCATGATCATGGTAATAACACCGATGTGTTTCTGGACAACAATGGAGGTTTATGTCACAGAGCAAAAAGCTTGAACTCATTGATGGTTTGGTCTTTTCATGATTTGTCGACAAATAGAAAAATTTAGAATATCATCAGCCTTATCCTTTGAATAATGTAAGTAAGAGGTAAAACGGGGTCAGAGTGATAACTCACGGCTCTTCCAGTGCGTCCTCTTTCTCATCTTCATTCCCTCCATCCTCCCCTCCTTCTAAAAAGACAAGACAATTTTGATTACACAGAAAATTAGCAACTTGTGCATCATTTATAGCTCATCTCAGGCAAAGATAATAATGTTTGTTCGGTACAAACCGCTTTTCTGTGTTAGGGATTGCAGCGAGGCAGAGCTGAGCCTCCGGGGATCTGTCTTTGGCGGTGGAGGTGGGGGTCTATGAGGGGCGGCAGGGGGTGGAGTGATGGGCCTCTGGGGGCTCACCCGGCTGGCGGCGAGGTTGCTGGTGGATGAGGGCAGCAAGGTGCGCCACTCCTCCAGCGTGGGCTGGGGGAGAAGAATGCCGCCCCGGAGCGCTGGCGTGAGGCTGCGGCTGTCCTGATTAACAGGCATCCTCGGCGGGATGACAGGCGCTACGTCGTGTGGGTTCGATATGGGTTCTGTGTTCTTCTGAAACTCGTACGCCTGGTCTGTAAGTGAAGTGCTGTTGGACAGTTTAGACCGGCGGGCTGGTTTGTGCACTATTACTGGAGGGATATCCAGCTCCTTACACACAGGTGCAGGCTTTTCAGGTGTGGCGTCGAACGCTGGAAGTGTGAGCTCGTAAATACTCTCATCTTCATCTTGGCTGTGCGTTTGGAGGATTTGTGGTGACGGAACACGTTTTGGGGGAACTGGGGGAGACTGAGAGCGAGTGACACCAAGGGAGGCGAGAACAGAGGCAGGGCCTGGGTCCGAACATCTCCTGTGACCATCAGCGATCAAAACACCCAAATTATGGTGGAACTTTGTCTTTTCTTGTTTCAACACTTCACCCTCATTAGCCACAGAAGTCTTGTCCAGCTCATCCACTGCCTCGCTGTGCCTTCCCCCCTCTGTCTCCTCATCCTCCTCCCAAGCCTCCGCATTCTCCCCCCTCTGCTTGTCAGCAGTGCTCTTGTCTTCATCTCCACCTTCAACCTCCTCCTCCTCCCCACCATCATCCTCATCTACGGGCACCCATATTAGTTTCATGCCCGGACACTGGAGGTGGCACACACAGCTGCAGCTTGGGTCGCAGCAGAAACCGGGGGGCGTGTGTGAACTGTGCTCCGCCTCCACTTCACCTCCTCCAATCAGCTTCACCTCCACCTCTTTTCCATCAGGGGCTGCATCAAAAAGAACCAACACAGATAAAATGCTTTCAAATGTTTACGAAACATTTTTTTTTAACATTTTCGTGTTTCTATAGAAGGAAAACACATGGTTGGTCATTTTCTCTCCACATCCCAGGCTTAAACACCGAACTAATGCGTGTGAATGAGCTGTTTCCTGTCTTTCCTACATGTGCATCTCCAGATAGAGCTTTTATCCGTTTCCATCTGCTATCCTCACAACAGCTTCACGTGTCCCATGTTGGACTGTTGAGTCAGCGGTTCATCACTACGCAAATGCAGCACGTCAAGCAGCAAGTGGTGTGTTCAATTATTCATGGGAAGTTTGGAGAAATGCATGGGGGGATCTAATATTGACAAAAGGAAGAAGTGAAGGGAAGACCAACAACTAACACCTTCGATATCAGCCAACACAGAGGTCTTTTTATGAAAATAAAGTGAGCCAGGTGTCTTTTCTCTTGTCTCAGAAGAAGTTCCCAGGAAAGCTCATGATGTCCCACACGGTGTTGTTTATTGAGATACAGTGGCAGCATATGACGTGTGAGCACATGCAACACCAACACCAAATCTCCCGAGCCCATATTCTAGCCCCCCAGTTTATCTTTCTGTCTTTCCCAATACTGTCAACCTGCCTGATGTTTAGTCTTTCCCCTTTTAGTCCAGCTGTGATCACCCTGACAAAGAGAGAGACCGAGGTGAAGAGCTGGAAGGCAAGTGAACATACACTCATGAGGTTTGCTAATGACCCACAGCGTGACCAGCCTTAACTTTCCTGTTAGCTGGTTTAAGCCCACTAAGCCCTCACACTTATATAACTATATAGTTAAATAAAGATGCAAATATAATTGAGCTGTTCAGATGTGTTGTTGCATTAAGTTAAATTCCATCTCCACATCTGCTCCAATAAGAACTGAAGTTATTAATTAATCAGTATTTTTGGATTAATAGTTTAGCTTATTTTCTCTGTATCCAACTTCTTCTTATATATGAGGATTTGCTGCTTTTTTCTGTTTTAGATAATTCTATATTTAATTGTTTGGGTCGCAGGACTGTTGGGTCAGATAAAAATGCAATTTGAAGATGTTACCTTGGATTGTGGTAACGCAAGATGCAAATTCGACAGGAAAATAACTGAACACAGACAGCAATCACTGGTTGCAGCCCTGATTACCAGCGAAAAGCAGATTTCCATCAGTACTGAAGGTATGCATATATATAGGCACAGAATCTGATGTCCTACCTAAAGGTTCCTGTCACTCACAGGGAACCAAAACAAGGAAGTGAGTACGGTGTGTGTAACTGCGTAGGGGAACACACAAATCAATACAGCCAATAACGTGTTACGTCTTTGGGTTCCTCTTTTGTTGAGTCAGGATAATGCTGAACATCATGACACAGCAAAGGACATCCCATCAATGAGCCACAGACTCAAACAAATCTCCAAAGATTTAATAAGCTTTCCCTTTATGACTGTATAATCACCAAGCAACAACAACAACAACAACAACCACTAGAGGATAAGAAGATGATGAATGTGGTGTTGGATATAAATGCTTGTGCCTTATCTTTTCTTACTGCAGGTAAGCTCGGCGTGCGTCACTTCCTGCTTTCACATTACTCGAGGGCACACACACACACACACACACACAAACACAGGTGATCATCTCACTGAACCTGTATATGGTTCAGAATCAGTCGCTTCACACCGGTCTGTTTAAAACGTTCACACAAGTCAACATGCAAACACACTCACATGCACATGTCTGTACATCCCGGCTTTTCACATCAACTAACAAACGTCAAATACTGTAAAATTCAGTTTTTCTTTCAGTTTTATCTATGAGATTGACCTTTGATCTGAAACAACACTCAGTCTGTCAAAACTTTAGTTACACTGCAGGTTGTGTGTGTAAAAGCTGCAATAAATAACTTGAAGTGCTGCCAGCTTTGAATGGCAGCCAGAGGTAGAAGTCTAAACATTTTAGCTTCATTTTCTATAAATCATGTGACATAGCTTCCTGATTTTTAACATATCAAGTTGGGAGAGTGACAACTGGTGGCATTTTTTTTCTCAGTACTACCCTCGCCTTAACCTGAGGACAGATTTGTGATGAATAATTAAACCTCACCTTTATTATTATAATCCCCTTAAACACACGGGACGCAGGAAAGTACAACAACAATCTGCAGTACCTGATCGACCTCCTTCCACGCTGATGCCGTCCCCCTCCTCTCCTCCCACAATCTCTTTCTGTTTCTGCAGAGTGCGGCTTCTCTTCACAGGCAGCGGAGGCACGTGCTCTCGCCCAATCTGAAGCGGCAGGCTGGTTCGGGATGGTTTGGGCTTTATCGTAGGAGGCCTTTTCAACTGTTTACTTTGCACAAGCTCTGCAGTGCCGTTGGTGGGATGTTCCTCCGGTTCACTCAGCACAGACTTCTGTTTGGTAAACCTGTCCACAATGCTCCTGACCTTCCCTCCAGAAAGGCTTGGACTGCTGCATCTGTCTCCCGAAGGAGGAGAGCTGGTTTGCGTAGATGGTTTTGGAGGGATACCTGGTCTCGGTTTGGCCTCAGGTTTGAAGGCTGAAGGCGACGTGGGCCGTTGGGAAGCTTCCTGGACAGACATGGTAGCTTACTGTGTGTTTCACTCCCAGCCCTGACCAGTCAGAGGTCAAGTTTAGATGGCAAAGGTCAACGCGAGCATGTTGTCGTCACCTGACGAGTAAAGAGAAAGCAGAAGGAAGTTTAAAACCAGTTTGATATTATATCAAATGCAATGTCTATATTGCAATGTCTGAGTCAATTTATCAGACTTTGCGCAGCTCCCTCTGAGGCCACAAAATGCTTTAGGGAACTTTTTTCAGCTACTTGTACTCCTTCAAGATCTTTAACTATACTTGTTTGCTTGTTTGCGTATTTGTGTGTGTAAAATTGGTGGTATTTCTTTATAACTACTGGGGGCCCCCCTGTATAACTAAGGTCCCAAGATATAAAGGATAAGAAGCCTGACTGGTTTAGGATACCCCAAGAGTCGATACTCTTGGTTCGTTAATGCAACGACCATAACGACAGTAGTCACAACAGTCATTATGGTCGTTGTAGACACCCAAGGCCAATTCAGAAGCGCCGTCGTTCCCATTGTCATACGAAGTCAAATGTGTGTACTGATAAGAAAACAATTAAAGAGATGATGAGAAAAATAAAATACACAGATGTTTTTACTATTACAGAAGATGTAGTTTTTATACGGCATTTTTTTCTATTTGCTTTCTTCAGAAATACTGGATTGTTTCACCTCCTCAGGCTCCATAAATAGCCATAATCATATATTGAGGCACAAGCAGACCACTTTGTTTATTTATTTCATGTACTGTTCTGAGGATGTCATGCCCAGTAGAGAGCAAACAGGTAATGCAGAAAGAAGAAAGACGGAAAGAGAGGAATGAAATAAAGGTCTCTGGTCTTGAAACATTACAATTACACGGTGAACCCTTTGTTTATGGTTCCCAACCTTTTTGTTTTGTGAGGCCTTAAAAAGACATGATTCGCCAAAATTATAGTCATTTTGTTTAGCTGAAATAAACTTTTACCCAAGGCGGTGAACAATACATAATTCAGTATTTCCATTACAGTATAATCTTAACATCAGACTTTAAGCTCTGTGCAACAAATCCCCCTCTGAAGTTAAGACCTCAGAGGAAAAGTGAACTTTGCTTTGTAAGGCACTTTTGTAAGGCTCATTTGTAGTGAGATCACGTGAGATGTGAGCTGAGTAGTGTGTTTACAGCGCTACAAGGGGACGCAAGGAAGGGAAGACACGGCTACAGATCACTGATTTTTCCATTGTGAAGTTCCCTAACATCCCTGTGCAACTTCTTACAAATATTATTTATTACTGACTCACAGCTGAAAAGGATGATCTTGTTTATCATTTACTGTTTTAACGGCTGGAACGAGTCCACATCATCTGAACAGGGATGCCAAAGATAAGGTTTCCATTTCAGACAAGACGGCAAGAGTGAGCCTAGGAAACCTTCAGATTAATTTCAAATGTGACATGATTACAGATTGAACAGTAAAACAACACCGGGAAGCTGTGAACACAGAAAGGTGATCCTTCTTTGATTTGCTGTTAATGAATGTGTAAAATGATAATGTGTAGCCAGCTATATATATGTGTAACTCAATTAGTAGTTAACCACTGTTTCAATACAAATGTATATTTATAATCACTCCTCCCTGTTACTTTAAGCTCCTTGTAATCTTTTACCTTTCAGTGCTCTGAAAATGTTTGTTTTAAATGTCTGAAGATTCTCAGTCATTCAGGTTATAGCTATCTACTAAAGGTTAAAATCAAGGGCAACTAACTGGACGTGGTTAAAGATACTCGAAGACGTTTCACCTCTCATCCGAGGGGCTTTTTTGGTTCTGACTGACTGAAAGGGAATCCCAGCCATTTAACTTCTGCAGGGTCGTTATCAAGGTGATGGATACCGCCTGGTTCATTAACGCTCCTGAAACGACCGTCGTTGGAATTGTCACACGAGGCCATGTTTCGTTGCCATTTGCACAAGTCTTGTCCTACAGCATTGTCTGAGGTCTTTACATAGTTGTAAACATTTTTAAAAAAGTGAACCTACTATCTCGTACACAGAAAAATCCAGAAAAACCTGCAAATGTTGTAATTACAGATGAACACACGCTGACACGCGTTACTGCAGTAAATCTGGATTGATTCAACTCAAACACTGAACTTTTTCCTTATTCAAAGAACTCTAGTTAAACGTGGCACTTCTCTCAGCCTGTGTCTATGAAAAGAAACATGATTACAAAGTGAAATTCAATTTCCATTTTGGGCGACCAAGTGGCCATGCTGCAGATTCTCAGCATGTGTTTTGTTTTTTAGATGATGTGTGTGCAACAGCTGATGTAACCCCAAACCAAACAAGGGTTAGTCATCTTCTGAGTGATGCAGCACACAAAGAGAAAGAGAGATCCAGAGGAAGACATTGCCTCACTGCTTTGTGTGACTCTCTGATTTATGGGAGTACACACGCATTGTTGAAAGGCTGCAGTCAACAAATACTTTAACGTCTACAAAGATTCAGTGATTATATTTCAGACTGATTGAGATTGATAATGACAGTTGGCTGTCACAGAGGCCAACGAGCAGCTGGGAGTCACATGAACCCCAAATATCTATAGTTCTTTCAAAACGATCAGTCGATCCCTTAGGTGAAATAAAACCAAAAACTGACTACAGCTGGGAAACAGGATGTGCATTTTTAACTATTTAATTCATAATTAAATTGATAAAATGGCTAGTTGCATTCCTATTAATCACTGTTGTTAAGGTAAATAGAAAATGAAACTGCTGCCTACGGACTGCTGCAGGAATGAGTCCTAAAACCCAGAAATGAGCTGGCATTTGTGCACTTTTGGTTCCCTCAAAGTCATTTTTTTTGAATGGGTTTTTGGTCAAATGAAATAAGGTCTGTGGTTAACACAAGCTAATCCCTTTATAGCCGAACGTTAGTTTTGTACCTCTGGTGATTGGACTGACTCCTCAAAAAACAGACAATGCTTTTCTTATCTACTGATCACCAATCCAGGGATCAATCAAGGAACCTTCTGATTATGAGACAACGGCTCTACCTCTCCAACATGTATTATAAACTTTTGTTTATATATTTACTGCAATAATCCTAAATCCAATGGAAACATCTTAATGTCTTCTGTGGTTCTGCAGGGAGTTTTAAGGGTTTAAGAAAACATAGGACATTATTGGGTTGCATTATGGGAAATGTAGGATGTTTTTGGAACTTGAACCACACTGTAGACATAAAGTCAGGATATCTCAGCCTCCGCTGAATCAAAATCTATTTCTTGCAACACTAAATCAGCCTTTTCATTCATTAAAAGTGCTTTGGGAAAGATCAGAGGCTGTTCTTCTCATGTACAGTGCACGCAATTTCAGTGACAAAGAAAGTAATCAAGAGAAGTGTGTTATACAAGCAGGCAAACAAAAGCATAAAAAACAGCAATCTACTATTTTTTAAAATTCTCCCCCACACAGCTCACTAAAGTCAGTAACACACAGGCAGCAGCTGTTTCTAATTGAGATATAGTGCACAATCTAGTCAGACCTGTTGGTACAGTGTCAGTCAATGGGACAGACACGGTGTCACGTTTCATTCTGATGAGAAAACATTTTTGGGATGACAACCTGCCATGTATAAAATAATTACACAATACCAGAATTCATGGCATGAAAATCCCAGGACGTTAATTATAAAACAGGGTCGTTTTATAGCCATGCACTTGTAGCCAACACTCCTCCTCTTCTCCTACAGTTTCTTGATTTTCAGGTTACACTGCTCTCAGGAACATTTCGAGACATGTTTCAGAATAAAAACTACTCCTAACTTGTTTTCTAATCTCATCAGGAGTCATGAAATCACTACAGCGATGTATGTGGGTGGGTGTGGTTTCACTTTTGGCCCTTCGGTTATTAGGTTTGTCCACAGGGTGACAAATAAACCTTAAACAGGAGGGTGTGTTCGCTCACAAAGTACTCACAGACAGGGGGATAACACATTCACATTGTGTGTTAATGCACTTATAGACCAAGTAAGAGACTAGACTTGAGGTCAAAATTCCCCCCTGACTTTCTTTCAATCAGCCCCGCCAGACTTCACGTCTCTTTTGTCTCCCTTTGCTTTATTGACCTGGTTAGTTCAATAGTCACATCCTCCAGTCTAGTGGACACCTACATACACTCTGGGTCAGTGGGCCAGCCATTCATTCCAGTAAGTGTGCTTGTCCTGGTACATCCAATACATATCAAAAATGGTGTGATCCCTTAAATCAGACCAGCTAGAGAACAATCCTTAAGTACTTTTAATAAAGAGGGTGACCATTACCACAATGCTCTGTGTGTATGTGTGTGCTGTACAGTATGCCATCTGCTCTGGAGACTAATGGGTCAGTGTGTGTATAGAGAATGGGTAGGGGGGCTTTAAGACAGCTACCATTACAATACATGTGATATGTGTGGAAGCTCCACGTTGGACAGGAAGAGGGGACGGAAAGGTGTGTGGGTAAGGAAAACACACACAAACAAACACACAAGGGGTGGGAATCCAGGGAAGAGGATAAAACATATAGAAGTGGTTTGGTGACATGAGTGATACATAGATATGTAAATCTAAATATGCTGTTTAGGTCTTATTACGATTGTGACATGGGGAAATGTCACAGCTGAAGCTGCCATAACTTAGTGGTCTAGCCTATATGTTAATATCAACCCAACATAACAATTATTAAAGACGCGTTGACGCAAAGTTTGTCTATAATGGTTTTATTTGTATCCTTAAATCGCCAAATAAATGACCCGTAGGCTACTGTTATATTCCCACCTTAAGAAAAAGGGAAATATGCCAAGATTTTCAATTACAAGATTATTCTGCAGTAATATCGCAAGGGTTAAAAAAAGACTTTTCAGTATTTTAACGTCACTATAATCTTATAAAACCCCTGGGATGTATTACAAAGGATGTCCATAAGAGAACAGGTGCTTATACACTCCACCTTCTAAGTCAACTAAACTGCGTCGGCTAAGCTACCAATAATGAACTAATCTCACTTAAATCATAAATTAAAAAACAAGAAAACTCACCAATCTTATTCAAACATGCCTGGATCTTTCTCTGGAGTTATACGGCTGTAGTGTTGTCAGTCCTGCATAGTTCGCTTTGGCAAGAAAAAAAGGCTTTAGGTTAAAATGGGTCCAAGACGCAGATACATTTACTTTGAACTTTAACTCGTCTCGCGGAGGAAAAAAACGGTCCTGTTAATAAAATTAATCCACATCGTAAAAGCGAACCGGTTCAGTTTCTCATTGTTTCTCTGACAGGCTTGTAGTCTGAGCACCCTTCACCCCCTTGTTGTTGTCTCCTTTGTTACCAGCAGCATTTATGAGGGGACAGGACGGGAGATAGGAGTGAATCAACCCCACTGCTACACAGCAACGTTCACAGCTTCCGGTAAGGAATTTCAAAATAAATCAACTCAATTTCAGGCGAGACACCACAGTTATCACATTGAAACTTTACAAGCTGAAAGTACAGAGAAATAAAAGTTTTTAATTACAACTGTTTATGTTTTTTTATTTTAAATATGCACATCACCCAAATCCATTTTCCAGCACAATGGCAAGAGTCAGATGGACTGTTTTGTTTTATTGTGATAATATACCTAATGGCCAGACATTTGCAGAACGGATTACCAAGATATGTATTTTTCATGGATTTATTCAAAATAGACCAGTCATACATGTGATGGACTTTTTTCCCCACATATTTACAGATACAATTTCACAAAACACGAGACTGATAAAAGATAAACATTTTTTAAATGTCTTGCTCAAAGACATAAGAAACAGTGTGAAAAAAATTACAATGGTCTAATGGCCTTGAAGGTTGAAGAATGACTTGGCGTACAGGAAACATAATATAATAACAGCATAAAAATTACTGTTTGTCACACAAACACATCTCTTATAGATATGATGTATGGACTACCTAATCTTGTGTTCTAGAAAACAAACCTTTAAATGATACATGATTCAACTTGAAGGGATTTAAAACGACTAGTCGAAACAAATGTCTCTGCACATGCACATATTTCATTTCATATGCACATATTTGTTGTTAATTGTTTGTTGTTATATATTTTAATATTGTCACTTTATATATTTATGTCCACAATATTCTCTTCCGTTGCAGTAAGACTGCACAACACAAACCCGGATTAATGCACATGTGAATATCTGCAATGTTGTTCTTTCTCTGCAAATAGTTGTATTATTTTTCTCCGTTCTTTTTATTATTCTTATTTAACTTGCATTGTCTATTCCGTATTTATATATTTCTACATTTATTTTTGTCAACTGTATGTTTGTCTATATGTAGCATCTTATCTCCAAAGCAAAATCCTTGTATGTGTAAAACACTACTTGGCAATAAAGGTCCCTCTGATTCTGATTCTGATGAATTTTACGCAATCTGCAGTTAGCAGTCTTGGTATAAAATAGACAAATAATAATGTTAATGTGTTTTGTACGTTTTATGAAAGTATGGTAATAATGGTTGCAAAATAACTTACAGAAAATTGACAGATTGAATCAAAATCATCATTTAGTACAGTGGATCTTGCTTACGTGGTGTTGCGTTTATGGATTTAGTTTGGTACTCTTATTTTGAAAGCCAAAATACATACTTCCGGCACTATGGTTGTTTATCGTAAACTTCTCGTTTGGTCTTCCAACCTACTTACACCAGAGAAACGGGCCTAAATATTCTGTATATTTTATGGTAGGTGTTACACAGTGTTGTGTCTTATTTGTTTGTTACTTGCATTGAGGTCTGTGTTTGTTCAGTATAGGCTTAATAAATAATGTGCTGTTACTGCCACTTATTAACTAAATCATTACTTTTTTAAATTAAATCTGAATGGACAACTTCTCAATCTCACAAATTTTCTTGAAGCACTGATACCGTACATAACTAACTCTTTAAGGTTAATGGCATGCCATAACACATCACTGGAAAAAGTAAAATCTAGTAAAATTGCAAGAAAGATGTGTAGAGCTATATCCAGGCAATTACTGTTTTGACAAATCTCCCCTGGTGCTGCGCCTAAATGAGGCTTTGTTTTGTTTTCTATAGCCTTTTTGCCTAACTAGTACTAGCACCCCCATTTTCTTTTCTGCTTATTTATTTATTTTCTGTGTTTGTAAGACTGTCTTTCATTTGCACAAACAATGATTGTTTTGTACCAATTGATTTATGTTTTTCTGTTCCCCTACGAGAATATTTATCTTATTTTGTTCCCCTACGAGTATGTTATCTTGTTAATAAAAAAAATAATACACATGTCATGCCATATAACGTCCATAGACAGGAGGTGCTTGGCTGCTACAAACGTTCCTCTGTTTTCACTTTAGTGTCCTACTTCCACCTAGTGCCTTAGTTTGGAACAGGCGCGAAGTGTCCAATGAACTGGTGGCACTGGATTCTTCAGAGATTACAGTTACTGTTTTCACTGCCACACAAGGACTCAAAATAGTTTGAATAGTTCTGCAAATCTATATGGAAGCCCGTTTGTGCCATGATAGGAAAAACAAGTAAATTGATCAACATTAAAATACTGCATCAAGTAAAGTTTAAAACTTATCACTTAAAATTTATATTTACTCAGAACTTGGGTTTATAATTTGAAGATGTCAACGTAGTAGGCTAATCTAAAACTTTCTATCCCATTATTTTGACTCACAATCACATTTTGATTTACTATTTCGTGATTTTGACTTTGTCAAACCTTTGAATTACTATGTCATCGTTTTCACTGAGTAAAATCGAAACTGTGTCATTATTTTGACTTAGTAAGTCCAAATCTTGACTTACTATCTCATCATACATTTTCCTTTAGTAAGTAAAAGTATTGACTTATCACAAAACATGAAATAGAAAGCCAATATTCAACAATATTTTAATTGTATAATTTATAATTTGTCATCTATTTTTCATTTTTCGTGGTGAAAGTGGGCTCCATAATCTCAGGGATGCATATAACTTCAGAAAAAGTATGACTCCTTCAGAGCACACAGGCCATTATGAATGAGAAGTAGACCCGGTTAGTTTGATGTACGTGAGAAGTTGCGGAGGCTGATAACTTCAGACCTTCTTTACCTTATCTATCACCACCCAGGACACCACATTTTGGCTCTTTCACACCCGAATATTACAACAGAGTGAGTAGGGTGACACAATCGCGCGGTCCTATTTAACTTGGATGCTACTGCTGCGCAAAGATACTGCGGCATTTCCTTTATACTAGGTGAGTCGCAGCGCACGTTCGTATCGCTCCGCCGGCAGAGGAAATGCTCCTAGACCAATCACATCTGTGTTTACACCTTCACCTGTCAAACACACACCCTCTGCTATATTTTCTCTCTGAAAGGTATGGTTTCTGTATTTATTACACTTTGTATTTAAACGTGAACACCGTGGAGAAAGTCACCGTGTAGGCATGGTAGCTCTAAAGCCGGTTGGACTATAAAACGAGAAGCAGCCGGGGTTAGCGAGGTTGGCGCCCCCGGAGCTAACAGCGAGCTGGAGCTGGTTATCTGTCCGCCTGGCTGTTTTTAGCCGATTATCAGAAAGTCCTTGCGCCTAATCACCCCGAGGCTGAGGTCGGAGCACAGCGATGTGTGTTAGCTTAGCCAGCCAGGCTAAATAATGTTTGAATCCCTTAGCATTTGTTCGTGAGAAGAGGGTCAATGTTAGCCTTCATGCTAACGGGACCAGCCATGCAGTGCATCCTCAAGCTAGCGATAAAGATGTTAGAGGAGAGATGCGACGAGTTAGCTTGCGCGGTGCACGGTTCATTTGTCTATATTTCTTATTTATCTTTAGAAAATTGGCAGCAAAGCGGTGTTTATAATCACAGCCGCTGCAAAGTTAACGCTTTACCATGCTGCAGAGAGCCAAGCGCTCTTTGTTTCTCTCCACTTGTCTCGCTTTGTTGCATTTTAATGTGATTGTTAGCAATAGGAGAGTTGCGGCTGTAGTTGCTTATTTAACCCATTAACGAATGGCGGCAGAAGTGTTGAGAGTAATTACTCAAGTAGCTATTCCACAATGTTAAAATAAAACAATTAAAAGTCCTTCGTTCAAAATTGTGCCTAAGCATTAATAGCAAAATATATTTTCACATTTCAGAAGTAAAAGTGCTCGTTATGTAATGATAAGAATGATAACACTACATGAGACAAAGGGAGACAAATGATAACACTACATTACAAATGCGTTATTTAATACTGCTGCATTAATGTGTAAGTAGCCTTTGACTGTAGTATTTGGTTTAGGTGGCGCTAATTTTAGCTTCTCTGTTTGCTGTTGAGTAGTTTAATCTGTTATGATGCGTCATATAAGCTCATTATAGCATCTGTTTCTGCAAAGTAATTATTGCTGTAAAATACAGGTAGATGTGGACATAAATGGAGCAAACAGTACAATATTAACCTCTGAAATGTAGTGAGGTACAAGGTAGATTTATTTGTCACATTACAACAGGTTGTAAGGTGAAGTATAAAGTAGCTTAAACTGGAAATACATGTACTACACTTGAGTAAATGTACTTAGTTGTGTTCTGCCACTTCCTTTTAACATACAGTTATCCTCCTTGTTACTTCGTAAGCAGCTTTAAGGTTGTTAAAATCATCTTCTACGCTGTTTGGCAGTGTTATATAGATTAGTTATAAGCTTGTTCCAGCTCTTCGCTGAGGCTGTGTGATGTTTTCACATATTTAAATCCGGCATGTATTTTTTGGCTGCACCTGTCCATCAAATGGGAATATTACAACAATCTGTGGCTCCACAGCATGCGTTTGTAATACGTGTGTCTACGAGTGAGAAAAAAAGAAAGGGGCCTTGTGTTTTTTTTGTTCACAAAGTACAGAACAGACTCACATTTGGTGGTTACATTTAAATTGGTATAATTGTAAAGAAGAGACAATGGGCAGAGACATGCAGAGAGGGAAGGGGGAGAGAGACAAGGAGACTGAATCAGATCCAGCCAGTATAAGGTGCAGTGCAGTGTGGGTGTTCACAGTATTAACCCAGCCTCCGTGCTGTAGAGCCTTTTGATTCCCAGTGTTCACTTTTAGTCTCTTTCTTTTCCTCCCCTTTCTTGTGTGTACCCAGGAGCTGAAACACACACTCACACTGAAGCGCCTACGGTAGCCGCTAACTGGACGGACTCTCTGGCAATTGACCTTTTGCAGGTAAGCCTGGGCTCACGTTGTACTTTACAGTTAGACTAAGCTACTTCTGCTTGATCAGTTCTTAACTTGGTGTTACTGCAATTCAGTATTTCCCAAAAGATTTGCTTCTTCCTCCTTGAGATGCACATTATACTTTTTTTTTTGTAAATGTAATTACATTTTGCTGGCTTTAAAAGGGGGGTTGATGGCATCTTTAACAGCATGAGCAGATTTCACGTGGCGGTTATGATCTGAATACACACTGGGAGCCCATGGTTACATTTCTGGAGACACAATCCTACTGGAACATTACACAGATCGTAGACAGTAACACAGAGTCACTGTTGTGCTCAGCCAGAGGCGTCACACAGCGAGGGGATGAATTTGCATGCCTGTTTCATGTGTGAGAAAAACATCAAAGATATCAAAGCAAAAATATTGCATCAAAATTAGTGGTCCCTATAATTCGAAACAGCTCAACTATTATTTTGGAACATGACTTTATCTTAAAAATAGAAACCAAGGAAGAGACGGAGGCTGATTTCTGCCATTAGCTGTTAATTAGAGAACAGTTTTTACGAGGTTCTCGTAAATGTGTGCGATTTAGCGTTGTAATGATTTTCATTTTATTGCTGCACCAGCTGTTAGTGGCCATAAAAATGCGATTTCCTCCCTAAATCACAAGACCCCTCCCTGTGCTCACAGAACATGCACAGTCAGAGGAGCAGATTTGTAGGTAAAAAAGTAAAAGTGCCCTGGGAAGACTTGGACAAGGTCCCGTGATTGTGAATCACAAGGAATGCCAGCAGCACTTGTTTTTAGTCGAGGACAGCTCTCAGTGTATGACTTGTGATAACCCTTTCCCTGAGGGTTTGTGGCACCGTGTGTTTGTCTGAGACTTGTAAAGTGTTAATTGGAGCATCTCAGGTGTAACGTACAGCATCGGTGCACTGTAGCAATGCCACAGAGGCAGCTTTAATCTGCTGGGGCTTGTGGAAAGCAATCATAGAATACAACAGTGCAGTCGAGGGAGGGGAGAGGAACAACGTAACAGGAGCAGTTTCAAACTGCCTCTGTATTCCTGATGGCTTTTTTCTTTTGGATTGTAGAGTTGGTACGTTATGAATATGAAATTTCATGCAGACACAGCAACTAACTTCCTCCTCGGAGAATATAGGTTTTGATTTATTATTATTTTTTTGTACTCTGTCCTTCCCCACCTGTCTGTCTTAGTGGAACAGCGGAATAAGTCTTGAACAATGAGCTCAGTGGCAGTGTTGACCCCGGAGAGTTTTGCGGAGCATCGCAGTGGCCTTAAGGACCAGGACCTTACAGGTAACGTGGGGCTGTCATCTACTTACCTGTTTTACTTTTGTGAGAAGGGTCTCGCCCCGGTAGCCCAAGCAAGTTAGCCACCTATTAGCCAGAGAGATCAAGGAAACATATTTAGATTTTCTCCTGCTTTGCTTTACATCATACTTGATACCTAACCCTTATGATTTTTGAGTTACAGTACATATTATCTGTCCTTCCCTTTTAAATAATCCTCCTCTATACATCCATATATGCTTGCTGTTTTCTTCCTCCGTCCTTACCTTCGTCCTTGCCTTATTTATCTTTGTCTCTCCGGGGCAGGCTGTGTCCCGGAGGATGAGGCCTACATCCCCACCTACCTGGAGGCCTTCCCTCCGCTGCCAGAGAAGGGGGCACCAGGGGAGAAGGCCGGGGAGCCGGCTTCAGCGTGGGGGAGCAAGATCAGGCCCATCAAAGCCTCTGTCATCACCCAGGTCAGGCAGCCACTGACTGTATACACAAACAAATGTAATGAGTGAGCACATTAAAGAAAGAAGAAAGTTTGCATGTGAACAGTAATTTACATATTATTTTGACTTTAATGTTCATCCTTCATGCAAAAGATAAGAATGAAAGTAAAACACTTGATGTCGTTCATTCCTCTGCTCTTTTAATATTTTTCTGACCATAACTAAAACAGGAGTATATCTGGTCAATAAGATGCAATTGTTATCGTAAAATCAATGAGAATCAATGAATCAATGAAATCAAATCAAATGAGACTCTTTCCTTGCAACGTAGGTGTTCCATGTGCCCCTGGAGGAGCGTCGCTACAAGGACAACAGCCAGTTTGGGGAGGGCGAGGAGGCCAAAGTGTGCTTGGACATCATGCAGCGGACGGGGGCCCACATCGAGCTGTCCCTGGCCAAAGACCAGGGCCTGTCCATCATGGTCACCGGCAAACTGGACTCTGTCATGAAGGCTCGCAAGGAAATCGTAGCTCGCCTACAGACACAGGTAAAGTTGTTTGGCCATAGTGTGTTTGATGTCCAAACTTTTGGGTTGTGGGACACTTGAGTGCAAGTGTTGTTGTTTTTTTTAATTTGTCTTTTTTGACTGAAAAAAATGTGTTACTGTATCCTAATATAATAAAGGGAATTCAATTGTTTTTAATATAACCATTATTTTACACTCATAAGGAACATGGCCCCTCATTGGCCCTCATTTATCAAAAGTGCGTACACCAAATTTCCAGCGTACACCTGGCGTACACCCAAAACCACGGTGACTTTGAGATTTATCAATATGGACGTTGGCGTACGGCACGCTCAAATCCTACACCAGCTCAGGAGGTGGTGTACATGTACGCAAGTTTTGAGTTAGAGCCGAAATGCGCAGAAATCATTTCCTAACAGCACAAAACGCACTGACAAACTACAATACATGATATATTATGACCCCACTGTAAGAGAAACAACGTTTGAAACATTAATTTGGGTGTTTACATTTGAGCAACACTACAGCCTATTGAGCAGTCAAAACATGCTTTGATTTGTATTTGGACTATTTTATCGTAGCTTTTGGTGCCTTTTATTTGGGTTAGCTTTTAATAAAATATGTACCTTGAAATGAAAAGGCTACAAGCAAAAAATGTTAAAACAACGAAGAGCATAAGCGGATGGCTTGAAGCACTGAGACTGGCTGCCGACATGGACACAGCCCCACGCCCTTTAGGTGAGGTGGGCACAGACATGTCGCGCACAAAGCCCTGCATTTATTATAAGACAAAATTTATATTATGACCGCACAGCGAGCACCGACACCCCCGCTAAAGGCCCCGCGTCCCAAGACTCTGGCATGCTGATCTCTGTTCATGTGGGAGTCCTGGGTCAGTGCGTAAAGCCCAGTCCCGGAGGTGATGTAGCAACTTTTTATCAGAGCAACATTCTTTCATTTGGAGCTTATTTGGGACTTAACTTTGATGGGCATTTTAGTGCTAAATCTATCTCTTGGAGCACCACAAGTAGCCAATGTATAATTCTAGGAACAGACAAAAACTTCTAGTTTGAGCGGAACGCTGCACAAACAGGTGGTACAGACGTGGTGCAGCTCATAATTGTGTTTGGACAATGTTTCACTCTGAACATAAAAGAAAAGTTACACCGCGGATGGTCAGATCCAGGCCGTGCGGCGTCCAGACCGATGTCCGCTGTAATAGTCCCAGGACAGCGCAGAGCACTGTTTCCCTAAGCCACAAAACATTATGAATGCTTGCTTTGCACGCTGGGGGTACACCGCCCCGTATCTGTCCGTATGTCCTCCGTTCATCAAAGTAAACGCTCAGCAAGAGGCTCTTGGCCTGCTCCTCCGGGATGAGCGCACCCTCCTCTGGGGCTGACAGCGCACTGGTCCGCTCCAGCGAGGTTGACAGCGCGCGGCGGTCCCCCTGACTCTAGCACTGGCTCTCGGGCTGGACCTGAACTGTTTATGGCTCATCTGACTGCTCGTGTCCAGTTTTAAGCGCATTGAACATTTTGTCAAAAATGTGTCCAGTTTATCAAATCATCGAATAAAAAGTATTAAATTGTTTCCAAATGAAAAAACCTCGTAGGCTAATATTAAAATGCACAATATTTTTGAACATTTATGCCGGGGAGGGGCTCTAGTAGTGAAACTAAAATTTCATTTTTTTTTTTTTAAATCTGAAAAAAACAACATAATATTTTGTTTTGTGGATTTCCTGCTCCAAACCATGTATTTCTTGCCGTATTCTGTCAGTCTCTGCCGTGAAGTCCTGGGTGCAGCCTCCTGAAGCTTGAATAATTGAGGGCGTTTCATTCAAATTACGCACGTTTTCAGCCGCCGCATTTATCAACACCAGGTGGTGCGTACACCTGGATTTCAAAGGTAAGCACAGCTTCATAAATCAGGCGCTGAGAACAGTGTAAGCATAATCTCACGCACAAAAATACGCCCGTTTCTACGCAAGAATGATAAATGAGGGCCATTGTGTGGTGAGCTAATACTGTAATATGTAAAAAGCAGGAATCTGGGAAGCTTAAATAACCAGTAACAAACATGTGTACAATGTAAGTAAACATTCTTCAATATAATCATAAAGACTAAAAACACGGCATATAAGTATTTATCGAATGTATCGTGTGTTGGTCAAGACCATTGATGCAAATTTAGTCAAATTACCATTACAGCAAGTTAATTTTTTCCCAAGATGCTGAATAAAATAAATGTAAGTTGTTTCTTTAATTTGCACAATTGTAGTCAGTCATGAGATTATCACCATTAGTGCAATTACTGTAATTTAGCCACTTTAAAAATGCCTGTTTTTTAACTTCTTTATCTAAACATTAACATTGTGGTATAGCTGAAACAGTAAATTGGCACATTGTCTGCTGGTTTTGAAAAATGTTGTGCTTTTATTGATTACACATTCCTGTATTTAGGAACGTTTATCTTTACTTGACTGAAAGGAGTTTAACCAGGGTTTTCTGTCTTGTTCGTGAATACCATTGGAAAATACCGGTGGATGACAGATTTGTCTTTAAGAAAGAATAAAGATGCACCTCTCGAACTGATGAACGGGACCAGAGACGTTTTAATGGTACAATCTGTTGCTTTTATGGGTATTTGTTGTTTTTCCATCCTCGCAAAATGACTCAACAGTGGTTTATTTTAGAAGATAACGCAGGGACAGTTACTTCTTGCCGCAGCTTGAAAAATCCTATCTGTGCAGGCAGGCCGCTTTAGGACAAGAAGTTGAGCTGAAAAATGACCGTCAGCTCCCAAGGGTGGCCTTCCTGGGCTTCAGCATCAAACATGCTGATTTCCACTTCAGTTGGTGCACTGAGGTCCACCTGTTTAGCTGAGCTGCAGTTATTGATACAATAGTGCAGAAAAACACTTTGTCCTCTTCGCAAGGTTGAACGCTTTTGATGTTGTTTACCTACTGAAAACTTTTCATTGTTACTTTACTCAAGTTTCATCCAGTTACTGTGAAACTATAAAACTAATATTCCCGTCTCTCATAGCATACAAATGTGGAAACTGAAGGTGTCCCATCAACAATTGTGGATTTTTGTGAATAAATCTGAATCTTAACTCCTGAGAGAGCTCTGTATCATGCTAATGAGGTCAGCTCAGGAAAAATAATGTGCCCCCATCCAATGATGCGCTGCCATTTCTCTGTTGTGGATCAATGCAAATTTAAAACATCCTCCTGCTCCTTTAGGCCTCAGCTACGGTCGCCATCCCCAAGGAGCACCATCGTTTTGTCATCGGTAAGAACGGCGAGAAACTGCAGGAGCTGGAGCTGAAGACCGCCACCAAGATTGCTATTCCGCGTCCGGACGACCCCAGCGCCAACATCCGCATCACTGGCACCAAGGAGGGCATCGAGAAGGCTCGCCACGAAATACTTCTGATCTCTGCTGAACAGGTCAGCCGTGGGGTTAAATTTGTGACGTGATGTTTAGAAATGTAGGCCTGAAAGCTGACGTGGTTGAGGGGTAGTCGGACTTGCGACAGACTAGCGTGTGAGTAAATGCTAATAACTCTGTGACTCCGCTATTAAGAGCTGAAGGCTATAATTGTCTGTTTTATAGATGCTAGAGTTAAACTCACCGATTTATGTATCGAGTTTCTTTTTGATACTTTATTGTTCCTAACCATGGCCGCCTTCTCCTCCTCCTTCTCACGCTCACCAGGACAAGCGTGCTGTGGAGCGTCTGTCCCTGGAGAAGGCCTTCCACCCCTTTATCGCCGGCGCTCACAACCGGCTGGTGCAGGAGCTGAGCCAGGAGACGGGCGCTCGCATCAGCATCCCACCGCCCAGCCTTCCCAAGGACGAGATCGTCATCACCGGGGAGAAGGAGGCCGTCGCCCTGGCGCTCAGCCGCATTCGAGCCATCTATGACGACAAGGTGTGTCCGTTCAAAAGGTTTCGTAGAGCTCGCGGATCTTCGTTCTAACTGAGTTCAACCATTTAACTGCACCGTTCTCAGTTCGATTCCGCCGGGAACGATTGTTTAATGGCGTTCACCTCTCTCTGCCTTTGTTGGCTCTGCCTCTTTCTCTACGGTCAACTCTAAAAATGATGATTTCTCTGTGTTCATTGTCTACAGGCTCTTTGTTATTTCTGTTTTTTTGCATTTCCTCAAATTCTTTTAGTTTTATAGACTTTTCTTTTCTTTCCAACAATTTTATTTCAATCAGTGTCAAAAATATTTTCATTCTAACACTACTGATGATTATTTGATCAGTTTTGTATGTATTTCAATGTATTATGAACTAAGAACGCACACAAATATCAAAGAAAGCATAGAAAGAAACTAAAAAGCAAAATAAAGAGCAACACCAGAAAAGCTAAATCATGGACAGTTCATGAAAGTGAGTCAAACACAGGAGACCAGTCTTTCCTAACTGCTCTTGTTCTGACTTACGTTCACATTTTAGACATTCAGGTGTTGCTGTTACCCAGAGTGAGTTGCTGTGAGCGAGCAGATTGTGGTTTAGTTAAAGGCTTTATGGCAGGATACACGCGTGACTGCAGATGTTAACTTTGTGGTTCTCTGTTTTCACCGTAGTCTCCTTTCCTCTGCCACCGTAAACCACATGTGTAATTTTAAAAAAAAGTTTGGCAGAGTCAGACAAACGGTGTGTTTTTGGAACGAGGAGGGTTTATCATTGTGTTCTTTCAGTGGTGTTGTATTATTTTCTACCGCACACAGTTTTACACATTCTCTACAGACGTTTACAAAAAAGACGGATGGATGGCTGCAGCACGAAGAGGAAGTGTGCGTTTGTGTGCGTTTGTGTGCGTTTGTGTGCGTTTGTGTGTGTGTGTGTGTGTGTGTGTGTGTGTGTGTGTGTGTGTGTGTACAAGATGAACACTGGTGATAGACAAGCCGGAGATTATGTGCAGAGAAAATTGGATTTCCCCAGAGAACAACAGGATGAGAATGCTAATGTCATTTAGTGCATATGTATGAGAGGCAAAAAGAAATATGTTTTCTCTGTTCTCGCTTTCAGCCTCTGTCTTGTCTTACTGTGCCTCAGTCCTTCCTGTTTCCTGTCTTTCTGGCACCTGTTGTATTCCCATCCATCCGTCACTGTGTGCCTCAGTTGCCCCACTTCCTCCCGCTGTCCTTCCTCTCACCTCCATTGTGTTTTCTGTGCCGCTCACTCATCCTAATCATCTCGCTGTCCGCCCCGCAGAAGAGGAAGACCACTACCATCTCTGTGGAGGTGAAGAAGTCTCAGCATAAGTACATCATAGGTCCAAAGGGCAACACCCTGCAGGAGATCCTGGAGGCCACGGGTGTGTCTGTGGAGATGCCTCCTCTGGACTCCGGCTCAGAAACCATCATCCTCAGGGGGGAGCCTGACAAGCTGGGGCCGGCGCTCACGCAGGTGTATGCAAAGGTGAGGGGGAGAGGGGGAGCCGAAAGTGCATGATAAAAGGTTAATTTATACTTCTGTGTCGGATCTACGCTGTAACCTGACACGCACCTTCCCAAAAACGTAACTACACGTCACTGCGACGCAGAACGCAAGAACTGTGATTGATCGATCGATTGATTTGTGTTTTCATCTTATGGATTTATTTATTTATTTTGGGTTCAGAAGAACAAGCTGAAAACTTTTCACCGCACAAAGTTTAAATGGCAAACAGTTGCTTATTTGCACAACATGCAGACAGAGAGCAACATTAGCTTTCATTTGTTCATATCTGGCTCTTTAGCTGCTAAATGCTCCACTAAAGAGTCATCAGCTCGTTGCTGCCCGTGTCTGACTGTTTGGTGCTAAGTAGGTGGGGTGTAGTGAGTTTATCAGAGCTCTTTAGTTAAAACCGGCTGATGAGAGCGGTGAGAATGAAGCAAAACAGCACAGTTATGGGCCGTAAAACCAAAACAGTGATCCACTGATAATTTAAATATTTGTTAGCGCAGCTTTACTTTCCAGCTATTTATTTATTGTCGGTGAATCAGTCTGTAAACATTTATTTCGAGCCAGAGATATTTTAGCTTGTAAGCCTTTTGTCCCTCCTGTGCAGGCGAAGAGCGTGATGGTGATGGAGGTGACCGCTCCGGCCTGGCTGCATCGCTTCATCATCGGCAAGAAAGGCCAGAACATCGGGCGGATCACACAGCAGCTACCACGAGTAAGAGGAGACATGAAACGCATGTTCGGCTTCTACGATATGACAGATTACTTTGAGCGCGTAGGATAAAGGGCGTTCTGCAGTGGCAGTGAGTGGGATCTTAAATCATTCACATCAACAGAGAGTGGTGAACAGGAATATCATGTTTGTGTAGGTTCACATAGAGTTTACGGACGGTGAGGAGCGCATCAGTCTGGAGGGGCCAACGGAGGAGGTGGAACAGGCTCAGGCTCAGATACAAGAGATCATCAAGGACCTGGTGAGTACTCACTCAGTAGAAAGTGTAAAAACCAGCACTAACATCTGAGCTGTGTCTCAGTGTAGCTGCTGTGTGAAATGATCACTTTTCTCTTAATAAGGTGCTTTATCAACAACTTGTGCCACAAACCCAGCGCGCCCTCCCCACACATTTTTCCTCGCTGATTATCTCAGCAACATTTTCCAAAGATACAATAACAGATCTGAAACTATAATAACAGTGAAAATTTAGTTTTTCCATTACAAATGTGGTTGACTTTGGTATGTAAAATGGGGTGAACAATCTCAGGGAAGATAACTGTATAGGATGATTAATATATTTGTAATTAATTAAGTAGAGCTGAAACCATTAGTCAACTTATTGATTGGTCAATTGACAGAAAATTAATCAGCAACTATTTTTACAATTAGTTAAGTGTATTTCCAAGTAAAAATGACAAACACCAGATGACTTCCTCTGTTTAAATTTACTGCTTTTATATAACTATAAACCTGTTATTTGTGTTTTGAACCATTTGTCTGACAAAACAAACATTTTTCATGTGCTTTAAGAAATTGGGGTTTTTATTATTTATAGACAAAACCATCAGTCAATAGAAAAAAAACCCGTTGCAGATTAATCAATAATAAAAAGTTAGTTGCAGCCCTACATGTGATGTGTATTACAAAAAGGTGATCGGTGTTAATCACTAATTGCCTTAATAAAAAAGGTAATTGTTAAAGATATCTATTAAAAGGCTCATAACACAGTCAATTGCTCTGAATTCTTATTTCTCATTTAATTTAAGGTAACATTTCCACCCAAAATGCCATAAAGCAGTGTTGTATCAGAGTCTTTTCACTCTCAGAATAAAGACACGTGGGAAAGCTGAGAGATTTCAGAAAAATGAATGATAAATAGATATATATTTGATGGGGTTCAGCACCGTAGCTCAGTGACAAATGTGAAATCTCTGTGTGCAGCTGGTGAGGATGGACTACACTGAAGTCATCATAGACCAGCGTTTTCACAGACACCTCATCGGAAAGAACGGAGCCAACAGTGAGTACACTAACAGAAAAACACTGGGACATCAATGCTGCTGGGGTTTAGAGTTCAAATCCCAGGGAGACCAGCCATTTTTAAATGTGTGAACTTGATGATAGGACGAAGTGCTTCAGAGAAAATCATCAAACAGATGGCCATGTTTTTGCTGTTTTAGCATCTTGTGCAAATTACTTGTGTGGTTTTCCGCTGATGGAGTCGTACGGACTGTTAAGTGTTAAATTGTGGTTTCCACAAAAGCACTATGATCATATTTTGTGGCATACTTGTGTCGTGCGTCTGTTGTAGTGATCATATTATGACTGCTCTGCTGACAAGCAATCTAGCATGCACTAAAACCAACTTTAAGACATTTAACATCTGCGGTAATAAAGTCTGAAGGGCTTGAAAGGTGGCTGTAAAGAGTTTAAGGCGTTATGACGCACACAGGCTGTGGTCTGCCTCGGTTCATGTCGAGTACAACGGCCTCCTGTAGTCACCAGTTTTCAGTGTCAAGCAAAGAAATGGAGTATGACGCAGAAGCGGTGTGGAAGGTTTCTGTGAACAGTCTAACACAATATTAGACTGAATTCAAGCTGACCACAGCCACTGAACTTTCAAACTCTTAACAGCTGCCTTTAAAGGTGAGGCGTGCGATTCTAGAGAAAGCTTGTTGATATTCGACAGCCAATCCTAATACATGAACAACGGCACAGCAAGTAATGTAACTAAGTTAGCTTAGTTAACAAACTGTCGCTACATTTTCTGCTGTAAAGCTAACATGCAGAGAGGAAGGGACGGTCCCGGAGCCAGACAGCGACACTCACAACTCTCCTGCTACTACAGCCAACATCACAACAACAAACAAAACGATACAAACATAGCAACACTAATGTTACCCACTTGTCGAGCAGAAACACAGCAACCTCCGCCTTTGGCCATACTGATATTAACGTGGCTCTTCTCACCTTCTTTTTCAGTCTGTGTTCTTCCGATCTTCTCCTCTTTTGGCTGTTTCGTGGCCATCTCTCCATCTGTGTTAGCATGTGCACGATTTACCGTCCTCTTGCTCCTACTGCCCCTTGTCCTGTGCACAAGCACAAATGTCGCCTGTTGTGCCAATTGACTTTATTTGTTTCCCGTTTACAGAGCCAGTGCTGCGTATAAACACCAGGGTTTTTTGTAAGCTTACACTGGACAGACAGCTAGTGGACCATGAGGATATATTCACTGAAATTGAAATGGACAAGAACTGTATTGGATTAACTGTCTCCAGAATTGCGTAACCCTCCTTTTAAGACTTTTCTACTGCTAATTTAAAATGCCTTAAAGTTGGCTCCATGGCAGATAAACCTACATACTGTTTACAGCCACCTTTCAGGACTGCAGGGGTTAGTGTTTTTGATCTTCAGAAGATGTGGGTTGAAAAACTGTGACACATTTATTCATTTTGTCACGTTCTGTCACATCATCCATCCCTCCTTGCTTTTCTTCACCCTCACTACAGTCAATCGGATCAAGGAGCAGTACAAAGTGTCAGTACGAATCCCCCAGGACTCTGAACGAAGCGGCCTGGTCCGGATCGAGGGAGACCCTAAAGGAGTCCAGCTGGCACGCAGAGAGCTCATTGAGATGGTCCAGAGAATGGTGAGAATGGGGTCAAAGTTTAGGTTGGTTCGTTCATTCGTTCCGATGGTCGGCATGAAGCAAAAAAAATTAAATAAATCTCTGTAGCGTCCTGCCCACACTTTTCTACATTTCCAGGAAAACGAACGCACCAAAGACCTGATCGTGGACCAGAAGTTTCATCGGACAATCATTGGCCAGAAGGGAGAAAAGATCAAAGAAGTTAGAGATAAGTTCCCTGAGGTGACCCTTACTGCTCTTTAGCTCACCTATTCATCATTGTTAATTTGTTTTGATCCAGGTCTAATTTAATTTGACGAGTATTACCTCATCTACTTCCAGGTCATTATCAATTTCCCCGACCCGTCTCAGAAGAGTGACATTGTCCAGCTGAGAGGGCCGAAGAACGAGGTGGAGAAGTGTGCCAAGTTCCTGCAGAAAATCATTGCCGACCTGGTACGAGCGACCGTTTTCTACCCTTCACCCTTGATCTGTCTCTGTCTCTCTACGCTTGACCTCACAGCAGCTTTCTTTCTTGTTGTAGATTGAGAATAGCTTCACGCTCTCCGTTCCCATCTTTAAGCAGTTTCACAAAAACATAATTGGTAAGGGCGGCGCCAACATCAAAAAGGTGAGACTCTGAAAATGGTCGCGACTGATTGTGCATTCACTGCAGTTTTAAGATTTATTGTCTTTAAGGCATATCATGAAGTGAACGGATGTTTTAAGCAGCCATATTATTATGTTACATTATGTTAAGAACAGATGTTGTTCATTGCCACCAGATCCGTGAAGAGACGAACACTAAGATCGACCTGCCGACAGAGAACAGTAACTCTGAGATGATCGTCATCACGGGCAAGAAGACCAACTGTGAGGCAGCCAGAGAACGAATCCTCGCCATCCAGAGAGAACTGGTGAGAGACGTCAGCCTGTCATTTGTTGCTTTACTTTGCTTTTATATATACCTTCTTTCGTGGTCCCCATAAAAATGGCTTATTTACTTAGAATTATGTATTAAAACAATGGATGTGAAGTGAAAATATTGAAACATTAAAATGAGAAAACATCTTCATTTACTAGAAGGTCTCAACTGACATGAGATAGATGCGTGAGTCTTCAGCCGTGTCCTCATCAGGTGGAAATGGTCCAGTTGTCATCACATGGCAGTATGAAACGTTTTGACAACTGAGCAGCCTATATCTGCTGAGGAAGACCATGAGATGTGGTTTAAAGGGGTGCTAACCACTAAATACAACATCCCTGGTTCTAATTTAACCAGGGACCTTTGTTGCATCTCTTTCTACCTTATTTCCCGTCATGTCTCTGCTCTTTTTACCCAATAAAGGCAGAAAAATGGCCAAATGATCTCAAAATGAATGAACTTTCATGCTCAATAAGAAAAGTTTGATTCCAGTATAATCAAAAAATATAACTCACCAAATATAAGATCCAAGATTAATTTAAGAAGAACTAAAGCTTACGGTCTGATTATTCGTTTTATATATCCAGGAGGGATTAGGCGAAAGACAAAATGCTGCAACTGTAGCAGCATCACAACATCTCCATGGCTCTCATTTCTCTTTTCATCCCTTCAGGCCAACATTAAGGAGACGGAGGTCACCATCCCCGCCAAGCTGCACAACTCTCTGATCGGCTCCAAGGGCTGCCTCGTGCGCTCCATCATGGAAGACTGCGGCGGCGTTCACATCCATTTCCCCTCCGAGGGCTCCGGTTCGGACAAGGTCACCATCAGAGGGCCCGCCGGCGAGGTGGAGAAGGCTAAGAAACAGCTGCTGCAGCTGGCCGAAGAGAAGGTGGGTGGGGAAAGTTTAAAGAAGTGAATTACTGTAGAGAGGAAGGAAGGAGGGGGGCACATTCTTACATCCCTTTCCTTTGCTCTTTACTTTCTTTTCTTCCTTCCTGCCCTTTTCAGCAAGTCAATAACTTCACAGTCGAGCTTCAGGCCAAACCAGAGTACCATAAATTCCTGATCGGCCGCGGAGGGGCCAATATTCGCCGTGTGCGGGACAGGACGGGAGCCCGCATCATCTTCCCGTCGCCGGACGACACCGAGCAGGAACTGATCACCATCGTAGGGAAGGAGGAAGCTGTTCGTCAGGCCCAGAAGGAGCTGGAAAGTCTGGTCAAAAACCTGGTAATCACTACACTGCATTTATCTAAATATTAAAATGATTCATCTTATCTCTGTTATCTCTCAGTTTTAAGTTAAGAAACACTTAAAATATTTCTCTGGTTGTGTTTTATTTTAAATTTATTTACACAGTAATTCAGCAATAGCAAAGTAAAAAAGAGAAGAAGAAGAAATACAAATTGGCTAAACTGTAAATAAAAAAAGGGAAAGGTATTTAGAAGAACTGCTTATGGCTCTAAATCTTTCCTTTCTCTACCCTCCACCTACTATGCGCCTGTTGTCTCCCTCTCCAGGATGACGTGGTGGAGGACAGCATGGTCGTAGACGTTCGCCACCACCGCCACTTTGTGTGCCGGAGAGGCCAAGTGCTGCGCGAGCTGGCAGAGGAGTACGGTGGAGTAGCGGTGAGCTTCCCCCGTACGGGAGCCAACAGTCAGCGGGTCACTCTGAAGGGAGCCAAGGACTGTGTGGAGGCAGCCAAGAAACGCATCCAGGAGATCATTGAGGACCTGGTGAGAGACGTTTGAGAAATTAAGAAACAATACAGGGTGAAATTCAGTTCCTTACAAAATGTTTTCTGTATTTTATCATTTTGATCTATTTTGCCCTGAAAAAATAATTTTTTGCCCATGAATAGAAAAGACCTCTGGCAAGAGATGCCTGTATGGATCAAAATCTGTGTTCAGGTCAATCAGCCAATAAATCACAGGATTTCATTCTAATTTGTGGTTTGTCACTGAAATGTTGCCAATAGTAGATGCAGTTGTTTCAGGCAGGATCAGGAGGTCCTAACTCCCACTTTTAGTTTTGTCTTCAAGGATTCAACATCCAGATAAATTTTTTTTTTTTTTTAGGAAACGTAACTTTTCAGAGCAGCAAACATGTCGTATCAAGTACCATGTGTGTTTGCTCTCAGCACTGTTATTACCCCCCACCTGACTCTCATGCAGGAGTCCCAGGTGAGCGTAGAGGTGGCCATCCCTCAGCGCTACCACCGTGCCATCATGGGGCCTAAAGGCTGCCGCATCCAGCACATCACCAGGGAGCACGAGGTCCAAATCAAGTTCCCCGAGAGAGACGACAGTGCTGCAGGTCCAAAACATAACACACAAGAGAAGTGCACCTGCAGCTCTACAGTAATACTAATACTGTTAACATGTTGCACAAAAACAAATGAGTACAGGTATTATAACATCTGGTGTCACTTTATGGACATATTTATATCAAAGGTCGATCTCTGTAAATGGATTTAGATTACAATCTTATAAAACAAATTAATTTCTCTCAAACTGAAATTGGATTTGTGCCCAAAATTATATGTTTATGTGGGAAACATGCGAGCCAATGACTGGCTATCAATCCATTATCTGCGGTAATATTACAGGTCTGGAGGCTCCACCACAGGAAAACGGTGAGGTCAGTCCGGAGGCGGAGTTTGTCCCCCTCAAGTGTGACATCATCACCATCGCTGGACGTGCAGAGAGGTGTGAACTGGCTAAAGCCGCCCTGCTGGTAGGCACCATCTTCCTTCCTACAGACGTGATGCTGTCTGTTCCTTTTTTTTTTCCTCGTTAATTATCGAGTCTCTGCTTCTTCTCTCAGGCGTTGGTGCCCATAACGGAGGACGTCGAAGTGTCTTACGAGCTGCATCGCTACATCATCGGCCAGAAGGGCAGTGGGATCAGGAAGATGATGGAGGAGTACGAGGTTAGCGTGCACTCTGCGGTCTTCTGCTCAGATCGGTGATGCAGTGAGAAACGCTGTTTTTAAACATATTGTGGTACATTTACTTGCATGTTGTCCGTGTGGGGTTTCACAGGTGAACATCTGGGTGCCGCAGCCAGAGAAGCAGCTGGATGTGATCAAGGTGACGGGCCTGGCAGCCAACGCGGAGCGAGCCAAACAGGGCCTGCTGGAGAGGGTCAAAGAACTGCAGGCTGAGCAGGAGGACAGGGTACGTGTCACGCATGAAATAAAATTTGTGTTTTTGGTTATATCTGTGAAACTTAGGTCTCCTTAATACTCGCCCGGTATGTTGGCAGTTAAAGTGTTGTTCTACTGTTGTATTTCTTGTCAGACAAAACTGGAGTAATACCGGCCCTGAAGGGACTTCATGATAGTTTAACCTTGAGAGCGTTCATTGTTCGACATGAAGAACATCTCATAATTTTCATTACATACATTGCAAAGATATTTGAAGATATTTAAGGTCTCTGCTGCCGCTTCTCCTTCTCAGGCCCTGCGCAGTTTCAAGGTAACCATGTCTGTAGATCCAAAGTTTCATCCCAAGATCATCGGCCGCAAGGGAGCGGTCATTTCTCAGATCAGGAAGGACCATGACGTCAGCATCCAGTTCCCCGACAAAGGAGACGAGCAGCAGGTGTGTTGATTTGTTAAATCTGTTATGTTGATAAAAAAATACATATTGGGGCTATGTTGCCACAAAGTCATTTCAAATATGTTTTAAATGTATTTTCTCATCAATAACTGGCTTCATCTTCTGCTCTTAATGGGCGCTTTCCAATTCAAATGGCATCATCCTCTCTTACCCTGTTTTTTCAAATGCACATGTTCCTCATTTTTTTATTTTCCATCCTGGACTCCCTCATTCCCAGGATCTGATCGTGATCTCCGGGTACGAGCGTAACGTAGAGGAGGCGCGTCAGGCCATCCAGCAGCTCGTGGCCGAGCTTCAGGAGATGGTGAGCCATGATGTGCATCTGGACCCGAGGACCCACGCTCGCATCATCGGAGCCCGTGGAAAAGCCATCCGCAAGCTGATGGAGGAGTTTAAGGTCAGATTCGTTAGGCTGTGTGTGTGTTCATAGTTTAATCTTTACTCTTAATACAGAGGAGAAAAGTTCACATTCTGTTTTGTATCATATCTTGTTTGATTTTCACCTGTTGTTCGTATGTTCAGGTGGATATCCGGTTCCCTCAGCCGGGCTCCGACGAGCCCGACAAAGTGACTGTTACGGGCCTTCCTGAGACTGTCGACAACGCCATCGACCACCTGCTCAACCTGGAGGAGGAATACGTGAGTTCACAAAGACGTAGTAGTCGCACACGTTTTCCACGGTCGATAGAAATTGTCTTTCTACTCAAGTTTCTACTGCACTTTCAAGACAACAGCAAACATTAGCGGTGTGTCATAGTGGTGGTCATTCTTTTTTTTCCTAAATAAAAACAATTATAAAATCACCTGAAATGTGAACACGTTAAATACAAATACACAAAAAGACCTCAGCAGCAGCCGGGTGGAGCAAAAGGAGGCGATGTGCAAAACAAAAGGTTGATTGAAGTTTTTTTTCTCCCTCCTTTCTCCGCCACTCTCAGATGCTCAGCGTGACCGAGACGGAGACCTTGGCAGCGTACATGAAGCCTCCATCTCGCTACGGAGGGGAAGGGGGAGCAGGCGGACTGGATGATAGCAGCGGGGGTCCGGCTAAGGGCTTTGTGGTGAGGGACGCCCCCTGGAACGCAGCAGGGAACAAGGTTGGATGTGCTGATTTTGACCTTACACTCATTTATGAATGTAGAAATATAACACACAGGTTTCTCTATCTGTAAATCTGAATCCGCTGAAAAGAGAAGATACAGATGGGTTAGAGAAGCAGTTTTAAATGTAGCCTATGTACCTTCAACTTTCAGAGAGACACACTTTACATTTTGTACATTTAGCATGTTGCCTTGAATCCAGGTTATTTGTGCAGCGTATCAAACACTTTGCATCTGTTTGTTCCAGGCTCCCGACATGAGCAGTGCGGAGGATTTCCCCACATTTGGGACAGGTGTGGCCCCGAAGCAAGCATCCGCCTGGGGTCCCAAGAAGTTTTGAAGACGCCTCACCTGGAGGGACAAACAAACAAACAAACGAACAAACAAACAAAGAAACGTTTGTAAAGTAGATGATGAGAGACAAAACAAATCTCTAATCAAATTGCTGCTCGCCTTCCTCACTCCTCTTCTCGTTAGTCTCCCTTTCCCTCTCTTTCTCTGTAAACTCCTTGTACCGTCCTCCCACAACCAGCCACAACCAGCCGCAATGAATTCTGGGAGAACTATCCCTTCTTTTTTTTTCTTATCTGTCTTTTCTTCTTAGTACCTCCTCCTCCCCTCGAGAGAGAGAGAGAGAGAGAGGGAGAGAGAGAGAGAGGGGAAAGACAGAACATCGAGTGCTCTCCTCACAGTTTTGCTGTCCCGCTCTGCCTCTTGCTGAAACATTTTAAAAACTCCTCCTGAAAATCTGTCACCTCGCTGCAGTACATCAGAAATGTTTGAAGTCCTCAGAGTGTGCCGAATCAGAGCGTACCGGGGGAAATCTGCTCGGACACCTGAAGCAAGACGCTTTCAGGGAGGTGGTGGTCGTGTATCCAAGTAACAACAGCTAAATCTTGGATATTTTTAAAGCTCTTAAAAAACGAGTGAAGTTTTACTGTGCAAGAAGAGTTTGTAAACAGTGAAATCTTTTAAGGTTCATTTCCTGTGGTTTTTACAAGGAGGTTTCTCGTTGGCTCACCTCTCCAGTCACTAATGTGGTGCAGCAGGTGAGGCAGTGAGGTGTGTGTGTGTGTGTGTGTGTGTGTGTGTGTGTTAATGGGTTCAGGTCTTTCACCCACAGGTGTGTATAGATCCCCTTTTTATTTATGTCGGAGCTGGGAGCAAAAACAGCTGCTGTAGTCGACTTACTGGAGGTTTCCTTTTTCAATCATGATGAATCAAAAGATGTGGAAGTTTGTTTGTAATGAAGGTCACTGTTTTATTTATTTAAAAAGAAAGGAGCCATTTTATTTTAACTACTGTGATCATGCGTTTTTATAAAAGCACCCACTGTAGCTTGATGCTTTTAACCTTGTGTTTGGGAGTGAATGCCGTTTGTCAGGGTTCGGGCACGTTAACAGTTGTTATGTGTAACTGTACAAAGAACTTTTCGCTATTTTTTTAAACTGTGTGGGATTTTTTGTTGTTATTGTTGTTGGTTTCTGGCATATTTTGGAAGACTGTGTGTGTGTGCGTGTGCAAGTTAAAATGTGTATTTGAATGAAGCTGAACCAAACTTTTACATCGTCTTTGTCTGATTGTCTCTCTTCTCAGAGCTCATTTAGAGGTTTTTAGCCTCTTGGCTCGTCATTAACACTTGATTTACTGTCAACATGCACACAACGCTGCTTAAAATCTGACCTCCCCTTCCATAAAACACACTCCACATCAACAGCTGCACTTTGGTTTTCTCTTGTTAAAGTGATGTATTTAGATATATTTTGTAGCAAAAATGTTTGTTGCCCCCTTGTTCCTTTCTCCACTTCTGACTGAATGCAACACGTGTCCTGTTGCTAAACCGTACAGTTGGCACAGACTTCAGTCAGTTTACTCAAAGCTTCCTTTGAGCCGAGAGGTGATTAGCTTACCTTAGCTTAGCTTAGCATAAAGGCTGGAAACTGGGGGGGGGGGGCGGAGTGAAGTATACTTACACCTCTAAAACGTGCTAGTTAACAGGTTATATCTTGTTCATTAACTCTGTACACAAACAGAAATGCGAAAAGGATGGGTTGTGGGACTAGGAGAAGTTGTGCGCTGTTAACTATTTCTTGGCAAAAAGTTGTTGGCTTCCTCTTAGATCACACCATCTGAAACCACAAAGTCGTTCTCACATTTCAAATGAGATGGTTTTATCGGTGAGCTGCTAGAGGTGCAAGTTTTAACATTAAAACAGAGCAAAGCTTCCCTGGCACCATTTTGTGTACGTAACTCTGTGATTCGGTCATGTGGCGTTCTTGACATAAACCTTTGGGTTTCAAAATTCAATAAATGTGTTTTGTTTTGACCTGTACAAATACTGTTTTGACTTTTCTTCTACATTAAGGTTTGCATAGGGAACACTATGTGACCGAATAACAGAGGAACGCATGGCGGGCTTTCAGCCGAGATGCTAAGCTAAGCTAACCCCGTCTTGACTCCGTTTCCTTGTATAAATTGCGCAAATATGAGATTATTATTGAGAAAAAAGTGAATAGTGTATTTCAAACTAAAAGGAAGAGGCGAGGAAGACCTCGGGACCTGATTGACAGCTCTTAAGTTAGCGGACATTAGATCAAAAATGAAAACTCAGGGTCCAACTTAGAAGTCAAAGCTCGTGCAGAAATTTGAAGCTGACGACAAATTAATAAATAAGCAGACTATGCAACACAACAGGATCATACAGCAGATCACTGTCTGTCAGTGGTACTTTATTGTACTTAGTTACAATTATGGCATCATTATGTATGTTTGTGGGACAGCAAACTAGTAATTTGTCTATTTTTAGTTGTTGAACTCTTGGCTGAGTCTCTGCATTGTTAAATTCCTTCGTGTATGTCTGTACTTAACTGACAGAGCTGCCCCTGAAGCAGCCACTATTTCTGTAAAAAGCTATGAAAAAACCCACTATTGGCCTTAATGAGTAATTAGTCTACAGCATTTTAGAAAAGGGTGTGATTGAGTAAGTATGCAACACTGCAATAACATGTCAGTGACTGGACTTTTTTTCCTACTCTAAATAAAATTTGAAAAAAGGAAACAAAAGCATCAGTACATTGTCTTTTCTTCATGGCATATTTTTTGTTTTATAGCACAGTGTATAGAGAGAAATATATAAAAAAAACACTTTAACCATCTTTCTGTGCATACTGTCAGTTTATTATTTTTTATAAATCAGGAAGATATGATTTGTTATGTAACAGCCTGTACAACGCAACATACAGAAAACAAAAATAAAATTAAAACAATACAAATTAAATTGTACAAAGCAGCACTGGGCTGTAAATAACCCATGTAATAATATTTCACATTTTTGTTTGGAAGTGTTGCCAAACCCCGTAGATCTTCATCTTCCATCAGTCAGATCACAGCTGCTCTTAGAAGGTGACTGAGCTTCTTTAATTTTTGTCTTCTTATTTTTTCTCAATGAGTTTGACTCATCAGAACTGTGGCTTGAAAAATGTTGGTCGGGGGGGGTTTGAAGCAGGTTTTTATCAAATTGGCAACAGGACTGAGAATGGTGTGAAAAACAAAGACACGCTTTGAAAAAGCTTCTTCACGTACAATCAACCATTAGGTGGATGTTTAGGATCAAATAAAACCCTTGTATAAACATTTGACACGTGTAAATCAGTGTTAGCTGAACTAAAAGAACTGCAGAGCCCTACTTAATAACATTCACATGTAAACACCGGCGAAGGTCGTGGGATGCAGACGTCCTCCTGCTGATCTTGAACTGATTCTAGTCGTTGCAAGGTGAACACAGTCAGAGATGGTGAACAGCTAGATCAGCGTGGAGGTGTGAGTGCGTCTACAGTAAACAATGCGTGTGTGGGGGTGGGGTGAGACAGCAGGAGTGATATGGGAAAACCACTTGAACCTTTTGGCTTCAGTCCATTTTTAAAAACAAAATTTTGGGAAATTCGCTTTCTTGATGAGAGTTTGCTAGATGAAAAATAGCCACGCATCTGAGTATGCAACTCACACCTGCTCTGTACGCTAACATGAAGCTCCAGCCACAAACCCACCAATCAGCAGCTTTTAAAGCTCACTAATTAACATTAGCCTTTATTACTGGCCAAGAAATAGTTAAGCACTAAATGTAAAATGGTAAACTCTCATTTTTGCACTTCTGTTTCTGTAGCCTGTAGGATTAAATAACCATGACACAGCATGTTTCATTTGGGAATTTAATGGCTTTGGATTGCTTTCTGTCTTGTCGCTAAGCTAAGTTAGCTGGTTGCTTGCTATAGCTTCATATTAACCAAACGTACATCTTATCATCCAGCTCTGGGCAGAAATAAGTGTATTTCCCAAAACATTTCCTTTTCCTCATTTTCCTGTATGAAAACTTACCAAGTTTAGAAGTAAATATATATATAAATATATATTCTAAATATCTCATGATGGATCCTCTCAGTTGTAGCACACAAGCTGGAACAAAATTTGTTCCAACTCAATACACAAGTTTTAGCTTCCCAAAAGGTGCAGGAGGTTTTCTTTTCAGAAGTCCATATTTTCTGTCAAACCCTCCAGTTTTCTCCACAGTTTTAAAGTCTGTGAATATTTTTCCACTTAACAAGACCAGCCAGAACAGAATCGCAAACAGGACTGATAATGTGGAGACATGAAGAGGACAGCAACATACAGCGGTACAATGTGTAAACATTTTTTCTTCCTCCAGTTTTAAAATCCCCCCTCCCAAAGAAGTCACAATCACAAGACACTCTTGGGTTCATTCTCAGATTCAAGTGTCTGTTTTTTTTCTTCTATTTTTGTATATTTTTTTACCCAGGTTTCAGTCTTTTTAGGTGACAGTCCATTAACGTGCAGATTGGCAGGGGACAGTGCCCCCTAAAATAAAACACTGACCAGAGCAGAGGTGACAAGTGTTAAAATAAATGCCAAAAGATAAATGAAAAAAGCTGTTTGAGGGTGGAAGAATGAGAACAAAAATGTGGCAAAAAAACCAACAAAACTAACTGTAGCGAATGAACCAACATGTTGTGTCGATGACAAGTTAGTTTAAAAATCGCCCACGAGTGTCCAAAACATAAAGTGCAGGCAGTGTCTGTTCTTCTTTGAAACCGCTGTTGCCCCCAGCAATTAAAAGAGTCCAAGAGCAAACAACCAAAAAACAAAACAAATCAATAATGCTGAATTGTCAACAATCCACAGTAGGAACAGCTGGATTCCAGAGGAGTCTCTCGCTCAAGGCAGGGGTTGGATTTGGTTGTCAGTTCATTTTAAAGTACGAGGAGCGCCACACGGACTCCCCCCCCCCACACTTGTACCCGAATGCCTCCCTTGCCTGCTGCGTTCACTCGACCCGGATGAGCAGTCCGTAGAGGAGCGTGCCGCCCTGCTCCTTAGTGATCCACTCGATCTCTGAATTGCTGAAACGAGGGTCAAGGGGCTCACTGTGGCCAAGCGTCTGGGGTCCCACCTTGTAGGAACCGGGACGCACACACACCTGGAATCCCACCTGAGCCTGGTGGCAGCGGTGAGAACGGGGGTCCTGGAATCTGCATTAGGAGAAAACGAACTATCAGTAAGCGCTCTCTCGCCACTCATTTCCTGTGAGCTCTCCACAATAGATAAAAATAAATAAAACAATAAAAATACCAAATGATTATTTACCTTTTTGGGCACAAATTTCAAAATGCCCATAAAAACAGGCAGATGCAAACATACCTAAAGCATAAGTGATTTTTTGAACCAGGTGAACTTACTGCACTTTAGGGGCAAAGATCTCCATGCCGGAGTAGCGCATAGTGGGAGAGAGCCGCACTCTGGGAACCTCCCTGCCGGGGGCGCTGTTTTCCTCTGGCTCACTGTAGCCGTTAGGTCCCTCCGCCTTTACCGGGGACACTGAGAAGATGGACGACGTCCCTGCATCAACAAAACGACATTCACGTTTAGGCTTTAGTTTTAAAGGCACACCTTCAACGTTTGATCTTGGTCTGTCAGTGGATTAAGGTCTCGGTCCTGGGGAGGAGCACCCTTTAACCTCAGTGGCACAGGGTGTGCGTCTTTGTACAAAGGACACGTGTGATTTTTCTTACCAGCCAGCAGCTGGCTGTGGTCCAGCGTGCGTCGCAGTGCTCCTACGCTGGTGCCGTGGTACGCGATGTGCCACTTCTTCAGTGCGTTAGAAACCTCACAGTGGGGCTTGATCCTGCACAAAGACAACACATGCACTTAGAGACACATGCAGCAATGAGAAGGCTGCACAAACGTTACAGATGAATGGAAACACAGCCAGTAAGGCAGCAGACAGGGAGAATTTAATTGTCCCGTTGATGTCATTTTAATTTCTCATTGTAAGAAGAAACACATGCACTAGCTTATTAGTTTACTCATTGGCAAGTGACACAAAACCTGCTATGTCACTACTAGCTTTCTCCGGTCATTGCTTCGTGTTGATCATGGTGAAATTAAAGTACTGTCCAGTCATTTTCTAAACGTTCTGAGTGAAGTACACATCTACAGCTGTTGGAAATACTGTTGTGCCTCTCAAAAACGTCTGGCTCTATCATGTATCTGACAAGGAGGTCATCCTCTCACCTGAGGGCGAAACGGCACCATCCAAAGGGTAGGGCGTAGTCCCGGGGCGGCTCTCCTCTTTTGTAGTAAGCCTCGTCACCCCGAAGCTTGTGGCAGGACTCACAGTAGCACAGGTTGTACTTTGCGTCTTCGTTAAAATAGCCATCTTTTTTACGGACAGTGGAGGAGAAGGTTGTGATTGTTACGTGATATCAGATCCGAGAAGGACATCGTGGCAGAGAGGCTGGAACAACACTCACCTGGTAACGTGAGCAGGTCCTTGAAGCGCGAGCACAGCGCCTGGTACTCGCAGGTCTTGTTGGGGTTGACCTCGGGAGGCGGTGTCCAGCACACACTCTCTTTGATTCCTGCATGTAAAAACACGGCGACAAGAGTTTAAAAGACTGGATGACCTAGAAGGAAAAGATAAACAAACAGTAAACGCTGACTGCCTACCGTCAACCATGTCCGCCTTCTCCATGTCACCCTGACAACGGGTCTCACCACTCTCTCCATCCACAGCTGGCACGTTGTTTGTAACTATAGTAACCTGCCATGACGAGAGGTTCATTAGCATATCTTAAGATTTAATTCATAGTGATGTAGTGCTGAAATTATTAATTGATTAGCCATCACCAGAATAAATTTTTTTGATAACTGATCATTTAAAGGTTCAGTGTGTAAGTTTTAGTGGCATCTAGTGGTTCCGATTATTCTGACACCACATGAATGCACCATCAGTCACTGCATGTAAGAGGACAAGCGGTGTATGTAGATATAAATGGCTCATACTAAGGTAATAAAAGCATAAGGGTTCATTATGTAAGGTCTTTATACAGCACTGAAAACATAATTACAGATATTACATTGCATTTCTGTCAATAGATGCTCAGAAACATTACACACTGAACCTTTAAGTAATTAATCAAGCAAAAACGTCGAACACAAGTTGGTTCCAGCGTCTCAAACGTCAGGAATTGTAGCTTTTCTCTACTTTCTTTTATTGTAAATTTAATATTTTTGATCTAATAGAACAACAGATTTGAAGACGTTACTTGGGATTGTAGAAAATTACGCTGTCCTTTTCTTCTTTTTTCCCCCTGACACGTCATAACCGTATCAATGGATTGATTAATCTAAAAAAGAACAACTCTTCTGCTGTTCTTAAACTGGGATCATACCGTTAATCAACTTTGGTGAGTCTAATGTTATATAGCGTTTTTTTTTTTGAAGCTGATCTAAAAGCAACTTAAGAAGAGTGTGTGGAGGTTTGGGGGTGAAGCCAGAATCTTAGTTAACTTTATTAAAGGAGTCGCACTGTTTTGTACTTAGGATTTGAAACACATTATACTAGGGCTGAGTGATCATTTAATATTACTGTGTATCGCCCCGCTATACAATCTTATTCTTACAAATTTCAAACACTGAGACAGAGACACCGTGGTTCACAGCTGTTGTGTCTAAATGACGGATAAATTAAACCAAAGTGTGATTATTCTCTAATTTAAGAACTTATTTAAACACTGATTTGACCCTCTGGACTTGAAATAGAACAATTTTTTGACACAACTCATGTGGTCTCCCCACTTTCCCCACAGGACAAACTTGAGTATGGAGTATGTACGGCAGCGCTGACCTGTTCACACTGGCCGTAGAGGTCGATGAAGGGGTAGCAGGGCGAAGGAATGTCCTGCGCTGCCACTCCCTGGTCCATGCCATTGACGTAGAGGTGGAGACAACTGTTGGTGTCCACCAGCAGACCCAACACCGTCCCCTCCGGACACGTGTCCAGATTAGGACCATAGTTCTCACAAGTCTGAGGAAAAAGGGTGATTAGCAGAAAAAAAAAATGTTATTTGAACAGGAAAGAAAAGAAAAATGAGCCAAGAGGACAGCGTTTAGAAGGAAGATGATGAAAGAAATGAAAACAGAAGAAAGGAGAGCAGGAGGAGACACCAGCAGGAGAGAGACAAAAATAAAAGATCGATCAGTCAATGAGGCTGATGAAGTGAGACACACTCATGTAAGACAAAAATCAACAAACATGACAGAACAATGTCGTGTGTTTAAGTGTGTGTGTGTTACCTTTAGGGAGTTGTGGAAGACAGAGTCTCTCTGCAGCAGCCAGGTGGAGCGTTTCAGGCAACAAGCTGTGGAGGGGAAGTTGAGTCGGTCGGGGGAGTGACCTATGACCCCTAACGACAGCGACGACGTCCATGACGGGTTCAGACGGTCGATCTGAAACTGGTGACCAAAGAGAGGCAGTTGACAGGCCAAAAAGTCGCAGCTAAAATACCTTGTCGCTTATATTCTGTATATATTTTACTTGTAAATAAACTTGTGCTAAGAAAAATAAAAGGGCGAGTTTTCTTTATAAATATAAAGATATATTTTTTATATTTTTCGTAACAACAAAAAGTGAATAAAATTACTTTTACTCTAACTGGTCATACTGTAAAAAAACAGAGAAAATAAGGGAAAAATGTGGAAAAACAGTATTGGAAAAATACTATGGAAATTCACATGTGGAAAACAATATTTTTTTGTTGTTTTTTTTACTGTGAAGGAAATGAACCTAAAACATCGCCACCTGCCCCCCACATAGAGAGTCAGTACGGTAAAGTTACCTGGAACAGCTGCTGGCGAGCCAGCGGCTGCGCAGTGACCAGCAGACCCTGGTTGTAGCTGGATACTCTGGCCGCTGTCAGGTTCTGGTTGGACAGCTGGATGTTTTTGCCGTGGTTTTCCAGGAACGCCATGACGGTGGGCACCAGCGCACACGGCTCTGTCTCCACCTGGAGGCAACAAGAGGTGACGCGAAGATTTAGTCAACTCAGAAAACGCTTTGTATTAACAGACAAACTCTTTAAACCTCCGCCTCTCTTTAGGCTCCTACCTCTCTGACGGGGGTGCTGTCCTCCTCTCCTTCACTGCAGCTCTCTGAGGAGAGCGAGGGCGCCTTGACACTTTCCATGTCCTCCATCATCGAAGCGCTCACGATGGACACTGCCGTTATCCGCCCATACAGGTCCAAAACTGCGTACACATTCTGCAAGGAGCCAGAGGGAGGTGCTGAATGCCAGGTTACTGTGTACTGTAGGTGTGTGGGTGTGTCTTTGTGTGTGTATACCTTGGCTACTGCAGTCGCTGCAGGTCCCATGTCTTCTCCATCGATGAAGATGTGCATGGTGTCGTCGCTGCACCTCTTCACACCCACACGGTTCCCGACCTGAGGATCATATTTGGTGAAGATCAATCACTTTAAAACAGTAATGGGAACATCTTTTCTGCTGGCAGCACAGATTTGTTTTCTTCAGGAAGCGCACAACATCTACTGACAAAATGAACAACATGTTATTAATCGAATTGTATATAATCTACTTTATGCTCTGTCTGGCACACATATCATATATCTTCTTTAGATCATCGACGCATCGAAAATAATCAAGACTTAAATCAATGAACTTGAAGACTGATGGATTAAAGTACACAACACAGTCACAATATGCTCACTATTCAGGTACTGAGTATTAAGGTCTGCGTTGTCAACTGCATTTATTACCTTAAGATCAATATTAAATAATGATTTTGTGTTGCTAAACTACCAGATTTCTCACTTTGAAATATTAAATATTAATGCATTGTTTGGCCTGAACTGTAGGTGAGGGCTTTGAAGCAGCCAGAGGGAAAGTCATTGAATCGGAGACGAAGAGATCACTGAGGGTTTAAAGGTCTTTGATAAAACCTCTGACCAGATCTGTTTGTTGACTGTTTTGGAGCTCAGTTCACAGCTCAGAGAGCGGGGAGGGAGGGAGGGAGGGAGGGAGGGAGGGAGGGAGGGAGGGGAGGGAGGGAGGGAGGGAGGCAGTTTACCGTCAGACGGTCCAGTGAACAGCAGTAGTTCTGGCGCTGCAGCACACCGTTGCGACGGACCTCAGAGCCGCAGAGCAGCCAGGTGACCTTGGTGCGAAGCTGCGGGAGGGAGGGGGAGAGACCTGACAGTGGGCAGGACGGCAGCTCCGGGGGTGCCAGTGTGGTCAGACCGATATGCAGCGAACCGCACCACTGCTCATCCACCTCATCAATCCTCACCTGCAGAGGACAGAAATGGAGAAATCAGGAAAGAGAAGAAACAAGTACCAGCTACGGGGGGGAAACAGAAACCATGCAGTGTGTTTCCAGTATACGCAAGTCCTCTTATTTAAGATGTTAACTTGAATATTACTTTAGGTCCTTTTTCTGCATTTCCTGGTAAATATAAAGAAATCAAGTCCTCATTTACCTCAAACAGCTCGTCTGCTTTGAGTTCCTTCCCACTGAACACGATGCCGTGAGCGTAGCCTCCAACTCTGACGGCCTGGCAGCCATCACCGAGCAGCACCACGTTCTTGCCGTGTTTGCTGTGCAGCCGATGGGCCACGCCTGCTACTACACACACACACAAAAGAAGAAGTATGGAGATGAGGCTTTGAGGCCGAATGATATGTGAGATTTGTGTTATTTATTTATTTTACCAAATAAAAACAAACAATAATACCAAAGTGTTTTAGAATTCATGGAAGACTAAATATTTAATGTATTATATTATTACAAAAAATGATTTCACTTTGTCCTTTTACAGACTTTTCATACAATTCCCAAACTTCTTGACTTGCCTATATTTTTCAGGTTTTTCAAGGCTTTCCAGACCTGAGCACCCTGACCCTGACGTGTACCTGGAGAGTGGATGGGGAAGCTCTTCTCAGTGATGTTGCTGGTACAGAGGCTGTTGTCCAGCGGGCCTGAGGAGCTGGTGATGGACACCTGAACACACTGACCATACAGGTCGATCACAGCATACACCTCTGAGAGAGAGAGAGAGAGAGAGAGAGAGAGAGAGAGAGAGAGAGAGAGAGAGAGAGAGAGAGAGAGAGAGAGAGAGAGAGAGAGAGAGAGAGAGAGAGAGAGAGAGAGAGAGAGAGAGACATGGATGAGGCATTGGGTCAGCAAATTAAACATTCACTCCAAACCTCAAGCCAGTGGTTTTTCAGCAATATCTGGCTGCAGTCGAGTCCTGATTCCTGACCTCTATTGACTATTCGTTACCTGGTGGCAGACCGGAGCAGGCGACACCTTGGTCCACACCATTGATGTAATAGTGGAGGTCACCAGTAGCTGAGCGCATCATGCCAATTCGTGAGGCCGTGGTCAGGGAGTCCAGGTCACAACCGTAGTTGTTGCGCATCGTGTTGCCATCCTGCATGATGGCCGTTCCACTGTGGGAAAATTAGGAAGACAAAAAAAATAGGTTGTGAATTGATTACTTGAACTCTACGTAACCGGCTGTGGGAGAAATAAAATCCAAATGTAAACAAAAGAGCTGACCCACGACCAAAGAAAAACACTAAATCTAACTTTCACAAATTATTACATTTTGTAATAAATTCCTTTTTCATGTTGCTCTACACTTCTTCCAGCAGTTATGGGAAAATAACCTAAAAAAATTAAAGTTTATATCCGTAACGGGAGTGGAGTTACTTCATTTTAGGGCTTCCAGGTTTCAAAAGGCTGAGAATTAAATTAAATATTAAGATTGAGTACATCATTATAACAGCTAGATGCACATTGTAAAAACCAAATAAAAAACAAAAATATACATAATATGGTAATACAGCGTTTGAGTCGTTTCTCATAACGTTCTACCTGAGCATCCACGTGTCATAGTCGATGTCAGTCATAGTGTTGGGAAACTCAAGCTCGTCTGGCCTGATGGCCGTCACTCCTGGGCACACAGAGAAATCACATGTGAAATACATTTACATGTCCAAAGTGATGTTGCACAGATTATTGTTACACACAGCACATACTGACTTAAATAGAAACACCTCACCTGCTTCTATTGATCCCGACCAGCGGTCCACCATCTTCTGAATAACGATTTCAAACAGCTCCCCATCTCGAAGGCACCTACAAGTGGGGAGTTTGAATCCTGAGTCAGCTCCTCCAGTACCTGTTTGTATCTGGTGACTACTTAACCACATTTACTGATGTCTAATTATTTTTTATGATATTTTATGATCCCTAGAAAGTTTTCCTCACCTGTTGGAAATGACAATAGCGTCGTTGAACTCGCTGCGGCAGTTCTGGCGCAGGGCGGTACGCCCCCCATTGGTGATGACGGCGTTGGTGCCGTGTAGGTGGTGGAAACGCAGGTCATTGGTGGTGCTGGCCCCTCCTACTGAGCAGGGGCTCCCGGGGGGACATGGCCGTGGGGCCCTCTGAGCTGTCCTCTGGGAGAGGGGGGAGGTCCACTAACAAAAGGGAGAGACAGAGGAGGGGGAATAGATAGAAGTTCACATCTTCTGAAGAAGAATCTCAGTTATTTTAACATCCCAACTCTTCTCCTCCTCCCTCTCTCACCCATGTCGTCCATGATGGTGGCCTGAGCAGCCTGGCCGTAGAGGTCGACCACGGCGTACACGCTGGGAGGGACGTTCCAGGCTGCTGGGCCCTGAGCCACACCGTTAACAAAGAAGTGGAGGCTGCCATCTTCTTTCCGCACTACGCCTACTGTGTCACCTGCCTGCAAGGGGGGGGAAAAGGGGTTAATTAAAAGAGCACACTGAGTAGGGTGCAGTAAGGTGTGTCTGGGTGGGGAACAGTATTCTTACAGTATACTTTTGAATAAAATAGTCTCAGTTTTCTTTAAGATGAATAAAATAGTGTAATGGTATTGTATAAACTTAGCCTAACTTAATAAGGAAACAACTGACAGAATTGAAACTTTCTTAATTAATTAGAGCTTTAAATACCACAAAATAAAACCCCATCACTACCTGCCTCTCCCCACCAAGCCTAGCTGATTACCAGAAATACCATTTGCTATGTCATAACAAAGATTGCAAAATGGCGAACACTCTGAAAAGACGAAAGGCTTTACGATAGGCTCAGTCAATATGACAGACCAAACACATGATCCCCTCCAGACTTACGCCTGGCGGAGATAATAAAAAATGACTGCGCAGGAAAAGGTCAGAAGTGTTGTGGGAGGAGGGAGGTGGATAAAAAAAAAAGGCTGAGCTTATTAAAGCTAAGTAATGAAACACAAATATCACTCACCTTGAGCCGGTCCAGGTTGTGTCCGTACTCATCCAGTATTGTCGTTCCGTTGTGCATCACGCCGTTCCCCGTCATCATCCACGTCCCTGGAAAACAATCCTGTTTTTTTGCTGTTCTGTCTCAAAGGTATCTCACAAACTCTTCCAGAGTGAAGGAGCGTAGCTCTAAAACAACTTTTATTTACTTTTCATATACTTTCATATACTTTTCATATTTTACCTGAGCGTAGGTTCGTCATGGTGGAGGGCAGCTGCAGGTATGCAGGGTTGTGCGTTGTGACACCAATTTCGATGGAACCCGCCCACTTGTCCACCATCTTGTCAATCCGAACCTGGAACACCTCGTTGGAGCGCAGCGGCCGGCTGCTCAGGACCACGCCATGGTTGAAGTCATCAGTCGCACTGTGTAAGCAGCGTTGTTAGCTTATAAGTATCCAACTGTTTTTTGTTTAAAGTTCTGCATGTAGAGGATTTCTACACGTCCTCCATTGCAAGCTTTAATATTTTTTCACACTCACTGTGGACGCAGCGCCGTCCTCCCCTCACTGATGATGGCGGCCTTCTGGCCACAGTTGGAGTGGAACAGCAGTCGGTCAGGCCCCTCCGAGTCTGGTGTGAGGGAAAGAGAGGGCCTGGGCCGGCCGACGTCGGGCGATAAAGCCCTCATGATGGCGTTGTTGCGTCTGAGGCGGTCACTGTGGTTGTGGTTGTGGACTATGGTGACTTTGACGGCCATGCCGTAGAGATCGACCACGCCATAGACCACACCAGGGGTCTGGGCCGCAGCAACACCTGGGTAAGATACTGAGCGGTTAGGAGTGGAGACAGCGGAGCTTTAATCACACAACACTCTAAGTTATAAGCAATTTGCAATAACTCAAAAGCAGATTTTTTTCTAAATGTAAAGCATTTTGGGAACCCAGATAACAAAAATATAAAAAATGGCTTGATAATAATGTAAAAACAAATAGATATGTTCATATTTCCCTTGGCCTGATCTGTTCTGATGGCTCCTTCACCATCATTATCAGCCCGCCCTCCTTCTACCATCATGCAGGGTCCTGACGTGTCTCACCTTGGTCTATGCCATTGATGTAGAAATGGAGCGCTCCACTTGCTTTGCGCATCAACCCTATGTGATCTCCCTCCTGAACGTGGATGAGAGGAGATGGACATTATAAAAACAGACATACTTACACGATAGGTGCCAGAACGAAGTGCAAAGTGTGTGTGTGTGTGTCGTCACAAACCTGCAGTTCATCAAGGCTGAATTCACAGTATTCCCTGCGGGTTCCTTTCCCATTGGTCAGTATCCCACAGCCACTCATCATGATTGTACCTAAAATAGGCAGCCAGAATAATGTCATTCATTTCACACTGAACAACTCCTGTTTTGTTTGATACAGTTTCCTGTGTGTCTTTGTGTGTGTGTGTGTTACCTGAGCGCAGATTGGTCATGGTTGCAGGATAGTCCAGGTTGTTGGGATTGTGTGTGGTCACGCCGATCTCTATTGAGCCTGACCACTTGTCCACCAGCTTATCAATGCGAATCTGAAAGTATAACAGAAACACATTTAAACTTTTTTATTTTAAAGAAATTATTTTTTTTTTGTATCTATTGTCACCTCAGGCTATGGGAAACTGTGTTGGGCCTTTTTTACCCTCAATTATTAATCAAAAAATGATAGCTTTATATTGATAAAGATTCCTTATTTGCAGCTCTAATTTGAGTGATGAGTCAGATTATATTATTTTTATTAATCAGATACACTGGGACACTTATTGATTCAGTATCAAGCGCCTCCGTTGGGCTTAATCAAATTAAAAACCTCGACAGTAGAGTATATAAGTGAGTGATCACTCGTTAGTGGTCAACAAACATCCCAGCCCTGAGCTGTGTGACTGTAAGCACCTCAAACATCTCGTTGTGTCGGAGCGGCCGGTTGGTCATCACCACGCCGTTGTTGAACTCGTCCAGCGGTCTCCTCCGCTCCGCCGTCTTGTTGTTGTTGCTTAGTTTGATCAGTGTGCCACATTTCTCGTGGAACAGCAGGGCGTCGTTGGTGGTCATCCCGCCTGTCACAACCCCCGGCCCGACCCCTCCGTTACCAGCGGGGCTGTTATTAGTATTTCCACTTTCTCCAGCTCCTCCCCCTCCTCCTGTTGTCCCCACCCCGCTGTCGCTGTTTGCCGCGCCTCCTCCACTGCCGCCGCTGCTGCTCCCCCTGTCATTTCTGGAAGAGGAGTCAGTTCCTGCATTGCTTCCGCCGCCGCCTCCTGCTCCTCCTCCACCGCCACCATCTCCCCCTCCGCCCTCGTCCTCAGCGCGATAAAAAGATACTATTGCGTTGTTGAACACGTCAAAGAGTTGGTGCTCTGTTAGAACTGGAGAGAGAGATAGAGGAGGAAGATGAGGGTGTTGGACGCTAGTCATATTGTACACAAGTCCATGACCTGATCTGTGGAGCATTTTCTTACCTGTGTCAGGCTCCAGGTTGTTGGGGAACTTGTCTGGTCTGCTATGACTGCAGCTAAGCTCAGGCACTGACAGGGAGGAGAGTGAGCGGGAAACAGCAGGTGAGAAAAACAAATCCCAGAGTTTAGCTTAGAAAACCACATTGATAAAAAAGGTGCCTTACCTTCATCTCCATTCATCATTCCATTCATTGCTGCCACATTCATCAATGCCGTGATCCCCACATCCCCTTGACCCCCGCACACCACCATCTCTTCCTCTTCCTCCTCCTCCTCCTCCTCGTCCTGCTCTATTGTCTCTTTCTCCGCGGAGGGTGGCTCACAGCTCACCACCGTCACTTGAGTGCACTTTCCGTACAGGTCCACCACTGCCCAGAGCTTGGGGGGCAAGCCGCTCGCGGCCGCACCACAGTCCTGCCCGTTAACCCAGAGGTGGAGATCCCCGCGGGAGCTGCGCTGGATGCCCACCCGGTCGCCCTCGGCTAGCTGATCAAGGTCGCGGCCGTACTCCTCCAGGACCGATCGGCCATCACGTAGCACCGAGCAGCCCGACACGATCCAGGAGCCGCCCTTAAGGCCTGTGGCGCTGCTGGGGAAGTCCAGCCCGGCGGGGTCCAGCGCCGTCACGCCAATTTCGATAGAACCGCTCCACGAGTTCACCTGACGAGAAAGAGGGGAAAGATTTAATTAATATTCACATCATCAACTATTTGCACACAAATAATGACATCACTGCACTCTCGCGTTACTAGAGCCTGATGTTATGTCTGCATATGCCAAAAGACTTGAAGCGTTACATTTTTTGTGATAGGAAATAAATTTCATAGAGATGATGTGAAATTTAGAGACACCAGAAAGAAAGGAAACAAATGAACAAACCAGTTGTCAGCAGCTGCTCCTGTGATCACAAAAACACTGGTGTGGGAGTTGCTGTTGAAAGAAGCGAAGCAGTGTGCTAAAAACTGCAGGTAGTAAACTCTGGAAAACAAAGTGTGCCTTGTTGTCTGATCCTTTAGGTTATTTTTAGTTATTCTGTCAGTGAAAAAAAGCAGCTCAGGGAGCGCTCCTTTGAAAATAAAGAAGGACAGTGTGAACACGCAGTATGTCACAGAAAAATGTCTGGCAGAAACACCATTACTAACTTACAATACAGTGTGCAAAAAATTAACCCAGGGTCAAACAAATTCATTTCTCATTACCGGTACTCTCCTTAAAGAATCGCCCAATGGGGCACGTAGCATCATAGACTGCAGCACCAGCATCCACCTCCCAAGATGAGATGATAAAAACATATTGATGCAGAAAGGTAGTGGAACTATATTTAGAACAGGTTCAGGAGAACAGAAAAAAAGTATATCTTGCCATTGTCAACTGATCCAACAACACATATGCAACCCTTTATTTTTGGAAGCTTTCATCCAGTGTGTGCAGATACTCTCCATTTTTAACTTTTCCTAATTTTTTGGATATTATACCTAGAAAATGTGGGGAGATCCTCGTCTTATTCAACTAAAAGTGGAAGGAGTCCTATTTCCTCAGCTTTTTCAGTAGCCAGATGACGGTTAAATCTAATCTCCTTTACAACGTTTTCTTCTTTCCGCTGTACAGTGACTGAAACAACGAAAAGAGGTCTGATAACGCAGGTGCCTATGTGGTCCGGCTGAGATGATTAAATCCGTGCACACAAAGCAGCAAACAATATTTAAGCAAGCAAGCTTCACCTCCACGATATTGCAACAGAAACTACAGTTTCACTGCTAAACCCCTTGTGTTTTTGTATGAAATTTCAATCATATCACATAACACACAGCCTGAGAAATCCATTTCTTCCAGGAAACACAAAACTCACCATCAGCTCACAATGATGTGATACTTTATTGATCTCCAGGGGTGAGTTCTATTTTTTCATAGCGATTTGCCTCCATGATGTAGATGACATAATGCAGCGTCAGCTATAAAGCAGAGCCAGCGCAGCTGGAGGAGAATAAGAGTCCTGCTTAGAGACACTTTAGCCCACCAGATGCTTGCCGACACGGGGGCATGAACCCACGTCACAATATCCAACCATCCAACATAAAACCATGCAGCTTGTTTCTCAAGAAAAGAGAAGTGACTCAAAAGTCTTCTGAAACATTAAGATCAATATTCAACCACTCTCCTTTTCCCTGTTTCCCCTGGTACTCCACAGGACTCTGGTTTAAGTTGGCAGAAATCCACCCAGATGAATTGACCTTGAGCGTAACATTGGAGCCCCACCAGCTCCCAAGATGTTTTTCTGCAGCTCACCTCCGCGCCGGGGAGAAAGCAAAAGAACATCTCCTCCAAGATCAGTATAATTGTTTTTTTAAAAACTGTCCCGTTTCCCTCCTTCACCTGTTCCCGTGGTGTGCTCTTCAGCCGAGTGGCAGGTGCTATGTAAGGCAGTGTGCTAGCCCCAGGTATCTGGGTTAACAGATTTAGAAGTAAGTCAGCCTGACCGGGTCGCTGTGTGGAGGAGACAGACATCTCCTTCCCTTGCTCATACACTTATGTAACAGCAGCCTGTGGGTGTCTACCTCTCAGTCTCTCTCACTGTTCAAATGACCAATAACTACAGGATAGAGCCATACATGGCAGGAAGGAGCATTGGGCAGCTTTCGAAAAGAATAAAAAATTAATTGCATCAAAAGCAAAGCCGGAGAAGCACTGCTGAGACACTATACAGACCGTACACTCACACAGACAAAACATAACAGCTGAACTCTGTATAAGGGAAAGGTGAATATTAACATTAACTACATAGATAGATAGATAGATAGATAGATAGATAGATAGATAGATAGATAGATAGATAGATAGATAGATAGATAGATAGATAGATAGATAGATAGATAGATAGATAAAATCAAAATATATATATATTCAAATTCAAAATACTGACATGATTTTGACAAAGAACGTAGCACACTAAACTCCTTTTTATTATAAATGCACGGCTCTTTTTTTATAAAGCTCAAATCAGTTTTAACTTATGTGGATATTTATAATTATATTAAGTCATCTTTTTTTTAAAAAGTTAGGGAATAATATTGCCAACAAAACAGAATGACATTCATGTGTTTTGAGACTAGTATTGGCTAAAGTGCTGCAACAAACTATTTTTTTCAGGATCGATCCATCTGCCAATAACTTCTCAATTTATAGCGATGAATAGCTTGGTCTACAAAACAGTGGTTGTCCCGACTCATCAGGACTTCAGAGACATCATCAAATGGCCAGTTTTATCAGATCACCAGTCCAAATCCCAAAGATATTTAGATTACTATAATATAAGTTTTTAAAAAGCAGCACAATATGTGAAAGGCATGTTCTTTCTTTTGAAGTTGGATCAACCCTCTAGATCACTTTGTGGACCACAGCTTTAAATACAAACACAAAACCACTGACACTGTTGCACCCTGTGCAAACTGTCCAATACATCACGTCATTTTCTCGCTTAACAAAATCCACTGTAGCTTAGTGGATGGCAGTAGGCAGTTAGGGCAGTCATGCCAATCCGGCACTCTGTGATGGAAAAGTATTGATTTTCAGACAGGCAGTGCATGTCACGACATGCGCATGAGGCTGTTTATGAGAGCTCTTATCAGGCGGAGAGCGCCGTAAAGGGTGGACAATCATGTACATACAATAGGTGCTATTAAACCACAGGTCTAGCTTTACTGGCTCATGTGCAGCTTCGCCTCATCATGGTAGATTTCCTGAAGAACTACGTGACTATGTGTCTTGGCTGGACACACTGTCATTCAGAGGGTGTGTGTGTGGCCCAGTTGGCGCCGGCACAGGCTCCAGGGCTGCCATGTGGTTGACAAACCCAGTATGGTTGCAGACTGCAGAGGCCACTACAACAGACAAAGCTCTCCTGTGCTTGAAAAAGCCAAAAAGTAAACACTGTGTGCACAGGCTTGTGTGATGTGAGAGAGACCTGAGTCACACTGAGCACATAGCACAGACATAGACAAGCACTTTTGTTGAAGTAATATGCAAGACTACCAGGAACATATGCTTCAACCTTAAGGGACATTTTAGGTTGTGAGACCTTTAACAGAAGAAGTACTTTTGACAGAGGGCAACCTGTATCTTAAACAATGGATGTACGTAGTAAAGGATCTGTGATGGAAAATCTGATTTTCCTGGAGGAATGAGAGAAATGGATCATCCTCTCTGGAAACAACAAGGACACTATCATAACTGGATCTGGATTTATCAAAGGACAATATGGACCGAAAGACAGTAGAGTAAGAAATGTACACTCCACTTGATACCACATGCTTTGGAATAAAAAGTTAAATGAAAAGCAAATGTCCCAGCAATGGGGCTGAAAGAGTGTATGTTTGCACCAGAGCTTTGGCTTTAAGTGGTCAACCTCCTCATGCATCACACCAGCAGCGCTGCTTGATTATGCCTGAATATGGATCAAGCGGAGTCCTTTAACACGGAACTCTGGATGTTATTATTGACACGGATATACGACAGCAGCGGCTAACTGTACGCATTGTGTTTGTTTAGGTTCACACACAGCCTGTGAGTCAGTAGGATAGTAGCCCAGCCTGGCTGTAGGAGCACTGCAGTATATTATTATTAGCCTCAGGGACGGACTGGCAGCTACGGCTGTCATCGACTTCTTCAACACAAACCTAAACAGAGACACGTTCACCAGCTCACTTAACTCACTGCTGCAGAACAATAAACAAGTCCTTAATGTCAACACACAGAGCCCCCAGTAGCACCTTTTAGAAAAGCTAGCCCGGGTTAGCCTGAGATCACACCGCCTGCTCCTGCTAGCGGCTCATTAGCATAGCTAGCTGGCGGAACCAAGGCAACCAGGCAGATCACTGATGATACGTTCACACTTATCGATGTGTTAATCAGCTCCGCCTGTCCGCCCGTGACAAATATCTGACAGTTTCTGCAAATCGCCCCTGAACAATCCGCGACAGCCGTGGTCGCTGTCAAGCCGTGTGAACCGCCCCGGGTTGGTGAAGCCCCTCACTGCGGACCGAGACACCGGCCCGTCCCACCAGCGCGGCTCCCGCTGCTCTCATCCCCGCTCAGCGGCAGGCCTGTTGTTGTTTACCTTCTTATCAATACGGACGGTGAAGACATCACGGTCCCTCAGCGGCTCCTTACTAAGCACCAGACCGTGGTTGAACTCCTGGACTGGCTGGTTGCGCCGGGCGGTTCGGTTCGAATTGGACAGGCCGATCAGCTTTCCGCTCCGCGGATGCAGCTCCGCCGCCATCTTCAGTGGGCGGCCAGTGTTCACGACACTGGGTGTTTGCGACAGTAACGTTGTGGCAGACGGTAGATTTCACCCTAACCGCGCCGCACCCAGCTCTGTAATACACACAATGACTAAAACATTAATTTTAAGCTTTACACTTGTTCATAAACAGTGGTTTTGTTTTAAATATGACATTTAAACACTAAATTCAACTTTTATATTTAAGCTGCATAGAAATCGGAGCCTAAATATTTAATTTTAGCCCAATTTCTATCTAAAATGAACGATTTTTTGTTATATTTTTGGCTTTAGTCTATATAATGAATGTGGTGTCCGCTAGTTTGACTTCGGTTACCATTTTATTCATATATAAACACCGCAAATGATCAAGAAGAAGAATGAACTGCAAATCTGCCAAAATTTTTCTAGCGTATGAAAGACAAAAGACCCCCCCCCCTATCTTTACTCATTTATGTTAATTGCGGACCGTCAACCTTCGGGGTAGCCTACTTGATTTCATAGATAAAATATATTTTCCTTATGTCTTTTATGTTGTAGGATTGGTTAGTTAATGTATTAGGCCTACTTAAAATGCTTTAAATGCTTCTGCTTGAATTTTAGACAATAAAGATAGGCTATCATCATAATTTTATTAAATACATTTCACAAATACACACAATAGCCTACATTTTATTCCACAAGAATATATCTAAAAACATTCCTCAAAATCCTACTAATGTGAAAAACAGTAAGATGTATTTAGGATTTATGTTATTGTGACTTTGAGTAATTTAATGAATATTCAAATGTCTCCCTTACTTTTCTTTCTGTGCTTAAAACATAAGATTACTTTTACACACATGCAATATATTTTACTTAATAAACATTTAATTAAAAGAAAAAGGAGCATTAAAATTACATTTTTTCTTAGATTAGATTTTAGTGTTGTTTTATTGTTTGTGTGAATCATACACAGTGGATGGTGTGACACTAATTTTGTCTTTAAAAGTCCACTAGATGGAGCAAACTTCATGTGTTAAATCTCGTCTCTCAGTCTGGTTCTTATTTATACGAATTGCACATTCAGTATGCTAGATGATTTTAATGTCTGCATCCAAAAAAGTGATAGGCCTACATAAAATATATACGGGCCCTATTTAGCAAAATAGCAGTTCTGTTAAATCCAAATATACACTCACAATTATAACATCAATAATTGAGCCTATATCATAACAGGTTCTCCTGTAGAGGTGCACAACAGCAGAGAGAGACAGAAAGACAAAGTGTGGCAGCAGCATGAGAGAGGCCAGGTCAGACAGGGGTAAATGACAGCAGTGGCTAACTGTATGCATTGTGTTTGTTTAGGTTCACACACAGCCTGTGAGTCAGTATCGTAGCCCAGCCTGGTAGTATGAGCACTGCAGTATATTATTAGCCTCAGGGACGGACTGGCAGCTCGTCCAGAGTGCTGCAAATTAATGGATTATTTTCCAATAAAGCCTACCTAATGTAATGTTGTACATCCCCTTAAAATCAGTTCATGAAAAACAACCTACATATACTAGGTTACTGGGTTACATACTGTGATAGCCACGGTACTCTAAATCCTCTACATGTTATCATTTCTATCTAGAAGGTAAACAACAGTCCATGGGTCTTTTCATCAAGTCACAGTTTATAAGAATTTATTTCTAAACACAAATGTGGTGTTTTAAAAACAGGAAAAACTGTGATTACTACTCAACAGTCTGTTTATGAAAAGACAAAGGTTAAATTAGACCTAATAAATTAATTTGTTGTTGTTATGATATTGAATACTAGCTAAATTTTTTCTCAATAAGTCATTGACACAGTCATTTTTTCTGTCATTTTATAGACAATTTTGCACTTTACAATCATTGTAGTGAACCCAGAGTGCATCCCCTGCCAACATCTAGTCCACATGTTGCACATGCATACTTTCATGGTCTATGCAGCGCAGCTGTGAGAAGAGATCGACATGTGTTTGACAGCTAAATCGAGGTCCAAATCCCTCCCTTGGACCCGAATCTTCTCCAGACAGCCTGTCAAGAACTGGGAGCCTACGTTGTCCTCACCCTCGCCTGAACAGTAAAAAGAGAGAGTCAAACACAAGGGACCTTGTATTACACTTCATGAGGTTCCTTGTCGGGCCTAGTAATGGATTTTCTGGAAGGACATATATTTTATTGCAACTTGTGCTTTCAATGTTATTTATTTTGTTATTTGTTTCATTGCATATTTTTTCTCTAAGCCCTGTCTGCAAATCAAATTCCTCTTTTTTGAACAGTAATCTAGGACCTTAAATTTAAAGATATAAAGACTGTAGCTGTTCAGAAATGATTCAAGACTGCACATCATCACAGTTTAATCTCACCTAGGAGACCTCCAACGGCAAGACGACCCTCTCTCCATGTGCTCAGATAATCAGGGTGGCTCTCAGGCCTTATAGATAACGTAGTGGGTGATTCATCTTCATCTTGGAGCACTTGCAGTAAATCTGTCTTAAAGGTTATAACCAGTCGCTTGAAATTGTCTTTCATGCTAATTGTTTCTTTACCAAAGGTGAGCGTCACCTCCTGCAAATTCAAAAGAGAGACAGAAGAAATTATTCTGTGGATGAATACATAGTGGTCTTCAACCTGTGCGTGTTCGCATGTGTGTTTGTGTGTATGTACACTGAACAAAATCATAAGTGCAACACTTTTGTTTTTGCCCCCATTCAGCATGAGCTGAACTCAAAGATCAAATACTTCCTCTATGTACACAAAAGGCCTGTTACTCTCAAATATTGTTCACAAATCTGTCAAAATCTGTGTTAGTGAGCACTTCTCCTTTGCCGAGATAATTCATCCACCTCATCACAGGTGTGGCATATCAAGATGCTGATCAGACAGCATGGGTATTGCACAGGTGTGTCTTAAGCTGGCCACAATAAAAGGCCACTTGAAAATGTGCAATTTCACTCTACTGGGGGGTCTAGGGGCATCAGCAAACCGCTCACACACAACACGCCATACACGCTGTCTGCCATCTGCCCTCTACAGTGAAAACCGGGATTCAGCCATGAAGAGAACACCTCTCTAAAGTGCCAGACATCATCGAAAGTGAGCATTTGCATTGCCAAATTCTGTAAAACGCCTTCGGAGACGGCTTATGGTGGAGAAATGAACATTCAATTCATGGTCAACAGCTCTGGCAGACATTTCTGCCGTCAGCATGCCAATTGCACGATCCCTCAAAACTTGCGACATCTGCGACTTTCTAGTGGCCTTTTATTATGGCCAGCCTAAGACACACCTGTGCAATACCCATGCTGTCTGATCAGCATCTTGATATGCCACACCTGTGAGGTGGATGGATTATCTTGACAAAGGAGAAGTGCTTACTAACACAGATTTTGACAGATTTGTGAACAATATTTGAGAGAAATAGGCCTTTTGTGTACATAGAGGAAGTATTTGATCTTTTAGTTCAGCTCATGACTAATGGCGGCAAAAACAAAAGTGTTGCATTCGTAATTTTGTTCAGTATATAATGAAACAAAATGTTCATGTAACCTATGAGGCCACCCTAACAGCACCATGAGCAGTTTTTAACAGACGTTAGGAATTATTAGCAAATTCAGTTTGACTCGTGTCTGATTTGTGTGCACACCTCTGTGTTATTATTGGCCACTAAAGCGAACATCAGGTCTTGCCCAGGAGCCTTGATGCTCAAAATGGTCCCATCCATCTTACTGAAATCTCCCAGCAGTTCAGCCATGACCCCATCATCTGACTGAATCGGGAAAACTGCAGAGGAACAAAGAATAACTCACAACATGAAAATAATAATTCATTTGTATTGGAGGTACTTGTTAACCATCCAGTAAAAGGCATGTACATTTATTGTCCATTAACATGTTAAATCTGATTGCAGCTAATTATAAATAAACAGATGCAATATTGCTACCCAAGATGTCATGCCATACAAGAATGCATTTTCCAGGCCTGTTGGAAGGCTTGTTATTATCTGAAGGAGTGTTAGCACTTGCCCATGTCTTGTATAATCGAGAACAATGTTCCCACCTGAGGTGTTGAAAATGGCAAATCCGGTGCCAGGGAAGTAGCTGCCAGGTTGCACGTTTTGATAGCAGGGCCACAGCTCCTCCGCCTTTGTCTCCCAGGGGAGGCTGAGGTTTAGCCAGTTGCCTTCCCGCACACAGCCGTCCATCTGTGGCTCGAACTACGGCAAAGAACGCAACTATGCATTTAGGGGAATGATCGGGGGAGCAGGGAGCATGATTGGTTCAGAAATGTTCAAGATTGTTTATGGTCATTTTTCAGTGCATATTGTCACAGTCCTGTCACAGGCTGATGGTACAAAACACAGCTTCAGCTAGAATGTGGTGTGACATGTATAGTTTATATATACGGTATGTTCCATGTGTCTGTATATGTGGTGAAGGGGATTAAACTTACATTTCATTGCGCAAGCCTGTGTTGTAAAATGACATTTAAATAAACCTTGAATCTTGTAAGCTGACTTTGCGTGGGGATATTTGTATTGTTTTGAGTACCCACATGGAAAGAATCTATATAAACATTTATGTTTTAATATAGGTTTTGATATAGGTTTTTAATATATGTGACATGTCTGTTTTCCTATATTATATGTACAGATCTACACATATGTGTACATATATGTGTACACATATATACACCTATATGTTTACCTATATATTAGTAAAATTATTAAAATCCATAGCCTTGTGAATTTTACATTTATCTGACGCTTTTATCCAAAGCGACTTACAATTGCTATACATGTCAGAGGTCACATCCCACTGGAGCAACTAGGGGTTAAGTGTCTTGCTCAGGGACACAATGGTGGATGGATCACAGTAGGGGATTGAACCTGGGTCTCTCACACCAAAGGCATAGTCTTATCCATTTCTCCATCACCCCCACAAACAACAATGCTTCAGGAAAACGTGTAGACATCATGGCTTTCCATCTCCTCTCACTTAATTGCCATAGTTAAATTCCATAACATGCCAATTACATGTGATACCAATTTCACATGTTCACACATACATAAGTCCTTGCATAAGTTTTAGTTAGTTCGTAGTTATTGCCTTGAAAATAGAAAATATGAGCTAGGCATCATGTATGACAGTTGCCAAACTGAGATATGAGCTACAAAATGACCAGATCCTGCCATGATGCACATACAGGACTTATATGTGGATATAAAGAAGCAATACCGGAGACCTATATGGCCTGTATATGCACATATGTGCACCTCAATTTTGCCTATATGTGGCATATATACGGCATATATGTTCATATAAACTGCATATAGGTTTTATATATGCCCATATATCCTCATATAGGTTCTTTCCATGTGGCCAAGGGGGTATGGTTGTAACATTTCATCAAAAGAAACATCATTCTCTCTGGCTGTTGTTGTACAACATATACCTTGTGTTGTAGTACACAAGACTGGTCTTAGTCTCAAGACCGGTCTTAAGACCACTTTTTGATGATCTCTCGTCTGGACTCGACCGCATTTGTACTCTGTCTTGTCTCGGCCTAGGGCATTTTTGGACTCTGGATTTTATTTCACAAGACCATTACTTTGTAAAAATCAATAAATTGCTTTTGCATCGTTTGATTTATTTGTTAACATCCCAACTTTGATTGGATGTAAAACGTATTTCTTCAAATGCAACCAATAACCCTAATTAAAAATATCTTGTTACCGTTAACGACAGTCACCCCTCCCCGTAATGGTATGCACAGAAAAAAGGAGTTGGATAAAGATGCTTTCACTGATTTTAGCTCTTAGTGTTTGTATTTGGGAGTCTTTATGGGAATGTGGATCGTTCAGATCAATTTGAGAAGTACCTATGATCACGTTCCACATTTCATTGTGCGTCATGTAATGGAACTGATCTTGGTCTTGACTCGGACTCGCCCTCCCCTGTCTTGGTCTCAAACCCTAAAAATCTTGGTTTTGTCTCACTCTCAATAAACTCTGGTCGTGGTCTTGACTTGACTTGTCTTGGTTTGGGCATTCTTGACTACAACACTACCTGTACCACTTTTAATAATGCTCTCTCTCTGTCCATGCAGGTCATCATCATACACAGCAGAGGTATGTGCTGAGGATATAGCAGGTTGATGCAACGTGGATCAAATCATTACAAAATAATTCAAGGGATATATTGAACAAGACAGATAAAAGAAAAATGTTAAGTATCCCAGAGTTGATTAACACACTATACCTGAACAAATAGCTTTTCCTTGTCCATCAGGACCCCGCCGAGGGCCAGTCGGAGTTCACCTGAAAGGACCTCCTCTGTCTGTTTGGACTGCATTCCCAGCACCAGCCTATTCGAGCCGTCCACCTCTAGAATCACAAACTTCTCTTGGTTGCTCACCTCCAGCTTGGTGGCACCAGGAGCAACAAGATGAATTCAGACTAAAAGTTCCTGCTTTGCAACACTTGTCCAGTATACTGTATGATGATTGTTATTGAAATGTCCATTTTAATGCAATTTTGAATCTTCAAATAAATATAATTACTTGTTTCCAGTGCAAAATAACTTATTTCTGAGATGTTATTTCAAAAGAAATTTTGGAAAAAAAATATTTTTTTTATTTCAAAAAGTTTTTGTGACTTGATTCACAAAAAAATTCTTAACTACACTGGAAACTCACTGTGTGCCATTTTCCATCATTGAGCTTAGCGCCGCCTGCCACACTAACAAGAATATCTTCTTTGCTCATCTGCATCAGAGGGATGCCATCTTTCAGGGACAAAACAAACCAGTCATCCCCGTTTTTGGTGTCTCCATAGAAAATGACGCCTTCTGGGTCATATGTCCGGAACTGAAAGGATGACTTGATACTGCAGAAACAGAAAAACAGAGCAGAATAGTCTTAAACTCAAGGGAGTGCTGGTCCATAGAAGACGATTAGTCTCCCTATTTTTGATTACTTTTTCTAGGGTTGCTTTTGAAATCTGACCAACAATATTCTTGCCTTCAATTTACTCAGACCAGTGCAACTGACAAAGGGTTAAAATTCAGTGATAGTTCTATGTCCCTACAGCTGGAGAAAGGCAATATAATGAAGGGTTATACAATTTTTATGTTATTAAAAAGAAGGGAGCCAGGATCAACAATCCTCCAGCAGGCCCAGAATTCCTAACTTGCTCCTGTACTAGCTTCCAAATATCCTCCTCAAACTGCTTGCACTGAAGGTTTTCTGCAAACTTTGAACTAGCTCCCAGGTCCTGTTTCAATGTCAAATAAGCAAAAGCCCTTTTTTGCCTCTTTGACCACAGCTTTTCAGTGAGTAGTTCATGTGAAGCCTTCACGGTGCAGTGGTTTGCTCCTCCTGATGTACCTGCTGATCTCACTGAGGTTGACTGTTGTGTGGATCAGTGGGCTCCAGATGTCTCTGTCCTGGCCGAGGTAGACGGTAGCCCTGCCTGACACTTCTTTCTGGAAGACACAATGTTCATAAGGTACTTATTTAACACTTATTCCACACAGCTCACATTCATTAAACCCTGCTTTTGAATTTTCTTTTAGTCAGATATGTTAATTTCGTTAGTGGTTAAAATCATATTAAACAGAGTAATGGATTTTATTTAATTATTGATTGAATTAAACTACAGAATATCAGTATACAATGACTACCCATGAAACCTAATGGAAAGAAATTATTCAGTGAGGTAAAAATGACTGGCAGTGTTGTGGTTATTCTGCTTATTTGTCCGCCCACAAGCTGAGCAAAGTTCTAAGTCTAAACAAATTATTATTAGGGCATGCTGGGATACCCATCTAAGACTGACATTTGAAGTGAATGCAGGATGAGTTGATTCATGTTTTACTGGTTAATATTTGGCTTACATACTGCACGTTGTCTATCCTCCATCTTTCAAAAAACTCTAAAACATAGAACACAGAGGATGTTTTGCTAGAAAAAATGAAGTAATGCATCATTATAATCTTTTTAAAATTGCCCAAGATGTTCTGAGACAGATATTCCCAAATACCTAAGGACTAGGTGATTAAGTAATTTTAAAGCAAGCAAAAACACATCACATGAACAGTTTGTGCTTCTACCTAAATTTAGAGACTTAATTAAAGCTACAAAGTTCACATAGAGGACTTAAACACCATTGTGATATTGGACTTTCTGCTTTTTTAAAATCAAGACCGATGACAGCATTTTAACATAACACACATAGATACCAGTGCTCTATTCATTCCAGGCATTATAATCATGGCATTGCATGTGAACATACCTTACCCCGTCCGTTCCCTTGCCCCTCAGCTCCAAACAGCAGCATGAGGCTCAAAGCCAGCAGCAGTCCACCTGCCATTGTTTTCCAAAACACGGCCATCCTTCAGAGCATTCACCCACCCGGGCCTCCCAGTGTGCAGTCTTCCGAGCACTTGGGTGGTCCGCAGACTCCAAGCTATCGTGAGGTGTCGGCGGTGGGACGAGGAGCAGAGACTCTGCAACAGTGAGTGAAGCGGTGGTGTGTCCTGGCACACTGTCCTGGGGTCCAGAGGGCAAACACGCCATGATCACTGCAGGTCATCGTACCCCAAGAGAAAAACTTCTCTCTCTCTCTGGTTGTAACTGATGTGTAAAAGACAGAGTGGGCAGGGGGCAAACAGAGGAACTATAGATCAAAAGGCAGAAAAAACATGTCACAGGGACTGTTATATTGATTATTCTTAATTCAGCAAATACCTTTTTTAATAAAGTGTGCCTTTCCATCAGTCTGTCAGTCTTCTGCCTTTGTGGTGACTCATGTAGAGTGGACACAACTGCAGGCAGGGTGAGTGACCTTAGCCAGACCACTGATGTGTGTTTACCCATTGCACAGGAACCTTGATTCACCAATGCTGGCTCTAACTCTGATTGTGTGTGTGTTTAGAGGGGATCTGTGCTTCAAGCCACAAAACTCTTTTTTTCTCTTCCGTTGGCTACATTCCCGTGATACAGTCTCCTTCCAGGAAGGCTGTGATAAAAAGGGAAATACTGGGAAAAGTGCAACACACAGAAAAGTACAATCAGCAACAGCCCATTAATTCAATGGAGTATTTGAAGTTAATCTGAAATGTCAAATCACACTAAAAGATAACATTTCTCCTGCTCGTGTGTGCACTCAACGTCTGACGCAAGCCTGTCACTGAGTATGTGCAGATTATCACAGCAGACATCTTGATGTCACCTTAAGAAAATCACGTGTAAACAATAACAATAATGAAGGCTGCATTCCATTTAGCTGAGCAAGTTTCAGTGTCCTTGTATTATGCATGCATTGTAATAGCTTACTGGGGCACCTGAACAGGGCCGTTGTTAATGTTATTAGTAACACCTGTGCTTGTCCTCCTAGACAAGTCAACATGTCTGCTGTGAAAAAGATCCACTGAGGTAAACTAATTCATTGCTGAAAAAACTGAATGTATTATTGGCAAAAGAGCACTGTGACTTTAAATGAGAACAATCCCTTAGGCCTTGAATGGATTATTTTTTTCACTCTTGACATTTCATGATGGATGTTTTGAGAAATTCACTCAATTTCTGAAATACTTTCATTCACATTCAATTTCATCAAAAGAAATTCATCTCTGACATCATGTTCTGGGACTGCAAAGACGAGCGAGTCACCCAGCCGACCGTTTCTGTTTAAACCACTAAGTGTCACTAGTGGGAGTGTGATCATTCAAGGATGATAAGAAATCCTGCTCCGTCTGTTTACATGGCAGGAACAAAGTTACAGAACACAGTGTATTTTTTTATAAATTTAGAGAAAACATGACTGTGCACTGTGGAAACACAGAAGACATTCAATTAACACTGAAAGAACAGTGAGGGAAGTAAATTGCATCAGTACCAAACTATAAACCATGTGCTTAAAGAAAGTGCAAAGGATGTTCACAATTTATTTCACTTTTACCAACTGACTAGATCTTAAATGCACATTTCACTGGAGAATTCACAGGGAGGATCAAACAATGTGGGACCAGGCACCCGCCAACTTGTTGTTGCACATGGTTTGGATTAAGAACTCTGGATCAACTTGTAAAGATTAATAGAGACATCTTTTAAAAATAAAAAACATGAGGCCAGACTACAGCTGATTTCATTGGGTCATCAGGTTAATACTTTATTTTGTTTGATTGCAGCAAAGAGAAAGAAGGGGAGACGGAAACAAGGGGGAGAGAGAGAGAGAGAGAGAACAAGAAGAATGTCGGAAAAAGGAGACTACAGACTTTGGGAGAGCTGTGGCTACAAGCCTTTGTATCAAATCTAAAGACAAAGTCATCAGGCAACATTAAAACATCTTTTAAAAATAACATTAACATATTTTGTGGGCTCTATATGGCACAGTATTACCCTAGACATGTACACGATACCAAAACAGTTTAGCCACACCCCTACGTCTATGAACAGCTTCATAGCAAATAAAGCCATGAAATCTATCTCCAAATTGTCATTTCTCAAGAAAATGTTCATTTACTATTTAAATTTCTTATGCCATATCAAGGCACCTTATCAGTTGAAATCTGGCAGATCCACATCTTACTATAGATAATTATTTAAATATCAAAGCAGAGGCACATTCATTTAAACTAAAACATACAGTAAATATTTGTATATTACCACCAGATTCCAGTCCAGTCACTACAATACGTCGATTTGCATGCTTTTGGTCTGTATGATAACCGTGATGGCAAACTATGGCATAAGAAATGGTCCAAAAACACAAACATGTCCATCTACAGGAATGGCTTGAGATAGTGTATTGGAGACAGCAAGGCTTTTTTACACTGAAACTAACCCACAGAAAAAGTGTCAAAGAACAAAAAAATAACAGGTGGCCCATATACTGCCAAGGGATATGCTGCTTAGGCAGATTTACAGTATTTTGGTTTTCTTCTTCACGCAGTCACTCACTCTCGTACACAAACCACGTACGCCCGCACGCAAAAGGCTTGTAACCACACCCAAGGGGATGCTTGTGCGCCCCTGCAGTTGGTCACATGTGTTTTAACACTCCCGTCTGAACCAAAAGGTGCCCCAGTACAATCACAAACACACACACACACACATACTGAAACACATGTACTTCATTCAGAGGAGGTGCAGAGCTCGGGTGCAGGCTTGGGGGAGGAGGGAGAATTCGACTCCAGCTCCTAAATGGTGACGTTGAGACGTAAATGTGGCAGCTAGTTTGTGGAACATTTCCAAACTGCGGTCTATAATGCGTAAAAAAAAATGTATATATATATATATATTAAAGATATGGAAGATGAAAAGGCCAGAAAATATAGAAGGGAAAAGAAACAAAAGCTGTGCGCACGATGCCAGATTTGCTGAGGATATAAACGGTTAGGAAGCAAGTGTTGCTCATGCTTTGTGGATACAGAACCCAAGTTTACTGACATGTTCCTAGGACTACTGTATATATGCATACCAGACGTTATACGGTTCTTTAACAGGTTATTTGTGTCAAAACAGAAAACAAAACGGAACTGAAACCAACTCTACCATTAATGCAGCTGTACTTCATTAACCTCATGACTAAATTTACATTCATATTTTTAAGTTTACTCCCCCTTTTTTTACTGAAGCCGTGTCCATCTGGTAAGAGGGCTAAACAACATAAACAACAGCATCGTTTAACAAAACAAACATATAGAGATAACATTACACATAACAAAAAGGCCCCAGGGCACCTGGGGAGTTTTCGGCCACCACTTTGGCTGCTATGCTCAGCCTTTTTCTACCTCTTAGTAAATGACACAGGGCAGGAGGGGAAATAGTTCAGGCTATTTCCAATCTCCCCTCGGTTGGGAAACAGGCCTATGTATTTTTCCCCCAAAGTCATTTCTGCGGGGCCTTCTGACTCAGAGTCCCACAGTTTTGTGCCCATGTATGTCTTTTCCTATCCAGAAACAACTCAACACCCTGAATCCATTTTTCTTTTTCCTTCCTTGCTAGCGCTGTCTTCTTCCTGGCTTAGGAACTGGAGCCTTCTTCTCTTCCAATCAATCAAAGAGGAAAAGGCTACGCAAGATGAAGGACTGGTTTTTATTCTTTTCCTTTTTTATGTGAAGGAAATGAGATGAAAACGGAAGTGCAACGGTCTACCAGCCTTTAATTCTTACCCATTGGCCAGCTACATATCCAAAGCAGCTACAAGTGTCCCCTTTAAGTGATCACTACATCTCTATTTTGTGCACATAAGGTTTAAACTATGGTGAATGCTATACAGATCCTACAGTGTCATCCGGCCAAAAAGTCGCCAGTTTAGTTGAGACATTAGAAGCTCAGATGATCTGTCATTGTCATAGACTTGTGTCCAGCCATAGCATTGACTTCTTAGTGATTTGGATATGAGGATTCACTTCTAAATGCACTTCTACACATTAACTAACAGTAGCTATTCCAACTAGAGTAGCAATGCTGTGTGCGACTCACATGGAATGATCTAGTCATTCACGCACATACTTCATCACTCACAAACACACACACTCACTCACTTTCACACATATGCGGTAATACCTGCTTAAGCCCCCCTCTGCATGCACAAATCCCTGTGTACGTGTGCATGTACATGCTCATACATAACTTTCATGGACAGTTTAACAACAGCATACACCTGCATTTTGATTTGCTCATACAAACATATGCAAGGTTTGAGTTGCTTAACCCGCCACCTCCAACTGAGTTGAGTAAGGACTCTTCTGTCTCATTCCTTATCCTTGCCCACACAAGCCTTCCCTGAAGAGCGTTTATCCTCGTTATGCGGTGACTATAAAGGGAAGCATACTGAACTAATTTTTCACACAACACACACCCTGTTAGCAGTTCTTATTCTTATAGATAATATAATGAGTCAGAGAGGAAGATTAATCAAGCTCTAGAACTACGACACACTACAGCAAGACAGGAGAGACACGGAGAAAGGTGAGCAAGAGTAAAGAGAGGGGAGTAATGATACGTCACTATAATATCGACTTCTCTCCCCGTTTCTTTGCTCATTCTCCTCCCTTCAACCTACTCCGGATTTAATGCCTAGCTCTGATCTCTACTGAATAAAAGAGAGGCAGGGGTACTGTGCGAGTGTACTCAGTGACCCAGTGAACACGCACCCCTGCCACTCCCATCCTAAACAGGCCAGGCCGTCCCCATTGAAATATATTCCTTATAGTGCTTCTGTGTCCTACGGTTTGCTGCTGCTGCTGTCTCGTTGCTTCTTGCTGCTGCCGCTGCTGCTGCTGTAAAGGCCGGGATTTGCCACAAGGGGGTGAGGGGCTGCGCCCATGTAAGGCCCAGCAGTGGCTGCGTAGTTGAAGATAGCGGGGAGGAAAGGCAGAGGCTCCACCTTGTCCCCTCCAGGTGCCATCATATTCAGAGCCACAGGAAGAGCCGCCAGGTTATAGGGGTAGGCCAGCAGCTGGGGCCCATAGAGCAGCTGGTAAGGGTCCGGATAAAATGGCAGCTTAGCCAAGTCCCCGCCATTAGGGACCATCATTTTTCCCAGTGGGCCAAAGGGAAAAGCTCCAGCGGGATAGGAGGACATGAGCAGGTTTTCCTCCTGCTTCTTACCAGAGCTGTAGCTTTCCGGCACAATAAGGGGAAGGGGATAGTTCTGGGCAGGGTAGCCCACTGGGGTGGCATCCCCCTGCTGGGAATCTCTGGAAGAAACAGTGTCCTGGTGCTCCGGCTCAGGTGGTTGAGGGGCTCGGGGGAGAAGCAAAGCATGGGCAGAGGGGCGGTCACCGGCACCAGCTGCTCCAGTGGCCAGTGGGAGTCTGTCAAGTCCTTGTGAACTGGAGTGGACCTGGCGGTTGGCTTGAGCTAAGAGTCCAATAGCTGATGGGGACCGACAGGGGGACTTGGGAGTGTGCCTGCGTGAGGAGGGTCCATTCATAGTGGTTTGAGTGGGGATATGCTGGGGGGACGGCACAGGGCTCAAGGGCTCTTCTTTAGGGACCAACAGAGAAATCTGGTCCTCTGGGGCGTGTACAACTCTACTCATTTGCTGCGCCCTCTCTATCTCTTTTTCTCTCTCTTTCAACATTTCTTTGTCCCTCTCCCTTACCCTCTGTCTCTCGAACTCCCTCTCTTTCTCTCTTAGCCTCTCTATCTCCCTCTCTCTAGCTAGAATAGAGGACATGGTCAGGTCTTGTGCTTCAGTGGGAGAGGGACTCCTGGACAGGGACTGAACTCTGAGATCTTGGACCAGAGGTGGTTCTTCATAGCCTGCATGTAGAAATATACCACTCCCACCCTGCCTCTCTCTGTCCATAATGACCCCATCCCGTTTCATGAATCCCCCCTCAGCGCTGGGAGCTGTTGTCATGGAAACAGGAGGAGCAGCAGTGGTTATTCTGGTCTGTGACGTCATGGGCACGATTGAAGAGGTGTTGGTGGATGCCATGATGTGCGCCGGGCTGGGTATTCTGTGAATGTGGCTGTCTAGGTTCTTTTTGCTGGGGGTGCGGTAGTCCAGACATTCAGGTCCATTCATGACTAGCACACTCTGGAGAGTAGAGGGTGTGGCAGGTGGGAATTCATGTTTAGTGGGTGTAAGGTTAACTGGGCTTTCTAATGGAGGGTCTGCAATTAGTGGGCTTGGTTCTCTCTCTGGAGCTGGATGTGTGGGCTCAACCAGTTTGTCACTGGATTCTGACGTCTGATGTTCATCTGTCAGTTCACAGACATGGTCTTCATGCTGCTGCGATGCCAAACAGTCACCGCTGCTGGGCGGGTCTGGTGTTGAATAACTGATTACTGAAACCGAGAGAGCACTGGGAACCTGTCCTTTTTCGGTCTCTAGGTCTCTGCTAACAGTGTTAACAACTGTCTCTGTTGTTTTTGGCTTTGAGTCTGTATCTTCCTTTTCTCTCTCTGGGGAACTGCTTAACTCGTGGCGTCTGATATGGCGAGTTAGTGCTGAAGATGTCTTGCACACCTTATGACACTGTGGACAGGTGTGTCGTGACAATGCTCTTCTGCTTAGGCGACTTGGACTAGAATTGCTCCCTACTAGGCCTACTTGTCCACCTTTTTCTTCATCAAACTTTGTAATCTCTGGCGAAGCTTTAACCCCCACCCCTTCAACTTGTTCGCCATGTGCCACTTTAGGGGGCACAGAGGGAGCCTCAGAAGGCTTGGGATGCTGGGCTCTCTGGTGATCTTCCAACTTATCCCTTGAGGGGAAGGTGGCTCGGCAGAAGAGGCACACAAACTCCAGCAGATGGCTCAGCTCGTGTTTGTCTCGCTTCCTGGGGCTTGAGAACCAGCGGCCACATGTACCACACTCTGCTGCATTCCCATTAGTCCAAGGCCGCCTCTTTATTCCCATAGGAGCCGCTGAGGTAGACAAAGGAGGCTTTGGAGAGTGCAGAGGAGGAGTGGAAACTTCATGAGGGGCCTCCTTAATTTCTTCCGCATCTTTGTTTTTCTCCTTTAAAGGGGCAGAGAGATAGTCTTTCTTTTTCCCCTCTACCTTGTCTCTTTTAGCTTTTGAGAATTTTTCGGCTTCCTCAATCTTCCCATCCTCTTCTTTATCTGTTTCTTTATTCACATGGTTCTTGAGCCTCTCTGTTCTCCTCTTCAGCCGAATGGAGCGCTTGAACTTCAGTTTCCTCTGCCAGCTCTTGACCCTCTGTAGGTGTGCTTGGGCCTTTCTCTTAGGCTTGTAGGAGTAGTAAGGCCGCCATAAATTATCCTCTGTGTCATGGTCACTGTCCTGCTCACGCACCTCCTGACGGAAGTAGTACTCCCTCACTTCATCAGGAGATTTGGAGTTCTTTTTCCTGACCTCCTCCTCACAATCTCCTCCTTCCTTATCACAATCTGCTTCCAGGCTGGCTCTGCGGTGGAGGCGGTGTTTATGGTGATGATGGTGCGAGTGGGAGTGGCGTGGTTCCTTGGCCTCCCGCACAGATGATGTTTCACTTCGTTTGGTTTTTGGGGGAGAAATACTCTTGTCTCTCCTAAGGTCTGTCTCAGAGATGCTGCGCTTTACTATGGCTTCCTCACCAATACGTACAGTAATCTGGCACAGTGGCCCTGCTTCTTTGACCTGTGACCCTACAGACACTGACAGCTGCTTTGAGTTGGAGATATCACTCTTGCTGTGGGACTTGCGAGATTTGTGAAATAATCTGCCTGTCTCTGCATCCTGTCTACCTCTTGACCGCTCCTCTGTGGTAACTGAACTGTCTCTTGACCTCTTTCTGTGGTTATCTGCACTATCCCTTTGTTTTTTGACTGGCCTGGGACTGCCCTTGTGTGATGTCTGACTGCTGCTGGTTTCAGGGGATGGGCTGTCTATTGGGCTTTTTTCACTTCCAGAGGTCACCTGGTTGCTATGCACAATGACAGAGGATGACACTGCTGTTCCATGAACTATGACAGAGGGTTTTGTATGGCCATATGTTATCACAGAAGGCATGCTTGTTTCTACGCCCCTACCAGTCTTGGGAGTTTTGGTTTTGCTGCTACTAGACATTTTGAAGCTGCAACTGCCTCTCTCCTGCTCTAACTCTGGGGCCTCACAGTCATGTTTTCTAACTTGGGGCATATCTGTTTGAGGGAGGGGTGTTAGTGCAGAAAGGTGCTCAGCAGCGACTGAAACAGAGAAGTCATCTGGGAAGGCATCTGGGTCAGGCTTCACAGTCTGAGGATGGGCCCCACTGATGAGGCTTTGTAGGTCCCCAGGGTCCAGAGTACAACCCAGGCCAGGCAGAGTAAGGGAAGGTGTTTCAGTTGGTGGCAGTAGCAGACCATTATGCAAACTGTCACTGTAGGTCTTGTAGGGTCTCTTCTGGGAGCGCATGGGGAGAAGGCGGTATAGCTTGAGGGCATTCGCTTTCTGCTTATAACCACCATTAACTGTTTTTTCACTGGAGATGAGGCTGGGATTAATCCCATGAATGGTCTTCTGGTGTGTCTTGAGATTGTAGTAGGTGGCGAAGGCATCCCAGCAGAAGATGCACTGGTAGCGCCGCTCTCCTGTGTGCCACACCTCATGCTTTGTGCGGTACTCAGCCAGGGCAAAGACCTTGTCGCAGTAATGGCATGGATATCTGCGGCGCCACGAGTGTACGTTAGAGTGACGCTTCAGGCTGGATAGGGTCATGTAGGAACGCTCACACACAGAGCAGAAGTAAATGACATTGCCATCTACCACCTTCACAAAATGGTTCTCATCACCCTCCAGTAGCTCTGTGGCTGCTGCATCATCACCTTGGATACGTGCCAGGAGGCTCCGCGCTTTCTTCCCCGGCCGCGCCTTACTGATGTCTGTTTCTCCCACAATCACCCCTCCCTCCACTCTCACCTCACCCTCCTCCAGCGGCTCCTCCTTTGGCTGCACAGTGAGAGGAGGAGGGCCCAGGCTGTTGGAGGGTAGGCCTGGCACCCTGCAGGAGGCCTCATGGGATTGCAGTCTCTTGCTGTGGATGAATACTTTGCCACAATAACGGCAACTGAGGGCTCGGCTCCCACGATGCAGCCGCATGTGGACTGTAAGGGAGGAGGCTGAGCTGAAAAGCCGATGGCAAACTCCGCAAATAAGCTCAGGCTTCAGGTTGTCGGTAGGGGAATAAGAGGACGAGTGAGGGGGTGCGGTAAGACCCTCAGATGGGGGAGGAGGAGGTGGTGGTAAGGGGGGAGGGAGGTGGAGGGTGGGTGGGTGAAGACTTGGTCCATGAGGGCTTCCCACTTTCCCAGCTGGTCTTCCTGTTATTTTCTCTCTCCTCTCTGCATCCCCACCTCTCTGATAGGCTGATGTGCCCAGACTGAAGAGGATCTGGGCTGTATGAGAGGGTGAGGCTGTACCGTTGGCCAGCCTGTGCCTCTCTTCCCATCCATCGCCACCATAGCAGCCCCCTAAAGATCCGCTGGAGGATCTTGGGGGCGACCTGTGAAACTGAGTCTCTGGATTGAGTTTGGAGCACTTCAGAGGAGGTGGGGATTTTATATCCTTCCTGATAAGTGCATGAACCGTCATGGGAGATGAGGAGGAGGATGGTGAAGAGGACGGAGAGCTGTCGTGCCTTGGGGGCTTAAAAGGTCTGTGCTTTACGTCCATGGTAGCATCCAGTTTCCACAGTGACGCCTCATCTGAGCTCTTGGAGGAGGGCCGCCGTCGGTGAGGAGAAGGGGAGGATGAGGAGGAGCTACGACAGGGGTTTGGAGTTGTCAGAGAGGCTGGGAGGGGGGCAGCACTAAGTGGGAAGCTTAGGGTGATTTTTGCATTTTTAGGTCCATCAGTCATTTCCTCCAGCCTATCCTCCATCATGGCCTCTCCCCGGCCTCCATGCCTTTTACCCTTCATCTCCAACTGCTCAGCTTCCCCTTCCCCCTCCTCCTCCTCCTCCTCTTCTTCTTCAGACTGTGATGCCACTCCAAGACAGTGGACTGGTTTGTGTAGCCCTTCGATCTTGCCGGAGCCGCAGAAATTGATAGGCAGGTGTGACGGTGACGAGGCTCGAACTGGGTGAAGGGTGTCAGCCACTAATGACAGTGGCGGGGAAGACAAAGGTGCCAACCGCTGACTCTGGTGGCACGTGGAGTCCTTCGTTGCACTATGTGTGATGTTGCAGAGGGAAGTTAGCCCAACAGCCAGGTGTTGTTCACTCAGACGTGACTGAATAGGGCCCGCATGGAGGGGGTCCCACACCTTCTCACCGGACACCATGACCACCCCCCGAAATCTGAAAGAGAAATCAAAAAGAATGTATTAGCGTTATAAACATCTAAGATTTATGTACAACACAAAAATTGACATCAACATATAGCAAAGCCTTAACGTTACACCCAAAGCTTTTGCAGTAGCAGTCATGACGCTTGTGGAAGACTTTTGAGAAACGGAAAAGAAAACTAAGTGCCCCAGCAATGCTGAGCTCCAACAGCTCAGCCAGGAATGGTGAGTGAAGGGAGGGAGAGGGTAGGGGGAAGGAATGAATCTGTGGCAGTGCTGGTTTAGATTTCAGCGTGCCACAACCAAGCCTTCAGAAAGGCATTCCAGAGATCCATCTCTCTCGGCTGTGACACAACAATCCCTATGCCTAATTGGAAGCTGTTCAGATTTAATCAAGATTCCCTCAGAATAGAGCGTTGACTTAGATCCATGGCCCCGATGCACATAAAAATAGTCCCTCTCTCTTGCTATTTGAGCAAGAGCCTTGTTAGCCATTCCTGGCAGTGGCTAGTATTTGCCGGGCATGACTCTAACCATTTATTTGTGAAGGCAAAGGCGGGAGGGAAGGAAAGAGGGGAAGAGGGAGGGAGATTGCATGCATGTGCACAGAGAAGGGGTGTTTTTCCGCCCTCTGCATCCGGTACAATCTCAGCTAAGCTGTAGAAGATGAGCGACAAGCTAGTCTCATTTCCATTCTAATGCGACTGCCATGGTGGCAGATGCAGTCCTCCTGCAATTTCTCCATATATGATAGCTTTACATGTGACAGGCAATTTGCTGTTATTACTTATTTAAAATGGGTCCATTTGTTTAGGTCTGCCGGTAGGAGAGCAGAACAGAGACAGTATAAGGCCATAATGATGCGACAAGAATAAAAATCCTCAGTCATGCTTTTCTGCCTGCGTTTTCAAGCAGCAAAGCAGCCAGGAAGGCAGGCCGCTGTAAAATTCCACAGGCAGCCCTGAACAGGCAGAAACTAGGTCAGCACTGTTATTGCAGAGGGAAGAGGAGGGAGAGAGAGAGAGAGAGAGAGGGGGGTGAGGATGAGGGAGAGTGAAAGGGTGATAGAAAGAGGGAGAAAGAGTGAGGGTTAGTGAGAGAGCAAGAGACAGAGACGAGAGAAGGAGAGAGGAGGAAGGGGGGGGGGGGGGCTCTGAAACAGGAACAGTCAGACACACTGCACTGTCAGACAGACAGGAGCCCAGGCAAACACTAACCCACACACAAAAACAACCAGCACATAGACAAACATATAATCACGCACATATACTCACACAAATCAAACATACATGTGTACAGAGCACTTTACATACACTCATACATGCCCACAGGCAAGACAGACCGGCATAAACAAAGCAGCTCAACATGGACGGGCCCACTTGTAAATGACATTCAAAACCAAAAGGTGAACCTGAGTGCAACACGGCACTGAGATTGAAGGTACAGGTGGAATGAAGTATGTCAACAAAAGGAAAACAGAAGAGTCTATTAGTGACGTACGTAGTGCAAGCAGTGGCACATGCTTTTTGCTGTACAGAGGCAAACAAACCAGTTCATGCCTATTCGGGAGGATGTTTAAAAACAAGGATGCACAATCCTGTCTCACCAGTCTTGCCATATTTTGTTGCTCTGTATTGGAACAGGCCGTCATTGTCACTCACATTTGCTGAGAGATAGATGTTGAGCAGGAAATCCCTTATGGTAAGCGGCAGCCTGCTTCAAGTGGGCGGACACACTGAGAGACAGCGCTAAGGCTAAAAATTTCACCATCTAATCTGATGCTTGCGCCGCGGACAGGAAAATGCGTATGACGCCCCCTCTCTGTGACGCACACAGCTGCTGCACAAGCAGAGCCTGCACGACACGCTGTCTGACTGTGACAGGCAGCTTTTAACACGCTTTAAATGTACTGGATTTACTCATATACGCAGAAACACATGAGACATGCTGAAAAACACTTTTACCTCTTTCTTGTCTGTGCAAATGATTCGATACACACATAAACCACATACATCCTTCTGTACAACTCACAGGCACGCAGACAAATGTGGCCGTGAATGTAGCAAGGACCCTAAAGCAAAATCAAAATAAACAGCAATCGTCTTCCCACACCTCTCTGCAACAGGATGTTCTGCACAAACAAACATGTTGGTTAGCCTGTGAAACCTATTTACGCTTGTGGCACAACAAAACCGCATAGCACGAACAGGTTCTCAGCTGATAAATAACTAACTAGACTCGCATGAAACACATTATACCAAACGCATAGCCTGTCATACAACAGAGACTCTTCACTGACAGGCAGAGGCAACAAGGCAGACTTTTAGCCACGCACTGATTCAATTTGTATCCATATCAAATCACAAATGTGAGGCAAAAGTATACACTGCTGGCTTTTGATACTGGTTAATTCATTGGTTCATACTTCTTAAAAATAAAAGTATTTGGCTCATTAATCCTAACATATTGTCTGCTTGCATTTTGGGACCGATTCAAAACAGCAGACGTTTTACTATTTGATCCGTAGATACTTTGCCACCAGCATCTGAAAAACATGACTTTATTACCTTGGAAACCATTAGTTACTAATCCAGTGAATTTAAATGGAAAATCATCCACTAGAAACATCACCGCTAAAGTGGACTTGCATAACATAAGGCAGGACGGCAGAGGAGTTTGGCTGGTATGACAGCTCAAGGCCTTGAACCAGCCGTTGAGCAATCTGTTTATTCCACACTGAAACTGGTACTTGTGCTGACACACAAATAACCGCTAGCACTGAATGCTGTTTTTTTTGTTTTGTTTACTTCTTGCCATCTTCCATCAAGGAAAGGCCTCAAATATCAAACCACAGGTGTTGTGATGCTGTGTAGTTCAAAGAGAAAATGCACACAAACTAAAACTAAATTTGGCTCTAAAGTAAACCGTTTTAGGCTATTTCGTCCAATATGCCTTATAATTGAAGACTAAAAGTCTGAATGTAGCAAATTACATTTTAAATACTTTTTAGTGCCACTTAATTTACTTTCACATTTGAAGATGAATGTAAGAATTTAACATTTGTACCCAAGCCTCATTAACATTTATTTAATAGAGAACAGCTAAAATTCAATCAAGTCATCTCCGTTTTCCCAGTACTCTCACTATTAAAGGACAATTCTGGTTGATTACAACTAAAGTCTTATTTCCATAGTAGTGGCCATGCTCATGGTCAGCAATGTTGTTAAGACATAATCTGATGGGGCGAGAAAAAAGGTCATGTTGTAAATGATTTAACAGTTTAGAGATGGTCTAAATGATTTTAATTTTCAGATAAAACTGACAGGGAGGACATCCGTAATGTTGGTAATAATCCTTCATTGCACAGGGAACCTGTGTGTGCACAAGGGCACAAGTAATGCAGGTCAAAGCGGAAGTTGGTCTGTTTGTGCATTTCTTCTATTGTAACAATGTCATCCATTCACAGTTATCAGCAATAGTGAGATGAAAATAAGAAGTAAGAAAAACAGAATTATCCTTTAAATTATCTTTTCCAGTGATGTGCCAGCACAGTATGTATGTTTATGTGTGTGTGTGTGTGTGTGTGTGTGTGTGTGTGTGTGTGTGTGTGTGTGTGAGGGGTTAAAGGGAGTGCCTGCAAGGCAGAATGTGGGGGGCTCGGTGTTCCAGCCGGTGAGCCAGCGGCGAGGAGCATGTGGGAAGAGGAAGGTGTCGGTTGGGCTTTCTCCCCAGTGAGGGGCAGCCAGAGGGGCCCAACTATCGGAGCAGCAGTTGGTCTGTAAAAAGAAGGGTGTATGTGTGTGCATGAGGGTGAGTGTGGGTGGGTGGAGGGGGGCATCGTTAGCAAGAACAGCTACTGAACTCTGCACAACCCCCCGGCCAAGAGAGCGTGGTGGAGCCAGCCAGATGGGATAGAGAGAGGGAGGGAGGAGAAATGGGGAAGGGAAGTTGGTATGGGTCGGGGAGTGGTTGAGCCGAGGTGGTAGCGGTGCTTGTGGTGGTGTGAGAGGGGGAGGTAGGGGTAACTTCAAACACGTCTCTCTTATGTTCACATGTCATGGTTTCCTTGTCTTTCAGATCCCCCTCAGCATGACTAACTGCATGCGTCTTCATCTCCCCCTCCCCATATGTAAACTGTCGTATCATGTTTTTTTCGCATGCCAATCCACGCACCAGCGAACCTGCCCATGTCTAAAACGCCATAGTCTGCACGCTCCGTTAGCTCTCAGCCCAGCACGTAATTCCCATAATTCTGCTCGCTGCAACAGAATCATGGGAGGCATTAGGAAACAGCAAGGCCAAAAAAGTACCCCTGGAGAGCAGTAACACTACACCGGTGACCTTTTTGAGGTAATTTTCCCAAAATCATTTTCAATTTCACGCGCAGTCCCTGCTGAAGGGGAGTGTGAAAGCCCCATTGGAGTTCTCCATCTCAAAATAACAAGAAACATTTGAGTATTAGCAAGGCTGAGCCAGAGCGGCATGTTACAACAGCCACCATAAACTGCAAGTATAAGATGAAGTGCTGCACCAGTTTCCTGAACGTGTCCACATCCTTTATGTTTGTGGTATTAAAAAACAAAACAAAAACTGCTGCATAATTGAGCAAAGTAAACCAACGCGGTCTTGCAATCCACAAGACTCCCATGTTAGCGCTTTATTTGCCCAGGGCAGAAAAAGGATCAAAGACATGATTTATCAGATGTGTGACCCAAACACAAATGAACAAAATAAAAAGGCTGCCACCTGCTATGACAACATCCTCTGTGTGACACTACAGAGTGGCCAGCCACTACACTTCCTTATTTTCTGACCTATGACCCCTAACCCTGTGGCAGTGTGGATCATATATTCCATACATTGAGCACAGGGCCTTGGCTTGGCCTCCATGAAAACCAGGAATGTGGAGACATTTGGCAGCAGATGCTCTCTTGTTTTGGAAGAAAAAGAAAATAGGTTGCAATGGGGTTGGTGACATCAATATGGCCTCTGCTGCTCTACGAGCGACAACCTCCAGCAAAACAACAGGCTGGTAAAATGGATGACAAACTAGGCGGCCCATGGCCGACACAAGAGACAGAACCAGTCGGTGGAACAAGAAATGTTTATCGTCGCCTACATGCAAGTTTTTCTCCCAAAACGCTTCCTCTCATGTTGGTAGTAAGTTGAGGGGCATGGGGTAGGAGACTGGCCCACCATGTTAAGACCCCTAACAACAAAGCTCACATCTGTTCTGACGTGTGTGCTGGACACCCCCCCAACACCTACACACACACACACACACGTCTGCAGTGAATCACAGAGACGCAAGAGGCTTCGATAAATTAAAAGTTTCATCACAATCTGAAAACGATTCATCGCTCTTGAAAAAGAACTGCGTGGTGCGCCAGCAACAGAGGGGAGGATGAGGGAGACAAGGCCTGCTAATGGCACACACGCACACACACAGACAGACATACCCAGCACAGGCACGCACACACACACACACTCATAAATACGCTTCCACAAACACACACTGCATAAATACACACACCCACCAACACTCACGCCCCAACACACGCACAGTAAAATAAAAACCTTTTCCTCCTCTTCACGCGCGGAGCAACCACCGCCACAGCAGCGGAGTGAAGCAGAAAAACAAGCAGGAAAAACACCAGAATTCAGCCTCTCTTCCTCTTATTCTCTCTGGCTGTCTCTCAGGAAGGCAAGCATACAAGAGAACGTACCTCGGAAAACCTCCTGCTGCATCTCTGCTGCGATGTGTTCTCTCCCCTCACACTCCCTCTCCCTCTCTCGCTCTCTCTCCCCCTTGGTCTGTGTATGCGCACGTCTGAGTGTGTGTGAGAGAGGGAGGGAGGGAGGGAGAGAGAGAGTGTGCAGGGAGAGGCGGTGCGCACACACACACACACACACACACACATACAGGCAGCAGTGTGTGAAGACAGAGGGCAGGAGCGATTCTCACACTCTAACTTGCTTGCTCTCTCTCACTCACTCCCCCTTTCTTGCTCTCCTGGTCCTCTCTCACTCCAGTTTTTGCCTCTGACACACGATTCTCAGTGTTTTTGCTCTTTTTCTCCAGTAAGTGAACCCCCTACCTCTCTGCACCCCCTCTAACCAACCAACCAATCCCCCACTGAATCCAATCTTCTTTTTATTTGGAAGTGTTGTTCCCTCTCTCCCTACACACACACACACACACACACACACACACACGCACACACGCACATGAACACACTACTTTATATACACAAAGCCCAGTGATAGGGAGAGGGAGGGAGAGGCAGAGGGAGACAGAGTGGGAGAGCAAGCAAGCAAGCAAGAGGACGCCATTTAAGCAGTTTGTTACGAGCACTGCAAGTCCCCAAAATGGCTGAAAACAAACAGGAACCACGCCAACTCAAAAAACCTGGGCACAAGGACGGACAGACAGACGCGTGGACGGGGAGTGAGAGGAGAGTGAGCGAGGGAGACAGCGAGAAAGTGAGACAGCAAGAGGACAAACTGGTGGTAGTCAAATGGCGGATGGGAACACTCAAGTGAAGTTGAGGGGGGAAATTAAGGCATTAAAGGGGTACTCCGAAGATTTAGCATCGCACTTCGATAAAGTTTAGGGACTGATGAGAGACAGATTAAAAAATGGATGGTCAAAATCAACGCGACAGTGGCCGAGATATCCTGACTGAAAGACTAGTCTAGTATGGGTCAAGCTCAAGAAACGCTGGATCCAACACTTCCCATGATGCCACTTAATAGTCTTTAATTAGACTTTCCCTGCCTGGCAAATGACCATGTCTTTCAAACTTCTACTTCCTCAGCTTCTAACACTGAAGGACATCCAGACCCAAAAGACCTACCCATTTCACAAGAGCGACGCAAATGGCGGTGGCATCACACCATACAAATGAAATTATCTCATGTTGCAAATGTGGTAAAATAGGCCCAGGATCAAGTTTCTTTGCAGGAGCCCTCTGCTACTGTACCAACACCTTGGTCCCAAAATGGCGGCCAGAACTAATTTTCTCAGACTTTAGAAAGCTACGTACAGGCGTTATACGACTGTTTTCACAGGCGGAGTAGTACTCCCCTTGGCGTGTAAACTGATCTTCATGTGAAATAGCAGTGGAATACCTCTTTAAAAGGTGGACAGACAGAGACAGAAACTGGGGCAGACTGTGATTGTCCATGGCCTCATCCAAAAAGGTGCTCAGTGACGATGCCAGTCATGTCAATTAACTGCTTTCAGGTCAGCGTGTGTGTCTGTCTTTACACATATGGCTAAAATAAAACTACTGGTGACAAGCTCACCATTATGTTTCACTGCTCAAATACCGCCACAGCACCAGCATAAAGGCCTGCAGCTGGATATCACTCCTGATTCATCCGTGGCCACGCAAAATGCCTCACAACAACTCTCTTCCTTCTGGTTGCTCTTGGCCACGCACGTCATGGCCAGTGGAAATGACACATATCTCTGTTCTGTCTCTGTTGGCCACAAGCAACTCGGCGGCCTAAGTTCGGGATCAACTGGAAGATGAAGGTAGTAGAAATTGAGGAGGGGACGAAGAATGTTCCTGTACTGTTGTGCTACAACACCATCATACGTCCCACTGTCCTTTTGAGCGGAGCTGCTACCCTTCTGACCCCCCTTCCCCCAGTACCCACCAACTGAACCTTGACGCCAACTACCCGCCCTCCTCCTACTCTTCCCCTGCCCTTTCCCTTCTCCCTCTCTTTCATCACTCTCTCTCGCCCTCATTGTACGCTGCCACACTTGTCTCCATGGGAACCGCTCCGGGATTGGGTGTTGTTCCTGTGACCTCTCTGGCTCTTGGAGTTGGACTAACTTTTTTTTCTCCCCGTCCTCTCTCATGCACTCCCGCACGTTTTCAAAGCATGCCGGGTGTGTGCGGACGGGACACAAGACAGCAGTTTTGAGTGGCTCCGGGACAGGAGGACAATAAAATTTAAACTGCTAGTAACATTATGTGAAAAGATGGAGCGAAAGAAAAAGAGGCTGTGTGTCTGAGGCATAGGTCTGAGGCAGATTGCCCGTTGGCAAAGACAATAGTGTGTGTGTGTCCCAGGAGTGTGGCCGCTTGGTCCACACATGTGTGGTGGTATTGTCCCTGTCACAAACTCTGTATTCAGAGGCACCACCGTTGTCCAGCCGTCCCTTTTCATGGATGTTTGGCCAAACGTGATCATAGCTTTTCATGCTGTGCTACCAAGCGACACACACATCTGAATACACAAAGATGGAGGAACTCCAGAAGCCATCTTGGTGGAAAATTAAAACCATTAGCTCGCAAGGACGTTCAATATTTAACTGTTTTAGAAAAAAAAAGAAAAAAGTCTCAGTGTTAAATCGAGCCTGAGGCCTTCGTGAGGTGCTAATAAAAATTCTGGCATAAATGTATTTTTTTCTGGAGACTAAAATACATTTATTTTATATATAAGATGTGATCCAAAGAATGCTATTCCCAAAAGAACAACTGACTATTTGAAGAATAAAACAATAAAAATCTTTCTGAACACACACATACACACAGTTAAGTAGGTAAAGGTATCCAACAGTGTGGATTCACTGTTCTGTAGCAGCAATATTGTGATAAGTGAGTCCTTGTATTTGATGTGCACAAAGACGCGCGATGCACAAACCATGGGGGTGACATGAAAAACATTTGTGCTGACTGAACCAAAGGGAGGTAACGGTTGACAATGCAAAATTGAACAAAGTAGATTTCAAAACATCTAAAAAAAATAGTTTCAAAATTTTTTAAAAGTAAATTCATTCAACCTGTTTGTTAGGCCTTAAAGCTGCAATTATCTATTTTCTGGTCCATACTGGGATTGCAGAAACCAGCCGTGAACATAACACTGACACATTATCACCTTTTAAGTTGATATGGCAAACTGTTTACACATTCAGCGGTTATGGAGAAACATTCTCATTTATTTACCTCCTGCTGAATGTAAGCACCTCTCATTTTAGCTCTGTTTTGGTCTCCACTACCCCCTGAGAGATATATCTGGCTTTTTAACTGCTAAATGTTCCAGTACGTTCACCAAATGGTTGCCAGTTGTGTCTGTCTGCTGCTTGTTGCTGGGCACTAATTTTAACCAATGTTAATATAAATATTTTGATTTTAGCCACTTTAATGAGACACACAACACATGTTAGCTAAAAACTTGTGTCTGCTTACAATGAAATCTCCACAGGGGTAAACTTTGGCCTGATAAATGTGCTTTGTGGTTCCAGTAAAAAAGTTTTAAAAAAGCTGAGTGAGTTCAGTCATGATATATCTAACAGGAAAGGGAAAGTTCACCGGCCCTGTCAGTTCTCGAAAGGCAGAGTCATGCCTGCGGTCCGGCTGTTCTTGTTTTAGTGCAACTGAGCACTGAATGGGTTAAGTTCAATACAGCCTTTGTTTGCTATGCATATCAAGTATCACATCTTTAGTTTGGTTTTCATTTGGTAGATTGTTACTTCAGTACAAATACAGTATAAAAACAGTAACAGAGCAGGAGCTAACTGTATTTAATTGTTTCTTCTTAAATTCAGGCTGAATTCCTATTGATACATGTGTGTGAATGTATCCTCAGGCATGCTCAGTGGTTAGTAAACAGCCTCAGTGATCTCAAAGAAGGGATGACTAACCTGCACTCCAGCTGACTTGGACTGAGATCAAAGTGGGAAGTCAAACGACGTTCGATGAGTTCAAATGTCGGTGGTTTCTTAAAGAGGAAGCAGTGGCTTTATAAGGACGACGCAGCAATATCTTTTTCTGCTGTCAGGCATGTGAGGACGGAGCGGTGGAACGAAACCACGTCATATACATTTTCTGCAAGTACATGGGTGCAGAGATAAGCATGACAGATGTTTAGATTTGCAGACACACACGCACACAGATGAAAGGGTGTTTAAAGCCTCAGCATTGTCTTGCAGACATGGGCGGTGCACTGGGTAACTTGATGAAACCTCCCTTGAAATAGGGAAACATGAGCGTGCTGGAGCACGTCCTTAGCCAACATGTCTCCGCTGTTTACAATAACAAACAGCAGAGGCAGCAATCCAACAATACAGAACAGAAAATCCACACACCAAGCAGCTCCCATATGAAGAACCTTCACTGCAGAAGTGATGTTTCAAGCAAATCAGACTACTCAGAGCTACAGTATAATGTTCAATAATTAAATAAGAAATCTGAGAAAGCCTTAAAGGCAACACATACAGAGAACCACCATCTTAAGTACCAATAAAAAAACAAATTAAAAAAGGCATAAAATTTGATGCTGTAAATTAAATATTAATCAAAATGTAGGTTGTATACACAATTGAAGGCCCACTCACAAAAAAGGATCTAATGAAAGCCTTTAGGGGCTTTGCAAAAGTTCATAGAGTAAATGTAATGTTAATGTTTTTCTTGCTACTTTTGCATAACTTAATGCGGAATGTTATGTTTTTAAAAAACAGCAAAAATAATATTGATGCCCCCTAATCTATATTTGTTGCACATTATATTATATATACCCACTAACAGAAACATTACATTTAATCTATTTCATGTATGCAGCCTTTAAAGGTCAGATTACTTGTCTATGTTCCTATCTTGGGTCTTTGGGTGTCTTGCTGTGTTACCCCACTGTATATTGTTGTGTATTGTTGTGTGCAAGATACATGTAAAAATTTTACTTTTCCACTTAAGTGTCTAAATCTTTTCCTGAAGCATCATGGTATGCAGAAAACCCCTCTAATAAAATGAGATTTTGAGACAGTGAAAATTTAATAAAAATTTAAATATTAGACATCTGCCCCGATATCCTTGCCTATGTGGAAACACACATGAATCCCATGGTCAGAGCTGCAGCAGAGTCGAAACTTTCCATCTAGAAGCCAGTGCAACAATGCCTTTCTGTCAACTAACGACAAATTTACCTACAGGCACAAATAAAGTAACCTGAACTCCGAACATGTCACAAAACATTTAGTGTGAAATTTCTCTTTAAAGCTAGATGAGGTTAGATAATTCAAGCTAAACACCTTTAACAGTAGCAACAAAGTAAAATGTTTTCTTACGTCCTGACAGGCTACTAGGTGTCTTTAGCTAGAAAGAGTTCTGCTTCTCCAATATGAAAACTGTGCAGTGCATCTAATATTAATTGCATGTAAGTAACACCAACACAGCGCAGTCTTACCAAGCAACACAAGGGGATACAAGATAAATCTGAGGGGTTGTGAGATGATTAACAGGATGCAGTAGACTAAAATAAAACAAGTAAAAAGAAATTCACTCTTTGATTTAACTGGTCACAACCAGGAGACTTGTGCAACAGGTGACAAGGGCTCGCAAATGGACCAAACTCTATTTCCTCAGCAGCTGAGTGTAATCGCTGACAAAATGTTCAGGCATTTCCAGCTTTTTTTAAGTTTCAGTAGAGAGGTTAGCTGGTTCAACACTGCGCCACCCCTTGCCTGAAGGACTTGAAACACACACACATCACAGAGGCTATCCCGAGCAGATGTCCCAACAAAAAGCATGGGAAGGATTCATAGCCTTATATTGACAAGTGATATTAAGAGAGTTATATTGTTGTCCTAGACTTGTCTAACATAACTCAGTGGACAGGCTTCAGATCCATGAAGCAGACGCACTGAGCTATAACAAGCATGTTTGTGTGAGCTGCTGAGTCACACAAACTGCCCGCGGGCACACACAAGAGATAAAAGGCTAAAAAAAGGAATTAAGATGGGTGTAGGTCGCACAAGAGAGTTACAGTTGGCATGCAATTTACAATCAGTTTGACACGCAATAAACCGCTGGCAAAATATGGTTGTGTAACAGGAAAGAAAAAAAGGCAAAGGAGAAGAGGAAGAGAGGCTTCGCAGTGTGGACGTTGCCAAAGGAGACTGGAAAGGATAGGTGGAAAATCATCTGGGAGGGGTGCCTGATACGGTGTGGAGGAGGGAGGGGGGACGGGCGGCTGGTTTTTCCACTGCCAGAGAGCGAGGACGGCTAAATCAAATTAATTAGCTCCTTCATCTCCAAGCAGCTACTCAGGCATGCTGTACTGGCGAAGAGAGACAGCCTGGGAGGGGGGCAGAAGAGAATGGGAGAAAGCTGTGTATGTGCGCCATTCAGGAGGACGGGCAGCGGAGGGAAGGGGTGCATAATTCTCTGATAAGCATGAGGGTTGTTTTGCTGGAGCCTCTGTTCAGCCATGAGGAGGAAGTGGCTGCCTGACGCTGTGTGCTGCTGTGCTTCGGGGCGATGGTACTTCCTGTTTCTAGACAGCCTGTATTTTGAGGGCACTGTAAACAACCCTGCTTTTCTGCACGCCTCTTTAAATAGCACGCAGACACTTCAATCAGAACCTCCCAGAAAGACGGGGAGCTGAGGAAGTCTTGCAAAAAGAAAAAGAGACAGAAGGGTTTTTTTTGAGGAGGGGGTGGCAATGACAATGCGAGGTTAACCTATCATATGTGACTACAAATAAAATATATATAGTTGCACTGACATCAGAAGAAGAGGAAAAAAGGAAAAGTACAGCAGTAAAGGGGGAAAAGAGAAAAAAAGTGAGGCAGATGGTCAGAGGCAATGGCATAGAGCCAGGGGAAACAAAACAGCAGCACAGCAGAGAACACAAAAAGTAAGAAAAGAGGAAAGGAGGCAGGGCAAGTGGTACAGCCAGGACAGAGCCACTGCAGGCAGCATGAGGCCATCTCTGAGGCTTGGTGTGCAAGAGAGAGGGACGGAGTAAATGCACGGAGGGATGGGAGGTGAGAAGAGGGAGTCAGAGGAAATATGAAGAAGGTTCGTGAGTGTGGGAAGTGGGAGGTTCAGACAATTAAAGAGATGGTTCTGTGAGGGAGGAAAAGCAATCATGTGACTACAAGGGTGGCCTGTACAGAAAGAGGTAAGGCAAAGTTGATTCACAAAGAAAAATTAGACTTCCCAAACTCCTAACAAGTAAAAAAAAAAAAAAAAAAGAGTGACAAAATTGTGTGTGGTCAAAGGGGAGCGTGTACGGCTGTGCAAGAGGTCAAAACCTTTGGAGAAGAGGGCAGTGGACCGCTCCGTGCAGCAGCATTGCCTCGGACGAGACTTGGCTGCACTGTGGGAACCCCAGATTAGCACTAAGCCGATTGCAGCGCGAGGTGGGATCAAGAGCAATTAATTTAGCACCCAGATAGTTCCAGGAAGAGGCTGAAAGAACCTTAACAAAACGCAGATCTCCTGCAAAACTCCCGTGTATCCTCTGAGTCAAATACAAGCTGACTTAACATTCCTGCTTCTGTCTGTCCTTCACAAATGAGCTGCCTACAAAGAATCTCACGTAAAAGAGAGCAGACGAGAATTTGGAAGGTCTGAAAGGGTGTGTGGATGATAAAAGGAAGGATAAAAGAAAGATGAAGACGCTTGGCAGGGGCTGACATGAGCCAAAACAAACACCCAAAGAACAGGACATTCTCTTACGGACAAAAATGGGCCGGCCTTTTCCAAAGGGCTCTCAGCGAGAGCATGCCTCCAACCCTGCGTCACCCGCTTTCATTACAAAACAACATCCTGGTGTATAACTTAAGGGGAAATGCAGCCTAAAACACATTTCTTGTTCATATAATAATACACGATTCACTCTCATGTCCTAGCAGGATTTTTGTCTATTTCTATTCGTTTTTACAGCAATCAACACCCAGAATCTGATTCACAAACTTTACCATGGCCCACAAAATCTCCATTTTGTGCTCAGCAGGGATGTTTTTCCAGGCGGTTCCAAAGAACAAGCACCAAAGCCTTCAGGATATGTTGCCTTGTTTTTTAGATTTTTGGAGAAAGCTATCCATGCTCACAAACAGTGAGTGAATTGTTTCAGACAACACAGGTGTACTCTGTGTTTTGGTGCTTCAGGAGCAACAGCTCACCAGCTGATTATTACGTCTAATGAGATTGTCGTTTTTCTGGAGTAACTACGGAGCAGTTATAGTTTAGGCTTTTTAATTGCAAATCAGATTGAAAAAAACAGTCTGCTCCTCCCACCTAGCTTCTGCATCTGCTCGTCTGTCTCTCTCTCCCTCCTTATTCGCCTACTTCATTGTGCTACAAAGCTCCCCCCTTCTCTAACTCCCCACCAAGCCCTGAGAACACACTCGCTGTCAGGCTCTGACAACACCAGACAAGAGCTCCCCCTAGATACACAAATCCTCACCCCTTCCAGGAATGAATGCGTCTGGAAAGCAAACACATACTGCTACATATATACAGTTGCAGGAAAAAGTATGTGAACCCCTTTGGAATTACCTGGATTTCTGCATAAATTGGTCATAAAATGTGATCTGATTTTCATCTAAGTCACAACTATAGACAAACACAGTCTGCTTAAACTAACTCCGCACAAACATTTATATCTTTCCATGTTTTGAACACACCGTGGAAATAGTCACAGTGCAGGGTGGAAAACGTATGTGAACCCTTGGATTTATTAACTGGTTGACCCTCCTTGGCAGCAATAACCTCAACCAAACGTTTCCTGTAGTTGCTGATCAGACCTGAACAACGGTCAGGAGGAATTTTGGACCATTCCTCTTCACAAATCTGTTTCAGTTCAGCAGTAATCTTCAGATGTTTGAATCGTGAATCGCTCTCTTGAGGACATGCCACAGCATCTCAGATGGGTTGAGGTCAGGAGTCTGACTGGACCACTCCAGAAGGTGTACTTTCTTCTTCTGAAGCCTTTCTGTTGTTTACTTATGTGCTTTGGGTCGTTGTCCTGTTGCATCACCCATCTCCTGTTGAGCTTCAACTGGCAGACAGATGTCCTTACATGCTCCTGCAAAATGTCTTGATAGACTTTGGAATAAATTTTTCCGTCGATGATTGAAACCCTTCCAGACTCTGAGCCAGTGAAGCGGCCACAAATCATGATGCCCCCTCCACCATACCTCACAGTTGGGAAGCGGTTTTGATGTTGGTGTGCTGTGTCTTTTTTCCTCCACACATAGGGTTGTGTTCCTTCCAAACAATTCAACTTTTATTTCATCTATCCACAGAATATTTTCCCAGTAGTGCTGTGGAACATGCAGGCAAACTTCAGACGTGCAGCAGTGTTTTTCTGGACAGCAGTGGCTTTCTCTGTGGTGTCCTCCCATAAACTCCAATCTTGTTTAGTGTTTTATGTATCATAGAGTCGTCAACAGAGATGTTAGCATGTTGCAGAGATTTCTGCGAGTCTTCAGCTGACACTGTAGGATCCTTCTTAACCTCATTGAGCATTCTGCAATGTGCTCATGCAGTCACCTTTCAGGACGGCCACTACTAGGGAGAGAAGCAACAGTGCTGAACTTTTTCCATTTATAGACAGTTTGTCTTACTATGGACATCAAGAATTTTAGAGGTACTTCTGTAACCCTTTCCAGCTTCATGCAAGTCAACAATTCTCAATCTTAGGTCTTCTGAAAACTCTTTTTGTTAAGGCATGGTTCACATCAGACAATACTTCATGAGAATAGCAAAATTAAATTTGATTTGTTTTTAGGGCAGGGCACCTCCAATCTCGTCTCATTGATTGGACTTCAGGTTGGCAGACTTCTGACTCCAATTAGGTTTTGGAGAAGTCTTTAGCCTAGGGGTTCACATACTCTTTCCACCCTGCACCATGACTGTTTACCCAGTGTGTTCAATATAACATGAAAACATATAATTGTTTATGTGGAATTAGTTTAAGCAGACTGTGTTTGTCTATAGTTGTGACTTAGATGAAAATCAGATCACATTTTATGACGAATTTATGTAGAAATCAAGATAATTCCAAAAGGTTCACATACTTTTTCCTGTGACTGTATATATACAAATATATGAACTCCCAAGGTAGGAACAAAAAGTTAGATATCTATAGTCTCAACTAGTTTTGTTTCTCTTTTGACAACACTACATCACTGTGCATTAATACTGCTCAAAAAGATAAAACCACTGAACAACTTACAACCACCCATCCATACAGATCACACGGCAAATGACAACTGTGCAAGTTTCATCTGCTTGGACATCTTCTGCACTTTCAAATACCAGTTAGAAAAAAAACAACAGAAAATTTAAGGTAGATCTAGACGGATCAGAATTTACAGTGCTCAACAGACACTGCGATATTTAAAAAAAATCATGCTGAATGTCAGATGACTGAATGATTAAACAGTTCAAAAGCATTCAGGGCCTTCAAATTCAAAGTCATAATTTTACACATTTAGTTTAAAGTAAGCTACATGTTTAAATTGCAGAGCAGTGGTGGTACAAAAGTGTAAAATACTCAAATGACAAGTCCTGCATTCAAAATTTTACTCAAGTATTAGAAGCAAAATATATTGTATCAAAATTAGCCATTATACTGAACAGCTACTTTTCTGTATATGTGTGTATTTTTTTGTATGTGTATACAAATACATACAGTACATTTGCCTTCAAATATGAATATTATGGTGTTTAAGGGCATTTGTCATGTTTACCTGACAGCTCTGGTCTAAACAGGCACACCAAGATCAATCTGTGATATGGAGACACTTTACAGTCCTCTAATAAACAAATTTTACAATTCAAAACGATTCCTTTCAAACTACAGACCAAACACCACCAGACCTCCATGCACTAACCTCCTTGGAGCAGTAGAGGGAGTACGTTTGACAGCCGTGTGGGACTCACTTCCGCATTGAAAATGTAGTTGTGCAATGTCTTCGCGCCGCTTATCATTCTCAATACGAGCCAGAGGAGGGAGCCAGCTGGTCAATAATGAATCCTTTGTATAGTCATGGTATAGCATGGCACATGGGGAACAAAGTGATTTACTGTCACATTCTTCTGTGCATTTCAGACGTGGCTTGCACGTGTTTCTGTTTCCTGCTTATTCATATAAAACAGAACATTATTTTTTACTTCATAAGGATACTGTAGATATGGACATCTATCCTTGCTTCGGGTCTTGAATGTTGCTTCCTCCTGCTGGACCTGCCAAAAAGAAATGATGGCAGAGAGGTAGCAGCACATAAAACACTAGGCTGTCCTGCTTAACAAGAATGTTACATTTCAACATTAAAATTAGCTTTGTGTAATTATCAGAGAATAAAACAATACCACAGTCCATCATATTGGTTCAGTGTCTTTATTGAAAAGAAATACAGAAATTGTAACAAGATGTTTTGGGCACCGTTACATGGACATTACATGTAATAAACAATACATCAGTCTGGCATTATGATATAGCACTGAGATATTGAGCTGTGCAGCTTTTACGTCCACTTCGTTTAATGTCTTAAGACAAATGCAGAAACATGGGTCAACTGAGCATCCTTATGCAAATACCACAACACTGGTTAAATGAGACAATAGGGATTTATGGCTCTCAAAGGAACATACATAAACACAATGTACCGTTTTGCTTTTGGACATTTAGATAGCCATTAACACCGGTCAGACGGTACTTGTTCCCCTCCCTTGGGTACAACTAACGAGAGCTAACCGGATAAATCTATTGTGTAACAAGCTAATGGCATTTCCTAGTCCCTGAAGACAAGATTAATACTTACACTACAAAAGCTTAAACTTGAAGAAATCCAAAGATTGAGTAAAGGGGGAATACCCGCTATGCCATAATCAAAGTCTGCTGTAAAAACGTATTATAGACTAAACAGCAAGCTTTCCCTTACAATAACAGACCAACTGTTACTATGCACGTACTAAGCTAGAAAAATGGCTTCAACTTGGACACCGACGAAGAGTCAAGACTACTGAAATACTGTCTGGCAAACTATTAAACTGTTTCGGCTCTTGAAATCCTATCGCATTAAACGTAGTGAGATTAACGATCACATAGTCTGCCCTTACTTTGTCACGGAGCTCCACTTTTTTATTTAAAATGCGCAGCTAGGTTACCGGCCAAGTTAGCCAACAAGAATATTCCGGACTCCATCTTTCCCGTTCACAACAAGAAGCATATCAGACACCGCCATGTTGGGCGCTAAGAGAAACACACTATATGATAGCTACAATTGCTTTTATTTTAGTCTTCAAGCAACGTAGTTAACGTTTTAATACAATATATATCCCCACTGCAAACAACACTCGTCTACTACAGCATTAACACTAACACAAAAACTGGCTCTTAACCCAGGGATTTAATTAACCAACGACTAACTGCTAAGCCGATAGCTAACGTTAGCTAGCTGAACGTTTTGTCCGGTAACGTTCAATGGAAAGCTAAGTTAAATCATCATGCGACTTTACCTTATATAAAGACATGTTCTGAGCATAACAATACTTAAATACGTTATGTATTGCCACAAAACGACATTAACTATACACGATAAATGTTGATAATGTAACAAACAGCAGGGAGCAAACGGTCGTTGTCGATAAAGTATAGGTAGTCGTACGTTAAAATAACCAGACCACCGGCGGTAATGCTAAGAAATCACAATTTTAACGTGGGAATTTAAATGTAAATCAGATGGGTTGTAGAAATTACACCTTTAAGTAATTCAAGTTAGTGATCAATTAAATAAATAGCGAACTAACGTTTGTGTTACTTGCTTAACCGCCAAAATGCGGCATTTCAGAGAACATTTCGAAACGTGGCCTACCACAATGTTTCACATTTTAACAAAAATAGTAAAAACTTCAAGACTATGTGACAATCTAATATCATATAAATTACACACAGAACACGTATATGTAACAATGGTGAAAACAGTTGAAGAAAACAACGTTAAAATAACACTTAAGGCTTCCCCCAGGTTTTCCTGTAGGGCGTGCGGAAAAATCGAGTCCGCTGGCCGGCCATCACTCGCAGGCGGGTCCGAGGCTTGTTACAAAATCCCAGCGATCCAAAAATACAGAGGAGAAAAAAACGACAAAACATTGTGATTCTAAATTAGCTCGAAAAATAATCCATATCACAGTGTTTCCAGTTAAAAATATAATGTATTTCAACAATTCTCCCATGTTTAATGAAGGGTATTACCAGGCCTCAGCCCTGAGCCTCTTTTCTTAGAGCCCAGGCTGATCTAGAGCGAGACGAACGGGAGAACAGAGATTTTTTTTATTTTTGCTCTGAGGGAAGAAATTCACATCGGACACGATCGGCAAATATCGGAAGTAGGGTGGGTTTTGTTGAAATTATTCTAAGAGGGTGCATTTCTTCGTAGCCATTGGTCCTCTCTTTGCTACTACTCAATATTAACAAGAAAACGGACGAATCGGGAGGATTTAAATTGAATATTCATATATTGCATGTAAAACATTCTCCGCACCGCCTACTGTGTTTTAATAAAGCCAATCAGGATGAGTTTAGATTCAATCAACGCCCGCCTTTAGTTTTGATTTGTTAAAAAAATAATAGCGCTCTTTGATTGGCTGTACGTGCGATAAAATTAAGTATTCGCGTAACTGTCTTGAATGGCCAATGAGCGTTTTACTACGGCGATCCATGTCCCACCTCCCGAAGAGGCAGCCCCTGTGTTAGTGAGTGTGAAACCCCGTAGTACGCAGTCGGTCTATAAAGGCAAGCGTTGAGCCGCTTCATGCTCAGAAGCGCTTAGAGCGCTCCACAGTGTAGATCAGGAAAAGGGAAGGGAGCAGTCGGTGGCCATCTTACTTAGGACCAAAACATAAATAATTAGGCTATAAAGGCAACCGACAGCAGAGGTCCCTGGGATATCGCCTTCGGAGACTTTCCGGTCACCGTTGGCGGCCTGACCAGAGTCGTGGTGACAATTTAAAGCCTGTTCCTGCTCACAAAGCGGCGTGCCGAGGAAGGACGCGTCTCTTTGAATAGACAGGATGCACGGACCGCCCTCCGGCGACAGCGCATGCCCATTGCGCACGATCAAGAGAGTTCAATTCGGCATCATCAGCCCAGATGAACTTGTAGGTTTTCTTTTTTGGGGGGAGTGGGGTATTTTATTGATTCTCGGACAGATCATACACTGACCACTCTCTTAGTTTATTGACGTATCTTGTAGTGTAACATATGTGGCACAGACATATTTGTGTTTACAAAATGCTTGCTGTTAGCCTAGCCTAGCTGTGTCAGGCTGGTGAAGCTAGTGCTAACTAGCACGTTGCAGGAAGTTCGAAAAACTTTAAGCACAACATTATCAAAAAGGAACCATGCTATCACATGAATTAAACCCCCATTTTATTCACGCAATGTACCTTGTAGGCCCACCAGTATATAGAAATGTTGGTTATTTTTGTACTACTCGTTATGGACTCAGCTCGCCTGGTTTAACCACTGGTCGCTTTGTAACGTGTTCTCACAATAAATGAATAAAAGGGTACTTCAACAAAGTCAGATATGCATGATTTCTTTACCTCAGGATTGTGTGTTAAATAGTTATAAAGATGAATGAATACTACATTTTAAAAAATGTTTGTAATTTAGCATAACGTTTCAGATCACAGTAAAAGTTGCCAAATGTAGCAAATATCTCACACTTTCCCGTTAATTTAAGTAATTTTAGCATTGAATAGGTATTTAGAATTTTTTTATTCTTTTGATTTGATTCTTATGTGCATGAATGGCTGTGATGTTGATATTTTTGTATTCTAGCACATAATCAACTGATGATTATTGTACCATGTGTCTTTCTCCACAGAAACGGATGTCCGTTACAGAAGGGGGAATCAAATACCCCGAAACAACAGAAGGAGGACGTCCTAAACTTGGTGGCCTTATGGACCCAAGACAAGGGGTCATAGAACGAACTGGAAGATGTCAGACATGTGCAGGTACAGTACCATGTCAGGCTTTTAATTCTAAAATATGTTATTGATCAGTTTAACGCTGTCCCTATCTGAATTCATGTCTTAATGTCATATACATGAATTTGTTGCCTCAGGAAACATGACCGAATGCCCTGGCCACTTTGGACACATAGAACTGGCAAAGCCAGTTTTCCACGTTGGCTTCGTGACAAAGATAATGAAGGTTCTTCGATGTGTCTGCTTCTTTTGCTCTAAGCTATTAGTGGACTCGGTAAGTGTATTCAGCATTTTAAAGCACTTCATGATAAAAATTCACTAAGAGTTTATCACAAAAGTATCATTTCAATCTTTTTCATAGTATTTTGCAATGATGATGTTTAACTTGCTCTCATTGTGGCTACCTCTAGAACAATCCAAAGATCAAAGACATCCTGATAAAATCTAAAGGGCAGCCCAGGAAGCGTTTGACACACGTGTACGAGTTGTGCAAAGGAAAAAACATCTGCGAAGGAGGTGAGGAGATGGACAACAAATTTGGAATGGAGCAGCAGGAGACTGAGGAGGACATTACCAAGGAGAAGGTATTTGGCTGGTGTCTTTTTGTCATAGTTAAAGTGCATTTCATCTCTCAGCATTCACCCCCATCACCCCCACACTATTTGACATACGCAGGGCCACGGTGGCTGTGGGCGCTACCAGCCACGCATCAGACGCTCTGGCTTGGAGCTGTATGCCGAGTGGAAGCATGTTAATGAAGATTCGCAGGAGAAGAAAATCCTGCTGAGTCCCGAGCGTGTGCACGAGATCTTCAAACGCATCTCGGATGAAGAGGACATCATCTTGGGCATGGACCCCAAGTTTGCCCGACCAGAATGGATGATTGTAACTGTGTTGCCTGTGCCTCCGCTGGCTGTCAGGCCTGCTGTAGTCATGCAGGGCTCTGCTCGTAACCAGGTAAAGTAACAGGATCCCGGACAGGATGTTTTGTACCTGACTGTCTTTACGCTGTGGAGACCTGACGATAATCTTTTGTTTTTAAAAGGATGACTTGACGCACAAGCTGGCTGACATTGTCAAAATCAACAACCAGCTGAGAAGAAATGAGCAGAGTGGTGCGGCAGCTCACGTCATAGCTGAAGATGTCAAATTGCTTCAGTTTCATGTAGCCACCATGGTGGACAACGAATTGCCAGGCCTGCCAAGGGTATGCACTTCCTGATGCATTTTATACACAGTTAGATTTCTACTCTGCACGATTCAATGGAACATAGTCTGAACACACTAATGTGAGCCCGCTGTCAGCCACTTTCACAGTTTTCTGTTACATTTTTGCACAGTGTTTTTAACGGAACTTAAATGACAATTATTCTTTCATTCCACAGGCAATGCAAAAGTCAGGCCGTCCTCTCAAATCCATAAAGCAGCGTCTAAAGGGGAAGGAGGGGCGAGTCCGAGGTAACCTGATGGGCAAGCGTGTGGACTTCTCCGCCCGAACTGTCATCACCCCCGACCCCAACCTGCAAATCGACCAAGTGGGCGTACCACGATCCATCGCAGCCAACATGACCTTCCCGGAAATTGTCACACCCTTTAACATTGACAGGTACTGCTGACTAGTCAGCTGATTCAGCTTTCTGTAATGTGTAAAAATAAAAAACCCTGCGCTTCAAAACCATTTTTTTGAAATGTGACGTCTGCTAATTCATTCTGGTGACCATCCCAGATTACAAGAGCTGGTACGGAGAGGCAACAGCCAGTACCCAGGCGCCAAATACATCATCCGTGACAACGGAGACAGAATTGACCTGCGATTCCACCCAAAACCAAGTGACCTTCATCTGCAGATTGGCTACAAGGCAAGAATAAAATAATTATAAGCAGCAATAAAGTTTTATCTCCTACTAAGACTATCTCTTGTTAGATGTTTTAATTTTATTTTTTTTATCCTGAATTAAACTGATGTTTTTCTCTGTGTAGGTGGAAAGACACATGTGTGACGGCGACATCGTCATCTTCAATCGACAGCCTACACTACATAAAATGTCCATGATGGGGCACAGAGTCCGGATTCTGCCGTGGTCCACATTTCGACTTAACCTCAGGTACCAAATGAAGCTCAGACCTTACTGGCTTTTTTTTAATACTTTCCTTTCTTTTGAAATTGGCGTAACTTTTAATAGAAATAACTTATTTGATAATTACGTATATTATTTTCGACTGTGGGAATCTGGTCTTTATGCAAATTCCTGTAGCTTTTCTATTATCCCTGACTGAAATGAGTTATCTTTGAGGTGTTGCAGCTCTAACATGCTGTCCTCTTGTCTCCCTATCCAGTGTCACCACCCCATACAATGCTGACTTTGACGGGGATGAGATGAACCTCCACCTGCCTCAGTCCCTCGAGACGAGGGCAGAGATTCAGGAGCTGGCCATGGTGCCGCGTATGATCGTCACACCCCAGTCCAACAGGCCCGTCATGGGTATTGTGCAGGACACCCTCACAGCTGTCCGCAAATTCACCAAAAGAGACGTCTTCTTAGAGAGAGTAAGGATTTTGTTAACGGGGTCACCAGCAGCTGCCTCATCTGGTCTGAAAGAGTCTAACACCATGCGTTTCTCCACCACAGGGTGAAGTGATGAACCTCCTCATGTTCCTCTCCACTTGGGACGGGAAGGTGCCTCAGCCGGCCATCCTCAAGCCCCGCCCTCTGTGGACAGGCAAGCAGATCTTCAGCCTAATCATTCCTGGACACATTAATGTGATCCGCACACACAGCACCCACCCTGACGATGAAGACAGCGGCCCTTACAAACACATCTCCCCTGGAGACACCAAGGTACAATTTCCTGATTAATAATGGATAGATTAAATAATGAAAGTGAACGACAGTGCAAGTGACCACACACATTCAACTCCTTCACACAGGTCATAGTGGAGAACGGTGAGTTGATCATGGGCATCCTGTGTAAGAAATCTCTGGGAACCTCAGCCGGCTCCCTCGTCCACATCTCCTACCTGGAGATGGGCCACGACATCACCCGACTCTTCTACTCCAACATTCAGACTGTGGTCAACAACTGGCTGCTCATCGAGGGTATGGAGCAGTGACATGCACAATACCTAGATTTATTTTTAGTGTTTTTGCAACTTGATAATTGTTTGCCGTCATTTTGTCTTAATATTTGCGAGTTTGCTCTTGTTGTTTTCTTCAGGTCATTCCATTGGTATTGGTGACTCCATTGCTGATGCCAAGACCTACCTTGACATCCAGAATACCATCAAGAAAGCCAAACAGGATGTGATAGAAGTAAGTTCAAGTATCTGTGTGGTCACCAGCATCTCTAAAACCCAAAGAACAATTCCCTTCAAATTTGTTTTTTCAGCAGAAAGTATATATCCGAAAAAGCTAAATTTTTCCTTTCGCTTTTTGTCTGCCAGGTCATTGAGAAAGCCCACAACAACGAGCTGGAGCCGACCCCTGGTAACACATTGAGGCAGACTTTTGAAAACCAGGTGAATCGTATCCTCAACGACGCTCGTGATAAAACGGGATCCTCAGCCCAGAAGTCTCTGTCTGAGTACAACAACTTCAAGTCCATGGTGGTGGCAGGTTCTAAGGGCTCAAAGATTAACATCTCACAGGTAAAATAACATCCACCGGCCATTACTAAGCAATTGACGAATGCTTGATTCACATGATCTCTCACACCAGCATCTCTTATCGTCCCTCCTTTTACTCAGGTTATTGCTGTGGTGGGGCAGCAGAACGTGGAGGGTAAACGAATCCCCTTCGGCTTCAAACACCGCACGCTGCCTCACTTCATTAAGGACTGACTACGGCCCTGAGAGCAGAGGCTTCGTGGAGAACTCCTACCTGGCTGGCCTGACGCCAACAGAGTTCTTTTTCCACGCCATGGGAGGCAGAGAGGGTCTGATCGACACAGCTGTCAAGACTGCTGAGACTGGTAAGTCTAGGCGAGAATGGTCAGTACGTAGGAAGAAATGAGACAGGATATGTTTCATAAATCTGTTCTACCCCACCAGGTTACATCCAGCGTCGTCTGATCAAGTCCATGGAGTCTGTGATGGTGAAGTACGATGGCACGGTGCGTAACTCCATCAACCAGGTGGTGCAGCTACGTTACGGTGAGGACGGCCTGGCAGGAGAGAACGTCGAGTTCCAAAACGTGGCAACACTCAAACCCTCCCACAAGGCCTTTGAAAAGAAGTAAGTCGCACGATAAACCTTCATTAATTGAGATTTTCTTTTATAAATCTGGCGTGAAATCTGCTTTCCGGTACCTTGTAAGGATTTGTGAGAACTGGAAGGAGTCCCGAACACGCTGTAACTTTACTCAACTCAATATCGGTAAATTGTATATAATCAGTGGTTTAATGCTTTTCTCATATTGTCCCATCTATACAGGTTTAAGTTTGATTGCACCAACGAGCGAGCACTGAGGCGGATGCTGCAGGAAGACGTAGTGAAAGATGTGCTGACCAATGCCCATGTACAGAGTGCCTTGGAGAGGGAGTTTGAGAAGATGAAGGAGGACAGGGATGTCCTCCGAGCCATTTTCCCCACTGGGGACAGTAAGGTGCGTGGTCACGTTCATTGACGCTCTTGAACGCTCTCTTGGTCTGCCACGTGCAATTAAACATACTCATATGCTGCAATGTTCCTTCTCGCCTGCAGGTGGTGCTGCCCTGCAACCTGGCCAGGATGATCTGGAACGCCCAGAAGATCTTCCGCATCAACACTCGAACCCCGACGGACCTCAATCCTCTAAGGGTGGTCGACGGTAAGCTCAAAACCAGTTACTCTTCCTCCTGTAAAATTAGCTGGTAACACATACAGCCAGTTTGCCACTCAGACGCTTTCTTCACCACATATTTAGTTACAGGATCTTGTGAGCCATGTGGAAGAATCACGGGCTCTAGAATTAGAACGAGGAGGCCGTGGCCTGGCCTCAGGTGCTCCATAAAGCTGTGTAACGCCACCTGGCGAATCCCTGCCTGTTGCATAACAAGTAGAACAGCTCAAGTTCTAGTTACCCTTTTTGCTAAAGAGAGAATATGATCATTTATAGCAGCACAGTAAAGTGTTTATTTTCATAAAACCTTTAAAAATCTCAATCTTTGGGTGTGCATTTGGATTCCCAGGTGTTCACGAGCTGAGTAAAAAGCTGGTGATTGTGAACGGCGACGACCCGCTTAGCAGACAGGCCCAGCAGAACGCCACTCTGCTCTTCAACATCCACCTGCGCTCCACACTCTGCTCCAAACGCATGACTGAGGAGTTCCGCCTTTCCACTGAGGCTTTCGACTGGCTGCTGGGAGAGATCGAGACCAAGTTTAACCAGTCCATTGTGAGTTTAGCATATTATTGTGTTTAGCGTGATCTCTGCCAGACCAATAAACAGGGAACTTTCATGATGCAATGTTTTTTCTGTTTTAATGCCACGTTGTCCTCTATTCCCAGGCCCACCCAGGTGAAATGGTTGGCGCTCTGGCTGCTCAGTCGCTGGGAGAGCCAGCCACCCAGATGACCCTGAACACTTTCCACTACGCCGGCGTGTCGGCCAAGAACGTAACACTCGGTGTGCCTCGTCTAAAAGAGTTGATCAACATCTCCAAGAGGCCGAAAACGCCCTCGCTGACGGTCTTCCTGCTGGGCCAGGCGGCACGTGACGCTGAGAGGGCCAAGGACATCCTCTGTCGACTGGAGCATACCACACTGCGAAAGGTGAGAGAAAGGAAATGTTAATTTTTAATCAACACACCACTCCATATCAATAAAGTCATATAAACACAAGCATTTCATCCTAATTTAACTTTTACATAGGTGACGGCCAACACCGCCATCTACTACGACCCCAACCCCCAGAACACAGTGGTGGCCGAGGACCAGGAGTGGGTGAACGTCTACTACGAGATGCCCGACTTCGATGTGACGCGCATTTCACCGTGGCTGCTGCGCATCGAGCTCGACCGCAAGCACATGACTGATCGCAAGCTGACTATGGAGCAGATTGCAGAGAAGATCAACGCAGGTGGGCAGCGTGCACATGTTCTGTGCTCTTAACAGAAACAGGGCGGATTCCCCCCTAATGACTCTCGTTTTTTTTCCTGAAAGGTTTTGGAGATGACCTGAACTGTATTTTCAACGACGACAACGCTGAGAAGCTCGTCCTGCGAATAAGGATCATGAACAGTGACGAGAACAAGTTCCAAGAGGTGAGCAATGATGTATTAAATAACAATAAACACACTGGTGTCAATTTCCATATGAATCATAAATTTTTTTTTCTTGTCTAGGATGAGGAGGTGGTGGACAAAATGGATGACGACGTGTTCTTGAGGTGCATCGAGTCAAACATGCTGACAGATATGACCTTACAAGGCATTGAGCAGATCAGCAAGGTAACATTGAGAACACACATTATCTGGACGTCTCATACGGACTTTCCATCAGTAACAAGTGTGTCTGTGTATACCTGCCTGTGGCTCAAAGTCTAAGGTCACGCTCTTCTCCTCTAGGTGTACATGCACTTGCCCCAGACTGACAATAAGAAGAAGATCATCATCACAGAGGATGGTGAGTTCAAGGCCCTGCAGGAGTGGATCCTTGAGACAGACGGAGTGAGCCTTATGAGGGTCCTCAGCGAGAAGGACGTCGACCCCGTCAGGACCACGTCCAACGACATTGTAGAGATATTCACGGTATGAAGGCATAAATATGGTTTGTGTCTCAACAGTATTACGTCAGATTAAAAAAAAAGTGATTTTTAATTTTTTTTTCTCTTTCACCCTCTGTTAAATCCCTTTGCGTAGGTCTTGGGAATTGAGGCAGTGCGAAAGGCTCTGGAGAGGGAGTTGTACCACGTTATCTCCTTCGACGGTTCCTACGTCAACTACCGTCACTTGGCTCTGCTGTGTGACACCATGACGTGCCGCGGTCACCTGATGGCCATCACACGTCACGGCATCAACCGTCAAGACACGGGACCACTCATGAAGTGTTCCTTTGAGGAGACGGTGAGATAGAGGATAATTATAGTCCAATTCAGAAGAAAAGTAAAAATACTCACAAAAGTAATTTAATGTACAGTTTAAATAACTGTAATTAATTTTTCCTCTTCCAGGTGGATGTGTTGATGGAGGCGTCCTCCCACGGTGAGAGTGACCCCATGAAGGGTGTGTCCGAGAACATCATGCTCGGCCAGCTTGCCCCAGCTGGTACAGGATGCTTTGATCTGCTGTTGGATGCTGAGAAGTGTAAATACGGCATGGAGATCCCGACAAACATCCCTGGCATCAGCGTGGCTGGACGTAAGTAGCTTGACCTCTTTCTTCGATATCACGCAGAACTGATTGTATAGTAGATATATTGTAGGAGTTGTGATACTTATGTTCTTTATCTGTCCTATTTGCAGCCACTGGCATGTTCTTTGGCACCGTGCCGAGTCCCATGAGTGGTATGTCACCCGCCATGACCCCGTGGAACACGGGAGCAACACCGGCCTACGGTGCCTGGTCCCCCAGTGTTGGTGAGTGTGTGTGTCCAGGCTGCTTCAGTGCTGCTCCTTCTGCATTTTTTTTTGGGGGGTTTCATTAAGTGAGTTGTTTTTTCTTCCAGGAAGCGGCATGACCCCTGGAGCAGCAGGTTTCTCTCCCAGTGCAGCATCAGACGCAAGTGGCTTCTCTCCAGGCTACTCCCCAGCCTGGTCTCCCACTCCTGGGTCTCCAGGATCTCCAGGACCTGCCAGCCCGTACATTCCATCTCCAGGTTAGACTGTTAACAGTTACAGTTGGATTTTTTTTTTTTTATTTTAAATCTTAGAAATTTACGTTATGTTTTTGACTCTTTACGATGGAGAAGTAATATGTAGATTAGAGGGTTGGGGAAACACAAAATGATAAATTTCAGTACCTTTATCGAACATATATAAAGCAATATTCACTAGGTTATGTAAGGACGACATTAAAAAACTAAATTATTAACAAGATATTATTATTCTGTATGACTTAAAGGAAAAGGTAATTTTAAACAAATGCAAAACATAAAATTTACCTCAACTCACAAGATGTTTGGAAAGAATTAGATTACCCTCTGGCTGAGTAAGAGTGAATCTGTGAGTTAATTACACATTAGTTTAAATTGTAAAAGTTTCTGAAATGGAGATAATTGAAAGGGAGGCAAGGAAGTCAATGAGTTGCCATTTTTGATAAAAGAATCATTGATGATGGTTGTAGAAAAAGTACTTGTTATGTTGCAATAGAAATTATGACCAGCAAAATCTTACTTTCGTAATTTTTTTATTTTTTTAACGGACTTAAATAATGCGTTATCCCAAATTCAAATTAAGTTATTTCAGTGTTCTTGAGTGGGATCATATTTTAATATATCATTTTTAAATGTGATCATACTTATAGTTAGCTTTTTAAATATTTACATGTGTTTAGTCTTGACTATTTAGCATGAACAAAATGAGCAAATAAACCAGTTTAATTAGTCAATCTAAATGTTAATGTGGAAGAACCAGTGTTGTCTAGAGCTGCAACAAATACTTAATTGGCATACAAAATCATCAGTTCATTTGGATAATCGATTTACTTTAAAATGCCAAACAATGAATGGTTTCAGCTTCTCAAATGTGAGAATATACTGCATTTCTTACATTATAGGAAATAAAATATCTTTGGCCTTTGGGGGTGTTTGACATGTTTTTAAGCTCTAGGAAATTGTTATGGGTATTTTTTTTGCTGTTTTCTGTTTTATAGACCAAATGATTAAGTGATGAAGTGATTGGCAGATTAATCAATGAAATTATCTGTTGCAGCTGTAGGAGAAACTATGTTGGACACTGATTCATTTATTAAATAGGAGAAGTGGCCCAAGGGTTGATCCCTGAGGCACTCCTCGAGTTCTCCCCCGCCCTTAAAAGTTTTTCTGTTTTCCCCCTTTAGGTGGAGCCATGTCGCCAAATTACTCGCCCACCTCCCCGGCCTACGAGCCCCGCTCCCCCGGAGGCTACACCCCACAGAGCCCCGGCTACTCCCCAACATCACCCTCCTACTCTCCCACTTCTCCCTCTTACTCCCCCACCAGCCCCAACTACAGCCCGACATCTCCTTCCTACTCACCCACCTCGCCCAGTTACTCCCCAACCTCCCCGTCCTATTCCCCAACATCTCCATCTTACTCCCCTACCTCTCCCTCCTACTCCCCTACCTCTCCGTCCTACTCTCCCACATCCCCCTCCTACTCCCCCACCTCACCGAGCTACAGCCCGACATCACCGAGCTACAGCCCAACGTCACCCAGCTACTCGCCCACCTCACCTTCTTACTCACCCACCTCTCCCTCTTATTCCCCCACGTCTCCATCTTACTCCCCCACCTCCCCGTCCTACTCCCCCACCTCTCCTTCCTACTCGCCAACTAGCCCGAGCTACAGCCCCACATCGCCAAACTACACACCCACCTCGCCCAGTTACTCCCCAACCTCTCCCTCCTACTCCCCTACATCACCCTCTTACTCACCAACCTCCCCCAACTACACCCCGACCAGCCCCAACTACTTCCCCCACCTCTCCCTCGTACTCCCCCACCTCCCCGTCTTACTCACCCTCCAGTCCACGTTACACTCCCCAGTCACCAACTTACACACCCAGCTCCCCCTCATACAGCCCCAGCTCCCCCTCCTACTCCCCCACCTCTCCCAAATACACCCCAACTTCACCCTCATACAGCCCCAGCTCCCCAGAGTATACTCCCACCTCTCCCAAATACTCCCCCACCTCTCCAAAGTACTCCCCTACATCGCCGAAGTACTCGCCCACCTCTCCCACCTACTCCCCGACAACTCCAAAATACAGCCCCACCTCTCCAACCTACTCTCCCACCTCCCCCACCTACACCCCCACCAGCCCCAAATACTCCCCTACCTCCCCTACTTACTCTCCAACTTCACCCAAGTACTCGCCCACGTCTCCTACGTACTCACCAACTAGTCCTAAAGGCTCCACGTACAGCCCCACCTCCCCTGGATACAGCCCCACCTCTCCCACCTACAGCCCGGCCATCAGCCCAGATGACAGCGACGAGGAGAACAACTGATGAGCCGCGGAGTAGAAGGGGAGGCAGCTGAAGAGATCCCGTCACCTCATGGTGGACACCCGGAGGACAGCACCTTTAACCAGCTGGAGGCGGCGGTGCTTCTATCCACAGGAGTCCCAATTGTGATCATTTTTCTCTGGGGAAATCTCTCCTTTGGGACTTCTGTTATGCTCCAGTCTTGACCATCTGAGGCCCCCCTTTAACACCAGAAATTGTTAAAACTGAAAGACTTGAACTGCTTTGCCTGAAGGAAAAAAAGGCTGCCTTTTGAAATAGTTTTTTTTAATTTTCACATGGGGTGTTGGTGCAAAACTGCAAATCCTAAGAGGGAATTAAAAGGAGAGGAAGATGTGGTGAACATGTAACAGGGAGAAATGTCCCTTTTTAACTTTATAGTGTACTGCATCCAGTCTCTCTCTCTTTCTCTAAACATTGGGTGTGTAGTTGTGGAGAGCGTACATATTGCCAAAAGCCTTTTGAAGAGAGGATTGTATCATCACTTAAGCATAAGCTCTAAAGAAAATCAAGGATGTAAGGTTTAGACTTTGTTTACTGCATATTTCACCAAGGTGTATCTTGTTAGGCCTTTTGCTGCTTTTGTAAAAGTACACTTGCTGCCAGTTTTGAGGGCATTTTGTGGATCAAAGATGGAGCTTTGGTGGGAGGTGTTTGATATATTAAAATGGCTGGGTCCCATTGTCTAAAGAAGAAGTTTGGATGATCAGCAGGAATACATGATGGGAGAGAGAAACTGGTTTGCAGGGGGTCACTCTTGAACATCATTGATTACATAAGTATATGTACCCATCGCCCTCCCCTCTTCCTCTTTCACACCCCAAAGACAACCTGAAAGATGTCATGAAAACACCCACCAGCATCCTCTTGTCCTCCTGACCATTTTGGAGAGTTGTGCATCAAAAGACAAAAAAAACCAAAACACTTTTTCAGATAATATTCTTCCCTTGACTCTGGGAATTTAAAGATTTATATGAAAGAAATAATCAGAATGAATATTCTGTCTTTAATTTTGATTCTAGGAGGAAATGGGGCACACGTGGACGAGGGATACTAGTTTGGCGTTGCTGCTTTTGTCCTTGTTTGCATGAGTAGCACATGTTAATACATTTTAATCAAGCTTTAGGTTGAAATTTTTTTTCAAATCCCTCCCACTTGCTAATCTTCGTCTCATTTTCTGATAGCTGACGTGTACAAACAGGTTTATTTGGACTATTCAATTTATTTAAGAATGAAAGTTAACTACTATTCTGTGTGAATATGAATAGAGGAGAAATAAGAATTTAAAAAACGTTTTGGCTTTTCTCTTGTTTGCTTTTGGTGACTTTGTAAACCTGTTTGCAGGAGGCTCAGGTTCCTGTACTGTGGATGAAGGGGCAGGGGACGGAGGGAGGGGAGTGCTTTTATTTTTCCGCCCCCCGTCTCCCCAACAGTCCGTGTTTTGTTTTATGCCATGACGGCGACTGCTCTTGTCACAGTTCAAAGTTGCATGCGGTCACCAGGCTGCTTCAGTTAAAGATAGAAAGGCAAAAGGTTCAGTGCTCAGTTCAGTGTTTTCACTTCTTGGGATGCCAGAGGGCAACATTTGTCCTCCTCTTGGCTTTTTTCTACACAGCAGCGTGGTTGCAACAGTTTATTTTCTTTTAAGTGGAGATTGTCCAAAGAAACAACACTTTTGGGCCTCTATTAAAAAAAAAACTATACCCACTACATTAGTGTGAACCCCCCCCCTTTTTTAAATATGGGTGCTTTCTCACAAGACACAAAGTAGTTTGACTATGTTAGGGAACCGTCTGTACGCCTGATGACAATGGAAAAAATATTTTCTTTCCCTCGTTCCACTTGATCATTTGACATGGTTTCAGAACTTGCTGGGCTAACTGGGTCTCTCCCCTCTTCCCTCTTCATCCACAAGTGATCCTCATTTCTGAAATCAGTGTTTCCTTTTTTTTTCTACCAGTATATGTACCTGTGATGAGGGGAATCATGGGGAGGGAGGGAGGTGTGTTGGATCTGACTGGGAGTCCTGACGAGATAAAATACAACCAGTAATATTTTAATGTTCTGTTCTGAAAATGTTTAAATGATTTCTCAGATTTTGTGAAACATTGCTTATAAGATGGTCTTGAATTGAAAGGACTGCGTCTTCTGGCTTTTGAGATAAAGCAGGTTTGGTAATTGCACTTAGTAAAATATTGTGGTGGATCTAAGCCCCAGACATTGTAATATTTTGTCCACTATGCTTGCATCTAATCCTGTTGTCTTAACTGTGTCCAGTCAATTCAGAACATCAGGACTCCTGGGTTGTGTGAATGTATATGTGTGTGTGTGTGTGTGTGTGTGTGTATCAAAGGCCGCGACAGGATTTCAAACTGAGGAAAAGACTTCACATGTCTGGGCAAAGGAAGGTTTAACTTGAAATTGCCACTGTATAGAAATTGATCCATTATCTCATTCTCTGTATCTTCGTTCAGTTTGTTTTTTTGACTTGGGAAAAAATTAATAAAACTTTTACTACATGTTTTTTTTTTGTCACTCTACTACAGCTGTAAAGTTAGACCACTGATATGCCGATGAATCCACTTTTATGCAACAACAAATGCTACGTTTTAATGTATTTGGGGGAAAGAAAATGTTGCATTTAGTAATTAAGGAGACAATTATTAGTATACTCAATCCTTTTTTGTTAATTCAATTCATATAGAATACTCAAGTACTGTATTTCAGATCAGTTTGAGAATTGTGTAATTATTTTAAAGAAATATGATGGATTATCACTTATTTAAATGAAACCATCCTACAGTGTAAAAAATTGGCTCCACAATGACCAGCTACAACACGTTGCTGCAACAGCAAAGAACCAACTATACTTATACTTCAATGACAATATATAGTATCCCAATGTAACAATTCTTCATAATGGCTACTTCTACTTTGGATGGTAAACTTAGCTAACATTATTTATGTACTTTCTAATGTCAGTTTCAACACAGGACCTGGGCATTGTTTTACTTTTACACCACCTCGTTTATAGTTTATAACCACAGAGCACACTTATGTTATGAAACACAGCTGCAGTTAATAACACTTGTTAATGACTTGCCCTAAATATATATTGACAGAAAAATCATCCACACCTACCACGTGTGCCAGTAAACCACGTGACGACTCCAGAGCTCTGTCTACGAAAGCTTACACGCGCCTTCCTCTTGGGGGCGCGCTCGTCTCGCGGTGAACTCACCTGCTCGCTGACAGGAAGTTAACCTGAACAGATCAGGCCAGGTAACAAAACGAGATTTTAGCGTTTAGTGAGAGAATTTCAGAAGCAACTGCTAAATTTTGACCAACGAAGGATAGTTTGTCTGTTTAGTCGCCTGTTTTGAGCAATAATTTCAGCTACGTGGCACAACCTGGAAATTTAATTTACAGGTAAAATATTGGAATTGAGGCTGTTATTAAGGATGTCATTTCCAGCTGTGCCTCACCAGTTGACCTTACAAACGCAGCCGTTAAATGTTTATCTGTTGTAAACCTGTGACCATGGCTGGCTGCTCCCTCAAAATGGTGTGTGACTGCACTTTTTACGCCTATAATATAGGGTTTACAAGTAGGCTACACAATTGGCATGTAGGACGTTTAGAAGGATAATAAATACATTCAGAAGAGACATTACCACTAGTTGTGTTTAGTAAAGCTACAAGGATGAGAAATATCCACTATGCACCACTGGACCTACATTTATTTAGAATATAAAGTTTATGAGAAGACTTGTCTGCAGGCTGTTGCCCGATGTGGCCACCAGATGGAGAGAGGGCTCTTTTGGAGAGTCTGCCACATGCACAGAAAGTTTGGACCTCACCTCCATGTGCTTTTTTCCCCAGAGGAGGCCTTACAAAATACAGATGGTTGTTCCACTTATAAATGTAATCAATAACCCTTTCACATGCAGCCCCCCCCACCATCGTATTTCACACTGTGTGATAGCAACATGTATGTTGTGCTTGTTCCTGTTCCTAATTAAAGCTTTATAGTATTAACACTGAATGAAACACTATATAACCCACAGCAGCATCATCAAATGTTTTAAATGTCTTGTGCTTACTTTCATACGCATTTTCACAAAATCCTACCTAAATTTAGAATAAAGCTTTGAGGGCTTGAACAATGTTGAGCTGCACAACACGAATTTGTAAAGGCTGACTCACCAAAGGGGTAAAAGGTTAAATAAAGCTTCCATAAGATAAACGATGGGTGTAAGGTGGTGTGGCCCGTCCTTGTGCCACAACTGCACTGTAACACAGAATAAATTAAAAATACTCTTTTTATTTGATTTATCTAATAACATTTATTATTTATAAACTTCAGTTGTTTGAAGACCCAGGACAAGGTGGAGAGATTATATCTCCACGTTGGCCTGGGAACGCCTCAGGATCCCCCAGTCAGAGCTGGTTAATGTGGCTTGGGAAAGGGAAGTTTGGGGTCCCCTGCTGGAGCTGCTGCCCCCGCGACCCGACCCCGGATATGCGGATGAAGATGGATGGATGGATGGATGGATGGACATTTATTATTTATCTAATGTTATTTATTCAATCATTTTGATGCATAAATATTGATCTATTGATTTATTTGGGATTTTCTTGTTTAAAATCTTATTCTAACAAACATTTACTTGGATTCTCCTATGTAATCAAATTGATTCAGCAGTATATTCTAATCCCAGACACTTCCTTAAATCCTTAACACAGTTACAGTTACACCTAATCAATCCAAAATTAACAAGATGATGCCAAATTGGAAAATAGTAAGACTCAAAATATTAATACTTGATGGTAACAATTGAAGTAATTTCTTGTGAACTTAAACAACGTGACTTTACAAAAAATTAAGTTTGAAATTAAATTAAATTGGCACTTCTTAGATAGGGCAGATTCTTTGGTAAAAGTACACCTTGTTTGTTCACGTTCCCCTGGAGATAACATGATCTTTCTGTAAGTGGAGCCTTCGGCCTACAGTAGTAATCTTCACCTGTGGAAATGATGAATCACAGGTGAAGTGCTCGTCATATAATGAGGCTTCCTACACATGGGCGTGTTTGACTGGGGGAATCCATGCATGACTAGCAAGTGTGTTTGGATCGGTTGCTATGGGGATATTTAACGACTGTGGAGACCTTGACATCATTAAGAAGAGTTTATATTTTAAAAAGGAATATTTTGTTAAACATGTACATGGAGACTAGATACATTATATTTTTATAAACTTTTTAAAAGTAAATCTTAGTCTTAGAAAGGATCAGAAGGAGACGAGTTATCAGATTCTTACAATATTTTATTGAGCTCACAAAGCAGATATATATCTGGAGACTCTGCTCTCTTAACCATACGAGTCTAAGGTTCCCCACAAGAGTCTGAGATTCTTCCTGGTAAGCAATTACTATATAATGGGAACCGCACCCAGATGCACATCTTCCTTTGGCATTATTTAGCAATGTCTGGTAAAGATGCAAATATCATGGATGACCTATGACTGTGTGTAGTCGTGCCAGACAGAGGATTCTGGACAGTGTGCAGTGTATGGTGTGTGTGTGTAAGTATTGGGGAAGGACAGTGTATCGTGTGTGTGTGTGTGTGTGTGTGTTGAGTGATGTATAAGTGTGAGTGTATGATCTGTATGCTGCAGGGTTCACTGGGTGAAAGGTGCGGTTCCTGTTTTCTGCACAAGCTCTATGGTTAATTATATGCTGAATAACATGATGCTAAACATTTTGTTCCTTTCTTATCTCTACGTCAATCTTAAGCAAGTCACACTTCTAAGTATACTAAAGAGCAAAAGCAACCCCTTGATAAACGTATAATCCCACAGTAACCAATAAATGTAGCAAAAAGTACAATGTGTAGCTCAGGTATAAAGTATCTTAAAATGGAAATCCGAAAGTACCTCAAAACTGTACTGAAAAGTTGGGGTAAAAGGAATTTATTTCAGATGCATTTTTTGTTGCATTTGTTTAAATTCTCTTCACATCCCCACAGCAATCAATAAGTCAAATGCTCTGACACAAAAATAAAGTCCTGTATCTGTGGCTGTTGTAGGACTGTAATAAGCACTAGCTCACCCCTGCCTGTGCACTCAATGTTCATTAACAGTGTTTTGGGGGGAGGGGCTTTGGATGCAGGCCTGAAGGGAGGGGTTGGGATATATTTTACTTTCAAAACCTGGCTGTCTCTTGCTAGTTTCTCCAGTGATACCTACCCCAGCTTTACAGTGCTTGAGTAAATGTACTTACTTTCCAGCACTGTACAAAGCATGAAATGTCTTTTGTGTGTTTTGTATTGCCTATTATTATTGTTTCTTAAAGAAATAAAGTCTGATGAAATTTAGAGTGAAACAAAGAGCTGTTTCATCAGTTTCATAATTTTGTCACATAAGCCTCTTTTGCATCTGAATTCTCTACCCACTTCATGTCCTGATTCAATCAAGTTTCCGCACTTTTAGCTTCTTTTGTGGTCGAGTAAGAGGGCAGGGCTAAGGCTGCCAGAGGCAGGAAATAAATGTGTGTCAGAGAGAGAGAATTTGTGTGTTCAGAGACGTGTTTCTCCTTGCATGACTGCATTTCTCTCCACACTCCTGCTCAGACGTGTTGTGTCCCACCGCCAACTCACTCTCCAAGGTAAGTCTTAACATCTCAACTTTTTGTTTATCATCTGTGTACCTTTTGCTGAACAACTCCAGACTCTGATTTATTCCTTCTTTCCATACTTTGTCTTTCTCTTACTCCGTTTTTTTGTTCACTCTGAATCTTTTTTCTATTTTTTCCTCCCACACCCTTCTCCTGAAGTCAGCTGATGAATCTCACAATGAGACAATGAATCTTTAGTTTACTTTCAGTCAGACTCTGTCTCTCTGGCATCCATCTTTCCATTCAAAGTCTACAAATATTCTCTGTTCCACTTTTCCGTTTTGAGTTGGAGGGAAACCACACCTTTTAATTTGCTTTCCCAATCTGTCCCTGACTTCCTACACATAATCCTGGTGTTATTTGCTGCTGTTTCACAACTTCCTTAAAATTAGGGTGGGGTATTGAAGAGGCAATGGATCATGTGACACAGTTGAGAAAAGTAAGTCTTTCACAAAACATTTTCCTGCAGCTGTAAAAGCTTAACATAACATTCATATATACTTTCTTATTCCCCTTTGTTCTCCGGTCCTCTCATTTTCTCCCTGTCTACTTCACTCTGTCTTGATTTCAGTCTCATAAGCTCAAAACATACAGTGCACCCAGCCACACAAAGGCACACACACACACACACACTGTATACACTCACCATCAATTGCCAGATTGCTCTCAGATCTCTCCACGCCCGCTGCCCTGTCCACCTGCATATTGTCTGCTCTCATATTTCTGTCTGGTTACCAACGCATGAATGACTGATGGAGTCAGCGACCCCTGTAGCCTATCTGTGACCTTGTGTCTCCATCTGAACCCCTCTGTTCTCTCCGTCTCTCTCTTTGTCTCTCTTTCCATCTCCATGTCTCCGCCATCTAACCAGACACCTCTGACCACTTCAGTAGCTGAGGGCAAAAGGTCACATTTCTGTCTTGAGATTTCTGTCACTGCAGCGTCTCTCCATCTGGCTTGTTTTGGTCGGTAAACAGCAGCAATTTCTTGATCTCAAATTGTTCAAATGTTGCAGAGAGTAAAATGTTAGCTGATGGCAGATATCAGGAGAGTCAAGAGTCATAAAAACTATCTTTCAAACTGAAAAAACGAAAGGGGCAGAGCTGCTGATGACATCCTGTTTGACTGATCAAAATGATGACAATTAGTGCTAATACCTACAACTTTTTCTGCTGCCACATGAGTCGTTTTAACCAAATAATATAGGAGAGTTGGAGGCAGTATCTTACATGTTACAGTTTCCTGAGCTAACTCTAATCCCTATCATGTTAATTGTTAGTTTTCCAGTCCTCCTTTATCAGTTATGGCTGCTGCCTGGTGCCTGTCTAGCAGCTGAATTGACTACTTCATACTGACTATTATAAGGATAATTTTCTAAGAAAGCTTAGTGAATGAACAAGGTATTTTGTGTGGTTAAGATCAATACTGATGAATATCTGCAGTGTAGACTGTAGCATATTGCTGCCGTTCACCATTACATGATTGTAGTTCAAGCCCAAAATATAGGACACAAAACTGGCCTGCAATGTACCCCTAGATTGTCTGTCTGTGAAGAGGAAACAAATTAATGAATGAAAATGACTTAAACAGCAACATATGATACAATATGATACGATAAGATTAATTGTCTTTGTGGACAAATTCATATAAAATCATATTATACAATAAAAACAATGAGTAGTTTTTAATAAACCGACAAAAAGACATCCAAAAACCACAGTGCAACGTGCCCATGCTGCACATGATCGTGTTGCTTAAACCCTGTATTGCACTCCTATCCTTTTTATACAGGAAGGTAGCGGTATATTGCACATAGACTATTTTAAGTCTGTAACTGACTCTTACTGAGGAGGCTGATGGAAAAGGGCACAAATGGATTTTTAAAATGAATTTGTACATAATGGCACAACTGGCCAGGAGTTACATAAGAGTTACTTCTTCATTACCGTATCTGAGGAAAACACAGAGTGGGCCTTTCTCGGTGCTCTTTGTGGATTGTGAAATGTCATCAGTTGATGGCAAAGTATTTAGCAGCTAAAGAGCCAGACATTTGTCTCAGGAGTTGGAAAAACAGAGCTAAAAAAGAGTGAATATTGGACTTAGATTCAACATGTGGCCTGAAACACGACTCCAAATCAACTGTAATATTGCCCTATAAATGTTGGATCTGTAAATAGGCAACTGATTGCCAACATGTTCGCAATATCAAGTTACATGGTGAGGACTTCTTTCCGCTGCCCCAAAATGCCCAAAGAAAATTAGTTATTGCAGGTTTAAAGTTATGGCCGGTGTTATGGCTTTAGCTTTGATGATTTTAACTTCCTGTTTAATATTTTTTTCCATCACCTTGGCATTTTGGGTCTAAATACTACACTACCATGAGCCTTGGCTGCTGTTGAATAAGAATCCTGTCAGAGCCACGAATCACAGCTACTGCTAATTCAAAATGAGAACAAAATATGGCGCTGTAATTGGTGAATTCATAAAAAATTGACCCAGAATGTGAACCTGCATTCATTTAAGGTGCAGACTGTGTGATCACTTTTCTTTAGCATCTACTCGGCATTAGCTGTGAACATAACCTGATTTTAAGCTCTGTGACCGGATGTCTTTTACTGGAATGCACCTTGGGAGTTGTAGTAAACTTATCACCATATATTTAAGTACACATGCTGGTACCTTTTTGACTTTTTTATTGACTAACCAGAATTTTTCTAACACTGTTTTTTCATGTTTTATACCACTGGTTTGACCAGGAGAATATTATGCTAATCCAAGCTGTAGAATTTCTCTAAATATAAGTCTGAAGGAGGAGGCTATACAGGGACAGGATAGAGGAGCAGGAGCTGGAGTCAGAGGAGAAGGGATGAGTGGAAAGATGGAGGAGCTAGCAGTTTGCTCTCCCAGTACTTATCTACTTGGTGTTTAGCTTTAGCCAGGAACCAGGAACCCGACTCTACTCATTCCCCCCCACATGGCGTCCTATCCACAGGCTGCAGGTAGGCTTTCATCACACCGGCTCCAGTTACCTCCCACATATAAGCTAACCAGGCCAGGTGAGCGCAAAACGCTCTTCCTCGCCAGACCTCTCCATCCCTTACAACCTCACACACACATACCGGTTCTCACACACTCCAGTGGACACACAGAATGGAGCCGGAGTCAGACAGCATGCCGGAGGTACCAGAGGAGATCATACAGTTAAGTGGACCGGGCCTTTTTCTCGGCCTCCTTATTTATTCTTGGAACGGCTGTCCGGACATTGTAACTTTAACCAAGGGCCCCGCATGTGCTGCCCTCTCACTCTCTCTCCTCACTCCCTACCTCCTCTGCTCCACTGCCCTACTCTTATCCACTACCCTACTGTTATCCACTGCAGCGTCTCTGCAATTGCCTTGTTTTGGCCGGTAAACAGCAGCTGTTTCTTGATCACAAATTGTTCAAATGTTGCATGTCAGATGTAAAATTGTTAGCTGATAGCAGATATCAGGAGAGTCAAGAGTCATAAAAACTGTCTTTCAAACTGAAAAAAAAACGTAAAGGGGCGAGGCTGCTGATGACATCCTGTTTGACTGATTAAAATGATCAAAATGCTGACAATTAGCGCTGATAGTTTCAACTTTTTCTCCTCATGAGTCGTTTTAAACAGATAATATAGAAGAGTTGGAGGTAGTATCTTACATGTTACAGTTTCCTCAGTTAACTCTAATAATCATACTTACATGCATACATAATACTTCTTACTGACTAATATAAGGATAATTTTCGATGAAAGTGTAGTAAATACTCCAAGTATTTTGTTGATGTTTAGTTTAATACAGCTATATTTATATGGATGTGAAATGTTGGCAGAGTTTAATTTGAAATGTCCCAACCCCCATAAAGCTGCAGGGCGTTTTCTTATCAAAACAGCGGAAACCTCTGTCTCAACACGGGTTGATAAGATCTTAAATGTTTGTATGTGTTATCCTCCGAGCAAAGCCTTCAAATATCTAACACTATTATATTGCATGACTTACCTTTTTAAATTCTGGATTTTACAAATAGCCTATCAGACACACATTAGTGCTGAAGTCGATTAATCGATTAGTCAGTCAAATTAAAATCAGTAATGATTTGCTGGTGCTTTGAGAAAGTTGAAAGCTCAGGAAAAAGCTAGTAATTGGAACTTGAGTTAAGATTTTATATTTTATTTTAAATTAAGTTATTGTTTCATCATTTATTGAACCAACAGTCACTGGTTCCCACTTCTTAAATGTGTGCATTTGCAAACTTTATTTGTTTCACGGTTTATCGTTGTGAACGGAATATTCTTTGTTTTGGACTGTTGGTCAAACATAACATTTTTTGGATTAAGCAATTAATCCCTTTAAATTAATAATAAAAATATTTGTTGGGTGCAGACCTATATCCAATTGCCAGTTTATTAGGGACACGTAACTTAAACCTATGCATTCTAAACTATTTACATCACTAACAAATATTTGGTTTAACTGTTTGTTCTTGGCAACAGCTGGTTTCCTCTTTGTTTAGTGCATGCCACCTCTAAATTCCTCACATTTATGAAGCTTTAACATGTTTTGATCCTTAAACCTAATGGCTGAAAATCATGACATTGCATTTTTGATGAAGGGGCGAAACTGTGACCGTTGAATGTGTCTAAATTTTGGCAGCTTTTGCCACATCACAATATTGTGGCACAGAGTGAGAGATAAGATGTGAAGTAGCAGTAACTCGTCTCTCTACAAACCTCATCTTCTCTCACTCATGCAAAATATAGCGCAGCTAAATGAGAGAAGACAGGAAGAGACAGAGGTATGATTAGATGACATACTTAGTATATTAACCTCTGGGGGTTTTTCTTCCTGTGTGACAGGGTCAGAAAAACTATAAGGTAGAGAGAGGTGTACATTAGAGAGACCCATCCAAGTCCATGCCTGGCACACCTCTCACCTGTGACATGATCCAGCGTGCACATAGCCACACCTGGTTTTGCACACTAGTGTTGTGTTAGTGCGGCATAGCTTGGTGTAGTGTTGCATAAAAATGACGTAATGTAGCCTGTGGTCGTCAAGCAGCAACAGAAGCCTTCATTTTGTGTCGAGCGTAAGCGCAACAGTACTCATCACATCAACCACATCCTCCACACTGTCTCTCTCTCCTTCTGATTGTGGTTTGGAGGCGTTTCTTTGCAGTTTAACACATCTTTTCAGTCACTGTGGAGAACAGTAAAGTTTATCTAAAAATTCAGTTAAAAAAGTAAAAAATAGCCACTGGTCTCCTGGTCGTGACAGGTTGTATACTTCCTTCATGTGTCAGTGCATTGTGGGCTTGTCTTCTGCTTTTACTTCTCCTTACTCCAAGCAAATCCGAGAACCCCTTCCCACATGGAAACGATGACAAAACTCCATGCATTTACACTTCCTGTTTCAACCAGCTTCTTCCCCTTCTGTGGGAGAGGATTTATGTAGACCACCAGCTGGCAAGTTCCACTGTATGACTCAGTGCACCATTTGACTTATATCGTAACAATCCTGTTTGATTGTTCAACAGTCTGCGGTGACTGTTGGAGTTTGTCCATACGTCTTCTTCCTTCCTGATCCGTATTTTCTTCCTCTTTCCTCCTTGCAGTATGCTCACCTGCCAGGCAGCACCAGGTCAGTTTGGTCCAGAGGTCCGGGAGCCGGGCCTCCGAGTGTGGAGGGTGGAGAAGATGAAGGCAGTCCCGCTGGATCCCTCCGAGGTGGGAGCCTTTTTCAACGGGGACTCGTACCTGGTGCTGGAGAATCGTGGTCAACAGGGAGCCGACCTCCACATGTGGATAGGTGAGACACTGGAGAAACACCTGGGTTTGATAATGTGTTCCATGGCTGTGTGCTTGTTAAAATAACATGAGTCTGAATGAGAGGGTAGTCACATAAAATGTGTTGCTGCACATGTCCTTAGCAAAGAACAACACAATGGGGTTATGTAGCATGCCTCTATGCAATCTGACTCTAGACTAAAGGCTTCCACTAAGTCTGAGTAGGTGGCACATTCACAATGATGGCATCTCATTTCAGGACAAAATCAATCAGTAATGTCAGACCACTATTTAATCAAGTCAGCTTCATTTATTTATTCAGGATGAATACTATTTCCTTTGAGCAAGAAACACCAAATATGAGGTAAACGGTTAGAAGACATCATCAAAACATTTGGCCATTTCCAGACCTATGAATTGCATTTTTTGAAAAACTGATAATTTTTTTTGATTTAACCTTTTTTAACCAGGCACAGTCTCTTTTGTAAGAGAGACCTGGCCAAGCACCAGTAGTGCAGGTTATTGTCAACATACAGAAATACCATCTTTTGTCAATCACGTCGAAAAATTGTTGTCTGTTGAAAGTGAGATTGGCAGGATGGATAGGCTTATGTCACTCTCTGTTGATTGCCCAGGGCAAAACAAAACAGACCAAGAAACAAAAAAATATTTATAAAACTAATTATAGAAAAAGGCAAACATGAACAAAAACGTAGTGAAACAAAATGACATTTTCAGTTTGATCATCAGGCTAAATCACCATCAGTTTCCGTATCAGAATCACTTCTTTCACCAAAGTAAAAGATGGATTGAAATTTGACTTGGTGACTATAGTGCGGGAAAAGACCCAATGTATAAGCACAACACAGGGGCTAAAAGACACGCGTGTAAAGAACAACATGGAATGCAACATACCTAAATACACGTACTGTATCACACTATGCTCTGAAAAAAACAGATGGTGACAACTGTGCGGCTCACTGGAGCAAGAATCTTCTGTCGGTATGCAAAAAAGCCAGGACAGACACACTGTACACTTAAATGTGTTGTCCTGACTTAAAGTGAAGCGATACATCTCCTATTTCTATTGTACTCCATCCAATAAAGCCCTAACCATTGTCCAGTGCTTACTACACACCTAATCTTGGCCCTGTGCTCCGGTAGAAAAGCTAATAACCCTCCCGGTAATGGTGATGACACATGAGACACAGCGCTGACCTGCTGCATCATTGTGTGAGGAGAGAGGCAGGAGGGATGATGAGAGAAAAAGGGGGGAAGAAGTCCCAAAGGGAAACTGGGATGGTTTTTGAGCAGGGCCCATTAAAAATGCAGGAGGATTGTTACAGTACTCAAATGTGGCTGTTGTTTCCAGCATGTATCCGGTGCTTAGGTAACACTAAGCTGATTGTCACAGCTTGAAGAGGGCTCTGTGCTCAAGCATGCGTCTCTCTGATGCCGTCCTCCCTCCTCCCCTTGTTTACAACCAACGACCGCTGTGTTATGTCCGCTGTCCAACACACTGTTGGCTCCTCATCTCTTCAGACCCATCACCTCTCTCAGCAGCTCTTTTGTTCCTCATCTTGTTACATCTTAACCTTTCAGACCTCATTTCTTAATTATTTTTCTTATTGCAATGTTCTCTCACTTCTACTGCATTTCTGTTTACTTTTCCTTTTTCTTTTCAGCTTTATTTGGAAAGAAAGTGTTAAAAAACTTAAGTCACACAAGTTGACTTCATTTAATTTTTAATGGATATTTTGTTTGACAGAACAATCTCAACTCTAGGTCCACCCACTAGCTTTTGGAGCATGATTTTTTCCACATGCAAGCTCAGTTATGATTTCATCCAAAGCACTTTTAGGTGTAACTTTACCGAGGAAATAGATGAGATACGAATTTAAATTTTAGTTGTTTTTTTTACAAAGCTTCTTTTCTTCAAAGTAGCCACCCTTTGCTTCTTCTTTTAAGCGTCTTTTTAACCATGCTATAAATTCATAAAGCATAACTAGTATATATTAATATAATAATATTAATAGGAAAACAGAAGAACAGAAAATAATAAATCAGAAACAATAAACAAAAAGTCCAAATGTCGCCCACATGTATTATGCATGAAGAAACGTGTGTGTGAACATTTTTTAAAAAGTTGATATTTAATCCTTTCTCTGTTGTAGGTGAAAAGTCGTCTCGGGACGAGCAGGTGGCATGTGCCATGCTGGCCACCCAGCTGGACCACTTTCTGGGCGGTGACCCCGTTCAACACAGGCAGGTTCAGGGTTACGAGTCCCCGGAGTTCATGGTCCTCTTCCCCAGGGGGGTCAGCTACAAGGTGAGGAAGGGAGAGGCCTGACTCTGGATGCTCAGATGCTCTAAAAACTGCACAAATATCTCTATTGTCAAGCAAAGACATTTTTAATTTCAGCTGCACAGTTAGGGTATGCGATGATGTCACTTCCCCTTCCGGAACACGCTGACTGAGTGGCAAAACATCCGTTACCATGGCTGCGTTTACAAACCAGGAGTAAAACAAGTGATTATTTGCTCAAATTAAAGGCAGTCGGACTCGACAGTGATCCTAACTGCTTACCAAAGAACCAGTGGTCCAACTCTTTCCCATTTTAGATGTGTTGTTTGTGTTTTAGCAGATTCAAGCTAATAATGCTGCTCATCTTTTGCCACTCAGTGAGAGTAACTGCGTTCTGTGACGTCATGCGCATACACTCTATTCAGTTTCTTTTATGGGTTTTTAATTTCTTTTTAATTTCCTAAAAAGGTTCCTAGAGAGAATGATGTAATTTGGTACTAATTATAAATAACCTCAGGTAAATATTCAACACATATTCTTTTTAATTTTAAATGCACCTTTAAAAAAGATTAAGATAGAATAATAGGCCAAAAATATATTCATAGAAATCTAATTGTATTCTTGTCTGTGGACCTGCAGCTATGAACTGACTACAGCAGTTACTTGGAGTTGATTATCTGCTGATCTGATAATAGTTGATTAACTATTTCTTAGTTACATAAAAGTAGACATTTTAGAGACACAAGTTGTAATATTACACGTGCAAGATGGTGTCCAAATTTAAAATGAATCCTTCGTTCACAGTGGCAATTAAAAAAAAACTTGCAGTGATTGAAATTATTAATAACAAATTAAAAACAAAAATTGCCTTTTGACATATCTCATTTTATTTAGCATCTTTTTATTGCTGGTTAAATCCATTTTACAGCACCCTGGATATTATGGCCTCTGTGCCAATGTTCATTCATGTCACTCAGTTTGCACATACGCCAAGCGTGTTAAAAAGAAACCAAGAGTTAAAGCTGAAATCTCAGCGACATTTCCCATCTCTCACAGGTGGGCGGTGTGGAGTCAGGCTTCAGGAGGCCTCAGGGTTCTGGGACCGTGCAAAGGTTGTACCAGATAAAAGGGAAACGCAACATCCGTGCCAAGGAGGTGGAGCTGTCATGGAGCAGTTTCAACAAAGGAGACTGCTTCATCCTTGACCTCGGAGATGTGAGGACAAAAACCATAACAGCTCAAAAGCTTTCATAATCATGTTTCTCATAATACTGCTGCAATCCAAAATAAAGTTTGTTGTGACTCTAAACCTGCATCGCTGTTGTGATCTCACGCTGTTTCTTGGCCCTCCAGACCATTGTGTCGTGGATCGGGTCGCAGGCCAACATGTTTGAGAAGCAGAAAGTGCGTGAGATCGCCTCGCTGATTCGTGACACTGACAGACATGGCAAAGCCCGGATTGTGGACACCAGTGAGGGGGAGGAGCCGGAGGAGATGCTTAAGGTAAATGCGTACTTTTATTAGGTAATTATGTTTCAGTAGGCTGTGTTTCATCCTGTAAGTGGTTTTATTCACAAGACATAGTATGGTGGACCAAAGGCGTCACTTTGTGATGAAAAGTGGTGGGTACATAGGAGCTCAGATCAGGGGCGTGAAGAGACTCTTAGCAAATAAACTTTTTGAAAGGCATTTTCATTTGTTATTTAGCTGCAATCTATATTTCAGAATGTTTCTTTAATAATGTATGTTTTAAAAAGTGGTGGGGACAAAGTCAGCCATTTCAAAAAGTGGTGGGTACATGTCCCCAGCGTTCCCAGTGTAAATGACACCGATGAGGTGGACTAAGAGAAGAGAGACATGAATCATGTTAAAGGAATAGTTTGACATTTTGGAAATGCATTTAGTCTTTTTTTGAAAAGACTAAAAATGTAACCAACCTCATGTTTAAACTCTAAATATGAAGCAAATTAAACAAGATATAACATCCTATCAGTGAGCTTTAGAGGTGCTGGTAGTCTAATTTTATTACCTTGTGCTCTGCGCCAGGCTAGTGTGTCCCCATTTTTATGCTAAGCTAAGCTAAACAACTGCTGGCTTTAGCTTCATAGACATGAGAGAGGTCTCAATCTGCTCATCTAGCTCTCTGCAAGAAAGCTAATAAGCAGATTGCCCATATTGTGGAACTCTTCCTTTAACAATGCTGAGGTCTGAAAAGAACTTGTAGTGTTTCTGTTTTCTGATCTTCCTCTTATGTTGCGGGGCAGGTCCTGGGACCGGTGCCAGCGCTAGCAGAGAGCACGCCAGAAGAGGACAGCAAAGCGGATGTTTCAAATACTGCGTCCCTCTACAAGGTGACCTCATCTGCAGGGCTTCAAAAAATGCACTGATATATAAAACTACCATTTACATCTGCTTTTTATTAAGCACAGCATAAGACTGTGTACATTTACCCAACAGGTGTCTGATGCAACGGGTTCCATGACAATGACCAAAGTGTCGGAGAAGAGCCCGTTTGCTAAGGAGACGCTGGTTCGCGACGACTGCTTCATTCTGGACAACGGCGCCAACGGAAAGATCTTCGTCTGGAAAGGTAAGGAAATACTACTTGACCCCGAACCAGCAAACTCGTGCCGCCTAATGCATACAGAGGAAAGTGATAGTTGTTAAATGCCGGGAATATTCGCTATCTAACTGAATCACTTTGAATGAGCGTTGTGAAAAATAACAGTTGACAGTTTTCACAGGAGGGTCAGGACACATGTATACATGGCACTATTGAAAGTTACTGTACAGCCCCATACTGCCTACATCTGATTTCATTAATCACTGTGCAGTACAGACAGTGTCAGAATGAAAAAGACATATTTTACAATAATGTTTTCTAAGATGGCATATTTTATTTCCAGGTAGATGCTTTCATTTTAAAGCAGAAGAAAACACACAATGAAATGCAGATAGCACACAAAATTTACAAAACTAAATTAATTAAGTCTCCATGACTACTAAGATGTATGTAGCAAGTTCAGGGCACACCACAAAATCACCACAACACCACAGCTCTGTCTTTGGATCTTTCTTTAGTGAATTTGTTTTCTGCAATGATGCAACATCAGTTTACACACTCTTCTTGGACTACTGCGAATACATAATGTAGAACAACTGAAAAATAAAATAACTGTTCCCTCTATCGCATGTCTCATTCATCACAGGGTGACACAATTACAATGGTTATGTATGAGCACACACATCCTTAGAGAGGTGACAAAACAGCTCAAATTCGTTCTCTGTAAAACCATAAAGAAAGCTACATCTCCCATAATGCCACAGGTTGTGCAGCGCAGGCACTTTGAAGAGAGACAGTTGAGAATGTTGTTACGCTAAGTTTGCAAAAACTTCAAAACACATTATAGTACAAACTTGGCTTATAACATCACAATAGTTATTAGCAGAACGATCTGTTAACATACCAGTCTCTTTCAGCTCCAAAAGCAGACACCACATAACAACAAGGGTTTTTCACCAATCACATAGTCAACATGTTGACATGAAAAATAAAAATTACAGCGAATATAACCTCTGAACTCAACTGCAAGCAATCTCCCAACATATGAAATGTTCTCCCAAGATTCTTATGTTTGGTCTAAAATAAATAAAGTTTGCTGAAATAACAATTTACAACATGTATGATCAGGTATTTTTCAACTCCGTGGCCTTGTTTTGTTGTTAATTTGTGGGTTTTAGCAACAACTGCAGTATTTTAATGAACTATATATAAAGCTATATAAAAGCTATATAAAAGCTTCAGCAACCTGGCAGTGTAGAGAATGCTTTGAAACACAATTTACAACTTCATGAAATAAAACATACAATTCAACAGCTGACTGAATAAATGTAATATGTAATATATGAAAAAATGTAAGACCTTATCCTTGATTTATCGCCAGAAGGTTAGTGAGGTGTTTGTAATCCTATTTTAATGCACAGGTACATATGTTATTAATGTCACTCACATTAACTCTTGACTGGCAGGTAACGGAGCGAATGCTGCAGAGAAGCAGGTGGCCCTAAAGATGGCAGATAACTTCATTGAACAAATGAACTACCCAAGGATGAAAACACAGGTAGTGCTCATGCCTCTTAAATTAAATATAACCAAATATAACATCTCATGCTCACCATTAATGTTAATATAGCTGCTCTCAAAATGTATCAACCAGCTTATCATGCTTTTAAAGGATTATTAACACCTCTGTAAAGTGCACTTACTGTAACATCTTTATGTGAGCAATAAGCAGTAAAGGTTTATGTGCGCTGTGCTGCAGGTGGAGATACTGCCACAAGGGAAGGAGACTATCATCTTCAAGCAGTTCTTCAACAACTGGAACTAAACATTTCACGTGAACATTTGACAAATCCTGCACGCAATAAGAGGAAACTGCACATCTGACAAACAGAGAACATCTGATTCAAAAAACATAAATATTTGTAAGGTACCGTGCTGACGGAGCACACTGTAGCTTGTTTCAGACTTTTATATATGCAGACAAGTGTCTTCTTGTGAGATTATAAAGATATGAAGAGATATATAAAAAGAAACTTAGGGTAAATGAGTTTAGATTGTTTTTTTACATTTGTTCTAGTGTCACAGATTTTCCTGCATTTAAAAAATAAACTTGAATCTACTTGTAGAGGAAGTGGTTTGATTTTCTTTCTTCCTGTCAACACATGTTGCCGGAACCTTTCTGTGTTTCAAAGCGAAACAGAACGCTTTGAAATGTGCTGAGGCATGACAATGGTTTTTTTTACACAACACTGTTTAAACTATGCCCTCTGTATTGCATTGGCTGCACGAAAGTTACCTGCACACAGCAGCATAATCATTCGTTTTAATTTAATTTCATGTTATGTTACATAGTACTCTTATTTACTCTTTTGGGTTTACAGACTATGAAGCATTGGTATAGATTAAAGTACCCAACAATATTTAGAGTAGTTCAGATTAGCTCCACCTTGACTACTACACCAGTAAATGCTGCAAACACATAGATGCATCAGAAATAATAATCAAATAATGTCCATCCATCCATCGTCAACCGCTTATCCTGCGTACAGGGTCGCGGGGGGCTGGAGCCAATGCCATCTGACATCGGGTGAAAGGCGGGGTACACCCTGGACAGGTCGCCAATCCATCGCAGAGCCACACATAGACAAACAACCACTCACACACTGACACCTAAGGACAATTTAGAGTCATCAATCAACCTAGCCTGCATGTCTTTGGATGGTGAGAGGAAGCCGGAGCACCCGGAGAGAACCCACACAGACACGGGGAGAACGTGCAAACTCCACACAGAAAGGCCTGGAACGAACCCAAGATCTTCTTGCTGTGAAGCGACAGTGCTAACCACCGCCCATCAAATAAATCAATACATGTTAAATATTTCACACACAGGGGCCATTTTTCTGCTTTCCCTTAATTTTAATAAAAATATTTTCCTTCTTTTAAATCAACAGCTTAAACTACTGCCTATCTTAAATTATTTTATTCTGTTTTAAATTATTTTGCTTTTATTTTATTCTTTTAATTCTATACATAACTGAAAAATAGTGAATGTGTTGCGTGGTGGATAATTTGAATCGCTGTGGAGAGTCGTGTCAGGACTCTGGTATTGCCTTTACTTTTTGTACATCAGCAAATGTGTTGATGATGTGTTGATCACTAAGACAATAAAATCATTCCCCAATCAGAAGGCCTGGATGAATGGAGAAGTGAGGGCTCTATCCAGAGCCAAAAAAAACTGCTTTTCTGTCCGGTGATAAAGAAGCTTACAGCACCGCCAGAGCGAGACTGAAAGCTGGCATCAAGGAGGCAAAGAGGAGACATCAGCCGAGACTGGAGTGAGACCTCAACAACAACAACACCAAAGATATGTGGCAGGCCATTACAAACATCACTGGCTCACCCCCATTCTGATGAAGTGCTTTGAGAAACTGGTTCTTCAGCACATAAAAAACAACATCCCAGCTAGCCTGGGCCCTCACCAGTTTGCTTTCAGAACCAACAGATCCACAGAAGATGCCATCTCCACTGCCCTCCACTCAGCCTTCACACACATTGAGAAAAACAACACTTACATCAGAATGCTGTTTGTGGATTTCAGCTCAGTATTCAACACAATCTCCCCCATGAGGCTGATCACCAAACTCAGCACTAATACAACACTCTGCAACTGGATTTTGGACATCCTCACAAACAGACATGGGAGCCCCCAGGGCTGTGTGTTCAGCCCCCTCTTGTTCAGGCTGTACACACACAACTGGACGACTGAAGCAGAGAGAAGTTTGTGGACGACACCGACATCATCTGCGGATTTCAAACAACGATGAGATTTCATATCGGGAGGAAATTCATAATCTTGTAGAGTAGTGCTCAGAGAACAACCTACTGCTCAGTGATATTAGGAAGAAGGAGATACACACACTCTTGTCTACATAGTGGTGCTGAGGTGGAGCAGGTGAATAGTTTTAGGTTCCTGGGAACGTGACATGGTCATCTCACATCTACACGCTGGTGAAGAAAGCTACATTTCGAAATTAAAACTATATTTCTTTAAGAAGCTTAAGAAGGCCAAATTCCCGTGCCAAGTGCTTGTCAGCTTTTAAAAGCATCCTGACAAGAAACATCACTTACATGGGATGTGCACGGCCCAGGACCGGAGGGCTCTGCAGCGGGTGATTAAAACTGTTCAAAAGATCATTGGTACCCATCTCCCGAGCATCAGTGATATCGGTGAGGTGATGTGCCTGCGCAGAGCCCAAAGGATACTAAAGGACACCACCAGACTGCAGAGCAGCTTTTTCCTTCAAAGTATAAGACTCTTAAACTCAAATTCATCCTCTGCTTCACTGATTATAGTTTACCATTTTTTATAATTGATTCTGTATTGATGTATATTGTCTGCTATGTAGCAGAAGGGGGTTACAAAACACAATTTCTCTCTATAACTTGTTATATTGTGACAATAAACCTACCCACCTACCTATCTTGCTGTAATGCTCTAAAGTAAAGCACTTTCAGTTCCCTTGTCGTTTAAAAGTGCTGCAGCTTACAGCTGCAACTGCATGCTCATAAGACTCCAACCAACTTAAACATTCATGTTACTTCTGCTTTAACTGCCACCAAAGGCAATAAATACTGCCTTGTCCAGTGTGATGTATTTATGGCCTATTAGTCTGATGAATCCAGGTCAAAGAGAGCAGGATGGTGATGCAGCATGTTGTGTAGGAGTGTGCATGAAGTAACAGCTTTTACTCTGACGTGTCTTCTCGTAGATGATCAGAAAGGAAATGGGTAAACATGTAAAGTTTAAAACGGCAAGCATTTTCTTTGAATCCTGCTTTCAAACCACTACTCACTCTCTCTCTCTTTCTCTGTGCGTTATATGATTTTATTTGACCGTTATTGAACCAGGATCGTCTCTCTTATCTTTAAAATATGACTTGAGTTTAATAAAGTCTTGGCCGAAATGTGAGTAAATTACTGAGTCAAAAACCAGAATCAACAAAAAAAAACAAAAACGAAGACTGTCTAAAAGGCATGGTGTTAAAACATAACTAAAAAGGTGTGCTTTGAAACTCCCTCGAGAAGATCACTTTTATATTAATTTACAGTTGAATTAAGATAATGATCAAACCTTTCTTATGGGTTTGTCCTTGTATCTCCTCCTCCCCTTCAACGTCCAGAATGGATAAACTTTAGATCATTATTTTATGACAGTTTATGTTGGAGAGGAGATAAGACTAATTACAGTAAATAACAATAAACAACAATTAGGCCTCTTCCAATCATGGTTATGTAGCAAAGATATACAACTGTTACTGTCCTGAAATGTTACATAAACGAAGAGGTACAAGTGGTAAGATATTGCAAATGTGCTTCATAGATCATGTTTACGCCTTAACTCCTCTTGAACTATGCTACACAGTAACTGAAGTCTATTATATGTTCATCTGTTTTAAAGACCCTCACACTGCCAGTCATATCTAAGCTCCCACTATATATAAATATATTAGCAAAAACCTTGTTTCAACGGTGTTCATCAAAATCAGAGCATGTGCGTCAATCTGTGTGATATCCAGATAACTATGACTACGTTTACAGTGAGTGCAAAAAGGCGTCATAGTTATCTGGATATCACGCAGAGTGACGCACATGCTCTGATTTTGATGAACACCTTTGAAACAAGCTGCCGGGAAGCTGAGAGGATTTCGTGTCAGAGAGCTCTGCGGAAATTTTCCCCTGCCACCTCAGAGGCCATAAAAAAGTCCAAAGATCAAGGAGACGCAGGGAGGAACAAATACTCTGATTAGACTGCAGTGGCTGTCCAGTCTTCTCCACCAGCAAAGCTGCACCAACGCTCCCTCAAACTAAAGGTACGATCAGCATAGGTTATTTACAATATGCTGTTTACATCTGTAATACAGGCCTGTGCGATATGACTGCATTTACAAAAACATATTTGGATATTTTAACATTTTCTTCTGAATTTATGATGTTTTAAGCAATTTCAGATTCATTCTTTTGCATTGTTGGTATAAATGTATGCATGTGGTGAATATTCAATACTGTAAAATCAAGGTTTTTTTTGCATGTGATCACAAACCTGCACAAAACTATGCCTCAAATTCTAAACTGATATTCAGGCATCACTGACCAACAGGTTTTACATAAATTACACACACACACACACACACACACACACACACACACATCTAAATAATCAATAGTTTGTCATTTACAGTCAAAGAAATTAATTAATAGCTTGAATCACATCTGCATGCTACATTTTACATAAATATTCTGTTACTCAACATATTGTAGCTGTTTCATACATTCATTGAAATATGTTATTTTGATTTTTCTTAAGAGAATAAATCATGCAATATTTAAAAAATAGGTTTACTTAAAATTGGCTCCAACTCGTTCAACTACACATTAATAAATCAGTGAGAATAATCCAATAACACAATTAATAGTATAAAACTCACATGGGCCACTTTTCTTAATTTTTAATACTTGTAATTTTGATACTTTAAGCACATTTTGCTCATATTCCTACAAGTTTACAGTTTCATGCAGGACTTTTACTTGTTAACGGAGCATTTTTATATTGTTTCTTTTACTTCTTCCACGACTGTTGATCAAACATTAAATTCATGTGTTTTTCTGCTCCACAGGAGTAAGGACACCACCATGGAGATGAAAAGCATAATGAAAACTGATAAAAGTAGGGGTTTTTTAACACTACTCAGTCACTGCCTAAGAATGCCACCTTTCTGCTAATAAGGCTCATCATATCAGTTGTTCACCTTTGTTGGCTATTTGGAAGTATCAATATTTGATATTATATATTATATTATATTATATTATATATTATATTATATATATTATATTATTATATTATATATATTGCGCTGATTCACTTCCTTTTCTCTTCACTGTCTGCTGGAGGTTTCTGTTGTGTAAAGTGATATTAATCTAGACTCAAAAGACCATGCTTAATCCAGCATTTACCCCCCAGGGGTAAGGATACTGCTGAAGGCGGAGGACAGCAGCACCACCCAAAGCAGCTCTATCGGGGCCGTACGCTGGAGCCTGCCTGAGGAGAGCGTCCAGGCTCACAGCTCAGCCCCCAGCAGACCTGGCGCCACCAGCATCCTCACCAAACACTCACACGTATGTCAAATATCGATGAGGTTTTACCTTGAGGTTGATGTCAGTTTCTTCTTTTAATGTATGAAGTTTCCATTTGAGCTTTTGGACTGTAGGAATACACATTTAAATTTGACCTATTGTGGTTCCTGCAGCAACATCCACGCCAGAATGGCCTGAAGGACCTGCGCAGCCTGCAGGAGTGTGTGCAGTTTATCAATCACTGGAAGGAGCAAGTGGACCAAGTCTGCAGGGTAGGACATGAAGGAAGGAGGGAAAAGATATAACGCACACGTCAATGTTATTACTCATTAACAATAGCCTCAAAGTCGAAATTCATAAGGGCAAAGAACAAACAGGCAATGCAGAATCGGCCGTGTGTGACTGAATGTGTTGCATGCGAACTGTAGACAAGGAAGTGGTGATGTTATAGGTTTGCTTGGCCACATTTTTAAGAGGCCACTGTAGGACGTTTGCCAGTTCAGGAAATAATTTGACAAAACACATGATCGCCTTTTTGATTCTGAGAGGACAATGAGTAAAGCTCATGTGATTGGGCATTTCAGCCTGTTCGTATCTCAGAGTTTTACCCTCAGTGCATTCCCACAACATACAACGACTTATTCTGTATACTGAGTCCAGGAATTGATAAGCGTTGCTACAGGAGACAGTTATTGTTGGCCGTTCATGCAGTGATGACTGAGTTAATTGGATGGGTGGATGCAGTTACGATGTGCGTTTATTGACTCTTTTACAGCCCAGTTACATGAACCTCTGCATTGAGACACGGGGCAGGAACATGTATGGTGGAAATCAACACATTAATCTTTTTACAAGGGGCTTATATGACCTGGCCCTTTTGACATCTGTAAATGGAAAACTTCCCACATGACTTATTTAACGCAGAAATGGCTGCAGGTGATAACCTCTGAAACATAGGGGGTGTCAATATTAACGGTGCCCGATGTTCCATGCATTACTGTCAACATGAGGTGGCTGATATCTGTCCAACTAGCTGTCAAAATAATGCACCATTTATGTCTTAAACAGTGTAGGACATTGTCTGACAGAGTATAGTGTGTTGTTTTCGCAGGGCAGTGGTGATCCAGAGGAGGGCACCAGCAAGAAAGAGGGTTCAGACCTGCGTACTGAACGAAGTCTTGAGCAGAGCAGGAAACTGATCCTGGAGTGGGCTGACGAACTCCACCATGTCGACAAGGTCAGTACGCAGCTACGCACATGGGTGATGCGAGACTATTGGGGTGCTTAAAGAGACTATACTGTTACTATCAATTACAGATCACAGGTGCCATCTTTATGAGAGCTTTAGTTGTGAAAGAAAATGTATTCTAAAATTAAAATAAAATAAAAACACCAATCTTAACTTTTTTGCTCCCTCAGCTCCTGAAGGAGACCCCCTGGGAATCTGAGAGTCAAGAACATGAAGATAAAGAAGATAAGGATGCTGAGGATAACGAGAAGGCACAACTGAGGATCATGGAGTGGGCAAAGGAGCTGCAGAAGGCGACTGAGGTGAGGAAATATCCCCCATTGTGACACATCCACTAATGTGTCCTTGAGCAAGACACCAATGTCTCCCTGAGCAAGACACTTATCCCTTAGTTCCTCCAGAGGTTGTGCAATAGCAATTGTAAGTCGCTTTGTAAAAAAGCATCAGCTAAATAAATAAATGTAAATGTAAATAGAACCTGTGGAAAAGTTTTAGTTCTCGTTATTGTCAACAGAAATGAACATCTACCAAGTGTGGCTCAGTTAAGAATGTAAGGGCTTTGTCTGTTTGTTGTAAAACTCCAGTGGGACAGAGTTTATCCCAGCACATGAAAGAAAGTAACATTAATTCACTCTCAGGCCTGCAAAAGTTTTGTCAGATTTTCTCTTTTAGGGAGAAAACGTTGCCAAATCTTGAAATTATTATTTTTGTTTGCAGAATTGTGGTGTGCAGAGCGACGAGTTGGGTAAAGTGTTGCGTCTGCTGGGCTTGAAAAAGAAACGGCTGGTCAACCTGCTGCCTCTGCTGGAGTTCATCACCTGGTCTCTGCTCAAAGAAGACAGCACGGTGAGGAAGCGCTGAGTCACACAAATTAATATTTCTACCAAATCGACTCTTCTACACATATACTATTATACGACTATGAAATACTACTATAACTAGGTCAGTTGTATCTAGAATAAAACAATAAAGAAATACATCCCAAGGTAAACCATAAATTGTCTAACAACTTGGGCTCCTCAAAGGTCAAAATGAAACAGACAGCATGGTAAGTCACTTGAATATAAAGATAAACATTTTAATTGCTCTGATAGCGCACAAATAAACCGTCATTTAGAAGTTTGCTTGAACTCAAAAATCTAAAGAGAGACAAGGTTCGATGCCACGCAGTGCAGACATTTACGTGTTATGAAACTGCTTTATGTAACGTGTGATTGGAGTGAACCCTGCACTTTGAATGCGTGCTGAGCATCAATAAAGGAACTCAGTGATTCAGTTTATATCCCTGATCTGCCTCTGATAAACTGATAAGAAACAATATTAATATGCTTGAATACCACTAGTGAAGACTGTGTAAACTCATCACATCTGCGGATGATGCTGTGGTTTATGTAGCAAAGTTCTCAATTTAAACTCTGCTTTGGTTTTACTTTATTTCATCTGGAGTTAAGGCATGCATATTTCATGCGACCTTTTCAGCAGCTTGTGCAATAACAATAAACTGGTCTTTGCTCTGAAGAGAAAGAGTTTCCTGGAAAGTTCATACAGTCTTTCCAAGATTTACTGCTCATGATTATATTTGCAAAGTGCATGGGGATAAGGAAAGGCAGTATCAGGGAATCACCACATGAAAATGCTGTTGCAAGGCAACCTTTCTTCATTTTATCTTTCTTGTTTTCCTTTTCAGATGATGATTCCACAGTTATGGTTACTGGCAAAGCAAAGGACTTGGAAGGCAGGAATTCCAAGATACATCCCCAACTCAGGTGTGCATTTTTAAAATCTGATGCAACTGATGTCTTAATCTAAGCTTTATAAGTGACACTGATTTGCCCAAAGGAGAAGTACAAATACAGCTCATAACACGGCAATTGATTTTTGTTATTTACACCAGTGGTTTCCAAACTTTTTTGATTGTAAAGTAATTTTTTGCATAAGAATTTTTTTTCCCAATTTCCCATCCTGGTAATTCACACTTTAGATCTATTATGTGATCCCTTGTCCGAACCCCTGGAATCAATGGTTTAGTCATGTGCAAAAAACATTTCCATAGGTTATCCACTGCAACTTTAACGTAATGTCCATGTCTCTATTTTCAGTTTGGAGTTGGATTTGCAGTGCAGCAGGTAAGATCGATTTCAACTATGTTTATCTTATCTCATGTAGAACAGGCATGAAGAAAACATCACATTCACAGTACGTAAAACCTCAATTTTGCCGTCACTCTCTCTTTCTCCTATCAGCTGATGTGGTTCTTGATTCCATGACCAACCACCCCTGGCTGCTGCTGTCAGACGACCAGCGTATGGTCCAGGAAGGCCTCTCTCCGTCTGACCTGCCTTCCAGCTCCCAGCGCTTCGACAGCTGGCCCTGCGTGCTGGGATGGGAGGGCTACAGCAGCGGCCGCCACTACTGGGAAGTGGACATAGCCAACAACGGATACTGGCGTGTGGGAATGACCACAGCCGACTCCAAGCGTCAAGGCCGGTTCCCCATGACTCCAAAGCACAGATACTGGGCCTTGTGGCGCAGCACGAACCAGTTCCAAGTCTGCACCAAGCCGGAGACATTGCTGCCCATCGACCTCGTGCCTCGACGCCTGGGTATCTACTTAGACTACGAAGAAGGCCAGATCTCATTCTACAACGCAGAAACAAAGTCCCACATCTACACCTTCACTGGAACTTTCAAAGGGAAGCTGTACCCTCTGTTCGCCCCGCTGGACGGTCGTACACTCATTAGAATCATCCCACCACATAAAATCTCAGTAAACTGAGAGATGAATCTTTATTACTCTTATTGGACGCTTGGAAGAATTCACCAAAAAATACAGAAAACTAAATTTGCACAAAGATGATTTTTTAAAGTGTCATCAGTTATATGTTGGGAATTCACTGAAAAGCACGTAGCTCTGACTTTCACACAAATGTGCCTTCACTAAATGTTACTTTAAATATATTTATCAATTTCTCTTTGAATAGAATTTAAAATCTTTTTAGCCAGTTTAAAACTGGCTTTGAATGGGTAGCCACGTGAACATAGTGCTAAATGATACTGTTAATAGAGAAGGTTAATAGATGTACCTGATTATAGCACAAATTGCAAATGACTTTTATCAGACCTTGAGAAACACAAACTTTGAAAACTCAACTTTGAGTAATAACTAAAATATTTACTTAAAGAGGTGGTATTATGCTCATTTTCAGGTTCAAAGTCTTATTTAGGGGTTTTACCAGAACAGGTTTGCGTGGTTTAATTTTCAAAAAACACCGTATTTTGGTCGTACTGCACATTGCTACAACTCCTCTTTTCACCCTGTGTGTTTACCGTTTTTATGCTATGGAGTGATACATCTCGCCTCTACATGATCTTTGTTGGGAGTTGCACATGCACAATTCCTAGTTAAGGACTACTAGCCAATTAGAACAAGAGAAGGGCGGGTCAGTGAGAAGCTGGTAAACAGCTTCAATTCAGCTGTAGGCTACATGTTGCCACTGGCTTGGCAACAGGGACTGGGGCAAGCATTTTAGAGAGGTGAGTTATTAATCTGTAACAAATGTATTTTTCATCCATAAGTTTCAAGTTTGGAAGTTATTGAGTCAAAGTCCACTCTTTGGGCTGGAGTTTGACTCAATAAAGGAGAGGGAAAAAGCCAAAAAGCACCACCTCTTTTTAAAAAGGTTGAGTCACAAAATAAAGCCAACAGCTGTATACTGTATATATTGAAAAATGTCACTCAGATATCTACAACATTAAGATTTATGTGTAGACATGAAAGTGTGAACACACTCTACATCTACCTACAAGCACGCACTTCATAATGCACCTTCAGATACGTATGTACAAAATAGATATCATGTTGTTTTAGATACAGTACTTATATTTGGTGTTTTCCCAAAAAAAAATTCACAGTCTAAGAAAAAAATCTTAATTGTTCTCCACATATCAACTGCATGTATCTTTACATTTGTAAAGCTTGTCAATAAATGTATTTGGATACACATTTCCCTCAATTCTTCCAGCATGTTGTACAATAAGGAATATAAAATGTGTGTGCTGTCTGTCAGGAGTTTCTCTTACAAGCCCTGGGTCCACGCCCACCTCCCCTCAGGTTGGCATAGTCCCTGTGATCAGCATCCCACTCCACCGTCACCCTTCAAAACACACACACACCTCATAAGAGACAACACCTCACAACATACATTTGAATCCAAATAAAAATTGATGTGTATTCAATATGTGACTGAAATACTTAGATGTAGAAAGATACAACAGGTAATTTTAGATATAAGTTGTATGTATGTGAATGTTAATGTATATACTGTGTGTATTTGTATATATATGTACTATATTGTTACATTAAAAGCAAACTAAAGTAAAACTTTACAAGGTGTGTGTGTTCATTTTCAAGGACATCAAATACAAAATGTACCAAATTACACAGTTTGTTCCAAGAAATTTCTAAGAAAAATAGGAATTAAAAAATAATATGTGAACCTGTTTTTAAATATTATTTGGCTTTTGTGTTTGGCCGTTGTTTCTTACACACATCATTTGTTTTTACCAGATCCTTCTGTAACACTGAAAATTTCCCATTAGGATAAATAAAATTCTCTATCTATTAATTTATACAGCCACTGCTTCATGTCTGCTGAGCTAAAATGACAAAAACATTTTCCAATCTTTCAATAGATATAATAGTAGTGTCCAGTCATGAATAATAATTTATGACTGGACAAAGAAATGTGCATGTACCAAAAATGAAGTATTCAAGTCTGGTTGAAGTAGATTTGGTGGAAAAGAGTCAGACAGTAGTTCACCTTCATAATATAATATATGTATTTATATGTATAATATAATATATGGCTGTATGCCAGTCCATATGGACTTACGCCATGCTGGATGTCCATATCGTCCCACCACAGCCACTGACCCTCCTGCTTGACGTCTGTCAGTCCCACCCACACGAAGGGAAAGTGACGGAACGTCCCCATCGCACCTTGGATAAATTCCTGAGGAGGAAGCAACATTTAGAAGACTTTACATCCATTTTGAGACAAATGCCATCTGATGTTTTCTGTCTGGTTACTATGAAACTTAGGCTTTTAAACTGAGTTTTTACCTGTTGTTATTTATCATTGTTGTTGAATTATGTGTCTGTCATGGAAGTGTGATCTGCTGCTCTTCCTGAGGTTTCTCCCTTTTGTTAATTTTTTCTTTTTTGTTGTATAGTTTGAAAAGCCCTTTAAGGTAAATTTGTCATTTGACGTTAAAGTTGTGTTCAGTAATTAAAGATCACATAAAGCTTATAGAAAGCTGTGGATATCTGAGCTGCAAGTTTAAGTTTTTGTTTTAATTACTTTTTTGATGTGTTGGACTTGGTCACAGCAGGTTGCAGTTACAGTAAATCTACATCTCTGACTGAGTCAATGTGAACATTTTACTTCCAGAGTAAACTGTTGAATTGAATTGACGAGTACAAGTGCCCCAAAAGAAAACCTTGCAGCCACTGCAGCTGGTTCACATACGCAGGTTTCCACAGTCATGTGACATGGGCCATATATTAGATTTTAATATGTTGTAATTATACAAAAGTAAAAATGTGGAAGTGATGCAGCCACCCATGTGTTGTATTCATAATATTTTATAATCAATATTTTTTTAAGGAATGAATATGAAATGAGTAGGTTCCGTATCATGGCAGCTAACGTTACAGCCATTAGCCAGCTCCGTTAGCCATGCAGCTAGCGGTCCTATCAGCTTAGCTGACTCAACTCTGAGAGGGAGCTTGGAGCACATCTGGGAGTGCTGGTGGTAACACCCCTAGCACAGGAGCTTTGGACCCCCAGGAGGAGGTCAAGCTCTCAGTCCAGGCAGTCAGCTAGCTAATTGCATCTCTAGCTGCACAGCTACGGCAGCTGCAGTTAGTCAACTGTCCATCAAAAAATTAATATAGTGTCCTTCACAACTGAAAAAAGAGTTTTTTTGCGACTTCCAAAACCCTGAAGAGTCGTCCTGAGCAGAGCATAGAATATGTTACACAGACTGGGCAGGTGGGTGGGCACGTCTCTGTACCTCATGGGCATGCTGTGACTGTGATCGTATAAGGACATCAGCTCAGCAGCAAAGTAGAAAACAACTTTGGAAACAATCTGAAGGATGCGCTTTTTGGTCACAGGCATTACTCTTTTATGTTGACATCATTATTTGAATTTTTGGCCACATTGAATATGAACATCTGACATTTGTAACATTATGTATATGACAGAAAATAAGGAACAGGTCTGTAGTAGGTCCCCTTTAAAAATTGAAACTGAACAATAAGTGTAAGTTTTGAATTTTTAGAGCATTAGGGTGAGTGTTTATGACTAACAATAATATAGAAATAAACCAAAAAACTGCAGGGTATAATATAAAATAAAATCTATCAAATGTATAATTTAATCTTATATTTATACTTACCAAATAATAACAAACAGAACAGAAAAAAAGTCCCCTGATGAGGATTGTGGTTGTGGCAATACAAGCTGTAAGCTGACACATTGGACAGCATCCTGCATCACTTATTGAGACAATTTTCGAAAGCATTTCACTTTCTTTGGGTCATTATACATTTAAATCCTGTAAATGTGGGGAATCAGTGAAAATGTTAAGCACTGATTAATCCACGTATTCATTTAGTATATTAGTATTAAAGTATTTAAAGTATAAAGTATTTTATGATTTTTTTTACCTTTTAGCTCATTAAGATAAAACAGTGAAAGTAAACTTGGACTTTGAAACCAGATGAAACTGTAATTGTTGTAAGTGCAACATCAGGTGACCAGTTAACCAATAAAATGCTCATCTATAAAGTGTATTTTTAAAATTCTCTTTGTTTATATAAAATAAAGTCATATCAAAGTGTAGTTTAAAGGAGATGGTCTTTGTAAGTAACCTTCAGGTGTTTCCCTCTCAGCCTCTTCCTCTTGGTTTCTCAAATCCATCTTTGATGCTCTTTGTCGTTTTACTTCAACCGTTTCACAAGTTTGTTATTTACACCTTTCAGCATTTAACTGAAAAAAAAACTGACCACCCCACCTCTTCCTCATATTACGTCAGTTCTCTTCAGCATGGGAGCTCAAAATAGTACGTGTACAAATATGCAGTAATTATTCATAATAGCTCCACCACCTTGGACCCCGGAGATGTTATATATGTGTTATATATATGTGTTATAAAACAGTTTTCACTTCTTTGTTTGTTTATCTGCTCATTATCAGACAGAGCCATGAGGTCAAGCTGATTCTCACTTTTGTCTTGTGGTTCATTGTTGAGTACATCACTGCATAACTCATAAATGTTCAGGCGTATTTATTTAGTTATTTTTTATGCTAAGTACTGCATGTGTAATGCAAAATATTGCTGCATTTTCTTTCAAACTAATTTGGTTGCAGATGTAAGATTTTGATACCGTTGGTCTTTCAGGCATACAGCCGTAGAGGCAGCTCTGTGCATCGTCCAGTCGCCAAAATATTTAATATCTTGTGCACTATGGAAAATATTGTCATATTTACAAATCCACCTCTCACAAACATCAGTATCAGTGTAACAGTATTGTATCTTCTATTCAATGGAGGCTTTAAATAAGGTCACAGAAACAAGATCTTTTTATTTATTTATTTATCGGACACATATTTGCATGACCCACTTCCACCAGAAAAAAAGGATTAAAATTTAAACATGATTCAAACTAAAATTATTACAGTAAGCTAATTTGACTTCTATCTTGTAAGTTTGTGAACATGTGTTTATTATTCTAACCACACTAACTACTTCATATTTATCGTGCCATTTTTGGTTGAAATGAGCTGTACAACACCAAACAAGAATTGTAACGATTTAAAATCACAAGATAAAAAATTGTAACGTCTTAATTCTTCTGACTTAATATCACACACAGTAGCTTAATGTTTGATTTCCTGGACAGCAGTAGGCTGCAGGATATAATAAAAGCTTTTAACATTAACACATTTCCAAAAAAAGAACACAAGCTAACAATCATTACTGTAAAGTACCTCCACCAATACTAACTAAACGAATGAAAAAGAAAAAATTTAATTTCTTAGTTTTCACTATTCTGCTTCTCGAGTTGCCAGAAAATCGTGTCCCCCCAGTTGTTGGTGAAATGTTTCTTCAGCTGCAACACAACACATGCAAGTAAATCCTGTTAATGGACATACAGTTTTATACCAACTTTATATTTAAAATATAAAACTGGTCAATTCCTTAACTACGGGATTAGAACAGTCTCACATGTCAAGTTCTGTAACTTGTACACATTAATGTAGAGTGATTTGTATCTGTAAATCTGGATTTGTGGCTCTGAATTTACAACCTGTATCATCATTTGTGATGTACAAATGATTTGTGATATACGATATACAAGACACAAATCACTCTGGGACAGATCCGATCTACAGATACAAATCACAAGCACTTGTGCACTGTTTTACAGACACAAGTCATGTGACATTTTCACAAGTCACGATTTGGGGATTTTGTGTGAAACAGCACACAAGAGTCTCAAAACAATCGGCACAAATAGGTGGAGATTTATAAATATATTAGCAGTGAAAAATGCTAAGTTGATCGACATACAGATACAAATCACTCATTGAGCATTTTATTTAATTAGTTACGTATTTCTACAATTATTATGAGTCACTTATGAGTCTGTTCTACAGTACGGAAGCCCTAAGCGGCCATAAATTCAAATCTTTTTTTACTCCGTTTTCCTGTGATGACGGGATAATTATTTCATGATCTTGAGATAACAAACCATCACTGAATACAGGGGTAGGCAGGTGCATTTCATTACATAATTTTGTGGCACTTTGCTAAGTAGTAGTTAGCTACAGTTGGTAGTGTGCAGAACTTCATCCCAAGGATTGTAGGTTCTATTTCTGTTCTCTGCAAAGTTTTTTAAATTCTTTTTCTTTAATCATTCTCTTCAACAAAATTGTTAGGAAGAGATTCAGGGGAATCCAATCACACATTTCCCAATGGCTATTTCAAAGAATTTCCTCTCCCAGGGAACGATGGGGAAATGAAAAGCCGAAGATACGCACATTCCAGCACGTGCTTAATTGTGAGCATGTGAATCAGTCATCAAAATAACAACTTTGTTGAAGAGGAATATGAAAATGTTTTTGTTTTTTTTTTAAGTTGGCCTGAGTTCATGACGCTTGAACTTACAATCTTAAGACCATGAGTCTTGTGCCTTACAAACCGAGATAATCAGTGACACTGAAACCACCGTGAAATTACCATTAAAAAAACGTTCTTGCCAACCCCTGTGTTAAACTACTGTTTTGTTATTTCGAGATCATGAGAAAATGATTCCCACAGGAAAACGGAGAAAATAAAGATATGAATCGATGGCCGCTTAGGGCTTCCGTACTAATCCATACCTACCACACATACTGCAAATAATTACTGAACATGTCCAATTTATTTATTTAGTGTATTTCGTAGAATAGAAACATCATCTTTTGCTTAGTAAGTTTACCTCTCAAACCCTGTATTTATTTTGTCGGTGACACACATACCTGTTGAAAAATCATTTCCCTTGTGGTGCTGTTATCACAGTAAAGAATTTTTGCAGAAGAGCACAACATAGACAGACTGACTGTCATATTCACTGGAACTGGGGAAGAAACAGAGAGAGTGTAAAGAGGAAGCTAGAACAGGTAAACTCACTCTCATTCATGCAGTAAAATCTTTATGTGAAGAAGTAAATAATGTTCACTGTGCTAGCAAACAGTTTGTTTTGTCACCTAAGGTACCAGTTATATACATACATACATATATATATATATATACATATATATATACATATATACATACATATATATATATATATATACATATATATATACATATATATATACATACATATATATATATATATATACATATATATATACATATATACATACATATATATATATATATATATATATATATATATATACATATATATATACATATATACATACATATATATATATATACATATATATATACATATATACATACATATATATATATATATATACATATATATATACATATACATATATACATATATACATATATATATATATACACACACAGTGTCTAATTTATTTGGCATTTTTCCACTACAAATATTGTCAACATTACTGCTTAAAAAACTTGAACCGAACCTTTTTAATATCTCACACACACAGGCAGACACACAACACAGTTTAATAACGTGAACACAGAAATACTGGTCAAAGAACCAGCAGGGAAAATAAGGCCTATTTTTATTTAGTAATATGAATTTATTGACATTCACATATCACATTTTGGTCCATGCTTCCCAGCTGTTTACAGTGGTGTGAAAAACTGTTAGCCACCTTCCTGATTTCTTATTTTTTGCACATTTGTCACACTGAAATGTCTCAGAATAAACAAATCGAAATATTAGACAAAGATAACACAAGTAAATAATGCTGTTTTTAAATGAAGGTTTTTATTATTAAGGTGGAAAAAAAATCCAAACATGCATGGCCCTGCGTGAATAAGTTATTGCCCCCTAAACCGCTGCAGACCATCACACTACCACCACCATATTTTACTGTTGGTATGATGTTCCTTTTCTGAAATGCTGTTATTTTCACGCCTGGTGGAATGGCACACACACCTTCTAAAAAGTTCAACTTTTGTCTCCTCAGTCCAGGGTATTTTCCCAAAAGTCTTGGGGATCATAAAGAGGTTTTCTGGTGACACTGAGACGAGCCTTTATGTCCTTTTTGTTCAGCAGTGTTTTTTGTCTTGGTACTCTGCCATGCAGGCCATTTTTGCCCACTCTCTTTCTTAAGGTGGAGTCATGAACACTGACCTTAACTGAGGCAAGTGAAGCCTGCAGTTCTTTTGATGTTATTATGGGACTGTTTGTTTTTTTACCTCTTTTGGTTGGCAGGCCACTCCTGGGAAGGTTCACCACTTGTCCATGTTTTTGCCATTTATGGATAATGGCTCTCACTGTGAGTCTTTAGAGTCCCAAAGCTTTAGAAATTGCTTTAAAACCTTTTCCAGACTGACAAATCTCAATTACTGTTTCAAATTTGTTCCTGAATTTCTCTGAATAGCAGCATGATGTCTAGCTTTTGAGGATATTTTGGTCAACTTCACTTTGTCAGGTAGGCCCTATTTAAGTGATTTCTTGATTGAGAACAAGCGTGGCAGTAATCAGGCTTGGGTGGGGCGAGAGAAATTGAACAAAGAGGTGATAAACCACAGATTTATGTTTTAACGGTGGGGGCAATCACTTTTCACACAAGGCCATGTAGGTTTGGATTTAATAATAAAAACCTTCATTTAAAGACTGCACTTTGTGGTTACTTGTGTTATCTTTGTCCAATATTTCAATTTGTTAGAGGATGTGAAACATTTCAGTGTGATAAACATGCACAAAAATAAGAAATCAGGAAGTAGGCAAACACTTTTTCAAACCACGGTATAACATTAAATCTTAGTGATATGATTAATCAATTAACTCAACTTGGATACAGATAAGTGGCAGAAAAATGGATTGATTGAAATGGATTCATTTAAAAAAAATTTAAGTTGTTAAAATATACACTTGAGTCTATGAACTTCCTACAGTAGCTGCTGTTTTCTGATGGTGCTGACTGAACCTCTACAGAAAACACTGAACCGTCTCCAGCAGCATAAACTCACTTGTAGTTTACAGATGTAGAGCATCTCACGACACTCTGCAACCACATCTACCTCTACATATTGTACATACACAAAAGACTTGTGAGAGAAGTGAAGTATTTTGTTTCAAGACCTGCAAACACCCCGGTTTAATAGTAGATTTACGATTTTAGCCCAAATTCAAAAGATAACTATTAAATCCATCTATCAAGGAAAGGGAAATCTGACTAAGCAGCATGCTGCGTGTGTGATGGTGTATAATATAGAAAGTGAAAATAAATAGAAGCAGTCGATGTACAATATTGTTTCAAGCAGGTGTTCTTCTTATAAATGTTTGCTGGATTAAAGGAAGCTCCAAAACCCCATAGATTTAAGAGTTTGCTCCCAAACTGCAACTGTTACACAACTTGTGAACGCTGTGATTTTGAACTACCTCCTCTCAAACCTCACATGTTGGAGTTGTCTTAAATGGACCAAAGTATTTTTTTCTTTGTCAGTTTCAAGCGAAACTGACAGCTGCCTGAAAATAAAAACAGAAACGCTCTAGCAACTTATGATATTCTTAGAAAAATGTGACAGAAAAGTAAAGGATACACAGTTTGTTACTTTTATAGTTACAGTGTGAAAGCATGAAAAACAACCAGCAGGGTCTTTTAAGTCTGAGTGTCTCACCTGTAGAATATGACGAACTTGTTCGCTCACTTGACTTGTTATGGGCCACTGATTTCACTGAAAAGTTGTACTTGGTCCCTGACTTCAAGTTATTAAATGTGTAGGTGGTTTGGTCAATCGAAGAATAAGACTCAGTGGAGCCCCAGAAGCTGGAGCTGATTGTGACACTGTAGTTGACTGTTTCTGACTTGAGAGGAGCTTTCCAACTGAAAGTGATGCTTGTATTGCTGGAAGTGGCGGTGATATTAGTAGGTGGTGACGGAACTGAAATAAAAGTGAAGAGAGACAAAATGATGATGGTTTCACGGTAAACTATGCAGGACTTATTCCAGTGGTAATTTTTATCTCACTGATATCAGCCTCACTGTTTACTGTTGCTAATGCTAACAGAACATTTCCTACCGCTTCACACTGAAAGTGTTCAACTGGCGAAACACAAGACAACACATTTTTAAATATTGCTTTACGTAACAGAACAAGAAGCAGCACCACAGTGATGATCGATGATTTGCTCCTGGTATGATGGAAAAAGGAAGATTACTGACCGACCCTGATTATCAAAACAACATGAGTTTGTTTGGCTGCACTGTAAACGAACACACCAGCTGCTCTCCTGTTGTATTTCTGACAATCTAGCCGCTTTATGAGCGTCTGCTGTAGTATTAAAACACACTTGCTGTTACCACACGTGTCGCCAAATCAGCCACTTCTGGATTATAATTACACACAATGTAACACACAAACAGGGAAAACACAAGAGGGGCAAAGTGACTCACAGGTGAACTCTGATTTAGTCACTGGTGTGCTGAGGAGATTTCCAGTAAAGCTGTAGACGGTCACGGTGTAGTTGACTGCAGCCGTCAGATTCTCAAAGGACGTCGTTGTTTGAGTTTCATTGGTTGTATTTAGAGTTTGGTCATCCAGCAGCAGCACAACGATGAACGTTGAATAACTACCGTTAGGAGGGTCCCAGGTGGCATTGAGGGAGACATTTGTTGAGCGCAAATTCAGGTTTGAAATTGGATTAGGAGCTATGTAGGAATCACAAAATCAGATTGATGAAATTAAACACAGCAGGACAAAGTTTTTGTTCTGTTAATGTGAACCGTGGATTTTTCTACCGATAAACAACTAGCAGCCAACTGCTAAAACAAACAGAGTTACCAGTGTAGTTGGTGATGGTCACATTGTCTCCTTCCACAGTGTCATTGACCAGTGCTGTCACACTGAGAGTTATCTTGGTGCCCGGGGGCAGCCCTGTTGCTGTCACATTTGTTGGATTATCCGTTTTATTAAACAACAAGCTGTTAGGAAAAGAAACAGTTACTTGATTCAAACTGCTCTAGTCAGTTTTTACATCACAACTTGAGTTTTTTTTTTTGCATAGTTTAGGACATCATTCCTATTCTAATGCAGCAACATTGCAATTCAAACGTCAGACAGATGTTGGCTAATTTAGAAAAGAAGAGCAAAAGGTAAAAATATCCATCACACTTCACGTAACAACTCCCTGGATAAATTTTAAACTACTGAAGGCATTTCTCTTTGCAATGAATGATTGATACAAACATTTTGGGAGTCCTAACTTTCAGTTTTACTTTAAAATAAAGGGATTTGGATGATGGCTTAATAGTGATTTACAGAATGTCTGGATGTTTCTTGCCCTGTAGGATTTTGTTACAGCAGTGTTGCTGTGTTCCCAAATCTCAGCAAGTGCAATGTCATCAAAACAGATGCCCAAACTACAAAAACTAAATGCTAACATGCTCACAATGACAATGCAAACCTGCTGATGTTTAGCGAGTATAATGCTTACCATGTTCACTAAACCTAATCATACTTAGATCCAGCCTGGGAGCACTCCTGAAGACATCTCTTTAAATATACCTGAATTTATATAAGTAAATCAATTATTATCAGTATAAATCCATCCACAAATACTCACTTATTACTGTCCTTCACAGCCTTCACATTGTAACTTGTGGCGTTTCCTATAGGGGGCATCCATTTAAGCAGTATCGAGGTGTTGGTAATATCATACGCCTGCAGGTTGGACACTGTGGAAGGCTCTGAAAGAGAGAAAGACGATAAATATGAAAAAGACACAACATCGCTGTTTACAAACAACGACCCCAGAACAATCTCACAGGCATCAGATGTGTCTCTAATTTGCCTCCGCTGATTTGAATTTCATATTACGTCAGCAAGAAATGACCAGCTGTAAACTTCTTCCTCATTTAAACCTGAACAAGCTTTTGACTTGCTTTCACTGGTCTCCACCGCGCAGCGTACTTCCTGTTAAAATGCTCCAACATGTAAAAACATATCAAGTTTAAATAAGTTGTAACACACAGCTTACTGAGCTACATCACTCCCATCAGGGATTACAGTTATTTTATTTGAGGAAAGTTTTATGTGATATAAACTCACTGGTGTATTTTGTGATGCTGGATCCTTCACTCCGTTGGGACTTGTCCATGACTTCTGAGATGATGGTGAACGTGTAAAGGTTTCCAGGTATCAAACTGCCGACTATCTTATTCTCTGTGGTACTTGTTAGATTTGTCTGATTGTTCTCTCCCAGGACATTAATAATATAGGAAACTGTGCCCCCAACTGGTTTGTTCCAGCTCAGGGAAACAGAGGTTTCTGTCACCATTGTGTTGAGGTTTTCAACTTTGTTAGGGACTGAAAAAAACAGAGATTTAATCAGGGTTACAAGGAAAGTGTTTGCTTTATTACTAATCTGTGTATTAATTTATCAGTGTATATTTTAAAATGTACAACAAAGCTAATAATTTAATTATGAAAACCGTGCACATAATAAACACTGACGTTTGATTTATTTTTTATGCTTGTTTTCCTTTTCGTCCTGTTTTTCTCTTCCTTGTTTACCATAAACACTGGAGATCAGCTCTTACAGCTGGAAAAATTAGTTTTGTATCCAAGAAGTCTGGATAAAAATCATGTATGATATAATTATATACAGTTGGTCTGTATATGTCTTGTTGAAAATGTGTTGTGTTGAACCCACTTGACCGTTAGCCACTAAAAAAGTTTCCTTTTGTTAATTGTCTATATTTTTGATTTGTCAGATATATGTAATAAAAAATGTTTTTGAGTGTTTTTATGTTCACATACTTCTCTTTTCTCTCGTAAACATTACATTTTTTTTGATGGTTCATACTAATCTTAGTGGCATCTACATTATCTAATCAAACCAGCTCATCCTTCCTCATCATATAAAACTAAATGTTTTCTTTAGCTCACAGGTTGCAGTAGCTAACAAATAAAATTATATATTTTTAACATCCGCTCAACAACTAGCAGTTATTTGAGAAACCCAGAGTTACCAGTGTAGTTGGTGATGGTCACATTGTCTCCTTCCACAGTGTCATTGACCCGTGCTGTCACACTGAGGGTTATCTTGGTGCCCGCTGGCAGCCCTGTTACTGTTGCTTTTGTTTGATTCACCGTGACATTAACCAACAAACTGTTAGGAAGAGAAACAGTTACTTGATTCAAACTGCTGCTGACAGAACAAAATGTTCATCTCCAGAGTGACTAAATGCCAGAAATCAAAAGAAATTTTTTACACCACAACTTGAGTCGTATTTTTGTGTAGTTTGGGACATCATTCCTATTCTAATGCAGCAACATTTCAATTCAAAGTCAGACGGGGAAGAAATGTTCAGGAGATGAAACAGGTTTTAAAGGAGACCTATTGTAGAGCTTTTCCAAACCTATCTTGTAGTTCTGTGACTCCTGTAAGGCCACTTTGCATTAGTCAAAGTTCAAAAAAATAATTTCAGATGATGATACATGTTTTAAACAAACCCCAGGTTAGAGAGACATATTTGGAAAAAAGAGAAAAAGGTACATATTTAAATCACACTACATTTTTTTGCAGTTGGGGATTGATTACAACATTTTAGCTGTGCTAACTTTCAGTTTTACCTCCAAATAAGGGGTTTAGATTATGGTTAGTCGTTACAGGCAAATGAACTAATTATTTGTATTTCAAGGCAAGGCAGCTTTAATTATAAGGCCCATTTGAAACACAGAGGCAATTTAAAGTGTTTCACCCAGACACAGCGATAGAAAACTGAAGAAAATCAATTGATTGATAAAAATATTATTGAAAAGTTAGATAAAAGCAAACTTTGTCTATCTTATTTATTTCAGCATTGTAAATACATAGCCTCTCTAAAGATTTTGTAGTGCATATGAAGATTTCAGCTTTTTTAAGAACTTTACATGAAGGTTTGTTCGCATTAGCGGCGTCAATAAAGCTAAATTGTGCTTTAGAGCTTTAGATATATTTCTATTCCTGAGTAACAGCGAAATCTTTCAACTTTTCATATAATTATGCTAGCTGCTCTGAGAGGCTGCACTTGGGGACAGAGACGATTTGAGCTAAATGCTAACATGCTCACAGTGACAATGCTAACCTGCTGATGTTTAGCGTGTATAATGCTTACCATGTTCATCATCTTAGTTTAGCTTGTTAGCAAGCTTACATTTTCTAATAAGCACTAAATATTGCCATACGTAGATCCAGCCTGGTAGCACTGCTGAAGACATCTCTTTAAATATACATGAATTTATATAAGTAAATAAATTATTATCAATATAAATCTATCCTAAATACTTACTTATTACTGTCGTTCACAGCCTTCACGTAGTAACTTGTGGCATTTCCTATAGGGGGCATCCATTTAAGCAGTAGCGAGGTGTTGGTAATATTAGACACCTGCAGGTTGGACACTGTGGAAGGCTCTGAAAGAGAGAAAGAAGATAAATATGAAAAATACACGACATCACTGTTTACAAACAACAATCCCAGAACAATGTAAACTTCTTCCTCATTTAAACCTGAACAAGCTTTTGACTTGCTTTCACTGGTCTCCACCGCACAGTGTACTTCCTGTTAAAATGCTCCAACATGTAAAAACATACTGTAAAGTTTAAATAAGTTGTAACACACAGCTTACTGAGCTACATCACTCCCATCAGGGATTACAGTTATTGTATTTGAGTAAAGTTTTATGTGATACAAACTCACTGGTGTATTTTGTGATGCTGGATCCTTCACTCCGTTGGGACTTGTCCATGACTTCTGAGGTGATGGTGAACGTGTAAAGGTTTCCAGGTATCAAACGGTTGACTGTCATGTTCTCTGTGGTACTTGTTAGATTTGTCTGATTGTTCTCTCCCAGGACATTAATAATATAGGAAACTGTGCCCCCAGCTGGTTTGTTCCAGCTCAGGGAGACGGAGGTTTCTGTCACCATTGTGACGTTGAGGTTTTCAACTTTGTTAGGGACTGAAAAAAACAGAGATTTAATCAGGGTTACAAGGAAAGTGTTTGCTTTATTACTAATCTGTGTATTAATTTATCAGTGTATATTTTAAAATGTACAACAAAGCTAATAATTTAATTATGAAAACCGTGCACATAATAAACACTGACGTTTGATTAATTTTTTATGCTTGTTTTCCTTTTCGTCCTGTTTTTCTCTTCCTTGTTTAACATAAACACTGGAGATCAGTGTCTTCTTACAGCAGCAAAAAAATAAGGTTGGATACATGAAGTCTGGATAACAATCATGTATATTATATTTTATGTATAATGTAATTCATGTTGATCTGTATATGTCTTGTTGAAAATGTGTAAATAGCTCTTTTCATTTTTAGCTTCTCTTTGTTAATTGTCAGCATGACAATTGACAAATAATTGTAAAAAAAACATTTTACGTTTTTATGTTCACATACATCTCTTTTCTCTTTTAAAGCTATAATTTATTATGATGATTTAATCTGTATTCATTAGCATTTTATCTAATCAAACTGCCTAATTCTGTATCATATAAAACCACCCTGGACAGCTAGCAAACAAAATTATAGAGTAAATAGTTTTATTTAATTTGTTAATCTACAAAAAATGTATGTGAAATCCCTAATTTCTTTAATAGCAATTTATTTATTTATTCTGTAAATAATGCTAACAGAACATTTCCTACCGCTTCACATTGAAAATGATGATGGTTTCACGGTAAACTATGCAGGACTTATTCCAGTGGTAATTTTTATCTCACTGATATCAGCCTCACTGTTTACTGTTGCTAATGCTAACAGAACATTTCCTACCGCTTCACACTGAAAGTGTTCAACTGGCGAAACACAAGACAACACATTTTTAAATATTGCTTTACGTAACAGAACAAGAAGCAGCACCACAGTGACGATCGATGATTTGCTCCTGGTATGATGGAAAAAAGGAAGATTACTGACCACCCTGATTATCAAAACAACATGAGTTTGTTTGGCTGCACTGTAAACGAACACACCAGCTGCTCTCCTGTTGTATTTCTGACAAACTAGCCGCTTTATGAGCGTCTGCTGTAGTATTAAAACACACTTGCTGTTACCACACGTGTCGCCAAATCAGCCACTTCTGGATTATAATTACACACAATGTAACACACAAACAGGGAAAACACAAGAGGGGCAAAAGTGACTCACGGGTGAACTTTGATTTAGTCACTGGTGTGCTGTTGAAATTTCCACTAACGCTGTAGACGGTCACAGTGTATTTGACTGCAGCCGTCAAATTCTCAAAGGACGTCTTTGTTTGAGTTTCGTTGCTTGTTGTATTTAGAGTTTGGCCATCCAGCTGGAGCACAACGAGGAACGATGAATAACTACCACCGTTAGGAGGGTCCCAGGTGGCATTGAGGGAGACATTTGTTGAGCGCAAATTCAGGTTTGAAATTGGATTAGGAGCTATGTAGGAATCACAAAATCAGATTGATGAAATTAAACACAGCAGGACAAAGTTTTTGTTCTGTTAATGTGAACTGTGGATTTTTCTACCGATAAACAACTAGCAGCCAACTGCTAATACAAACAGAGTTACCAGTGTGGCTGATGGTGGTCATGTTGTCTCCTTCTACAGTGTCATTGACCAGTGCTGTCACACTGAGGGTTATCTTGGTGCCCGGGGGCAGCCGTGTTACTGTCACATTTGTTTGATTCACTGTGTCATTAAACAACAAGCTGTTAGGAAGAGAAACAGTTACTTGATTCAAACTGCTGCTGACAGAGAAAATAGTGCATCTCCAGAGTGAGTAGTTGTCAGAAATTCAAACAAAATACCAGTTTTTACATCACAACTTGAGTCGTATTTTTGCGTAGTTTGGGACATCATTCCTATTTTACTGCAGCAACATTTCAATTCAAACTTCAGACGGGTTAAAAAACATGAGCTGTCAGATGATGACACAGGTTTAAAATAAACCCCAGGTTAGCGAGACTTATTTGGAAAAACAGGAGCCAAATTGTGAGGCCTGCTGAAGTCAGACATTAGGGCAGAGAGAAGACGAATTAGCTGTCAAATTCACACGTTTACCACCTGGACAGTCTGTGCCCGCACTTAGAGACAACGACAAATACTCACTAATTACTGTCGTTCACAGCCTTCACTTTGTAACTTGTGGCGTTTCCTATAGGGGGCGTCCATTTAAGCAGTAGCGAGGTGTTGGTATTTTCAGACACCTTTAAGTTGGACACTGTGGAAGGCTCTGAAAGAGAGAAAGACGATAAATATGAAACAGACACAACATCACTGTTTACAAACAACGACCCCAGAACAATCTCACAGGCATCAGATGTGTCTCTAATTTGCCTCCACTGATTTGAATTTCATATTACGTGAGCAAGAAATGACCAGCTGTAAACTTCTTCCTCATTTAAACCTGAACAAGCTTTTGACTTGCTTTCACTGGTCTCCACCGCACAGTGTACTTCCTGTTAAAATGCTCCAACATGTAAAAACATATCAAGTTTACATAAGTTGTAACACACAGCTTACTGAGCTACATCACTCCCATCAAGGATTACAGTTATTTTATTTGAGGAAAGTTTTATGTGATATAAACTCACTGGTGTATTTTGTGATGTTGGATTCTTCACTCCGGCTCCAGCTCCCACACGACCATGTACACAGGACAGTCAGCTGACAAAGGATGGATGGATAGATGGATTCTTCACTCTGTTGGGACTTGTCCTCAACTTCTGAGGTGACGGTGAACGTGTAAAGATTTCCAGGTATCAAACTGTTGACTGTGTAACTTGTTCGATTTGTCTGAATGTTCTGATTCTTCTCTCCCAGGACATTAATAATATAGGAAACTGTGCCCCCAGCTGGTTTGTCCCAGCTCAGGGAAACAGAGGTTTCTGTCACCATTGTGACGTTGAGGTTTTCGACTTTGTTAGGGACTGAAAAAAGGAGAGATGTAATCAGTGTTACAAGCAAAGTGTTTGCCTTATTACTAACCTGTATATTAACTTATCAGTGTATATTTTAAAATGTAAAACAAAGCTGGTAATTTAAAAATCATCTGCATGACAACTGGATTATGAAAACAGTGCACAGTTTGATTTTTTTATTTAACAACTACAGAGACTGCTTTCATCATATAAAGCCACACCTGACCTTTAGCTCACAGGCTGCAGTAGCTAGCAAACAAAATTATATATTTTTAACATCTGCTCAACAACTAGCAGTCAACTGCTAAACCCAGAGTTACCAGTGTAGCTGATGATGGTCACGGTGTCTCCTTCCACAGTGTCATTGACCAGTGCTGTCACACTGAGGGTTATCTTGGTGCCCGCTGGCAGCCGTGTTACATTCGCTCTTGTTTGATTCACTGTGTCACTAAACAACAAGCTGTTAGGAAGAGAAACAGTTACTTGATTCAAACTGCTGCTGACAGAGAAAACAGTGCATCTCCAGAGAGACTAGTTGTCAGAAATTCAAAGAAAATACCAGTTTTTACATCACAACTTGAGTCTTTTTTGCGTAGTTTGGGACATCATTCCTATTCTAATGAAGGAACATTTCAATTCAAACATCAGACAGTGAAAAAATGTTGAGATGATGAAACAGGTTTTAAAAGGAGACCTATTATAGAGCTCTTCCAGTCCTATTTTGTAGTTCTGTCACTCCTGTAAGGCAGCTTTGCATTAGTCAAAGTTAAAAAAAGAAATTCTATCTTTTATGACCCTTCATTTCAGCCTCTGTCTGAAACAAGCTGTAGATGCTCCTGTCTCTTTAATGCCCTCCCTCAAAGCCCACTGTCTACTGACAGTGGGCTTTGGCCAAGACATGAAGCATATTACCGGGCTGTTGTTATTTCTGAGCGTTTATACTTGTGTATCATTCTTCCATTAAACTGCCAAACACTAGTTAGAGTCAATCCGCTCAAGTTGTGACGCTCAAATATGTTGATACACCATGTTACAGACGCTGATTTTGCTGCTTTTAAAATTTATTTCAAAGCACGGGGCACTTCCTGTCGGCTTGGAGGCATTGTTCTTTTAAAGCTCACATGATTTTGTATGTTGCTACATACAAAATTACGTGAAAAGAAAAGTTGAAAGATTTCATTGTTACTCAGGAATAGAAATATATCTAAAACTCTAAAGCACAATTTAGCTTTATTAACGCCACCAATGCAAACAAATCTTTAGAATCTTTGAATTCATGTAAAGGTCTTAAAAAGCTGAAATCTTCATATGCACTACAAAATCTTTAGAGTGGCTATGTATTTACAATGCTGAAATAAATAAGATAGACAAAGTTTGCTTTTATCTAACTTTTAAATAATATTTTTATCAATCAATTGGTTTTCTTCAGTTTTTTATTGCTGTGTCTGGGTGAAGCACTTTAAATTGCCTCTGTGTTTCAAATGGGCCTTATAATTAAAGCTGCCTTGCCTTGAAATACAAATAAATTGCTTATTTGGCTCAGATGAATCTCATGTACGGACACTTTTTGAGCTCAGAGGAAGTGCCTGCCTATGAACCTATGAAAGAACCTCAAATTATCTCCTGAGCAGCAATGAACGAGCGCTGGGTTCAGGTTCAGCTGGACTCACAAATGCTACAAATTTGGCAGTTGTTTAATACTGCCACAGACTGTCCAGGTGTACTCGTAATTATGAATGTGACACAGTCGACTTTCTATCAATTTGGCTCCTGTTTTTGTAGTTTGGGCATCTGTTTTGATGACATTACACTTGCTGAGATTTGGGAACACAGCAACACTGCTGCAACAATCCCTACAGAGCAAGAAACCCAAGTAGTCAGACATACTGTAAACAACTAACTGTAATCTAAACCCCTTATTTGGAGGTAAAACTGAAAATTAGCACAGCTGAAATGTTGTAATCAATCCCTCATTGCAAAAAATGTCTTCAGTAGGTCAAAGTTGAACCAGGTTGTCATTACGTAAATTGTGATGGATGTTTTTACCTTTTGCTCTTCTTTTCTAAATAAGTCTCTCTAACCTGGGGTTTGTTTAATTACATCTATTATGCTTTTCCATATTTTATGACTTTTCTACAATGTTACAATGTTGGATGTTCATATTAAACATGGCCAAAGCTTCAAACAATGAGGTTGAAGTATTTAAGAGAAATCCCTGTGAGCCAAAACCTCAGATTTCCTCCTGTTCTGAACGCTCTGTTTTCAATGTTTTTCTACTAACGGTTCCGTTTGACGACACACGGAGCCAGACAGAGCCGGTATTCCATATATAGTCATTTGCTCTGCACAGCTACCCTCAAGAGGGATTTATACTTCTGTGTTGAATCAACGGTGTAGCCAACGCGGAGCAAATCTGAGGTTTTGGCTCATAGGAATTTCTCTTAAATACTTCAACTGAACCCAAACGCAGCGCTCGTTCGTTGCTGCTCAGGATATAGTTTGAGGTTCTTTCATAGGTTCATACAGGACACTGTGTGTTTTAAAGGTTTTTGTGTATACGTGTATAGTAGGATAGAGTAACGGTAGTTTCATTTATATAAGTAAATAAATTATTATCAGTATAAATCCATCCACAAATACTCACTCATTACTGTCGTTCAGAGCCTTCACTTTGTAACTTGTGGCTTTTCCTATAGGGGGCGTCCATTTAAGCAGTAGCGAGGTGTTGGTACTTTTAGACACCTGCAGGTTGGACACTGTGGAAGGCTCTGAAAGAGAGAAAGACGTTAAATATGAAACAGACACAACATCACTGTTTACAAACAACGACCCCAGAACAATCTCACAGGCATCAGATGTGTCTCTAATTTGCCTCCGCTGATTTGAATTTCATATTACGTCAGCAAGAAATGACCAGCTGTAAACTTCTTCCTCATTTAAACCTGAACAAGCTTTTGACTTGCTTTCACTGGTCTCCACCGCGCAGTGTACTTCCTGTTAAAATGCTCCCAACATGTAAAAACATATATAAAGTTTAAATAAGTTGTAACACACAGCTTACTGAGCTACATCACTCCCATCAGGGATTACAGTTATTTTATTTGAGGAAAGTTTTATGTGATATAAACTCACTGGTGTATTTCGTGATGGTGGATCCTTCACTCCGGCTCCAGCTCCCCCACGACCATGTACACAGGACAGTCGGCTGACAACGGATGGATGGATAGATGGATTCTTCACTCTGTCGGGAATTGTCCTCAACTTCTGAGGTGACGGTGAACGTGTAAAGATTTCCAGGTATCAAACTGTCAACTGTGTAATTTGTTAGATCTGTCTGTATGTTCTGAGTCTTCTCTCCCAGGACATTAATAATATAGGAAACTGTGCCCCCAACTGGTTTGTTCCAGCTCAGGGAGATAGAGGTGTTGGTTACCAATATGACGTTGAGGTTTTCGACTTTGTTAGGTACTAAAAAAAAGGAGAGATATAATCAGGGTTACAAAGTGTTTGCTTCATTACTAATCTGTATTAATCAGTGTATATTTTAAAATGTAAAACAAAACTGGTAATTTAAAAATCATCTGCATAACAAATGGATTATGGAAACAGTGTGCATTATAAAGACTGACGTTTGATTTTTTTTTATTTAACAACTTCAGAGACTGCTTTCATCATATAAAGCCACACCTGCCCTTTAGCTCACAGGTTGCAGTAGCTAGCAAACAAAATTATATATTTTTAACATCTGCTTAGCATCTAGCAGCCAACTGTTAAACCCAGAGTTACCAGTGTAGCTGATGATGGTCACGGTGTCTCCTTCCACAGTGTCATTGACCAGTGCTGTCACACTGAGGGTTATCTTGGTGCCTGCTGGCAGCCCTGTTACTATCACATTTGTTTGATTCACCGTGTCATTAAACAACAAGCTGTTAGGAAGAGAAACAGTTTGTTAATGCCAACTTAACCCAGCCTGGGTTGATCTTAGTAATTGTTGATATATTTGCTTGTATTACATTGTTTGTATGTTTGTATTGAGTTTGGTTTTAAACTGTCTCCTGTGAGACTGTAGATAAATCCCGTACTTATTGGTTTATGGCTTGTCGCAAACCACAATCAATAGCAGGGCAAGCAGACACAGAGCACACGGTAGAGACACCAGCTTGTTGAAGATTGTAACAAAGCCAGACAAAGGAAACCGCCAGTCCTAAGTTTAACGCCCTTGGGAAGTGGAACGAGGTGTGTATAACTGTCTATGTGCGGGTGCTGTGGGAGTGAAGTTGTTCATGTGGGTTATTGTTGAAAGTTGCTTATCTATGTATGTACTGATGAAGAGCCACTTAGATTTGAAGTATTATTACACTGTGTGTTTTAAAGGTTTTTGTGTGTACGTGTATAGCGGGATAGAGTAACGGTAGTTTAATTTGTGTATTTAATTAGGTTTATTGTTACTGCATGTTTGATTTTAGCTAAAGTAATATGTTTATAAAAGTACTTATGTTTGTATGTTTTGTATATCTTTATAGTTTTCACGGTACTACGGTATTTGGACACAGATGAAAACAACTTAAAAGAAAAAACTGTTAAGGAATCAGTCGAGACACTCTGCATCATGCTTTATCCCCAGATGGCTGTTACACAGTTACTTGATTTAAACTGCTGCTGGCAGAGCAAACTGTGCATCTCCAGAGTGACTAGGTGTCAGAAATTAAAAGATAATTTTTACATCACAACTTTTACTTTACTTGTGACTTCAACTTTGACCTACTGAAGACTTTTTTTGCAATGAGGGATTGATTACAACATGTCAGCTGTGCTAATTTTCAGTTTTACCTCCAAATAAGGGGTTTAGATTACAGTTAGTTGTTTACAGTATGTCTGACTACTTGGGTTTCTCGCTCTGTAGGAATTGTTGCAGCAGTGTTGCTGTGTTCCCAAATCTCAGCAAGTGCAATGTCATCAAAACAGATGCCCAAACTACAAAAACAGGAGCCAAACTGATAGAAAGTCGACTGTCACATTCATAATTACGAGTACACCTGGACAGTCTGTGGCAGTATTAAACAACTGTCAAATTTGTAGTATTTGTGAGTCCAACTGAACCTGAACGCAGCTCTCGTTTATTGCTGCTCGGGAGATAATTTGAGGTTCTTTCATAGGTTCATACAGGCACTTCCTCTGAGCTCAAAAGTGTCCGTACATGAGATTCATCTGGGCCAAATGAGCAAATTATTTGTATTTCAAGGCAAGGCAGCTTTAATTATAAAGCCCATTTGAAACACAGAGGCAATTTAAAGTGCTTCACCCAGACACAGCGATAGAAAACTGAAGAAAACGAATAGATTGATAAAAATATTATTTAAAAGTTAGATAAAAGCAAACTTTGTTTATCTTATTTATTTCAGCATTGTAAATACATAACCTCTTTAATTTAGATATTGTAGTGCATATGAAGATTTCAACTTTATAGAACCTTTACAGGAACTCAAAGAGGTTTGTTTGCATTGGTGGCATTAATAAAGCTAAATTGTGCTTTAGAGTTTTATATTTCTATTCCTGAGTAACAATGAAATCTTTCAACTTTTCACGTAATTTTGTATGTAGCAACATAAAAGATCAAGAATTAGAGTCTCAAGCCATTCTAGCTGCTCTGCGAGGCTGCACTTAGGGACAGAGATGATTTGAGCTAAATGCTAACATGCTCACAATGACAATGCTAACATGCTGATGTTTAGCGGGTATAATGCTTACAATGTGCATCATCTTAGTTTAGCTTGTTAGCATGCTTACATTTGCTAATAAGCACTAAATATTGCCATACGTAGAGATCCAGCCTGGTAGCACTGCTGAAGACATCTCTTTAAATATACATGAATTTATATAAGTAAATAAATTATTATCAATATAAATCTATCCACAAATACTCACTCATTACTGTCGTTCACAGCCTTCACGTAGTAACTGGTGGCGTTTCCTATAGGGGGCGTCCATGTAAGCAGTAGCGAGTCTTTGGTAATATTAGACACCTTTAAGTTAGACACTGTGGAAGGCTCTGAAAGAGAGAAAGACGATAAATATGAAACAGACACGACATCACTGTTTACAGACAACGACCCCAGAACAATCTCACAGGCATCAGATGTGACACCTTACTGAGAGCTGCGTCACTCCCATCAGGGATTACAGTTAATTTATTTGAGTGACGTTTTATGTGATATAAACTCACTGGTGTATTTTGTGATGGTGGATCCTTCACTCCGGCTCCAGCTCCCCCACGACCATGTACACATGACAGTCGACTGACTATAGATGGATGGATAGATGGATTCTTCACTCTGTTGGGAATTGTCCTCAACTTCTGAGGTGACGGTGAACGTGTAAAGATTTCCAGGTATCAAGCTGTTGACTGTGTAATTTGTTAGATCTATCTGAATGTTCTCTCCCAGGATATTAATGATATAGGAAACTGTGCCCCCAGCTGGTTTGTCCCAGCTCAGGGAAACAGAGGTTTCTGTCACCATTGTGACGTTGAGGTTTTCGACTTTGTTAGGGACTGAAAAAAAGGAGAGATGTAATCAGTGTTATAAGTAAAGTGTTTGCCTTATTACTAACCTGTATATTAATTTATGAGTGTATATTTTAAAATGTAAAACAAAGCTGGTAATTTAAAAATCATCTGCATGACAACTGGATTATGAAAACAGTGCACAGTTTGATTTTTTTATTTAACAACTACAGAGACTGCTTTCATCATATAAAGCCACACCTGCCCTTTAGCTCACAGGCTGCAGTAGCTAGCAAACAAAATTATATATTTTTAACATCTGCTTAACATCTAGCAGCCAACTGCTAAACCCAGAGTTACCAGTGTAGCTGATGATGGTCACGGTGTCTCCTTCCACAGTGTCATTGACCAGTGCTGTCACACTGAGGGTTATCTTGGTGCCTGCTGGCAGCCCTGTTACATTCGCTTCTGTTTGATTCACCATCTGACTAAACAAGCTGTTAGGAAGAGAAACAGTTACTTGATTCAAACTGCTGCTGACAGAGAAAACAGTGCATCTCCAGAGAGACTAGTTGTCAGAAATTCAAAGAAAATTATGGAAGTTTTTAGGAGTCATAATTAAAATTATCATGCAATCTTGAAAATGAAAATGTAATCTCACAGTAACATTATCATTTCCCACATATGTATGTGTTATTTAGGTAAAAATTAAAATGAAAATGCAATCATCCAATTTCCATTTTCATATTCTTAACCTTGTGTGGGCATTCTAGTACTATATTAAAATGAAAATGGAAACAGCATTAGACATTTCATTTTCAATTACTTAACCTGCTCTAAAGTGGACATTATTCAAATGCAGTTAGCAAAACAGCTCCCCCAGTCTATTGCATTTACATGTCCATGTTCCTCATGGTCATTTTAGGTCAAAATTTAAAATAAATTGCAATTTCCCAACTATTTGAAAATGAAAATGACAACAGCATTTGACATTTCATTTTGCAAAAAGGAGCGTGGAGCATAGGGAACAGGGAATCCCTCCTCTCTAGCCCGAAGTGCAGATTATGAGAGCCGCTTTTATAGTAGAGAACATCAGGCCCAGGTGGCTCCAACAACAGCTGATTTTAACCCCGCCTCCTGACATCTGCAACACAGGATAGAAAGACAGGGGCATCCCAGCAGCCGAAAGATGGGGATGTCACACCAGGTAGCCATAAAGTGTCCCGCCACCGGACCGTCCGCCACCTTGCTCAAGTCACGCCCCCTAGGTCTACACACTGCCGCCGGACCCTTGTTGACAGACACCAATCAATGACTGACATCCCTACTAAAGACCCGCCTTGATGAGAGGACTGACAGATTGCATTTTCATTTTCATTGTGTCCCAGGCAGAGCGCCTTGCTATGTAAAGTTAAATGCAATAGACTGGGGGCGCTGTTTCACCTAATGCATTAGGTGAAACCCAATAGAGCAGACCATGGGTCTTTACAAATGAAATGGCAATGCTGTTCTCATTATCGTTTACAAATAGCTATTAAATAGCATTTTCATTTTAATATTGACCTAATAAGACCATGGTGAGATGGAAAAGCAAATGCAATAGACTGGGGGCGCTGTTTCACTCATTCCATTTAAATAAAGTCCACTATAGAACAGACCGTGTCTTTGAAAATGAATTGGCAAATGCTGCTCTTATTATCATTTCCAAATAGCTATGAAATTGCATTTTAATTTTAATATTGACCTAATAAGACCATGGTGAGATGGAAAAGCAAATGCATTAGACTGGGGGCGCTGTTTCACTCATTGCATTTGAATATAGTCCGCTATAGAGCAGAGTAAGTCTTTGAAAATACAATGTCATAATTTTTACATCACAACTTTTACTTTACTTGTGACTTCAACTTTGACCTACTGAAGACTTTTTTTGCAATGAGGGATTGATTACAACATGTCAGCTGTGCTAATTTTCAGTTTTACCTCCAAATAAGGGGTTTAGATTACAGTTAGTTGTTTACAGTATGTCTGACTACTTGGGTTTCTCGCTCTGTAGGAATTGTTGCAGCAGTGTTGCTGTGTTCCCAAATCTCAGCAAGTGCAATGTCATCAAAACAGATGCCCAAACTACAAAAACAGGAGCCAAACTGATAGAAAGTCGACTGTCACATTCATAATTACGAGTACACCTGGACAGTCTGTGGCAGTATTAAACAACTGTCAAATTTGTAGTATTTGTGAGTCCAACTGAACCTGAACGCAGCGCTCGTTTATTGCTGCTCGGGACATAATTGTCATTTTCATTTTCAAATAGTTGGGAAATTGCAATTTAATTTAAATTTTGACCTAAAATGACCATGAGGAACATGGACATGTAAATGCAATAGACTGGGGGAGCTGTTTTTCTAACTGCATTTGAATAATGTCCACTTTAGGGCAGGTTAAGTAATTGAAAATGAAATGTCTAATGCTGTTTCCATTTTCATTTTAATATAGTACTAGAATGCCCACACAAGGTTATATGAAATGCCCACACAAGGTTATATGAAATATGAAAATGGAAATTGGATGATTGCATTTTCATTTTAATTTTTACCTAAATAACACATACATATGTGGGAAATGATAATGTTACTGTGAGATTACATTTTCATTTTCAAGATTGCATGATAATTTTAATTATGACCCCTAAATGCTTCCATAGAAAATATCAGTTTTTACATCACAACTTCAGTCTTTTTTCCGTAGTTTGGGACATCATTCCTATTTTAATGAAGGAAAATTTCAATTCAAACGTCAGACAGTGAAAAAATGTTGAGGTGATGAAACAGGTTTTAAAGGAGACCTATTATAGAGCTCTTCCAGTCCTATCTTGTAGTTCTCTCACTTCTGTACGGCAGCTTTGCATTAGTCAAAGTTTAAAAAAAAAGAATTCTATCTTTTATGACCCTCTTATGACCTCTCATTCATGTTAAATATACATGAATTTATATAAGTAAATAAATTATTAGCAGTATAAATCTATCCACAAATACTCACTCATTACTGTCGTTCATAGCCTTCACTTTGTAACTTGTGGCGTTTCCTATAGGGGGCGTCCATTTAAGCAGTAGCTCGGTGGTGGTACTTTTAGACACCCTCAGGTTGGACACTGTGGAAGGCTCTGAAAGAGAGAAAGACGATAAATATGAAACAGACACAACATCACTGTTTACAAACAACAATCCCAGAACAATCTCACAGGCATCAGATGTGTCTCTAATTTGCCTCCACTGATTTGAATTTCATATTACGTGAGGAAGAAATGACCAGCTGTAAACTTCTTCCTCATTTAAACCTGAACAAGCTTTTGACTTGCTTTCACTGGTCTCCACCGCGCAGTGTACTTCCTGTTAAAATGCTCCAACATGTAAAAACATATATAAAGTTTAAATAAGCTGTAACACACAGCTTACTGAGCTACATCACTCCCATCAGGGATTACAGTTATTTTATTTGAGTGAAGTTTTATGTGATATAAACTCACTGGTGTATTTTGTGATGCTGGATCCTTCACTCCGGCTCCAGCTCCCACATGACCATGTACATAGGACAGTCGACTGACAACAGATGGATGGATAGATGGATTCTTCACTCTGTTGGGACTTGTCCTCAATTTTTGAGGTGACGGTGAACGTGTAAAGATTTCCAGGTATCAAACTGTTGACTGTGTAACTTGTTAGATCTATCTGAATGTTCTCTCCCAGGACATTAATAATATAGGAAACTGTGCCCCCAACTGGTTTGTCCCAGCTCAGGGAAACAGAGGTTTCTGTCACCATTGTGACGTTGAGGTTTTCGACTTTGTTAGGGACTGAAAAAAGGAGAGATTTAATCAGGGTTACAAGCAAAGTGTTTGCCTTATTACTAACCTGTATATTAACTTATCAGTGTATATTTTAAAATGTAAAACAAAGCTGGTAATTTAAAAATCATCTGCATGACAACTGGATTATGAAAACAGTGCACAGTTTGATTTTTTTATTTAACAACTACAGAGACTGCTTTCATCATATAAAGCCACACCTGACCTTTAGCTCACAGGTTGCAGTAGCTAGCAAACAAAATTATATATTTTTAAAATCCGTTCAACAACTAGCAGCCAACTGCTAAACCCAGAGTTACCAGTGTAGCTGATGATGGTCACGGTGTCTCCTTCCACAGTGTCATTGACCAGTGCTGCCACACTGAGGGTTATCTTGGTGCCCTGGGGCAACTCTGTTACTGTCAGATTTGTTTGATTCACCGTGTCATTAAACAACAAGCTGTTAGGAAGAGAAACAGTTACTTGATTCAAACTGCTGCTGACAGAGAAAACAGTGCATCTCCAGAGAGACTAGTTGTCAGAAATTCAAAGAAAATACCAGTTTTTACATCACAACTTCAGTCCTTTTTCCGTAGTTTGGGACATCATTCCTATTCTAATGAAGGAACATTTCAATTCAAACATCAGACAGCGAAAAAATGTTGAGGTGATGAAACAGGTTTTAAAGGAGACCTATTATAGAGCTCTTCCAGTCCTATCTTGTAGTTCTCTCACTTCTGTACGGCAGCTTTGCATTAGTCAAAGTTTAAAAAAAAAATTCTATCTTTTATGACCCTCTTATGACCTCTCATTCATGTTAAATATACATGAATTTATATAAGTAAATCAATTATTATCAGTATAAATCCATCCACAAATACTCACTCATTACTGTCGTTCACAGCCTTCACTTAGTAACTGGTGGCGTTTCCTATAGGGGGCGTCCATTTAAGCAGTAGCGAGGTGTTGGTATTTTCAGACACCTTTAAGTTGGACACTGTGGAAGGCTCTGAAAGAGAGAAAGACGATAAATACGAAAAAGACACAACATCACTGTTTACAAACAACGACCCCAGTACAATCTCACAGGCATCAGATGTGTCTCTAATTTGCCTCCACTGATTTGAATTTCATATTACGTCAGGAAGAAATGACCAGCTGTAAACATCTTCCTCATTTAAACCTGAACAAGCTTTTGACTTGCTTTCACTGGTCTCCACCGCGCAGTGTTCTTCCTGTTAAAATGCTCCAACATGTAAAAACATATATAAAGTTTAAATAAGTTGTAACACACAGCTTACTGAGCTACATCACTCCCATCAGGGATTACAATTATTTTATTTGAGGAAAGTTTTATGTGATTTAAACTCACTGGTGTTTGTTGTGATGTTGGATTCTTCACTCTGTTGGGACTTGTCCTCAACTTCTGAGGTGACGGTGAACGTGTAAAGATTTCCAGGTATCAAACTGTTGACTGTGTAACTTGTTCGATTTGTCAGAATGTTCTGAATGTTCTCTCCCAGGACATTAATAATATAGGAAACTGTGCCCCCAACTGGTTTGTCCCAGCTCAGGGAAACAGAGGTTTCTGTCACCATTGTGACGTTGAGGTTTTCGACTTTGTCAGGGACTGAAAAAAGGAGAGATTTAATCAGGGTTACAAGCAAAGTGTTTGCCTTATTACTAACCTGTATATTAACTTATCAGTGTATATTTTAAAATGTAAAACAAAGCTGGTAATTTAAAAATCATCTGCATGACAACTGGATTATGAAAACAGTGTACAGTTTGATTTTTTTATTTAACAACTACAGAGACTGCTTTCATCATATAAAGCCACACCTGACCTTTAGCTCACAGGTTGCAGTAGCTAGCAAACAAAATTATATATTTTTAACATCTGCTTAGCATCTAGCAGCCAACTGCTAAACCCAGAGTTACCAGTGTAGCTGATGATGGTCACGGTGTCTCCTTCTACAGTGTCATTGACCAGTGCTGTCACACTGAGGGTTATCTTGGTGCCCGCTCGCAGCCCTGTTACATTCGCTTTTGTTTGATTCAACATCTGACTAAACAAGCTGTTAGGAAGAGAAACAGTTACTTGATTCAAACTGCTGCTGACAGAGAAAACAGTGCATCTCCAGAGAGACTAGTTGTCAGAAATTCAAAGAAAATACCAGTTTTTACATCACAACTTGAGTCTTTTTTGCGTAGTTTGGGACATCATTCCTATTCTAATGAAGGAACATTTCAATTCAAACATCAGACAGCGAAAAAATGTTGAGGTGATGAAACAGGTTTTAAAGGAGACCTATTATAGAGCTCTTCCAGTCCTATCTTGTAGTTCTCTCACTTCTGTACGGCAGCTTTGCATTAGTCAAAGTTTAAAAAAAAAAATTCTATCTTTTATGACCCTCTTATGACCTCTCATTCATGTTAAATATACATGAATTTATATAAGTAAATAAATTATTATCAGTATAAATCTATCCACAAATACTCACTCATTACTGTCGTTCACAGCCTTCACTTTGTAACTTGTGGCGTTTCCTATAGGGGGCGTCCATGTAAGCAGTAGCGAGTCTTTTGTAATATTAGACACCTGCAGGTTGGACACTGTGGAAGGCTCTGAAAGAGAGAAAGACGATAAATATGAAAAAGACACAACATCGCTGTTTACAAACAACGACCCCAGAACAATCTCACAGGCATCAGATGTGTCTCTAATTTGCCTCCGCTGATTTGAATTTCATATTACGTGAGGAAGAAATGACCAGCTGTAAACATCTTCCTCATTTAAACCTGAACAAGCTTTGGACTTGCTTTCACTGGTCTCCACCGCGCAGTGTTCTTCCTGTTAAAATGCTCCAACATGTAAAAACATATATAAAGTTTAAATAAGTTGTAACACACAGCTTACTGAGCTACATCACTCCCATCAGGGATTACAGTTATTTTATTTGAGGAAAGTTTTATGTGATATAAACTCACTGGTGTTTGTTGTGATGCTGGATCCTTCACTCCGTTGGGACTTGTCCATAACTTCTGAGGTGACGGTGAACGTGTAAAGATTTCCAGGTATCAAACTGTTGACTGTGTAATTTGTTAGATTTGTCTTGATTGTTCTCTCCCAGGACATTAATAATATAAGAAACTGTGCCCCCAGCTGGTTTGTCCCAGCTCAGGGAGACAGAGGTTTCTGTCACCATTGCGACATTGAGGTTTTCAACATTGTTAGGGACTGAAAAAAACAGAGATTTAATCAGGGTTACAAAATTATAGAGTAAATTGTTTTATTCAAAATGTTAATCTACAAAAAAGAGAAATGTTTGTTCATTTTGTTCCAGGAATATTATTAAAGCCCATTATTTTAAAGCAGTTACAAAATGAGAAAACTCACTAGTGTAGAAGGACACCACCTGTGGGTTGAGGTCTCTCTTGCACTTAACAGGGAATACCTGGACTGAGTAGTAGGTGCCTGCTGTCAGGTTGACGAGGACATAGGTCAAATTTGTCAGATTATAGGTCGGTTGTATGTTGCCATTAACCTCTAAACGGTAATGGCTGATGTTGCCAGGTCCAGGCAGCCATGAGAGATTAGCGCTCTCTTTAGTCACAAAGGTCATGCTGACTTGGCCATGGAAGATATCTGTGGTTGGAAATAAGATGAAGACTGTTCACTGGCAAATAATCTGAGATATCCAGAGAGGTTAAAAAATGCGCTGACAAGGAACAAGGATCCATAAGATGTCACAAAATAATTGCCCATATTGTCCTAGATGTAAAAGCAAAGACGGAACATTTATGCATCTTTTATGGCAGGATGAAAACATGTTATGGTTAGCTAAACTATTCATTCTTTCAATGAAACTATGTTAGACACTGATATTAATTTTAGTCCTTGCTAGTATCTTTGAAAAAAATGTTGTTACCTTAGAAGCAAAAGTGCTCCTTCAACAATATAATCTTTTTGATAAATAAGTACAATATTTAACATTTCAAGTTCAGTTGTGAGCATTTATCCAGATTTATTCAAATGTTCAGTGGACGCTGAATTGATTTTGTACAAGGTCATTTGTTCTTCTTTCGAGGGTTTGTAGTCTTCATGTGACAACCTAACATTTTACCCTGTTGGTTTTTAATGTTGTTTAATGTTAAGAGTGTTTTTCCTTTTTTATTGTTTAAAGAATCTGATTGTTGTGGAACTTCATTAAAATGCTGGATGGATGTATTCAGGCTTTGTTTTGTCACAAACCCTAGTAAGCTGTGGCCGCCTTGTGTTTCAATCTGCTGTGATAGGCTGTGGGTTGGAATGCCGTCATCTGTTTTGATTTTGTATCTTTTTACATATGGAGGACAAAACATTTCCTGTCAATAAAAACAAGTATATTAATGTAATTCTAAGTCATACATTACAGAGACTAACACCAAAATATTATTTTTATCTAGACTAAATAATAAAAATAAATCGCTTGGCTGAATTTAACACATTATCTTTAAAAATGGGTCACATCCTTTAAATTTCACCAAGAATGAGCCTTAATTTAATCTGTTTATATGTCTGCCATTGGGTATATTTTTGATTTGCCCCTTATTTTTTTAGAACTCTACTTTATATAATTTATTTTATATATTTTTAGCATATCTTAAAGTTTCTCATCATTGATCATTACCAATAGTAGTTTATTATAAATAAATTTATATTCAAAAAGAAGATCTCATTATGTGGGGAAGAACTGTGGAGTAATTACTGGGAAGTATTTAAATAATTAATAATAATAAATAAGCAAAAATAAATAAATAAAAAATAACAAAGAAAAGTAAAAAAAATTTAAGTTGTAATAATGTCTAACAATAATTATATTATTAATATTAATAATGATATGTTACCATTGTATGTTGTTGTGTTCAAATAACCACTAAGAACGTCACAAAAACACGCCATGAATATTTCAGGACCGACGCTCAAAGCCCTTCCTTACCATAATACCACTGCTTTAGGCGCAACAGAAATCAAATGTCGGCTGACTTGACCACGGATTCGCATTCAGCAGCTCACGTTAGCGCAGTAGTGAACTGACAAGTGCAATGTTACAACCGCCCTGCATTAAGTCATATATATATATATATATATATATATATAAAAGTTATTTTTAGACTGTATAAATCATAGTGGCAAAGAGGCTTTAAACGAGTCCTACCTTCATAACATATAGAAGGCAGAAGCTCTGAGCAGTTCTTTGCAACCCAAGCCCCAAAGCTGAGCATGGCCACACAGGAGTCTTCTATATAGTTTTCATCAGTATCGGGGATGTCCGGCAGCATAGGTGATCGATCACATGCTGCTGCTATTGTTGAGATGCTTTGATTCTGTCCACTAGAATTTGTCCAGCTTTGGCCTGTGACGCTGGTGAAGCTCGTTGTATTTGAGGTCGTGAATTCCGTGTAATTGGTCATGGTAGGGGTTGGCGTCGCTGGGCAGGTGCAGGAGCAGCTGCAGCAGTAGCTTTCCGGGAAGGAGGACTTTAACACAGGCCGGCCAGGGTACCAGTTCTGGAAGACGAGGGGATCCCCGTTGGCCCAACGGGTCCAGCCGGGCCAACTCATGGTGGTGGAGGAGAAGTTTTTGCGCAGGCCGACCCAGCAGTCAGAGGTGAGTTTCTGCTTGACACTTTGGATATTTTGAGGAGTCACTGTCACCAGGTCTTTGTAACAGTTCTGAAAGTATGCGAAAGGCTAAGGTAAATCTTTTACAGTAGAAAATCCAATTGAATCCAAAATGGAAATTGTTATTAGAATTAGAGCAACTTTGACAAGAGCCAAATTGGGATGTCTAGAACATTTCCAAAACTTTCTGCAGTGGTCAGTACCCATCAAAAGTGGCCCAAGGAAGGAAAAGTGGTGAACATGCGACACCTTTTGTGGCCAAGGCTCATTGATGCACATGGCGAGCGGAGGCTGGCCTGTGTGGTCCGATCAAACAGACAAGCTACTGAAGGTCAAACTGCTGAAAAAGTTGATGCTGGTTCTGATAGAAAGGTGTCAGAACACACAGTGCATCGCAGTTTGTTGAGTATAGTATACAAGTTTACAATTAAAGTCACAGATCCAGATTCACAGATACAAATCACTCTACATTTATTTGTGCATTGAGTTCTACGAATTTTGCATCTTGATGTTTGTTTATGAGAATGTGCCAATCCCAAAGTTATGGCATTAACAGCTTTCTTTGTATTTTTCTATGTGTTTTGCAGCAGTTTAACAGGCTGTTGGAGGACATAGTTTTCTGGCAACTCAAGAAACAGGAAAGTAAAAACCAAGGAACATAAGAAACCTAAGGGTTTTTTGTGTTTAATTGGTAGTGGTGATGGTCATTTAATTGTATAATACTCTTATATTCTTAAAGCTTATTGTATTCTAATATGATTTCATAGTTTACTAATCACTTAATATTTTGTGTGAAAGTGTTCAAGGTGCCATTCCCAACAGCTGCTGTGTGTCATTGTCTGGTGACTCAGCATAAAAAGGCAGAACGTTTATCTCACAATCGATGCAGATATGAATGGACAGTTGTGCAGTTGGACAGCTGTGTCTGAAAGGTCAAATGTAAGGCTCTAAGGGTTAAGAGAAAGAACCTTAGCCCTGTGAGAAACAAATGTTCTGACGCATGAGCCTGTATGACTGAAATACAAGTCGTGATTTCCGTAACAGTTTTCTATCAGCAGACAGGGAGAGAATCCATTTGCAAATGTCTGATTGGTATCACTACAAATCTCTGAAGACCTGTTCTTGTTGAATTCAAATTCACAAACATTCAAATATTGTATTTAACTTGTCACTCTATTGTCATTTGTATTTTCCACCTATGTCTCTTAAATGTCTCATATCTGTTAATACTCACTTTACCTACAATTCTTACATGAATATTCTGTGTATAAATATTGTTTGTTTGTACCACATTCTGTTGAGGTATACTTATTCTTAGACAGACAGATGAAGCAAAGGAGGGAGGATTGTAGTGGGAGCATTGTGGTAACTGTATGGCAAAGGAAAATGGTTCACGGGTCAGGTATGAGGGCTCCTTTGCAGAATTTTGCTTAGGGCCCCAGGGAGTTGCATGTTGATTTAAGTGGTGCTCCTAAATTTTGAGCTGGTGCTCCCAAAATTTTCAGATGAGAGCACCAGCGCTACTAATCTTAGTTAATCTGGAGCTGCTTTTGTACATTTAACTGGGCTCACGTCCTACCTGGCAGCGGTTCCTGGCATCGGCCCAGGTGAGGTTTTCTGAATGAAGGAAGTATTCTTGCTCTGCAGTGCTGCACATTAACATCAGAGCTGAGACAAAACACACACAGACAGGAGGGAAAAACATCTAATGTGTGTCGACACAGGTTTCAAGTAATGATCTGGACAGGTACTGACCCTAATTAGCAGATCAAATAAGACAAATACACAATTAGCAAGACTTAACTACAAAATTCAGTTACATTTATTACATCACAGCTGACTTAGTTTTTAGTGCCACAGCAGTCCCTCTACGAAATGTCACGTGCGTAAAGATGAAGGCCACACAATGAGGTACAAGGATTTTAAAATTTCAGAAAAGTAGAGCACTGGTATCAGATCACTACTGGATCAGTAGATTCCTGTATTTCAGGCACTAGAAGTGATATTGTAACTTAAGTCAGCTCAGTGCATTCCTATTTAACTATGGCTGCAACTAACGGTTACTTTCATTAATCTGCCAAACGTCATCATGATTGTTTAGTCTACAAAATAGTGGTGAAAAACTGCCATTATAAATCTTAGAGCCCACAGTGATCTTTAAATGGCTTGTTTGTTCCGAATCAACTGACCAAAACTCAAATTCAATACAGAGATCCATTACATTTGAGAGGTGGGATGAGAGAATGTAGGTGTAAACGATTAATGCGTTGTACAATTACAGATACATTTTCCAATCAGTTCTCTACACACAACCCAGTTATTAGTTTCAGATTCTGAAATCGGCAAGCCGCATTACTCTGAAATAACTTCAGTGAACAACACTAGTTTAGGTTTTCAGTCATAGTTTAGATGCAGTTGCAAGTAAACTTCAGATCAATCCATACACACACACAGGCCTATGTATTAGTATATATATTTTTATGAATTATTAAGGAATACCTGTTAAACTTTAGCACTTTTGTTGCTGAAACAATTAGTCCATTAACAGAAAATGTTATCAATTCATTTATCAAACAAAACTGTGGAGGCTTCCGTTTCAGGAATTTGCTGCTTTTCTGTTCGATATCACTTTCAATTGAAATGTTTTTAGACAGAAATATATCGCTACTCTGTCACTTCACAGGCTAAGCTATCAATCCAAAAAAAGATTTGGCAGATTAACCGATAACAATCCTCATCTGTAGCTTAAACTCTTCTACTGTAACTTTTTTAAAAATAAGTCTACAGGATACAAATGAATACCGAGAAAGCAGCACTCACCCAAAGAAATTAAAATAAAGACTTTATCCTTTTGAGAGTTTCCCATGTTGAGATTCTTGTGGATCCTAAAATCAGGGAAGCTCCATCAACATTTCACCGAACGACCGCTACTGTAAAATTTAAATATAAATTAAAAAGTAGAAATCAAACGTAATACTTTTAACATAAATGCAGTATAATGAACTACTCACCTAGGCTAGACATGTATCCTGTGAGCTGAAAGAGGAAGTGATCTCAGTATCAGGTGTTCACAAAAAAAAACAAAACACCTTTTTCATAGGTCAACAAGGAATAAAGAGCATATTTGACTTGGCAACAAAAAACTCCCTTCTACTCAGGCAGGACAAACACCTTTAGATGGTCCTGGTTTTGCATCATCTTCCAAACATGCAAAGTACTAAATATGAGAGTAGGAGGTTGATGTGGTGCAATAAAATGGCAGAAAACAGAAATGCAAAGACGGAAGATATTTATGCATGCTGTATAACAGAATACAAGAACACGGTTTTACGTTATGCATTTATTTTGGCTTCAAGCTTGGAGTAACAAAACGCAAATTAGTACAAAAAAGCCATGAAAAAAAAAAACAGTGAAAAATATAGAAAGATCAACCTCTTATAAAAAAGTTCCCAAAATAAACTATAAAAGATACAGAAATAAAAACAAATGCCTTTACTTTTATATTTTTGGCAGTGTAAAAAAGTGGTTTTACTGACTGATTAGTCACATCAAACTGAAGTGCTGGTTAACTGTGAAATAGCACGGTCTGCGTCTGGGAGGCAACACTGGACACAAAAATAACAAAACATAAAAAAATAATAATAATAATAATAATAGGTGGTTCCTTGTTTTGATGTCCATGTGTGTACCGCTCCTGTGTTTATGTCTCTTGTCCTATTTTTTTCATTCCTGCTCTCTGCTGCATATAAAAAAAAGTTACAAATACTAAAAAGGTGATTAGTTTTTGTGGTTGATCCAGCCAGCCCTTCATCTACCAAATCTACAGTTAATTTTCACAGAAATCGTGACTATTACATGTTCCCTGCGAGCACAATCATTACCATCCGAGAGGCGGCCTGAACATACAGATCCAAGGACATTAACAGGGTTAAGATGTATTCACAAATCTAAATAGACAAAAACAAAACTGCTCCACTGACGAAATGACATGAAGAAAAGCCTGTGCATTAATTAATCTGGCCTTGCATCCTTTTTATGTCTAGTTGGACAGCAGAACGAATAAAAGGGTTGCAGAACTTCCTCCTAACAGACACCCAAAAGGAGAGTTTGTTGGAATGTAAATGTTATAATTTGCATGGGCTGTGGTACAGTAATACAGCAACCTTAATGGATCGTAAATATCCATTCAAGTTTTACAAGTTTGTACCTTTTAAACCCAATGGCAGCAACTCATTATACGATTGTGATCTGTTGGAATCACATGTGGATCTTACTTGTGACAAGAAATCTGACCAAACAGCTTCTTGAGTAATTAAAGCTGTGGCTGGCAACTTTTTTGTTATATTTGTTGAAATTCCCGTCAATCAGCAAATCAAATGTCTGTAGCTGTCGCAGGCCTGTAATAACACAGCTAATCACTTCATTTGGTCCAAATGGGGAGAGAGGCTTTAGAGGGAAGTGGGTGGGAAACTTTCTACTTACTAGCTGTCTCTTGAAAGTTTCCCTAAAGTTGCCTACCACAGCGTTATATCATAATTGCTATTAAAACAGATCCTGAAAAATCAAAGAAAAAGAAACAGTGTCTTCAGTTTTCATCAACTAATTCATTTTAAATGATAACTATTGGACATATTTTTTTAAAATGGCGCCATTAAAACACTTGAAACACTATTGAAAATCCCTGCCAATATTAACACTGTTTAAATGTCCCTCACAAGTCCCACCCCGAAAAATAAGTAGTAGTAGCTCTCAAGTTCAGATCACGTTCAGGTGAACTGAGGCAGGCAGTGATTTGGGGTTCCAACACCGAATACACCTGAAATAAACCCACTGGCTTGGAGTCGTCATTTGTATTCTTATGAAAACTCAAACAGACGACTTTCTTAATCACTGTCGCTCTTGTCTCCTCTTTGCATGACTCTCTTCCCGCTGGTTGGCAGAGGAACCTCATGTTTCACAGACACTTTGGTCTTGCTTTTACTGTGGAGAGAGAAGGCAACACAAACTCAGTGAGTGAGCCGAGGCAGATGTGACTGATTTGGTTTATTTGAAAAGCACTGGTGTGCAGATGTTCTGGAAAAATTTTCCAGATTGTGTTTAAGAAAAGCTTTGGTCTAATCTTTTTGGGGAGCATCTGATCAGTGGGCAAAGAGACTGTTTCTCATCTGTTTTTTTAGCCAGTTTTGAATTTTAAAGGATCCAATTCTTACTTGTCTTTGTCCAGCAACTCCAGACCATCGTTGATTTTCTTCAACATTTCATAGCGCTCGCGACCATGAACCTGCAGGAGAGGGAAATTAATCAAACAGCATGTAACATTTTGTAAAGATATCCAGCTTTATAAAACTACGTGTCTTTACTTACTCGCAAAGTAAACACTTCCTTGTCCTCCTCCTCTGCACTGGAGGCAGACTTGGTCTTCTTTAAAGATGTGTCAGGAAGTGGAGCGCTCTCTGAGGAAACAAAGTAAGGTTACCAAGGAAAAGCAAACAGGGACGGAAACTTAAATCTAATGAAACTCAACAAAAACATACTCCGTTTCTTTGTTTGTTTAGTCCCGTTCTGCAACTTGGCGCTGTTATCCTCCTCAGTTTTGCGGTCCCTGCCTGGACATGCACAGACACGCACCTCGAAGCACCTCCGGCCCAGAACAAGTCCCCTAGGAAGGAGATGGACAGTAGTCAGAGTCAAGTGCTTTCCTAGAGCGCAGAACAGTCATGCAGACTTAGCTGGGTCATCCTTAGCAATGACTTTAGATGGGCGAAAATGTTATCTATATACATAAGCACTCTCACCGGCCCCCTCACAACTAAAGCAACACTTACTCTGGAGTCTCCAGGGTCAGGATGGTGAGGATAGGTCTTCGGTTCATGCCCCCCATGCAGGAACTATTGCACATAAAGCTCAGCAAGATAGTCGTCATCTCGGACCCCAACTGAAACAGGATGAGCGTAACACTATTGAGTCACTGCTGGCTGAAGTTATACAATTACAGGGAACACGCAACTAAACCTGAAGATACCAAGTCTTAATGAGAGAGAGAAAAATAAAGAAGGCGTCGTGATGACAAATGTTTTTAGCACTTACACTTGTTTGTAATCCGAGGAGCCCCATCAGTGAAATGCTCCACGGTTCACAGTTGTGTTAATAAGCACCGTTACTGCTACAAATGTATTGTTCTTAACTCCTTATCGACTCTTCTGGGTGTCACAGATGCCGCCAATTTATTGATTTGGGAGATACATTCCTGAATGGTTTCACAATTACGCTGTACTTTATGTACATTGTATTTTCAGGCTAAAAAGTGATTTCAGATTGACAGACACCGTTGTTTGTTCATATACTCACATAGAAAATGCTTGAAGGTCACACATTAGGATCTGTGAATCGGTAATCTAACTGCTGTAGAGAGAGTGGACATGTTCCCCCTCAGACAGATCGAGTGGGGCGGTTGTACCTGTGGAGGCTCGTACGGCACAGTCACACTTTGCCTCTTTGTGTGCGGATCTTCAAAATACAAAGCTCTCTGGCTTCCCTCCACTCGGATCAAATGGCTGCGATGCTCAGCGGCTGGAATGAAAACACACGTGGAAAACTTTAATTACGGCAGATCTACAACGCTCACAATCATGAGTCTTCTCACAAAGACAAAGCAATTTCTCAGAAACAGTTTCCTTACGGTCTTCGTTCTGGTGGTGTGGACACCTTCGGACCACATCGGCTACGTGCTCCGTTTTCTTGTAGACTGCTGTGGCCCTCAGGACAGCACCCACAGGAGGCTCCTTGGTGACGTGTATTTCAATCGGAGTGGTTTTTGCCAGCTGGCAATACAGCTTGTTCAGAATCTCCGAAAACTGATGGAAAGCACAGAGAGAAAGCCATGCACGTTATTATCTGTGAACTTCCGAAAGAGCACAGCTCTGAGTAAATCTATTAGACTCGAATGCCAACCACTCGTCTGAGATCCGTCTCAGTGCAGTTTTATAAAGACTAAGTCTTTGACTATTGTTAGTTTCATAAAGTATCAGAAAAAAATGTAACTACTCTTTCTCCTCTGAAGGATCAAAGACAAACTACATGTTAAGTTATCCAATTAAGTGAGAAGTAGCTAAACAAAAGACAATCTTTACCTTGCTCTGCGTCCTTTTTTAACCCTTTCTGTGCCAGAGGAAGACAGCGCAGGAACATGTCCCGTCATGTCAGAGCTGTGCTTTACCATCCGACTGCACCTCTCCCACAGACCAGAGCACAAGTCGCAGGGGGCGGGAGTTTCAGGGAAGACCACCCTAACCTCAACTAAACCGGCCAACTGCAGCACGCTGCTGGGTGAGTCACCGTGGAAACATTAACGCCACTGGCTCTCCAAACGGAGTGACTGACTCCAGACCTTAAAATTTAGCGAATCGTCACAATGAATGAGATTCCACATGAATGCCACCGTGAGAGATTTGAAAGAATGGATTTTTTAAACACGATGCCAAGGTAAGAATTTTTTTTAAACTGTTTGTTCAAAACTTATTTTCAGTCTTTTACACATTTTAAATAATGGGGGTGGTACAGAGTATGTGATAAAAACTTCAGAAACCACAGTGAAAGACTAACTTATAAACCTCAAAATGGGAAAATCCTGTGTATTTAGTTTAAAAAATTCTGTATATAAAACTATACTATCACTGAAAGAAACTCACGTGAACAGTGAATGTCGATTCGAAACTGAGCAACTGTTTAAATCCCCTTTGTTCTCTGGCGAGGGCTCAAATAGAAAATGTCGGCTCCTTCTCACGTTTGGTTGCAGAAAAATCTGCACCATGTCCCACTGATTTTTAACATTTGGTCTAGCATTTAAATTCTGTGTAACTCCATTAAAATTCCACATTATGAACAGTAAGTACAGATTTATGTTGCGGAGGTCGATAGTAATTTGTCTCATGTTGATCAGAACAGATTTAAGACATTATCTGGTACGTATATCCTTTGTAATTATTTTAAAAATATGAGAACAACCTCTACATTTTGAGAGTTTAGGTCTGGGATTACTTACAGTGGAGGTGACGGACTTGGCTGTGCCAGACTTTTGAAAGCGAAGCTGGAGACCATTCTCCCCTGGGTAGTCAGTTGTAACCGGGACGGTGGAGGACGGGGGAGTAACACTGTCTGTAGTGGACATCTCGGGGTATTTCGAACAGTTTCTCATCAAACTCCTCAGTCAGCAGAGAGTCAGTCGGCTTCCATAAATAAAAATGTTTAGATTTAAGTTACCATCAAATGAATTTGACAAATATCTTCACAGAAATCTTTCTCTTGCAGCAATTCAATATGTTGTTTTTAAACTAAGGCGACACTTACCAGCATATAAGCATTATCGTCCGTCCTCCATGATTCAATAATCCCATCAGTTGCTGTTGGTATAGTGGAGATGGACGGTGTTGCTCTGCAAAAATAATCAATCATCACACAAACCGGTAAACTTGTTTTTCTCTGAAGCAAGCTGACTTTTTTGAACATACTATCAAACCATAACTTACACACTCTCCCACAGCTGTCTAAAGGAATCCTGGCTCATCGGCAGATCCTGGCTCAAGGAGAGACTGTCGAAACCTTGCCCTTCCATCATTTATTTCCTCTCCTTTCCTGGCTGCCAGAAAATGAGGAAGAGCCAAGATGCAGGAGTGCTGTGAGGGTCAACAGGAAGTAAGTGTATGTGATAACTCTGCCTCTGTCAAAACAAACACACTTATCAAGCAGCATGAGGCTAACATTTAGAGGAACACTTATCGACATTCATTTGTTAAGTTGTTTTATTCACCAATTAATTGTTTAGTATACAAAAAAAAGCAAATTTCCACAACCCAAAGTGATGCCTTTAAATCGTTTGTTTTGTCTGAGTCACTTGCATCTAAACATATTAGATTGAAAATGATATAAAAATGATATAAAATCAATAAATCCGCGCATGTGAGAAGTTGATAGTTAATTTTTTTGCTGGATAAATGACTTTAACACTAAATAGTTTTAAAATAAAGTTCTGTGGCAGACTAATCGCTTAACATCACTTAACTTATAACAAATACCAGGACAGAGTCAATGTAAGTGGTGTGAAGACAAGTGAAAATAACACTTTAGAAAACGTTATTTACCGTAATCCATGCAAATGAATGAATGCTAAAATGACTAATCTTTGTTTCTACTACACCTGAAGTTTAAAGTAACTAGGCCTTCTGCCAGACCTGCTGTCTAACGTTAGCATGTTTAACTTGACTAACGTTACTGCTTAACACGAACACACAAATATACCAGACATATTTTACAAAATATAAAATGTGAAATAAAACTCAGTTATCTGACTTCACCATCGATAGCCTCCCCCAAACAAACACCACAAAACACGTTCAACCTGCTGAATATAGCTAGCTGCGCCGTTGTTTCCTGCAGGCCACACAAACTGAATGAAGCTAACTGAATGAGTCGACACTTTCGCAATAACTCGATGGAAACACCTTCACTAAACACTTTAATGTGCTCAGCAGATAAGTATATATATATCGACTGTATAACAAGGTGGCTGCTCGCAAGTAACGTTAACGTTACAGCACACAATCGCTTTGGTGTCCTGCTAGCGAGCTTAGCGTTAGCTTAACTAGCTAATTGCGTTGGCGCAACGCTCAGGAATCGGACCGAGTAACGTTACCTAAGTGCAGGAAAACTTTCTTTATCGATAGAACAATCGGCTCTCCGCTCTCCCGCTTTAATAAATGAGACGTAAGTTTACCACACAGCTACCTTGTATGTCCCGCTACTGGTGCCCGAGTGAGATGAGTCACAGTATTCAGCAGCTGGGTTTAAACAGCCGAGCAGGTCCAAATATTTTGGGCAAAATCAGAGCACGTTGTTGTTGTCGGGGATTCCCACAGAGGAGGGGGAGGGGCGGCTGTTGGCCGCGTCCAATCACAGAGAGCTCTGCTCTCCTGACGCGAGTAAACGCAACATCGCGAAATGCTACTGCTGCTGCGTTCAAGACAGTCGGAATTATGTCAGCTCAACAAAACAAAGCCGTATTTGCATACATGTCATGGCTGTATAATTATTTCAGTAAGTAGTCAGCAGGTGCATTTTAATGTCCACATCCATTAAAAAGAATAGACCTACACAAAATATATATTTAGCATAACTATTCTAATTCTACTAAAATCGAAATTACAATCACAGTTACAATATCAAGAATTGGGCCTACATGATAATCCTGCAGTCCTAATAAAAAGTAGCCATACAGAAGCAGGTTCTCCTGGATAAGAGAACAACAGCAGAGGGAGGGAGGGATGAATTGTGACAGGTGCATGACACTTCATGTTTTTCAATTCAAAAAATCATTGTGCCTTAACTTCAATGTTTATTTTACAATTTAATGTAACAATTACACATAATTTCAGAGTGTAGTAGCCTACAAAATCAGTTCAAGGGGCAAAAAAACAACCTGACCTACTCTGATACTCTGGTACGCAACATCCTGTACAGGTTCTCATTCCTATCCAGAAAGTGAACAACAGACTATGTGTGTTTTTTCATGCAGTCTTTATACGAATTTCTTTCTTAACACATACACAGAAAGGAAAACTGTGATTAGTATTTGTATTCAACAGTCTGTTCATGAAAAGGCAAAAGTTAAATTAGATTTATTAAATGAATTTCGTCAAGTATGATATCGTATACAAGATATTGGAAAATTCCTCCGTTTGTTAAAGAAACTATTGTCATGTACCACACATGCCAAAATACCAGGCTGTCCAAGATAATCAAAATTGTGTTGTTCGCTGACTAGAAACTGCTCCAACTGTCCAGGTAAAATATATATAAAACATCTAGGTATGCACTTTGCTATGGTAAAAGTATCGTAGCCTTATGGGTCATGTTTATAACATCTGAAGGTGCTATTACATGTGACAAAATGTATGTTGACACAGTACTGTGATACTTCAGGGTATATATACTGCTCTGCATATCTTGAAATTTTAAAAAGATGCACAAGTAGTCCCTTAAAAACTATTTGTGCCCAGTGGGTTACTGGCCATTTTATTGTGATCCATTATGACACAGAGTATTACAGTATAACTTTGAATCAGCGTCCCTGGAGAGGTCGGACTGTCTACTACTACTACTACTACTACTCTACTCTACTCTACTACTCTACTACTCGACAGACTGTCAGTCCTACTTTTAAACAGTTGTGTTTATAACTAGCTTATATATGTTAATTTCACACTTTAATACATTTAATTTCATACTCTGGTCTAACAGACTGAATGATGTCACCTCTCATCACCCTTCAAATGTCCTTTTGCTGATTAGTTAAACTTCAACACCACTGGGGGGCTGAGCTGCAGAGAAACTCAAAGCGTCAGACCGCTTGTGGCACGCTGCTGGCATCTTGTCCTGAAGAGTCACATGCACACGGTTCTCGTCCATCTCTCTGGATGCACGGCGGCTCTTGATGCCACTCTGGGGCTTATTTGGCTATTTGACCTTTGAGTGAATGTGTTGATGGTGCCAGTGAGTCCACTAAGAACTCGATCCCACTGGCACTGCATATAGATACAAAAGCGAGGTCTAACAGAACAGGACTAGGGCGGAGGAGGAAAAGAGAATTTGCATGATTAATGTTGCAGCAGAATCTGTTGTGTGTAATTTGATATTTTCTCGTAGAGTGTCATGAGGAAGGCCAAGAGGCTGTGTGTGTGTGTATGTTTTGAATTCTTTCCAGTGATTACCAAGGCTGCAAGAGTACAGACCAGAATGACTGCAGGCGCGCACAGCAGAGAGCTACACTGAGCTGTATGCTGTAAATGTTTACGGCCCGGCCAACCAGGGCCACGATAAAGCCTGAGCTGCATGCAGGTTTTAGCACCAGAGTGATATGTGTAAGATGAAATAGTAAAATACTTCACTGCATGTGAAGTGTGGTTAGCATTAGAGATGTATAACTACCATAGTTTTTGTAACTTTGCCATTGATGAGAAGATGGATACCACTCACATGTCTTTTTTGGTAAATATGTCAGTTAGCAGCTTGTGGTTAGCTTAGCATAAAGACCGGAAGCAAGGCAAAGCTAGTGTGTTTTGTCCCAAGGTAACAAAATTCACCTAACAGGGCCTTTAGAGTTTGCATGTGGCAGATGTGGTATCAGGGGTTGAGATAATAACTGCTCACAGCAAGGGTCCTATTTTGGGTTAGATTTTGGATTTATTTTGAGATACTTGTTTGGATTTACTGCTTTTGCTCACATTTTTATTGCTAATTACAATTTGGTCATTCAAGTAAAATGGTACTCCTGTCTTCTGCTCTTTTTTAGCTTTGTGAAATCATGGTTGGTAATCTGTAGTTGAGGCTAATTTTACAGTTTATAATACATGATGTTACATGTGTTTTTGTGTAGCTTATAGGCCCACAGTTGTGACACTTTAACACATAACCCAGAAAATGACGGGACTCACATACAGTGTGCTGTGAAAGTTGTTGCCTGTCACACACCGCCACTAACCATACAGTTCAACACCTGCCATCGATCACACGACTCAGTTTACTGTAACAGGATTTTGAACCAGCTGACCCTCATGGACCACACACACACACACACACACACACACGTCATGGCAAGGATTAACAGTATTTACAAGGGCTGTTTCTTCACATCACAGAGTCCATGTGGCTGTGTGACTTTTTGTTTAAGATAACAGTGAAACACACACTGACTGGCAGCTCCATGTGGGGACAACACAGGTGGCGTAGCGCTGTTCTTGGCTCTCTCTGTATGAATACATGTGATACTTTTTGGAAACGCAGCGCTATGTTTTCTGTCTGGCACTGGTTACGCACATGAACCCTTAAACTATGTTCTTGGGGCTCTGCGCCACTGTTCTGATGGTGTAAGGTTTCTCTCCATTTAGTCAGAGTCACACACATGACTTGTGCTGGGGGCCCCTGGCTTTGGATGAAGGGTGTCGGGTTATTCCTCTCTTTCTCGATGTGCCCATGAGGGCAGGAAAAGGAAAATTCAAAGGTTGCCAGCTCCAAGGAGAGTGGCGTGAGGTGGGGGTGAGTGTCTGCAAGTGGTGGGAAAAGATTATTAATTTGATTGAAAGATCTAGAGCAGATATTTTTCCACTGAGCTCAGGCAGATCTGTACTTTTCCTGCCCAGTGCAGCCCTCCCACAACACACCCTCTAATCCCCGCCTTGGCCACACCTTCACCCCATGGCCAAACTTCCCCTAACCACACCTACACTGCTAACTCAGGTGGCACAGCCCAAATTTAGGTCCCAGCTGTTGCCTGCTGGAGGAGGATTAAGCTTTGTTTCATGCAACAGAGGGGGAGCTATGGTATGTGACCCCTTTGGCATGTGATCTGAAATAGAAAGGGATTTATGGCTGTTGGGAAGACAGACAATGACAGCCAGGCTGTCAAAGACGAGCCCCTCTTTGCTGATAATGAGAAAGGTTGAGTCATAGCTGGCAGCGTGATGGACCCTGACTCTGGTTCATCTAAGGTCCAACACCTGTGCAACCATGTAACCTCCATTATTTTACCATATATAAATGATGCTTGAGAAATCTGAGCATCAAACTGTCAGATTATGTAATTTAATATTGCAAATGTTGCAAATGATGAGTGAAGGAAGGGGTGAGATGCACAAGGTTCTTTTTTGCTGATAGAGAGTTTGTAATTCTTTAAAAGGCCAGTCAAGATTAAGGGTAAATAATAGTGTGCCCTAAGACCAAATTTGGCCCTCAGCAAACCTCCCAGTCACAGCTCCAGAGATTGATAAATTATTGTCGATTAAAAAAAGGAATCTTGAAATGTAATCACAACTCTCTCTTTCTCATTGTTTCTTCTCTTGCACCACGATGAAAACCAGATTCCCTTGTCTGTAAGACAAGTTTTCCATTGCACAGCATGTTCTTCTGTCTCTGATAGTCTGTCCCTTCTGCCTTCAACCAATAGTAGTTAATGTCAAGTGATCTTCCTTCTTGCGTATCGACCTCTGCCATCAGCCCACTGGGCCTCCCTGGACCGGAGTAGCCCCCGACCCCCACCCCATACGTAGAGAGGCGTGCACGTGTGTGTCACTCTATCCCAGCTGGAGGGACACAACACAACGTTGAAAGAAGACACATCACCCTACAACACAGGACGCTTCTCTTTTGGATTTTTCTGGCTATCTTACATTTCTGACGCTGAAGTGCTAAAGATTTAAGTCAGGGCTTGTTGTCCTTTTGGGGGAGTTTCACGTGTCTCCATTTGGCACCAGGCGCATCTGCCATCTATTGCAACAGGGTGTCTGGAACTGCCAAAGTCATGCCGACCGGGTTTCAACAACTTGGAGGGGAGGTAAGAAAAAAAGCTTTGGACAATATCGGAGGCTGTAGAAAAAGCCGTTGCTTTTGTCTTACTTCGTGCGCAATTCACTATTCGGTGCGAATTGTATTTGGAAAGATTTTACGCACGAGTTTGTCTCCGTTGTACACAAAAACTGCGAGAGAAAATACGTGATTTGCTGTGCCGAACTGAAGTTTACCTCCTTACCCAATAAATAAACACAAACTCGTTTGCTTGTTGGCAAAATTAATCTGAAAATTAAAATGATATAAAAAATGATTTGCTTAGATTCTCTTAGCTGTAAAATACGCCATGTAGTATATTCGTGGAAAATACGTAAAGCAATTGCCTATATTATCGTTTATGTAGAGGATAAAATAATAACAAATTATGAATAATGATATAATAAAAATGTCCTTTGCAACAACCAGTAACTCCAAAAACATTTCAGTTTCAGCAGGAAGGAAAACTCTGATAAATAAGCCCTGATCTGAACGAGCCTTGGCCCTTATTTAGTCCTGAGCAGTGACCTTGACTATAGCCAAATATCAGGTCAGCGCTTAGTGCTGCAGGTTTGTTAAAGGCCACCTAGTTTGACTGTTTTCACCAAACTCATAAACTGTGCCTTTGATGTATGATCCCTCCAGCCATGTTTGAGTAATAATTTCTAGGCCAGAGAAGTCAATCAGTGTTACTCCTCTGATTCTGGGCAGTTTAATCTCTCCATAATCTTGAAGCAAGAGAGAGTGGACTGGTACCTGTGACACCACAAAGACAAGAACTCGTGAAGGTGCTTCACCGCCAGTAAAGAGGCAACAGATGGTGTGAACACTGTCTGCAACCGGGCAGGTTGATGGTCCAAAGGTGTGGGCTTCTATGTGGGCTTTGGTTTCTATGTAAAATAAATCCCTTTAGCACTCAACACAGGCAAAATAAAGCAAAGGCACTCTATGATTTCTCCCTTTTAGAACTAACAAATCGGTAGCAGTAGACTTAGTCAAAGCTCAAAACAGTATTAAGAATTAGTTGTTAAAAGCTGCCACGGATTCATTTGTGATGACTGAAAAGTAAATCAACCACTGAGCATCCAACTGTGTAAGACAATTTTTCATAAAATGCACCTAACAGGAAGTGTGATAGAGTATGACTGCTGCAAGGACACACACACATAATCACACACAGACACACAACCTTTTGCTTTGGTTCATGAATACTAAACAACACTTATCTAGAGACTCAACACAGCAAGGTCATAACGCAGTGTTGCAGACACACACTTACTGTACACACTACTGAATCAAACTACATGCAAACTCAAAACTTTGTTGAACATTTGCAAGGTGTATGAACATTTTTTTGCACATTAAAACATTATTCTGTTCAAACTGAGGATGATTAGTTTAAATTAATATTGCTTATTGCAATTGCATATTGAAAATTTTCAGGAAGTCTCATTAGCACGATGGGTGTGTTTTCAGTTTTGTTTGTCCAGCAGGTCTCTAAAGACTTCTAAAAGTATATAAAATCACCATGAAGGTCACCATGTCCTTCTCTTAGTTAGTTAGCATGATGTCTTTAGCATGGAGCTGCTACGTGATTGGTCTGCCAGTCACAATATGAAGTGGCTCTTTGAGACTTGAACACACTCTGTTGGAGGAAGACCTCATTTCTCCGAGGCCCTCTCATCTGTCACAGTGGACACAGGTGCCTGTGGCCTGATGGGGAAACTGGAGGGAAGTTTAAATGTCAGGCGTCAACAGCAAAAGCAGCCTGTGAAGTCACAGACAGCGCAGAAGAGATTGTCTCTCATCAGAGTCATAGTTATACATAGTGTATGTAGGTGTTAGTGGAGTAGGGCTGAATCAAATCCCTCGTTAAACTTTCTTATTATTTGCCATCATTACACACTGTTCTGAAAATAATACAGTTTTTGATGGTTTTTTCTCTGTGTGCGTTTCATTGTGTCTTTCTACTGCAGACAGTGACTGGAACCTTTGTTCTCTCAGTTTTCACTGCCATCCTGGGCTCTCTGCAGTTTGGATACAACATCGGCGTCATCAATGCACCTCAGAAGGTAAACAGAAAGCATCCACCACTAAAATGGCTGCAATAAAACCCCATAAAAGTGCCAAACAGGTGCCAGTCTGCATCAAAGAATGGCAGTGCATTAAAAGCGGTGCTGATGTAAGACAGTGACATTTATTAACCACATGTCATAATAAGCTGTTTCTCATATTACCGGAAGTGCAGTGTGTGTTTGACTCCACAACATCCTGTTGCGCAGCTTCAAATGGTGCCGATGGTGTGTAGAAAATAAACTTGTAACAGGGAAGCAGTCCCAGGCTTGTGACGCTGTGAAGTCATCTGATGCAAAGGAGATTACAGGAGTCAGATGAACACTTAAAATGGGGAGACAGGAGAGGAAGGTCTTAGTTGTACGGAAACACAGCAATGCCATAACATGTCTGCCTCTGGTGTGATGGGAAAGAGAGGATATTTCTGTCTGTTTCATGAGGATGATTAGGTTTCTGTCACATCCAGAAGGCAACATTGTGCTGCCCGCACTTCTGAAGCCTTCAAATACAAAGATTGTCTGCACAGTATATATAGATAGAGGCACATGATTTTTGAAAACCTGACTTGCTCCGGGTCATAAAACATGTTCCTGCTCATATTGCAGCTACATCTGGTGTTTCAGGATGAGGGCACGCGTGGGTACTGCATGTACCACGCGTACTGCAAATGCATATAGTACTGTAAGGTTTACTGTATGCATGGATCCTGCTCTTTATTCAGGACTGGAATATGCAAATTACTAAACAAATGCACTGTAGAACAACGTAGTTTCAGAGAGACACTAATACCAGAATAGAAGCTGAGCTGCTGGGACATTTTAATACAGTTTTGTTGGACATTAAATAAAGCAAGTGTTTTTTTTAACTATACAGGAAACACCTTTCCATTCAGGTTGTAAACCCTCAATTTATAGTTTATTACCTGTAGGCTATCCTTAAATTTATGCACTGGGCATCCTTCACTGGACTTGTTTTTACATTACTGTGTTGATAACTCCTTTACATTTGCACTTAATGTAGTTTCAGCTCAGTAGCCAATAGTTAAACCCTAGCACTGGTCAACTTCCAAGTGTGAACAGGGCTGCACATCATTGAAATTGTCAGCTTAAAAGATTCTACGCTGCTGACACACTTTGGCTGCTATCCAAAAATTACTGAAGCTTGATATTCAGCCCTCGGCATGAATCAAATAGGTTAAATTCAGGAAAATTAATAAATCTTCCTCTGATGGAAAAGGATGAACTGTTTTTGGAATTTGTTTTTCAAAAGTCAGAAAGATCACTGTGACCTCACAAAACAACAAAAACAAAAAGAATGAATGTTTTAATTATGACATCATTTCACACAGATGTTTATAGTGTATTGTTGACGTTTCTTGCTCTAAAGGTCGAAGGTCAACTTGACTGTGACATCATAATGTCCTGGAAAAACATACCATACTTCAGGAACAGAAGGAGAGGCCGTGACCATATTTCACAGTTGGTCAGACACTGAATAGGTGACACCTTTGACTCAAAGGTCAAAATGGACAAAAGCACCGCATTTTGTGTGGCTATTCCCTCTCTAATTTGTAGTAATTGTGTTTTATTGGTGTAGCTAATACATCCATGACAATCCTCCTCATCCTCTTCATTAATCAGTCAAAAATCTTCAATGGATATGGATCATATTATCCTGAGCCGGACCATCCTATACGCTCCCCATGCACTTTCCATAATGTTCCCTGCACATTAAGCAGAGCCCTGCCTCACTCTCGTGTCAGTTTTTACAACTTTGATGAGAGGAGTGATTAGCGGGGCAGACTGGGCAACGGATGCACATCTCAGTAAACATCGCGTATTGAGCCAAGTCATAGTATTCCACATTTGAAAATGTGTTAAAGGAAACCTGGGGCAGCCAGACTGAATGAGCTTATCAGAGCAGATAACATTAATATCTATCAAGTATTATTGTCTATAATTTACAAGGGCTATGCGTAAGTTTGTCAGTACAAGCACAGTTGATCCACATGCAGCCTCGGCCAGTACAAGCACTGACCTAGTCCAAATGTCTTCTTTAGCAGGTCACTCGCAGACCCAGGTGAAACACAGGCAGCCTCAGCCAGTATGAGCACAGCCAGAGATGTACAGCATCAGATACAAGCACCTAAGACCCTAATGGACCAGGCAGATGGTCCACGAAATGACCCAGCAGACTGGCCCCCAGTCTTAACAGACTTTATGAGGACTGAGTTAGTGCGCAGAGATCCGTCCAAACCAGCGCTGGATTTTCTTACCCTAAATACAAGAATCAAATATATTGATGATACATATAGAGCCGGTTTTGACCGGCTCTATATGTATCATCAATATATTTTATATGTATTTTATATGTATCATCATTATAGGAATACCTTCTATTTAACCAAAAAAATACATTTTATTCAAAGTATTCACTACATACATTATATGAGTCTGGACAGACATGGATGTAAACTGCAACTTGACTGGTTGGTGGAAACATACAACCACGGGGCAGTAATTCTAGTTTGTTTGTTTTTTTTTGTTTTTCTGGTAGGCCCCTGTCTTACATTTGTGTCATTCATGTACTCAGTCCATATCTATGTCTATTACTACAGCTGATTTTATATTCTAGTAATTAGGGTCACAAGCTGTGTGGGCTATCGCAAGAGATGTGAAATCTTTAAACATTTACCTTACATGTATTCCTATGATTATGGTCCATTGCCTAACATGTCTCATGCTGTCCCCTCTGTGCCCTACGCAGATGATTGAGGAGGACTATAACGCGACATGGGTGCATCGGTATGGAGAATCCATCCCAACAGGCACCCTCACCTCCCTCTGGTCCCTGTCCGTGGCTATCTTCTCCATCGGTGGCATGATGTCTTCCTTCTGTGTGGGCTTTGTCTCCGAGTGGCTGGGCAGGTAGGGAAACCCACCAGGATGCCACACACTCTTAATTTAGGTATTTCAGACTTCACCTCATTTACTACATGAAATTTTAGGTGCAGGTGCGTATTTCCAACTATGTCAGTGGTTTCACACTTTTTAGTACAGCCCAGTACTCAGACACCATAGAGTTTACATCACAGTTTGATTAACTTGTGCAAGAACAATAGAAACAGAAAATCCTATGCACTGTATCACACCTACAAAATCTTAATTGCCAGAATACAATATATTATACAGCATACATATGTGTATAGTTTTAACCAAACTACAAAACCCATCCAGCATGCCAACTGGACTGCAGCCCACAGCTTCCACTGATGGCAAGTAGATCTTAGCATCTTAGTTTGCAGCACTGTGTCAGGAGGGGTGTGCGGAGGAGGTACGGTGTCGAGGGTTGGCATCGTTCAGCTTGGGTGCACTCAGGACAAGGTGTTCCTTTAAAAAAAAAGAAACTTATTGTTACTTCACTTGGATGTCTGACCTTCACTGTGTAGGATAGTGTGTGCAGAGTTTCACAACAGAAGACCAAATCAGACTGAAATTACTTTTTCAAAGCAGAGTATTTATATACAGTATGTCTTAAAAAGTGCCTGGGGGGATCTTTAAACTATAAATATTGTTTATTTAGCTTTTCAGTATATGTGTCCCCTAATTTGATCAAAACCTGCCTCTGTCACCTAAGCTCTGGTCATGTTGCTACACAGCACTGGAGGAAGATCAGTGGGAAACATAGCCTTTTGGAATGATTTGTAATGTCTGAAAATAACTTTAAATGAAATGAAACAATGCATGGATGATGTTAATAAATGTTTCATATTCACGTTTTTTTTAGTTAGTTATACAAGAATAACCAATACTTTCAGTCAGGGATTAAGCAACTAACTAACCCCAACCCTATTGTACGACACTGCCCTCTGGAGGCTAAGATATCACTAGCACATCCAAGCTACAAGTGGAGCCAGACACAGTCCTGTTTAAGTAGTCTGTAAAATCTGTGAAGAGAAATGAATAATTGTCACATATACTCTCCCTCAACACACTGGTCTCTTACCTACCTATCAAAATACAGTATGCTATTGTCGGGGTTTGTCTAATTCAGACTAATTCAGACAAAATATAATGTTCATTATTTTGATACTAAACAGTATAGTTTTAGCATTCTACATATTTTTGGAGGAATGTTTCCACCTCAAAGTCATCACCTCAGTAAGTAAAAGCATTGTGTTCCCCTAACATTTACAGTACCAATGGTAATTTGTATGTTTGACCATAATTTTATGATTTTATAAGAATGTGTGTTTTTTCCCCAAACACTCGCTCAGCAATAACATCTGTCAAATAGTCAAACAAGTTTAAATTTACTCTTAATAGTGTTTATTTTAATCTTCTGAATGATGAATTAAAACTTTTGGCTTGGACTCTTGAATGATGAAACAGGTCTTAGATTTTCTGCACAGTTTTAGATTTTTGACAATTTAAAGTGAGAATATGTAACATTTGAGAGCTGAATTACCACAAAGATGCTTGTCTGTGTTTTTTTCCAGGAGGAAAGCCATGCTCATAAACAACTTGTTTGCTTTCATCGGTGGAAGTCTGATGGGGTTGTCCAAGCTCTGCCGCTCTTTCGAGATGATGATCCTCGGCCGCCTTGTCATCGGTGCCTACTGTGGTGAGCAGTCCACAGTTCTGTTATTTTGAAATCACAGGAAATATATGTGAAAGTTGCTTCCGTTCAACAATGTGGCATTTCCTTCATCCCTGATAGAAAGTTTCTGTCTCTCATTTAACTTTTCCTGTTTGCAGGTTTGGCATCAGGTCTGACGCCGATGTATGTGGGTGAGATAGCTCCGACAAGTCTGCGAGGGGCACTGGGCACGCTGCACCAACTGGCTATAGTGACTGGTATTCTCATAGCGCAGGTATGACAACACACTGTGACAGTGATGTTGCAGATCATAAAACCTGTTCTGTTTGAACAACGATTGAAAGTTAATATATGAAAATCACCTGGCCATTTTTCTCAAAAAGGTTCTGAATCTTAAAACACTTAGCTCATTTGTGAGAAAATGTTATAAGGTGAACCACCATGTAATACTTTAATGTTTTATATTATTATTTTGTAATAACCTTTTCTTGAATTGTCTTTACATCATCTTTTTAAATCTTATGCCCTCACATCTGATCCCTCTCCATGTGCAGATCCTGGGCCTTGACGTGTTACTGGGCAGCGAGGACTTGTGGCCAGTTCTGTTGGGTTTAACTGTTGTGCCAACTGTACTTCAGATGGCACTTCTGCCTTTCTGCCCCGAGAGCCCCCGCTTCCTCTACATTATCCGCTGCCAGGAGCACCAGGCCAAGAGAGGTGAGCAGGGCTTGAGAACTCCAGACTGGTCTTTGAAAATATATGAAAAGGTTGCAATCACTTTCCATCCATCCATCCATTGTCTACCGCTTATCCTGCATACAGGGTCGCGGGGGCTGGAGCCAATCCCAGCTTACATCGGGCGAAAGGCGATCACTTTTAACATCATTTTATTTTGGGGTTTATTTTTGTGAAGTTAGATCTAAAACCCAAATGTGTGATGTGGAATTATGATAAGTATGACTGAAGTCATCATCTTCATTCTCTAAACTGGAGCAGCACACAAAAGTACCAGCCACCTTCTTCAAAACTATAATGATGCCATATTTTCAGGATATCTATCTGGTCCACAAGTACAACATGTATTCTTGATTGCTTGTTTCGTCGGATTTGGCTACAATTGTTGGACATTTTATTTATATTATGTGTATTTTTGTCGCTGTTGAAACATGACCACAATATTTTAAGTTTTGTAAGAGAAATCTGAGATGCACACTCACTTGTGTGTGTTTGTGGGTCCTAAAAACCTGAGAGGACATTTAAGTGACCTGAAGACTGAATCTTTAATTTCAGGTGAAGTCCTTCAGTCTTAAACTGTAGCTGAGGAATATTGGGCAGATGTTACTAATTACCTGTGTAAAGAAAAGGATTGTCAGGTTTACTATACAGTCTAGTGTATTACTATACACTACCTTTTAATTTAAGGACTCTCACATCACCCTACATAACATTTATGAGGTTTAATGTTGTAGATTTGTCTCTGTAGTGTATATAACATCTTAGATTGTGGCAATAGAGCCACTGTGGTGTCAAGCATTTGTCCTTAAAGAAATGGTGGAAGAAACTCTAATACAACTTCCACACTTCTCAGTTCCCACTCCTTACACGTCTCCTTTGTGTAGGCCTGAGGAGGTTGACGGGCAGGCAGGAGGTGGGCGACATGCTGGCAGAGATGAAGGAGGAGAAGAGGAGGATGGACATGGAGAGGAAGGTGTCCATCCTGGAGCTCTTTCGCTCGCCACTCTACCGCCAACCTATCATCATTTCCATCCTCCTGCAGCTCTCCCAGCAGCTGTCTGGGGTCAATGCGGTGAGTTGGGGAAACGTATTCAGTGTCCAGTGACATCATTTCACCTTCCACAACATCCCCAAAAAGATCATCTTTAAAAAAGTGAATCAGTGCAGTATAATGTTGACGTAATCTTGATCTGTTTACCCCTCTGACTAGATTTTCTACTACTCCACCAGTATCTTCATGAAGGCAGGAGTCCAGAGTCCAGTCTATGCCACCATAGGAGCAGGCGTGGTAAACTGTGCCTTCACTGTGGTCTCGGTCAGTAACCAAACCAACATGCCTTAACCACAGCTTTTTGATGTGCCTCCTCCCTCCTCATTAAAGAATTTAACTCTAAATGTTCAATTTTTTTTTAATTTACAGTGATGCAGATAACTGCTATGTGTAGCAGTGTGTCTCTATTACTGTTTAACATTGTTATCAAAGAGCAAATAAGATAACATGGCAGGTTGGTCACCCTTTCTCTTGTGTCCGCCGCTCAAACATTCCTGCATCCAAATAGGCCAAGTTTGGTTCGCCAGGTCAAGATTTTTAAATGGCTCAAGAAAAGTGATTTTTAGACATGCTAACAGCGTGGCTCTTGGGATGGTCACGTCTGTCTATCAACCACTAAAATATATCATTTATGTCTGTGAGATTCTGCACAGACATTCATGACTCTCAGAGTATAAATGCTACCAACTTTGGTGATCCTGTTATTTCCTTTAGCGCCACCATGAGGTTGACATTTGTGGTTTTAAGTGAAATGTCTCCACAGCTATTGGATAAATAGCCATGTTATATTATTCAACCATTCATGTCATGCTCAAGATTAACTGTAATTAACTGAAAACTTTGTTGAACCCCTGCCACTTCATCTAGCGCCCTCATTAGGTCAAAGTTTTAAAACTAAAACTAATGGCACAACCTTCAGCCCCTGCTGTAGTTGGTAATTGGTTCTAATTAGCTAATGTTAGCATGCTAACACACTAAACTAAAAGTGAAAAAGGTGAAAAATTTTACCAACTAAAAACAAGCATGTAAGCATTGTCACTGTTAGCACCCTGCTATTAGCGGTCAGCTCAAAGCACTGCTGTGTCCAGGTCTGCCTCACAGAGCTGCTAGATGAATCATATATTTCAGTACAAACTATGCGAAAAGCTAACTTTAGCAACAAAAGTAGAATATGCAAGTTTTAGCTCCAATTGCCTACTGAGAATAAAAACATCTGTCTTGGTCTTAATTACAGCTCTTCCTGATTGAGAGGATGGGTCGACGGACGCTCCACATGCTAGGACTTGGTGGGATGTGCATCTGTGCTGTCATCATGACCATGGCTCTTGCTTTATTGGTCAGTCTCCCAAAGATGCCCGCATCCTGTACTGTTCTGGATATGTTCCCTACAAAACTAAGAAGCTTTTTTTCCTCCCACCTCACAGGACAGTGTTCCTTGGATGAGCTACATCAGCATGCTTTCCATCTTTGGCTTTGTGGCCTTCTTTGAGATCGGTCCAGGTCCCATCCCCTGGTTCTTTGTAGCTGAGCTGTTCTCTCAGGGTCCAAGGCCAGCAGCCATGGCTGTGGCCGGCTTCTCCAACTGGACAGCAAACTTTATCATTGGCATGAGCTTCCAATATGTTGCTGTGAGTATTTTTTAACTTCAGTAGATGTTGTGGATGTTCTACTCAATAAGTAGCTCATAGACGATGCTCTCTGTCTCATGTTTGTTTAATCTGATCCAATCCTTCCCTAGGACCTTTGTGGGCCATACGTCTTCCTGATATTCGCAGTACTCCTCCTCTTCTTCCTCATCTTCACATTCTTCCGGGTGCCAGAGACTCGGGGCAAGACCTTCGACCAGATCGCAGCAAACTTTCAACAGCGCTCAGTGGGAGGAATGATGGACATGGACATGGACATGGACATGGACATGGACAAGCCCAGCACGGAGATGGACTTCTTGGGGGAGGAAAGCATAAACTGAAGTGTCCCTGCCTGAAGAAAGATAGAACTGAGTACGGCTTGGGATGAACTGTGGATGTGGGACTGCAAACTTTTTCTGACATGTACCGTAGTGTGCAAAAGTTTTAGGCAGGTGCAGAAAAAAATTCTGTTAAGTAAGAATGCTTTCAAATATAGACTTGTTAGTAGAACATTTATAAAATTAACAAAATGCAGTGTGAATGAACAAAAGAAAAATCTAAAACACATCAATATTTGATGTGACCACCCTTTGCCTTTAAAACAGCATCAATACTTCTAGGTACACTTGCACAAAGTCAGGGATTTTGTAGGCATATTGTCAAGGTTATGATCAAACAATCACACCAAACAGGTGCTAATGATCGCCAATTCAATAATTAGGTTGAAACACAATCATTAACTGAAACAGACACAGCTGTGTGTAGGAGGAATACAACTGGGCGAGGAACAGCCAAACTCAGATAACAAGGTAAGGTTGCTGAACACAGTTTACTGTCAAAAGTCATAACACCATGGAAAGACTGAGCACAAGGTAGTTAAACTATCAGCAAGGTCTTCCAGGCAGAAATTTCAAGGCAGGCAGGGGTTTCAAGATTTGCTGTCCAAGCTATTTGAAGAAGCACAAAGAAACTGGCAACGTTGATGATGCAGTGGTTGGCCAAAAAAACACTTACTGCATCAGATGAAAGACACATCATGCTTCCGATTGCGAAGGGAAGTACAATCCGCTCAGAGCTGCAGAAAACAGCTGGACCCTGGTACCCTCATCTACTGTCTGGAGATGTCTAGACAGAAGTGGATGTCTTCAAGGAGATCTTGCAGCCTAGTGACTCAACTATGCACAGAAACACAGGAGCTAGGGTTCAAAAAAATGGCAGCAAGTTTTCTGGGCTGATGAGGCCAAAATGTAAAATATGTGGCTGTGGCAGAAGGCACTTTGTTCGCAGAAGGGCTGCAAAAAGCAGTACAAGAATCAGTGTCTGCAGGCAACAGTGAAGCAGGGAGGAGGTTCCTTGCAAATTTGGGGCTGCATTTCTTCAAAGGGAGTTGGGGATTTGGTCAGAATGACTAGTCTCTACTAAATGCTAAGAAGTACAGGCAGATAATTAATCATGCAATGCCATCAGAGAGACATTTGAATGGCCACAAAGTGTACTCTGCAGCTTGCCAACAGCCCCAAACATACAGCAGAAGTTATGTAGAACTATCTTAAGCATAAACAACATGGAGTCCTGAAAGTGATGGTGTGGTCACACCAAATGTTGATTTGATTTTTCCTCTGTTCATTCACTTTGCATTTTGTTAATTTATACGTATAATCTATTGATATTTCTATTTTTTAAAGCATCCTTAATGTACAGCATTTTTTCACACCCACATAAAACTGTTGCACAATACAGTATATTGAGGTCAATTATTGTATTCATATAGCATGTGGTGCCGAAGCAGCGTTGAAGGTGTGTTGTGGAATTATCCTTTGCTGGTACCATTACAATATGAGATTAGTGGTTACGAATTGAGCCTTGAAAAAAGGCAACAAAACCTATGAAGTAAGAGTTGACTGCTGTAGTTTCAAGGAATAAGATGCACATATGAACAAAGTGTTTGGACTGTCGAGGCATTGACTGCCAATATGGTCGGATTTTATTCCATGGTGATGCACTCAGTTGCAATATTGACAAAGGTGGAGAGACTTTGGAATTCCTGCACTTTATCTACAAAGACATCCAAAGTTTTCAGTTTGGAAGTAAAAAAAAAAGCTAGTATATACAGGCATTGAGCTAAGTATTCTTGCCTATTTTGTACTAACGCTGGGAACGCTCTAGAGGTGTAAATCCAACCGATTGAAACACATTTAACTGAGATTTAGTCAGAGACTAGCATACAGTATTCATATTTTTACCATTTTTACCAACTTCAACTACAGGATCATGGTCTGATAGTTGTAAAAAATGTTTGGATGTAGTTGTAATGTGTTCAACTGGTTTGATGCAAGGTTTAAATCCTAACCCCCTTCACATTATACAGTAACTTGGGCTGGTTATTAAACAGACCAGAAGTACCAACTGAAAGGTTTTAAATGCCCAACGCTAACAGTAACTGTGTCCCTCTAATTTATCCAGACTATTAAATCTTTCAGACAGAAGAGCGTCTCAAAGTCTTCATTGCCATATTGGCCCTGTTCATGTAGTGCGTTCCCAGCTAAGGCGAGCAGAGTATTTTTGACCATTGCACAACCTGCAAAAAAGTTATTTTAAGAAAGAATCTATTTTAGTACTTCATGTGTATATAGTGTGTTAAAGTATTGAGGGTTAAAGGGTTTCAATTCTTGCACTCCAGTAGCTGTTTGGTTTTGTAAACGGAAGCCCAATACACTAGACTAGAAGAAGATGTGCAATCAAAAGGGCTTCCTTTTTTTTTTTTTTTTTAAAACCACAAGCATTATGTTTGTGTATTTTTCTTGGCGTCTCATGTGTGCCGTTTGCCATCTATTCTTTAAAGGAGTGTATCACTACCTTCTGGAGATTTGTATTGAGAATGTTCAGAGAGGACCTGTAATATGTGTAGTCAATGTTGGTGCTGTGGTCATGTTGTGACTAAAAGGATGCAGATACTGTAAATAATGTTACTGAAAACACCTGAGAATGCTTCCATTCATTTGTAATTAATACAAATTACAAACATATTCAAAAAGCAGTCTCTCCTAATCAGCAGTCATTGTCAGACGTGAAGAAATATGGACTGAAACCATTTCAGTTTTGCAAACATGATTTATTAATTAGCATTTTAAGTACTGACATTGCACATAATCCCCTCCAAAGAAAAGCACACAAGTAAAACAAAACAAGCTTTTTTCAGCAATCTATCCTCAACTGAGGAGATGAAGGGAGTAGTATGAATTGACTGAGGTGGTAACAGAACTAAACTGACTCCCATAATGCACCACCAACCTCACACCTGCTTGGTTTTCCCCTCTTCAACCAAATTAAAAACGTTGAACAAAAATCAAGGCTGATTCCTCTATAAACTACATGATGTTTCCCCTATCTAGGAAATTAAAGACAAAAATTTAAAGGGGGGTTGGAATAACCAGGCTACCAAGCAGATTGTCCATTCTTTCCCATTTTTCCTTTAAAGATGTACTTATAATTTCTAAAAATGCACCCACCACCCACCTGTATCCCTTTCTTCCCTACCTCATCCCTCTCCAAACCATCAGTGTCTAAACAGGACAACACAAGACAAGATGAGAGGGGAGCGGGCATGAGGGACGACAGGACAGGGTGGGTTGGAGGATGGGGAGGGGAGGAGCAGTGCATGTGTTCTGAAATAGGTCCAGTCCTCCAACCCTAGGACCTACGAAAACAAAGACAAAAGAATGAAAATAAAAAAATGCAAGGGAGACACAGGGATTGAGAGAGACAGACAGTACAGAACCAAAAAACATAAAACTGCACCTCTAATCCCCAAAAAGGGATTATTAATCTGAAATCCAGGTCCCTAGAGTTTGAGCTTTCACTGAACTTGTTCCCTGTATTTAAAAAACACAAGACTACAAAGTTACAAGTCCTTGAAGACTCCGCATACAAATCTTGTCATCTTATTGCCGTCATTCCACATTACACCCTTTTACAGGAAAACCTCACTCAACAGCTCATTGATGTCCATAACTTGCCCTCTGTGACAGACAGCCAACCTGTAGCCCAAGAAGTGCAATGCTACAGCCGCACATCTCCCACCCTGCCAGACCCAGACCTGACCACTTCAGTGTGGGGTCGCACCTCTTGCCAAGGGTTGCGTGACTGTCCTTTCACAAGCGTCACTCTGTTGGTGCTGGGACTGTTGTGGCAGCTGCCTGGTGTGGGGAGAGAGGCAGTTGAGATGCTCGTGTCAACACCAACAAATCAGGAAAATCGGTGGAAGATGTCAGTTTTAGTACCTTACCTCAGGTGATTTCGACATTTTAGGAGAGGTTTTGGGCGAGCCCTTTGGTGATTTTGATGTGGATTTAAGGTCAGCTGGTTTTGAGGTTTGGGGGGGGGTACCAGGCTCTGACGCAGACCTCTCTGTATCGTTCTACAAGTTATATGTGCAAGTGTGTTAAGCGTCCAATAGTAAATCATGACAGTGAGCACAACATTGCCAGCATATATTCATGAGCACTCTGGGCAGTATTTCCTCTACCTACATCAGACTACTGACATCACATCCTGTTTCAGGGCTGCAACTCTGTTGGACTTCAGGTAATATGATCCATCTCAAAATTAAAGACTACAAAAAAAACTCAAGACGATACTCAAGACACTGAGTCTTGAGTTGTATTTGGGAAGTGGCCCTATGTAGCTCATCTGTCACTCATGGAGCACCTGATGCAGTTACAAACAATCGTACTCACTTTCAAGGTAGAGGATTCAGAGTTCCTTTGCCTGCGGCGTCTAGACTGGCGGCGAGGTTTCTGGCCCTCGGCTGCTTCTCCGTTCGTGGGAGGGCCCTCAGAAGCCTCTGTCTGCTTCACCCCACCTTGCTCCTGGCTTTCTTCTGGAGCAGCCTGCTGGTGGTCTGCAGCCTGATCAGGAGGCGGGCGAGGGCGGAACGGCCTGTGAATCCCAGGGCACAGGAAATGTTAAATCAGCTCCGCATTCGTATAATTTAGGAGCAGAAAAATTAACACAAAATACAGCAGATGTTTTCATGTCACCTGCGGTATGGGCGCCAGAATCTACGCTGTGGCTGCCGCTGCGTTTGGTCGCCCTCTGCTACGTCGTTCTTTTGCTCTGCAGCTTCAGCCTTATAGGTAAAGTTGACAAAACAGTTCTGAACAAATCAAAGCTACAAAACTTCAGAAATGTTACCCAAATGTTTAAAATCTTCCAAATGACCATTATGTATAGTGTTCTGCTGCAACTTTCCTTTTAAATCCAAAACATGCTTCAGTCTCATTTGACTCTGGGTTCTAATGTGTTCAGTAAAGGTTGAGAAAGTTCAAACTTAAGTGTTTGCTTTGTGCTCTACATCTTCCTAAAAGGCTGTTGCCCTTCTTCCCAAGCCTTCTGCTTCAGCTTACATCTTGCGCCTCTGGTCGTGGTCTGCGGGGCCTACGGCGGCGCTGCTGAGGTCTTGTTCCACCATTCTCCCCCTCGCCCTCGCCCTCAGCAGCAGGGGCTTCGCCATCAGCTGGTTTGCCCTGTTCACCAGGCCTAGGGCTGCGGGGGAAGAACCGCCGACGGAAGCGGCGTTTGTTGGGTGCATAGCGGCTGCCTTTGACTGGAACGCCGCCTGGACCGGTTACATTGGCTGCTTCTGAGCCCTGAGGGACACCGAGGAGGGGCAGGAATGAGAAAAGTAAAACTAGCAGACCATAAACTGTTATGTAACGCAACACTATCGACTCAATCGATTCTTACCTTGGTTGCTTCAATCACGTCAAACTCTACGACCTCCCCATCTCCCACACTGCGGAGGAATTTCCTAGGATTGTTCTTCTTGATAGCAGTCTGAGAAGACAAATTTATCATCAGAGTTCAATAAACACAAAAACATTAATTCAAGAAGAGTCCCTTTGCCTTACCTGATGAACAAACACATCTTCTTTAGTGTCATTCCTGTGTGAAATTAAAACCTCGTTAGCAAACTTGACCCATGGAGCTTTGAATTAGATTAATTAGCACTGAATAACACTTCAAGATGTACTAAAAGTACAGTGATCAAAGTAATGTAGAGGAAATGCAGTACCTGTTTATGAAGCCATATCCATTCCGCACATTGAACCATTTCACTGTGCCTTGGACCAAGGTGGCTAACAACAACAGCAGGTAAGCACATAATTAAATGTATATCCAGGTAACATTTCACAGAGATACATTGTTTTACAGCCATTCAAAGAACACAATACACTGCTATCATGTTTATATCCATGGCAGCCTTGCTTACAACAAGAAATGGGAGCTTGGGGTGTCAATCATTAACAGTAAAACTTTGAAACCAGGTCAAGAGGGAGGGCTGCTAAACAGCAAGGCTGCGTGTTCCTCATGTCAAAATGAAGACCAAAAAAAAAAAAAAAAGACCTCAGTCGCCCTCATGAGAACAAGCGGCAACCGGTTTCCTTTGAAAAACACCTAATCGCCTGTAATTGCCACGTTAGCTTCTCAGTAAAATGATTTGCACCTGTGAGGGCACGCGCGCGCACGTCCAGGTTGGAGGGCGCGACAGCTGATAAAGAGGGATTTTAGGTCATGTGTTCATACTGTTAACACACTTAAAACTCACATAATGTGGTTTCATTGTTTTCACTTTATTTTACAGACTAAACAAGAAGGAAGCCACCAAAGTGAATAAATGTAGAGAAATGTAAAACCAGACCATTTTGGACAAAGTATTTTTTTTTCTGCTAGTTAAAGGTCTATAGCCGATATTTGGCTTCACAGTGTGTTTGTATGAATAATTGCTTCCCACAAATCCCACGTGTAACAAAATTTAATAAAAATGTGGACACGTGCAGCTCCTAAAAACGAAAAACACCGCGGTATATAAGACAGAAATGATTGATTAACCGTTAATTTGCTGATTTGGCTTAAGTGGTACCACTTTGCTGTAGCTGACACAACATATTTAACACACATGAAAAGCTTGTTTTCACATTAGTGTGACATCAATGAGCACACACTTTTTAAGCGGTCAATTTATTTGACTTATTTCCACAAGATGCAATTAAAAATAAAAATATAGTTTGTCGCTTTTAAAAAGATTCCTGGAGGACTAAACACACATGTTTGCACCACAAACACTTTCTACACTCACCTATGACTTTCCTCTCAGGCTGTGGCTTGTCGTCCACAGGTGCCGATGGTGGAGCGCTCTGCGCCTCGGCGTCGGTCATGCTCGCTGTCGGATTACTACACTTCCACTCCGGAATCCCCTCCCTCCTGCTCTTCCCGAAACTTTTCTTCTTCTTCTTCTTCGAGGTTTTACAGCAGTTGGCATCCTTGGCGTCGCATTACTGCCTCCTCCTGGACGTTTAATGTCCTGAAATTAGTCGAGCAGCTCTCACAAAATCAAACAGCCATGTTTTGTCTCCGCGCTCTAACATAGCCTACTTTTTACACTGACCTTTTACTTGCCACGTTTTCGTTATTTGGTGCCTTTTCCTACATAGTTCCTGCATGTAACTATATATGAGCAAAGACCTGTTAGATGTTTAGCGTACTGTTAGGGTTGCTGTGTCCAATTCTCTATTCATTCTTTATTCATTTTGGAATGAGTATCCAATACTGTTGCCACTGTTCACGATTTACTGATTACTGATTTATTTTTCTAAAATATGCTTTCCCCCCACCAATTTGGACAGGTTTATTTGACACCGGTTAAGTGAATGTTCATTTTGGGGTTACAGTAAGTATGTCTTTAACTACAGCCCTCGCAGATAGGTCATAGGACTCCAGTTTCACAGCACTAAATTTAACTCAGCAGCTCATAGAACTGCCAAGTTCAATGAAACCATTCACTGTGCACAGAAGCCAAGGGTCTCTGGACAGATTAAAAGCGCTCTAATTAGAAGTGTAATTATTAGCAGCAGTGGGAATTACAGCCAGCGGAGGAGCACCCTGACAGGAGGGCAGCATTGTTACTGCGGATTAAGAAATTCAGTTAGAAAATATACATGGATCTCATTTAATAAATGTGTTTGGTGAATGGAAATTCCAGATCTATGCCTTGTACTGATGAGAGATGTTTTACTCTGTCTGTGTCTGGAGTCTGTGGCGTATGGCAGCAAAACCCAGCTTATTTGGGGGAATAAACAATTTAAATGAAATCAAAATATTCAGAGTTCAAAATGTTCATTATAGAAACCTGTAAAATATGTATCTAATATATAAAAGGCGTGGGTCGACCACATACAGTTCTCGTGGTGTTTATGTCCTAAGAGCTGCATGGGAAGTGAATAACTCCCGAAGAGCAGTGTGGTCCATGCAGCGTTAGAATGAAAAGCAACGCATGCGCAGCATATGCCACATTGCCGAGCAAATTCGTGGGCATTGGGATGAAAGCAGCATCAAGCCGTTTGAAGTTAGCCAAGAGAAGACCGGAAAATGTGCACCTTCAGTGTAAAAGTGTGTGAGTGATGGGAAAGAAGAAGTAGCCTCACCTATTTTTCACGTTCTAATTATTGGCATTGAAATATGTTTCAATAAAAATACACTAACCAAATCATCTTATACTGATTTTTTCCACAATATTTAAAAATGTCTTTCCATTCCACTTCTACTTTTGAACACAAATGCCTCAAGGAAATTACCAAATTAAATGACAATATACTGATCTACTGACTACATGTATAAACTGCATTCTTGCATAAACAGATTTTAAGGTTTCTTGTGAAATTTTAAGAGACATGCACTACTTAAACTATGTAAAGTATAAACATATCAAAAAGTATGAGAAATAGGTCACAATCATAAGAAGCTTTCTGTTCGCTTTATGACATTTTATGCAAATCAGATGTGTACCTGATAGTGAGAGCTCCCAGTCATCGTCTTCAAATTATGTTGGTTCACATCACACTCCAGTGCATGACTAATGTAATGGCATGGTCAATATTATCATCAAAGTTTTGCTCATTACAGCTCTTTTGCAATCACTGCGTATTATGTCGGCCAATAAGTACCAAAACACTTCTGTACAGAAATGCCAAAGATAGGGTCCCTGTTACATAACTGGTCCACAAGAGAGTGCTGACAAATTTCTTTTTCAACTGTACAGTATATTTTGTTTCCAATTCTTTAATAATAAGGTTTCCTTATCAAGAACGTCTGTTTGCATTATATTATTTGTAACACGTATATTGACCATTAATCAACACTCTGATACATTTTTTAAAACTCTCAAATGTCAATATTGGTATCAGCCTCAGAAATCGAGTGTCGGCAGGCACTATTCAGTTCAGTTCAGTGTGCTTTATTGGCATGGATGTTTCATTTAAACAATTTTCCCAAAAGCATTTTGCAACAAAATCAAAAAAGTGTACATTTAAATAAGACAGCAGATTAATCCAATCAAAACCATTCAATTTAGCGTGTTATAAATTACAAAAACCTACAAATACAGATAAAACGTAAACTACAAATAGAAGAGAACAAGATTTAACCTGCCATTCAGCAAATGTTCAGTGCAACCGTTAGCTAGAATACATCTACAATCTAGAATACAATGTAACATCTACAATCTAGAATACTATGTAACATCTACATTCTACAATACAATGTAACGTCTACATTCTAGAATACTATGTAACGTCTACACTCTAGAATACAATGTAACGTCTACATTCTAGAATACTATGTAACATCTACACTCTAGAATACTATGTAACGTCTACATTCTAGAATACAATGTAACATCTACATTCTAGAACACAATGTAACATCTACATTCTAGAATACTATGTAACATCTACATTCTAGAATACAATGTAACATCTACACTTCCCCTTCCGGAACACGCTGGACTGAGTGGCAAAACATCTGTTACCATAGCTACGTCTAGCAAACTGGGAATAAAACAAGTGATTATTTGCTCAAATTAAAGGCAGTCGGACTTGACAGTGATCCTAGCTGTTTACCAAAGAACCAGTGGTCTAGCTCTTTCCCATTTTAAATGTGTTGTTTGTGTTGCTTGACTGCTGCTTGACTTTCTGCCACTCAGCGAGTGTAACTGCATTCTGTGACATGCGCATACCCTCTATATCAACATTCTAATCTATATTCTAAAATACAATGTAACATCTACATTGTAGAATACAATGTAATATCTACATTCTAGAATACAATGTAATATCTGCATTCTAGAATACAATACAATCTTAAATCTACATCCCTTCTTGCTGCACACACAGAACTTAACAGATAATTAAACGTGTATTAAAACACGGTAACATATATAAATAAATCAAATAAAACAACAGGCTATATATTTTTTTAATGTATATCTGGAGAGAATGTAATCATTATTAAAATACATTGTATTGTACATTCTGAAATGTAACATTACATTCTAGCACAACGTAACAACCTACTGGGTGATCACCTGATAACTGCTCTCAATCTCAATCACAACTGCGCCAACTCTTTCCTCTGATTAAAACCATGAGATGAAGTTGAAAGCTCTAGAAAAAGCTAGCAAGTGGTTGTTGGTTTTTTTGTCAGATTTTAGTTTTATAGTAAAATTACATTTTTAGCTGGGAAGGCTGTTGTAATTCCAAGATAATATTGTAATGACGTATTTTATTCTGACAGTTCCAATGGGAAGTCATGTGTTTATATCTGTTGTGTGTTCTGACAGTGGCGAGGCGCTGGATGAGGGAGAGACAGAGAAGGTGGAGTGTATGGTACAGACAGTAACGTTACAGACATTGCGAGATTCAGGGCTCTGATTCTTCTCGGCCCGGTTGTGTAACTGTTGCCTCTGCACGAGGTAAACCACAATCTGGATCTACAGGAGAAGAGAGGCCAGTGGGGACGACGGGAATGAAAGTGGAATCATAAAAAAAGAGATAGCTGATAGCTAAAGAAAAAGGTAGCGACATTGCAAACGAGCAGCCGAGGAGGAGACAGACCCCGTAAGCACAGACACAGGGAGGCAAAGAGGAGGAGGAATTAAAGGGAGAAAGACTGATAAATAACAAGAGAGGAGAGCCACTATCACTAGGGTAAGTTCCTTATCAAAACATCCAATAGACGGGGCGTGTTTGCGCCTGAGCAGATGAGTTATCCTATGCACATGTCTGTCTGAAGCTGTTTTGTGATATATTCCATTTAAACGCCCCCATGAAGTAAAAGCAGCGGTCTGTTTTACCGGAGGACCACAACAGATTGAGCTAACTTACATCCAAATGGGAGCTTCAGTCTGACTTGAAAGCTAAAATGGATTTTTTTTTAAATCCCCGATAGCTCGTTAGCCCTTTCCATCGTTTTAAGTTTGCAAATCCTGCGAGACTTGTCTCAATTTGAGTATTTTATTGCTTTCACACCACATGCCACCGGCTTTAACTCCGCACACAACATGATTGAACTATCGGATGCGGACTAATCAATGTGCTGGTGCACGCCGCAGCCCTCGCGAGTATTAGCTTAGTCATTACTGTAAGTTACACAAGCGGGACAAAATTCAATTGATTTCCATATCTGTGGCCGTGTGAACGCTCTGGCGCAGGATTAAAACAACACGGGTCGTTCATAGAAAAGTCTACATTAATGTCGCGACAGGCAGGTTGTCATTTTGCCTTGTGTCTTTATCAGACGGGCCTCGGCCTGAGTGCAGTCAGTGCGCATGGATGCGGGGACACCGGCCGCTGTTACCGACAGCGGGCCGCGGTACGGTCTCTAGGCCGCAGTCAGCCTCTTCAGTCCAACACTGTGGACATACTGGACAACCCTCTGCCCCGGGGTGTCACTGCCGATATATTTCACTATTTAACGCTTTATGTCGAGTTTACACAATAAGAGATGGTTAAAGAAGTCACGCCTGCTTGGAATTTGATTTATGGGTCATTAGCGCGGATTAGCGGCCCTGGTTTGACTTTTAACCCGGTGACCACCAGCCGCACTTAACTGAGCCAAAAAAGTCCACAACATATGTCTTTCATTCGCTTTCCTGAATTATATTTTTCAGGAATATGTTTATTTCTATGAATATTGCGAGTTAGTCGCTAAAGTTCTTGTTGACTGTCAGCTGTGTTGTAGCCTACTCGCGACACCACCTGCACACCACGGCTGCTCAAAAAGTTTAACTTAGTTAGCAAATGACGCATAGTTTGCCACAAGCATTAATGACTAAAATTGCAGCTATATATTTGACTCGAATTATAACTTTTAATTTGAGACAATTTTATAATTACTTTGTAACGTTACAGTAGGACTGGGGCCTGGTTTGGCTGACAGGTGCCATGTTTCTGTTGCTTTATTTAGCCTTGTCTGTCTGGCCGCTGCTCTGCAGCACTAAATGAAAGTGTCCTCTCCACACCCCCACGTTTTAATTGGTATCACCAGCCAACTCTCATATTTCCGTCTTGTTCTGCTGAGATATTGACAGATACTCACCAGGCAGCACTGGCTGCTTGTCTTTATTCATGCACCAACTTAGGCATACGTAAAAACTAATTACTCTATTTATATTTAATTATACATCCAGTGTGTATAACACAGCAAAGTTGGGCCTGACCTGACATTAAACAGTTTTATCAACCAAAGTAAACATAAGTGAAGAGAGTAAAAATATAATCATTCGATCAAACACTACAGTACGTTTTATAATATTTACTGTGCAGCTGTTAAATCTATATTAAAATTGTTTGTGAGATGTCTGAGTACTGAATCCTGAAGTATTTTTCAATCCCGTTGCAGTGTTTCAAAAACTGTCAAGCACCAAAAGTTGGTATTGAATGTCAGATATGTAGTTTTGTTTACTTATCCTTAAATCAGTTATTTACAGTTTTGTAATCACAATTTTACTCTCAGATTGTTGTTTGCCTTTAAGGTGTGAGAATGTCTGCTTCTTTTGTTTAATGAAAAAAAAGAACTTCATAGAGAAACATGTTTGTATTTCTCATAATAGATTATGGAACAAGTGTTGTGTTGGTGTCATACCAAAATGAAGGATCAATATACCCAGTCTTAGTAAAAAGTTTTTAAAAAATACTGTGCATGCTATTATTTAACTGAGTCAGTTATGAACACATATTAACGTCTGCATCACATGTTTTGGCCTCCCGCAGCAGGCATGGCAGATGCAGAGCTGGACTTCCAGACAGGCGATGCCGGGGCATCCACCACTATCCCCATGCAGTGCTCGGCCCTGCGTAAAAATGGCTTTGTTGTGCTGAAAGGGCGACCCTGCAAGATCGTTGAGATGTCCACCTCCAAGACCGGCAAGCATGGCCACGCTAAGGTCAGTGTCCAAATTTAAGCAGCAAAACCTTTTCAAGCTAACAAAGCTAAAGGTCATTTTTGCAGGGATTTATTGCATGTCTCTGACAAATAACTAAAATGTCAAAATAGTTGAGATAACTGTTTTTTCCAGTGTGGATTCCCTTCACCCGTGAGGGAGATTACAAACTTGTGACCATGAATTATAAATCTACTATCTATCCATTTATCTTTGGAATAAACACAAGGTCACTGTCATTAATATTAATGCACAGTAATGGACTTTCAGTCTGTACAAGAACAATAATTTGTGCCCCTTGGGATTAAAGTTTACATTACTAAAACAATGTTCAGTATTTGGGAAAGCATATGTATTATAAATTATGTTAAAACGTGATACACGTGGCATACTTATTTATAGCCAACTACAATTTTTTACAGGATAGCACATAACACTTAAGTTAGAAAACTGATAGTTTCTTCTTTTCTGTGGGATTTGTGCGCAGGTCCACTTGGTTGGTATCGACATCTTCTCTGGTAAGAAGTATGAAGATATCTGCCCTTCCACCCACAACATGGACGTCCCCAACATCAAGAGAATTGATTATCAGGTGAGACCGCTAGAGGATTGAAGAGAGTTGCTGTTACAGTAGCTTGTTATGTAGTATATTGTGGAAACACAGTATCACCTGTACCTGTGAGTCTGTTTCATACTGCAGTTACATTTAACCAGATGAACACCTTGCACACTCTCATGTGAGTTTTTTCTTAGTAAAAAGTCAGATTATGTGACGTTACTTTCCTCAAAGCTTAGTCTGGAGGCACTCAAGACCACTGAATCTACACTAGGGCTGCCTCCTCTTAGTAAGTAAGTAATTTTGAGTTGATGAGTGATTTTTGTAATGGTCTGCGGAGGGAGAATGAGTTGAGTGAGTAGTCACGTCTCTGTTATCACAGCAATATCCACAAATATGCTTTAGTCTTTAATAAGCAATATAGTTTCAGAGGCTGCTGGGGCACAATAAGCGGTTATTTGAAAAAGCCCCATGATTATTACTCACCTAAGAATCTCTTTAGTGAGAACAGCTTTGCAGACAGACACACAAAAAAAGAAAGAAAAACAACTAGTACTGATGTCAGAGAACAATGGCAACTTTTTAAAATTGTTCTGTTTATCTATAAATGACTGTTGGAAATGCAGTCTGGTGCAGCGGACCACATGAAGGAAGCTTAGTGTCTTTCAGCTCCTTGTTTTGGTACCATTGTGTTTGAGTCTCGTAGCTCTCGTCGGTGTCGTTTTCAGCGGAAAAGCTCCGATAAACGCACCGTGTGCTACCTGCCCAGCACCGAGACAGACAAAGTTAGCGATTAGCTGGTGAACATAGTGGAGAATTCTGCAGCTAAAGTCAGTTAATGCTGGTTTTACCACCTCTGAACTTCTGTAATTTCACCTCAGAGTCATTGTGTAATTTATAGGATTTATAGGAAATGATACAAATGAATTTCAGATTTCAGAACCGTCTAAGCAGGCCTGCTTCCTCCTGATTACGTTCTATTTGTGGAGAGACTGCAAACCTGATATGTTACACATCTGATCAAACCGGTTGGGTTAAAACATGTTCTGTGTAGTGGAACGGCCACAGCTCGCCAGACTGAAAAGCAAATAGTGTAGGGTTTCCTGTAGAGGTGAAACCATGCAGCCTCAGGCTCCCGTACCTTCATGTCAGGAAGTAACTCTTTGAAGTATAATAGGGGAAACGGTTCCTAATGATGCTAGGCAGTAATGTAAATAATTCAAACTGAAATGTAGGTGCATGCAATAAACTTGCTTGTACATTAAGACTATGAATCACACATGCATACTTAGAAACCACCAGTAAGTTCAGTGCACATGCATTGTATAGAAGAAATGAAGAGAAGAAAGAGAAAAAAAATAATGGCTGCATGGATCAAAATACTGTTTCCCATTGATCCACTCTGCCAGCTGATTGGGATCCAAGAAGGCTACCTGTCCCTGCTCCAGGACAGCGGGGAGCTGAGAGAGGACCTGAAGATTCCTGAGGGGGACCTGGGCAAAGAGATAGAGAGCAAGTACGACGCCGGAGAGGAGATCCTGGTCAGTGCTTTCACCTCACGTCACACTGCATTTTTCTGAAACAAATGTTACAGTGTCAGAATCCCTGTGAGTCAAAAGCTCAGGCTTCAGACTACTTTTGACAACCTGATGTCAGATTGTCACAGATTTTTCATATGGTAATCTGCTCCAGGTACCGCACGTCCAAGTGACGAGTTTATTACCAGCTAAAAGCTTGTCAAACTACGGCCTTCTTGGTAAATGTCTGTACACGTCCTCGCAAAACAGTCGACACAATTAGTATTATAGGCATTTAAAGTACTTCAGCGTACTGTAACCAGCGGTGCAGGGGGATACTGTACAGTCATTTGGCGACTGCAGAATAGCACTTTACTAGCTACGTTACCTTTGTTATTTCCTGACAGCAGACGTTTTCCACTTTCCACTGTAATGCCACACAATAAGTAGGTAATGAGTGTGAATATTTTCCAAACCGAGACGTCCTGCTGTAATCTTTATTGAGCTCTTCAGTCATATTCTGGATCGGATTCGGCCTTGAAGACTGAAGTTGCAATTTCCTATTAAGAATGAGAAATGATGTTACTCACTCATCCACAAGTCGGGTAGAGTATCGAGAACTGGTTCCATAATGAACCTGCTACGGGGACCTGAGGTCTCGTCATTTGTTATTCAGTATGTCAACAATGCATGCAAGAAGAAAGCACTTCTGTTTACAGTCCTGGACCATGGGGGTCCGCAGCAGACGTTTTAAAAGTTTGGCTTAGCTTCGCTAAAAAAGATAACAACACAGCACAATGCAACACCTGCAGTAAGGATATTTTGTGCTAGGAGGAGGAAACAGCTCCAGTTTGATGAAGCATTCACTTCAACACGGTGTGAATCTGAAGGAATGTGTGTTCAATGTATTGTACTCTCCCAGTTACAATGACGGCCCAGATACAGCTAATGCTAAAAGTAGCGATGTCTCACACTCACGTACAGGTGAGCTGACATTCACCTTTTATATTGAAGGTAAACCAATGATGTCTACAAACTACGCCAGTATATATTTTTCTTAGATACGAGTCCCCAGAGACGCCCCTCTAGTACAGAGACTCCTTTTACTTTAACCACGAAGGGGAAGAGGAGGAAGGAGGAAGTGAGTGAATGTCAGTAAGTGGTGACCAGATTTGTGTTGAAGGTCATCCATCCATCCATCGTCAACCGCTTTTTCTGTGTACAGGGTCGCGGGGATGAGATTCGATAAGAACCAGATTTGATAAGTATAATCAGAATCAGAATCAATAAAATTTAACCATACTCCCCAACCCTAATGGCAATAAGATGAGGCTTCCTGAAAGTTGGCCAATAAGTATAAAGGGCATAAAGGGCTAGTATTAGTCATAAGTCTAGTGGAGTCCCAGAATAAAAATATAGAGCTGGACATTAGGATATGAGGCTGCCGTTGAATTAGTTGTACAGGACGGTTTAGCTTAGTAAACAAAGGGCCAATTTATTTTTATGCTCTGATTGATTTTGCTGCTTTGTCAAAAAGTTGAATGATTAATTTTAAAATAAAAGAAAGAAAGAAAGAAAGAAATCAAACTGTAAAAACAGACATGTTTTGAATGAAAATTGTGAAATTGCCTCATAGGTCAGATTTGATCCTTGATCTGTCTGTCTTGATCTGTGTTACAATATAGAAGCTGATGTTGGACGGAAACCAAACAAAACTTCAGCTTCTGTTTGCACTTAACATTTGCACTTAAGTGATAAAGAGGAGGAAGCAAGAAGAAACAAACCCATTGTCTTGACTCCTCTGTGCTCTTTCAGATCACCGTTCTAAGTGCAATGGATGAAGAAGCTGCAGTTGGTATCAAAGCCCTGGGTAAATAAGCCACTGCAGGTAAATACAGAGCTACATCTGTAGCAACATGCGCTGTCTTCTCCCCCCACCACCCCACTCAACTACCGCTTGCCTGAAGAGGAGAGTGAGTGTGTGTGTGTGTGTGTGTATGATGTAAATTACTAAAGTGTGTTTGTTTGGGTCTTATATCAGAAGCCACCAGCATGTGCCACGCCAGTACAAGTGTGTGTGATGTCATGTGCACATACAGTTTATTGTTCATCAGTAGGCAAAGGGGAAGGCAACTCTACTCAATAAAATCTGAGGATTGATTTTATCTTTGGTGTTAAAGGGGTGGTATTATGCTCATTTTCAGGTTCAAAATCTTAATTAGCTGTTGTACCAGGTTACAGGTTTACATGCACATACTGCACATTGCTGCAGAGTGATTCATCTTACTTGTACAAAATCTTTGTTGGGAGTTGCACATGCGCAGTTCCCAGGTAAGGACTACTAGCCAATCAGAAGCAGAGAAGGGCGGGTCGTAAGAAACAAGGTAGTGTGATCCAAATCAAAGCCGCTTCAGACAACGACTGTAACCTAGCAGATGGTAGAAGTTATTACCAGTCCACAACATCGTTCTGACGATCTATGCTGCCTTGCCGAAAAATGCTACCATAGTGCAAAGCTATAGACTCGATTCTACTCGACCCTGCTCCGTTTTCCATTGCAGATAGTACCCAGAGATAGCGACGCCACACACAACGGCCGCGACGAAATGTTCAATGCGACATACACACTAGCGATCCACACAGCTCTTAAAATATATACAGTCTACGGATAAAACGTGTCAACATTCCTCAGAATGTATACACAAGATAAGCGGTATGAAAACCTTCCAGCTGTGTTTTCCTCTGCCGTTGTTGCTGCAGCGGTCTGTGTGACGGCGGGAGCAGAGGCTCTGTGAGCGGGCGGCTGGCCGGCCTCACGCGCTCCTCCCGCGTGTTGGCGCAGGCTTCCCTCGCCGCCACTTGCGGAGCTCCTCAACTCCGACAATATTCAAGCACATTTTCGTTCCGCCATCGCTTCTCGTAAAATTGTCAATATTCGATACAGCTGATTTCTCACCTCAAAACTTTTCAGAAGTGTATTTAGGATTTAAAATATAAAACTTTCTGTTGCTGGCCTCTGTCTGGTGCAATGATGATGCAGTGAATAGTGACGTTTCTCTCTGATTAATCAGCAGCCTGTCGTGTTTTCACGTTTTACATTTTAGTATCCCTCAGCTCGCTTGGAACCTCGGCGGAGGTGAGGTGATACGAAAAAAGCAGGTACAGGTCCAACATTTCTACAATGGAAACCCAAACAAAGGCGAGTCAAGCCAAAGGGCGTCCGCTCAGACAGCTTGGTTTGAGGGCGTGCCTGACCCCCGCCAGCCGCTTGGCAAGCTTTATGACGCGTTTTCATTGTGACGTCACAAGTAAAGGAAGTGAAGGGCTGGACTACAAACGAGCTGTTTCAAGCGGTTCTGAGCAGAGCTTTCTGTGGGAGATGGGAACTCCTTTGGGCTGGACTTTGGGCTTTTTCACTGTGCAAACCTGTTACATGCAGAAAAAAGAAATATATCTCAATAAAGCAGAGGGAAAAGGCCAAAACGCATAACACCACCTCTTTAAAATATATGTCAATATAAAATGTTACTCATGAGTATGCATATTCACTACACTGGAAATATCTAAATTTTTCCATATTATTTTGCATATTGACTAGTTTGTGTATATATTTGTTTGAACTGGACATAACGGTGATGAGTTGAAATTGATAGATTTGTAATTGATGAATAATGCAACTAACTTGAGTGTATTCATGATGAGCTATGCAGCCACTGCAGATTTGCCTACCCTTTAATGCACTTTTTGTTTCATGTCAACACTATTACAAGCATTTGTATCATTTAAATGAAAGCGAATGGGTCATATTGTATTTTGGAGCAAAGTTTTTATTTTTATTTTCTGTTAATTTTACAGCCTGGTCTAGCCAGTTGCTTCCTGTACCCCCCAAATGCCCCTTAGAAACAACGTGTAGAATTGTTGTAACCGTCAGGTCAAACTGTTTTATGCACTTTTCTTTCTTGTACTTTCTCACCTGCAGACTTGTGGGCTGTAGAATGAAGTGTCCGCAAAAAATATGTTTAAAACTATTGGTCATGCAATGTTTCCTCTGCAGAGGCTAGTTAAGGCACTGTCTCATTAAAATATTTCTCGTGCATTTCTTTTATTTATTCCCCCTCTGACTTTTCTTTCCTCTTTCTCTTCTCATTCCTCCCCCTTGTAATTCTGTTTCAGGGGCAAGCGGGATGCACTGGACCTGGGGAAAAGGAGGGGTCATTGCCTCGTCAATGCTATTCTCCCTCTCGTTTCTTTCTTTTTGTCTTTGTTTTTCATACTCTCTCTCCCTCACTCTGTTTTCTTTGGGTTCAAATATGAAAGACCTTTAATAAATAATTGGAAACTGTAAACATTCTCTATGTATATACACATAATAAAACCAGATCTGAGTCAAGACATACAGGTGTAAAAACATGTAGAGGAAGGTCTCGCATTAATGATTGAGTAGGTGTACAAATTGTCAGTAGCTGCTTCTGCTGTGGCTTGTTCAGTGTGAATCAGGATTGAATGTCTTTTGTGTACGGCAGTTTTCTTCTGGCCGTTCAAGCCTTTCTTTGTTTAATTTATCACCTGAAACTTGTCTATCAAAGGTTACCAACATGGCACACCAAGGTTAAGTTTCTTTTTGTCTCAAGGAGCTCAAAAGTGTCAAAAGGAAACAAAACCCTGCTTCAAGAACATACAAATTCTCACCTGTTCAAAAGTCCCTCGGCCTCAATTTAAGAGGCCCCCAGAGCGGGACCTTCACACTGAGCCCTTTGCAGAAATGAGTGTATTATTTGGCGAGCTCTCAAACTTTGAGCGAGGCTTCAGGAGGCAGAGAAGTTGTGGCGGTTTGGTATCCTTAACCTACTGTTCATACAGCAAGTCCAAACTGTGCAGAATGTCTCCATGGTGGAACAAATAAAGATGACACAAACTGTTGGAAGCTGGCGTTTGCTCATCGTTTTATTTAGCAACATGAAACCTTTAAAACAGCAGAGACTTAAAGTTGTTGAAGAGGACAACGCACAACACTGGAGGTCCTCTATAAGTTTGTCAGAAAAATCGTCATCTTGTCTTAATTTGTGACGACCAGCCCAAAGTCTGCAGCACAGTGAAACAGAGTCCGTTAAACCAATGTGTTTCAGCTGCAGTAGTGTTCACGAGCGTGTGTGCGTGACCATAGCACAGACATGTTGATTTAATCCACTTACTCTAAATTCAGCTACTAATTGTTTCTGAATATTTACTAGGGTTGCAACTAAAAATTATTTGTATTGATGCTTAATCTGTCGATTATTTCCTCAGTTAATCGATTAGTTGTTTGGTCTATAAAATGTCAGAAAATTGTAAAAAATGTCGATCAGTGTTTCCCGAAGCCCAAGATGACGTCCTCAAATGTCTTGTTTTGTCCACAACCCAAACATATTCACTTTACTGTCATAGAAGAGTAAGGAAACCAGAAAATATTTACATTTAGGATATCTTTTAAATGACTCCAATCTATTATCAAAATAGTTAGTGACTCATTTATTTATTAGTTGACAACTAATCGATTATTCTATTAACTGTTGCAGCGCTGATATTTTCCTCTTTTACTATATTTGCTACTTCTCTGCAGAGGCACTGAACCCTCCAGTGATGTTGAAATTAAGAATATTAGTTTAAAAAGAATAAGCTCTGGTTCATGCAGCTTTGCTCTGTACAAGATATCAACATTTCGGTGCATGTGTGCACCTCCAAAATGACTATACAGTGTAGATAAAATAATAATCTATTTTACAAATTAACATCATTGGAAGTTATGTAAAAATCAAAGTTGACTGTTTACAAAAGCACATAAGCATGAGGACAAAGTGTAAACAAGACGCTATACAGGAAATAAAAACTCAAATCATATGGCATAATCCAGCCTAATCACTCTGAAGAAGTTGAGCCACGTCCTCGTCAGAAAGGTTCTGCAGGACCTTGAGTGAAGCTGTGAAATCTCAGCCGTGGTGAAAGTGGCTGTGAGTTACTTGCCATGGTGGTAGAACCTCTGCCCGCTCTGGCTGTGGGAGAGGAAGCCGTGGCGAGGAGCACTCTGGGGTGAGCTCTGGAACGGGGACTGACGATGGAAAAGACAATAGTTAGAGTTTGCTGCTAAAATTATTCTCTCAGACAAAAGATTTAAGAAGCATTTTTTTTACAATAAAAGCATATAAATGACGGTAGAAAGTTTGATATCAAGAAGGAGTTAGTGGATCTAAGGCCGGGTGGAAGGAGTGAGTTCTCTCAAACTGGAAGATGACACACGATAACCACACAGGTAAGTACAGCAAAACCAGCTCTATGACAACACATTATAATCTCATACTCTGAACGGATGCACTAATGTTAAAATGTTAGATCTATGTTCAAGCCCTGTGAAGCTGCATGATGCACCAGAAACCAAACCGTTGGGAGGGCTAAAGACATGCACACCCGTGTCTCAGTAAAGGAGTGTGTTTTGGGCATTCACCTTTGCAGTAGGAATCGGGACCGCCATCGATGGTGTGGGCAGCAGTCCTGGAGCAGAAGGATGCATGGCTGGAGGATGCATGGGCCTTAAAGCGCCCTATGAGAACATCAACGAGACAAAGAACTAAAAAACGTGCGTTCAGATAAGTAAGCGATGCCTTGAACAGAGGTTATGCTAGCCACTTCCACCATGTCGATCAGTCGGTCGGGTTTGGAAATGTTTGCGCCGAAACAATTGTTTTCATGTTCTGTCTGATACATACAAATTAGATATAGATTCTTATTACTACATTATGCAATACTTAACATTGTTTATTTAGTGTATCAAAATGCTCAATTTATGAAAGCTTGTGATAATGACTGATATATTTTAGTGTTTTATGTTCAGCAAGACTACCCTTAAGCATCTACATTTTAAATGTTCTTACTGCGTCGGTAAAGCCTGACTGTTGGTTGGCATGTTCCAGCTGCTTCTGGAGGGGTATTCCTGCTCCGGGAATGTATCCTGCACAAGATACAGAGATGACAGTTTATAATCCAACAACCATTACATAAAAAAACATGCTGGATTTCATTTTGGCTGTGTTTAACTGTTATTAAGAAGTCTCTGGGAGTGAAACAAGGACGATGGCAACAGAGGAACTGACCGGGCTGGGAGGTGAAGTGACTGTGGACGGGGTAGCTAGGCTGGGGGAGGTACTGCATGGCTTGAAACGCAGACGCACCTGTGGGAGAAGAAAACAACTTATTCTTACTACAACCACAACATCCCACTTTCATGTGGTTCAAATTATTCATCTGAGTAATCCGCAACAAGCACGAAGGACAACGGAAGCCAGGTGAAAAGTCCATCGACCTAGGGAATTAATTTTCAGATTTCGAAACTCATTAGAACTGTATGCACTATATTGCTTAAATTAAGTTATTTCACGTTTTCCTATATCACAGGTGATGTGTGATCTCTGCCACTTAAACAGACACATGCCCTTTACCTCTGATCTGAGAGCTGCTTGGGAAACTGACAGGTACAGATGGTCCAGGGGCGTAGGTAGAGGGATGCTGGGCCTGAGCCACCCCATAGGGCTCATGGACCCCCTGACTGCCACTGAACTGCCCGTGCTCTGCTGAGCCTGAGCTGAACCCAGATGTCTGATAGTGACGTGCCTAGAAGAGGAGGAGGCGTAAGCAGCATAATACACAATAGTGGTGTCCGCATTTCCCTCTCTTAAAGCACATCAGCTTCTCCTAAAAGACCCAGATTAAATGGTATAAAGCTGGCATTTATTTTCATGAAAAACTCCTTTACTCACTGGAATCACAGTAGCTGGGAACAGCTGTTTGTTACGTTCTCCAAGCAGCGCACCAGGTCGACTGTGGCTGACTGGATTGCCTGAGAGAGGCAAGGAGAAGCATCAGTTGACTAATAACTAATCATTTCAGAAGGACACTGACAACTTTCCAGATAACCCAGACGAGGTCAGGCGATTCATGCATGCTTGAAAACTGCCTTACCTTGAATGCTGAGGAGGTGCTGCCCTGCGTGCATGGGCAGGCTGGACTGGTAGCTGGCTGACGTCAATGTTGTGATGTCACTAGAAAGGACAGGAAGCACAAACATGCAACTGAATACCAAAAATACTTAGACCTAAACTTATGGGCTTATTAATGTAATTTCTGTCATACCTTTAGTGTACTGAATTAGAAAACAAAAGCGCTGGTATCCTTACTACCTCTGCTCCTTTCTGCGCCTCTTTTCCTCTTCATGAAGTACTTTCTTGAGCTGTAAGAAAAGCTGGTGTTTCTCTTCTTGGAGCCCCTGAAGTTTCTCCCCCATCTTCATTACCTGAAGTTTAGAATACAACAACGTTGCCATATATTAAGCGCTGTGTTATTTGTCCCAACCCCGAGGTAAGACGACAAAGCCATCTGGAGTTGGAAGCACAGATTGCACTACAGTGTTTTTAATGCTTGTCAAACCTGTTCTTTAGTTTCCTCCAAAGACATCCTCTCCTCTATTTCTTTTGTCCTCTTCCTCTCTTCCTCCTCCTTCATCTTCTGCTCCATCATTTTGTCCACCTCCTCCTCCTCTGAAAATGATATTCATGTTCAGTGGTGGAAAACACATTCTGCGACAATGGAGAACGACAAGGTAGAAATTGCTCAATGATTAAGTATTATTAGAAATAAAATCTTCTTAGGTATAAAATGGCTAATTTCCTCATTCTGCGGGGCCTTCAGAGAGTAAACTGTTAATATTTATATCTTAGAATACAGTTAATAAGGCACTCCACAAATCTTAATCTAATCTTGTTTTAGGGTTGTGAAGTTGTCTGCAGCATTTCTCGTAGATGCTTACAAACCTTATACTCACAAGGAACTGCTCTATCACTAACCTTTCTGTAACTCCTCTTCATGTCTCTGACCACTCCTTCATATCCTGCTCCCCTCCCCTCTTTCAAACCTCTCTCCTCTATGCGAACTGCCACCTATCCGCCGCAAGCTTCGCCCCCGTCTCCCTCCTCTCTTGCCTCATCTGTCCGATCAGCTCTCCCCTCACCTGACTCTCTCTCACTCATGCCTCCCGACTCTGCCACGGACACTCTCCTCTCCTCTTTGTCCTCTTCCCTGGCCTCTCTGTGTCCTCTCACCTCTCGGCAGGCTCGCCCGACCCCTCCAGTTCCGTGGTTGTCTGACTCACTGCGTGCTGATAGAACCACCCTACGGGCAACTGAAAGAAAATGGTGGAAATCCAAGCACTCTGAGGACGCCCTTGCCTGTCAATCTCTTCTCTCCTCTGTCTCTATCTCCTTACCTGCTGCTAAAATCTCCTTCTTTAACTGCAACATTCAATCTTCCTTCTCCAACTCCAAAATACTTTTTTCTATCTTCTCCACCCTCCTTCATGCCCTCTCTCCTCCCTTCTACTGAGGAACATAACTACTAATAATTTTTGTAAAAAAGATTTCAAAAGGAGATTTCCCTGCCTACCTACTGACACCACCTGTCCTATTATCAAGCTCTTCAACTCCTATTGTAACTTCCTTGTCACCCCTCTACCCACTGAGGTACAGTCTACTGCTTCTGATCTCCTTCCTCTCCTCATCCACCTCATCATTACCTCTTTAAGAACTTGCTGTTTTACTAACACTAAAAACAGCGAGAGCGAACCCTCTTTTAAAGAAACTCACACTAAACCCTGCTCATATAAAAGTCTTCTTCTTCCACTCATTTTTTCTAAAACACTTGAGGGTGTTGTCTTCACTCAACTTTCTTTCATCAGTTCACCAGAACAACCCCCCGCAACCTGCATACCTTATTCTGGGGCATATTCTGAAGGTGGCAGACAGGATTCAGATTTGTTATAGCTGTCGTTATTTTCTTTTAAACATGTAATAGACTAAATACCAAGAGGGAACTCGTGAAACACGAAGACATTATATTATAGTGAAACCCATTATTTGCAGTCCCAATTGCAATAGAGTACAAATACGTAATTTGTACACTTGTTTCTCTCCAGTTGTGTCAGTGTCCTCTCTGAGGAGACAGGTTTAAATCACAGTATATTTGCGCACCTTGTCTCTTGCGCTCCCGCTCCCTCATGATGTGTTTGTGGAGGGCTCTGGCCATCGCGTTGGACAGCTTGGGTCTCTCCAGCAGGGCGGGCATGGTGACAGGCAGTGGAGGGGCCAGCTAGTTGTGGACAACATGTTGTGAAACGTTACAAGAAATACTCGAAGTACATTTACGGCGTTAATTATCTACGTTTATACCACACGTGAAACGGTTAAGGGCCTAGCTAATATGCGGCTAACAGTTAGCATGGTTAGCGGTTACCTGACAGGATATTTCAGTGTAATATATTAAATGGTGCGGTATAGTTTAAATAAAGATATACGGAGCTTAAATGTGTAAACCAGCTCCAACACACTTTATTTTTAAACATAACGTTAACAAAGGACAAACGTTAGCTAGCATATTAGCACTGACGTATTTAACAGCATATTTCCAGTTATTTTACTGCGGCGGAGTGATACAGGACAAACAGATCTTACTTTTGTTGCTTTGTGCGTCGTTTACTGAGAACCTAACCGTCTCGCGGTTTTCAATTTAAGACGACTGGACTGCGTCTGAAACAGTTAACCAAGAAAAACTCAAAACTTCCAGCCACCCAAAATATAAACAGTCGGAAAGGTTTTCGGCCCGGGTGATAAAAAGATGCACTTCCGGTACGACGTCCGTTTTCCCCCTCCGAGCGGCATTGTGGGAATTGTAGTTTATCCTGGGAAAGATACCTCAAAATTCCCCAGTCTAATCAAGCTAATAAATTAAATTAAATAAATTAATAAATTAAGCTTTTACTATATTGTGTATGGACACGCTGTCACAATATTTCAGACACAACCCATTAAAATGCCCCCTCCCGTTTACATGTCTTGACATGTCTTTTTTTTTAAAATAACCTGGACACTCACTTGCTGGATCTTATTAAGACTTTTTTTTAAAAACTATAGTGATATGTCAAAATATTTCGATTTACATTACTTAGCCTGGTCATTGCCCCACCTACAGTATATGTGTATATCTAATCTATATCTTTTCTCCTTTTCTATGAGTCTTTGTAATTCTTGAAATACATTGTTGGAATAAAAAAGCAGACTTTATGATGTGGCCTTGCACAACTTGGAAAGGCACACATTATTTGAGTTGCCACATTAGTTGATATGATAAGGCAACCCATACAAATACAAGAACTGGTTCAGCTTAGTTTGCTTAACTATATCACCAGTTCAGGGTGTTGCATTGTACATATTGTATCACCCTCTAACTTAAATGTGACTTTGGTTTATATGAATAAAATTGACATAACTGCTGTGATGACTAAAGAATGTTTGATCTATCTGGTCACTCACAGGGGTCAATAATAAAAAGATGATGGTGCATTTAATTCTGATGCTGTATCAAATATGACCTAAAATATTCAATAAAGACAAGAAACATATAGCTTTTCATCACATTTTATCATGTATGGTCATGAGTGGAGAGAAAGAGCCAGTAATGCAGCTGTATACAGAGTTCAAAACTTTTTTGTTTTTTAAAAAAGGAGACAAACTTAAAAAAAAAAAGAGAAAATTGCACTCAGCTTTACAAGACCTTTAGAATTTAAGCCATCTAAAATTAACAATAATAATAACAACAGTAATCATAGTAGCAGTCAACATAATAGTCTCACCACTGAAAGCAGAGGATGCTTGTTTAGTCTGAATTATATTATACTCCTTGCTAAGGTCAGATGCATGTCAGCACACTAAATTTCATTCAAAGACTTTAGAGTCTGGTGATTGTTTTTACCTAGCCACTTCAGTTTTTTCTAGGAAAAGAACTGCTGCAAAACAGTTATCCTTTACTCTGACAGAGACAAAATAACCCGTCTTCAACTGGTAGAGGCTATTAAATTACTACCCTAAACACAAAACACACTTTATCCTCCTGCAAGCCAACAAAAGTGGACAACCAATAACTTCATTGTCAGCAAAAGCTGATTTGAACTCACGTACTATGCTTTTCTTCCCTTAACCCTGCGGTAACTATAAGAAGGCCTAGTTTCTACATTACGTCGTTATTCTTTCTCAGTGTTTCCAGTAAAGTAAGATCTATTATGACACTAGAAAAATAACTGGCCACGAGACCACATAACCCAAGTGGCTATTGAAAAGTAAAGTGGAGGCAAATACAATTCAGACTGCAGAATAATAAAGACATAAATGGATGGGGAGATGAGTAATGTATGGGTGGTGAAAGTGCATTTGACATATTTACTCGGTGAACTCTAGACTGCTGAGCTGGATTTTAATATTTAAATGAATGAATGGTGGAGGTCTCAGAAAGGTGGGTAGTGGTTGGAGGGGGGTTGGTAGTGGGATCAGATTTCCCTTTGGCTGCTCCCGTACACACTCTCATCACTGTAGGCAATGTAGAGGAAAAAGTCCTCTTCATGATGCTCCTGAGGAAGACAGTGAGGAAAAAAAGACGGTAAAAAATGTAGGGGGGAGGCTCACTTTAGTATAAGTATGGGAGAAAACAACGCATTAATAGTAAGGTAGAAAATGACTCTTGCCTGGTACAACAGTCCCATGGTAGCTGAGGTGGGTGGAATGACGTTGTTTACAAAGAAGAAGAGAGCATCCTCAGCTCGCAAGTGGATTCTTTTCCGGATGAGGAAGTAAAACTGGCCCACTAATAAAAATTCAAATACAAGATTCACAACATTTTAGCTCTAACATACTAGTGTGTTTTAAATATTATCCAGGGACTTGACACATAATGCAGTGACTACCTGTCAGGTCAGAGGGGACAAGGTATTTCTTCTTGTCCAGATCTCCTATTCTGGCTTTGGGGGCTTTCTCCACAATTACCTGAAACAGAATAGCCGTTACACAGCACATCCTACACAAATTAATCAAGTACATTTTCCACTGAACAAAGGCTATATTTATTGAGTGAGAAGTACATTAATAGAGCGCTTCACCTTTTTCAGAAAAAGGATCTGAGAATGCACTAAACTGTCAGTCAAGCGAAGACTGAAATACACTTAGTCCAGATGTTTGTTTATTTATTTATTTATATATATATATATATTTTTTTACCAACGTATTTAATAGCGGGTCAATTACAAAAGAAAACAGTTCATTTATATGTTTACAATTCAGACCTAGGATTTAGTGCTGAGGATAAAATGAAACTATTTTTAAATTTCTTCTCTTAGGTCTAAAAATAGGACTTGTAAAATACTGTGAGCACAAACACCAGTCAGCAGCATGTCATTGTAGACCTTAAACAATTAGTCAACAGACAGAAAATCTATCAGCAAGATGTTTTTTTAGCTAAGGTATTTTTTTGTGAATTTTTGCAAATTCCTTGTTAATTATCCTGTATATTTTTTGTATTAGTATTGATGTATAATCTGTATACTTGCACATCTCGATCTCTTTATTTTTTCTATATTTATGCTAATGTGTATGTTAAGCACCAATGTATTCGAAAATGTACCTGACAATAAACCTGATTCTTCCTTAGTCTTCTATAACAGCAAAATGAATATCATTTCATAACAGAAAGGTTTTCAATTTGTCCTCTTCTAATTTGGGCACTTGTGATGAGCTGTTTTTTTAAAATTATTTTTATACCATTTACTGACATTGGACTGTTTAATTAATTGGCAAATAATTGGCAGATTTCTCGTAATGGCAATAAGTCGTCGTTGCTGCAATACATTCAGTGCATCACAATCTATGACTGAGAGAAGAGATGTAGTTGATTTTCTATTATGGAGACAATTCAGGCTGGTCATACATTACAGGGCCCAGGGCAGATAAATCAGCTATCTACAAGAGCCAGATCTACGTAAACAAGTTGACTATTTTAAGGTGCGCTGCTGCTGCCTTTTCAACATAACAGCCTAAAACTACACCCTGCTCCCCGATCAGCCTGTACACACTTCACGCTGTCCGTCTTTCGCTGTAATTGCCTCCACAGCCGGTAAAACATTTGATACAAAGGGCCCTGTATTTATAATGCGCAAATATTAGCTTAAAATAAAAAAGCACCCGGAAGGATTACACGTAACTATCAATACCTGGCCTGTTCACTGCGGCCGAAGTCATTTTCGGTTAACCTCTAGCTTTGTTAGCTTACTGGCGTGGCATTAAACTATGGAGATTAATAAGGAAACTGGTATGTAGCTATAACTGAATCACATAATTATAGTTATTTTTATGTACGTCTCACAAACAATAAGCGCTAGTGTTACAGTTGGTTTAGTTTGGCGACAGCAATCTAACATAGCTCACAGTGAAAGTGCTAACAACATAACGCTGGTCGAGCTACCGAGCTAACGTTAGCTACTTACTGGTACCCTGTCGGGATACTTCTTCCTTATTTTCTCGCCCTCGGACCGCCTTTTCTCAAAAGGGTGCTCTTCTTTGTACTGAAACTTCATCTTGAAAAGAGATGACAGACAACAAGTCAGTCACTCCGAGGTCGTACGGTAGCGGTTTGCTCACGGAACTGACTCGAGTCGCTGACACACACGACGAAAACAAATGATGCTAACTAGCTGTTAGCTCGCCACAGCTGTTTTCCTAGTGCGACTGCGGCGGATGGATACAATAACAACATGACGTAGCAGAGAGTCTAGTTCGCAGGGCTGGACTTCACACGATCCCAGGCCAGGTTAACTTTTATCGGATAGAAATAATCGGTGTTTATTTAAGTAAATTACCATCCTTCGAAATGAATTATTTTTGACGTGATTTAAAATCATGATGCAATTTTCTGTGGAACTATTTTATTTTGATCAACCGCTGCGCTCAAACACGCAGGGCAGACCGGTGAAGCGGCAGCTGTCCTTGTCATATGACCGAGGCCCAGCAGTTAGCAGCTAGGGAGAGTAAACTCAAAAACATGCGATATTAAACTGTTTTTAAACTGTGTAGGCCAGCGATGCTGTAAATATGGGCCCACAGACATTCAGCAGAGCCTAAACATATTATAAGTTACTGTCTGTTCACTCATTACCCGACCATAGGGCTCAATGATGAGTAATTTTGCTGTAAGTTTAGCAATTTCCACTGTTGCCACATCAGACAAACAGGTAATAAAAATACCACGGAGGTCATCATTCGACCCCTGAACCCGCCAAATAAAAGGAAATATAATTAATCCTGCTGAAGTGCCACTAAGCAGGAACCCCTTCCAGCTTCAGTAGTGCTGATCTGCACCTGAAGCTGACATGCCATAGGGTCTAATGATAATCTACCTTTTCACATGGCCAGATTAATTTGGTTGGGCTCTACACGGAGAAACATGAGCTGATTGACCATTATTAACACACACTGGAGGTTTGTGGGGACGCCCAAATTCTTTGGTAGTTGCCCACTTTTGGGAGAATGGCATGTTGTGACCCATTAAATGCAATGAATTTCAAACTGCCATCTAAATTGGTAAGCTTAGACTCACATAGATCTAAAGCGATGAAGGAAATCCATTTATCAAAAAATACATTTGATGCAGGAAAACTCTCCCCCTAAAACATAAGAGCATTTTATCAAAACGAATCTAATTTCTAGTTGGCCACTAACTTTTTTAAAATATACCTTTAATGGAGTGGATGTTATGGAGGTGAACACTGGTCTTAGGACAACTCCTTTACTAGTTTTGGGAATTTAGAAGAATCCACTACTCACTGACCAAATCAGTCACTTAATTTTAACAGTAAAGCAGCACCTTTATTCAGAAATATGACAAAAACATAACTGTATAAAAATATTTTATACAGTACATTTACTAAGTAGATTAAGTCTTAGAGTCACAGTTTGCCTTTCATATGCCAATTTGCTGAAACACTCGTGGCAAAAGTTGTTAACCTGTCTATTGCGCAACTGTCCCACATCTCTATGACTCACTCTACTTGCTCATGTGACATCTGTACTTCATAGTCTTATGGTGGTTTGTTGTGTGTGCTCTGATAACCCGACAGACTGCATTAATCTAAAAAGTCCCTTGTGTGTTGCACTTCTCTTTTGACAATGGAGACAGCAAAAGCAACCCTTTGTCTTTGAACTAGAATGTTAACTGATAATTTTAGGTCATGTTTTCAACATCCAGGCTCATCTCATCTCCTCCATGTCAGTGATTTTGTAGAGATTGTAGGTTTTACTTGGCTCTAGCACTGTAGGTAATGTGCTGAGTCACTTGTGGACAGGACTGTTTTCCAGAGCTTTAGGCCTACAATAAAACTTGAGCCTATTAGGCTTAGTGTTGGACCTACTTCCACTATGACCTCAAAGTTATAAAAAGTATAAAATAACAGACTCCCGTTTCCTTTGCTTCCTCCTCACCTCCTTTTGTCTCTTCAGGGTTCCGCGTAACAAAAGGGACATAGTAATGCCTACCCCCCTCCACCGCAAACCATGAAGTAATGGTCCCCAACAACCAACACTCCCACAAGGCCTACTCAGCAGCTACAGCGCAGTCATGCCTTATCACAGTCTGATCATCTCCAACCCCAAGCTCAGTGACTCCGTGCTGCGGCAGGTATCCAGGAAGCGACAGCCCTCCCTGCCTCCCTCCGTGCTTCACTGGCTGTTCACCTCTAATTCGAAGCACTGCTGTTAGTCCACCTGCTCATACTCCACCTCTCCACCATTCTCCAGTGGTGCAAACCTGGACTGATAGGAGGAATAATTGATCCTTAAATTCTTTAAAAGTCTGGGTGAATGTTATAGCACTCATTTTCATACCATGCTGAATTAATGCTTCACTCAGGTCACTTCACATTGTTAGCCTCCAGAGTGCATGAGCTGCCCATAAGGTTCAGGAACGTACCTGTATGCTCTAAAAGGGCTGAAAGATCACATTGTTGTAGAGAGTCCACAACAAAATTCTGTTTTAAATAAGGCTGCTAACTGATACAATTAGCACTGCTGAAAAGCGCAATACATACATACATACAGTAGCTGCCTGGAATAACAGAATGACACTAAATTTGCACATGAATCCTTAAAAAATGACATTTGTCTTTATCAAACCATGTACACACACTCAGTTGCCAGTTTATTAGGAACACCTACCTGAAACTAATGCAGTCTAATACAACATAATTTAATAAATCATTAAAGGTTTTAATGTTGAGTTTCTGTTAAAACTGTTTCAGAGAGCCACCATCACAGATAGAAATGGGGTGGCCAAAATATCACTAACACCTGTCAGCGTAAGCCTCCAAAATGATCACACACATCCCTTTCTCATATTCTTAAACCAGGACTGTTTATTAGACTACATCAGTTTAAGGTGATCCTAATAAAGTGGCAGCTGACTGTGCACACAGAAACGACAAGCTGTGTGTCACGCATGACACAATAAAACTCTTAACAAGATGGCGTCAGTTTCCTTCATTTGTAGGCCAAGAAGGCCTCCATGTAGACGGCTTCATTATGGGAGACAATTTCTAATTTGATGCCAGAGTATTCTTGGAAAAGCATGAACCCAAAATTACATTTTGTATGTCTCTGGAGCTGGCTGGGAATACTAGGCGGACCAGTGCAGTTTCTGGTCACACCACATGATGGCAGCAGATTATTAGCAAAACGTTTTTGCCTCAAGCAGAAACAGTGAAACCATGTCCCATGAAAAGGTAGTCAGTTAACAAGGTGTAAAAACGCCTCAGATACGAGTTACATTACAGAACGAAGTGGATTAAAAGAAAACAAGCTGGATAGTTACTGGTCGATACTGACAAGTGTTTTATTAGTAACACAGACCTGGAGACAGAGCCAATAAGAAGCCGCTGTGAGCCTTGACAAGACTGACATTGTTCAGAAGGCATTTAGAGACGGAGGGTCTAATAGTTGAACCCATACAGTAAGCGGAGTGGGTAAAAACTGAAAGGGGAAGGCTGCAAATTTGAATCAAATACAAAACCAACTGCCTCAAAAAACAGAAGGGAGGAATTCCTATTAGATGAAATCAGGATGGCATCAAATGGCAAAAGGGGCAGAGCGAAATGTCATGGTATGCAGAAGTCCTATTATCATATATTATAATAGAGAAACAATCAGATATGGAAAGGCGGCACGGCAGTCCACATATCGTCACAAGCCATTCTTTTTTTTTCCTCTAACAACTTCTGAGTCGTCTTTATCACAGAGTCTCATGAGGAGCTTTGGGGAAAGAGTGATGGTTATGGCTGAAGGTGGGAAAAAAAAAAAGAAAAATAAATTCAGGCTGCACGGCTATTTGTCCAGAAAAATGCCTGTGGATGGTATGTTGCAAGCAAAAGTCCATCAAGTACACCATTTAAGTCGATCCATTCTTCTTTCGGAAAAAAAAACATACTTCAGGAATAAATGAATCACCCAGTTTGATGTTGACCTAAAAAAGGGCGTTTTTCTATTTTCCCCTACTCTGTTGCCGAGAGGTTAAGACAGGAAATTGATGAGTTGTCTGCTTAAGTGCAATGTCTGGTGACGATGGAGAAGAAGAAGAAATAATAATGTAGAATTGTCTTTGTAGCTTAGATGATCCTCCTCTTTCCCCCCTCCCAGTTGTCAAAAAAGTTTAAAAAGGACTGACGAACTCATCAAGCATACTCCGACTCATGTACACAAGCTCACCTCCATACGCACACAGTCAGTATCAGGAGCGATAAGGCAGAGAGGCTCCGTTTTGTTTTGGAAAAAAAAAATACAAATAAAGAATCAAGAAAAAAGAGAGAAGAGAACAAAACCAAAAAAAAAGCTGCCCCCCCCCTCCTCAGTAGTTTCTGGGCTCTGGTGATCCCGTACTGTTCATCCCGTGCTAGGCGGACACCCCAACTCTCATCTCCCCAGGACACATCTGAGAGGCTCAGAGAGGGCTGGTGGGTCGTCTGTGTGGGAACAGAGGGCAGGATGGAAGCCGGCAGAGAGGAAGAGGCTGGTCAACAAGCCCCGCCCCTCTCGATTCAGCCAATCACCAGAGCCGGTGCTGGTGGAGGTTTCGACTGAGGACGGAGCGGACATCAGCAGTGAACCTAGGAGATGGAGAGAGAGAGGCAATAAAAGTACCTATCTCAGCCATTACAAGAAATCGCTCAACATGAAATACGCGTTTGTTTCTTTCTGCGTGGCTGATTTCCAATGTGGCTCTAAGTATGAAGTCGGAGTACAGTGTGTTTAGATTAGCTCAACATAACGACTACAATCAGGTTGCAACACCTAGCCCGACTCTGCCCAAAGTGAAAAACGATGCGGACTACAGCTTACTAACACACTTTGTATCTCCTTTTACTTAGTCTGCACATAAACAGAAAAATCTAAACTTGTTTTAGGGCAGGCTACTCGCGATAACTTACTTGACAAACAACAGTGAAACAATCCATCAAGCTGCAGGGACATTTCACTGTCTCAGATTATGTATGGATTAATCAAATTAGACACAATGTGTTAGTGAGCAACACGGAAAGCATTTCAGACGGGTTTTTTATTTGTCCGTGGGCTAAGTGAGCGTCGCAGGTGACCTATGCTCAAACTGTGCCTGAATGCATCCCGTATCGACACAGAGCAGAGAGGAATGAAGTTGCTGCTGCTGCTGCTGCTGCTAACGTGCAGCTTTCATCTGTGGCTATTTTTAACTTCGGACAAAGCCAGGCTTTATGTTAAGCTAGGGTAACTCCATTTTTGTTCTTAAGGTGCTGCCAAGGATTTTTCTCATCTTACTCTGGTAAAGACACCAAATAAGCCTATTTTCTAAAATACTGAACTACTCCCAAGAATCTCTCACATCATTTTGTTAAATTTGTTCCAAGATAGCCTTCAAAGTATACTGTGGCTGCAACCTGACAGACAGGTAGGGCTTCAGTTAGCATAGATGGAGCACCTTTCGTCATTAATCAGGCTGTGCAACATACCATATCAGTGAAAATATGAACGTTAGCAACAACCTTTGTCAACAGCTTTATTTAATTACTGTCTTATTTCATCTTATTTACCTGTAGCCAATGTTAAATGCAGCCAAATGTGAATTTGATAGGTATTAACATGAAAAAACCCCAAAACAACTCCTGTACGCCAGTTGCAGCCTTTAAATTGCACAATGTTTGCATTGTCTGTTTGCTTTCATGCCAACTTTATTACGCCTTTTACCTTAGTGCATCCAGCATAGGCAGCAAGTTAAGAAGTGCTGTGTCACTAGGGTCGCTGAACCAGGACTTGATGGGTATTGCATTGTCTGGAGGGCAGAAAACAGCCAGTCAGTCGTGTCAGAGAAACAGACATGGTTGTGATTCTTATGCTGCTCTGTTAAAGAGGCCAGTGAGTGTTAGAGGAGCTGCAGATTGAATGTAATGTTACGTCATTTACAGTACAAGCCTTGTAGTGGGAATAAGCTGCTCAGTTATTAGTCCTCTTCCTGCCTCATCACAAGGTTGATCTGTATAGGATGAATCCTCACTTCATTCTGTATGTTAAAGATCAATGTACACATAATACAAGCACCTAAATACCCACACCTCAACCTGGTACCAATCTGAATAACTTAAAATATACTAAAACTACAACAAACAAAGCAGAACTTGACACTGTTGAAGGGCACAATTTTACATCGCTGAATATCGAGAGATTAAGGCCCCAACCACACTACTGTGTTTTCGAATTAAAACGGAGACCTTTTGTTATGTTTCTGCGGCCACACTTCCGTGTTACATTCAGAAACAGTCTCAGCTCCTTATTAGTGCATCCAAAAAAAACCAAAAACAAAAAACTGGTCTGATGCTTCGTCTGTATTTATTCTTTTGCCAAATCTTCTGTAACTACTGAATAGACCATCGGCTTCATGTTTACACCGGCACGCGCATGCCCAGCGTACCTGAACGGGCCCTGTAAACGGAGATTAGCTCCAAAACGCAGCTAAAACGCTGGTGTGGACAGAGATCGTATTCGTTTTAATTCTCTATTTGTAAACTAAAACATAGTAGTGTGGATGGGGCCTAAGTCCATGTGAGTCTCAAACATCACGTTCTCTTTTTTTAGAGTAGAAAAATTTCAACCGTTTTCAAAGCAGACGTGTAAGCTGTTCATAGCAAAAGCACAGGTGGAAGTAATAACGATAACAATGCTTCAAGTTTGAGAACCTCTGACATTTGTACAGTTATGTGTGCGGTACAATACATGAACATACATATACAGTTTTTTAAATGTATCTAGCGACAATTTTTCCTTGGACGAGGGTAAAACATCAAGGAATAGATGGATGTAGAGCAGTTGGAGGTGACTCCATGAGGCCGTGAGTCTTACCTGGATGGCTACGATAAGCACCAGGCGAGTTGTCCAGGATGACAATACTGGACAGGTCATCGTGTACTACAGACAGGTCTTTAATATAACTACCTAAATCCAATGTACAATGCTGGCAGAAGAAACGAAAAACACAAAAAACACCATCAAAAAAAGGGAGCGTAAGCAGTATCGGCTTTAAAACGTGCTGTTTGACATCGGTTCAGAGAAGTACCTGTCTGTAGTATCTGCGTTTCAGGATATTCCTGTTGTTGTCCAGCTTGTCTGCCACCGCCGAGCCGTAGATCTCCATACTGGCTGTGAAAACCACCAGCTCGTACCACTGGCTCACCTGTGTACATACACAGAGTACAGAGCACACGACAGCGTAAGTACACAAGTTACAGTAAGTGCTTGGTAAGTCAGGACCACGATCCACAACAAATATAGTTTTATGTCATTGTGTTTTGTGAGAGTGCAGCTCAAAGGAGAGTGATGGCAACGGTGACAGACAGGAAAAAACGTGTCCCGAGGATTGATGTTTCAAGTTCACACTGTGCTGTACTTTTCCCTTTCATGCTATTTTAGCATTCACACACACAGTGAAACACTCACCACTTCTAAAAAGAAATCAACATGTGGCCTTTTATGTACGAAGAATCTGACTGGGTGCTTGTCAATGACGACCTGCATAGAGAAAGAAAGAACGCCGTTCATTTAGGTTTTAGGCTTGAATGCGCGTGTTCAAACGTGTTCATGTGTGTCTTTACTGCTCGTACTTTGAGGATGAAGTCTGGCGGCGTGCCAGGTCTCACTGTGGGTCTGAGAACCCCATCATGGTGAGAATGGATCAGCGTCTCGTCCAGGTCCAGAACCAGAATCTTCCTCTTTACTGCATCTGGAGTCCATCATACAACACAGACACTTAGATACTCACAGAAAAAAACAGGTTCGTGGGAGAACTGAGGTTACACAGGAAGTCACGTTTACATGCCCTGTAGTAGCACAGTTACTGCAAAATCTGCATGTACCTGCAGCAGGCCAGTAATCAGGCTTCTCCCCTAACCCCACAACTGTATTTGGAAAACATGACTTGCTTATTTTATGTGTATTAGTGACTATTTTGGTGTGGAAATGACGTCTTAAGATTAAAACTATTTAAAATTGATTATTTTAAATACAACACAGCATCCGTTTGTGTAATGATCTTTCCTTTATTCCTGCCGCACTGCTGTGATTCTTTCACTGTCTCAGGTATTTGTCATGGACAAGCATAAAACCTGACTAAAGGACATCTGGTTTCTGAATTACATGACTTGAAGAAATCTGGTTACTACAGTCTATTAATATCTGTAATATGCCGCATTGGCTCATTAATACTAAACCAACATTTGTGGCATAATCCTGCAACCATGTGTGCTCTCACAAAGCGATCCGGTTTTCTGGAACCAGCAGTGTAGCAAAAGACCGTTACATGTAACACAACACCGGCAGGCCGGCTGTGGCTTTCCACAGCGACATCGTTCCAGCTCTGTTACTATCAACGTTCCCGGCTCAGATGCGGATCAAACCGGAACCCCCTTTCTGGCTCCGTACCTTTCATAAAGTGCAGCGAGCACTTGCGCATACTGGCGCAATACTCCTGGAAAATAACGCAGGGTGAAAGCGGTTCACTGATGTATCAATGATGACGATGATGGGTACTTAAGGTCCACGCCTGGACCCATTTCATTTTTCAGAGAATCTCTCTTTGGATTCATGACAGTATGCTCTATCTGCAAGAACACCTTCTTTTTTGGGGCTGGCTAAGCAATTAAAATACTTGATGGATTTCTTTATAACATAATCAGCTGTTGTGGCTCACAACAGAGCTAATTCAACTCAACTTACTTCATATAAAACACAAAACAACCCGTGTCAATACTGCTTTCCAGGGAGTAATTAAAACAATGATAACAAACCGTTAAAAACACAGAAGCAGTCTGTCAGCTAAGTGTATTGTCATCTTGCCATCTCAGACTAGTTCATTTCCAGACAGCGGCGCCATAATATGCTCTAGAATATGCTGTGATAAAGAGAAGGCTGCTCTTGAACCCACGTCTTAAAATCTGTTTCTGCTGACCTAATTCTGTTAGGTATGAGAGAGCAGCATGAGTCACAGTTACTTTAATTCTGTCTACAGTATTGTCATTGACAGCAGAAGTACCGGCCATTGACTGCGAAACAAATGTCAACTCATTCACTTGGATCTCCGGCCGAGGTCACTGTAGTGAGTGAGAGGCCAGTGAAGTGGGAACTGAAACACAATCTTTCCTCTAAGTCAAGAGTGTGCTTTTCAATGAGCTCTCTAAGGGCAGAAGGGAAACTCATTCATACCGCAAACACAGTCCATGCTGGTGAAAAAACACTGCCTGAAACGTTTCGCGTTTTCTCTCCACAAACACGGCTTGTTACCGTTAAGAGCCGGGGCAAGAAACTGCATTTATTTGGTTGTTTTGGGCACCATGCCAAATTGTTTTTTGGTACAATGGCTGTTTACCTTAGCACAGTGACTAACCTTTTATACCCACATTAGGCAGTCTTAGCATTCTGGTTGCAGGTCTTGAGAAACATTTTGCCTCCTTATTAGTAAAGGCCTGGAGTGCAGAGTAATTTATCATTAACATTAAATTATTATTTACATTATGCAGTATTGGTGCTACAGTCTTGGTATTTTACTTTAGCTTATTAAATATCAAGCATGAATATTTATTATTATAAATATTATTTAGCTGTGTTTTTTTGGGTGTCTGCCTTTCCTCTATTGACACGTATTGATCTTATTTCTCACTATACATTTCCAGCTGTGCAGCAGACGTGACATTTCCTTTTAAACGTTGATCTCGTCTCCGGGAAATTTAAGCCTACTGTTGGCAAATTCACTTCTACTTTCTGCTTGTGTAGCTTTCAATTGTTCCGATGTACGAATATCATCTCACTGTACTGCTGTGGAACAGCCAAATGCCTCACATGTAAAGTCAGTCTTTGTTGAATGGTGAACTGTCTTCAGCTATATGCAGATAAAACTGACGTCTGGATTACAGCTCCTGATAAGCTTCACTGAGCGATCAGGCACAACCATGGTGCCTTATCCTCATCTTCTCAGTCTAGTCTGCATTATCTTGGTGTGACTTTTGACCAGTCCTTGACTTTCGATTCTCACATCAGGACGCTGACTCAATCCTGTTTCTTTCACCTAAGAAACAGGCAAACCTCAGTCTGCTGTGTCAAGAAATGAAAACAACTTGCTAATATACACTTTTATCTCCTCATGTTTGGACTACTGTAGTTCTCTTTTTACCAGTCTTCCTTACACCGCTTAGAAACCGTCTAACGGGGCTTTCACACCTACCTCGTTTGGTCCGGACTTTCTGACCTTTCAGTATGATCTGAACCAGAATTACAGGTGTGAAACCTCCCACGTACAACAGTCCGGATCAAACAGACGTAATGGTCCAATGAAAACAGGTAGTCTCGGTCCGGATCAAACTGATTGTTTCTAGTGTGAAAGCATTTGTTGTATGGTCTGGACTTTCAGACTATTTACAGGAAGTTCAGCGATTCCTGTGTAAACCGGAAACAAATGAATGCACGGAGAAATGCACTGAAATAAGAACGCAATTAGAAATCTCATGTGACAGCTCATCTTTTGAAACTGACGGCCAACAGAAGCAAAGTGCCGCTCATCTCTTTGGTCTCTCTTCAAACGTTGGAGCAGAAGGATTGCTTGCTGTCTTCCCCATTCTTGGCGGCGACAATGTAATGTTCGCACGAGGACGTTCATTTGGCGAATTTGAACTAGCCTCGAGTATAGTTGGTCAAGTAAAGTTCTTTAGCACGCTTGCAGAATAGCAGTGTAAAACTAAAACTAACCAAATGAATCAAAACATGAACTTTGGTTGGGACCTCGGTGCTGACTACCAGGTGCGAAAGCCCCTAAAATACTGCTGCTAGGCTCCTAACACGAACCCTACATGGTTAGGCTCCGCAATCTATCACGGACCTTCTGCTCTCTACACACCGCAAGCAGAGCTTTTCGGTCCTCTGCACAGGGTTTTCTAAGTATACCTCGGATACATTGTAAAACTTGAGAGAGTGCTTTCCAATCGCCAGACCCCGAGCTGTGGGACGCTTTCAAAAGCAGCTAAAAACCCTTCTGTTCAGATAGGCAATTAGGTAGCATGGGATAGTTAATGTTTTAACTTGTGTCTTATGTCTGTTCCTCTTTTGTTTTATTATTAAGCTTTGTTTATTTGATTACATTTTTTATTTCTTTGACTGTATCACACTTTGTGACTGATTGCTATAAAAAGGTGCTACATAAATAAATGTTGCTGGCTTCCTTTGTTGGGAGGCTATCATAAAGTCACAGGAGCCCACAATAGCTGCACACAATAACCAACGTAGCACAACAGGTTTACTGAAACATTGAGATGGAAAAAACAGGCTAACAGCGGTTTGCCTCAATCAATCAGATGCACCTTAATATGAACATTGAGCAAAATTATAAACTTAACACTTTTGTTTTTGCCCCCAGAGCTGAACTCAAAGATCTCAGACTTCCTCTATGTACACAAAAGGCCTATTTCGCTCAAATATTGTTCACAAATCTGTCATCTGTGTTAGTGAGCACTTCTTTGCAGAGATAATCCATCCACCTCACAGGTGTGGCAAATCAACATGCTGATCAGACAGCATGGGTATTGCACAGGTGTGCCTTAGGCTGGCCACAATGAAAGGCCACTTGAAAATGTGTAGTTCCATCACACAGCAAAATGCCACAGATGTCGCAAGTTTTGAGGGAGCGTGCTGACTGCAGGAATGTCCACCAGAGCTGTTACCCGTGAATTGAAATAAATATATATATATATATATATATATATATATATATATATATATATATATATATATATATATATATCCTCAAATATTTTGTCTGACTTGCTAACAGCTTGTAAACTGAAGCTCTTGTGAGCCTACTCTTGTGAGCCTACTCTTGTGAGCCTACTCTTGTGAAACACTACACGTTGTTCTGCTGCTGTATGTGTTGCGTGTCTGCAAACTCTATTTGCCGATTGCACATGATAACACGTTACGTAGTTTAGTCATCCAACCAACATGTTTTATTCAGTTAAAATCTGGCAGCCGAATTTATTGGAAACCAGTGTTTTAACAGGAGAAATGCTGCAGACTCCTCTGCATGTCCTCTGTATTTATGTCAATTATTGCGCTCATTCCAAATACTTATCACTTCTTTTTAGACTCATTAGTAATTATGTTAACTGTGCATGAGGTCTTTGCATATACTTTACATCTTTATGCACATTTGATATGGTTTCCATATCATTTCATAAGGTATTCGCTACATTATTATTTTATGTTAATGCAAACAAAAAGTGCTGCTAATTTTATTTGTATAGTGTTATTAATATAAAACTTGTTGAAAGGGTTTCAGCGTATGTATTAGTGCTTTTGTAACTTTTCAGCACACTGTGAGAATACTGTGATAATCCTGATAACTAATAGTTTTTGTCACTATAATTGTGAAATTAAATTGTCATACAGTTTCATCTCTACTCTGAGGTGAGGCAGGTGTACTAGTGTGTTATGTTGCTTTTTCCAACATAATCCCTTCTTTCTTGACAGACTGGTTTAACTTCTACTTTAATTTCCACATTACATTACTGTGTTGTAATACCGTCTCCGCTCTACTTAGAATCACACACACAAAAAAAAAACAACTAATGTGCCCAGGCAAATTCATGCATTAACAAAGAGCTGTACTTTTCTAGGTTTACATGTCCTGACAGTCTTAAATAAGGGCCCCAAACATTTCACTGAGCAGTCAAATCATGGAAATCGTGTACTCACTCAGTCTGTTTCTGGAAATGGGTGACAGAGGCAAAGTGTCGTATCGCACCGTCTGATATTGGATTATCTGCAAATGAAACAGACTGTTAACAAAACATACACTGAGTATTAATAAGCTAACTGCACCATGGATAAGTTTCAAATGTGTGTTGTTTATTTTGTATTATAGATGAAAAGACTACATTTGATACAAAGTACGCTGAAGGCTCCAATGTTTTCATTTTGTAAAAATGTGTCTGTCGTCTTTTCCAATGATACAACATTGTGTGATTTCTCAGAGTAGGCCAGTGTTAAGTGTTTTCAGAGTCCTTTGGGGCATAAAGGAAAGTGAATTTACGTCATCTTAATTGTTGCAGTCTGAGATCATGGTGATTTAGATCTGACGTAAGGCTCTCCATGAAGGTCTTAAAACTTTCAAACTTATATTTGAGCTTTCAGACAACACTTTCTTGGGAAATTGGCTCAGAGAACAGAAGACCCCGTGCTGAAATGGACTCAGTTGTCCCCACCCCAGGACGACTCCTCTCTAACTTCCTTGCTCTGCTCCGGTCAGAGCGTCTACAGAGAGGATCCTTTCCAGTGCTGCTCTCGCCCAGGGGCTCTTCACTTCTCTTCTCAGGGCTATTTTAACCCCCCCCCAGCTGTCGGCGGGTGTCAGCGGAGCATGGGGCGGACACAGTAAGGGAGACTTGCAGGGTGACTTTGGCTGAGCCAGGGCTGCTTGGTACCTAAGCCTTGGACAGGACATCCCTCTGTGTCCCCTCCCACTGCCGTTTGGCAGAGGAAGCTCGGGGGAAGCCTATTGGTGCCAGCAGCTGCTGGGCACTGCAGGGGGACCTCACCCTTGACTCAGCTCTCTGCACCTCCAAGAGTGTCCATCTGGACCCAAGGCCTGCTAACTCAGACTGAGTCCTTTGACTCCAGACTAGGGCTCACAGCTAACATTTCAATTCATCTTGCACTGTTAACCTGACCAACAGCAAAAAAATCCTCTTTAACTTGTAATGATATGTAACGGAGAAAAGCAGCTAGGCCTTGCACTTGTGTATCTCTGTAACCAGAATACTGGAAATTGTACTGTCTACAAATAAACTAAACTTTTTCTTGATTAATCGATAAATGATTTGGTTCCAGAGCCCAAGCTTATGTGTTCAAACGACTTGTTTTAGCAGACCCATAGCCCAAATATATTAAGTTTATTATCGTAGAGGACAAGCTGAAACCAGACAATTTGGGGAATTCATCGCTCAAAAAATGACATAAATGATTCGATTAATTTTCTGTTGACTAAGTAATCATTTCAATTCTACTATCAACTGTTTAAAGGTGGGAGTTTTGTGTTGATTAGCTAAACGTTTTCACACTCGTCTACACACCGTCACAGTCTCATGCAGGAGATAATAAGCAGAACCTCTACGCAACGTCGTTGATTAATAAATTATCTCATCATCTGTTGACACAGAGCAGCATGCATGGGATTATGACCTGGTCTTAAAATATTTATAATCCAATAGAGCTCTTATTGATCCAAATTTTTGAATGAGGTCACTTAATGCATTGTGGTCTTCTCAGACAGAAACACCTTCCGAGGGGATTATTAGATTTACAAAAGGGGTTATTATAGTCCCAACAAACTGGGACACTCATGTATATTAATACCCTTGTTTTAAATGTAATCAATGGATCAGGTCTTTACTTCCTCACCTCAAGTATTTTTCATCAAATCGCCTGCTGTGGCTTACTTAATTGGCATCTATAGGATCACCCATGTTACACTGCTTGTCGCTGGATCGAGACATTGTTCCAGTGCATCATGTAAAGTAAACAACAGAGCTAAACTGTGAGTGAGAATGAGAGAAACAGAGGGAGGGAGAGAGAGAGAGAGAGAACAGTACGCTCTCTGTGCTGACATAATCCCTCTCACTTCGGGCCACAACATGGACTGGACTACTCACTCTCGGGGCCTGTTGACAACCCTGCAAGTGTTACTGCCGCACAATACACTGCAGACAAACCTCGAACAGCAAGATGATTACAGCACATAGGGCACTTCTCCAAGCTTTGTTTTCTTGTATTCCTTGTATGTGTACACATACCTGGCAAATAAAGCTGATTCTGATTGACATGGAGACAGAGACGAAGTCCACTCATGTTACACCACATATGCACGTCTATTAACGCCTCAACAACACCTGTGTGTGTCCGACTTCCAGGCAGGCGGCTTCTGCCACACTAAATGCTGTGTTTATTGTCGAGGCATTTGGAAGCAATTGAAGGTGACCTGCAGGCTTGCACTGGCTGCTCCTCAAATTTAGCGTTTGGAGGGAGGTTTCCTCTTCGCACTGGAGCTGAATGAGCCATACATTCACACTATCTCATCAGATAGAAACAGACACCTAGATACAACGTTTAAGAGCCGAAACAACTAGTCTAATCTCCGACCTACCAAAAACTAACCTGCAACAATTTTGATCATTGTCATTTAATTCATTTATCAAGAGAAAAAGGCCACTCAAAAGCTTCACAAATGTTTCTCTTATTTATATCACTGTTAAATCATTACATTTTTAAATATCCTTCGGTTTTGGAATGCTAGTCGGGCAAAATTAACCATTTAAAAACGTGACAGACGTTTCTCACTATTTTCTGACATTTTATAGTCTAAATGGTTAATTAGCTAACTGAAACACAGATTACAAAAGTTATTAGTTGCACCAGATATATTTTAGTGAACTAAAACATCCTGCACAGCACAGTATGTACTTATTGTCTTGCACGTGGGTTCACACTATTTAAAATACTCTTTTAAATTAAGTTTTAGATACTCCTAGCTATCTTCATGCAGAATGATATAGCAGTACATTGAACACTGATGTTATTGAGCCTATATGGGAGGTTGAGGCTACTGAGACTGTGGGAGTTCTTCACACATTTGCAGATTATTAGGCAAAAAAATTGTCGTGATGGATGCACATACTGAGACAGAAATGTACAGCACGAGTGAGCAAGGAGCAAAGTGAGCATCTCCAGGTGGACGTGGTTTGACCTGTGCTCAGGCACCACGGAGAGGTAAACACTTTGCTCACTTGTCACAGAAACACAACATGCTCAAGTGCCACACGTCTTTCAAATCCCTTCTCACCGTTCGTAGGTGCTTCCTGAGGATGTACATGATGAAGCCCCATATTCTCGACGTTACGCCGAGGAAAGTGCGGATGCCAAGTAAACACTGCCGGGTCTTCAGCATGTTGACGAGCACGCAAAGACCCCCACAGCAACTTCAATTCTCAGCTGAAAGCACGCCTTTGCCCGAAGTTATCGGGACAATTACTGGCAAGGAACCTGCTAGGGCTAGTGATCAGTCAATAGTCAAAATCCGTTTTTAGCCACAGCCGCCAAACTAGCAATTCAAAATAGGGCCACGCAAACGTGTGTGAGGACCTCGCTCTGCACACTTGTGGCACAATTAGCGTTAAACTGAGGATCTTTTCATTGTGAGTGTGAAAGACGAGACGTGGTCAGACGACAAGCTGCTGCTGCTGCTGTATGGACCTTAGCACGCAGCTCGTTGACAAGCTAGCTCAGGTGCTAGCTGTGTACCAAGTAACGTTAGCTGCTAGCCACCAAGCTAACGTTAGCTCGACAGGGTGACCACCTTGAACCCAGGACAAAAATACCCCCCAAAAAGCTGTGGGGCTGCTCGTTGTCAAGCGCCGATGTACTGCGACTTCACTCTGTGCGGCGTCCGACGGGAGACAGCTTCACAAAAGTTCCCCAAAGTGTGACCGGTCCGGTTAAAATCAGTTTGTAGTCCAGTGCAAATCCGGAATGAAACTGCGAGCCGCCATCGCCGCCGTTCCGTCACTTCCGCGAGGACTCCTGTGGTTACGCGCAGCACGTCCACGTGGAAAGAAAATAAACAGACGTGAACGAGCGAGAGCCTAATTAAAGTCTGTTGAAGTTAACCACTTTTATTACCAGCTTTAATGTATTTTTCAGCGTTTCTTCTTGGTGGCTGTGGTGCAGTTTGACACGAACATGCTTTTAGTGGAGACGTGTGTGAAGTGTAAAGTTTTGCTTTCATTTTGACAGTGGCTTGATTGGTGTCAATAAACCTCATTATGCCAGCTGTGATTGTAAAACAGTACAACATGAAAAGTTCACTGAGCGTTGGTGGCTACTTTTTACAGACACAGTAGACACACGTTTGCCAGATAACCCAGAATAAAGTTTACTACACCTAATGACTTAACTTTAAACTAATCCACACTCCCCTCTCACACTGCCAAGCAAATAGGACTATTGATTAGATGATATTATTTATAATGGGAAAATTATTTACTGGAAACTAATAATCATTTGGTGTAAATACACCTGGACTTTACAGAATCCAAATGTGCAACATGAACATCATTATAGAAGTAATATTCAAGTGATCAATTACTATGATTGGAGACTTAACTTCAATAATAGTAATTGATCTCTTGAATATTATTTTCACTTCACGTATAGAGGTCTGAATAAACTTCAGTAATCATGTTTGGTAATGACAAATTTACTTGTGACCCTGATCACATTTTAGGGCTGTGATTTGGATGGTTGTATTTTACAAGGATTTAGCTAAACTCAAGCAATAAAAAATGTTTTATATAAACATGCAACAATGTGTTTTTCTTTATCACTTAAATCCTCTTTGACCCACCCCCATATTTAGTTTTATTGAGAACAACTGCACTAAATCATGTCAATGAGTCAGTTGGACGACTGATTGTACAGTATTTGTACAACATTATTTTTTTAGGAAAAAGCAAAGTGGTACAAAACTTAAATAAAAATCTATTCAATAAGAAAATAATTTAGGAAAATTTAGGAAAAATTAAGTTAATCAGTAATATTAGGAAACACTCTTGGAAAAAACAATTTAATAAGCAATACCGATTTTTTTATAGACATATTGTATTATTAAGTATTATTTTATAGCTTCAAAGCTCCATGAGATGGTGGTATGGCTTTGAATCTGCACTACTGAAAACAACTCAAGTGTCTTAAATGGCAATGAGGACATGAGACATCATCATCATTCACTGGGTTTTATGTCCTATACATCCAGATCATCATCAGGGTCCTCCTGGTCATAGTCGTCGTTGGCATCAGGTTCATAAAGAATTCGTCCTGAACCTGGGCCTGAGTGGAGCAGAGCTGTTTTCCTGTAAAAGGAAAACGGTGCAGCGTTTTTTGGTTGTTTGGGAAAAAAAGGTAATTTAATAAAATAACACGTCATATCAAATGTTATAACTGAAAAATATGACGATTGCGGAAAAGTGTCTCACTTCTCTTTGCTGAAGACAAAAGGAAGTGCAAGCTTCTGCTTGGCCTCACGCTCTGCATCAGATAGTCGAAGGTTGAAGGTCAAGTTGGCTGTAGGGTCCGTCTACAGAAACACAAAAAGGACACTTTTCAGTCATATCTGAGCCCTATCTTCATCCTATTTATCTGCATATGTTGAATTTGTGAAGTTGTTATTTTGCACCTCCTGCTCTTTAGAGTCAGTCTGTTTGGGTCCAAGTTGGCTGGGTTTGCTTTGTACTATGACTGTAAGATCCTCTTTGACGGTGAAAACCTCCTCCTGAGGACAAAAAAACAAAAACAACTAGTTATCCATAATTTTCTAAATAGTGTAGGAACACAAAATAGTCATCCAAAAGCCAGAATTGCTTACATCTTGCATAACTTTCCCCGATTTTGAGCGCTTTGTTATCTTTGCCACTGCTTCGTCTCCCCTTATCCCAGACGCTACAGTGATGACAGAAGTAGCCAAATGGCACACACTTCCCACAGTACCCCTCTGATGCATATCTGCATGCAGCAGACCGATAACAGCTCTCACAGCTCCCCCTAATGAAAAACACAGAGAGAGACCCTTTAACGGTGGAATTACTGTGTGGTCTTAAAGTTCCACTTTACTCCATGTTTGACAATGTGATGGTGCTGAGATACGCTTTCAAGATCATTAAAGACAAATGTTTTACAATTGCACCTACAGCCTGGATGTCACAGCTTCATTCACTACAAAAAAACTGTGACACACAAACATTAAGTAGATAATTTATCACCTTTTCTAAGTTGTAGAAGAGTCTTGCAGACAGCGGGAGGACTGAGGTGTCTCAAAATCCATGAAAGGGAGTCGATCACTAAGGTAGGTGGTTTGAGGTGTGATGTTTGCTTGACCAGATGTGCAAGTTCCTCCAAACAGAACTGGTGAACTGTGAAAGCTGGGTGATCGGTCCAGCCAAGGGGGTCTGTATAAGCATTGTGAAAGTGTAGCCTGAAGTGACAAAAAACAGACAAGAACAAAGACAAAGACAGACAAAGAACAGTTTGGTTACAGGTTAAATAAGCTGCCTAATAAAAAGGGTCTGCAGGAAAATATACTTTTCATTACAGAGTAATCTATTGATTGTTTATCCCCAATCATTTAGTCTGTAAAATATCAGAAAATGATGAGAACTGATCATCATTTCAGACAATTCAAGATGGTGTATTCAAATGTCTCAAATTATTCAAATGTCTTATTGTGTTTCATCAATAGTTTAAACCCTAAAGAAATTCAATTTAAAAAGATTTAAAACAGAAAAAAGCAACAAATGCTCACACAGGAAAATATGGAACCTGTGAATCTTACATTTTACTTGATAAATTACTATTAACAAATACCAAAGTAAGTGGCTATTCATTTTCTGCTGACAGCCTAATCGCTTCAGTACTAATCTTGGTTAGTTACCTCTGAATGGCTGATCCTTTCAACCCATCTTTCAGCTCTTCCTCACTGACTTCAAAGCCAAGGACATGGACAGCTTCCTCCCTACATCAATAACAGAAGTCCAGACAGGTTACATACATAATTTAGAAACATTCATGAGTTACAGCACATACATAACTAAACAATCCCCATAATGCATTTGTTATAGATACCTATTCAACACAGCATTGATGAAGCTCTTCAGGAGGTGTCGACCAGAACAACTAGCAGTATCTACCAATGAAAGTATAAATTACATTACTTTACTGTATGGTTTTTATTCGGTTCACATAACAGTTTTACGCTACTGTTCGCAATGTTGATTTTTGAGCATTTACCTTGAATTATTAGAAACCCTCCAGCATCAGTGCCATGCAATAATTCAGTCAACATGGTAGAAATATATAAAAGTAAATTGTAACTTAGAAGGTAGCTTCAGCTAGTTAGCATGCTTGTGATTAAACCCCGTATTTAAACTTAAATAATAATAAAAAATCGGACAACTCGGTAATTTAACGGCAGAAGAACAGCACCCATCAAAGTTCAGAATGGCGACACCTGAAAATAAATATAAATCTTTTTCTGCTCAAGCCAAGTCCAGCATGTTTCGCTAATGGCTACGAGTAGCATGTTTAGACTGTACATTAAAAAAACGTCACATCCCAGAGTTCCCTTCCTTGTGCCATCGTTGATATGTGGGGGATGTAGTTCAAACATATTGACATTACCAGTGCTTGTGTTTGGGAGGTGAACGTACTGCGTGAACTACGTTACCCAGCATGCACCACAGGAAACACTGCGCTGGCAGCCTCAAGAGGTTTCTGCCGCGCACGGAGAAGACCGTGCAGAATAAAGTCAAAACTCCAGTCGTTTTGTGTGCATACAGAGAAGAAACGACAAACTTCATCGGAGAAGTTCCCATTATGGACCTACGTTTACCAGCACTTGCGTTTAGCTAAGGAGTTTTTAACCGTTATTCCACATTTCAGTACCGATTGTTATATAAATGCAATGGCGAAGAAAAAGGAGCTATAAGTGCAGGAGGTTAAACGACAGGGGAATTAGTATTTTGTCAGGATAATAACGTTAGTGTGGCGACACTACGCTACCCATAGCTGTTGTAACGGATCCCCCAGCGAGGACATATCACAACTTCGGCCCACAGTAGTGTTTTTGTCTCTTCGTTGTTCCGCGCCATCGGCTTGCTGCTGCTAAAGTTGCCCGGCGGTACGGTGCAGCCACGCCGGTGGAAGGCGCAGCGCGACGGCCGCTACTCTCCGGCTAGCTCGGCTGCTGCTTCTGGTTCTTGGATCGAGGCCTTGTCGGTGAGGCGACAATGCTTGACATAATGTCTGAGCACCAAGGTACGTTTCACCAGCATCAGTGCAGATCATTAAACAACCCGTCCCCGTGTGATGTGAATCTGTCTAACGTTACTGTTTAAATCTGTCGTGTTTTGCGGACATAACGTTAGATGGCTAACCAACTTAACCCAACGTAAGTTATGTCAAACGTTTGGTTGCGTAAGCTGTATTAATAACACGACTTTCCCTTGACCAGCTTGTGTTTTGTGGTCAAAGTGCCATGAAAGTTGTGTTAAAGTGAAAGCTTTTATCTTACGTTCTGTTAGGATTTATGTAGCTAACAGTGTTAACGTTTTCCTTGCACAGTTAAGTTAGCATGTTAACGCGCCGATCCGTGTAGCTTAACGTTAATAGCTGGATAGCGAACGTTACCCTACAATCTAACTGAAACACACACCTTAAATGGGCGATTTTAAGTTAAATTAGCTCACTTGTTAACCACGAAAAACACTTTTTTTAACACAGGCTCAAACTCCAGTGCTGACAACACGGCCGATTAACGTTAAACGTTACACCTTGCTAACGCCAAGCTAACTAAGAGCGCTAGCGTGATTGGCTAGCTCACCCAGTGGCTGATTGTTAGCACAAGTTGACTCTTATAAAAAATCAGTAGTAGCCGTTAGCAGTGTCAAGTTTAAATACAACTCGATAAATATATTGGACCATAAAAACATTCACAAGTTAAAGCCATCTTTGCAGTTATTGATGCTAACGGCATGAAGTTAGCGTGTTGTGTTAGCTTCTCCTGTAATTCTGAATGTCAGCTAACGTTAGCATGTAGCATCGGGACAATACAAAATGACAGGTTTAAAGCTTGGCAGCCAACAATCTGAGTTTTTAGCTTCGCTGTCCCAAAAATCAAATAACGTAACGTTATTTGTTTTAACGTCGAATCGATCAAAATTTATTGATGGCTGATGTCGAAATATCCCGTCTTGGTGTGAAGTTGAGAGATTGTGACACCGGTTGCGGTTGTTTGCAGCCAACCAACGTTAACAGACGATAACTTGCTTACTTTCCGCTCAAACGGTCACCCGTAAACAGTGTCTGTCAATTTAACGTATCTAAACAAGCACGGTCCTTAAATAAGATTAACGTGCTCATCACTAATAACACAGATTAAGTTATTGAACCGTTTTAGCAAGCTAATGCTAGCGTTAGTCCACATGTGTGGCATCACACCCTCAGGCAACTGTGTGCTTGGTTATTTTGTATATAAGATGTTTCTGTGAAAATAACAGTCAACACTGCTTCACTTTTAACTTACATACTTTTTTTTATCTCCACCAGATTCACTGTTAACGTGCAAAACGGAACCTCTGGTGAGTAGTTTTAAATGTTACTTTGAGTAGTTTATTGTGTACCTTTTGAGTTGTTGAGCTTGTTCAGATTAGATTCACTTTCTTAAACAAATGTGTGTGTGTTGTGCTTTATGTAGCCTACAGAGAGGAAAAAGAGGACTGTTGAGGACTTCAACAAGTTCTGCAGCTTTGTCCTGGCGTATGCTGGCTACATCCCCAGTCCAAAAGAGGTAAGCTGAATGTCACAGATGATATTAGAAATGATTGCCTGCCTTGCTCCAGTTGTGAAGCAATACCAAGATGGTTTTTTTTGCCTCTTGTTAGGAAAGTTCATGGTCCCCTACATCATCCAGCTCTGCACACAGTTCAGGGTTGTCAGCAGATGTTGGTGGTGGAGGTAGCAGCTCCACGGGTAATACTTGGGCAGATGGAAGCTCTGACATTCACACCATCCATACATTTGTCCGTAAAGCTCGAGCAAATAAGGGCAAAACTATTCGCCGCATGCACTCTGATAGCAGTCTGCTGGACAAGATGCGCCTTAAAGACTCCCTGTATGACAGCCAGGCCAGCTCTAAGGCAGAGCGCAAGAAGGACAAAAAACTGAAAAAGTTGTCACTGGGCTCTGCCATGACTGCGGCAGATAGCGGCAGCAGCGAGGGCGAGAAAAGAGCCCGGATTAAACGCAGCAAAAACTCAAAACCGCCCAAAGCTAAGAAGCTCAAAAGTGTGGCTGCTCAAAGCGAAACAGACTCTGAGGCACGGCATACACATACAGAGGTACGACCCCTCAGAGAGGAGCATGGGGGCTCCACCCCCAGCATGCAGGACCTGGAGAAGATGCAACCAGACGACTCCATCAGGGAAGCAGAGATGAGCTCCAGCGAGGGTGAAACCTGGATCGCTGATGAAGACATTATGGTGGAGTCAGGTATTACATTATACTTTTGTTAAGATCTTCTGTATCTAATGAGAAAATGTTGTAACACCAGACTGTCTAATTTCTGTTAATGATTCTCAAAATGTACAGTTTGTCGACTTTTGAAATCGGCTGTAATATCCTATAACTCTGTTCTCTTTTTCACTAAAGGGGATGACTCGTGGGACTTGATCACCTGTTACTGCGGGAAGCCATTCGCAGGGCGGCCAATGATCGAGTGCAACCAGTGCGGCATATGGGTGCACTTGTCGTGTGCGAAGATCAAGAAGTCCAACGTTCCCGACATCTTTTACTGCCACAAGTGCAGGGACGTGCGGCGGTCAGGACACAAAAAAGACCCCTAGAGAGGATGGGAGGGGACGAGCAGCACCCACCCTGTTTTGCTGTCCTCTTGACACTTGTTTTCTTTGATGCCTACAGCCAAAACCGCCTGAATTATCACCTGGATGGCAACTGTATTGTCACTTTGTAGGATTTCTTTCGACAATCACAACCATTCTTATTTATCCCTCACTTCTTTTGTTTGTTCTTTCTTACGTTTTGTTTTGTCTTTGGCTACTGTGAAGAACTGGACAGAAGTGACATTGGAGAATCATTTGTTACTAATTAATTCCTTCATTAATTGGCTTTATTGTTGTATACTGTGCTGGTGATGTGCACACACATTTTCACATGTACTCATTAACTGAGGGGACATTTTGACATATAAATTATTTCTTGAGGATATCGACAAATGAGTGAAAAATTTCCATTAGTTTTACACATTGATAACATTTATAGCTGAAGGGATGGAAAATGTCACTCCTGTTATTTGTTTGAAGTGTGTCTTTATATTAGGTGGGCAGCTCCTATTAGTTCTGATCGTATTTTGCTGAGTCGTTTGAGTTTGCATTTTAGTTTTGGGATGTCAGTGATGATCACTGAACTTTAAAATGTAGAGCTCTCACTCTAGAATAAGTGATCTTTGAATTCATACAATCTGAGAACATTTACTGTTTTGCATCTAAATTGCTACATTTCAAATTGGACACAGACAATTATTTTGGCAGTGCACTTTTTAAAATATAGATCCAAATACCATTTCGGCTGCGTATATGGGTGGTATCTGAGCTCCGGCTAATTAAATCTGTACTTGGCATGTAGCTGTGTACGTTCATGAATGAGCGCTTAATGTTTCTCCCTGTCTGGCTTACTAATCAATCATTGATAGCCATTTACCATGAACAACATTTACATTGAAAGCTGTTAAATTTTGATGTTTTAATTTCATGTGGGGTTTTGTTTGTTTGTTTGTTTTTTTTATTTTTCATGTTAAAAACTCACCTGATATGAGGGGTTAATGTTGCCGTTAGATGAATGGTTTGGCAGTACTTTACTATGTCAAAGTGGCTCTGAGGCTCTTTTTATGAATGGTTGTAAAATATTTGTTTTTTCTGTTTTCTTGTAATTTGTTTATTTCTTAGCTTTCTGAGAAGCGGGATTAGGGATGCGCCCGCATCAGAGAATGGACATAAGATTGTCTCACATCGAGAACAAAGTTGTAGTGTACAGAAAATAAGTTGACGCCGCGTAGGTTGTGGCATTTGTTTATCTTGTTTGGTTTTACCATGTGCTTTTTTTTTCTTTTGTTGGTGGGAGTTTCTTGGTAAGTCTCCAGTAGCAGTTGCACTCTCTCTACAACTTCTATTCTGTGTACATATTCTGTTCTTTGACAACTGTACATATGTGAAAGTGAAGAGAGAAAATACCCAAGCAAAATCTATATTTTCTGCAGTCTGATATTGTTTTCTTTAATCGTAGCTTGAAAAATAAAAGTCTTTGGGAACATAAAGGTATGGTGGTGTTTTTAATCACTTTATACCGAAAGGACACATAAACGTACTCTGAAACAGTTGTTTTGTCACATTTATTTAGATTTTGGCACACAGCAGTGTCTGTCATGTTTGTGTCTTGTACCACTAGAGGGAGTGGGTCGACAGGCATCTCACCTGTTAGTGAGGCAGCGTGTTAAATAGCAGTCGATGAATAAATATGGGACATATTGGACAAGGTTCACACATGGAAAAGCGCTGACAAAATGTGATGAGCTCAGTTGTTGGAGTTGGTCATTAGTCCCTGTACTCCTCCCGGTGGAGGTCATGTTCATCCTGTAACAAACATACAAAAGCTCAGTTTTTTAATTTGACAAACGCAAAGTCATATAGGTCTGCCTCAGATATGTAGAAACACTGAGTAGAGCAGGTGGCATTTAAATAGCATTGTGATGCAGGCTGATTTCCTTTGGAAACAAGTCACAAGAGTGTTGAAGAAATACAGAGAAAACTTTGAAACTCACTTTTCGGTTTCGGAAACTGGACATTTGGAAGCCGCCAATAGAGTCCAGAGGCGCCACCTTCCTTCTGTAGACACAGCAGCAAAGGGAAGACAAGCTCAGCCCAAAACACTTCATTTCTTTAATGTGCGTTGACTATAATTTATACTTTTTATTCATACTCGTTATCTCTGCACCACGCATTCCTAAAACAAACTCGTGCTGAACAGTTAATCGGAGGTGCAATATTTGTTGAAGGTGAAATGTGTGTCAAAATATAATTTTACAGTAGATACTGTCATGCTGCAGAGATGTCCTGGCCTACAGATCATATTCTACGGAATACACAGAAAACATCTATGTTTGATACGGAGCCTTGCAAAAGTCTCAGCATAATCACTGAAATATGTTTTTCAATGAAAATGAGAATAATTATGTAAAACTGATAATTCCCTGTAATATCACAAATTGTATTGCAATATCGCTCAAAAAATCCTAATTAGATATTTCAAAATCGCTCTTAAAAAACTTTAAACTCATTTGATTTAAAAAGCTCAAAATACACAAAAGCAACAACAGCCAAGACATCTTAAAGTTAGATAGTCTTAATTTAAAACTTTATTGTTTAAAACTTATTTGTAATTACAGAAAACATGATTCAGACATATCTACAAATTTGTCACTATAGATCAAATAAAGAATTTCAGATTCAATTACACTGATTTTGATGATGGCTGACGAAAGACAAGTGAAGTTATTTAAATTACTTCATTTCCAGTTACCATCAAATCAGATTTTGTCATCCTCACTGATTTTATTAAAGCCACTGAAACTGCGATACAAGGCTTATTTTATCCCCACCTCTTTTCGTTGGCTTTACGCTGGTACTGGTACTGGTTCTGGTTCTGGTTCTGGTTCTGGTTCTGGTTCCGGAATTGAAGAGGAAGGTGCTCTGTTGGGACGAGGAAAGTCTCTGAATGAGAGCGGCGGCTGTCCAAAACCCTTCCCACCATCTCAGCTTCACCAACGGAGAGGTCCCCCTGGTCTAAGCGATCGGGCAGGCGGGGGAAGAGCTCTCGGTCCTGCCAGTTGACTTCCTGAGGACAATAATCAGATAATAACAAAACACAAATAGACTGCAGAGGATTACAAGCCTGCAGGTATTTGATTTGTCCAACAGGGGACATGGATGTTGTGTGTAAAGGCTTACCCTTTTGTTTCTGAATCTGCTTGGCAAAACAGCAGCAGATATCTCCTCCAGCAAGAGGTACACTGCCAGGACAGGTAGCACACACCTGGAGCAAAGCATCTGGACAAAGCAAGACAGCCAGAGTCAGTGACAGCAACACACAAGAAGATGCATTTGAAAAGAAACTACTTGCCTACCTTAAATCTTCTGTTTTCTCTTCTGGTTTCTGTCCTCAGGGGTGATGGTGATGGTCGCAGCTCTGCGTGTTCTGAGTTGTCGAGCCAGCGTGGAGGATATTTGTAGCCGTGCATCTAGGGTGGGTTTATATTATGGGGCCGGCATCGAGGGCTTGTTTAGGCTAAGGGAGCTTGTGTGACTATGTGACTTCAGACTTGTCAATTACATCTGCCGCCCTGCCGCCTGGCATTTTCATCATTAGTGTCAAACCTCTGCAGCCGCTCTGATGGAGATAGAGATTTGAAGTGCTGACAACATGCCTTGACACACGTGCATACATGCACACATACACATCGTCCCACCCATACGCCCTTTTCCATTTTCCCCTGCAGCCGATGAGGGGAAGATGGGAGCGAGATAAGGTCATTGTTGGGGATGTTGAAGACTGCTGTTTACAGGCTAAATGATCCTCAGGCTGGTTTCAGCTCTCTGTAGAGCGATAGAGGCAACTGTTCTGGGCGATATGCCTGAAATCAATATCATGATGATAAGATTTTTTCCTCATACTGATATGTTTCATGATTTGGTAAATGGGTGCAAAAATTCCACTGTTGTTACATAAGCTACAAAGCTCTTCACCCGTGTGAAACACAAACCTAATGACTAATTTTACTTGCAGAATTTTGTAAAGCAATGACACATTGCTACAGTGTCCATCTTCTCAAGTAAATGTTGTTTATACTGAGTGCTAAGTGCTTATTTCCACAAAACAAGGATCAATATCGACTTGTTCTGTAAAATAATTGTAACTTTTAACATATTAAATGTTTAACAATTTTAGAAAACACTGCCAAAATGTAATGTCTATTGTTGAGTCCCAAAGGTCTTGCTGTATAATAAGCTGCTTAATTCTGTTTTTAAGACACTTTAACCTTTTCTTTTATGGATCTTAGTACCAATCTTAAAACACTGGCAGATTTTGTTGTTGTTTTAAGAATTAAGGACTTTTAAAGCTCAATAATGGAATAATACTGATCAAAATCATCTGATTTTTTGTTTAATGCAACCGACTGTGTTCCATCAAAACCTTGTAACACATGTAAAACCAAAGACCGTAATAACAAAATTTGCTTAGCTTTAATTTGGCCTACAGTTTGCTTAGAATCATAAAAGTGGACAGCTCAACACAGTAAAAACTTGATAAAGTCTCACAAGTCAAGAGAAAGACGAACTCAGCCAGTGCTGTGAGATCACTGCAACGTGTAGGCTACAGAAAGAAATCCTGTTTGTCATTTTTCATGATTCAAGTGCAGAAAGTAGTGGTGAACGAGGAATTCAGACCGTTTACTTAAGCAAAAGTACCACATTGAAAATTTTACTAAAAGTATGTAAGTATAATAAAAAAGTAAAAGTATTCAATGTAGAATAAAAAATGTCCACTTTTATACTATTATATATTATATCATTACATTATTATTACGCATGCATTACGCAACAGCAAGATTTTACTGTTGTAGTTGGTTGAGGTTCAACTATTTTGTATCACTGCAACTAATGAAAATTTTCATCATGGATTAATCTGCTGATTATTTTCTCCATTGATTTGATCGATAGTAAAAAATTCTGAAAATAGTGAGACACAATTGCTGTCACAATTGACCAGAGCCCAAAGTGACACCTTCACAATGCTTTTTTGTCAGCCTAAACCTCAAAATGAATAAAAAATACATTTGAATAATCAAAAGGAAAAGCAGCAAATCTTCACATTTGTGAAACTGCAACGATGAAATGTTTTTTAACAATTATCAAAATCGTTCCCAATTAAATTTCTGTCGATCAAGCAATGTACTAGCTGTACTTGTATAAACTATTGAGTTAACTGTTGTTACTTTATTACAAAGCATCATATTTTTTAAGCTCGTCATGTGTTTTGAGCGTAAAAATCTCCCTCTGTAAAGTAACTAGTAACTGAAGCTGTCAGATGAATGTAGTGAATTAAAAAGTACAATATTTCCCTTTTAGATGTAGTAGAGTAGAAGTAGAAAGTGGCATGAAAAGAAAATACTCAACTACAAATACCTCTAATTTGTACTTGAGTACAGTACTTGATTAAATGTACGTACTTACTGTCCACCACTGACAGAAAGTTACTTTATTCTGCTGTCTTTCAAGATGCTGACACAACAAATACACAGACATAAAACAACTGTTTAGGGCTCAGTAATAAACAAAAAACTACAAAAACACAGTGCAATTCCATTAAAACTGATATGCAATGATATGTGATCAATTCTATCTGTCATCATGATTTAGCAGTAAGTAAGCTTGTTGGATTTACTAATCTATAAAATGTATAAAATAATGACAGATGCCATCAAATCAGAACCAGTAGTGAATTATTTAAACTACTTAACAACCATTAAAACATGAAACTAAGGAAAGCAAGCAACTATTTGGAATTTATACTCAATAAACAATAGAAAAGATAAACCTAACAAACTATTAATTGACAGTGGAAATGGAAGCCAATTAACTAATCAATGAACGCACGATTCAGATGTGCACTGATTAACTGTGTTTGGGGTTTGAAAGAGACACACAGAGACACAGAGATCAGAGATCGTATCAGGACCCCAGTGTGTGTGGTAATCTGGAAAACTAGATCACTGTGCTTCGCCCGACTTCACCGGCGGATTGCCACCCAATCCAGACCACACAGAACTGTCGCCCACCCCTCCTCTGCCTGACTGCTGCTACTGTCTACGCAAAGCAAAACAGAGACAGAGTAGCAGGGACGGATGGAGAGATTGGCAGGGGATGGGGCGGGTGGTGGTCAGCATATGCGCATTCAGACACGTTTTCACTTTTCCTCTTTTACCGCCCTGTCCTAATTATTTCTATTTTGGGACGCTGTGGCCCACCAAACATAGAGCTGGTGCTGATAGATCAGGCGTGTATAAATAAACCAAGACAAGGCATGGCAGCATGGCAGCAGGGGCAGAGGCCAGATAGGCTGCACTGATTACATCCATTATCAGGGACAGGCCTCATTAGGGGCCTCTGAGTGGGTGTGTGTTTGTTCTTTTATTGCAGTACGGGACCAGATCTCCTCCCGGTGATGTAAACTCACTATACTCCCTGGCCCTTGCTTCTGTGAGGGTTAGTTTAGGATTTGGGCTTCAGTTTAGTTGTAGGGTTAGGATCAGGTTTAGGTCTGAGATAAATGGATGCTACAGGAACTCGTGTTGGTATGTTTATAAAAATATATACAGTGTTTAATTACAGTGTTAAACTCCAAAGTATGCTTTGAGTTAGGTACATAAACTGTTCTATATTCAACATCATAATTTTGTACTTAGTGTATTAAAGATTTGTTAATAGTATTTACTTAAAATATTCTTGACTGTGCTTGAAGTTTGACACTTTGGGAAAAATACTTATTTTTATTTATATATACTTATAGTGTATTGAATGTATATCAAGAGTTCTCTAAAAGATTAAGTACACACAAAGTACATGGCTAAAATATTACCCATTAGTATAAACACACAACATTAATTCAATGAGTAGTTTCTTCAAAATCCATGAATTGTTTTCTCATTACTTCTTTACCACCTGCAAAACACTATCTGAAGCTCTGAAGAGTCCAAAACTGTTAAAACACATTCAAAACAGAATGATGGTAAATGTCCTGCATTTCTGAAGTAACCAGACCGAAATATATAGAAAATCTTAGCAGAATATTTAAAGTAAAGTTTGTTTTTACATAGTTTATGCGTATGTGCGTAGAGAGCTGTGAGTAGTGTTTTGAATGTGGGTTAGAACTGCAATCTTAGTGTAAAGCAGGAAATGTGCTTGTATTTGAGCAGAATTGGCTCAGCGGGTTGGTGGCTACATGATTTACAGGTTGTGCTCATTGTGTCTCAGTGCCGGTGTTACTGTGGAAACAAGTGAGAAAAACTGCTGCACTGAAATTTTGAAATTAATTTTTATTTTCAACTTTTTATGTTTCAAGTCAATTACTAAATGCCATGAAAAAAATACTGTAAGATAAACTGTAAAATACTGAAGCAAATGTCTGCATTTCTGATTTGTTCTTTTTACATATATTTTAGTAAAGTCAGTACAGTGAAATATATTATACATCTTCTATAATGAAATATTGATTTATGTGAAAAAAATGCATCATTTGTGTAATGCTCCCCCATAGTGTTGTTTTGTATTTATGAGTGACATCGTAGCTTTCTGAGTGAGAATTGTTGCCTGTGTTTGGTTGAACGAGTTTATTTTAAGACATGATAAAGTGTTTTGGTGGTCTAAGTGAGTTTTGGAGGTGAGATTAACTGTTTGGCCAAGATGCATGTTGGTAATGCAGACCGTATGAAGCCGATACATGCTAGCAATTGAAAAAAAACCCTGTACCACTGGCACTGAGACACAATGACCACAACCTGTACATCATGTAGCCACCAACCCCCTGAGCCAATTCTTTTAAAATACAAGCACATTTCCTGCTTTACACTCAGATTGCAGTTCTAACCCACATTCAAAACACTTCACGCAGCTGTCCACGCACACAGACGTAAACATAAACTTTTAGTGCAAATAGTCTTCTAAGATTTTCTATACGTTTATGTCATCATTATGATTTTAATGTGTTTCTTTAAGTTTTGGACACTAAAGGTGATGCAATTCTATAGTGTTTTGTAGGTGGTGGAGTAGTGGACTGTAAACCAGACTAGTGCAGGAAGTTAAATTTTGTTATGTTGTGCTTGGTGCATGGTTGTGCTTTGATTTTTAGAACCCCTACTAACCAGAGCCCTTTAAAGAGAAATGGCTCTATTACTAACCATGTAAGTTTGGCTTTTTTTAAAAAACATTCTTCAATCTGTTATGCAGTTCATATCACCTGCATTAGGCAACATAATCATTTAGAAATATTGGTAAGGTTAAATTGTAAATATATTTTAATGTTATTGTGGGAGTGCCTTGACTTTATGATGTTGCTGGTAGGAACCACAGGTGTAACCTATATGTCAGGTGGGAAAGTAGTGTAAGGGTGAGGTTTCTTGGGTGTCTGGACACTGCTGTCAGAGTGCTTTTGTTGTTCATCAGCGTGCTACCTGTTCGGTGAGAGTTGTAACTTGCTTATGGACACTAGTAAAAAAAATAGAGCTCTGGGGAAAAAATCCCTGCCCATTTTCCAGAATTTTTATTTAGGATTACAGTTTTTAGTTAAGCCTACAGTTAAGGTTTAGAAATGAGGTGTATGTGTGTGTGTATGTGTTCTCTCTCATGCACGGTCCAGTGCCCTATAAACTACCAGGCACTGCAGCAGATGCCAAATATAAACACAACAGACACACACATCAATCAACAAAACGTGTCAGATTGTTCTTTAATGTCATGTCAGTTCAGCCATTTTGTGTTCATGTTGTTCACAGAAACACTAGCCAGCCAAGGCACAGCTTTTAACTGAGTTATCTGAAAATCTGCTAAAGAAAACAAAGACTTAATGTGTGCATGCTTTCCATCCACTACATTATGCTAATATTAGGAGTGGCTTAATTGAGATGAGCAGTAGGTGGCGCTAATGCTCCAATCAGGTGCATTGATGTTGATGTTAACCCTACATTTGCCAAACTGTTTTCATCTGCAGCCAATTTTTTTCTCTGAAGGAATGTACTTACGCACTATTAGTTAACTGCTGTAACTATAAAATCACTATATTTCTGCACTTCTGGTCAGAGGCCTACCAGTAAATGCATAATGACAGTGAAGTTGAAACTAATGTAGTCACATGATTCATTTGCTGAAAATTCACTTTCACTCAAGTAATATACAAAATTGTACAACCTGTAGTAATGTAACAGCTAGTAATGATGAATGGTCTGTACTTGTATAGTGTTTTTCTTGTCTTTTCAACCACTTAAAGGGCTTTTACACTAAGTCACATTCATGGCAGAGGCTAAGGTGCCAAGTGCTCAAGCAGAATTGAAAAAACTTTCACACAATTTGGGGTTCTGGGGTATCTTGCACAAGTATAGCCTACTTTGACATGCAGTCTGGATGGGCTAGGGATCAAACCACCGACCCTCTGATACGCTTGAAGTGAATAAAACAATGTTGATTATTATTTTGATTTATGTTTTTTATTTACTTGGATTTATTTAAAGCTGCATAATCGATTCATGGTCAGCAGGAGGGGGGCTCAGAAAGAACTCCAGACAGACAGGATTATTAGCATTGATTTTGTGTTTCGGCCACCGATGTAAGTCCAATGTTCACTTGTTTTGGTCTCCACTAACTTCTGAGTAACCAGGTCTAAATCATTAAGCTAGTTAGCTGTTAGGTGTTTGATTTGCTAGTCGCTGACTTTGTGCCGGGGTGGCTGTGTACATTGAGTTTAAAAGGTATTTTATTTTACTGGTGGGCAGCGGTTGTGGGTTAAATGTGGCTGTAAAATTAAGACAATGAGCTAAAGATGCTAAAAAGCTCCAGAGTCGGGTAACGTTAACTTAATTGTCTGTTGGTGAGTTTGCTGCTAGCATTTCACACAATCATTTGACTCAGTCTTAAAATAAAGGACATACGGTGCAGCTTTTAATTAATTATAAATTTAAATTAGTTGTATTAGTTTAACAGTATAGGTTGGTTAATTCAGGTTTAGTTTAGTTTAACAATGTTCATGGCAGGGTACCAGTTAGCTAATGTAGCATTTTGGCTAATTAAATTCAGTTAAGTGGACTATAGGTAGTTTTTTTAGAAGAGTTTCTTTTAGTTTGGTTTGTTCAATTTCATTTACTTGGAGTCAGTAGTGGAAAGTAACTGAGTACATGAGTACCTATTTTCAGTAAAACGATTACAGTCATTAGTGATTCACTAACATTTCAGAGGGAAATACTGTAGTTTTTACTTGGCTTCACTTAAAAAAAACATTTAAGGGACAGCTACTTGTTATGTCAGGTAGGCTACCAAACTATGACCAGCAGCTTATAATAACTAATTTAAAAAAAACAGTACAGAGGCTATATATTTTTCTGCATAATGACCTTTAATACGTTTAATATATTTTGCTGACCACACTTTTATAAAATAACAAGTACTTGTGGTGGAGTATTTTTACAGTGTGGTAAGCAAAGAACGTGAAATCACTGGAGTTGTTTTCCTAAAACATTTGTGTGGACTGTGCCTGTCATTACTGAGGTATTGGTGCCCTCCGGTGGTTGTCATTAACACCGTGTGAAACAGCCCCTCCTCCCTTCTGCTGCTGCTGCTATGGAATAATATGTTTCCACTTTCATGACACTGCACGTAGTCTTATTAAGGTAGTATGAGCCAGAAAGGGGAGGAGAATAACAACGGTGGGAGGGAGCAGCAACGCAATAATGAGGAACAGGTTTCAAGACGATTTTTAAAAAGCGCCTCTTGGTTTCGTGGGTCGGATTCTTTTTTCTCTCCACGTTCATTTGATTTCTTTTCACTGTCGCTTCTCTAGCAGGGACCGGGAACAAACCAGCAACTAGAGAGGTGAGATTCCTGCGTTCGTGCATGTTTTTGTTTTATTAATATGTTTTAATCTGGCTCCCACCAGCCTGGGCGTGTGTGTGTGTGTGTGTATGGCAGCGATAAAACCCGTCAGGATGACCATGTAGGTGGACTATGCTGTGACAAGTTATAAAGTGTTATGAGAAAAATTAACTCTGGCCTTTTTATGAGGGATTTGTTTGTGATTGAACCTTGTGTAAACCGGAAATTAGGCTTGATCTAGACATTTCTGATAGTAATAGTAGCAAAATAAAAGATAGTGGTGCAGCAGAGGTCATTGCTCAGTGGGATCCAGTGGAAAAATATAAATACCAGCCCTCCCCCCTCTGCTAAAACAGGTCACACCCACTTATGTTTCATGCATCTTAGATCTCAAACATATGCATACAAAAGAACTGTTTGTTGGCCTTTTTAGTTTCCACTGCATCACATGATTTTTCTGGACTATATTATGATGGTTGTAAACAGATACTTATTAAATCATCATGGTGAGATGATTAACAAGACACATGATTACAGGAGCAGAGTAGTTGTGTGAGTGAAAAAGGCTGGAGTTGGATCCTTTTGTTATCGCCACTTTCTGTTTCTGTGAACCCCCCCCCCTTAGTGATGTTTTTCATTAAACTCCCCCTCCCTTTCCCTTTCATTCCTCCAGTTTCCTATAGAGACCCTGAAAGGGGACTGGGAAGTGTGACCTCCTTTCGCTCCGCACACAGAAAAGTTTCTGCCATTTCCTCGCCATGTCTGCTCCAGGTAAGTGCCGCAATGCTGCTATTAGGAAACTGTTGAGTTCTTACACAGAAATTTAGAAGAATCATACAATAATGATGACGACAGTGTAACGGATTTAACACTGCCTCACTGGCTTCCTCCACTTTGCTGCCATTGTGAAATGATTAGGCTCTGCATGAAAGTTTCTTTTAGACCTTCCTGTAGAAAACTTTTGCCTGTGCATCATTATGAATGGAAACCCTGTGGTACCCCCAGAATCCTTCACTGCCCTAGAGAAACTTCATTTTCCTCAAGGCGGTGAAATTTTGAAGAAATTCCTCGAATGCTTGGCATGAACACTGAAGCGAAAAGTGATTTTGCCTGTTGATCCAGCATACTCCTCTCAGTTTCAGGAGATTAGTTTAGGAAGTGAAAGGCACCGTTGTGTGTCCCTCTGTCAACATGAGGGCAGCCTTTCCTGCAAACAAGCTGATTTAAATGTTGTTTTTTTGTTTCCTGCAAGTAGAGAAAGGAATGTGGAAAGAGGTGGAGCAACAGCAGGCCTCAGAGTTCACAGGACATGTTAGTCACGCTGCTTTTTTTTAATTTCAGGCCCTTGTTAGAGAGGCAGCAGTTACTTTCTGATTTTAATCTGAATTTCTTTTACTAACATGAATTCAGCTCAAACTGTGTGCTAGTGATCAAATGAACTTTTTAGCTGTTTAAGGCAGTTGTTGGACTGCCCTGCCATGCCAACAAACCAGTTTGGTCAACTGTGGCACAAATTACACAATTGACGCCACACATCTATCTTAACTCAACACCGATGACGTGCTGGTTAATGCCACTATTTGTTTTGTTAAGCAAGGGAAGGGCATTTTATATAGACATTGGAACTCAATAAGCTTAACATATAAGTACAAAAAGCAGCAAGTAGCGTGCACAGAAGAAAAAAAACACACCCACTCACAGAGAAAAAGCTCACACCTACTCCACAGACGTGTCTAGACACATTTACACTTAACTATCACAAGCCTGACATTTTCATAAACCATTGTGACAGAGATCAAGTCATCAGAAACCAAACAAAATCATATTAGGAGACCGTTAGAAACCCTCCAGGGCCAGACAGGACTGGACATGCGCTTTGAAGACTTGATGATTCTGTATTACTCTGAGAGCAAGTGACTTAAATGCTGGAGTTGTATAGTGATGAGCTGTGGTGAAGGAAGGCTGACAAAGAAGGGATTTATTGGGTGAATCTGGTGGCTGTTTTGAATAACGGATCCATAAAATGAAACTGAAAATAGTTTAAGGATATTAATAATTTCTTATGCCAGACATATTCGGTTAACAATGTAAAGCAGACATGTCTCACATTCGAGAAACTGCAAACAAAGAGTTTGGTGTATTTTGAAAAATGGCTCAGTGGATCAAAGTTGTAGTCAATTAATTTCTGTCTCAACTTACTAGTGAATTGACAAATCATTTCAGTGTTGCGTTTAACAGATGTCACAAGACGAGAATCAGAAGAAGTATGCTAGAACAAATTAGCGCTACATTAAAAAGAACTTCCATTTGTCAGCCTATTACTTGAAAAACATTTAGCAACACCATCAAAATATGAGCTGACATTTTTTAATTGCTTGAATGCCATCCTTTTTCCTGAATTAGTTTTGGGAACCAAGCATTGTAGTTTTTTTGAGGGAACCACTAGAAATGAGCTGCATCAAAGCCGTTGTTGGTACCTCTTCTGGTAAAGTGAGAAGATCCTGCGTTGTTTTGTAATACCAATAAGGAGTAATCCTGTGGTGACATGACAGTGCAGACAATCTGATAGTGAGTGAACACATGACAGTCAGCCTTCCACTTAATGAAATAGACATCCTCATGCACTTACATATCTCTTTTAGATTCCCATTGAAGCTCTTAAGTTCCTTGTGATCCACTTTAATTGTGGCTCATATAAACCACGTTTGATTGTGTGTTGAGTAATTGGACTCTTAAACCACACAAAGTGTTTTATTAGCTTTTCAAAAACATGTTTAGAGGACGTATATTGATACTATGTACACTGTCGTCAAGGCTGGTGCGAGCAGGGTAACAGGAGTACAGGGGTAACACCCAAACGCAGACGCCTAATGTAGTTTAGTAACTTAATACACAAACGGAGGAAGACGGTCATACGGGACGGTGAGGCAGACAAAGGGCTAAACCAAAGAAGCAGTCCAAACAGGAAAACGGATAAAAACAAGGAGCAGACAAGAATCAAAAACCCAGTGGTCAGGCAATAAGGTGCAAAACACAGGTAAGGCAGACCCAAGACATGACACACACAGCAACAGAACATAGGTCAGTCTGGCATGGAGTGAGTATAAAAAGGGCTGACAGGGGAGGGTGATAACAGGTGTGCAGGGAAGGTCAGGTAACTTCAGGGCTGACGAGAGAAGTGGAAACAGGTGTGTAAGTGGGTTGGGCAGTCAGGTGATGTGGAAAGGACGGAAAGCCTGACTGCATCTGGTGGATAGATGGAAAATGGCAATAAGAGGACCTGGGGAAACAGGAAAGTTGCTGGAGGAGAGGGACAGAGAGACAGACTGTGACAATCATCATGTTTAAATAAAGGCTTTCTTCTTGTGAGACGATCCGAAGCATCCAGGCAGGGACAAATGAAAACCACAAGGGCTCTATATCATATCCAGTACTGGCTGTTTATTTACTCCCCTAGTGAGTGCTTGCTGTCTGCTCTGTGGCTCGGCTAATAAGTAGCTTATTGGCTCTGCTGTCCCAGGAGGGAAAAGCAGGATGATCTACAGTAAACACACACACACACTCGCTCACACACTTAACGAGCACCGGGCAGCTGCCATCAGCCAGACACACACAGATCATGACTTCCTCTGTTGACGTCACTCTGCTGCAGTGATGATCTGAATGTTTCTGCATTATCACTTGGTGTGTGTGTGGTTGTGTGTGTTATAATGAACAGAAGAATAAACATGTAGAAGATGATGTTTGAACTAACTTATTCTTTTCTGTAGTTTACCCAGGCTCTCCCAACCAGCCACCTTACCCCATGCCTCAACCCGGCGGTGCCTCTGTAGCCCCTTATCCATATACTGCGGGGGGATATGGAGAGCCCGGTCAAGCCCCACCACCAGGCTTCAACATGGGCTACAATCCAGGCCCACCTCCTGTCATGTATCAGCCTGGTCCGCTGGGCCCAGGCACAGTTCCAGGACCGGGAGTATGGCGGCCCTCCAGGAGCGATCTCCCCGGCCCCGGTCGGGGCTCCAGTTGCGGTTCCTGTTGGGGTCCCGCCGGGGCTCGAGTACCTCACACAGGTAGGACAGAGAAATCAAAAAAAGATCTTCAAAAACATCTTGCTTTGGGCCTTGAAATCCCTTAAGATAGGAGGAAAGTGAGCTGTTCTCTTAGAAGTGTCTTCATCTTGAACTAAGACGGATCAGCAGCATGACTAAATAAATCTCCTCATTGTGTATTTTGTTAAATAAAGGGCCACATAAGTAAGTAGCCATCAAATGTGGACGATTCTGTGTTTTTCTAGAAACAGTGTTTCTTTAGAGCTGAAATCACATCATTACAGACTAAACTATAAATTGGAGCTTATTACAGTTGATAGTCGGTGAAAGTGAACACCTTATCCACTTTTAAAGTAGTATGACCTCAGTCATCACAACCTTTGAATTTGTAAAGATCACACCCACCATTGTTCTCACTAAACTAAACAGTCTCAGTAAGGTTTCTTTGTGTATTTATTAAAGAAACAGCTTTATTCAATTAGAGTTTAAACAAACTTAACTTGCTTTTATGGCTCTAGAGCAAATAGCTCTTCATGTACTCGGACAGAAAAAGCAACTAGTATTCAAATGTATTTTTTATTCAAATTCATGGGAGTTGACTTGTTTGCAATGCAAAGCATTTCAAGGATGAAAAGCATCCCAAAAAGTTGAATCTACCATGTTCACAGCTTTTCTCCTTGTTTTAAGAGGAATAATGTATCAGACTTAAGGATGGATATATTTTGAACTGCTAACTCATATAACGCTCTCTGTCATGATTTCAGATTGACCAGATCCTGATCCATCAAAAAGTGGAACTCCTAGAAGGTAAGGTGCATCACTGTTCAGCCAGTCATGTTGACACTTCCCACTTTGTAAGCAGCTAATAATAAACTGCAGTGCTTTAACCCTCTCATCATCAATCATAATGATAAAATGGTGCCTGTCCTTGGAGTTCTTTACTTATCTATACTTTGTTAGTCACCATTTCCACCTTTTTTCCTTTCTCCCCTCTCCTTCTAACCCCACCCAGTATTCATTGGGTTTGAGACCAACAACCAGTACGAGATAAAGAACAGTCTGGGACAAAAAATCTACCATGCCAAAGAGAAGAACGACTGCTGCACCAGGAACTGCTGCGGCTCGTTGCGCAGCTTCGACATGAAGATCAAGGACAACATGGACCGTGAGGTCATCCGTCTCATACGGCCTTTCCGCTGCGTCTCCTGCTGGTGTCCCTGCTGCCTGCAAGAGGTCTGTGTGTGGGGGTGTTTTAATAGCCTCATATTATATTGATTTACCACACCAAGACCAATATTGTACCAGTTCAATAGTTAATTCAACACCAAATTGCCCTGAGCCCTCATTCCAGCTAAGGATAAACACTCTGATATCTGTGTTTGATATTTGCTCTAAGTGTTCCAAGATACTGTGGGCTATTATTAATGTTGTTAATATTTAACCATATTTATTGTTGCTGATAGAGAAGAATTGACTTTCTCGTTGAAGCAGTTGATTCAAAGTTTAGCGTTTAGTGGTTAAGATGTAACAAATCATTTTTTAGGGACACAATAAACCCGAAAACAGCAAAAAATGGAAGTGCTAAATTAAAATGTTATGAAGCAGAAGTAAAAAGTAAGTTGACAGCAGAAACGGAATAGTTACAAAGTTAAAGGAAAACACGGGCAGTGTAGTTTATTTGGGGTCAATTCCACATACAACGTCCTGTAAAATCTCACACAGCTTTAAATGTGTATTAATCCGCAGCTGAAAATAGTCCCCAATGAATGCACTATTTACTCCTTATCTCTTTTTTTAGGAAATTGTCTTGTAGTGGGAACGAGTGGGCTTGGGGCCGACTGCCACATACGTACACGTTAGGGAAGTATTGAGAGACAGAGGAACACATGTTTGGTTTTTGGCATTTCATGGGATTTGTTGAATTTTACAATAATATTGAATATCCCAGCCTTATATTTTTAAAGAGTCAGTTGTTGGTTTGTTTTTTTTCAGATTTTGAAATATCAGTCTCCCACATTACTTCTGCTACCGTAATACAGTGTTAGCTCGTGGTGCTCATGGTGCCAGTTCAGCAGCTGCAACGTGTCTCTCCAGAAACAATTTCCTGGTTTCTACTGAACATGGGTTGGTATGGTGTTCACTGGTTTATCAAGTGCACTGCGACAGTTGTTTCTGCAAAGAGATGATGTTGTTGAGATGGATATCTTAAGTGTAGACTGTTAAATCTAAAACCATTTGCATGTGTTACCGCTAAAAGTAAGCAGCTAACATTCAGAGGCATCTTTTTCTCACTTTGCTTTGTGTTTCGGTTGAGTGGTGCGTCAATGTCTTTGTGCACTGTCTGCTCAGGCAGGGATTGGTAAGTCTATGAATGGCCCTTTGTCTGTCCAAACTAACTCTTAGACTCCCCCGATCCTCTGCCATCCCTCCACTTCTGAGACCTTTCTCCCACTGTCTCCGTTTAATCAAATCTGTTTAATCACATCGTTGGCAGCCTGGCTGCAGTACACTCCCATTGGCCCGAACCCAAGCTGCTACGTTCTCACATACTGCAGTTCTGTTTACTGGCCCGACAGGAGCCATGTGAGATGTGTTACCTTTGTTATGTGGTACCACAATGGAGTAGTCAGAGGCTCACTTATCGTTCCTGCTGTCCCGTGTGACATACAACCCCGTGATGTTTTATTTATAGCGTCAGTGTCAAGGCATGAGGTCAAATTTTAAGGATGTCTGGCATAACGTTTTAAAGTTGTATCACGTTAGCATGTGTATGCTATGTTATGTGACCTACAGATGGAGGTCCAGGCACCGCCGGGCACCACCATAGGCTACGTCAAACAGGACTGGCACCCTTTCCTGCCGCGGTTTTCCATCCAGGGAGCCAACAAGGAGACCGTGATGAAACTGGAGGGGCCCTGCTTTGCCTGTAACTGCTGTGGGGACGTCAACTTTGAGGTGAGGTCAGGATTGTTGTGTTTGTGGGTGAAACTTGCCTCCTTTTGGTGAATTTCATGTGGCTCAGCCAGGCAAGACCTTCCTTATAGCTACAGTGGCTTAGCTTAGCACAAAGACTGGAACCAGGAGGTAACAGCTAGCCTGGCTCTGTCCGAAGGTACCAAAATTCACCTACCAGCACCTCCAAAAGCTCACCATTTAACACGCTACATCTCATTTGTTTAACCCGTACAAAAACAAAACTGTAAAGAAATGACAAATTGTTGTTTTATGGAAGGTAATGTGCATGATTATTTCTTGGCTGAGAGTAGTCACTACCTGGCTGCCTGAAAACCTGACGGTAATGGCAAGACTCCAGGAAGTCACCACACCCTGTCAATTAAATAAACGAGATATAATAATAAAGCGAGATTTAGCGCTAATAGAAGGTGGATTTTGTTAAACGATAAACTCACTGTATATTGTACTTGATAAAGCTTCTCGTAGACATTTTTGTTCTTATTGCTTTTGCAGCTGAAGAGCAAAGATGGTGACAAGCCCATTGGTCGCATCAGCAAGCAGTGGAGCGGCCTTTTGAAGGAGGTCTTCACTGACACGGACAACTTTGGTATCCAGTTCCCGCTGGACATGGACGTGAAGATGAAAGCTGTGCTCATGGGCGCCTGCTTCCTCATTGTAATGCAAAATTCTTATTTTTGTTATTAGAGTCTTTCCTCTTTGGATACCACCATTTTTTGTGTACTTGCTACCTTGGACTGACCAGGGAATGAATTAATTTTTCCTTCTTTGTTGTCTCTTTGCAGGATTTCATGTTCTTCGAGAAGGTCGGGGATGCCAACCAGCGCAGCACGGTGTTTTCATAACGTAGGAAAATAGATAGGAGAGGAGAACATAAGCAACAGCATGAGACCAAGGACCAGTTAGGCATTCTCAGTTCGTGAACTGTGTTTTTCTATTCGTTTTTTAAATCCTTCACCAGATTCCAGCCAGTACGGTGCTGCCTTTTTATACACACAGACCAATATCAGCTAACAAACTCTCAATTCCAGATGCCCGCCAAGGATTTTTTTTTTAAATGTATCCAAACTTAGTGATCGATAACAGACTACCATGTTGCCAGTGACACTTAACACTCCGTACGGTCTGTAGGCCTTTATCTATTTTAAGTGAGTGAACTTACCTCCAGCTGAAATATAATCCCTGTCAAAGAAAGTCAACATTACTCTCAATGTATTTTTCAGTGTCCACACATAGAACAAGAGTGGATATCAACACACGTCTGAATGTGCTTTATGCTAGACTGGCATTAACATGACATATTTATGCTGTATCTGTATCGGCGTATATCACAGTTCTTCGTGTTTTATGAAGAAATATCCCAATAGAGTTAGTGTAAGTGCAATACTGTTAGTGATGTAGAAGCTGAATTCATTGCTTTGTTGTTGTTTTTTTTTTTAGCCATGCTAGCAGCTAGCAGATGGCAGTGTCAGGGTTAGGGTTATGAGCATGTTTTAACTACAGCCTCACAGGGCTGCTTGCATAGCTATAGATTTCAACTCCTGATAATTAACAAAAGCTTTATATAAAGCCTGAACATTAGCCACAGGCTGTCTGTATTTAGCTTCTATAGGTAAGTGGTTGATTGTGTTAGCAAGAAGAGTGAGAGAATGTTTAATGTCTTTTAGTCGTAGTTGTGAACAGAAGAATTGACACAAGCTGACCGTATTTACCAAAGCGCTCTGCCTTTACCTTTCAGCTGCCTTACTCTTCCTCAAAGCCCTTCATGTGTACGGTACTCTAACAAAACTGTAGTGCAGGCTACGGTGTAAGTGCTCTCATAATCCTACTGTAGTTTAGCGGTTGTCAGTGGAGACTGACGCCACAGCCAAACCGCACCCTCCAATTTCTACAGATACCACTGGGTTGTGGTGTGCCTGTGTAATGATGATACAGGAGGCAGAGAATGTAGGCCTATTGAATAGAAGGGACAATCTGGGTAAAAGGGGAATAAAAAGAAAGTAAAAAGCAAAACTTCAGGTTAATCTGACCTCAGAGTTGTTGGAAACCCCCCGCCAGTGACCGTTTTAAGGAAAAACAGAAAACTTTGTGTAGTTTTTCTAGCAAACAGAGACAGAGTGGTTTCTTTTTAGCTCACTTGATTGCTGTGCTTTAGAATGAATAAAATTAATGGCAGGTTAATGTTTGCAAATGTTGCCTATTGTTGCAACATGGGTGTGTCTCCTGCGGGGCTTGGTCACCACTAGTGCTCTCTAATCCAGATCGCAGCTCTCTATCACACTGTCAGGAACTTAATGTGTCTTATTATCATTACGTACATATATAGATTTCCATATTGCCTTTGTGCAATCTGACCTCTGATAAGGACAGATTAAGTAGCCAAAGGATGTACAGTACATTTAATGCAAGTATTTGTTCATTAGGTTAATGTGATGTTAATCTGCTGCACTTGCCTTTTTAAAATCTGTTAAATCTAATATCTGCTTTCTGTCTGTTTTTCTATCAAAACAATTTTTTGTCATTTTGAATTCCTTTTTTTTACACATACAAAGAAATACCCTGTAGTTCAGAAATAAAATGAATATCCTATTTATCCATTGTTACACTCTTGTTTTGTGTTCATCTGCTCCAGTGATTGTTCAGGAAAGTTTTTGGGAAGGCCCTCGGAAACCTTAAGTCTAAATGTGGAACATCTGCTTTCACTTGGAAAAAATGATCACTTCTTCGGAGGGAAATCCAGTCTCTCATATCATGTCTCTCATGTCCTGTCTCTCACTAAATGAGCCAAAGTCCAGTTGCACTAAAACTCAGCTCTGCTTTAGTTACAGGTTAACTTTATATGTGTCTATGAGCATTCTTTATCAATCTGCACTCTGTTGACAGACTGCATCAATGCCCTTCAAATGCAATGAAAGAAGACAAATCCCCTCTTCCTCTGGTCACATAGAGAATATATGCTCCACCTACTGACAACATGTAGGAAATACAAGCAGGGTATTTATGGGAACTTATCTGGACATCCATCCAACCTCACTGCTCCTGGGAAATAAGTCATAATATTTAATCAAATGGTTGTTGCTATACAGGAATCAACAATTCAGTGGCTGAGCAACTTGTCTTTCAAGTTCGTCTGAAATTTTGCATGCTGTTGCTGTGAAAACATTTACACTGTTTATTTACACAGTGTTGGTTTTCTTAAGATGCATCCCGTTAAAGAAGGCAACAGACAAATATGTTCTGTAATGTAAACATGGAAACGACCAAACCAACAGAATACTGTATATCTGAGGTGTGAGTGATTGGGTTGATGTCTCAGTCAGCACAAAAGTCCACGACCTCTCCCTTTAAATAGAAATGTAAAGCTCACAAAGCTTTGACCCTGCATTCAGGGCAAGGTAAGGCTTTGGATTTAAATAATGTACGACATTTCAAGACACAATCTTCCTGAAGACCAGCAGGCATAAAATTCCCTATTAGATTAAAGAGTGTTATACAGTCATAAACCAACTCATCATTGTGAAAACTAAAACTTGAAATAACGGAGATATAGTCTTTTTATTTCACACATTTTCTTATAAAAACCTGGCACCTGTAACTAAAGGTGCCAGGTACCCATATTACCCAAGATGCATCACACCCACCAAAGGTTCTGTCAGAGATTCAGATGTGTTATGCTAGTAGCAGCTAATGTAGCCTCTAGTTGTTAGCCATTTTTCACTTTTAGACTTGTAATCTTGAGCCAATAACTGACGCTGACTCAAAAGTCTTATTGTAACTTTTTTCACATATGCAGTAGTACTCCTGAAGACCTGTAAACTTTTGACATAACATGATGACATGCAACGAACCACCTGAATAAACTGCTCATATTATCACATGGCAGCTCAGTGTTAACACCCGATCACAGATTTTATTCAATAAACATTCATTTCTATACAGATTCATTAAGATACAAAAAACTATTTGCAAAAAATACAATGCTGAATAGTGTCTCATTAAAAGTATAAAAAACAAACAGTACTCAGAAACATTGTCTTTGTGCTAAATTCCTGTTTCAGAATATTTTTCTGATCTTCTGATCTTTTCTGAACGATCTTCATTGTTCTATTTTCATGCACTGGGCCTCCCATCTGTTCCCATTTCAAGGTATTGGGCGGCTTCCAGTGCCAAAGTGTCAATGTGAAGCAGGGTGTAACTGAAAAAGTCACTTCAGACTCTTCTTTCTGCGCTGACTTGAGGTCGCTCCCTCTCGCCAGGGCCGAGCCTGTCGTCCCGTGACCACCGGATCAGGTAGCGGCTAGCCATCTGCAGGTTCCACTGGTATTTGGAGAGGATCTTCAGACATTCCTCTTTGGAGCAGATGCTCAGCGAGTACAGTTGCTCCAGCTGAAAAGACGGCAAACAATAAGTGGCAATCCAAATACAAAATCAGTGAACACAGCAAGCAGTTATGGAGAACACAACAAAAACTCGAGGCCAGAAAACTGCTGGTTATTTCAGGAGTTGCACCCTTGTCCACACCTTAAAGCAGGTATTTACCACCAGCATTCAAATGCAAATCACCTGTGACATCAGTGTTGATGGAATGACCTGCAGCGCAACATGCTTCCTGGTTTATTGCCTCACATATTGCAACATTCTGAACTGTGACGTGAAGTGTTCAAAAATATTTGATGATTAAAGCTGCACTGGGTCTCAATTTTAGATAAAAATATACACATTAGTTTACATCATCAGGTAGGTCTATTTTAAAGATTGGCAACCAAATCCAACTTCTTCACACACACACTGTGGATTTGCTCTATTTATATGAATGAAAATGAGTTTTCAAATTTGACTTGATCTCTGCTCGGTCAAGACCTTATTCAATTTTTGTAGCAACATCATGCAGTTGGTGCACCTCAAGGAACAAATTTGCTGCTGGGCCTCTGTTAAACAACCACCCTACTGCCCTGTGGCCTTCACATTTGCACTAAATACTGTGCAAACAGCAGGTTACACATCGCAGCTCCATTACATGCTCAGCAACCTACTCCTACTAGATTAACACCTTTAACTAACTTTGACCCAGGTTTCTAGATGTACTGTATGTGTAATTTTAGTTTGTGGTTATTTGATTAAACACAACATTAGTTAGAAATTTGCACCATGTGAGCAGGATATAAATAATATTGGCCTTAAAACTAGCTTTTAACACAAGGCCCAGCTACATGACAAGGCCACAAGATTAGCTAATAACCCTCAGTTCTCTGACTTCTCTGTTTGACACTGCATTTTATTAAGTTAACCTGGGACTATTTGTTATTGCTCAATGCACTACAATCTTCTATTATTTTATTTATTCTGTTTTATATTTCAATTAAGCACATTATATATGATAATATGCACAGTCTTATTTTTTATTTTTATACATTTTTAATGCTATTTGTGTCTTTTCATATTGCTTTTAAATGTTGTCTTAAAGCCTTTTTATGGCGTTAAGGCAAATCACTGGCTTCATCTAAGTGACACTGTACACTTTTACAAAGTAAAATATGACCCGCTGCAACATACACAGGTAGATGGTGTTTTTGTTCATTGACACTCATTTCATGGTCTGACCTTGAGTTGTTGCTCAGCTCGCACTGGGTTCCAGTCATTACGTTGAAGTGCATTTTGAACCTCTTCAGTGGTCACTCCATGTACTGCCTCCATCACCTGAGAGGAGCAGAGCAACAAAGCTTGTATTTTAATCCATCGAACAAGTTTTCATCCAAAGAGCAATAATAAATCAGTCTCTTACTTGCGCTGTGAGACTGTCTCTCATGTTCTGCACATATAGGATCTTCTCTCGCTCCCTGATTCGTTCCCTCTCTCGCTCTCTCTCTCTGGTGTCCGTGTACTCATCCAGCTGCGGGGTTGAGTTTGCCATGTGGGCCATTTTTGGAAGGTTGGAGCCTCCGTTGCCCTGCTGAGGCTGTTGTTGAGGCTGTGTCTGTGCTGGAGGGGAGAGGACCATCTGTGGAGGCCACGAGGTGCCTGGGGCCGGCTGGACTGCGGGCCTCCTCTGGACTTTCAAGTGTTTCAAGTGTTTCAAGTTGGGCAGTGGCGGCCGCGGAGGAGGGCCGATGTTGGCCTCGCTGAACCGGCGTGGGTCCTGCTGCATCACCACACTATGAGCTGCCATCACAGAGGGCATGAGTCTGCCCTGCTGATCCACTCTGACCACCCCTACCGTGTGAGCCCTAGGCCGGGGTCCACTCAAAACTGACTCCAAGCTCCGAGACATACCTGAAGACACAAAGGAGGCCTTTTTAATGCACAGTGTACAGTTACATATGACATTAGTTATGTATATATGACATATTATAGGCGTGATGCAGGCTGCACAGTTTAACAGAGCAAATGAACCTGGATCAGTGTGTGTTAACACTGCAAGGTTAGCCTAATAAAGCCACTAGAGGGCAGACTGATCAACAGTGAGTAAACAAGCAAATTAATGAGTGAACGACAACATGAGTTACTTCCTGGATGGATAAGGTGCATTTTAAAATAGAATTTGTGAAGAAATAAATGGACAAAAAGCTTTATTTAGCTACTGTATAAGCAAAACATTTTAAGTCCTTAACATTTCTAGGATCTGCACACTCGCACACTCACTAGACTGCTTGATGAATTTGGAACAGTGAGCGCAGTGCATCAGAAATATAAACAATAGCAGGTAAAAAAGGAAAAAAAAAGTGTCAGACATTGTTCCATTAATAAGCTCTTGAGCTTCTGCCCTCAACATTTGAACTTATTACTGGAGCTGAACAATTTCAATGAAATCAAATATCACAATATTTTTTACTTCTGATGCTTTTACCCATTAGAGTGTGTAGTAATGGTAGATGTGAATAAAATCATTAGTGGGCCTTAGGAAGACTAGCAAATACTTTGTAGAGACTAATGGGTATGGAAACAAAGAAAAATCATTATAGTAATGAGGGTGGGATGAAGCAGAGGGCAGCCTCCATTGTCCCTTTTACTTGGACAAACAGTCCAAGATGTTCAGTTTTTTTTCCACTTTCTGACCTCAGACCAGGAAAAGACAAATCCTGCATGACATCTAGTCATATCATGATGTTGACATTACCCTGATATAAAGTACATGTTGCAGCTTAACTCATTACATTCTGCAGCTGGTTTATATTTTTAGTTCTTACCTGCCATTTTCTGCAGATTGGAGCCCTCCTTCTCCCTGGCAGGGACCGGCCTCCGGCTGACAGTGCTGCACAGGTCAGAATAGTAAGACACATTAGTTGGAGAGCCATGGCTCACAAAGTTCAGTGCTGTACTGCAGGAAGTATTCTGCAATAATACTCAGTGATACAGGGGCCTAAGAGAGGAACATATACATGGTTTTCTATGCGATATGGGCAGACTGCGAGAAAAATGGGAAACTTGTCATTTAGATAATCACAACTAACAACTCCCTTTCTTTGCTTTGCAGTATTCAGTATGGTCAACAAATTAGGAGAAAAGCAGCAAAGGCTATAAGGCAATAAAAGAGACACCCACCCTATAATACTATAACAGTGTGAAAAACAGCCACTACATATCAACTTTGTATCTTTGGGCCTTTTCCTTTGTTTGATTGTGTATTTTTAGCCACAGGTAATTCAAGTCACTGTATACACAACTGAAAACGAGCCATTGTGAGATACAGCCTGACTTCTTTATCACTTATTATTTAGCTACATTAACTGTAATTTCTCATTTTACTGCCATACAAGTTTTGGTTTATGGCAAACTTGTTTTTATCCCTTCAGCCAAATCTATAAAAACATGTCTGTGCCTTCAATAGACAGCAGACAACTTTGTCCACTAAAAACAACTATGGTGAGGTTTTGTTGTCTTTCAAAAACAAAGAGCAAGAGTTTTTCCAGAAATTGCACCAATATTTAACCATCACGCAGGTCAGATTATCAGAGAAACAGCAAATACCAAAGAGCCTAAGTAAGACGGAGAGGAAATAATGAGCTGTAGCACTGACTCGTCGACGCTCTCAGGAATTCCCCAGGTGCGCTCAGGTTTGATGTCTCCATGCGCTATGTGTTGCAGGCTGCCCTTCAGTGGGGAAGAGATGTAAGCAGAGCTAGAAGCAGGGCTGGGCCCGGAGTTGCTGGCAGTGGCAGTAGGAGGGAGTGATGGCACAGTGAGGCTAGCAGGAAACCAGCCGACCATCAGCGTCCTTTGGTTCTGGCCCCTCCACTCACAAAGCTCCAGACTATATAGAGAGAGGAAGAACATTTCAGTTGATAAGAAACCAAAGAGCTAAGAACCAAAGTGAGACTAGTCACTTTGTTGACTGCTTATGAATTTAACTTTTCATTTGTAGGAGGAAGAACGATTTGTTTTTTCTTTTGAAAGTTGATGGTCTTGCTTTCACTTACAGAAACTGGTTACTGGCAGGATATACAGTAAGTAGTTAAGTGTTATCATACTTTTGTTTTCTCTGACCTTTACTGTTTTACTGTCTGTAAACTGCACAGAAGTTAAAGTCTAAATAACATCTGAAGCTACATTGGCTGAAGAAGACCATGAGATGTGGTTGTAAGCTCTGGAAAGCTAATAAACGGACCTTTAAACTTAGATTATATCTACTTTTACCAAAGGTCAAGGATGAACGTTGTGCTAAAAATATATATTTATATATTATGATTAACTAATGAAATGCAAAATATACTACTCTCTCTTCCTAAATTACCATCATTATACATTCCTCTCACCCCTCTGGTATTGTTCCCTCATCTCTAAAATCAGCTGCAATAATTACTATACTTAAGAAACCTGGTGATCCCAACATTTTCAACAACTTCCGTCATAATTCTAACCGAACTTTTCTTTCTAAAATCCTTGAAAAAACAGTTGCATCTCAGGTCTTTGCACACGTCTGACAATAACAATAATCTCTATGAACAATTCCGATCTGGAAACAGCTTTGTTAAAAATCACTAGTGATCTTCTCATGGCAGCGGATTCCAGACTACTAACTATTCTCATCCTCCTTGATCTAAGTGTAGCCTTTGACACCTTTTCTCATAACATCCTCCTTGACAGATTAGTCTCTATTGGCTTCACTGACACACCCTTGAACTGGTTTAAATCATATCTCTCTGTCCGCACTCAGTTCATCCAACTCAAACATTTCAAATCAGAGCTATCCCCTGTTACTACCAGTCTCCTGGGGAATGCTTCTGTTCATCATCTATCTGCTTCCTCTTGGCCATATCTTCCGTAAATTTAACATTCATTTCCACTGCTATGCAGACGACACACAGCTCTACCTGTCCACCAAAACTACCACGTTTCCCACTCAGAGTCTGGGTGTGATCCTCGACAGCACACTTTCATTTCAAACTCACATTAATAATGTCACTCGGTCTGCACACTTCCATTTACATAACATTACTCGCTTTCGTCTGTCTCTCTCACCCAGTAGTATAGCCATTTTCGTTCACACACTTCACGTGTCTTCCTTTCAAATCCATAGATAAAGTTCATCTGGTTTAGAACTCTGCTGCCCGTATCATCATCAGAAGCCCATCTATTAATCATATTACTCGTCCTCCAGCAGCTTCATTGGCTCCCAGTTAAATACCACACTGATTTCAAGACTCCTGACCTTCAAGACAATTCGCTCCTCTGTACCTCACTGACCTCCTCCTTATTAACACACCCAACCGTACTCTTAGGTCTTCTTCTTCTATTCACCTCTCTGCACCTCCTGCTCGTGTGACCACCATGGGGTCTAGACCCTTCAGCCACTCTTCCCCTCATCTGGAATGGAGGAACTCTGTTATGTACCCTGATTTTAAGCACTGAAATTATAGTTTTATATTTTATCGATTTATTGTTGTACTGTTGTTTTATTGTTTTGTGATGAGACCTTGAGTGTTCAGAAAGGCAACTATAAATTAAATGTATTATTATTATTATTATTATTATTATTATTATTATTATTATGTTTCACTTTTTATTTTATTTTCTAATTATGTGATTGAAATTAATACTTTAGTACTACCAACAGACTAACCATGTGGTATATGATGTATTCTTACACTGGTTTCTTTTATCAATTCTACTGCCATTTTTTTGGACTGAGCACTTTCACTCCAGTTTCAGTTAGGGCAGCGATTTTCAAAGTCTGACACTGCGGCTCGCCCCTCAGACAAACCTTGGAGAAAGATAGAAAGCCCCGTTACCCCCCCTTACTCTCCATTAGTGTTGCTAATAGATAGCCTAATATTGCTGTTTGACATACATTCAAAGACATATCAAAAGGTCTGTCCTAAGGCCTATATTAGTACCAGACTCGGGGGAAAACAGTAAAATTCCTGCAAGACTTATATCATTTTCTATTCTCAAGGAAGAAACAATCTATATTCTGTTTTTTTATGGATTTATGTGAATTTTTTGTTGATTAAGAAATTTTAAAAAATGCAAACAGTGACGTAACAAATATCACCTTGACAATGGATCTGTTATGGAATGAAAGCTATGAAGATAGTGTCACAGCTGCTACACTTGTTCAAACAAACAAAGCAAAATGCGTTCGAGGACTTCATGAGATCACTGCTGGAATGCGCTTCTGAGAGCCGGCCCATTTAAACCCGTTTCATCTAAACAAAAGGCCCATTGTGTTGGTCAAAGTGTGTCCTTTACTCTTTTATTCCCACCCTCGTTTGTCTTACCCACCCATGGTCTATGACGGTCACAGGGTCACCAGCCACAAGTACAAGCTTTCTGGGTTCAGCAAAGTCTCTTGTTGCTTGCACCTCTGCTGGTTTAGCCTGCAAAGGCAAAAAGAAGTGAGGAGAAAATAATACAGATTTACTGAAAAATCATCCTTGATCAGTAGTCCCTCTTCAGATTCAATCACCGGGAGATTAAAAACATCACATTATGTTGCAGACCTCTGCCACTATTGTGGTGAGCTGGGCGAAGCTGGGTCTTTCAGCAGGATTGCAGGCCCAGCACTTCCTCATGACAGTGTACAGTTCTTGGGGGCAATCCGGAGGTTTCTCTAGACGCTCACCCTCCCGTTCCACACGGTACAAAATCTGGATGTGAGAGAGAGTGAATGTCAAAGATATTAAACCTCTGACTCATAGAGCATATCACGAGAGCAAACAGGGCATCAGGGTGGGGACACACATTCCAAACATGAAGACAAATGATGATTGGCATGGAAACAAACACTGAAAGCACAGTGTGAGTTGTTGTAGCGTGTACCTGTCTGCCTGACAGTCCAAACCAGGGCTCCTCACAGTAGGTGAACATCTCCCACAGGGTGACGCCAAACATCCACACGTCTGAGGAATGGGAGAAGGAGCCGATACGAAGGCTCTCTGGAGCACACCTGGAGGAGAAACAGGTAGATGGACCACAGCGAAAGGAGTAATTAGTAAGTAATTTTACATATTATCCTCTTCCATCTTTGAACCCCCCCCCCCTCCCAACAGCCCTCACCATGCAAATGGGATCCGTCTGTGTGCTCCCATCACATAGTGGTCTGTCTCTTGGCTCAGGCCTCTCATCAGGCCAAAGTCACCAATCTTAACCATCTCCCTGGATGCTAGCAGCACATTCCTTGCAGCCAGGTCCCTGTGGATGAATCTCCTGGTCTCGAGGTAATCCATGCCAGCCACGATCTGGTTAGCAAAGAGCCAGAGGCGGGCCAGAGGGTACTGATACTGACGTGAGCGCAGGGTGTCGTACAGTGAGCCCATGGGGGCCAGCTCTGTTACCTAGAGGAGGGACCAATAGGTCATTGTGTAATCAATCTCCTAAACGCATCTTAGTTTAAATTAATCCGTATATTATCCCTAATCAGTCCCTGCTCTCAGTACTCAAACATTAAAAGACAACAAAACATCTTACCATCTTGAGGGGCTGTGTGAGCACCACGCCATAAAGTCGGATGATGTTGGGGTGGTCCAGTGACTGCATGGTGGTCACCTCTTGGAGGAAGTCCGTCAGTGTGTCCGTCTGCCTGGACATGCTGCTCCTTAGTGACTTTACTGCTACAGGCACCTGAGAGGAGAAAAAAAAGTGTAAGGAAGAGTGTGTGTAAGGAAGTTAAACCCTGTGACAGCAAATCTACCCCAATGCTGACTTGGTTGTCTTCAGCAACCTATTAAGAAGTATGAAAATGTAGTGACCTGATTTCTTTGGCCCCTTAGTTGCTGCAGAAAAAAAAAACTATAAAAGACACCATGACATATTATCATCTTAAAGGGTTGAGATAGTGAGCAAACAGTTGCCTTTTTACACATTCAATAGAAACGGAATGATAGTGGCATTCATATAGAGTCATGTTACTGGCCACCTCATGGATTTAAGTCTAATATTCAACAGTCTCCTCTGTGGCTTTGTTTTGGTCTCCGGCAACTCCTGAGGGAAACATCTGGGCCAGAAAACTCTTTATTAAAAAGCTTAAAAACTTTTAAGTAGGAGTCTTAGCTTAAGAGCGGTCAGGGACTGATCTGAGAGCAACTCTGAGCAAGGAAAAGACAAAAACCTTTATCTTAGTGAGGAGGCGGGGTTGACCCCGTTGCTATGTATGACAAAATCTTTTAAAGACTGTGATTGGTTGGTTGTCCAAGAAGGAAAAAAAAGAGAGTGTTTTTTAAGTATAGGTTTTATTCTAAGCCTTCACTTTGGAAATTACATGTGTAATATTTCCTATTTGACCGTTCTCACACACACACACTTACACACACACGCTGAGAATATTTCTTGGGTGTCTCAATTGATGTAACAGGGAAAGGTAAGACAGGTCTAGCTTAGAGTAATATAGCTGACCCCATAAGTGTCTGACATTATAGCTTTAGGTATTTCTCACTCGTACTTGTCCTCGTCAAGAAGACAACTATAGACTGATTAGCTAGAGACAGTAAGTCAGGCGTCAGGCTAGCAGATATGAGTGTTCTCTGGGAATCTAACAAGGTTGAGCCATACAAGAATGTTTACAAGAACTAACTGGCTCCACAGATTAGAGCACAACTCTTGGATAGTGAGAGATTTCAATATGACGAAGCACTGGAATCTAAACATCAGATAGATTAGGTGTTCTAGGTGAAGGCGACCTAATAGAGAAACCTACCGGCACTAGGGGGGAAGACAGAAACATAAAAGGGACCAAAAGATGTTATCCTTCAGATTTGGGGTTGGCATTTGACGTGTTCACATGTTGTATGCTGGGACTGTATCTCCTCGGCCGGGCTGAATAAACTATGCTATGTTAAGTCTTCATCAGTCAACTTCTTCACACCTGAACCTGGCTCACAATAATACAATTTCAACAACACACACACACACACACACACATTATATATGTGTATATAAATCCTGTTTTTTATTTACCATGCTGTTAATTGCCTATAAGGTATTTGATTGGCTTAGGATGATAAAAATTGTTCCACTCTTTCCAATTACACTGACTGCTGGCATGTCTATTTAAGTGGTGGTTTCTGAATTACTTTTTTCTTTACTAGGATTTTTTCTTTAATTTTAAGAGTAAACGCCCACATTTCTAAGCATTTTCTTAGAATTTTGTCACTAGGAGCTACTCTTTGCATTAAGATTTTTAATGAATACGGGCCCTGGCTCTTTAGCTGCTAAATTCCACACTATGTTCACCAGCTGATCGCTAACTTTTGCTGTCTGCTGTTGAGCAGTGAGTATACTGAGGGCAGGGATGGAATTATTTATGATACATGTATTTAAAATACATGTATCAAATCATTTCATATTTTTTATCAAAATACTTCAGTGTTTTGTAGTTACTTAATGAGAAGTTTATGTGATGACATCAGTAAAAAACGCTGCCTCAGATTGGTGACTACTCAGTAATTTGCTCAGATCATACCAGAAAATTGATCCAGACCTGAGGGAGAAGATCAAAGTGAGAAACATGTAGGTCGCCAACTTTCCATCAATTTTTAGCATAAATTGCAACAATTCTTTACAGTTTAGTTTTAGTAGCCTGAGCTAAATCGTTTACCAATTTATGTAATATTCTTGCTAACTATTTGAGTAGCAGCCCTCACAGTTATCGTTAGCTTGTTACTTGCTACACCTTAAGTACAGATGCAACGACTGATCAAACAATCGATCAGTTGTCGACTTTTAAATTAATCGTCAACTATTTGAATTTTTAAATAAAAAGGATTTGATTCTAGCTTCTCAAAATATGTTCGGGTTTCTTTACTCTTCTATGACAGTAAACTGAATATCTTTGGGTTGTGGACAAACCAACATAATCTGAGGACGTCATTTTGAGCTTTGGGAAACACTGATCGACATTTTTCACAATTTTCTGACATTTTATAGACCAAACAACCAACTGATTTATCGAGAAAAGAATCGACAATGAACATAATCGCAGCCCTAATGTTAAGTTTTTCTCGGTTCACACAAAAATAGCATTTCAGAGTTGTTGTGCAGCATTACGTGTGCCTTATTGTCATTAAACGATGTGCTGCAACGACATTAACCCATCCATCCACCACCCGTGTTGGTTGTAGCTCAGATGATGCAAAGTAGGCCCTTCTTTACCAAACGGCAAAAGTAACAAAATTAGGATGAAATTATAAGTCATTAGCAAAGCGTTAGTTAAACATTAAACAGTTGGTTCACCTGTTCGATTAAAGGCATATGTCAATATTTGATGTGTTAACTGGTTTATCACATGACTCATAAAGCAGAGAAAAGCTGTTGCTCTCAAACAGTTAATCAACTGAGTTGAGTCAGTGCGCTGGTGAAGTGATCAAACAGACTGATGGAAGGTTTGAGAAGTGATTTCATGGCACCTTGGAAAAGTATTCTTAATACAAAAATAGAGTAGCTTATTTTGATACATGGCGTGACTGCTGTATTTAGATACACTTAAAATATTTGGTATCTTGTTATTTTAAAATACATTTTTATGTATCTTTGCCCCTGACTGTGTATGTACATCACAGCTTTAGCCAAACACAGCTGCCGGCAGTAACACCAAAACAATTAACTGAAAGAAGCTAAAATGCTATGTAGACCTGAGGGGACGTCCAAAGTGGGTAAGTGACCCCTCTCACATACATGTAGTCAATTAATCTGTGTTGATATAAAATATTTATTATAGCAGCTTTAAGTTCCATCTTGCTCTTTGTCAACACCATATTGATCATTCACACACACAACCCTGTGTTTTCATGGTGTGTTTAAAATGACATGTTATGTGCAGTAAAGTTAAATAAAAATCACTTTGTCCCTAGATAAATGTTTCTGCTTTGCACATATATACTCAGCAATCAAAAATAGAATGTACCATCTATGTTATAATACATGTTGATTGTTTTGGGGATCTGTTATTGAAATTGCACATGATATACAGCAGCTGTGAGAAGAAAAAAAAAATTACTTGTAAAACGCTCCCTTACCACTCTCCCAGCGGGCATGTGCCACTCTCCCTTCTTCACCACCCCGAAGGACCCAGAGCCCAGCTTCTCTCCCAGAAACAGCTCGTTGTCCTGGATCAGACAAGGAAGAGTCCGGCCACCACTCTCCTGCATCCGTGTTCGGGAATTTATCTTGTGGCATTTCAGAGCGTCCCATAATCTTCTCTGTGCTGAAAGAAAAGGGGGAAAAAATGAAAATGTAATGGTACTTAGTGTTACGCATCTGTTTTTATCCCTTTAGTGGGCAGAGCTGCCATTGATATCACACGCTCACAAACACAGTGCACACTTCCTACTGCTGCTAGTGCAAATTTGCTTAAAGGCAAAGGTTTTATATTGTGGTGCTGAGTCGCCCATAAAGATACGATCACATGTCACTGAATGACATTTTTATACCCACCCTTGAGCGTTCAGTGTCAACAAATAATACTTCAGTTCTTTGCAGGAAACAGGTGGGATTCAGACAAAAGATATGCACTGTAGCTCCTTTTTTAAATAATCTCATCTACCAGACTGATTTGAATTCAGGCAGAACACAGCCACCTGTGTGGAGAGCTCAATATTACTTGTTCTGCTCTGGTGTTTACTCTCTTTTAGATCAAAATAGACCTGCATCCAAGAATTGACAGTGTTTTAGTACATAAAAGTATGAAAATGCATTTCTCTATACACAAAGTAGCAACACACCATGATTAAAAGGTATTTCTGATTTTCATGGGAGATTTAAATCTACACTGTACATCCTTTGATGACTTATGCGCCTACAATTAATCTAATTTCATCATATCAGTATATGATGTAATGTGCATAAGAAAATAGTGCCGTCTATTTGTAAAGAGTCCCTTAAAATGAACACTTTCGTTTTTACATTGAGTAATTTCCATCTGCTGACGAAGGTCATGAGATGTGGCTGAAAACTTCGCATTAAACAATAATAAAATAAATAAAAATAAGATTTTTTTGTCAAACAATAGTTTATTTATGCTAATTTATCCATCAATACTGTGAATCCAAAGACTGAGGGTATTTAAAAGACAAATACACTTCTTATTTTACTCAACTCTACTGCGGGAAAACAAAAGAAGTCATTTAAACATGTCTTTGTCAAAGATCAGCGACTGAGCCAAAGGGGAAATCCTCCCTGTCTGAGAAGACAGATATATATTGATTTATACCCAGCATGGATAATCAAAAGAACGATCAGACTCACCAGGTTTGCTGATTCCTATCTGCTCCAGGTCGCTCTCCTTAACGTAAGAGAAGTGCTCGATGCGGGTGATGTTGAGGCCATCTCTGACGTGCAGGTAGAACTTTTCCAACTGGACGTCGGCCAGGAGTTGGTACAGCCACTGAGTGTCTTCAGCCATGAAGGGACAGGTCCTGGTCCATCAGCATGACCCAGCCAACCTTTCTTCAGGGTCAAACAGCATTTATACAGTTTTGTTTAGTTTTCCTGGCTATCTAAATTCCTCTGAGTTCATCTGAGTCTTTCTCACCTCATTAAAATGCCTGTTTAAACGTTAACTTTGCTCCCACTCGGGTCTTGTGAGGTTACCATAGAGACCTAACCAAAAGCCTGTAAGATGCCGAAGAGGGCTTGTTCAGCTTTTAGCTGTGTGCCAACTTGTCCTTAGGGATCTCACTCTGGCAACTAATTAACTGTCTGCTAATCATGTTTACTGTATCAGAGGACAGACAAGTACAACATTCTGCTTTTTATAACTCAGAAAACCAGGCAGCAGTGTAGTAGTATTGTAGTATTTGCATATGCTCACATGTCCAAACAGGTAGTTAGCTACCCAAATGAGTGTAAAATCAGACAAGGGGAATGGTGAAATATGACACAAGAAGTGTAGAAGTGAAGGCCCACAAAGAGGAACAGGTGGACAGGAAACGAAAAAACCCCAGGCTGTGTGAGATTGTTACTCATTTTGAACCTCAGAGACAGCAATCCAGCAGGGAGTCCTAAACCAATGTGAAATACCGAGAGGTGGAAACACAAACTTGTTGGTGGGTGAGGGAGGCCTGTCAGACGGGATCTTGTCTACATGGTGTGTCATGTGTTGACAGCAACATGACTTTGAATCAGCGCTTTTTGAAGACTGATTGTGGTATGCATCTGTTGAATGTTTTCTTGACAGTGAAGCAAGCGCAACAGTGTCCTGAGCCATAAGTGCAATAACAAGGCTGATTAATATTGCATAACTTCCCTATTGCCAGAAAAATAAAGTTACAACGCAGCAAATTCTTCTTTTGTTGGATTCAATGTCTGGCTTGTGCTCTCAATATTACAAGAGGGCTGTGCAGCCATTAATCACCTGCTTATCAGCACACCAAGCCCAGCAGGTTTGAGTCAGACAAAGCCTTCATCCCCCCGTCAGCTACCCTGGGAAAATAATTACCATCAACACTGAACAACTAGCAGAGCTACACTGTTTTAAGTAATGAGGCAACTGATGCTTCAAAAACCACTGCAAGAGGGTACTAGCCCGGGCTTGCATTCATTTCCAGGGACAACTCCCAATTAATTTCCACCTAGCCTGAGTGAACATGAGCCAAATTCTCTGCAGATCACCTTCAAATTCAAAAGAAAAAACACTCACACAGAGATACACACTGCTAAACAAAGACAGCTCTGTGATCGTTATCTCTATGTACAGAGTGATAAATCTTTCACCTGCTAAAAAAAAATCATCTCAGCCTGATGGCATGCCTGACCAAGTGTTCAACTATTTAGTTATAAACATAATGTGGCTGAACAGTCACTGGTTAAACTCGTATGACGTTTTTTTTCTTGCAAGCCACTATCTGCAGCCTTGCCAACAGCTTTGTTGATCCATCACTTCTGTTGGAGAGCATTTGTTTACACTGGTGATGCCGGCTTCTTCCGGCTGAGCCCAAGAACATTGTCAAACCAAAGTCACACAATTGACACCCTCGTTGGCAGAGCAGTTCTGACAAAGCTCCAATCGACAAGAAAAATGGCACTAATATTCTGACCTATTATCAAAGAAGTACAGACCAAATGACTACAGTCAGGAGAAGTAGTGGAAGATATTCGGATATATTTTACTAAAACCAATGTAGCAATTCTGCAACGTAAAAAACTTCCTGCATTCAAAATCTTACTAAAACTAAAATGGCCTAACTATTATCAGCCAAGTGTACAAGTATTATTTGTATAAGCCCCTCTCAGTGTGGTGTTATTTATAATTGGATAGTTATCATTGATGGAGTAACATGTGAGCAGCATGTAGAAGGTCTGTGAGCCACTTTCTAAACTGTTTGGTCGTTTCATTTATGTGCAATAATGCATGATATTTAAATGATCCCATGTTTTGTATAAATAACCTAAATCTAAAGAAGTAACAGTAACTTTAGCTGCCAAAGGTACAATATTTCCCTCTTAATATATAGTAGAATATAGTAGCATAAAATTGAACTTGCACAGTAGAAGTACAAGTACCTTAAAAAGTACAGTAGCCTACTGGAGTACTAAAGAGACAATAAGCAATCTGGGATATTTGACATTAATAGTCTCGATTATTCCGTAAAATGGCGAAACGTTAAGGTCAAAATCCATATAAACACGATTTAATCGCCATTTTGTCAATGTTTTAAAGAAAACGTGTCATTTTTAACATTCGAACTTTGTAAAATCTGATTTATTTCATACACAGTTGAGACATTTCCCCAGACCGCAGCGTCCCATAAACCCGGTCACAGATAGGCCTAACCTCTGATACTTACCGTTTATCAGAATAACTCAGTTCTCCCGTAGCTGGAGGCTTTTCTTAACCACCAACGACCCGAGACAAATGATCCATGTTGACATTGAAAAAGACGTCGACGGAGGACTTTTCCACAAAATCCCACTTCTTCTCTGAATCTTAAACTACCTCTCAATAATTTACCATCTGACAGCCATCGGCAAAGTTTGTAGTGTATTAGAGTCTGTATTTTAATGATACTGTCAGTAAGCCACCTCAAGCGTATTTGTAATCTACCTGTGTTTTTCGGCCTTTTCTCCGCCTCTTCAGACCACACCCCTTCCTTCCTGACTTTTCTCACCTAAGCCGTTAGATCAACCCCCCAGACAGCACGAGATTACCTGCACATATCTAGCCTAATAAATGCCACAAGCAATCAATGCAGGTCACTAATTACCAGTAACCACGTGGGAGTGTGGTTTGTCCGGATAGTGGATTCATATTTTCAACATAGTCATCGAATCAAGTAGACTCAACTTAAAGCTAATAAACTCAGTTACAGCTGATTTACCTGGCAAAATCTATTTTTAGTTACACCTAGCTAGAATAGTTTCAACTTGCTGTGACTAGCTAAAACTATTTTTTCCCAGTTACACCTAACTTTAGTTATACCAGTATTACCTTCCCAACTTACAGAGTTAAAACTAAATACTAGTTGATTGGGTACATGTGAGCTAAAACTAGTAACAATTGGGTACACTTTTCATGTTAATTCAACTTTACAATGATTTTGGAGGCTCTATTGATTTTTTTCTTTTTCTTATATTCATATTAATGTGGGTACACCTCAGTCAAAAGCAATACAAATCTAAACTGCTTCTAAACGAGTATAAAGTTGAATCAACTCTTTATAAAACAGTTTCAATAAAAAGTGATCATTAACCTTTATGAAGGTCGGATTTATTGTAGGGTTGTTATTTTAGATAGCATTAGTTTTAGCTAGGTATACATAATAAACTGGAAACTGAGTGTAATAAAATGGAAATTTTGAGCAATAAAAACAGGTTGGTTATCCTGTGACTTATTTGTTATGATCCAGCGTGTTTGTCCTAATTTATCAGAGAACAACAACATCTGTTTAACTGCCACCATGATGTTGCCTCGCCTAAAACTTTCTATTAGTTAGGGCTGAAGTGTAAATTATCTATGATTATCATACACAACACTTTTAAGTCTCTTCATTGGTCATGTTAAAGCTTAACGAAACTTGCCATGACGTAAGAGTCAGAAGAAGAAACTTGTGTGGTTTTCTGTCCCAGTCTTTCCCTCTTTCATACCTGCTGTTGCCGAGCACGTTCGACAGGATTTTTTAGCCTCCCATGTGTCTGCCAATTTGAATGCAAACCAAGCACAACTCTGGAGGACCTGCTTGTACTTTGCACTTCCTGGTACAGTATCTCCCATAGTCGCTCCTCCTGCCTGCCTTCCTGAATTACACAACACACAGACACACACACAATACATTTCAGTGGATCAACCATTCAAATGACACTGCAAACCGGAGCTGCGGTAAAGCTCTCTTCACACCACTTTCATGCACTTCCTACTAAACTAGATTAAAAGAGATATAAATTTAGGGTTTAGTCAGTAGATTATGACTATCACTTTTCACTCCTGTAGACCATATTGTTTTTGTCACAGGTTTTTTTTTTACTTACTTGCTTATTCTACACCCGTGACCTTAACAATACAAAAAATGACAAACACAAATGACAACTGGGTGACTAATGAAAGCCTCTGAAAAATAAGCAACTCATCCTTAACCCACCTGACATGTATGGAGACAGCAAGCTGTCATTTCCAGGATTTGCTGAGCAATTGAGTCTTCAGGGCTAACAAGGAGTGTGCGGGATATATGCTTACTTTCCTTTTGCTGTGTTACGTGGAAGTCTGTGTGTCATTTTCTGTGTGGGAAGTCCTCTCTGTCATGTTTCTTGTCAGCGAGAGACAGGCCAGGCTTTTGAGGAAACAGCTTGCTGCTGGGAAAAGGCAATATTAGGTAATTTTGAACAGAGGCAATACTGAGAATGAGGAGGGAGAAATATGATGTAGTATCAACAGTTATCTTGCTCACATATGTAGGCTACTGTATGAGAGAGGTAAGAACCACTAATGTCAAGGAATGGGACGTTACTGTGGGAATATGTAGAGAACTGATAAAAACAGTCAGAAATTCAACTTGTGGGAAAGAAATTAGATACATGACTATGGCAGAGGAACAAAGAGTGAACATTCCTTAGGCAAGTTGATCCATCTGCTTGCATTATTTGCCAAAAGTGTCAGTTGTCATATACTTAACCTAATCTTTAATTTTAACATAAAAGCGTATACTGACACTGTTGTGGATTTATAGGAAAGGGGGTAACCCCATAAACTTCACTGATCTAGCTATGGGTTAGTCATTAAAGGCACATGCTGTAGAGTCAAACACTGGTGAAACCCAAATTTTTGAGAATTTTGAGTTTAGCAGTGCATCTAGAATATTAGCATTCATATGCCATGATGAAGCCATTAAAAACAAACAAATAAATGAAGATTTTTAAATAGAATATTTGACCCTTTGTAAACAATATTTAAGCTGAGCTTATGCCGTAATTCTCAAAATATGTGTGTCATGAGCAGGTAAAGTGATGAGAATAAGATAAGCCAAGATGAAACTTTATTGATCCCCTGATGAGATAATTTAGAAGCAGTAGGTAAAAACAGGATACAGATAGTACAAAAAACAAACTGAAATAAAAATAAAGTTATACAGACCACATACATTACCCCTACATAAATGTCATATGTCAATGTGACATAGTAGCAACATTAAATACACACTTTTATATAAATTTGTATTTTTATGTGGTACAATCACACATAATATGAAAATAATGTGATTATTGCGTTTATGACGTATTTCAGCCTGAGTTTACATGTCGCTTAATTACTGATAGTTGATATTTTTAATGTTATTATTATTAATTTAGACTCTAAATAGTGGCAACTGTAGACATCAGTGATGATGGTGCAGCCTGAAATAATAATAATAATCATGATCACAATAGTGAATATCCTGTTAATGTTGTTAGTAATTAGTTTGATCATTGGTTAGGAAAAAAACATGTAAAATACTAATATAAAATTGATCCTTCTCTGATAAAGGATCAACGTTATCGCAAGTCCAGACAAAGAGAAACACCGCCCTCTGCTGTATCACTATAACAACGGGGACGTGTGCACAGCGGAACGTCATCATAAAGCGACAACATATACTTCATAGGCTAATTTTGATAATAACGCTCAACATTTACTTTTTGATGCTATGATGTGATCTGGTAAATTATGCGAACTAATTTTACATGCAAATGTGAGCTTAAAGCAACTTATATGTATAAATAAATGTTGAATATAAAATAAAAAGTCCCCGGAAATCCGTTCTCCGTTTGTAAACGCATGGCTTGTTGTCGCATCTGAAAGTCAATTATGCCAAAACTCCTCGATATAAAGTTTCCCGAAGAATGTAAGACTCTTCCCGAGGGCTTTTGGTCAGCCGTAGACGTGTGGATAAAGAAACCACACGTTGTAAACAAGCGTCTTTGCGGAGTAAGAGAGACGGAGGGTGAAGATGTGGGCAGAGAGGCTCTGCCTTTCCTGCTGGATGATCCTGAACTCTCTCATGATGTGTTGTCCTTCCTGACCTGCGGCCTTTCACCGGCACAGACCGACGAAAAGGAAAAACCCTGGTCTTCCAGTATCAGAACAATTATCCCGAAAGTAAACTCTTACGGGACAACCCAGCATAAAGAGGTTATACTCAAAGGTAAGACTTGAATTTAAAGCTCTGCCAAACTCTCTTCTCTTTAATGCTTTTTAAATGTTTTCTTTGTGTGTTCAAGACTTTGGCAGACAACAAGTGACCTTTCTTCCATTTGAAGAGGATTCAGAAGGTCAGGTGTCTCTAAAGAGAGGCAACATTTATCAGTTTCAGCTGCTCCATCAGGACCGTGAGGGATGGTGAGTGGCTGACTGTGCACAATCTTTCCATCTAATACGGAGGTCCTACTATTAACTGATGAATGGATGCTAGGACACAAAAATACTTACAGTATATGTCTCCGTTTCTTTTTCTGTGTACCTTTATTGTTGAACAGGTTCATTATTTTCCCTTTGTTTGGTTTATTAGTAACGTTAACATAAAATACAACAGATTCTTTTCAGGGATAGAACAAGTTTTATTTCCATTTACATCGTTTTCCTCTATGTTTTTCACAGTCCACCAAAGTCAAGATGATATCTACCAACATGTTTTAAGAAATACTGAATAAATTCAAGAGAGATTCATGACAGTTTAACATGGATGAAAGCCGACACATGCAGAAGAAAATGTGTTCTATCAAAGTAAAATATTTAAGATTTAAGAGTGTTTGAACCACATACAATCTTCTGCACAGCCCTAACATGTGATGGAGGCACAGTGTTGTTTGTATCACTAGTAGTAGTGATATACAGTATGTGTTTGTAATATATGTTGAGATATCAGCGTTTTAAAATGTGGTTGTTGGAGAACAAGAGCACTGTATAATGATATACCAGTGTACCATTATATTATAATTGGAACAGATAGTCTTAAGTGTGGAGAGCATGATCTGTATTATCATGTATTACAAGATGAAGATACTAAAATGATAAGGCGGAGGTTGATTTTAGTGACCTTTTAGTGTCTCTTCTCCCGCACCAACTCTTGTCTTTCTTCCTCTGCTGAAACATTTCTTTTTGTCCTTGATGCTGGTTTTATGGAAAGTTTTGCAGATTTAAAATCGTATCCCGCTTTCTAAATCTGATGGACTAAAACAGGACAGTGTGGACAGAACAGAGGAAACATTAAACATGTAAACCTGTTGGAAATCTGTTTGGTAGATAAACAGAAATTGATGTAATGGGAAGGGGAAATGAAAAGGCTTTTTCAGTCTGTGTGTGTGAATATCATCATGTCCTGATTAACCTGTTCGGGGAGCACAAATTAGCTCTGTTAACTCCCACTCTGTGCTAAAACACTGCGGGGTCCATATTTGTTGATATTAAGTATATTCATTTTGGAAATTGCGACATTAAATCACAAATCTAAACTACTTAAGATCGTCTTACTTGACTTTGACACAGGGACTCCTAAGGAGCAGGCCCATTAAAATTAGGGGACCTTATCTTTAGTAGCACATATTTCCTAAAAAATTGTCATTTAAATGAGCACACACCAGTTGACCCGCAGTACGGCGGGAGCTTTCTGGGGTCTTAGAGCTCAGTTGTCCGCTTGGCCCGGTTATGTTGTGACATGAAAAATGAGTTGGCATAAAAAGTAAAAATAAAACAATCCAGATGGCTCTGCCTTTTATCTGCAGGGCCTTGGAGCTGCGTGCACTGACTCCAGATGCGTGGTTCTCTGATGGCGTGGCGTACCCGAAGCTGCCCTGGCTCTCCACTGATCTGCTGCCCAAGCTGGTGCGCTGGGCTGCTGAGTGCAAGAGCAGCGAGTTCAGGAGCACCTTGTCTCTGCTGCCGGTGGAGAAGTACAGCCTCATGTACCAGGAGCTGAAGGAGAAGTACAAGGCCATGGTGAAGGTAGAGTCAGCTCAGTGTAAGGCTGTTTTGTATTCAAACTTTTGGTTTAATGCTGATTGATTGTTATTGCCAAGTGCTGATACTTTCTTTCCATATACTCTCCAGGTTTGGCCTGAGGTTACAGATCCTGAGAAGTTTGTCTATGAGGATGTTGCCATTGCTACGTATCTCCTTGTGGGTTCAAACTTGGTTTTTATTTTTGTTCTAATGCCAAAATCAATGGTTGATTGATTGGTGATGACTTGAATTTGATCCTGAAGATTAATATGTGAACTGAAGAATAGTCCCTAATGCATCAAATGTCTTTCTTTGCACTTACTTTAAATGTGTGGGTCCACTGCCAAGTACTAAAACAAGTCCAACTCCCGTATACGTGCGTGCAGGTGAAACTCCTTTTCAGCTGTTGTCAACCATAGGGCGTGTGAGTGTGAAAAATGGCTTTGACCCAGTAAATCAATTTAAAGTCACATGCAGGCGAGCGGGTGTCTGCAGCAGCGGGTGTCACACTGCAGGTGATTGAAAGCTCTTACAAACGCACACTAGTACAGAGTCTCTGTCGCTGTACTGCAGGTGCTGTGGGCTGAGGAGCGAGCAGAGAAAGGTCTCACCGCCAGACAGTCCTTTGTGGACCTGGGCTGTGGAAACGGCCTCCTGGTTCACATTCTGGCCAATGAAGGGGTAAGTTAGGTTTAACGCAGTCTTGAAGCTCAATCTCTTGCTTTGTTTTGTTTTTACATCGGCGCTCCTGTGTGACCTGGTGACCTTATAAACAGTGGTGGTCATATAGAGGCCTAGTTTTGTACCGAACTGAATGCAACATTTCAACATGCAACAGGCTGAAATTGGTTAGAATCTAAAACTGAATGAAGGGCAGTCAGAAGCAGTGCCTTAACGTCCGTGCTACAAAGGACCAAATAATCCTTTATTAATGTGTGTTTGAAAGGGGATGCAGTCGCTTAGCTTAAAAAAACTAGAGCACCTAGAATACCAAAAATTGTATCATTCCTTATCATGTCTAATAATACCTTAACACAGACTTTAATAATTCAGATTTTAACAGTTTGACCAAGTAATCTAACGTGCTAACTAGCAGTAAACCAAGTGAGGCTGATGGGAATGTCATTCGCTTTGTTGGTCATAATTGAGAGTATCAAACTTCTGCTTGTGCCTCATGATGGCACTAGTGGAAAAGTTAAAGGATCACCAAAGTGATTACAATTGATCCTGAATGTTCATGCCAGTCCGTCCAAAGATGTTGAAATGTTTCCGTCTAGCCTTGGGCTGCAACTAACTAGTATTTTCATTACTGATTAATCAGCCAGTCATCTTCCTGATTAATCAATATTGTTTGATTTGGCCAACTAACCAAAGATATTTTAAGTTTATCATATACGATAAGAATGAGCTGTAAACCCTCAGAGTTTCATTTCGGCGTATATTTGGCTTTTTTTTTCTTGGAAAAAAAATTAATCGACTATCAAAATAGTTGCCGATGATTTTTCTGCTAATCAATTAATCGCATAATTGTTCAACTCTTCTGGCTCACTGCCGTCGCATAGCCATGCTACTAGATTAATTGGCTAAACCTAACGGCACCCTTCTAATACGCATTTTCCAGAAAGTTAATTTTTCAATCAGGAAGAAATAACAGATGTATAATGAATTGCTGTTGAATATACCGTTAAAGTGACCACCATTAAAGAATAGCACTGGCCCCTCAAAGCAGAGGCCTTTCAATTTGCCAAATCTTCACTGGTGTCTTAATCAATGACATGGTGCGGGGGAGTCATGGGGGACTCTATCTCTACAATCTACAGTACCGTGTTCAATCACAGACTAGGACAGGTGTAATTGATGTTGCACACAGTGGTCGATAGTCAGAGTTCGAATGTCCCTGAGAGCGATTAGCCGCTGACCGTCACGCCGTATTGTGTTGCAGCATCCTGGAAAAGGCATCGATGTTCGGAAGAGGAAGATCTGGGACATGTACGGCCCCCAGACTCTGCTAGAGGTGAGCGAGCTGAGCACGAAGAAGGCAGATTTATTCTAATTGTATGTAGGTTTTGTTAATGAGTGCTATTATCTTTTCACATGAAAAGTGGAGTCCATATCACATGCTGTAGGTGTCTTTTCAGCTGGCGTCGCCCCCCCTCACTCTCTGCTGCTGCTGCTGCTGCTTTGTGCTCAATGGTTGAACAGGTTGAACGATTGATTCTCCTGTTAGTAGGAGTCAGATACACAGTTTAGATTAAAACAGCAAGGAATTTTTTTCTATTAAAGCACAAAATGTAAATCAGGTTGCTCACAAAACTAATCTAAGCTCAAGGTCCACTTAATTGTTATTTTGGAGATTTCGATTCTTATCACATAATCTTCATCCGCAAATGGAGCTTGCCCTTTTGTCACGGAAATGTTCAAATTTCTCTCGTCCATGTTGGCTTTGAGTTTCAAAGTTCAGTCTTGAACTTGGGAACAGTACGCTGCAGTTCTGTGATAACTGAGCAAACGCCATCTGCTGATGAAGATAATGTGATATGATGGAAAGCTCAACATCAACTGCTAATGGAGCTGGGGGCAATAGTTTTGTCAACAGATATTTCTAGGGTTGAGGTTTAACTTTGAAACAATTTCTTTTCAAGTTTCAATCACTGAGAGTTCAGTTTGAGCTGCAGATAGAGAATAAGACATCCAATAATGCAAAAATGATCATATATTTACAGATTTATTTTCAGTTGTACCTCTTAATGAACAGTGATGTTTTTTCCACAGAGCAGGGAGTGTTTGACTCTTGCTGTAATGATATCTACAAACACTTCTACTGCCCAGGGACTAACGCTGACTTCAGACAAATTCATGTATACACACATTTGCAGGGAAACCTGCCCTCCGAATAAACACAGCACGTTCATGTCTTCTGCCTCCTGGCTTCAGTCATTCATTTGACAATAAGCTGCTGACTGCTTCCATTTCAGGTCATCTATTATTGACTGATTTTTGCAGAGCAGACGGGGCAAACCAATCTTTCTGGGGCCTCGAGGGGTGCTGTACTCAGTCCTGGACTTTCATTTGTTAGCTCTTCTAAACCTCACAGGCCTCGGTGCCCTTAACTTACATCAGTTGTGGTGTTGGTCACATGGCCTGCCTGTTGATATATATACGTTTTCAGCTGGATTTGTGTTATTTTGATCTACTAACAGTCATTGTTTCTGAGTTTCTGATCAACTGAGAAAGTAGTTCCACTCAACCGACCAGCCCAAAGGCCTTGTTCAGACTGCCAGCCCAAATCCTTTTTTTGGCATAACCAGAATGATTTTAGTAAGTCTGCACATGGAACTCATGGAAAAACCAAATGAAAATATTTGCTAACAGGAACCAAGCCACATTTAGAGGTGGTTTGAAATGGGATTCCAATCACATCTCTGCAGATGTGTCTCAGCAACCCATGCAGATAGGCTGGTGATTTCTGGACACAGAAATCCAATCTGATCACTTGCAAAAACCAGTGAGGACAGTCTGTCCTAAAGCTCTGCAGTCTGAACAAAGAGTGTTCACACATATTTACAGGTGTTGTATGATATAATAAAAGTTAATAAAAAAAGATAAAAGTTTCCCTTTTTGGACAATTTCCATAAAGTGATTCAGTGTCAAATCTCACGCCAGCATGCATCTTCTCTCCCCTGAGGGCGTCTTGTGATTTTTGGGTCTTTGCTATTTCAGGAAAACGCAATTACCCCCAGTGAGAGCTTCTTATTCCCGGGTACGGACTGGCTGATTGGGAACCACTCAGACGAGCTCACACCGTGGATCCCTGTTATAGCAGCCAGGCAAGTCATCAGCAGACACAATCTCACTCAGCAACTCAAGTGCCAGCTGATCTCTCCAATTGGGAATAACATTGTGGGCAGAGGGAGGATGTGTGAATACGTGCATGTTTGATATCTGTGTCCACCTGATGGCGGTGTTGAGCCTCAGTCTGCGAAATTGTCTTTTCTCCAATGTGACAGATGATAATCTCAAGTAATGGATAGTTGTTTCCTGTCTGTTGAACAGTTTCACACTCTACAGAAACTCTACATTTACCACAGAAGATTTATAATCATTTTCTTTGGCACACTGGATAGGAACTTGTCTTTTGCTCTCACTGCAGGTCTTCCTACTCCTGCCGGTACTTTGTCCTCCCCTGCTGTTTCTTCGACTTCTATGGAAAATACCAGCGGCGGCAGTGTAAGAAGTCTCAGTATAAGGAATACATCGACTTCATTGCTGAGGTCAGTCAAATCAGTGGTTTCAACACAGAAGAGGACTGCCTGAGAATACCATCCACCAAACGGGTAGGCTGACGCAATCCAGAGTCAAAACTGCACTCCATAGCGTATATGTGTTTGAATTTGTAGATTTTAGTAGACTTGTCTTATCTGAAAACATTTGTAATATTGTGTCGCTGACATATTTTTAATTCCTTTAAATCTATGCTCTTTAACAACTTACCAAGCTCTGTTTAAGGTTTTCCTAAATACTTATAACTAATTTATAACTTGACTGTCCGTGTGTCTAAGATTAATACAATGTAATGACAGCTGCCCTGGTTGATTATGGATGGTGACCTTTGTTGCACGTCGTCTCAGTCTCTTCCCATATTTCCTGTCTGTCTCCACTGACAACTATTAAATAACCAGAGAGAAATAAAGACAGAGATCCTTTTAATAGGTTACCGTATCAATTTTGTATTGCACTTGCATAAAGTTGAGGGGCTTGTTAGAGCCCAACATATCCTGACCATCTGCAAAAGATCCTGGATTCTACTTCTATGACAGAAAGGTAGTGACAGTAACTTAAATAATCACTTGTTACAACCAAGGTATTACCATACCATCTCTGAACTCGCAACACGTTGACCCTTGAAATGGATCGGCTGCAGTAGAACTCACAATGAGTTCACTTTGCTGTACAGTGGCCTGCATAGTTACCAGATCTCAATCCAACAGAGCACCTTTGGGATGTTGTGAAACAGGGGATTCACATTATGGATGTGCAGCCGACAAATCTGCAGCAACTACGTGATGCTGTCTTGTCAACATGGACTAAAGTGTCTGAGGAATGTTTCCAACACATTGTTGAAAGCCACAAAGGATTAAGGCAGCTCTGAGGACAAAAGTGGTTCCACCCGGTACTAGCAAGGTATAACTAATAAAGTGGCCAGTGAGTTTTACAATCCACACCCCCAGTTTGTAACACTGACTTTGTCTTATAAATTGGAAGCCTCAAGCTGAAACTAAGATTGAGACAGTTTTAGAGTCCTTCTAAAGCTCTCTCCAAAACCACAGAAGACATTATACATAAAAATTAGTGGAGTGCTTGTTTGACACGTTACCGGTGGGATTGGCTGCCTAAATAATACAACAAATGGACTTTATGATAGTTTTACAAGGATTTATTACATTGTTTGCCAGTAAAAAGATAGAAAACACCACATAATCAAGGTTTCATTTGGATACTCTACCATTGTTCTTGGACAGGCGACCTCTTAGCATTGATCACTGTGACAAAAAAGATAAGTCTAATCAGTAGATACATGTTCTACACGTTCATACTCTTGTAACTTTTCACAGTCTGTCAGTGTTTAAAAAGCCTACGCAGATAGAATCAGAGGGTGGTAAAAAGTTCAGACAGCACGCTGTTTTTTTGATTAGCTAATGCACACGTATCTCATACAGATGAAGTCGTAGATGAGCTTCTGACTTTTGTCGCACGTCACCTCTTTTTTTCGTCTCGAGTTTTTCAATCTTTCTTCACTGTGATTTTCTAATCAAGCAGAGATGTCATGAAGACCATCTTGCGCGGGGGTCATTAGATCTCTCTGCAACATTGTCATGAAATATATTCCTGTTCTTCACAAAGGTACAGCTTGTTGTCTCTTCTTTCTCTCTACAGATGGACAGAAATAAATCAAGCCTTTATCATATTTATTGTTCGTAGTCAGTACTGGAAACAACCATTATCAGTTTGTTCATAAAAGCAAAAGCTCACAAATAGTTCGGTACAGGATGATGAGGATTTGTATTGTTATTTCTATTTGTGAGTTTCTGGTTTTACAGTATTGAGCCTTAACACCCCTGGGAGTCGCCTTGACATTCAGCTCCTCTTTCTGCAGGTGTGTCTCGTGGGAAAGTCAAGAAACTACCAGCTATCTGATGAGGCCGAGGCTGAGCAGCAAAGAGCTCATTACATCCAGGGCCGCCAGACCGTCTCTGGGGTCACAGTTCAAGAGTCAGATGTCAGAAATGACGCAGACTGTTGCCCTGGGAACAAAGACATTGACAGGACCCCCGGGAGCAGCTGGGGAGCCGGGTTCCAGCCCAGAGACAGGGTTGAAACGGTTCGAAACTGTGCGGCTCTCCCGCGGGACTTTGTTGACGGTGTTGTCCTGCGGGTTGCTAATGTCCTTCTAGGAATGAGTGAGGATGACGGCGGGGGGTCGTCCAGTGGCTGGAACCGAGGAGGTAAACAGCAACAGCTACAAAACACGTGACATAAACAAACAAATCACAGAAGTCTCCCTGGACACCACCTGCTACTGAAGTGATGAACAGGTTCAGGTTAAATCTATATCTGTGAGTATCTGTGAAGCTCACTGATTAAGGCCCGAGCACGAACCGCGCGAGGTCTCTATTGAAACTGTAAGGATTTTTTTTCTGCAAAGTAAGCTCAAGTTTGGCGGCTCAAACATACTTGAAAACACACCAAACTTTGCACAAAATTCAAGAGTAGCGAAAAATTTCATATTTTATGGGTTTCGCAAAATGGCTCGCTAGCACACCACTACAGAGCAGCCCCCGGGTAAAGTTTCACCTACATTTACGAAATTTCTGTGGTATGTGTATCATGTCCAGACGCACAAAAAAGCCTCTTGGAGCGATGCCCTAAACCCAACAGGAAGTCGGCCATTTTGGATTTAATGGTCATTTTTGGCAATTTACACATTTTGTACTTTAACAAACTCCTCCTAGGGATTTAGTCCGAACAACTTCAAATGTCTGCTTTGCCTTCTAAAGGCATTGACGATGAAAAGTTGTGCTATCTGTGAGTTTTCGTCTATAGGCGTGTCCGTGGCGTCAAAGATCAACTCTTCGCCATGACACAGGAAGTGTTTGTTCACATCTGAACAAAACTTAACGTGCTTAATAACTGTCCCGCCCCAAAGACATCCACACGCCAATATTAATTTATATTCATTGCGCAAAGTGCTATGTAGCGCCACAAAGGGGGGACACAGGAAGTGACGTATAACAACTTCATGCAGCGTCTGAACCACGCAGCAAATTCACAGCCGCACCGGCAGAACTCCAGTTTCTGAATTAATTACTTTGTAATATCTGTTAGCAATACTGCAAATGATAAGATTAATATACGGAAGAAGTGAAGTTGAGAACAAAGGGTAAAGGATTTAGGCTGGCTTGCAAAATGTGTAGCAGATACAAAGGTTGTATTGCCTTCATTTTATGCCTTTTTAGGGGTATTGTTTACCAAAAAAAATAGCATCCAACATAATATTTAAAAATGTAGATACTATAGTCTGCGAGGGGAAAATGTAGTATCCACTGACTGAATGTGTTAATTTAGTTTTTTCTTATCTGTTTGTCCTCCTACCATTAATACTGAAATAAATATAAACATGTATTTACAATTTAACACATTATATGTGATTTAAAGCTGAAATGGCATGAATTTCACTAGAGTCGAAAGCTGATCTGCTAGGCTCATGATGTTAGCTATAGCAGGTTCGTGATTGGATTCAGCCAACGTAGAGTACAGTTACTGTGGTTTGGCTTGATTTTTCAGTCAACACATATGTCAAAAAGTAAGATTCAAGTCTTAGTCTGACATCTTGGGAAAAAGGCTTATTCGCTTTCTGGTGAGGAGATGACTGAGATGATCAAACTCGTCTGTTAAATATCAGGCTACAGCCAAAACAGCTTAGCTTAGCATAAAAACTAAGGCTAGCTTGGACAACAGCTGTTTTTTAAGCTTCTGTTTTTGTGCAATTTAAACACATGAGATATGAAATGTAAGCTTTACAGGTGCTGGCAAGTGCATCTGTTACCTTTGGACAGTCAGGCAGTTTTCCTGGTTCTAGTTTTTGTGCTAAGCTAAGTAGCTGATAGATATGAGAGCGGTATTGTTCATCTCATCTATCTCTCCTCCAGAAAACTAATTAGCATATTCCTCAAAACTATTTCTTGACACATTTAGTTAGGAGTTAGTCACTGTGTTTGCCTTTGTAGGCCAGCTATATCTGTAACCCGCATACCTCCAAAACAACACGAGTGAATTACTTCACATTTCTTGTCAAGACGTTGCCTTTTAAAATATATTTCTAGGTGCTTCGTGTCACGGCACCTTCTTCAGCCTGAACCTCTCGTCTAAGCCCCCTCCCCCAATCATCCTATCTAACCCTCCTCCTCTCTCGTCATTAGTTGACGGGGCCTTCGTGATACAGAGCAACGCCATTTTGAACTCTGTATCTCTTCCCTAAGCCAGCCACTTCCTGCACCGCATGATAGAGTGCCACACACGCATCACACACATATACACACAGTTTCACACGCACACACACCACCCACGCATCACCTTTGTCAACGCCTCAGCACCCCCTTTGCCACATAGACACACAATGTGAATGAGATAAGGACACGAGGACTACTGTGATTATAACAGAAAACTCTCCGTCAGGATGTCAGTGCTGATATTAGAAGTGGGAAATATAAGGGAGAGCGAATAAAGGGAGTCTGTGACTCTGTATAGAGATGACTGGATGAATAATGCACCGCTGTCTATGATTTATGCATGAGTATGCATTTGTATTGAGGTATTCCTACCAGTTATCTGCTGTGTAAGAACAAAGGGTAAATTCAGGGTGAGCCAGCCTATATTGAAGAGATCCAGTTTCTTTCCATTTTTAATGCATCTTCAAAGAGTATGAGGATCATTTATATTTTATAATATATACGTATATATCTAAAATTAAAGATTTTGACATTTAAAATGACATTTGTTTATTGTACGATATAGTGCCCCTACAATTTCAGTGTAACTCACCCCTGTCGTAAATAAGGACAGCTGTACATGTGTATTTGTTATGAGTACGTTACTTATAATCAAAAAACTAGCAAGGCAACAGTGGCCAAACATCAAGCAAGTGCAACAACACAAGACAAAGCAATATAAAGTCCAACAGAAAGAATGGCAGCTCGGCACCTGTCTTTACAGCTTCTTTCTCGGACACTCTCTTTTTCTCTAAAGAGCTTCTCCATTAAAATCCTCTTCGGTCTCTGCCATTAGCTAATGCTACATCCATAGAGGCTGCTGAGCCCGGTTTTGTTGCAGCTCGCCTGGCTTTGGCTCGACACCGGTGACGCTCTCCACCAGCAGCAGCATAATGTTGCTTGAAACTTGGATGGCAAGTCTTGACAGCAAACGACAGCACTTCCAGTAACGTTACAAATGTCTGAAAATGTCTGAGTGTGTTACCTAGTAATTCCACTAACATCAAGTCGAGATTTATGGGTAGCGGCTAAACCTCCTTTCTGTAAAACGTCTGGCAGATTTTCAACACTAGACATAGCAACCCAGTAAATAAGTTATTTCTGACCTGTCCAACAGCAAGGCCAGCTCAGCATTTGTCCTGCATCCTTTTAACTTTTTTAGCTACCGCCAGTAAGTAAAAGCTACTCTGATATTCGCTCTTGTCTGCTCTCTCGCTCAGTCACTCTCTTTTTTTTTTTCATCCTTGCTCTTCTATTCTCTGCCATGATTTCCATACTGAGAATACCAAACTCATATTGTACATTATATACTTTTTACTTCCTCTTACAGCTTACTTGCGTAACAGTTTGTTGGTGGGATGTGGTGCTGTAAAACATTACGTCGTTCTTGTGATAGATTTCCTGCCCGGGATTCCAATGTTACATAGTTTCATAGCGGGGGCCATTCACCCTGTTACAAGTCAGCGTACCATCAAAATGATTTTGAAGCTGTTATTTTAAGATAAAAATAGCAACCACAGATCTCAATAACACATTTAGCTAACAAACTACCGAGGACAAACAGTCTCTCGTCTTTATGAGCATGTAGATGTGCAAACAGATATTTGGTGGTGGAAACAGAAGCGCTGGCTGGCTACTGTAGCTTTGAGTCAAGTTACTAATTCATGCTTGCTGTACTGCTGACTGAGCTCATGTAGTCCTGCTGAAAGTTAGTGTGTGGCTGTGCATCTTAAAATGCATTTCACTTCGCAACACGAAGCCTCAAATCAGTCAAGTAGAGTAAGTGAAAAATTCACATTCTTAAGGAAATTGTTTCTGTGTTGCAGCGATTGTTCCTACTGAGCAGAAACAGCTTGCATGAAAGAGGGAGAGTGGGTACAGTATGTCCAGAAGACCGAGCAGTAAATTGTGCTTCCCAGGAACCTCATCCCCATCCTCCACACCCACACTTAGGTTAGGATTACACCTTGTTCATAATATTAGGGCTGCACCACTTGGCCTGTTTATTGAATAGATGGTCAACAGACAGTTAAAAGTTGTGTTTATGAAAAAGTATGGCAAGTAATTCTCTCGTTCTTGCTTCTCAGACATTTTAAGCTGAATAGTTTTACTTTTTGGATTGTTTGGTTTGACAGAACAAGTCATTGTCATTTGAACTTGGGATTTGGGAATCAGCAATTGGCTTTTTTTAAAAACTATTTCCTGAGTGGCAGCTTTGATTCCCTCACGCCCTTCCACAACCCTGCATGGATAAGCGTTTATAGATAATGGTTGGATTATTATTATTATATGTGGGATTTTCCCAACGTTTTTGGCCTGTGACCCCTTTGGATAGTTCAGATTTGCAGGTTAGTTAAAGATGGTAATCTATCTTTGATGATTTTAAGGTCTTAATATGCAATAAGATAAAAACATTTCTGTGTTACAGCTGTGCTCCTGGTAGCTAAACGTGATCCTTTCAAATGTCTTACTCACCTCTCAGCAGTTTTAGAGCTCATTTTCTCCGCTCAGCTTGATTTTGAATTGGCTTGAGCAGCAAAAAAAAATTATCCACAAACATTCAATTGCTTACATCTTTTACATTCTGCACAGGGGACGTTCAACCTTAAAAAATTCAAACTGTACACCAAGCCCAGCCATTAATAATTGCCCATTTGATCTTAGTCCAAACTGAGTCTACATCGTCAATACTGACCTTCTCCCATTAATCCTCATTAACACTGTAGGCAGTAAAGGGCAGCTCTAAACGGTGTATTGATATTATATTATGGCCTGGAGCTCCCTGGCGTCTGAGCTGAAGGACTGCAGTCTGCACAGTTTCACACTCTGCAGCACAGGACTGTGTTTGGCCCTGCGAGTGTCTGTGAATGTGGGAGTGTGTTGCATATTTTAGGTATTAGCGCAGCGAATTGACCAGCTAAATATAGGATGTATTTGGGTGGACAATATGTTTTGTCACGACTTTCAGTGGCAGAAAAATAAGTTTTAGGAAACTGCTAACCATCATAGCTCTAAATTCAATTGTAGATTTATGTATATCAACTTTGACCAACTGTACTTGGATGAGAGGCAAAGACAACATATTTCACAGCGAAATTCTCTCACATTCAGTCATCTCTAAGCCAACAGGGATTGCTTTAAGTGCCGCCCAGGGATTTGGAGTAAAAATATGATGGAGATCGCGTTAAGATGTCGGCAGATTTAGGTCAAACATTGTTATGAAAAGGCAAAAAGGGGCATTAGAAATCCTCTGGTGTGTCTCTCTCCAATATGAGAAGGAAGAGGAGGGGGATTGTCATTTGCACAAACCAAAGGTCATGCCTGATTGAATTCTCTGCTGGGGGAAAAAGGGCAAAGCCAGAAATACCGAAAATCTCATGTAACGCAGCCCAAAGGCGGGTGTTGTGAACACAAAGTGGTACGTCATTTTCCCGCTTACTATCTGCTAAACTAATAGCAGAGGAGTTTGTGTATTCCAATATCCTCATTTCTCCTTTTCCCCCCTCCTGTTTGGTATCTAAAATTACTGTCCCAGTGGGGGAGTGACGACAATGACTCACGCTGCTCTCACACGGCCGGTGGGAGATGCAGCGGTGAAATGCATGCTGGTTGTTCTGACAGCTTGTTGGAGCAGCTTTAATTGAGCACACCTCACAGCCCTGACTAACGGTAAAAGACAGTGACTTTTCTATATATGGCTTTGATCGCCCATTTTAACTGAGAGGATGTTAGACTTCAGCCCGTCTCTCTCGTAACAACTGGTGACACAGACTCAAGCCAGTCAGCTGAAGCGGATGCTTCTTTCTGACTCTCTAAAGCTGGAGAAACATTCTTTCTGTGCAAGCCTGAAGTAGCATGTTAACATACTGATGAATGTAACATCCATGTACCTCCTCCTGCTCCTTTGTCGCGCTGATCGTTGCTCTTATATTTCCTGCTTTTTTCCCTCCTCCTCAGGCAGCCTCTCTGTGTGCGAGGTCGCCGGGCTGTTGGAGCAGGAAACCCTGCAGCTCCTGAAGAAGGAATGTGGAGGCCTTCAGACGCTACTCAAGAACAACCACCAAGTGTTTAGAGGTAGTTGGACTAAACGCTTATAAACGCCTTCATAGCGTTTTCTCAGATGTGGTTAAATGGCACTTTTCACTGAATGGGCAAAATATTAGGAAAGGCACTGACATGGCTAAATGTCATCCAGAAGATAATCCTAATAATTACTGACCTAAAGTTCCCTTTTTGCTAACTTCTGCTTCTCGTTTTGAACAAATTTCTCTCATGGAAATGTTAAAATAGCTTTTAATTGCTTCAATTTGAGGAAGCACTATAGAGTGAAATGGGAGAACCTGCTGGTTCTCAAATTAGTTTTCCCACCTTGAATTTCCATTTTCAAGTTTTTTTTTTTTCTTTTAATCAAGTACTCAGTGTTTCTCAGCATAGACACAAGGATGTTTTTTGGGTATTTTAACAACACTATATAATCAATTTCAATTATTTCACCTTGGTCTCAGAGAAGTCAGAATCCGTCAGTTTGGTGTAGTGAATGGTCCGTGAGCCTTGGCTGTTGTTGCCAAATGCTCTGTTGATTCAATTGACAGCAAAGTGAGCAAAGCCTAAAGTGAACTGTCTAAACTGTCAAAAAAACCATCCATTTGTTGGTGAAATGCATCAAGGAAGTAATTGACTAGAATAGTTGACTTTCCGTTAAGTTTTCATATGTATTAAGTTAAGACATGGGGGGCCTGGTGGCCTGGGTCCCGGGGTTTTGGGAGTTGACTGTTAGAAGCGGCCTTGTTCGGCTCCGGCCAGGGACTTTTGTTGCTGTCGTTTCTCTCAGTCTCCTCTCATTTCCTGTCATCTCTCTACTGTCTCCAGTCAAATAAAGGCATAAAAGCCGCCCATCCACCCCATAAAAGTAAAATATTACTATCACAGTTACTCATATTTTGTACGGATGATTCAACCAGGAGAGTTTCAAGCCTTAGTGTGCTCCAACTGCCTGTCACCTGTGATTGTCTACAGTGTGCAGAAAATAAACAGATTGTTTACCTGAGGACATCCCTGAAATAACTCCTCCACTTTGCTCCTCTGTAGGAACAGATTTATTTATAACATACGGAGGGAGCATTCTATTCTGAAGAGGTGTCATATCTTTCTGTCGTCTGTTCTCTTTCAGTGGAAGGAGGGAGGGTGTACATAAGAGACTGGCGGGACAGGAAGTACTCCAGAACGGATACAAAGAGAAAGCCCGTTGCTCCTGGTGCTGTGAAAACTCGTCCCTGCTGGTTTCACGACCATCACCCTCAGCGCTGCCCCTTTCAGGCTGAACACTGCGCCTTCGCACACGGACCTGACGACCTCCGACCCTCAACCAGACCTCTGAAGTGGATAAAAAACGAAGCCTTTCTTTAACTGAACTCATTTATTTGTTTTGTTTTTTTTAAATTGAGGAATAACTTTTCTAATTAACAGTATTCACTCTGTCCATCAGTGGTTGAACCTGCTGTAAAAAGTCTGCACGTCCAGTCGTGCAGCCACAAAGAGGAAGAAGCTCAGGTCCAAGCAGTTTTATTGATGTGGCATTACATCATTTCAGGAGACTGAGGTCTTGACAGTATCTCCTCTCTCTTCTGTGTGACGCTTCGTGGTGCAGTTTTAAGCTTATCTGTTGGACTTTTGGGTCATGCCGACTGCTGAACTTTAATTTCAAAGGATTATTTAGTCTTCTTCTTTTTTATTTATTTAAGAAGTGGATTTTGTAAAGCTCAGATACTGCATCCTTAATGTATATTAAAGTGTATTTAAAGCTACATGTTTTTATTTATTTAAAGATTATGAAGTCTTTCATGGACTTTTATTTCATCCCGGTGCAGGGTTTGTCGAGCACTCAGGGTGTTTGTCAACTTTTCACTCCACTGTGGCAAAACTTTAAAAGCTTTTACTACATCGCTCACTTAGACAGTTAGTTCACCTCAGACAGGTACTTTGAGGTTCACAGACAGGGCGGTGGATAAAGACTGGACAGTGTTTGAACAAAAGTAAATGTTGGTGGTATGAATTATTTGTTGGCAGGAGTTGAGGGGTGAGCTCATCCCGTCTGGACGGTGCTCACTGCTGTGTCTCTGTAGCACAGTTTGCCATCACCCTGTGGCTCAAATGTCAAAGACACTAAGGCCCACCCGGGGACGGCAGCAGGGTGATGAGAAGCGCTTCCTCTGTGTTTGTTTGTTTGTGTGAGCGACAACAATCAGACCATTGATGCAGTAAAGGGCAGACTATTTAAATCTATTCAATTTTGCAGTCACATACAGTTGAAGAATAGGAAGTGACAAAGATATTGCCGTTGGCATCTTTTTCGTCATGTTTTACCTATCACATAGGTCGCTCAAAAGTGTGCTGTGTTCAGTTTTCGGACATTTCATAATATCTTGGTTTTCTCTTTTTAATCCCATTTTTATCCAATAATGTGCAAATTGACTACTGAAGCTACTGAAGGGAAGGTTCAAAACTGAAACATTTCTCATCTCCACAGGTAAAATGTGGAAGCCCATTTCTGTGCTTTGTGTTTGACTTGAAAAGATCTGTAATTTATCGCATAAACTTTTGGCCCCACGCCTCCTGGAGCGCAATGGCTGTGTCACTGAATATTTATGATGTATTTGCATTTACTCACTCAGACCACAGTTTCAACACAGGAAGAAAAGCATTATAATTGTTTTCTGGATAATTTGGAGTGCTGCCAGATAATTGACCAATAATGAAAGGCCATTTGGCCATTTTAAATGATGCTTCAGCTGTGTGGACATAAACTACAGTCGAGCTGAAAGTGATTGTGGTTGTGTTTAGACAGCCAGTGCTCACTCATAATGTGCACAGCTGTGTGGGTTTTTGACCTTTTTTAATAATTTCTCCCTCTCTTGCCCCCCCACCCCACGTGTCATTATGTTTCCCACAAAGAAATAAAATCATTAAAATACTCCTCCTGCAAAGATCATCCCGTCCAATCGACCTGCTGCCCTACATTTCACTGCGAGTGTGACGTGGCCGGGAAGTGGAGGCACTCACCTGCCCGATCCACAACTCTACACTCTTGTCATGACCTTTCGGTCCCATCCCCTTCTGACTGCCGTCCGATAAGCCATCATTATCACTCTGTTTATGTCTGCCTCTCGCCACTGCCCTGGAGACCGGAGAAGATCCAGAGCAAGCAAAATTACCCACCCCCCCCATCCTGCCCACCCTGAGTTGCCTTGCCCTCACGTAAACACATCATAGGAGGTCTGCTGTTCACCAATATGAAGAATGCATCATCATGCCAAAAACCACAACTGACGAACAAGAAAGCTGTTTCTCTGTACAATACGCGGGAATAATGGGTGTAGTAATGTGTTGAGCCTACTTTTGGTCAGGTTAAACCTGTTTGTATTTGGTTGAAAAGTGAATATTTGTTAGATGTTAAGGTTACATACAGCAATTATTGCAATGACTATTTTAACATATAGTTAGAACCTGTTACACGTTGAAGTATAGTCATTAAAATGCTGTTGAAACAATGATTATATGTAACAATGACGTCTACAAAATGTCCACATCTAAACATCTTTAACCAATCACATTTTGACCAGTCAAATGACCAGGTGTTCCTCAGTGCATTAGAGGAAATGTCGTTACTTAAAGCTGTAGTAGATAAAGGACATTTCTCTAAAGCTGTTCCTGTGACACTTGAAGGTGGACTTCAAATTGCGAAGGTGGAAAAAATAAAATAAAATAAAATCTGGATTTTAAGCTACATTACAACTACACGTTGGTCCCCAACCAATTATAGCTTGTTGTCTTTCACGACCTGTGTGAGGTCATCGGGAAGAAGGTGCTAGGGACTGACTTCCTTCAACAAGAGTGTAAACAAGCTACAGCGTGACCTTTCCTCTGCTTCACAGCTCCAGTTAGGTGTCCCAGATGTGGCGTTGGTTGTCATCTTCTACTATGACACATTTGCGTCACACGGGATAAAAGGATCACGGCTGTCGGGTCAGGCTGATATCGTGTAGTCTGAACCCAGCGTAAATGTTACATTACTGCAGTTGGTATCTTGGCCTGCTGCAAACAGCAGCAACAACCAAAACATTTTATAAAAGTTAGACACTTTTTTTGAGTCAAAAGTTACTAAATTCTGGTTGGTGCATAGACACACACACACACACACACACACACACACACTTCAAACTATTACCAATTATAAGAACTTGCTTCACCACTTTGACAAAACAATCCTGACTCAACTTTCAACCATATCACTTCCCCATTAATGGATGGATTTTCTCAGTTGTCATGGTCTGTTGACATTCAACCTCTACTAACTGTTATGTCATTACAGCATCTGTAGGAACTCTCATCCAGTCAGTTTGGCAACTTACCCTCAACTTAGAGTTACTGGCTTTTTCTGGGACTTTCATACATATCACACAGTCTTCATCATCCATAAATAAGTCACAATTAGATGAAAAGGATACTTGTATAAGAAGTAACATGAGATGATTGATATAGGAGCTGCAAATTGCAAAATGAATTCCTATCCAGTCCAGTGGTATTGGTTTCAAAATATTAGGATTCTGTTGCTGTTCCAGTCGAAAACTATGTGAACTATGTAAACAAACTGTTTCCTTTAAAAGTGGATCTGTCTTACGCAATGTCAGATACTGAACAAGGGCTCAGTTGCAAATGGTACCTCATGTTAGTGATTTCTTGCAATAACTAAAGAAGAAAACCTTTTTCTTTTCTAGGTTTCTTACCCATATACGTGTCTATTCCCCTACAGTGTTTGAATTACGTCTATCAGCTCTGAAGATTTCCAGTCTCAGTAGAGATGCTGAAAACAAAAGACAGGACAGTGGGGAGCACATCAGCAGACTGACAAAATTACTCCCCATGCCTGAAATCTAGGTCAGTGAGATGTGGCTTCATCTCTTTGCCTAAGCCAACAACTTTCCCTGTGTTCCCCTCATGCTTTATTCATTGTGGCACCATGGGGCCAGATGTAATGTAGCGTCTCCAAGACACTATTTTGGACTTTCTCTGCAATGGGAGCCGTGTTAGGACTGCAATGCTGACAGCTGTCACTGCAGTAAATTCTTTTGTTTGACTGTTGCTGCTTTAGAAAAACTTATTTATTTTATTTTTGTTTTCTGGTGAGAGTAGTTGTTTTTGTTATTGCAATGAAAACGGAGGCAGATTTACCATTATGTGTAAGATTCTAAACTCTTCATTTGAGACGTTTGACAACAAGAGCTGGCTTCTCTTAGGTGACTTTTGCCATTAGATTTCATTAGCTATAGCCCACTAAATTAAGCTAATGTTACCTTCACAAGTTGGTTAAAAATGCTGTGTCCTGCTGATTTTTTGGTGCTTGACTTGTGAAAACAAGCACCATGTTTAAGACTCTATGTTGGAGTGTAACTCCAAAGTAGCCTACAATAGAGCAGGAGAGCCACTAACGTAAGCGTCAACTACATCCAGGATACACGCTGTGTGGAAATACTACACATTATGTGTTATTCATGAACAGGGCTTTTCTTTTAACGTAACAAGTAACCCTACAAGTGTTGTATGTAGTATAATGCTCCTGGCCTTGAAAGTAACACTGGGTTACTTGTAGGTAGCTAGTTAGCCATTTGCAGCTTATGTTCCAGCAGACACCATTTAATCCATTCCTCGCACGTTACTTTGGAAAGGTAGGCTACGCTTAAGTCTTTTGCTACCATTTTGTTGCTGTTTATAAAGGAATGATTGTAATGTTTCTATTAAATAGTTGGTTTATCCAAATTCTAAAAATTCACATCAACTGTTTTATATGGAATAGTCTATTTCTTTGGCAGAAAATATAATAAAAAAAAGAAACCCATCAGTATATCCACCCAATATATAACCTGCTACTTCTACACCTACATTTATTTATACGTTTATAAAGTATTTCTTTCTTTTTATTTTGCTCTCTTCATCTGCAGGAGCTACACATGCGCACCTATCACTTACTGAACTTACATTCATTATGCAATTGCTTTTGGCTTGATGGTGCAGAAAGTGGTAATTCTAAAGTACATTAAAATCTTAAATTATTAAAATAACATAAGTGAAAACACTCATATAAACTTTAACTTGAAAAGAAGATCTCTTAGGAGGATTTTCCAACCACAGAAAAGTCCACAACACATCTTAAATCCTCTTCCATTTGAGCTTTGATAAGTCGAGGAATATTTTCTCATCCAGGCACTCGATCAAATCTTATCTCAAAAGCTTACAAGCGCATGGTCACAGCAGATAACACTCTTCTAGTCTTTACTTACTACTCACAAAGTGTCATGCTGTACCTGCAGGAGACCCCTTTTCACCCACCTCACCTCTCCCCATCCTACCTCCTCTGCCTCGACCTTCCTCATCACCTACTCAGACCTGGGTGACGCATAAAGGTGCTTGGCTCTCCAGCTGTCACACCTAGAGCTCCCTCACTGTGGCATTGCATGAAATGTCCCCCGCAGAGAGACTGAAAGAGTGAGACGTGGGAGGAGGGGGTTTGTTTTTCGAAATGTTTCCATTTGACATTTCATTTGAAATTCAAAAAGTTTAGCGTCGTGCCATCACCAGTGAAGAGCTGCCAAGCGTGGAAAGCGCTTCTTCTTGACACAGAGATGGAAATCCACAATACACACACGGGCATCTACCCAATTAACTCAGATTTACATGGAGTTAAAATTAGAACTAAGTTTATGAGCTTTTGCAAGAGTAAAGCTGTCTGATCCCATTTATTAAACCTGAACTGGGAGATATTTTTTGATGCAGAATCTCGGTGAACACAAAACCTTTTAACCACAGATTGATCCACAGCATCAAAATATATTTTTTTGCTTGTTGAAAATGCCACTTGGGAGCCAATTCACTGAATTAATATTTGATGAGATGTTAATCTAACACTATGTTCTGCACAAAATACGATGCCCCACAGAGTGTGAATTCCCACTCTACCAGTCCTTTCCTCCCCCCATTGCTCATCCTATCAAAATATAGAAATAGAAAAATATAATAAAGATTTTCTTTTAAAATTGTTGCATGTTTCAATCTGTAGTTTCTGGGGAGTTTGAAAATGCTGAGTAATGAGATTACATGCCCACATGACAAATTTTTCAGTTGTAAAAAGCTTCAGACTCCATTTTTTAAATTTATGTTTTTCTATTAGGTGTTTACATTCTTATTCAGGGTAAGATTTTATTCTGATTTTTAGAGTAAAATGCTCCATAAGAACACAAACTCTGTGTAAAGAACTGAAACTATGATTGCAGTTTCATGTCACATAATTATTTCCAACTTTCTCCAAGTTTAAGAAAGGCAACGGACATTCATAACAACAACAAACTCACAATAGCTCAGTACTATAACAGCTAGCTTATAAGCTCAGCACAGATGCTAAACTAATGGTTTCACTGTTGGTTTAGTTTTCATTGTGTCATTTTGTCACTCACACACAGGTTCTGTTACAAATTCACAGATTTAGGTGAAGAATTTAGGGTAGATGCTGGTAGTGAATGTAAAAAGTTTTTTGTGACCAAATATTTATTGCATTACAGTAAAAAAAATCAATCAAGGCAATAAATCACACACCTAGACATTATTTTCCAAAGTAAACAAAAAAAAAGATGGCTTTACACACTACTGTGCCCAGACTCGGACCAGCAACATTACAATAACATGGTCAGCATCTTAAACCCCTTGGCCACCACCAGGATGATGGAGGTGTTATCAGCTTCACCGTCCTTTATCATTTGGCAATCACATTTCATTTAAGTAGTTCATTATGATTTTGGCTGCCATTCTCGTTGGACACAAGTACATTCGATTTTGATTTCTCCTTCTATTACACACAAACCTGCTCTTTTGCTATTAGCGTGACATCACACCTTTAGCTGATCATCATGTGAAGAACGTTACAGTGCTGTGGGCATCCAGTCCCCATGAGGTAAAAAAGAAAATGTGTCTGACCAACATAAGAGCAAGAGCTCTGATGTGACGTGAAAATGGGAGTTATCACAGAGGCAGACCTGAGAGAGGGTGTTGTTACCATGGGCGACAGGCCAGGGTGACCCTGGTGGCACAAAAGAAGCTGAGGCTATTGGACCACTGTGCTTTGACAGCTACACTTAGTCTGTTTGATATAATCCAGGAAAAAAATTACCCAGAAGTCTGCTGTCAAACCACGGTCCCACCCTTGACTGAAGGTAAACTGTATTGTTGCATGACGGATTAACATAAGCCTGCATTTAAATTACCTTTCATCAAGCACAGCCTCTCCAAATACAGCGTTGTAGTAGTTGTGTGTGTTTGCTTGGAGGTAGGCACTGCTGGCAGCCAATAAGGAAAAGTTAAACAGTTCAACAGATACATGTGGCTGCACAGGGGAGGGCAAACAGTGTCAAAACACAGATATGGCTGCTGCTGTGCTGTCTGTTTAATTAAAGCTGACCACTGCAGCACACATTTGATTTGGATTTTATTCACCTAAAGGTCCTGTTTGTGCTACAGTAGAATGAAATCAAAGCAACTACAAAGTAATAACCACCATTAAAGAAAGAAGTTGGTTAGGTGAGAAGATTATACAATACAATAAGTACGGAGCTAGAGCCAGGAGGCGATTAGCATATCTTAGCATAGCATAAAGACTAGGATCAGGGGTAAATAGCTAGCTTCAAAAATAAGACTAGCAGCACTTTTACACAGCAGCTAAACAATTTGACATGTTATGTTATTTGTTTAATCTGTACAAACAATAAATGTAAACATGAAAATATGTAGTTTTACAGGGAGTAACAAGATGCCTAACAATAGTGCAGCTCAGTGACCTACCAGAGCTTGTCCTCAGTTGCCTGAATAGCTACAGAGCAAACTTTTTTTTTTAGATGTGTTGGCATCTGTATTTGTGGACAGAGCCAGGCTAACAGTTTCCCATTTGCAGCTAATGCTAAGCTAAGCTCAATGTTACCTGGCTCTAGCTCCTCACTTAATGCACAGATGAGGAATTGCCCTTCTTATCTAACGCTTGCCAAATAAGTGAATTTTTCCTCAAATGTCAAACTATTCTTTTACTTTTCAGTCTATGATGTTGCTGAACATCTGGCGTATACCGGGCTAGTACATGTGGGCAACGTGTAAGCCTTTAAGCTTCATGTATGATGAAAACTTTTGTAGATTTTCTAACTGTTTTAAAAAAAAAAATTTAATGCAATTTTTTAAATTTTTTTTTATTGATGCCATATAATTTTTTCCAGCGACGGTAGATTTAAATCAGACCAGTTCAAATCAGACTTTCTCTGTAGTGAAACGAAATATTTATTGCAGCAGTCTTTGAGAGTATTATGATTATGTGTCTTCATAATGTCACTGTGAGAAACATGGCCATGTAATGATAGTAAACATGGCTTTTCAGTGCACAATGTAAGCTTGGTGGCCGTGGCAACATCAAAATAATCAAGCGACAAAACACACAGATCATCCTATTTCACTTTAACCGTAGAGGTTTGATTGAAAACCCACCAGTCTCATCGCTAATGTGATTCTCTAATTCTTCAGCATGATATCAAACACCAAAAGCCACATATAGCAGAAGCTTTCATTATTCAGACCAGCCTGCATGTCCACAATCAAAACAAACATCTGCTTTAAAATGGCTTTCCTCAATCTAATCGCGCCTTGACAGGAATGTTTGGTAGCCTCTTCTTTGCTTTTAACGACTCCCCCTGCCTCCCCAGAGAGTAAGAGTGGGCGACACAGGCTGAAAATAGCACTCGTGGAGAAAGGTTGAATTGACGCTGCACCTTATGCTTAATTAAAGATTAACGAGAAATTGCTCGCTGGTGTGGAGGTTTCTCAAAGCCTCACTTTACTTCTCTGATTAGGGTTATGTAACACTTGTTAATACTGCATGGACCACGCTAAAAAAGTAATGACATCTGCCAGTGTGGCAGAATCAATCCTGTCATGACAGGCCACAAACTTTGAAGCTGGTAGGTTGCCAAGACATTGAATAATTAGCTGCTAAATGACTTAAATCACACTGATTTGTGCAAACTGTTTCTGAATTAAGGGTGAACCCCACATGAAAAGGTCCAAATGGTGGACCTCAATTTATGCCAAATTGAGGTCTTGTTTGAAGCGCTGACAGACGGGTTCGTGAGTGAGTGCTAATGCCACGCTGCTGCCACACTGAATGATTGCAGGAGCTCACTGGTACTGAATGTCTTTTGACTCAGTTTCCACATTTCCATAAAAACAACAGAGAAAGGCCATTCCTGATATCTTTTCTTTTTAGTCAGCCTCAAGCTGTTGTAGGGCTGGGTATTGTTTAAAATCAGAAATTAGTTTGGTCATTAGGTAGCGGTACCAAATGACTAAATAAATATAATCTTTTTATTTTTAAACTTCACACTGAGTAATAGAAATACAATAAAAGCCTTTTTCTGTTCCACAAATTGATAATAATTTATCAATACTTAATTTAGTTATTTATCACTTCTTAATTCTGCAGTGTTAAAGAAGCTACATAAACCAAAACAAACAACACTAGCAGACATAAACACAACCAAAACAAACAACAACCATCATCTCTTCATCCAGTCTGGACAGCACCTTCAGGTTCACTAAAAACACAACGTTGTTTTTGGGCACAGCCAGTGGGAGCAGTTGTAGAAAGGAAAGATTACACACATACACACACACTTGGGAACTGGCTGGTACAAGTACTGTCTTGTACTTCAGACAACTGAGCCGTGAAGCTTGCTCAGTGGTGCATTAACGGTAGGTTTTGGAGAAGGGAGAGCACACTTCCTTTGTGCAGTGCAATCCGGTGACTTCTGCGGTCTTCATGTTTCCACTGCTCACTCCTGTTTTACACCTAACATACCAATCCAAGCTACCGCTATGCAGCCTTGAAAACCTTATGAATATCCAATGACTGTGTGCCTCTGCTGAGCGGGGTGTGTGGTGACAGTACTTTCCTGTTCAGCCCTCCGTGACTCATGCGACTTATTAGCATGAGTCACTACACTGTCATCCACACCTTTAAGAGCATGCAAGCCTGGAAGATGCCTTGAAGGACAGTCGAAGCAGATGTTTTTGAATGCAGCCTGTTCTGGGGGAGTCCTGTCTTTAAGGCAGATGGGTCGCAGTAAAAGCTAGACACAAATAAGTAAGAGCGGAGGCACTGTGAGTTACACAGGCAGGACAAACTGCTATCACTGGGGATTCAGCTTTCGCTCTGAATGTATGCCTGTGCAAGGGCGAGAGGAGAAAACAGGCAGAGCTAAAGAGGAGTGAGTCAATACTTGTGTGTATTTACTATAGCAAAGGGCTGGGGAACCGGGACACAGCTGGTGAAATTATAGATCTCATAATTTATTCACTTGCAGAAAGGAAAATGCTGCCGTAACTGTTCATCTCCACAAACCTTAAAACCCACAAACTCATGTAATACATTTCTTCTGCCTCAGAGTTGATGAAAATGGATGATAAAGCTTTTTTCTTGCATAATCGGTAAATCATACTTGTATGAATAGTCTTATGCTTTAGGTGATAGCTGACAGTGAAAAGAGACAGACATTATTTAGCAGACACTTTTATCCAATGTGACGATAAGTACATTTGTCAGAAGAAAGTGAAAAGCAATAGGTCGCTGTCGGTAAAAGGATGTCAATAGAACAAGATGCAAGCACTCATAGGTGCTAGCTTAGCCATTGCTGCCGGACTGGAAAAATAGCTAGGCTAAGTAGTATTTTTAAGAGCCAGGACTTACAAACATACAACATGTGTACGTTTTTAATTTTTTTTTAATTTAATTTATTATGGGACAGGACAGAGAATAATTAGCCATCGACCCTGGGTCCCACTGACTGGCTAAATTCCGTCCTGCTTGGTAAGTAAGGTGCTGCACCGCAGGTTTTCTGTTCTTGAATGTGCAGTTTACAATTATAACAGAAGCTGATTTACCATTCGAACTTACACATTTCAAAAAAAATTGGCCATTTTCAGACCATAAGAGAGCAGCTTCTCATTTCTAGCTGACAACTGTCAACCGAAATGACTGTTGCTAGCAGACTTCATAAGTTGTAGCTAGCTGGCAAATTAAGCAGCCATTATCTTCACCAGTTGGTTGAAAACACTGTTTCCAGCTGACTCGTTTCAAATCCTCTAAAGAGATCCATTTTCAGGTGATGAGCCATGTAGCAGACAGAGATACACAATCATCCATCCATCCATCCATCCATCCATCCATCCATCCATCCATCCATCCATCCATCCATCCATCCATCCATCCATCCATCCATCCATCGTCAACCGCTCATCCTGCGTACAGGGTCGCGGGGTGGCTGGAGCCAATCCCAGCTGACACTGGGTAAAAGGCGGGATACCCTCTGGACAGTTGCCAGTCCATTGCAGGGCAGTACACACACAATATTTAATTAATTCCTTATACATTTTCTTTCGTATGTTTTTGTTTTGGTAAAAAATAACTCTTGATATACTCAAATGTAGAAAAATGCAGACCTTGACAGTCCAGCTGGCCTAGTTATGCTTGCCAAGCTATACCATGGCACTTTGTGAAAATAGAAAATATAGTTTGAGAAAATCATAATTTTTACTTGATTTGGCACTGATTTACCAGGAAACCTTTTTTCTCAGTTCCAAAACTTTGCCCATTTGGAGATGTGCATTTTTTTTCATCCAATATATTTCATGCAATGAATGACAATGAACATTTATCTGTTCAGTAAAATGCACACCAGGAAATCCATCTGTGTCACAATATCTAATGATATAATAGTACAGTGTAATTGCAGAGGGTCATTAAACTGTGGAGGTTTGTTATGGGTGACAGTGATGGGCTCTAATGTGATGGATAATTTACAAAGCTGTACTGTACTCTAGATGGTATACTCTCACCATAAGGTGGAACTCCACTCATACTGGAGGTGATGTGTGGATGCCAAAATTACAATTTCTCTGTTTTGTCCCTTTGAGCTGATTTCTTCAATAAACACCGCTTGTTAGGTCTTCAAATGTTCACATTTAATTTGACGTAACAATTTCTCTTACAGTCATATATTTGAGTAAGTTATATGTTTTGTGTTCAAGAATGTAATGAAATTCATCCTCTACAGAAAATTAGACAACTGGCAAAAATTCCATAAATTCATGAAAATTGGGTACATAATTAAAATATAAGCATTATGAAAACATCAAAACTAATAATGAAGTTAAGTTAATTAGAAAAATCCTAACTCAAGGTCCATTTAATGGCATTTTCTGGAACTTATTTAACAAAGTCACTCCTCAAATCCATCAGCATTTAAAAAATAACATTACACTCACTACACACAAGTCCACTTTCTGGATTTTCCCTGTACTTTCAATCGCATCTCATGGCCTTCACCAGGACATGGAGTTTTGCTAAGTTGCCATGGACAACTGATGAGATAATGGGAAAACCCTGAGATAGGGTTTGAGAACTCTGGTAAAAGCTAGTAAGGGGATGTTGAGTCAAGATTGCTAACTTAGACATTCTTAGTCATATTGTCAACAATGAACTTTCATGCTCAGTAACAAAAAGCTCTTTCATAATATTCTTGCCAAACACTCTTAGGACAGCCTACTGATCCATGAACTTAAATAGAAGGCTGTTGTTTTACTTTAATAATGTATTGCAACACTATCAAAGCTTTCATAGGCAGTGGCACATTAATCTTAGATAGCAGTTGTGGTCTCTGCACATCATCATTTCTATGGGGCTGGGCTGTTCTTCCCTGTAAAAGGCTTGTGAAGTAGTGTGTTCTTCATCAGTGTGCCTGCACACTTTATGAGGCTCTTTTCATAGTTTGCTGCAGAAGCTACAATGCTCCATCCCATGCCTGCTGGCCTGCTCTGTCTGCCCACTGGATCCTCGGCTGGCTTCAAAGCGCTCCTGTCGCCTAATGATAATGAATGCAGTGTGTCTGCTCAATGTGCTTAGTGGCTCACTGTCAATCTGTTCCACTCAGACTCAGGTTACAGTCTGCTCTCTCTGCAAGACCAACTGCTGCCAAGAAAGACAGTCTTCCTAGTTCGTTTGCTCGCTGGATGCTCTGAGTCTGTGGTCATGAACCCTCCGCAATAACAATGTGTTTGTGACCCTGTGGTCTGAATCAGAGGAATGCTCCTTAAATCCAATGCAAATACTGGAGTCAGCAGTTTGTTGCAATGCTGAACTCCTGCACTGTTCTTTCCCATATTTTGCAAAGGCATCCAGGAAGACTGTTTAATATATTTCAAGGCTTCATAAAGAATGTCTGACTGTATGAAAGGATTGATCAATAAATACGACGAGCATAGCCTACTGAGTCATTAATAAAACACTAAAGGAGTCCTTTCAAATGCGGCTTTATGTGGTCTGTCCTCATTGGGTCAAAGCAATCTATTTATGCTTCCTCCTCACCCCTGCTATCTCTCCAGCCACTCCTTTAGGTCTCCAGATAAAAGAGAGCTTGTTGTGAACAAAGCAAAGGGTCTGACAGACCTCTGGACACCTGCGGCGGACTGAACCATTCTGTTTGCTCAGGTTCGATAAAACAAGGGCTATCTGAGGGTGGGAGAGACCATTCAGTTATAGGAGAGATGAAGAAGGACTATGAGAAATGTCACTGCCAGCTTACAATGATACACTCACGTCAGGATCTGCATTTGAGCCTTTGAACGCTGTCAAAATATTCCTCCAGTTGCAGAGATGCCATAAAAAGAAAAGACTTTCTGTGCTTATTTTACTGTGTAAATTAACTAAAGCACAGCAGATAATGGAAGCTTCCTAATCTCCCTGGATGGCAATAACAACCCCCATGTAAATGATATTTACGTCCACATCGAGTGCATGTGCTGCCAGAGATGGTGCGATAGCTTCGCAGTGGGGTGTTGCTATGGGAACATGACTCATCACAAGTTGTCCTGCTTTACCTGCGGCAGCTGCACAGTACCCATGAAAGCTATTTCATGCTCCTTTTGTTTGCCAACCAGCAGTGCTGAACCTCAATTTTCAATAACACATCATATCAGATGTCTGAGAAAATGCAAAGAAACACAGTCGCTATGACGGCTTTTGTAATAAGTTGTTGTTGTTGTCGTGTATATTTATGAACACGTTCTGTGGACTTCGGGACATAAGTTTGAGCTTTAACAGAGTCTTTGAATCAGTCACCTGATTGTGTGAGTAACAACACAGAAAAAAATCATAGAAGAAATTCCCAAAGAGAATGAATGAGATTGTTAATTTGAATGAATGGATGAAAAACTGCTCCCGCTCCCCACACACCTGAGACCTTGTAACACTGACGAAACACATGACATCGGGGAGGGAAATTGGGTAATTGGGCCCAATTTACACATTTTCATTTAGGCGTGTAATCACTTTTGTGGCCAGAGGTTTAGACATTTATAGCTGTGTGATGTGTTATTTTGAGGGGACAGCAACTTTACACTGTTATACCAGCTGTACACTCACTACTTTACATTGTAGCAAAGTATTATTTCTTCAGTATTGTCACATGAAAATATATAAACACTATTTACAAAAATGTGAGGGCTGTACTCACTTTTGTGACATACTGTAGATAGTTAATGATTTATAAATACAATAGGAGTGAATGGGTCTCCATAGACTTTATGCAATATAACATAAGAAAATATACATTTCATTAAAGAGTATTTGTACATGTGTGTAATACTGAGCACTTCAGAGTTTGAATGATGTTTGTGCTGTATACAGGTGCAGAACTGTAAATACAATGGGAGTGAATGGGTCTCCATAGATTGTAATACATTATATGCTAAAATGTAAATGAATATAATGGATTGTTTTTAAAACATTATAATTTAAAAAGTATAACATTTATCAGTAAGAAAGTCAACGCCCATCGACAAACAATTATGCAAGATTTCACATGTGAACTGTTTTGGTAGAATTAAAACTCAAGATGTGAATCGAAAATGCTTTTTAAAACACATTAAACATGCTAATGTATGCAAATAATAATAATATCATGCAAGACAACATGATGATTTATCTCCTCACATATGAGAACAAGTTTTAATGTCATATTTTTATTTGTCAGTATTTTCTGATTGTACATACAACACACACACGCGCGCACACACACACACGCAGTCTCTACCCATAGGGTCTTCACCTTCTGTCCCCACGGTGACACAAGTCCCCATCGGTTAGTGTGCATTCAGGCTAAAGTCACCACCAGGATATAAGAACATGAAACACACACACACACACACACACACACACACACACACACACACAACACACACAACACACACACACACTGTAAATGCCTGGCAGATATTTAAGCTCAGTTTTGTTTTTGTGTGTGCTGCAGGCATGTTGTCGTACACTGAGAAGTGTGGAGGAGACCCATTTGTCACACCACTACTAACCTTGTAAACAAAATCCTGAGCTGTCATTCACAACAGGCCCACGTATTTTTATCCTCACTGGTTACTTCCCAGCAAGCTGCTCTGGTGAGGGTAAGACGTAGCCTCAGTTAAAATAAAATGTAGAAAAATTCCTAGCTCAAGCTGTTTGCATTGATCTGTGCCTGATGGATCATAGGCAGATTGAGTCTGACCACAGAACGCTTTAAAGGTTAATGACTTCTGACCTTGTTTCAAGCCCTTTTCGTATCTCTTTCCTGACTCAGCATGAGCTGACATATGGTAACATGAAAACAGTCTCAAATAATTGGCTCCACAAAAGCAAATAACAAATTATATTATGCGGTATTTTTCCAACCATGAAAAGGCACCATACATTCTGCTTTTTTAAATATTTTTTTTTTTACCAATGACACCCAGAAAGCTAAAACTGTTCACCTGCTCCACATCATCTCCAGTGAAGTAGACAGGGTGTGTCTTCACCTCCTTTTTCCCAGAATCAAAGTTTAGTTGTATGGCTTTGCTGGCGTTGAGAATAGATGAGAAATACCTGATCGCATCACTGGTACGTTTTGGAATGAGCCAGTAGAAACTAGAACCTCAGACTACAATCTGACATATCTGAGGATCTACACAGTTTGTTGCCAGACATACTGGTGTCCATAATATCACAGGTAAAATCTATTTTGAAAACTATATGTCTGCACAATATATTATTATTATTATTATTATACAATAAACATCAGCTTATATATTTTATAGACAGTACTTGTTTGTCTTTGGATTGAAGAAACAACATTTAACTTTTTGTAATATTCACTGTGATTATAAAGAGATCTCATGTTCGCAAACCTGCAGACTGACTATTTATATGCACACCTGGAGGCAACTGAGCAGAGAGACAAGCTGACAAAGTGTGTGCTGAATTAGGAAATTAGGACCCTACTAGTGGTTTTGCATGTTTTAGTTCATTTTCGAAAGCATTATGAATAGATTTTAAATTGATATCCTACCTTCAGGGCTGCCAGTGGTTAAATTAATTTCCATATGATATGAAATCAACTTGCAGAGAACTGAGACTTGCTTGAGATAGACAATCCATCATATCAGTTACTTTTAGTATTCTAGCAAAGTTATGTTATCCAGACATTGTAATGCAGTTGTTAGGGTGCGTTTCTTGAGGGAAACTGCCACAATAAAGATATAAAGCATGAAGCTGATGCTTTTTCATTTTTTTATTATTGTCCCTAAATCCCTCTAAAAAGACCAAAACCAACAATGTGTTAGTGCTAATGTCAATACTTCACATCTTTGCTCCCCTTTCTGTGGTTCTCAGCTCCAAGCCCATTTGTTTCTTCAACAGACTGTATTAAAGAAATGGCCGTAGCCACCCTGATATCACCCATTGGTTTGTGGACCACTGTTTTGAAGCCTGAGTTTAGCAGTTTGACGGTCGAGATCTTGGTTTTTTGGAAACGGATGTGCCCTTATTTCAACTAAAGAGTGGTGCCAGCTTGGGTGGTTAGCAAGGTGCATTCGTAATTCATGTTAACTGTGACTTTAGCAGAGATGCTAATTTTGGCTAGTGAAAACAGGCTTAAAAAACAAAATGCACTTACCAAAAAAATTAACAGCGCTGGTCAAATGTACACAGTGCAGTGGATATGAGATGGCTCTATCCTTATTGACAATCACAAGGTAGCTATGCCCTGAAACTAGCAATTGAGACCATAAACTCATTAGGAAAGTGTTTACTGAGTTAATAAATCAAGTGAGAAGTAGAGTCATTTTCTCATAGACTTCAGCTGATGGTACACTGACCTGCTGCCCCGCAGCTATCCGTTCACAACATAGTCGGACTTTCCACCAGCAAGATTGCCCAGCAATACTGCTCAAAAAGTTGCCCAGTTTATCGTCAGCTTTCTATACAATCTGACCTTTTTTGTTTGCAACCAGTGGAGTCGCCACCTGCTGGCCATTAGAAAAAATGCGGGTTTAAGGCACTTCGGCTTTAGCTTCCCTTTACCGACCTGGAGTTTCTGTTTGGTTTTCACCCAAGACATAAGTCTTCAAAAACAGAGCACAAGTATAGTTTCATTATTCTTTTTCAAGAAGTCCCCACTCACTTAGTGGATCTTATTTTTTGGAAATAGCATGAACTGCATTATTTGTCCAATTTTACTATCACCCAATAACAACATCTCTTATAAATAAAGGAAGAAGTCAAACTAAATAAAGATGACTAAAAGCTCACTTTGATTTATTATTTTAGTATCTTAAAGATTGGAAATCAATCAAAAATTCATAGGTATTCTATGGGAAATGTTAGAGAGTAACACAAAGGACACACAATTAGTAAATGGGCTAAAATATGCAGAAAAAGTCTCATCTATGAATGATTTAGTGGCTGAATAGCGCATGATAAAGTCTTGTAAGGATCTGAGCACTGCTTCTGAGTCTATCCAAAGGCATCATGTTACCTGCTACTGTATCTTGTGCTGTGACTCAGAGACAAGACATACCAACCGCCAAGCTACCTAATGCATGACCTGTGATCACCCCGCACCTCCTCCTTCCTGGCCTGAGGTGGTACTCGGTGCTCTTGGGACACTGTAAAGGCAGTGAATTAAAAAAGGTACAAGCTCCAAGTGACATTCCAGGTAGGAAGGAGGGCCGCGGGGGGTTTGTTACTGTGCTGAGATCACACTTTTTCTGAACATCTAAGGCACTTCTCTTGCTGCCTGAAGGCGATCAGGATGTTGGTTTGGATGAAGGTCAGAAGCTGTTATGTAAGATCACTGGTTAGAATGGCAAGTTGAAAGCTTTCAGAGCAGTCTTTGTTATAAGGCTGAGGTCGTGAGGTGCCCACAAAGATCCATTTTGCTCTTAGTGTGCTCTGTTCCAGTCTGGCCCTTGCTGCAAAAACATGACACTCATTGTGTTGCTCTATTTGTGCACTGTCCACTCAATGATTCACTTTAATTTAACAATGTGAGTTGTCTAATACAGCCTGTTTTTTCATCTTCAAGTAGATAAGTTGGCCTGCAACTAACTAACTAACAAATTTAGTCTGCAAATTTTCAGAAAATAGTAAAAACAAATGTCCATCACAAGAGGTCAACAAAACATTTCATTTGTAAGCATACTGATGTTAGCATTAACAAGTACAATCTCACACAGCCACTATCAGTCAGTTTTCACTTATTCTGTTAGCACAGTAAGGCACTAAACTAGGATGGTAAACAGTATACATGCTAAACTCTGGCATGTTAGCATTGTCATTGTGAGTATGTGCCTTGCCTGTGTACAGCCTTGCAGAGCTGCAAGCGTGGCTGCAGACTCTTGTTTACTTTTCTTTCCAGCACCATAAGTGCATTGACCAACACTTTGATATACAGCCTGATCAGTTAGAATATTTGCTGCTTCCACCTTCTGTAATGTTTGGATTTGCCTTGTAAATTTAGCGTATTTGTGTATTGGACTGTTGGTCTGAAATAAAATGCAAATTAAATGTGACACCTTTTAGCTGTGGGGAATTTCCATGGGCTATTTCTCACTCTTTACTGGCATTTTATGTACTAACCAATTAACAGACACTGTAAGTCCAAATAATTGTATTGCAGTCGAAATGTTTGAATGAATTGTTAAACTGCTATACTTCCTTGAGGCATTTTGGTGGATACCTAAACTGCATTGGCTGGTTACTCAACACACATCAAAGCATCCTCTAAAAGCAATCTCATTTGCGGTTCTAAAGCTGTGTTCAGTGCTTCGCTCTGATACCTCGGTTAGGTAATACACCAGCTCTAAGAGTTATATTGGAGGTGACACCCCATCAGGCCTATAAATAGCTTTGCACTTGTCCCCCAGGAGCCCAGCTGTAGCTTTCTCCCGGGCATTTGATCACTTGTTTGTAGGCAACTGACATCACCCACTGCTGCTTTGTCTTTCTGACTTTCTGACTCCTGCACACACAAAAAAACACATGTGGAGTGAAGCACACACTGGCACAAACACACCTTCAGTGCTGTAATAGCTTCATTACTGCTAGAATACAGTTTGCCTCAGGGTTTCCCTAAACTACATTTAATGATGACTCACCTAATCACTTTAAATACTCAACTATCACTGCCACGAGCGAGGCAGGTCTGAGTAAAGTGAATTCTCTGATACTGTATCGTGCTTCAATAAATAAAATGAAAAAAGTGCATGTAATTGGAGGGGATGGGGATTCAGCCCAGCACCAGCCTCATAACAAGTGGGAGTATGAAGCGAATGAAAACGAGAAAAGATATACAAAACCCCTGCAGGCTGTGTCTGACCCCAGTGAGTCACTGTCTACACGAGCTTCTCCAGAATCGGGCATGACTCAGTAACGAGCACAAACATTTCTGAAGTGCACTTTTGTTGCAGGCAACAGTATGTGGCTCCAATTTGAAGTAGGTACCATTTTAATGCCTTGAATTAAAACAAACAGCGTGTGGTTTTCAATTTCTAGAGCTAATTTGTTTTTATATTGCAACCCTTTGTGTTTTAGGCTTTTCTTTATTGCCTCAAGAGGAAGCTTTTTTGGACATAGTTGCACATAAAAAAACTAAAGAAACATAATGTGCTGAGCTTTGGGGACTCTGGAGAACATGTTCTTACTTTCTTAGAGACAAAAAAGTTGACAAAGAAAGGAAGAATATGTGTGTGGGGGACCACTATCTGATAAATTAACCTTTATAAAGGGTTTATAAGTAGCAAGTAGAGGCATTATTTTCATTAATGGTTAATAAATAATTTACTTATGCTTTACTAATGCTTTACAGACCAGTTTTTAACACAAACAAACCCCTTAGCTTCTGGGAAAGGTTTGGACCAAACTCCATTTATTAACAGCTTACTAATGTTTACAGCTGCAGACCAGATGGGTTATTGTAAAAAGAGGTCATTAGTGAATTGCCCACATTTACCACTACTGACATGATGGCTTATTAGAAAGTGAGAAACTCAGGAGCATTTATTAATGGTTTAACAACATTTATAATTGTGTTATTACCAAATACAGCAGAAATGATTAAATACAGTGATCATTCACAACCAGGCAACTCCAAACTTCTTCTTGCTAATGGCTTATATTTGATCTATAAAGCATGATAAATTTAATCCATTAGTCACAGCTTATAAACCCTTTAAGGGAATTATATTTTAATAAAAGTGGTGTAACGCCCAAACGCCAGTGGTTCTTATCTTGACAAAATGTGACAGTAAAACACCCGTTCACCTATCTGCAGCACGTCACATTTAAATAAATATCAGCAACAATGATAAATGCATCTACTTCTCCCACAAAGCTTTTGGGTCATGGACAGATGGACCAGTGGACGTGGAAGACGTTGGGCTCTAATGTTCTTTCTATGAGCATTTTTTGAAAAAGTGGTGCTTCTTTTGTATGTGTTAATTATCTAATTTATTTCAGGGACAGCAGTATGAGATCGGGTGTTGCGATGTGAATTTCTTGTTTTGCTGATTTGTGATTTGCTTGATTGTCCAACAAATTAGTAAACAAGGAATCATAGAAAATACGGGAGTTTAAGTTCGCTCAGGCACTGTTCAGTCTCAGTGTAGAAATTTAGGTACAAATAAAAAACAAGACATCTAAGTTTCGTCATTAGAACATAATGTGTTTCTGCTTTCTGAAAATCACCCCGATATGTTAGTCTTCATGAGCACAAACTCATATATAACTCAATATATTTATATTATATTTAAAAAAAAACAAGTCAATTCTGATTTCAGTCTACCAGCAAGTTATCTGGTAAATGTCAATCCTGTTGTATATTTTTGCATACCAAACACAAATTATTATAGCACCCAGTGAATCTACAGTAGCCACGGGTCTATGAATAATTCATTTCTGGAAAAGGATCTATTTGCCCCCGTGCTTCTCAGGCGCGCGGGTGCACCTGGTGCCATTTGGTCACGGCAGAAGCGTCTCTAATTATCCAGTTGCACACCCCTGGATTTCTCTGCGCCCTCTCACCTCCAGATCCACATTGATTTTTAGTCAAGGTGTGATCAATGCGGACGACGCCAGAAACTCGCACGTGAATAACTCATGCGGGATAATTGACAAGTTTCCTCAAGGAAATCAAACAACGGGCAGAGAGAAACATCTCATTAGTACTCCAATATGTAGGGAATGAGGTGAGACTTTGAATACTTTTGATTGTAGGACAAGTTGTCCTCTTGCCTCTAGCTGTGATTCTTCACGTCATATGTAAGAAGGATCAGGATCGGCGTGCTGCTTTCCATCATCAGTCCCCTACAGACCTGTCTCTGATGAGCGGAGTAGCCTGCGCTCCTTTTGCCACGCACGCCTTACTTGCTTCACTTCTCAAAGCTTCACTCGTGCACTTGTCGGACGTTAATGGGAATTAATCAGCAAGTTTGATTAGAGAGATGGTGGCGGCGGCCGCTCCGTTCAGCACGCTGGACAGCGCTCGTGGAAGTTGGAGAGGACGGCAGCGCGCGGACACGCGGGGATTTAAGTGAAATGAATTTTGGGAGCCGCTGGAGGGATGAGCGACGGGTGACCATGGTTGATTTTAAGTGCTCATCATCGACAACAGGCGCAGGTAACCCGAGGGTGGACTTTCTGGAGTGAGACATGGACTTTGCTGAAATCATTTTCGCTTTGTTCATCGTCGTGGTCGCGGTCGTCTCGCTGTTGTCAAACTTGTTGGTGCTGCTATGTTTCGTTCACAGCACCGAGATACGCCGGCAGGTGCCCGGTGTTTTCACCATGAACCTGTCCTTCTGCAACATACTCATCACCGTTTTGAACATGCCGGCCACTTTGGTGGGGATTATCAGGAACCAGCAGCCTTTTGGCGACTGCGTTTGCCACACGGTGAGCTTTCTGGAGACTTTTCTGACCGCAAACACCATGTTGAGCATGGCAGCCCTAAGCATAGACCGGTGGATAGCGGTGGTCTTCCCGCTCAGTTACTCCACTAAAATGCGCTACAAGGACGCGCTGATCATGGTGTGCTACTCCTGGCTCCACTCCTTCACCTTTTCCCTGACGGCGCTGCTCTTCTCCTGGGTCGACTACAGTCACGTTTACGCCTCCTGCACCTTGCAGCCGAGCGAGGAAGGCAGCGACAGGATTAAGTTCACAATCTTCACAGTCGTTTTCCACGCCACTAGTTTCATGCTCTCCTTGCTCATCCTGTGCTTCACCTACTTGAAGGTGTTGAAAGTCGCCAGGTTTCACTGCAAGAGGATTGACATCATCACCATGCAGACTATTTTCCTACTTGTCGACATTCACCCAAGGTAGTTCACATAATGCATTTATATGTATGCGCATGTTTCCTTATTTCTTTTTCACTGTATAATTCATAGTCTTGAAAAAGCCTGAAAGCCTTTTGCTGTTTTCAGCGTGAAACAAAGATGTTTAGCTGAGCAAAAGAGCAGAAAGCAGAGAGCCACAAAGAAGATCAGCATCTTCATCGGCTCTTTCATCATCTGCTTTGCTCCTTATGTAATTACAAGGTAAGTGGAATTCACTCATAAATAATTTAATTTACTGCAAAACGCACGTGCAACAACTTAGAAAAAGATCAATGACTCCGTTCATAACAATACAGCTTGAGCAATCGAGTGGCCTGATGAAGTTAAAACTAGCCTGAATATCACCTCTGCATCCAGACTCACTGAAGTCGTTGTCCTCTGCAGACCAGTAAGATGCAGAACTGTCACACCATTAGATCTAATCAGAGACAATTGAACACCTGGAGTGCACAGCCCCATAACAGCTGGCTAACACCACATTTTCACCTGATCTTTTTAATTATTTTCATTTCACTGAACCAGGAGATAGTCAGAACAGGTAGCTTGCCATGGTGCTTCCACTGAAACACAAACACACAATACAGTTGTAAGACTACAGTTACAGGCAACAAACAGTGGCTCCCAGAGAAAAGAGGAAAAGACTCAGGGGCCCACAAATTTGTTTGTTGTCAGCCAGATGTGGTGCAGATGATCCCTCACTTTGATATTTGTGGTGTGTACACTTGTGGGAGGGAGTAGGCACGACACATTTACGAGGAAAAATTGAAGTAGCCTCCTGACCAGTCCTACCCACTGGAAGCATCCTGAGTGACTAATTATGATAATTCCTACCCATGTATCTGTTCTGCTTTGAAATGAGCATTTATACACATCATTTGCTGGCAGTGTAATATTCTTCACCCTCCGTGGTCACTCTGTGCTTCTATGACATTTTTGTTTCATAATGATTCTTTAATTAGAAAAACACAAGGTGCAGTATGTAGATTATTGGAATGTGAATATATGGGTTACATTTTTTAAAAGGCAAAGCCCTCTGCAGCCTTATTAACATTTTCTATTAATCTTCCTTTGGGCTTCAAATACCTACATACCAACAAATCAAAGAAATAAAGTGAAATGCAGTACACATCGCCAAAGGTATTTCATTTTTATGTATTCTTTGTGAAAGATTTAAAATGCTATCAAAAAAAAAAAACTCACTGCACCTCCCTGTGAGAACTAATGATAGTGCTGCACATTTAATGTGCAGGTTAAAGATGGTCTCTGCTGGACAACAATGAAATGCAGCCTCTTCACCTCGTTTTCTGTATTTTTAAGGTGACATTGAAAATTCATGTCACAATGAAAAACAATTCATTCAGTTATTGGAAACAAAGAGCTAATAAGTGTCCTATTAAGTGCTGTTTTTCATTCAATTATGTTGTAGTGAATGGAAACTACATATTACATTGTGACTTGTATTTCACTTAACCTTCTTTGGTTTGCTTTTATGTAGGTATTTTAAATCTTCCATACTAACTAATCATAAACAATGTGCATTAACGATTTGAAATAGTGTACAATTTTGGTAGTGGAGCAGTGATTTATGTGACTTTTCTATGTGGGTATTGTCCACATGGCACTCCTGATAATTTTCAAACTGTCCCTAATGTGGTAAAGGCTCTATAGGCTCAGTCTTACCTAATAATCTTCTTGAACATTTGAAGAACAAAAGAGCTCTGAATGGCAATTGGACTAAAATGTACTTAGTTCAGTCATGTTTCTGCTGCCGCCCCTTCAGGTTGGCCGAGCTTCTACCCTTCGTGGACATCAACCGCCACTGGGGAATCATCAGTAAGTGCCTGACATACAGCAAGGCTGCGTCCGACCCCTTCGCCTACTCCCTCCTACGTCAGCAGTACAAGAAAGTCCTGGTCACTGTTGTCAACAGGCTGCTCCGCCGCGACCTGTACCCCTCGTCTGGCCACAACAGCTCTTTAGATACAGAGAATGACTACTGTCTTCAGAGGATCAGCTAATGGCAATCGCTCGGACAAGACAGATACACACTACAGGCCAAAAATAAAGGTTGCATCTTGGAAGAAGGTGGGTGGAGGAAGAGAAATAAGGAGAGAGACAGGATATTGTTAGGAAGGGAAAAGAGAGCCGATAGAGGGGACAGATTGTGGGCGGGGGGCGAATAAGGAACAGAGTGGGTGGAGGAGAACAAGAAGACAGCAATGAGGGGGAGGATGAACGGGCGAAGGGGAGAGAGGGAGCGACAGAGATGATGTGGAAGACGGCATCAGACAGCACTGGCAAAACACACAAAACCACACAGATCAGACAAATCAATTTCATCGAATAAGTCATGGGTTCAGATTAATCTCAAACTGAAGGCCCACACTGCTGGAGACGGGGCCCTTTCTTCGCTTCGAGAGACATGGAAAAAGTGGCCTTTTGTGTTGTACCAACCACTTTCTAATGATTTTGGCAAATCCACATGTAGTGACCTTTGGGCTGCCACAAAACACAGGGACAGAGCTACACGCTGATGGTCGATAGGCGTGAAGATGTGAAAGACTGTTTGTTCCTGCTTCTGGATAACGTACCCTCAGTGAATGGATGTACTCTTACTAAATGCGTGGAGACTCCACTGCTGCACATAATTGCCATGTTCTGTATTGACCATGTTAGAATACTTTGCAGTGTCACGACAGTCACTGAATATTGATGCACTTTGTCTAAGTCTCTCTGAGCTACTTTAGTTATGGAAGCCAAAGGCAAATAACATTTACACCTTGATATAAAATGAGAAGGCTGGTGATGTTCTGTATTTTTGTTTGATGCTACTGCCAACACACACTTTGAAAAAAACTAAATCAACAATTTGTTACTCAATATGGTGAAAACTTCCTGATTTCTCCAAGCCCACTGCCTCCTACTGAAGCTTGGTGTGCTTTATTTTTTTATATATATTTTTGCCTGTATTTGAGACTGACAGTAGAAATACAGATAGGAAACTTGGGGAGGAAAGAGAAACAACACACATACTGTAGTTTTTAGCAAATGCTACTCAAACAGCGCATTTTTTGGGGGGACTATTTTCTGAAGCAGATTAATAAACATTTTGGTACACAGGTGAGTATTTATAACAGAAGTACAGAGTATATAAAACGTCACTTGTCACCCAGTGCCCATTGATGTGTATTGAATATTTTTTGGACAAATGATAAACAAGGGACACCATGTAAGTAAAGGAACATTTGAATGTCTGGTCTACACCACTTAGTCTGCAAAGCATCTTTGTTTCATTTAATTAAATCCAACTCTCTTGTGAATTAAACCAGCTACTCCTGAGTCCAGGAGGAAGGGATGATGTGATTGAGAGTTTATTTGAAAATCGGGATCAGTGGCTACACATACTTGTTAGTTGGATCCATTCATTATTGGTGTTGTTCTTTTTCGTGGGATTTGTTGACAGTAAGGAAAACATAGAATATCACCCGGCTTATCCTTTAAAGTGTGAGATTGTAACTGAATGTACTAGAGATAGCCCACTTTTGACTGAAATCCGTTTGTACAACTGCTGTTTGTTTTGCCAGTGGACTGGAGAAAACGTTTCTATGGATATTTACATGATGTTATGATATATTTTGCACTGTCCAGGGGGGGAGCAATGTGATGTAGCGTAGGAATGCTTTCAAAGTGCTTTAAACACACCGTTTTGTGTTTGTGCCAGATTTGAATATGTGACTGCAGCTGTTCTATACTTTAACCGGAATAGCTGCTTTATTATCTTTGGATGTACTTTATGCACATGTATTTTTCCTCCTGTGAGCCACTTGCTGTTCTTTGGCAGTGTGATTAGCTATTAGTGGAATCTGTGCAATAAAATCTGTCAATTATAACGCTATTAAAGATATTAATGTTTTCACAGTAATGTCAGTGAATCTAGATAACGCCCTTCGATTTCATTTCCAAGTCTGTAAATCCAGTTCAAGCAGTACAGTTAGAAGTCTAGGACACTTAGTGGGAAATAAATAGTTTTATTAGGATTATGGGAAGAATATAGGCAATACTCAGTAAGGAAACATAATTTATTATCCTCAAATAAAACTTTTTTGGTTCCTTGTTTACCACCAGCTACACACCTTTCTGCATCACACTGTTTTGCTTCCATCTGCCTCGTGGCCCTAATTATATTGCAGATGATACACGGAATAAAAATTGACTGTGGTGACACATGAGCAATCTCTATTGCAGCAGCATTATTGCCAAGTGTAATTAAACAGACAGGGCAAATATAATTTTTGCAGATTAAAAATTTGGATTTATTCTGGCTCAGTAATGACCCGGGCTTAATTTGATGCATGGAAACAGACCAACAATAATTATTTGAAGCATTTTTGGCTGACTCAACCACCAGCACCCCAAAATTCAAGCAGTCATGCTAAATACAGCTCAAGGTTGCACTGAAGCCAGATGTGGTGCTAACAGCAGAGTTTCAGGAGCAGGAACACACATCAATGATGTCACTACTGGCATTTCCATAAATACCCACAAAACCCATCTCCTCTTCTTCGTTCTCGCATTCTGCACCCCTCCCGCCCACCCCTTGCTCGATCTGGTCTCCTCATCTCCTTCTTCCTCTCCATAGGGTTAGAGGGGGGTCCGTCGTGCCCGAGTGCTACGGCAGATTTCCCTATCGTAGCTTCCCACAACGCTTTCGAATGTCTATTTAGCAACTGCATGCCTCGTACATCTTTCTGTTTTATTCATCAATAAATCATTTAGTCATATCTGTTGATTGTGGCCCTTGCTAGTGAAATTAGCTATATTAAAAATAATCTAATTAACCCCAATCATCAGAAACTGGTAATTAAAACTGCTCAAATGGAACATGAATGCTGAGCAAAATATGTGTCACAGCTCAAATTTAAAAGGACAACTAAGTCAACTGAGTGAGCTCAAAGAGTGTCATATTTTTGTCATATTTTCTCTGACTCTTCTGACACTAATGTGTAGCATTAGTATAAAATTATAGCTCAGGGAGAATTCAGTTCACTTCAGAGGAACATGCCCCAGACTGCAGGTAGCCTACTGCATGGTAGGCCTAAATTAACAAAAAGGCATGACGAAAAGCCGACTGACTGTTGGAGCCTCACATCTTACATCATCATCCTTTTGCAAGAAACAAGACAAAGACATCCATGCTAGTGTTTCTGTGGGGCTGTACGTTGTTGCAATGACCAACTTAACATTTGCATGTTTAGCTCTGTTTTTGTTCTTTACCACTCCACACCAGGGGAGGATGCTCCACTGAGTTCACAGTGGGAAGTGTTCAGAGCTTCTTTACTGAAAAAAGTTGCCTACTGGTGCTATGAGAGTGAACAAAACAGTAAAGGTGCGTGATATTTCTAGGTTCATCACTACAATAGGTGCCTTTCACATGTTGCGTTGTTTTAACATCGTCATTTATTTATTAGTACAAAAATGTTGCTTATAGCAGCTTAAACACTAATTTTATTATAATTTATCCTGAGGAGGTCTTTACAAAGTTTGATGGAAATGTATCCATCAATGCATTCATCATTATATCAGTTGTAACCTCTGGGGACCAGGAATGAAATTTCACAGTGATCCATCCAATGGATTTGTTTTTTAGTTCTGGCATTTTTGCCATGCTGCTAAAGTGGCTAGAAATCAGCCTATTTCTGGTATATTTCAACTGTGTTCCCACTTATTGCTTGATGCACAATAGCATAAAGTTTCCTAACCTGTACAGACTGAATGTGAAGGCACGTATGGCTATAAGCACTTGTCACATCACAGCAAGAAGGTCTTGGGTTTGAACCTTTGTCGTCCCAGGCTTTTCTGTGTGGAGTTTGCATGTTCTCCCCGTGTCCGCGTGCGTTCTCTCTGGGTGCTCTTCAGAGTCGTTATGGCTTGCACACAGATCAGTGCGCACTTTTTATTTGTCGGACTTATGATTGTGTATGTAATGTATCGCGTCTTTCTATTATTAAATTTTTTCATACATACTCTATCAGCTTTACCAGAGACATCTGATGAAAATCACTTCCATAGGGTGTCATCTCTCCCAGAAGGCTTCATGTCTATTCACTTCCTGGGCTGTGCAATAATCTGCATAATAAATGACCACATTAAGGATCTAATTCATATTCCTGATTTAGCTGAAGGATACAGTAGTATTTCTATTTTTTTACTCTTGCTCACACCACCCAGCTCACTCCAGTCATTACAGCCGCAGGACCGCACTCAATCTCAAGCCACTCTATTCAGTCTTCAACCCAGGGGCCCTGCGCCTGTTTGCATGATGAATAATCATGCTTCACATTATGCTAATTCAGATCAGCTCAGCTTGAAAGAGAGAAGACCCTATAATTAGCTGAATGAGTAAAACAAGCTCACTTAGAAAATCTAAGTAGCCGTGACAAAATGTTCTGTGTGTAATAGTCCGAAGGATTTTTTCTCTTTGTGCATGTGAACAAGAAATCAGGTGAGGTGGCAATCACCTCGACTGAGTCTTGATGCAAATTAAGTCTCCGCGAGACTTTCAAAGGTTTTGATCTGTCTCATGCTTATCTAAGAATCATAGCTCCATTGCTACAGTTATGCTACAATCAGATACTGGGTGACGAAACCATCCATATGGTGCTTTGAATTCGGTTTTAATTTTTCCCAAATTCTTTGTTTTACAATTTAAGCGCATTTTGTCATCAGATAGGGTGTGTAATTATGTTGTGGTAAATAAAACATCAACAATCCAATAAGAAAATATTATAAATTGAATTAATATCAATGAATAAGATGCATCGTGCAAATATGCATTTAGAAATATTCAAATATACAGTATGGGTACAATTCACAATAAATGCATTGCAACAGTAGAATATTAAAATACTATAATAATACATGTAAACCCGAATAAGTTCAGAATACTCAAAATATTTGTGGAAACTGATTACCTCTAACTTTTACAGTAGCGGTAATAATATTTGAGTAAACCGCAACTTTAATATAATACTTAAAAAAAAAAAAAACAATTTCTGCATACAAAGTTACATTGATCACTGATGCTTTTGAAATAAAATTACACTTATTCTTTATTCAATAAATGTAATTGTGCACAACTTATATTCTGAAGGAAATCTACTCAAAATATTAATTGTGCTCAACTCAAATACTCACTCAACAAAACTACTACTAGACAATGTGAAATCTATAAAATGCCCATTTTCAGATAACAGTCCTGAAAAATATGAATACAACTCCATTACTACAATTCAAGTTCTCTTTATTACTATCAAAACTTTAAATATCTTCTGCCATTTCTACATTTAACAGACACAAAATAAGGCACATCTTGCATAAAGTAATTGACTGCTTGATCAGATAATTAACCAGCAACAATTTCGATAATCAATTTGTTTTCATTCTTTTTTGCAATAATGTTGAATATTTTCTATTTCCCGATTCTTAACGAGATTTTTTGGTGTTAAGTGATAAATAAAATTTCCTTTTACTACTTTACTGTGTTTTGTGGAAAAAGCAACTATGCATAAATTTATTCCATCAGCAGCACGTTTACTTAACATAAAAGGGTGCTTTAAATGTGTAGTTTTAGGGAATCATAAGCAAATAAAGACAGCTAATAAAGATTGGTTAATCTTTATTAAAAAGTAGACTTATTTAGCAAGTTTAGCTTGGTGTAGTTTATTCAAAATCTGCTCTAGATTTTCCTACTTATTCACAGATGTGGTAATAACAATGTTCTAAAATTTATGTGGAATTGCATATTTCTTTATTGGAAAACATAATTTTCTTGGGGGATGACCCCCCCAATCCTCCACACAAAAATACTATCTTAATTTTTTACATTATATTGCCCTGTGAAAGCATGTTTTAATCCCCATGGACAGTATTTCTATCATTATTTATAAATGCACCTACTTTGTGCCCTCAACATCTCCCTGGATTCACTCACACACACACCTTTACCTCTGGTCTCTCTTTGCAAACACACCGGCTTTCCCTGCTTCTCTGTCTGCTCCCCTGAGTTTATCCATCAGCTGTAGGTTATGTTTTATAAAGTCGCAGAAAAGACACAGAACTGCTTTTTTTTCACCTGGATTTTTCTAACGGTGATCCATTTTTCACGTCAGGTGCAGGTGCACCGTGCGCCAGCTTGTTAATTACATAGCTTATCAATGTCATCGTCCATCGTGGTCTTTCATTGTTGACATTGACCAATGTCGGTTTTGTAGACATCACTCTGCTCTAATTTGAATACATTGATTTACTCTGCAAGTAATTTTGTGAGTCCATTTCCTTTGCATTTCTTTTCTTCCCCTGATATTGTTCCATTACCCCGCCTCCATGACTTAAAAAATTTGCACAGTGTGGGACTTCTTATTTTCAACAATCTTTATTAGCTATCTTTATTTGCTTATGATTTCATAAAACTACACATTTAAAGCTCCCTTTTATATTATTTTTAAGTAAAAGTGCTGCTGATGGACATTTATGTATAGTTGCTTTTTCCACAGGAAGGAAATTTTATTTAGCTCAAGTTTCAATTTATTATCACTTACCACCAAAAAAAATCTCATTAAGAATCTGGAAATAGAAAATGTTCAACATTATTGCAAAAAAGAATGAAAACAAATTGATTATCGAAATTGTTGCTGGTTAATTATCTGATCAAGCAGTAAATTACTTTGTCTATTCAGCTTTATGCAAGATGTGCCTTATTTTGTGTCTGTTCAATAGTTTTGATAGTAATAAAGAGCACTTGAATTGTAGTAATGGAGTTGTATTTGTATTTCTTAGGACTACTATCTGAAAATGGGCATTTTGTAAATTTCATGTTGACTAGTAGTAGTTTTGTTGAGTGAGTTTCCATTAGTATTTGAGTCGAGCACAATTAATGTTTTGAGTAGATTTCCCTCAGAATATAAGTTGTGCACAATTACATTTATTGAGTAAAGAACTGGTGAAATTTAATTTTAATAAGCATCAGTGAATCAATGTAATTTAGTAATGCAGAAGTTAAATGTTTTTAAAAAAATGTATTTAAGTTAAGGTTTAATCAAAAATATTATAACCACAACCATAAAAGCTTGAGGTAATCAGTTTCCACAAATATTTTGAGTATTTTTAACTTATTCGGTTTTACAGTGTATTTAATAAGGGACAATTCACAATGAATGCATTGTTACACTACATATACTGTGAATTATCCTCTTAAACAGGTTTTTAGGCTACACACAGTATAAGCTAAGTAAAAACTTCAACCTATCTACAATGCATTATCTAAGCATGTGTTAAAGAACTTGGGTTATAGTTTGCCTAAAAGTCTGCACATATCTTTGGGCAAAGACAGACAGACTAATAAAACCCCAGTTATTATAAGCTTAGTCGCATTAGAACATTACTCTGTGATTCAGTTACATGACTTTTTTATGGCTGTGACATCACACAGATGTCTGCTTTCTGCTGCTCTTCTTCTTTACTGTAACTTATGTTAAGTCTGTTGCGCAGGACGTTAATTTTGGTTTTACCAAGAGCAAACATATTACATTATGTTTCCAGGCATAAAGAAGACATCTATGGAGTCACATCTTGGTGCTGGATTACAGGTAAAACAAAAGTTTTCTACAAAGGTTTGTAAAGGGAATGCTTTGTGGCCCAATTACGGAGTAACATACGCAGAGGTCAGGATCGGACTATAGTTGGTGTTTGTCAGCAAAGTTAAGCCAGGCCACAATTAGTGCAGTTGCTGCAGATTTGTCGGCTGCACACCCATGGTGCAAACCTCCCGTTTCACCACATCCCAAAGGTGCTCTATTGGATTGAGATCAGGTGACTGTGGAGCCCATTGGAGTAAAGTGAGCTCATTGTTATGTTCAAGAAACCAGTTCTGAGATGATTTGAGCTTTGTGACATGGTGCATAATCCTGCTGGAAGTAGCCATTAGAAGATGGGTACACTGTGGTCATTAAAATGATGCTTAGTTGGTACTAAGGGGCCCAAAATGTGCCAAGAAGATATCCCCCACACCATTACACCACCACCAGCCTGAACCTTTGATACAAGGAAGGATGGATCCATGCTTTCATTTTGTTTACGCCAAATTCTGACTCTACCATCTGAATGTTGCAGCTGAAATCAAGACTCATCAGACCAGGCAAGGTTTTTCCAACTTTGGTGAGCGTCTGTGAATTGTAGCAGTTTCCTGTTCTTAGCTTAGACAGGAATGGCACCTGGTGTGGTCTTCTGCTGCTGTAGCCCATCCGCTTCAAGGTTCGACATGTTCATAGATGGTATTCCGCATATCTTGGTTGTAACGAGTGGTTATTCGAGTTACTGTTGCGTTTCTGTCATCTTGAACGAGTCTGTCCATTCTCCTCTGACATCAAACAAGGCATTTTCGTCCACACAACTGCTGCTCTTTTTTGGACCATTTTTTGTAAACTTTAGAGATAGTTCTGCATGAAAATCCCAGTATATCAGCAGTTTTTTGAAATACTGAGACCAGCCCATCTGGCACAAACAAACATGCCACGCTCAAAGTCACTTAAATGTCTATTCTTCCCCATTCTGATGCTCGGTTTGAACTTCATCCAGTTGACTTGACCACATCTACATGCCTAAATGCTTTGAGTTGCTGCAATGTGATTGGATGATTAGCTATTTGTGTTAACAAGCAACTGAACAGGTGTACCTAATAATAAAGTGGCCGTTGAGTGTATATTTGAAGTTGCTTTAAGTACAGGAGATCTCTCAGCATTTGCTCCATCCCAAAGCCACAGGAGGGACTCTCCCAACACTACCTCGGGCACTCAGCCTATGACAGAGAAAGTGAAATGGCCCCAAGCTAACAATAATACTGCATGGAAGAAGACACTCACGGCTTTGGGGTTAGCAGGAAGGGAGAGGAAGGCAGCTGTCCGTAGGTTGGGTGAGGCAGCAGAAAGAGCGTCTTGCTGGCTTTGGAGTAGGAGGGAGGAGTTGAGCTGGGGGCCAGGAGGAGGTGGGCAGTGACTGGCCACCACTGTCGACCCGCCAACTGGAGGGTGTTGTGGTTCAGGGTCAAAACATCCCGTGAAAGTTGGACGCCACCTGATGACATCTTCTCCTGGCCGAAAGCTACAGTTATGCACTATAGTTAGTGACTCAGTTAGATAGCATCAGTAAAGATGTATCCAATAGTAAACCTTCTAGATTAGCTTTAAAACAGTCAAGTTCCATCTCTGGTTTTGTTAAGTATAATCTATGATACATGAAACATTTTGAAGTGAAGTGGATATATGGTGTCAATCAGCGTTCTCCTGCCAATTAAGGACCTGCCTGCGCACGATTGGTCAATCAAGGTCATGTGACTAAAGAAGAAGGCGGGGGACGACTGTTCAATTGAGAAACGCCAGAATATTAAATTATATATCATCCAAGGGGGGTACTTACACTTTAGTGTGGTGCAATATAGAGTCATATCCTTCCTGGAACAAAATATCAACGACTAAACTCAAAAGTGGGGAAAAGGCAACATAGGCCTATAGGCTACCTGCATGTTGCCTTGTTAATTTAAATATCCATAAATGAGCGCCATATTGGCAAAATCTATCGTCGTATGTTCATGCTCGTGTCCCTACTTCACTTGAGAGCCATTTCCTCTGTAACCTGATAGTTGACCGTAATACGTCTAATAAAGTCGCTTTAAGAAATTGACACACAAACACACACACACACACACACACACACTCACATACACACACCCTATGGCTGCGTGTGTGAGGTGCCACATCGAAGTGGAATATAAACCGCGGAAAATGCGCATCATGCTGCTGTTCCTTCTGCAGTTGTTGGTCCTTGCTTCGTGTGCTCCTCAACGGTGTGACCCAGGATTTCGGGGTAAAGTTTTTCAGCTTTATCTGAATACTTATTATTAGACGTGCATCCGGACCTGCTGTACGAATTAGACATGGCATATTTTCATGTCCAGACTATAGTCTTCTAGACCCAGCAGCTGACTCGCGTGCGGTAAAACTTGTGAAAAATGCTTTTTATGTAACTTTTAGAAACTTAAAACCACAAAATGACTGGGAATGATTAGCTTTTGGCTTATAGCTTCTGAAATGGTATTACTATTCCAGATGAAAGGATGCCGTTCAATTTTAATGATTAAGATTTATAATCCTGTACAAAATGTGTAACCTCTAGTGACTTAATGATACTTCAAAGACAGACAGGCATTTTATAAAGGTTAGAAAGGTTGACCAGAGTGTTTTGTAAGCCACATTTACAGAAACCATTCTGCCATCTAGTGTCAGCCACAGTGTCAGCTAATGACATACTGATGTTTCTTGCAGGACTGTGCAAGCCAACAGTGGAAGAAAAACGTAAGTACCCTTTGGGCCTGGAGGAAGCACATCCAGCTCATATTGTAGCAGTTGATCGCCTCTCTGCACTGTTTAACTCACAAATGGCAGCTTTTCTTTGACCTTTTGAGCCTAAAAAACACAACATTTTCACAACAGATCAGACTGCAAACAGCCCTGGAGTGTTTGTACAGTTACATTGCTGTGGATTTGAATTGAATCAGTGTTTTTAACAACAGAAAGGATGAGATCATAAGTCACACTGGGTGTAGTCTTAATGGAATCTGGCCCCGAAAGACCCTTGTGTATTTTTAGATGATCAATGGCGCTATGAAATATTCAAATTCTAATTTCCAGAGATAATAGAAATATTTGGGGCCAGATGATTGAAGACGGCACAGTGAGGCTCCAGATTAAGCCTCGATCCCTCAAATAAGATTTATAAAGTTAGTTATTGGCTAGTTTACTGTTCCCTACTGGTTCCTGCACTTTTCTCTGATCAATTTGAGTAACCGTTTGTTTCAAAAATGTTACCTATCTCACTTTTCCTTTCTTTTTTTTTGCCTCAGCCAAATGCACGGATGTGTTGCTGTCCTACTGCGACGACATGGCCTACACTCAGACCATGTTCCCGAACATCCTCGGCCACAAGACCCGTGAAGACGCAGAGGCTGGCACTGAGTACCTTCTCATGAGCGTGGTCGAGTCACTGCTCGGGGGAGAATGCAACCCTGAAATCCGCATGCTGGGTTGCTCTGTGTTGGCTCCGCGCTGCGAGCGAGAAGGAGACGGTGCTGAAGCCCTGCCGTGCCACCTGTGAGGCGGTGCGTAAAAGATGCATCCACGCTTTTGAGGCGATAGAGATGGCTTGGCCCTACTTCCTGGACTGTGACCGCTTCTTTGTCAGTGTCGAAGAGGGATGTTATGACCCTCTGGAGGGCCTCAGAGGTGAGAGCTAAATACAACATCATCTGTATTGTGACCTTAGTGATCTGACTTTAGTTTTGGCTGTTTCTAATCAAGAATAAGACTATTCCTTTGAGTTTCAATAGGGCATTTTCATGTGGTGCATCTGGTTCGCACACATGCTCATGTGGCTCACTGCACAATAAAATCCAACTGGAACGCCTTATTTCCCCACTTAAACCCTCACTTACACGGGTCCTGTGGCTAGTTTCTTTAGCAGCCAGTCCTTATAAACAGCACCAGCATGCACCACAGAAATGCACACATTGTCTGACAGTATTTTCTAAAAACTGTTTCTTCTGAAAAACAGGTTTCCAAAGATAAAAAGATACTCTACTGCTGCTCACAACAGAAATCATGTGTAAGCCATATGAGAGCGTGAACAGGAGGAACTGATTTGAGCATTTAGTCATGTAATTTTAGCAGTTGTGTGGAGTGAAATGTGTACCTGGTCATAAAGTCAACCAATGAACAAACTACACCTTCTTAACCTGTAATACTTTATCAGTGTCTCACTCGTTATTGTCAGGCAACACGTCGTCTGCCATGTAGAATGTGGTTTAGATGTCTGGCTGCATGTCGGCCCCGTGTGATTATTCCCATATTCATGTTCATTTCAAACTGTTGTTTATGTTTTGATGTGATGTGACCTCAAGCGGGACATAACTTGGGCTGCTATACGTAAATATGTAGTGTCGTGGAAATTGTATTCCAGGTGAAGGTTGAGCAAATAATTGAGTTACAATGAAGTGACTCCTAGGAGAGTCACTAACATCTGTCCCAGAGCAAAGGGCTGCATGATCATTTACACAGTCTGGGTTTCTATGTTTTGGGGAACAAAAGATCCTCTGCCAGCCTTGACCGTCCCAGTCAAAGCAAGGAGAGGAACAGCTAGTAAGAAAAACACTAAAACAACTCAACATCCCTGACCTAAACCCTACACATGTGGACAGACTACAATGATGAGGATAATAATAATAGGAACAGGTTCAAGATTAAAAACAATATATATAAGACAACAACAACAACAACAACAACAATAACAACAACAATAATAATAATAATAATAATAATAATAATACTCTTGCATAAAAGATTATAAGTAAAGAAGAAAACAATTTTCTGCCATCATATGTAGCAAAAGGCAATTTAGTGAAATGTGTGAAATGTTCTGCCACAATGTATAGCAGCCTTTCATTAAATATCAAGCTGTTAGCAACAATCACCATTAATAATTTATAATCAGCAACTATTTTGATGGTCTGTTAACGGTTCTCGAATTTTTTCATGTCAAGGACCCCTAAACTGATACAAATAGACCACGGAGTCCCATTTGATCGCCTATCTGATCGGATTTTATTCCAAAAATTGTGTGTAATCCATGATAGTCATACATTCAGTCAATATATGTAAAAATAAATGATTCCCCTTTTTGCCGGAGACCCCCAGGAACCCCTTCAAGGCCCAACTTTTAGAATCACTGATCTATGTTGATTTTCAAACAAAAATACCCCAAATTCTCTGCTTCCAGCGTTTGAAATGTATGCTGCCATTCTTTGCCTTACTTGAAAGTAAACTGAATATCTTTGGAGTTATGTCACACAAAACTAGAAATGTGGACATGGCACTATGGGTTTCCAGGAAACTGACCTTTTTTTAATTATTATTTTATGCCATTTTAAAGACCAGAATAATTGGCAGATTAATCAATAATAAATAATAAATTGTTGTAGCTGTAGACTGGTCATGAAACTTATGTCAGCTTGACACCGTTACAACAGTTAGATCTTTGTTATTGTTGTTTTTTAGCATTTTAATATGGATTTTTATTTTTGTCTTAATTTGGGTTTTAAAGAAGGTCTTGGGTTCGAACCTTGGACGTTACAGGCCTTTCTTTGTGGAGTTTGCATGTTCTCACCGTGTCTGCGTGGGTTCTCTCCGGGTGCTCCGGTTTCCTTCCACCGTCCAAAGATGTGCGGACTAGGTTGATTAGTGACGCTAAATTGTCCTTAGGTGTGCGTGTGACTGGCTGTTTGTCTGTGTGTGGCCCTGCGATGGACTGGCCCCGCCGGGGTGTACCCCGCCTTTCGCCCGATGTCACCTGGGATTAGCTCCAGCCCCGCGTGATCCTGTACGCAGGATAAGCGGTTGACAATGCATGGATGGATGTTTTTGTCTGGTTTGGTTTTAAACATCTTGGGACCATGTTGAAAATAAGTAATCTCACTTTAAAGCTGCACTAATCAATGTTTTTATATTTACAATACATATAATGGACTACCTGTAATGTGAAAGGGCTCAATCGTTGTGACAAACCCACAGAGAATTATTAACCACAATTCCCCTCAGCTCCTTGGAGCATTATAGCCTCTTTAAGGTGATTGTTTTGGACAAGGTTAGTTACTAGCAGTATATGCTCAACAGCCGGTAGCTTACTTTTGAGCATTTAGCTGATAAAGAGCCAGATGTTTTAGTTTTAAAAAAAATTATTTTTTGAGTATTTTTTTGCCTTTTTTGGACAGCGTGAGAGTGAAGAGCCAGACAAGAAATGGGGGGAGAGTGAGAGGTCGACTGAAGTGCTTGTTCTGTTTCCCCAAGCGGCCAAAAAATGACCATTCATGCAGCTTTGACATGTTATCCCTTAGATTCATTTTGTCTTGGAGATCTATAAATAAGTATAAATAAAATGTAAAGAGCGGTTTGTTTGCTGCCTCTGTATACTAGGGTGTGCAGAGTAAATCCTGTGAAACGTGAAGAGGTCACAGACATGTATACAGGTGCATCTCCAAAAATTTGAAAATTGTGGAAAAGTTCATTGTTAGCCCCAGAACCAGACTGAGAGATTAAAGGCTCAGGAAACCTTTGCAGGTGTTTTGACTTAATTAGTTGATTAAAGCTTGACATTTGTGTATTAGAAAAAAATAATTTATTGTTTTGAGATACTGGAGTTATGATTTCCATGAGCTGTACATCATAATCACCTACATTTAAAACAAAAAAGGCTTAAAATATTTCACTGTATGTGTAATGAATCCAGAATATTTGAAATATTCACTTATCGAATTAAATTATGTAAGAACTAACTTTTCTACGACATCCAAATTTTTTGAGATGCACCTGTACATGTAGCTCTTGTTTACATTTACATTTATTCATTTAGCTGACGCTTTTATCCAAAGCGACTGACAATTGCTATACATCCTCTGACATGTATAGCACTTGTAAGTTGCTCAGGGACACATTGGTAGATAGGTCACAGTGGGGGATTGAACCTGGGTCTCTCACACCAAAGGCATGCATCTTATCCATTGCGCCATCACCACCCCGTGTTAAAGATGAAGATTGAACCTATAATAATAATTTTGTACAAAACATGTATGCATTGTATGTATGCATGTATTAAACTAGTAGTGACAGTTTTGACAGATACAGTCTTCTACGTTTGAATCGGGCAGCATGAAGGTTTAATTTGTGTCATGTGGTTTTGGAGCTATTGATACATGTGAATACAAAAATAAGGGAAGACATCAGCCTGTTTACCAGTTGTCATTTGGTGTTCCACGCTCTGTTTTTTGTTTCTGATGTACATACCAGACTCTTAAGACATCCTATTTATAGCCTGGCAGCCCTACAAGAATGGAGACAACATTTTTTGTTTGATAGATCTAAAATGTGGCCCGTCAGTTTTGGAGCTAAAAGCACAAAGCTGTGATAAGACATGCTGTTTTTTCTTTACAGCAGAGCAGAATGCAGAGGCGGTTGACAGCATGGAAGTTCTTCCTCCAGAGGAGGCCGCTACCACGATAAAGTTCATCTACCACTCCAACGCTCAGATGATCAGTGTCTTGAAGAAAACTGAGGAAAGATGCTCTGACATAGCGAGAACCTACAGCATCGGCCGCAGTATGGAGGGCAGGGAGCTGCTCGTGATTGAGTTCTCAAACAACCCTGGCGAACATGAATTGCGTAAGTAAAACTCTGTGTAGATAGTCTACATACCTTTTTCATTATCAAGGAAATTAGAGTAGTCACTGTAAATGTGGCCCTCTGTAGTCGAGCCGGAGATAAAGTACGTCGGCAACATGCATGGAAATGAAGTCCTGGGCCGCCAGCTGCTGATCTACTTGGCTCAGTACCTGTGCTCAGAGTATCTGCTGGGGAACGAACGCATCCAGACCCTCATCAACACCACCCGCATCCACATTCTGCCCTCCATGAACCCTGACGGATACGAGGTGGCTGCTTCTGGAGTCCAAGACAATAACTACGGGGATGATGAGGGGGAGGTCAGTTCTCCATGGTTACGTATACACTGAACAAAATTATAAACGCAACACTTTTGTTTTTGCCTCCATTCACATTCACATTTTTGAGTGGCCTTTTACTGTGGCCAGACTAAGGTGGATGCATTATCTCGGCAAAGGAGATGTGCTCACTAACACAGATTTTGGCAGATTTGTGAGCAATATTTGAGAGAAATAGGCCTTTTGTGTACATGGAGAAAGTCTTAGATCTTTGAGTTCAGCTCATGATGAATGGGGGCCAAAAACAAAAGTGTTGTGTTTATTATTTTCTTCATTGTATTTATTGCTGTGCACTTCGAGTTGTATTTGTTTTGTAATGCATTTGGAAAACCAACCAAACACCCAAATGATCCGCACATCCTTAAATTTTAACAGTTAAACAGCATGTCAATTAACAGAAACGTCATAGATATATTTGAGAATCAAAGCATGTAAGGGCAAATGTAATATTTTTGGGGGCTTTGGACACTTTAAAGACGTCACCGTGGGGTCTTGGATCTTGTGATGAACACTGGTCAATGCTTTCTCAGTTAATGGTTAATATACTAAACAAATATCTTGATAAAACAGCAACATTCCCATCCAGGTAAGTAAGTAAAAGAAGTCTAGATTTTTGACACGCTGATATTCATCATGAATTGAGATCTTCCAGTGAGGACAAATGCATCATAATAGAGCTACAACATAACAATCCCAAATAATCCAGAAGTCAAAGAATAAAATACAAAAAACATCAGGTTAATAAGGAGAAATGACAATGTTATACAGTCGCAGGAAAAAATATGTGAATCCCTTTGGAATTACCTGGATTTCTGCATAAATTGGTCATAAAATGTGATCTAATTTTGATCTAAGTCACAACTATAGACAAACACAGTCTGCTTAAACTAACTCCGCACAAACATTTATTTAACATCTTTCCATGTTTTGAACACATCGTCACAGTAAAATAGTCACAGTGCAGGGTGGAAAACGTATGTGAACCCTTGGATTTATTAACTGGTTGACCCTCCTTGGCAGCAATAACCTCAACCAAACGTTTCCTGTAGTTGCTGATCAGACCTGAACAACGGTCAGGAGGAATTTCCTCCTCTTCACAAAGAGGAATGGTCCAAAACTTTCAGTTCAGCAGTAATCTTCAGATGTTTGAATCGTGAATCGCTCTCTTGAGGACATGCCACAGCATCTCAGATGGGTTGAGGTCAGGAGTCTGACTGGACCACTCCAGAAGGTGTATTTTCTTCTTCTGAAGCCTTTCTGTTGTTTACTTCTGTGCTTTGGGTCGTTGTCCTGTTGCATCACCCATCTCCTGTTGAGCTTCAACTGGCAGACAGATGTCCTTACATGCTCCTGCAAAATGTCTTGATAGACTTTGGAATAAATTTTTCCGTCGATGATTGAAACCCTTCCAGACTCTGAGCCAGTGAAGTGGCCCCAAATCATGATGCCCCCTCCACCATACCTCACAGTTGGGAAGCGGTTTTGATGTTGGTGTGCTGTGTCTTTTTTCCCCCACACATAGGGTTGTATTCCTTCCAAACAATTCAACTTTTATTTCATCTATCCACAGAATATTTTGCCAGTAGTGCTGTGGAACATGCAGGCAAACCTCAGACGTGCAGCAGTGTTTTTCTGGACAGCAGTGGCTTTCTCTGTGGTGTCCTCCCATGAACTCCAATCTTGTTTACTGTTTTATGTATCATAGAGTCGTCAACATATGATACAGATGTTAGCATGTTGCAGAGATTTCTGCAAGTCTTCAGCTGACACTGTAGGATCCTTCTTAACCTCATTGAGCATTCTGCAATGTGCTCATGCAGTCACCTTTCAGGACGGCCACTACTAGGGAGAGAAGCAACAGTGCTGAACTTTTTCCATTTATAGACAGTTTGTGTTACTGTGGACATCAAGAGTTTTGCTGTGTAGACTGAAATGTCAAATACATACAGTTAGTGAGGCAGTGTGCTGAGATTTAATAGTGTTTTGGAAGCCCTAGCGTGCTGGAAAATGCTGTTTAAATTAGAAATTCAAGTATTAATTTACTTTAGTACTTTAATGAATGATATTTGTCATTGTATAATTTTCTGAAACATCAAATTTGTGAATTCCACAGGGTCAAAGACATGATTCTTGGAACATGGGCAGAAACAATGCTCAGAACACCGATCTGAACAGAAACTTCCCCGATCTGACGTCCGTTGTTTACAGCAGACGGAGACAAAAGGGCTACCGCACCGACCACGTCCCAATCCCAGACTATTACTGGTTTGGTAAGGTACAGTATGAATCTTTATCCATATATGTCATGTCAGTGAATGATAATTTTCAGCCTATTGGGTCATATCATTAAGGAACGTCTCCACTTGACATTGAATAAACTCATTTCTTTGTCTGAATAACTCTTAATGCTGCAATACAGGTTGCACCGGAGACTTATGCTGTCATGAAATGGATCCGCTCCATCCCGTTTGTGCTCTCAGCTAACTTCCATGGCGGGGACCTGGTGGTGTCCTACCCCTACGACCTGTCCAAACATCCACTGGAGCGCAACATGTTCTCCCCGACTCCAGACGATCAGGTGAACGGGCTCCTTGAAACTCTTTACCTCTGGAATAGAAAAATATTGATTTTAAGTGTCACTTGTCACCAGTCAGAATTGCACTGAATCCACAAAATAAAAGAAGAAAAAGATGACATGACTTTGCCTAATCTGTAATGATTAATAGCTGTAAACAATAGCAAAAATAGAATAAAAGTAAATATATTATATAAATTGTTACGTATAAAATATACCCTAGACATGTACAGTCAGATTTATTTTCTGTGCCTGCTCAATTTTTGGACATATTTCAAAACTTAATGTTAATTGATGGTCATCGTTTCATCTGTAATGAACTCAAGAAGAGAAAAATAACTCTTTATTCCGTAGGTTTTCAAGCTTCTTGCAGGAACATACGCCAATGCCCACGAAAGAATGTCCAATGAAAATGCCCGGTGTGGATCGTCCCGTACTCACAGTCAGAAAGGAATCATTAATGGGGCACAGTGGTCCAGCATAGCAGGCAGTGAGTTTAAAAAGTCAACATTTGTACCTCAGTCAAAGTTGTGGTTTCTGACTCTGAAATAAAAAAGGAAATGTTAGATGGAGCCACTAGAGGTCGCTGTAAGACCAGAAGCAGTGTGGTAGAACCTCAGAGAGGTGTAAGGGAAAGGTCGAGGATATCTGGATAAAGCATTTTTTTTTGTTTCTGGTCAGGCATGCAAGACTTCAACTATCTTCACACCAACTGCTTTGAGGTGACCGTGGAGCTGGGCTGTGATAAATTCCCCCCTGAAGAGGAACTGTTTCTCGCCTGGCATGAGAACCATGAGGCTTTAATCGCATTTATGGAAGCAGTAAGAACATGATCGTGCTATGTTGATAGCGTGGTGTTTTGGCTCAGGGATGCACTGATCTGACCTTTTTTCCAAACTAGAAACACATCACCTCTTAACTGCAAGTGGAAACTATGAGTTACTACTTTTGTAGTGACATAAATACATCCACTGTACCCCTAGTTTGGCAGCCTGGAGGTGCACAAAACCATGAGTGGATGATGACTGATCCTCTTTCATTATTAGGTAAACTTATAGTTGGGATGAGAATTATTCTTATCAATTAACTTGTCTGGTGTTTCTTCTCAGGGCCATAGAGGCATCAAAGGTCTCGTAAAAGACAAGGAAGGAAATGCAATCGAAGGTGTACGGATAGCAGTCAGAGGAATACGGCACGATGTTACCACAGGTAATAAATACCATTTGCTAACAGCATGCTCCGTTTTTCAGAGATGAAGTCTTTTTTTTAATTGTAGAAGAATTTGCAAAAGCTATGGTATTAGTTTTGTTTCTTTGTCAGCATTCCAAGTTCTTGTGGAGGTTCTTGTGGCCACATTTTGTTCTGTTAAGGGACGCTCCAGCCATTTAGCATCACATGTCCATAAAGTCTAGGCAACTTGCAAGAGATATGGTATCAAAGAACATTCAAAATCGATCCTGTCGATCGGTCAGCCAAAAACACTGCATCCTGCTGTGCATTATGTCGCATAGCTGTAGGAATTACTTAATAAAGAAAAAACATTTTCTGATTTTCTGACGGGTAAATAACATTCATGTCAACATCAAAATAGTAATTACAGCTGGGAAAGGCTGATTTCACTTGAAAGTTTTGATATATCCGACTGGAAAACCCAACAGAGTTCGTCAGTTAGGGTAATTAAACCCACATTTATCTATTTTCAATGCACAGTATTTGACCAATTCTGTACTCACATAGCTGTCTTGAGTTGTCCAGTGACGTCTTTCCTATCTCTACCATACATCCTATATGTCATGAAATGTGCATTAGACCCTCCCTGCCTGCTACAGTACACATCCGTGTTGTTCACTGCCCTCAGTTTGTACCACTGTCTTTCTCTCGTGCTGAGTAAACTGATCTTCATGTGTAAAGTTGGTGGAGTGCCTGTTAAAAAAAAACCCTGCAGTCCTTCACAGAGATATAATCATGTAATATAATGTTACAATTCCAAACGCTCAGCATCCTTCTCCCTGCCCAGCTGAAGGCGGAGACTACTGGCGCCTCCTCACCCCTGGCATCCACATTGTGACTGCCTCGGCCCCGGGTTACACCCGAGCTATGAAGAAAGTCCACCTGCCTCCTCGAATGCGCACAGCGGGCCGGGTGGACTTTGTGCTGCAGAAAGCTGCGCTGGAACCTGACAGACAAGAGGAGGATGACACCATCCCGTCCATGGGCACCTATGACCGCTTTGACCCTTATAACCAGTACGAGCGCTACACCCTGATGGCCGACTTGAGCCAGAACCGCGAGGAGAGAGCAGAGAAGCCCTGGTGGTGGAACTACTTTGTCCTGCCGGGAGGACCTGCGCGACATGGCTACTCAAACACCATTACAGCTTTTAATGGGAGAGGAGGAAGAATATTATCTCTTTCTACAGTATACACACAAACCGAGCTCTCAAGTAATGAATGTGCTGCTTTTTATTGCTGCAGTAAAGTGTCACAGCTAGCTGGCTGGCCTTCATGTTAGCTTTCACGCTTTTAACTACATGTCTGTTTGGTCCCAAGGCCGAATTTGAAAGTATAATGTAAGCACCTTACAGGCTTGACACTAGCAAAACTTCAATGATGAAATAAATGTTTGTTAAATACTTATACTTATAAATACAATTTTACTGTAGAAAAACAGCTTTTATGTCAATAAAAATTATTGGGATTTATAGTCACAATGTGAGTCCTTACAGCTGCACTGAACCATGCAAGGCATGTTATTTGTACAGCAACTTTCAAACAAGAAATGCATCAGAACAACATTTAAAAAATACAATTAAAAGGAAAATAGATATGTTGCAAAAAGAGGACCTGGATAATGAATATTCCATATGTAATATTTGTTCAGTTATTACTTTTTCAGTAGGTAATGAAACCAGATGGCCACTAGGGGGCAGGCTGAATCAACTTCTGGTCTAAGTTACTGCAATGTTGAATGTTAAAATAAATGTGACATATGTCAACAACCCATGAGTAGTCTGATCATAAAGTTATTATCCTTTCACTGAATGTTTTTTTTATCTGTCAGTATATAATTACACACCCACTTCCCACACACCTAAGCAGGAAGGATGTTTAATTTAAACTTAATTTCTGTATATTTCCAACAGGAGATAATCTATGCCTTATTAAATACTTCCTGCCGTAGAGCTCATTTGGCATGTTTTGACTCTCTGTGATCCTTCCATAGCCTTAAACCCATGTCATCTATAGAATAACAGACAAGAAAGGAACTAAATACAAAACACTGGCTATAAAGTATGATTACAAAGTAAAAGGGTCTATGTTGAAAGTCTTAACAAATGGAGGGTAACAAACTAAGCACCAAGTCAAGGCATTAGTGTGAAAAGAAGAGCTGTGCAATTGAATAAGCAGTTCAGCAGCTATGGAAACCTGGCCAAGACCTTAGCAAATGTACTTCTTATTATTGTATTGTTACTTACCATGACCTGCCAAGGGACTGTAGCTGCAAATTAGCTTGAAGCTATAATCTGGTACAGTGCATCAAATGGTAACGTTTATGTTTTACTGTACGCTGTCCCTTTTAAATAAAGAATAAATTAAGGTGAAAAAGACGGTGTGAGTGTGTTGTATTTGCAACCAAACTAGAGGAACTGCTTGATAGAGTAACTGAAATAAGAAACAATTAAGAAAAGTATAAAAAGCTGAGGCAAATTGTCACAATACACCACCACGACAAGACAAATTCACAGTAATAAAGCACCAAATGGAGACAAGATCACAACAATGAAAAGTACAAAATGGAGTAAAGTGTGCAAGCGCATTGCCAGCCCCAGGGTCAAGTAAGGTCACAAATCTTTTAAACAAAACAGCTCTTAAGAATGTTTTATGTAAGGTCATGAAAGAAGCATGGGAAAAGCAAATTACCCCTACATAAAGGCCGAGGAATACTATTACAGAATCATAGAGAAAACTCTGCTTAGTGAGCTAGTTGACCCATGACAAGTCAGTGAAAAAATACCAGGCTTCTCAGGGGATTTACAAAACACAAACACGTGATTTGGCATCAAACTCTGGCAGCCAAACAGCGGAAGAGAGACCTCCATCTACAGTAGATCTGGAAAACACTGTACATTGTCCCAGTAACAGACAACCCACTCTGGACTGTCAGATGCCATCAACAATGTTCCTTTTCCTTGAGATTACAAGTATGTTTCAAATACTGCTATTCATTATATACTGCACAGGCATAGCAGTGCCTTTAAAATTGGTATTGTCATGGCTGAGAGGACCGTGTCCCTGTTAGTATTCAGTGTGTTGCAATGGAGGTAATATTATAAAGGTTCAAAGGCTGCCTATCATGTTGAATGGTAAACTACACCTCACGCTGACAAATTAATTAATACCTCTACTATGACCAAGGAGCAATTCCTACAGTATTAAATAAAACAAAAAATAAAGTAAAACAAAGGTTTAGGAATATAGCTTTGAATTTGGAGCTTTTAGTGTATCTTGTAGCCTTCCTCAGCTTACCGAGTTGGTGTGTTATTGTTTGACCAAATTATGACGTTACACAAGTTGCATACGGGGGGAGAGTAACCTCTGACTAGTAACCCCATGTACATGACAACAAAGCAACTCCTTCCACAGAGGAAAGACAAAAGATTTGGATGAAAGATCTGTAAACAACAACTTGTGTTGAGTTTTGTTTTTCAAGCTGAAGACTGAACCTTCAGACTCAACTTTGTGACCAAAGTGGTTTTACAGGTGAGACTTGATGAGGTGCAGCTTTAAGTATGAAGTGTGCTGCAGGTGTAGGTTGGGCAGTTTGAAGAAGCCAGATTGAGAAATGCAAGTTGACACAGGGTACTAGGCTGAGCCAGTAGGTTATATATAGGTAGGCCGCTCACTTTGTAGTAGCAGGGATAGATGTTTCTCTGACTGTTTCTAGGTCCATTGTTGAGTTTGCACAGGTAAGGAGTAAGTGGGAAGGCTGAAAAAAGTTTGAAGATAGGTTGAGATATTTATTGGAAATTTAGGACACATTTTTTAGGTTATGTCCAGATGTTATTTTTGCACATGGTCATTTTACAGATCAGCCCAACATTTATTCACATTTAAGAAAATGTTGCTCCACAAATTAACCTCTTTCAAAAATGTTGAAACTTGACGTTAATGCCGCCGCAATCCCTCCAACAGAATGATGGGACTTAAGTCTCAACCCAAACCAGACAGTGTCCAACAGGCCGGTGCCTCTTTCTGTATGAACGAGGGAATGACTAGTTTCACTTGTCACATGCTTTTTAATGAACATATGACAATCCCGTGTAGGATTGACCCGGTTTGCTTTTGTGGGACCAGTACCTCGAGCCGCCCAATGTCAGGTGCGCCGCTGGGTCACCAATTACTTGGTGAAGCTGAGAAAGTAGCATAGAGCTGCCCCAAACTGCCATGATGTATTAGCATCATGCTGCTGGCAAGTAGGTAAGTAACGCCTCATTTCAGTTCAGTGAAGCTGCTCTCTGTTCTCCAAGGAGCTTTAATACGCTTATGGCCCTACTCAAGATCAGTTTGTAACTATGACTATTTATGAACGCTCAGTCCACCATGTGAACATAGTGCCAACAGGTGCCAGTATCACAGCAGGGAGTTTCTTTTACTTCATTCATTTTGTTTTAACAGTCTCATTAACTGATTTTGTACTTGAATGTATGAAGCAATCAAGTTTTAACACTGTTTATTATTACTAATATTTGTAGACAAAATGGACATACAGAAGAAGAGAAGCAAGCTTTATTTATATAGCACTAACAGAAGTTACAAAGTGCTTTAAAGAAAGGAGAAATGGGAAAGAAGTGAAGTGACAATACACCGCATAAAAGATCGAAAGTTCTAAACTCAAGACAGAGCCAAAGAAAACAAATGGGCTTTAAGATTATTTTTATAGTTAAGGATTACTTTTCATCAGTAAATCCTGCATGTCACAAGTACACAAGTGGCTTTCCTGTAACTGGACATCATGCTGATTGTTTTGTATTGTGGCTTAGAGGTTAAAACACTTCCTTCATGAATTCAAAATAATCTGAAATGTTAATTAAGAGGCTTAGAAATACAAACAAATGGGTGGCACATGCACTCAGCCAGCCATGTCTTTCAGCTTTTGTTGCAAACTCACTTCTGCCCCACTTACTCCCTACATCTTTCCCATCAGCTCTGTAAGATAATTATCTAAATTAATATTAAAGGAATTTTGTCATTATGCATAAATATGCCGTGGTCGGTCAGGAACCCTCACAGGGGGGTCGTAAGATTATTCTCGGGTCATGAATTTATTAATGAGAGGTGGCTGTGGCTCAGGAGGTACAGCGGGTTGTCCACTGATCAGAAGATCAGCAGTTCAATCCCCACCTCCTCCAGGCTCCATGCCGAAGTGGCCTTTGGCAAGACACTGATGGCTATTCCATCGGTGTGTGAAAGGTATTTCTGTCTGAGCACTCAGGCTCAGTGTATGCGTGTGTGTGAATGCGATGTAGTGTAACAGTGCTTGGACTGGCTGGAAGACCAGAAAGGCGCTATACAGAGCATTTACATTTACAAAATCTGGTTTGAATTGTGAAGTTTTAGAAAAGAGAAACAATCTTTGATTTAACTTTACACACCTTATACACATTTTTAGCTTGTATCAAGTGGTCACAAGCAGATGCTACTTTATGTTGAACAAATCACCAGTCAATAACTTTGGTGCCATAGAAAACACTTTCTACCTGAAGCATTAAATTAACAAATTTACCTACAAGCCATGTATAGGAGATACAATCACTCCATTCAAACAGTAAACTAGAAATGTATTTTCCCTCATAAAACAATAACACTTCAAATGCAAAATTGTAACTTGATGAACAGATTTTGAATGGGGAGTTAAACAAAAACAGCAAATTTTGCATTCAGTCTCTCTGGTTGAGTTTGTTCTTACAAATGCAAATAGAAGAAAATTAATTAGAAGTAGGAGCTTTACTGGGGCACAGTATTAAAGATACAGTGAATGATTTCAACAACAAATTGTACCTCTTGTTAACAGCTACAGGCGTTCTAACAGTATAAAATCAAAGATAGCAGTCTTATTTCACGTCCTTTTGAGTTCCACAAAAGAGCTTTTCATCAATGGCGGTTCAAGGCCAATTTTATTTTCAAGCTTTCAAAGTGTCTTGTTTAGTAAATAATGTAATGTTTTAGTATGTTTCAGAAACTTGCATTTATTTGTTTCAGTAACATAATGTTTTCTGCAACTTAGTTATAGTTTTATTAAATTACATTATTCAAAAAAAGAAAATTCCTGTTATCTTTAATTCAAGTTATAGTTCATACTTTGATGCAACACTTCTTTGTAAGGCTTAATGAAAAGGATAAGCTCTAGTGTACTAGACATTCTCTGGATCCCAGTTTGTATTTTGTATCCCACTATAACTTTTGCTAGGAAACAACAAACGTCTCCATATTCACCCCTGTTGTTGGGTCTTAGCAGTGCTTGAACGCTCAGCCACATAGGATGAGCGTTCAAGCCCAAGAAATCAAGGAGCTTGGTGATCAGAAATGGATAAATCACCAGCAGGTTCAAGCTACTTGTGCAAGGGAAAGTCATTCCATCAATCGAGGACAACCCTATCAAATACCTTGGAAAGTGGTACAAGTCCCAATCAGACAGGAATAACATCTCCAGTACTGAAAAATAAGCAGAGGAATGGTTGAGGAAAATAGAGACTGGACTCTTTTTGGACTCCCAGCGAAGTTTAAAGCATGGATTTACGAACACGGCCTGCTGCCAAGACTTATATGGTTACTGACGGTATATGAAGCCCCATTAAAATCTGTGGAAGGAGTGGAGAGAAAGATCAACAAGCGTCTACGCTGGTGGCTAGGAGTCCCTCCAAGTTTCACATCAATTGAACTGTACATAAGAGTTGGTCAGCTACATCTCCCCTGTCATCTGTCGTGGAGGAGTTTAAAGTCATGACCTACAGGGACTCCCAGGATGATCAAGTCAGAGATGCTGGGGTCGTCACGAGATCAGGAAGGAAGTTAGCAGCCTCTGACTCTGTAGCGTTGGCGGAGGGAGCGCTAAGGCTAAAAGACATCATCAGGAGCCCATGTGAAGGAAGGCAAGGACTGGGTATGATGCACTTCCAGCAATGGGGAAAGTCCAACTCATGGGAGAGGAGAGCCATGGTCCAGGCTGAAGTGAGGAACTTGGAGGAGGCAGCAAGGAAAGGTAAGAGCTGCTGAGCTGGGGCCTCAAGGTTCCTGGATAAAAATGGGACCTCCCTGAAAGAAAGATCTCATGGGTTGACCTGTGGAAGATGGAACCGTTCCGCACATCTTGCTTGCTGTGGGCAGTCTACGACACTCTTCCAACCCCAGTGATCCTGCATAGGTGAGGAATGAGGAGAAGATGGCGCAAATCCTGTCGGGTTGCAAAACAGCACTGACCCAGGGAAGATACAGATGGCAGCATGACAAGTTACTAATCGTGCTTGCGGCTACCCTGGAGCAGGAGAGAAGAAGGAAACATCAGGCTAGAGCAATGTCAATGCATGCCAATACCTTTGTTAAGTAAGGAGCCGGGCCATCATTCCTGAGCACAGCAAAGTCAAACCTGCTGCAGTCAGCCCAAGGATGGGAGCTGAGAGTGGACCTGGCAAGAAAGCTCCAGTTCCTGGAATAGATCCTACTGACAACCTTGAGGCCAGAAGCGTTCTCTTGTGGTCGACAGAGGGTAAGAATGTGATGTCCATGGAACTGACTGCCTTGGGAGGACAACTGCCAGGAAGCAGCAGAGAGGAAATGCACCAAATGCCAGGATCTGGTGCAGGAGTGCAGGAACAGAGGCTGGCAAGCTTGGTTGTTTTCAGTGGAGGTGGGATGTAGAGGATTCCCTGCTAAAACGGTATGGAGTCTGTTGACAGCAATAGGATTGAGAGGAATAGCAAGGAGATCTGTAGCTCGTGGACTGGGGGAGGCAGCTGAAAGAGCCTCCTGCTGGATATGGAATCAGAGGGAGGAGGTGACCTGGAAGCCAGGAGGAGATGGGCAGTGATTTGGCCACCACTGCTGACCAGCCAACTAGCAGTGTTACGGTTAAGGGTTGGAACACTTGAGGAAGGTTGGGCACCGTCTGATTACATCAACTCCTGGCCAAGGCAACCACCATCTATGAATGATGGTGAGAGAAGCATTGCAGGATGTAAGAAGTCTAAATACTTGATAGTGGGCCATCATCTGTGCATTATGGATGGGGATACATATTTTGGCACACTGCATGTCCAGCCTGGTAGGCCCAGTAAGCTACTGTTATCGCTTTTTGTGTATGAAAAGTGCTGTTTAAATGCAATGCATTATTAAATTGTTATGATAGTAATTTACCCTTTAAGTAGGGGGACTCTTCCAGCAATATCCAAAGGCTATCAGTGCAATGGAAACATGGATTACAAGGACAACATATTCTCAATGCTGCATTCAGTTTTCTGTACATTTTGAGTCAAGTAGATGTAACGTGGAGGCGAGCAATGTGTTAAACTGATTACAGTGGTCTTGATTTTACAGTATCGATGGCGTAGATATTTGTAAGAGCAGTTTACTTGAAAAAGGTGACAGTCTGTCTAGATCTAACTTCCAAACAGTAACATTGATGGCTAGGTGATCGTGGTCAGTTATAACATTGTCAGACTATCATGAAAAAAATGTTTGCTTTAGGAGGAAAACTATACGCTCATCTTGTTTAGACATTCTCAGTTCAAGGGATAACTACCTTGGCATGATGCCAGACAGTGGCGGTGTAATGTCCTAAAGGATCCAAACTAGTTGAGACACATTTGTTCCTCATTTCGCATCAGTGCCATATAGTCGCAAGGAAGATATATTACTATGATTATTGTAGACTTTTTCGTTCAGAGTGGGGCCATAGGGGGGTCCAAGGTCTGTGTTACAGGGGCACTGGCTATTTGCCTCATGCTGAGCTCCTTCAGATCCATTCACAGTAGATGTGATTGGCTGAACTACTTATGATTTGTTTTGCTGCAAGGTCAAGGTCACACCTCCTTGTTTGTTTCTTTACGACAGCCACAAGGACCAATTCCCTGAAACAGGTGTATACTTTAGAAAAGTCCAGGATGCCTTTCCATGAACAAAGGACTGTAGTAATGCTGATGATGTTTGAACAGCAACAAGTCATGCTATTCCTTTTTGAGTAACAAAGTAGCAAGAATGAGTCTGGTTTGAGTAACAGTGGCACATCTACTACATTTCAGTGGAAAAATCATCAGTACCTTTCACTCTGGTTTATTGCACATCACGTAAAAACCTTGTAGTAAACTCTTTTTACAATTCTTCCAAGGGAGATTCACTGGGCCCTGCCAAACTCCCATGATTGCAAAAACAGCATTTCATTTCCTAATAATGGCTCAATGTCAAGTCCAATTCAGTCTGCTTGTTAAGCGGCAGCAATTACAGAATCGTACATGTGCAGACAACTCCTCCGGTGGGTGATAATAAGCTACTTTCTTTGTTACAGACCCTGAACAAACTCGGGGGGGAACACGTGAAGCAAAGATAATGCGACCAGTCGAGCGTGAGTGTATACAAAACCCCACCAATCGTTCTTGTAGAAAACCCCTCAGCTGTGACAAAAGCAGGTCCAACTGGGTTAAGGTGATTCCACTTTAATAGTGTTGGGATCCCTAACCACAACAATAGATAACAATAGGAAATACAGCTGCTCGTTTGTGAAAGTCACTTCCTTTTGAAAAGAAGAGACAGCGTCCGGGTTGATTGACTACTGGTGTTTATGAACTTGGGAGGTACATTGTGGATTGGAGAGTTTCTTTGTTGCGTTTTTGTGTTGGTATATTTGGGGTTTCTCCTTCAGCGTGACGGTGAGAGGTCACTGTATAACAAGGCCACACAGCCTTTAATTTGACCTGCAGGCTCAGATGAAGTATCACTGTTTGTTGACATGTTCCTTCTACGTTTGATTGTGTTCATTTGTTTTGGTATATTCCTGTAACGCTCTGATACTTTGTTATACTGAGGGATCAGAGGGGAGATCTGTATGGAAATGGCACCTGCTTGGCTGGTCTGTGTCAAGTAATAGGCCTTTGCCCGGTGGAAAAGAGGCTGCACAGACCTTTTCATTTCAAAGATGTAGCGTGATTTTCAACAATGAACTCTGTCAAATCAAATGATGTTAGAAAATAAATGGTTATTTTGTTTGTATTGTGTATGAGCTGGCAGGCGACAAGATTCTGCTGTTTGTTCCACTGATTAACAGTTGGTGGCAGGAAAACGCCAACAAATGTAGCAGTGCCCTAACGAAGGCAGTCAAGACTTATAGCAAGTAAACATGAATGTACACCATGCACAATTTAAGATTAAAAAAATCTGCTTTGCAAATGTTTTATGAGGAAGGAAATCTACTCAACATGTTTGTTAAAATGTGTTTTGATCAGAAATGGTGAATGTAAAAGTAACTGTTTTTAAAAAAACTTACAGGACAGTACTAATACATAGTACTGCCACATCTAGATAGAAAAAGATGTGACCATACTGGCTCCACAATTTGGTTGACTAAAACTAAACGTGGCAGATTGTCTCCATAACTCTTTAAAACTAAATATATCCCCCACCCACCTACTCCCAAGGTGAATAAATAAAAATGTGATAGCCGAATAACAGTCTTGCAGAATAAAATGTAAAGTTATGAAAAAAAACTGAAATAAAAGAAATGTTTATTCAAGTTGAGATCATTCATTTATTTGTGTGTGACATGTTTCTCTGGTTATGAACAATGGTATCTGCTCTTCTTTATCACGCATTATAGGAATTATGAAAACGGTGCCTCCATTGTGATGCTTCAAACTGACTGCCAGAAAACGCACACATCTCTCTGTTATCTACAAATATAACATACTTAAATGCTCAAACAGCACAAGGATCGGTATCCCTGTTTTTTTCCCTGTGTATCCCTGTGTATCGTACTGCATCTGCAGTACTAAACATATCTTCTCTGTCTCTAGCTTAACTCTGTACAGAGGATTTTTGTGCATACTAGACAAGATGATTTATGAGTTGTGGTAAATCTGAGCCCATAGAATGATTTAATGTAAGGTCTGAATTCCCCATCTTGTCTTATCTAATTCTCCACGAGTGAATAGAAACAGACCAAGTCCACACAACAGAGGTGCACTCTGACAGCTACTGAAACACTAGAGCAACTGATTCTGGACAGAAATGAATAAGAAATGTACCATGTCTGAATTCTGAAAGTCTGAAAGACTTTTTAGCAGGGAACAGTTGTAATGTACATTTTTGTGTGATGGCTACTTGACAGAATAAAAATCCAAATGTGAATACCAGTGTCACTCTGGATAATACCAAACACAATATTATCTTTTTAGGGTTTTTTTTGTTAAAACAAGATGAAAAACATTTACATTTTTGCAAGGTTGACTTTGAGGACAATTTAATAGCAACATATATTTTTCATTACTTATATTTTAGATTAAACCATATTTCTGTCATAAGAAGTGACCTTTTTTGTAATGTACTGTGGATTTTAAGGCAGGACAAAATATTGAACTGCAATGGTGTAAATGGCACTTTAGTTAAAGTAGAGAAAGTTTGTTTGATTTGGTAGGAATGTCACATGGGTGTAATTGTTGACATTTTGATTTGGTGGCTTGTTCGGTTGGAGTCCCTGTTTCTGTCTGCCTGGGCATGACACTGTTCACGGAGGTTGAAGTATTGATTTCTTGGGATCTTCAAACTTCTTTCATTCACAAAACTGGTCTTACTTAGCTGAACCCGGAGCTCTCACACCAAAGGAATGCATCTTATTCACTGAGTCATCACCACCCCTAAGTACTTGATTTAAATTTCTCTTGGGGGTGATGTTACTTGGGTTACTATTTTGATAATAGTAATTTGTTGGACTTTTGGTTGAGGTTTTTTCCACAACATTTTTTCTAGCACACCCACAGCCTAACAGTGCTGTTTGAATCTCTCCCAAAAGAAGTACCGGCATGTCTCTGCAGTCACAGAAAAGTGTATGCTAAGTGGTAAATAAGTTACTTCAGTCAGCCGTAAGGTGGCTATTGTAGCGTAATAGTTCCTGAAAGTATTGTGTTCACTGTCACACAAGAGAAATAAAATATCTCCGTTAACGTTACTACCGCATACTCATACTGTCTTCACAGCAAAGTTGTTTGCAACTTACCACAATAAATTACCAGTGGAAACAATATGATAGCTAGATAACCGTGGTAACAGTGGATGGCCAATAGCCAGCCACACTGCCGGATGCTTTTGTTTTACAAAAGCCTGAAAGAGCACGCAGCAAATCGACATTGTCAGCAGCAAGGAGAAAAAACAGTACTTTTAAAAAACTTTGTTGTGATAAGAATTGCAATTCTTTTGTGAATCCATTTTTCTCCCAAACCCTATATTTAGGTATGCTGTTCTGTTTGGGTTAGATTTCTTAGCCTGCTAGCAAGTGCATGGGTCTGTATGGATGGCAGAGTGGGTCATTTGTTTGTTGAGCTGTTTGCCACAGATAACCTAAGTTTGGTTTGGTGTAAAGCTGCATGAAGGAAATGCCACAATGATTTTGTCAGTATTTTCCAGTAGAGTGAGCATCAAACAGTGTGTCACTCTGGTGAGATTTGAAATCACATGGTGAGAAGATTCCCAGGCTGTGTGATTGATCAAGTTTGAGGGTATGTGTTTAGGTACTGACAGTACCTGGAGGATTTCCACTACATTAAGATGAATAAATGGAGTTTCTCACATGGTGTTAGATTCACTGTGTCAGAGAGTAGGAATATATTGGCACATTATCAGGTGTTGCATTTCACTGCTTTCATATTCTGTGTCTCTTCTGGGAATGGAGCCTTGAACTCTTGAAATGACTTTGAAATGACCTTGCATGTTCTTGTGTGTGTTTATCTGTGTGTTTCTTGTTATTGCATTGACTATTGACTTTAATTGAAGTCACCTGTGACATAATTCTTACTGTCTGAGTGTGTGAGGGGCTGTATGAGGATTGGGACGGCATCTGTGCAAAACAATTTGACCTGCTGAGACATTTTTGGTGGACACTTAAGTGTGAGACTGATATTTCATATTGTTTAATGAATTGGAGTGGTTGTTGTTTGCTCAACGTCTTAAAGGCAAAACAGCTCTGCTGGACCAAATTTACATATTTGGCAGTCACCATCATGCCATCAGTAGACGCGTCTGTTATTTGTTATATACAGAACAACACTGTCATTGCTGTTTTAATTCACAACACTCATGATTGACTTTGCCAGAGTGTGCGTCAAAGTCTGTTGCTGTGTCCTCAATCTGTACTACAGACTAAATCTGTGTAGGTTTTGAGTTTGCAGGGTGGTCACACTGGACAAAAAATGAAGTGTACTCAGTCAGTATGCATAGTAAAAAACTAGTGTGTTGATGATCTACTACACCATGGTCTCACAGTGCAATACACAAGGTAAATGGAGGAGATTTAAATACACTTTATACAGTGATGAAATATCTTTTGGGAGCGGAGCTTTCAGAGTCAAGTCACAGTTTGATTGCGTCTGACTGTATTAGCACATGTATAATTTCCTGTTAGTATAAAACCAAAAAAACTAGTAAGATTAGTATCTAGTGATCTAGTAGAAGAATATAGTACGTCAATTTTATAGCCTCAGTAGGGTTTCACTCATGATTGTTGTTAATGTTTATACAATATGTGCTGTCCATTGTAGTTGTTACTTTTACATTACAGAATCAGGTGGTCCAGGAGCGCACTGGTCTTAAATTTACATGACAGCCTGTTTAGTGGTTTCCACAGGATCATAATTTAACTTATCTTGCATAATTTCAAACAGTATCTTTAACAGCATTTGCGGGTATAATTCTTGTCTTCTAGGAGATATTGTTTTGAAGGATAAGTTGGGAAATGAAAATGAAAAGACCAAAACCAACAATGAACTGATTTTACTAACTAGTGTTGTCTGCGTAGCCAACACAAGATCTCTCTGCCATAGAACTCCATTGTTCTTAAAAAACTATTACAGTTTTTAACCGTACACTTTTCCACACTCCACAGACACCCTCCTGCTGCTGTAAATACTAAGTAGAGCACCAAATCCACCACTGAATTTTTATTTTTATTTTTTTAGTGACGTGTTTTATAGATTTACGTCTTTAGCAGAACAGGCTAGAGCCACAGACAGGTTTGGGAAGCCAATATGTGTTGACAGATTAATGTTGGTTTTGGTATTTTCAAGGGATTTGTTGAAAATAAAAATAATGTAGAACACCATCAACCCTTTCCTTTAAATATATCACTCTTTTGTCCTGCATTGACCAGCATATACATATCTGTATCAAGACTGACAAATAATTTTTTCTCTGTAATGTATATTCAGGCTATCAACATATGCTTATAGAAGTGAATAATTTAATTTAAAAATTAAGTTTAAAAGAACATTTTTTTCTTGACACCAAATATTAGACTAATGTTAGTATACTATTTTTTGGTGGTGGTTCTTCCTGAGCTATTCTCAGCGAAACCCAGTCTAGACACTGCTAAATTTAAAGCCAGAATAAAACATAAAGCACAATTGAAATAAGTGTTCTTGATCTTAATGCACATTATCGCTGTGTCCCAGGGATAAAACACTTAAAAGTCAGTCATGAAGAAGAGAAAGCCTGAGGGCTGTTAAGGCTGGGTACATGTCCGTGATGCACCCAGCTACTTTAGCTGTCATGCAGCAATATCTCAGAGCCTTTGCTGGGTGCACTGATGCTTGGCTTAAGACATTTAGCAGTGCCCTGGTTAACTGAAACCGACAAAACTTCTGATTCCAGCCCGATCTTAGAATAACACCCCTGGCGATTGTGAAGCTGTCTTTGCCCATTTAATCCAGGGCAGTTCCACAACTGCATTTGTAGCTGACAGAGATGCAAAAGATGATGCTGTATGATGTTACAACTGTTACTCAGAGATTTAAATTGAATGGAAAACATTATGATAAAGAAGAGAAATACGATCTAGCTGACAAGGAAAGGAAAAAGGGATGAGACTTCTCGTATTGCTGCGAGACAGTGCGAGATGAAAGGGTGCAGAAGTGCCATAACATGAATAAAATAAGATGGCATTTAGCCAATGGGTGCTCCAAAGGGTAAAGTGTTGGATGATTCCAGTGAGAATATTTGCCAAGAGTTGCTCTTTGCACGTAGCAGTTGCCCAGAATCCTACAGAGCAACAACACTGGACAATGAGATGTTTACAGCTGAGTAGAAATGTGAACAGTGGGCATGTGAGAAGTCAAATTTGCTCATGACACTATTACAAATACAATGTTGCAAGAGTACAGGGCTTAACAATGCCTGGATCTTTCAATATTTCCTGTAGTAGGCTACTGTATGGCTCTAGGGGAATAGCTGGATATTTTCATATAGGCAAGGATCGGCGATGCCGCTGTAAACACAAGAATTTACACTGACTGGAATAAGGTGAAGCCATAAGCCTATGCTAGCATAAATGCTAGTATGTGGCTGACACAGTTAACACTAGGTTTGCGCAATGGGTAAAGAACAAATCCATGGTTGGGTCCCAATTGTATACTACATGATAACAATATATAGCATGTACAATATATAGTTTTGTAGCTATCATACAAGAAATTTGCCTAATTTACTGACAAAATTAGTCTAAATTTAAGGTCCGCTCACCAACTTTTCAGAGCTTTTAACTGCTAATCTCATGGTCTTCTTCAGAAGTTTTGCTCAATTGTCATCACGTGATCTAAGACCAAAACTTGTCACAGCAAAGAGCCAGATTTTTGGATTTTTGGACAATAGGGCCCAGTGGATGGCCGGACAAAGACTAAGGATGCCACCCATACCTGACCTAAGTTCCATGATGCAAACTCTGAGGAAGACCATGAGATGCCATTTTTTATTGTAGAACTACCGCACAATAAATTTGTTTATTCCATTAGTACAATTTTGTACCGGTTGTAATATGTAATATTGCCCCGTCGGATGTCAGTAGACTTCAGGCCAGTTTCAATTAAAAATCAACAAAGAGAAACTAATGTTTCTCCAAAGAGTTAATACTTTATGATTGTTGCCCGACTAACATTTCCAATTTATTTAAATGTTTTGAATCGGATTGCATATTTAAAATGGTGCATTACATTGTGCAGCAGTAGTGTCCATCAAAAACCACACCTCCTACAAGTTAAAAATGACGTGCAATTCATTTTCAAAATCAAGCACCTTTTGAAGAAAACCAGCTTTCTATTAAAGTAATGCAAAAATGTTAATTAACATATCTGCCAAGTCACTAAATCTTGATACTGAACATATTAGTTAAATTAAATGTTTACTGACAATGTATAACATTTGTTTTCTGCCAAAATATCTAATATATTGTATCAGCTACAGCCCTGTTAAACTCATTTATGGTCACATAGAGGCATTGGCAGCACATGGTTAAGGTTAGGGAAAGATCAGTCTAATTTATTTTTCTGCGCTGACGTATCAGTGTTGTCTGTAGCGTCCAGCAGATATCAGACATCACAGTGCAGCACAGCAGACAATTTGTAAAACAAATGTAGTTTATAAAGGCCAGTGTTTCGTCATAGCGTGCTCATGCTAACAAGTTAATTAAGCATAGTCCTGTGCACATGAACTTTAAACTTTTATTAGTAGTCAAAAGGGATCTGCCGTTAGGTGCACAGAGCTAATTATGTGATGATAAATCTTCTATGGCATGAAGTAATTTCTCAGTGCTCTTTAAAGATAGTAGAGAATATGGCAGATAACTGCTTGAAGCCTTTGCGAGTCAGCAGCGGCTAAGCTAAATGTGGCAGCAAGTGTCAGGCCAAATCAATACACGCTTCCCAGGATTCCTTTGGTGCCATAATCCAGGCTGTGGTGGGCACTGACCCTGGGGAGGCCTGGCCTCTTGTTTTCTTGCCCTGTTTTTTTCAAAAGCAGCTGCACTTATGGATATGACAGCACTGAGCACAAGCTAATTACCTAAAAAAAAGGACCAGAATTTGTGCTATAAACCGCTTAGCTCATATCTGAGACACGTTGAAATCTCTCTTCCGAACACTGGGAAACTAGCTTGCCCTTGGGAAGTGGTATGTGCAGAATTTATATAAAGGTGTTTCTAAATATGGCAGCTGACCTTAAGTTCAAAAGCTGTATAATTTTCAGTAGCAATGAAACTGAACTCAATACCAATGTGTGGTGCATAGATGAGTTATGTGTCAAATACTCCCTTTGGATACAGAGATTTGGTCAACTACTTCACCTCAACAGATCAAAATTTGACTAGCATGAACTGCATTTTGCAGCTATTTCTCTGAGAGAGACCCCCTGTGTCTTCCAGCTGATTTCACACATCCTATTAAGTCATAATCTTGTATTATCTGCCTTAAAATAACAAGAGATAATCCTGGCATCAGGCTAATCAGCCATGAAATTGAGGAATCTCCTTGACTGGATTCCACTGAAGCCAGTTAACACATGATGTGCAGAGTGTGCAACAATAAAAAAGTATAGTTTGCATCCAAGAAAAATTCCACTTAAGCGTTAAAATTCAGTATGAAAACATTTCAATCCTTTTAAATATAAATATGTACTTCCAGTGAGTTTTGAATCACTTTCTTTCTTTGAAGAGGAGGCACTGCTCGGGAGGGATCATTTTGTCCAGGGCGAGGAACTGGAGGTGTGGGCAGGAGGATTTCCAGAACATCACATCTTCCCTTGTAAGTGGTACTCACTTACTTAAGCCATCAGCCAGTCATTAAAAATGTAAAATTAACATCTTTAAAGTGGAACACGATTCTGGTCTGTGCTCAGGAGGCAGTGAAGCGCGATGCTTGCATATGAAATGCATTTGGTCATCCCCCTGGCAACAGGGAAGGAAAAGGTGCATTGAGTGAAACGAGAGCAGATTGCTTTTATTCTTTATTTAGAGAGTTATTCTAGAAACTGAGTCACAGATGCCCTGCCATCATACAAATCCTTCCTGCTCAATTGAGGCTGTGGGAGGAAAATGTTGCAGGCTCAAGTCTCTGTGGGGAAGTATGATAAGCAATCACGTTTTTTTTCAAACATTTTTGATTTTTTTCATTTGTAAATATGTCACAGATTTGTGTCATTATATTCCTCTTGAGACAGTCAGGTAGCAGCATAAAGACACATTTAACATTATAACATAAATAGATTTGAGTATGAATTTCCTTCTTTTGCTTGATGTAACAATGAATGGGGTGAGCACAGAGCTACTAGAAGAGTGTGTGAAGTTTAATGCATCTGTTAACAGGCAGGATGCTTTATGAAATGTGCTCTTGTTCACACTAATGTTTGGCCTCGGCCTTGGCCATAAACTTAAATGTACTTGTATTAATGCGTTTCAGATGTGTGTGGCGTGTAATGTGCTCCATATTGTCAATTTCCTGCACAAACAGTGTATCCAGTTCCTTTTGTGTAGCTTAAATTGTCCTCTGCAGGCTGTATACTGGAGCCTGACCCATAAATTGGTTGATATTATTAGCAGATATTAGTCATACATGTTACAGTACAGAAACATGAAGTAATGAGAGACAGTGTCGCCCATTACATAGTTTGTCCAACAGAGAAGAATGATGTATTTTTTTTAGTCACACTAACGGCCCTCTACTTTGTTCCAAAATGAAATTGTTGGATTGATACCATGAAATGTTACTGACTTTAGTGATCCTCTAACTTTTCCTCTTGTGCCACCATGAAGTTGACTTTTTGTGTTTTAATCAAATGTCCAGTGGCGGTTCTAGACCAGTTTTATTGAGGGGGCCAGACTGGGACCAGAATGTCAAAGTGTCTTGTTTGGTATATAAACAAACATATATATAATGGTAGATAATGTAATGTTTTAGTATTCTTTAGTAACTTGCAGTTGTTTGTTAGATTTATTAAATTACATTATGCAAATAAAATACATTCCTGTTAACTTTAGTTCAATTTATAAGTACATTCTTTGATGCAGCACTTCTTTGTAAGGCTTAATGAGCTCTAGTGTACTAGACATTCTCTGGATCCCGGTTTGTATTTTATATCCCACAATAACTTTTGCTAGGAAACAACAATCGGCTCCATATTCACCCCTGTTATTAGTCATGATGTGAAATATACCCAAAACAAAATACTTGAAAGTAGGCCATCATCTGTGCATTATAAAGGGAGCATACATATTTGGGTAGACTGCGTGTCCAACCTAGTAGGACCAGTAAGCTACTGTTATCGCTTTGTGTGAATGAAAAGTGATGTTTAAATGCAATGCATTTTTAAATTGTTATGATAATAATTTATCCTTTAAGGAGGGGGACTCAACAATTTCCAGCAATAACCAAAGGCTATCCATGCAATGGAAACATTACAAGGACAAAAAATTGTCTTCAATGCTGCATTCAGTTTTCTGTACATTTTGAGTCAAGTAGATGTAACGTGGAGGCGACCAATGTGTTAAGCTGATTACAGTGGTCTTGATTTTACAGTATCGATGGCGTAGATATTTGTAAGAGCAGCTTACTTGAAAAAGGTGACAGTCTGTCTAGATCTAACTTCCAAACAGTAACATGGATGACTAGGTGATCGTGGTCGGTTATAACATTGTCAAAGTATCTCGAAATAAATGTTTGCTTTAGGAGGAAAACTGTATGCTTGTTTTGTTTAGACGTTCTCACTTCAGTGCATTGAATGAAACAAAGTTCAATAACACGTAATGTTAAGCTATAAAAGCGTTCTTATAATCTGTGTGCTAGCTTGCTCTGCAAAAACCTCGTTGATAAAACAACACTAAAACAATTGATGAAGCAATCCATATGTGACATTTTTCATTTACTTTCGTGAAGTCGAAAGTCCGCCTTTATCGTTGAATGCACATGCACTCCCGCGGCAGGGGGGAACACGTTCTAGAAAGATTTGTTCTACCTTTCGCATCAGCGCCATATCATCGCGAAGGAAGATATATTACTATGAGTATTGTAGACTTTTCGCTCAGAGGGGGGCCATTGGGGCGTCCACGGTCTGTGTTACAGGGGCACTGGCTCCTCTTGGCTGTTGGATATTTTCAAGGTCAATAATGAAATTTTAAGCTCAAATAAAATTTAAAGGATCTTCATCAACAGTGTTTTGTAAAAAAATTAATATCATCCAGTATTTTGTTACTGGACTTGTAAACTCACATCTCAATCAGAAATAATTTGTAAAATGCACAGTGCAAACCACAGAGTTTACCACCCTCTTACTGCTATTAATACAACACTATAGTAACTGCATTAAAACGCATTTTAGATCTTCTTCTAATCTCAGAGTTTTAGCTGTTCATTACAGCTTCCTGAAGCTCCTACTGTGGAGTTTAAATTAAGGACCAACTTTCTCACTGAGAATTTAAAGGCACAACTCATTTCCCCTTCTTGTCATCATCAATCATAATTACGGAACAGTTTCTTCACCTTGGATCAATTTGTGCCATTGAGATCAAACAGCAGTGTTAATAGGCACCCAAATTTCTCTAAAGGTAATCTATATCATGTGGTGCGACCAGTTGCCTTTCAAGCCTCAAGCCTCAAGCTCATGCTGTATGTTGTTGTATATTGTATAGTTCGTCACCCTCTTCAGTCAGTCATTTAGATAATGTGCAAATAAACAAAATGTTGCTGTATTATTAACACAATACTGTATGTAAGTATTTTTAAACCCAATATTTAATCTGGGATTCTAAGTTTTGCAAAATGGAGAGATCTGCTTTTTAAAAATGGTCTCTCTCCTAATCGCAATTGACAAGTGAGCAAGCTCTAATCATCATTGTTTCAGTCACAACACAAACTGGGTCTTCAAAGGTTTCACCCGTGGTGCAATTACACCAAATTACTCTCACCATTTGGAGTCAGTCCGGGGCTGTGCTTCCCACCCCACGCTGCCTGTAAACAGGATGCTTCAAAACTGTTATGAAGGTTAACATGAAACTTTGTGGAAAGCGTGGTTAGAAATAAGATATAGGTCATTCCAGTTGTTAAAGAGTCTGCCAACCTTTCAAATACTCAGTACGATGATAGAAGTCAGCCTCAAAAAAAGTTTTGTCCATGCAAGGTAAAACATAAATGAAAAAAGAGCCTGTAACAACTATCAAAATGGTCTGAAAAAAGTGTCAATATTGTAATTTTTTTGTCTTTGTTTCTTTCTTTACTAGGCTTAAATGTGTCTGAGACAATCTGCTCAACCAACTCTGAAATTAAATACTTAAATGAAAAACGACAACAAAAAGTAAGTGAAGTCATGACACACCTGCTTTCAAAAGGTACCATGACATAAATATTTTACTTTGAATTAAGTTAAAAAAGGACAAATCTAAACATGGAAGTTCATTCTTGATCTTGAACATAGCAGTTTGAAAAAACAACCTTAATTCAAGTTCAACTTACTAACCTTCCCTGGGACTTTCAGCTTTACACCATAGACTGTATATAAAACACGTATTGTCTTCCAAGATGGAAGAGGAGTCCTTTAATAAGTGCTCTGAAAGAAATCAAAGCAGCTACTGATCATCTCCATGACAAACTGATCAGTAGCTGTTATGCTATTTCAGTGCCGAACTCAAGGTCTTCTTTCTTTCAAAATAAAACTGGTGGCCATTTTTCACAATCTGCTTTTTTCCGTCAGACAATTATGAATGGGAAATTGTGGAGGAAAAGGCAAAATGTACACACAACATAAGATAAACAGCCAGGATGAGTCTAACACTGGATATGTCTTTGTTAGCAAGAGACAAAACATTCGGACAAAGAGTTAAAGATCAGTTGTTACACTCCTAACCTATTTCATCACTTGCAGAGAACCACATAATAAAATCCCAGTGTTTAAAAGGAATTTACATATCCAAACCCAGGAGATGTAACACTATAGTGTTGGGAAATACTGTAAGAAACAGACCATTGCAGATGAAAGGGCACGAGCCCGTCATTGTTCTTTACATAATGTGTTTGTAGTTAGCATCAGGCGGTTGTTTCTCACCCCCATGTACTGTAGTTTAAACACCCTGTCACTTCAAACTAGCGTGATCTGACATTTTTCTGGGTGACTGCTGAGAATGCTAATGCCTTGGAAGTTGTATCCTGCGGCTCCTTTTTAGGCTCAAATCAAACCCAGAGCGGCACAAGGAAGAGCCAAGCAGCAGCTATGCCCACTTGAGAAAGGCTGATAATCTAATCCTTCAACAAGTTTGGTTGGGATCACAGAGTGGGAAATACAGGCCTGACACTTTATTCATTTTTCATCACTAACTGTAGTCATTAAGGAGCCTGTATCAAAGAGACGAACATTGTTGAGGTTAGGGACTACAAACCGCAGAGTCCTAGTGGTCGATTTGTACTTGTTTACATGTTGCTGAAATAGCCCACAGAGGGCTTTAAAGCTGCAAGCGCTTCCTTTTCATTCTTATTCAGGTCTGAAATATTAAACTTCTTAAAGGCAGGGAGGGACACACATTACAAGCTGGACTGGAGGGTTAGTTCACAAACACAGAATTCAGAAATACAGGATAACAGAAAAGACAAGCTTGACCTAATGTAGTCAGTGCCTCCTGGCTTTATACGTTTCATGTTGGTCAAACCAGGTCGAGGAGGCGCGACTGGTGAAGCCAGGTGTAAGAGATTCGGTAAAATGCACATTCACTGCTTCTTCAACAGACCACAAGGTTGATCACAGATTTACTGATGCTGAAATGGAAAAGAAGCGCGCCGCATACTTTATGCCCAGTGAGCAACAGCAAATAATGGAAGCTTACGAGGAATAAAAACGTGTGTAAAAAATGAAACACGGCCGCTGCAATAAAACAGCAGGAAAAAAAGCATGACAGACAATATTGGACCTCATCACACACACAGAAGGCTGGGGGTATCATGTCAATCTTGTGGAAATACTTATGTCCATAATGCAAAAGAAGATGTGGTGCTCATAGAAAAGACAATATTTGTAACAGGACCCTGACACTGTACAGCCTGACACTCAGCCGGGAAACTTAGTGAATTTACATGAAGGACTTCCACACCATGCACAGTTCCTGCTGTGCTACATGATATGTGTTTTACAGAATTCACAAATTTAAATGTCTGTACAGCACACACATAAAAAATAAATAGAGCTGGCAGATGTTTTGATTAGTGATTTGAACAGGGTCGGATCGGTGCGCTCTCTGAGGTGTGTGGGGACAGAGTTCTGGGGGGAGTAGTGCAGCTATGGAGAAGGCTTTGTTGCCCCAGGTCTGGTGCTTGGTCCTGAGTGGTGGAGACAGGAGGTTGGCATCAGCGGAAAGGAGTGTGGTGGTGGAGCAGGTCGGTGAGGTAGGAGGGGGCCTGGTTGTGGAGGGCTTGCGAGTATCTCAGTAATGGTTGCTCTTGAATTCAACATTTTTGGCTGCAGGGATTTCCAGGAGATATGGAGAGCACCATCTTGGAAGCCTTTGCTGCTGACCTTATGAGACCATCAGGGGCACTATCTATGCACATTATGTTATGAGATAAACCTTTTCATGACCATTAAATATGAGTGCTGGCAATTTATGGCAACATTTTAACTTTTGCGTGGCTCTAGGGACATTGGGTTGAAAATATGGGCTTGTGAAAATCCATGTGGGGCTCATGAAGGATGTAACAACAAACAGAGACATAAGCAAGATAAAATGGCATGGCTCAGATCTTCCAGTGAGGTAGTTTACGTCACATGATTAATTTTCTTTTAAATTTCATTGATTTATTGTAAGATAAAGATAATCATTGTCAACCTCAAGCAGCAGATAGAGAGGATTTTCCACATAACCATGGTTGCTGCCTTATAATTTACTAGTCGACAATGAAGATTTTTTTTATTAATTTATCAACTGGTCAAATATTCATGAGCAGCCAAGCAAACCCTGGGCCACATTCAGGATACCACTTGAAAATATGATACATTATGAACATTAACATGACAGCATGCTCATATATAGCACATTCACATATACAGCAGAAAACATTATTGTTCTCTTTGCATCGGCTCCTGGCAAAAAAAATAAAAAAATCTGTCAGAACAGCTTTAGTGTTTTACAGCTCAGAGGAAACACAATGAATTTTATGCACTTGTTTGTCACTGTTTATCAGTATCAGAATCCTTTCCAGTTTTGCTCAAAAATTCTGGCACTTGCAAGCAATGTTTACGGATTTGGCAACAGGGCTCAATCAAGAAAGAAGACTAGAGTGTGTGTTTTGTGTATTTTTTGGCTTGCAGTCATTCAGAAGCACAACACAAGCATATACTTTTTTTTTTTTTACAATCAGTTTATTTATAAGGTTAATTTGCCCATTCACTGCTGTTTCATGGGAAATGTATTTTTCATAAAGCCGCCCATCTCTTTGTAACTCATAAATAACCTGTTATGAAATACTTAATTTTGAAATCCCTAATCCTTCCCAAAGATGAATAACTGGTTTCTAATTTCCAAATGTGTGGGCGTTTAATGAGGCCTAAGATATTTTATTCTCTTGCTATAATGCTGTCTACAAAATTGTGTGCTGCTGAGTGTAATCATGCAACTCTATCTGGCACAGACACTCTCTGGCAGCAGCGAGGCAAAACCTGCAGCCCAGAACTGCTCCACTTAAGGGAGGCTGATGTGAGAGGAGCAGACAGGCGAGAGTGGAAGGCCCCCCAGTCATGCAAAATGCAAAAGAAATATGACTTTATTACAGCTCCCTAATGGTGACATAACAATCTGTTCAGCCACTTCCCTCCAAATCTCAAAGCATTTTTGGAGAGTGCTTCAGTCTACGGGATGGGATGGGTTCAGCATCCTTCTAGTATGAGTGAGTTTAAACACAATTGAGTTTGAAATATGACTTTGACCAGCTCATCTCTGACAGCTTTTATTTATTTATTTTATTTGTTTTGCTTGTTCTACATGTCATAGCGATGAATGTCCATAGAGAAAAAAAACAACAATACCCAACAGGAAATAAGAAACTGCTATTTTCACCAAAAAGGTTCCTATATCACAACATGTGCTGTCTATTTCAAGTTATTAGCTCTGTAACCATTTAAAGAAATGGGGTCAACATTTTGGGATATAAGCTTAAATGTTGTTGTTTTCCTGAGAGTGAGATGAGAGGATTGATAGGAGTCTTGTGTGTGTGTGTGTGTGTGTGTGTGTGTGTGTGTGTGTGTGTGTGTTGTGTGTTAGTATGGAGCTAGAGCCAGAAGGCGATTAGCCTAGCTTAGCATGCAGACTGGAAGCAGCCTGGCTCTCTCCAAAGCCACGAGTCTTCCCAGTGTTTTGCTAACCTGTTTCCAGACCTCTGAATCACTGTCCACATATCAGATGTGTTCAGCAATCCAAATGGGTCTTTTTTGCCGGGGGGTAGTCCTCATAGATAGCTATCAGCCTAGCTACATTAATGAAAAATAAAAATTGTGGTACAGATTGTTAACAGTTCCTAGCTACTGCAGCTGAAAATGACGTTGCCGGGATGGTTAGGTAACTCGTTATCAGATAGAAGAATCTGTGAACATGACATGAAGTTTAGTTGTCAGACTAGCTGTTTGCCAAGAAATAGTTGTAGCATGTAAACCCACAATTTACTGTTTGTTTTAGTATATTTGTTTAACCCAGTGTGTTATAGCAATAACAGAGAGAGAGAGAGAGAGAGAGAGAGAGAGAGAGAGAGAGAGAGAGAGAGAGAGAGGTAAGCTGGCTGTTTCCCCAGTCTTTATGCTAAGCTAGGCTTATCGCCTCCTGGCTTCAGCTCTGTACCTAACGTACTGACATGAGAGCAGGATCAATCTTCTCATTAAACTCTCAGAATGAACGCAAATAAGCATGTTTTCCAAACTTTCAAGCTATTCCTTTACGTCTTAAGATACATTTGTGGATAGGAGTTGGAGGAGACCTAGTTTTATCAACTGTTCATAATTCACCTATGAGAAGTGACAGATGCTGTTAGCAGATATATGTTGATATAAAGTACAACCCAAAACAGTTAATAGGTATATCGACAGGAAATTGACAACTTTTATCCAACTTTTTCATCCCTTGTTTGTAAAATTTGTCATTTCATTGAACTATAAACATTTTCAATAGTGAGAGTGCTCCTTATTGACAGGGATGAAAAGATATTCGGCAGCGCAGACTCAGTAGTAAAATTGTTCTCATATCTTAAAGGCTTCAAAAACATAATGGATATTTCATCTCATCTCATTTCGTTTTAGACTAAAGAAGTCCAAATATGAAAACCAAAAAGTGAAAAGTCTTTTCTCTACATTGGCCAAGTGTTGGGACTTCCGATGAAAACAAACCCTGGTTATAAACCTTTTTAGGGCAACACTACCAAAGGTTTGCAATTTGATGCCGGGTCATAAATGTTTAATGGGGAACATTTTGCATCTCTATTTGTGGATTTGAGAGATGAGTAAAATAAACACAAACTCTTGTGTTTTCACTTTTCTATGGTTGTGGAATTAAAGTGGTGAATAATGCATGGCTGAAAGCATCCATCTCTCTGAGTTGCCTCTCTTTGGACACCAGGGGATGTGAAAGCAAGTAAGCACAGATATGTATGAAGTGTTGTTTGATTTCAGAACAAACCGATTCTATCAAGTGACTTCACCACTCACCTGTTTTTAAAAGCACCGTGCACTAGAGAAAATAACCCAGGAAATCACCTTTTGGCTTTCTAGTTTCCAACTTTCATCTCTAACAGGAGATGATTACAAGACTTTTAGTGACCCACTGATGGTATAGGCTACTGTACATGTCAAAGAGCTTAAGAGCAAAACTTTCACTCAGACTTCAGTAGAAGTAAATGCTTATGCTGTATGGGTCATACTGAATGTCATTGACCCAGTACAAATTTAATGAGGACTCAGCAAATACCTTTTTAGCACTCTTACTGTTGCTCTAAAATTATAAACATTAAAGGGGCACAGCACTGTTTTTAAACATTAAACTTAGTTTACTAGTCATATTGAGCACTACAAAGCCTGTGAAAACATGTCTTCTGAAGTTGCATAACCAGACCCCTTCTCCACATTTCATTTTAGTGCTGTCCCAGGGCTGGAGAAAGGTCTGGCTGAACCCGTTATTATTCTGGTATTGGGTAAAAAAAAAACTCCACCCTGGCTTGTTTGTTTTTCTTTAAACCTGTCACAATCATCCTGGGTGGCACTAAGCCCAGGATGTGGGCTTGCAAAATAGTACCAGAATCTAGTGGATGTTGAGGAGATTTCTGACGGACGCAGTCGGCCATTGGCAGGCTCATACCCACAGCCTGCTTCCTGTGAGCCAGACTATGTCTTCTGTGGCTCTGGAGGAGTTATGACTCAGAAAATACCCCTGATGACATAATAGAGATGTCATCAGTGTCATCTCAGCTTAAGGCATGGTTACATTACATTTCCTGTATATGGATATTTGCCCAATCTCCTGTTCACTTTTCATTTTTGTGTGTATGTTAATTGTGAGTGGTTAAGGCAAGAGACAATCAAACAAAAACACAAACCCCCTAACCCGCGTCCACCCCCATATTATACAGATAAAGTTAAGTTTCATTCACTTCTGTTGAAGCCCAAACGACGGACAAATACAAGCATGTGTTTCCTGTTTCTCTGTGAACTCCAGCTACCAGACAACAAATTGTGGCTTCGCTCACACCGTTTACAGTCTCTCTGATCTGATCAATGTCAAAAATGTGACATCTGCCGCTTCATCTGTCTCTCACAAGTCCCTCACTTTAACCTCAGGCAGGAGATGTGATGTGTAATACTGACTGGTGTTGCTTTGACTTTCAGTGCTTCATAACCTACTACCCTTCTTCTCTGTTTACCGAACATGTTATTGAACTGAGTCGTTAATAATGTTGTGAGGGTACAAGCTAACCTCTAGCTGCACATGTTTTTTTATCATTTAAAAAAATCTGTTCATGTGTAGTCTGTTGATGGTGAAGACCGACATGTGTTTTGTTTCTGAACATTTCTGTGCCTAGAAAGTTGTGTATTCTGTGATATTTCAAAAGTCTGTATTGTTTGTTTCTGAGCTTTTAATTTATAGATAAAGAATTTATAAAAACAAGCAAACACACACACATTGACACCTTCAGTATTTGTTAATGATAGATTTACAGGTCAAAGTGAAATGTTTTAAAGGATGTACATGAAATGCAGTGTTTTCGGACGTATAGCTGACTGACATTTTTTGACAGTCTAAAGTGGCTGTGAACTGCGACCTTTGCTGCACATCATTCATCTCAGCTGATGAGTAATGTCAACAGCCGTGTTAATAGCAGCTTAGATAGCAGATGACAGGTTGTACGAGAGTCTTTTGAGCGTCAGATCATGATGAGAGTTCAACCTCAGGCTGCTGTCAGGATGGATCCATTTGTCTGGTGAAATGTACTGTGGAAAGGATTGTAAGGCCTCCATCAGCAGATATAGTATATATATGTTCATAGTTGTTTATTATTTTGTGTCTTAACAATATTAGCTGGCATTCTGACTTATTGGCATTTTCATAGATGGTTTGTGTTTTCTGCTCGAGGCACGATAGCTGAGTGTCCATCATGCAGTAATGAACAGAACAGTTAGTTGTGTTGCACCATCTGTATCTGCATATCACACAGAGCCGCCGGATTTGTTTCAGATGAGTGGCTCAAACAGAAATAGCTGGACTGTTACAAATTGTGCTTCACTTGGGATTTCAGCGAGGGCCAAAGAGCTGGTGAACGGGTCAGAGCTCTGGCACCGAGGCAGCATCGCTGTTTAGCTCTGATGTGACCAGTGCTGCTTCAGAGACCCGCCTCAGAGGGCAAGTGGAGTGGGAAACTGTTGATTCATTGTTCGCTCCGAAAACAATCATTGTGGCATCATATAGCAGTTACTGTCAATCAGTGTGACACATTCATGTTGGAGTGAGGGTATTGTCTGGGACATTATGGTTTATGTTTATTTACATTGTATTTCCCAACGCCTTTAACCTTCACGCAAACATCATCTTTTTTTCTTTTACAACCTGATGTGTTCAAGATTTTGCTGTTTTATTGTTATAATTAAGTTTTTTTTTTATAACATATGAATTTGATGACTTACTAGTGCAGTGGTACCCAAAGTGGGTGCAGTTTAAACACATTCAATATGGCTTTGTTTCCAAAATGGTAACAAGCACTAAATATCAAAACGACCTTGTTAAAAACTCCATTAAATATGCACTTATGCCGTAGCTAATGGCACAACGGTTCACTTTTGCTAGCTGTCATATCAAAGCAACACTCTTTCTGGCTTGTGAGTTTTTCAGGTGGAAAACAGTGTCGAGAAAAGCAAATAAATTCCCATGAATGTGTGCTGTAATTGAAAAAAATTAGGGATCTGCTGTAGAAACGAATGTCATCACCAGTTAAATAATAGGGTGGGAATTATAGCTTTTTCGTTCAGGGGGCGTCCTGTGAAAGGAGATAAGGAGTTTCTATGTAGTGACTGAATCTCACATTTGACTGCTGCAGGTATCAAACCAGTCTTCTACTGTGAGAATTTGTTGCACTTAAAACAGGACGTCTGGACACCAAAGACCATTTATATGTTTGTTTTAGTCTTGGATGCTCAATGAAGTTGGGAAACCTTCTGCCACATTTAAGTTATTTAATTGAATAATTTCATTACAAAGAAAGCAAGATTACAAATTTAACCATGTGTGTTTGGAGACATTCTCAGGCTTTTGCACTCTGTGGGTGACATCAAAGAAGCTTCATCCGAATGTTTCCAGTTTGGGTATCAAACCTATAACAGTCTTACAACAGGACAATCTTGTTCTGCTTCTACAATAAATTGGTTGCTACAGGGAACACTGTAGGAATAGATTAAGTTGTTAGTTCATGTTTTTGTGCTATTGAGAGTAAACGTTTGTTCTCAGCAGCTACAAGTTAATGGTGTTCTTGGCACTCTCAAATCATATGTAATGGTTTAACTGTGGTGATGACACAGCCTGTTTAAGAGCCGCAGGTGCATCATCTACCTGGCAGGCTGCCACTCAGACTATCAGCCCACAATCCAGTGATCCCTATAAGAGGAGTAGTTGTTGTTTTCACTACATCAACCGCAGCTCAACTTGTATTCCACTCAGCTGCTGATTGCTCAGTGATATGTGTGTTTACTGATGATAAATTCCCATGACTGGGCTGTTGCACTTCTGATTTCGGGCTGTCACACTGGATGAGCTGAGCGAAGCCCAGCTGCTCAGCCCTCGGGAGGGAGGAGGGGGCAGGCGAGCTGGGAGAACATTCCGCCAATTCAGAAGGCAGCAAAATGGATATAACGCTGATTATAACATTGTTTTGTGTTGAGAAATGTGGGTCAGGTGACCGTCCTGTCGCCAATTGCCTGGAAGAGGAGGGTAAATCATCAGGAAATACACCAGCCGTCAATTAACTGTCACTTTATGGAGCCAGTGCTTTGCACGGGATGTAAAGAGTTCAGCTGTTTTCTAAAACTGAAGCACAAGTTTTCGTTTTTTATTTCACTTACCTGATCTGTCGACAGAATGGGTAAAAACTGCACTTGGGATAAAGAAATCCATTATATTGATTGAAGGCTCAGTAAAATCAATGCATGTTGTTTCTCACATAGTATCAATCTCTGTTAACTTTGTGCTCAATGAGCTCCAGTTGAATGCACTGTAGTATTTATGAAGCATACTCTAAAACAGTAGAAAATCTGAGGGGTCATGAGATGCTTAATGGGTCAGAAAAGTTATTTTTTACTTTTTTGAATTTTGGATATATCTGGCTCAAATGAAACAATCAGAAATTTTGAGCGGAAAAGTCACAATTTATGGTGTAATTGCTCACAACCTGTAATGGGGGTCACACATTGACACTGCTTCATTTTAAGGTGTCACAAAAGGTTGGGAACCACTGATCTAAACAGGTCAACAGTCCCGCAAAAGTGTGGGTTTCTGAATCACTGCTGTAGGCTCTGAAGGCCATGACGAACGGTGAGCAAGGAAATGTTATTGAGAATCTTTGCATTTGTTTTCATAAGGTGCATTTAAATGGCACATCAGGTGTTTTTGAGTTGCTTAATTCTGTTAATGAAGATGCACTACACATCAATTTCATGTGATGCGTCACAGACAAAAAGCATCTGTTGTTTCCAAGGTCAAAAATGAACCTTCATTTAGTTTTGTCATAATATTTGACAAATAATGCACTTTTTCAAATGATGTAAAACCTCAACGTGTAGACCGTCTTGAGCAGATAAGGGTAATATTGAGTGACTAATACCCTGCTATTGATCAGGGTGAGAATCCCTCACGACTGCCAAGAAACTGATACGTCTGCAATCACACACATTAAAAGGTGCACATGTACAAACAGACACATTTATTCTAGCATACGCAGACTCTCTGCCTCCAAGTTACATGTTTGCCACCGTAGCTTCTTCCCAATTCAGTCGATAGGCTTCCATTAACAGGGGGTAGGCTGTCAAAGCAACCTGTGACCTCCTGTCGCCCCCTTGGAGCCCACTGCCCTGTGATGTCCGTATCAATATGAATTTCAGCCCTTTGTGTCCATCAGCCACAATTCCCAGTGTCCATTAGTCTCAAGTATCTGTTTCCTCCAACTTGTACTATTGATTTCGGTGTCTTTTGTAACAGAGCGTGTACACTGATCTTAAAGACGGGGACAGCTTGATAGGGCGGGTAGATTCTCTCATCTGGAGCATCGAGCTTCCTCCATATTCTCCTCATGAAATGATTCTCAAAACTTCTGTCGCTCTGAATGGCACTGCCAGTCTTATCACTACTTGCCTTACAGCTGCTGTAGTTGTGTGAAACAGTGGACATCTGATCCTGGATCCGATGACCTGTAGCTTAGACTTAGGCATAGACCAGTGCCCTCGAAGGTCAGGGCTTTTCATCTCAGGGGCCACAATGAAATGACCTGTTGTTGTCAGACACAGAGGGGCATCACAGCAAACACAGGGAACAATCTGGTCTTATGTCCCTGGAGATGACGTTTTTCAAACACTTGCCCACATCTGCTGATGTTAGTCATATCAGACTTCCCCTTCCTTCACAGGAAAGACTGAGGCGATGAGTCCTACGTGAGACAAGATGAGAATATGAGATTTTATTGATTCCCATAAGGTAATTTAATGTGACACAAGAAGAAGCAGTCTTCATCGGAAAAAATAACACTTTGAAATGAATGAATTAATAAATGAAACAATAAAAAGTTAAGAAGGTTACATTTAAAAGCCTTGTATAGTAGATTAAAATACTATAAGTCAAATACATGATTCATTGAGTGTGAAATATACATCTAGTAGTGCAACTCGTCAAGTGACTAAATGTCTTACAATACATAAATATATATATATATTTGGTAATGGAGTCTCTCTGTCTATATATACTGTATATAATCATTCATTCAATGAATGTTTTTAAGATTTGTTTAGTTTGTTTTGTTGCAAAACATAGTGGAAATGTATTCTTGACCTTGGAAAGAGCAGCTGAGAAAATGGTGGTGTCACCACAGTGTAAATTCTGTAGCTTTGGATTATATCACACTATCTCCTGCAGCAGATGGCGTTTGTGGTGGGATTATTTTGTCAGTTGTTGGTTCCAAGGTCAAGACTTAACTTTCTATCACAATTTCTAAGCCAACATGGAAGACAAGTCCTTAAAATTCTCAGAAAAAAAATGCAAACTCTCTACTGATGAGGATCATGTTTAGCTGATAACCTCGGCTCTGTTTGATATGAATGAGAATCACATTTAGTGGGTTCATTTAGTACTAATCACAGTAACAACATATGTTTACAAATATTAGCCCTACATTGGGTCAAGAAATACAAATAAATGCAGAAATAGCATCCCCCAGGTTCCTCCCATTGACCCTTTTAGCATTTCCAAAGTGTGAAGATCATTTGCTGCCACACGGCCTCGCTTCCCTGCTGTGGCATATTTGCCACTAGGGGGCCTTAGGGGGATGAGATGAAAGACTCCTTGACACCGTAGACCCGGTTCCTGAGAGAGGAAGATAGCTGACCTTTAGCTTTATTTATGTCGTTGCCACTCATGCAGGACCTTTTCATCAGATACGGTCATTGTAATCCCTCAGCCCCCATTCAATTTACAGAGGCACTCTGTCACTGCAGACCACTAAAGCTGACGAAATTAATGGATCAATAAGCCCTCTGAAAGCCTGGCGGGATGGTCCAGATCCCCATGGTCGCTATCAAGTTACAAGTCATAATGAATGGGGTGTTGTTTATGTTGTAAAGTGCAGCGTCACTGAGTCCTTTGAACAAAACACGAATCTTAGAGAGAGCTTTGTACACCGCTGGAGAGAATTTTCAGAGATGTGGTGAAGAAACTGTGGGAAAATGGTACCACTTTTTAATAATGCACCCATATATAACTGTCTTTATTAATGGTTAAAACATCTTTATACTTTTGTTATAACCCATTAGTAAGAATAACATGTGTTGCCAGGTTGTGGAAATACCCCTTTCAGCTGGTGTTCTTCCTTCTGCGAGACACATGCTCTTTGGTTCATCAGGAAGGATCCCTCCAATGGTCCATTTGATCACTTACCTTTTGGCAAAAAGGGCTCTGGGGAATCTGGACCAGAACATTAACATTTACAACGGCAGACGTGATGGACCATTGTAAAACCAACTTAAAAACATTTATGACTGCATGTACCAAGCATGTGTTTACTATATAAACATCAGCCAAAGGGATTTTCTTTTACAGTCTGGCAACCCAAAGGTTGCTTATAACTGACCTACAGTATATAACATTATTGAATGATTTATTAGTGTTAATAAAACTATTGGTTACAGCCATTTAAAGGGTGACTTTGTTACAAAAACTTCACATTTCACACAGTTCATTGATGATTAAGAATTTGAAACAACGCCAGTGCATTAGTTCAAATATCATATATGTTAACGTGAACCTCTACTGACAATAATAATATCAGTCAGCCGACAACCAGAACAACAGTTTTGAGGTCAAATAAGCTTTAAAAATTTAAGTTTAAGTTTAAGTTTAAATAAGCTTTTTCACATTGTGCCGACAGTACAACAAATACCCCTGGACGTCATCTGATGTGTCATGTTTTTCATCTTTACCAATTAATTCACTTTCTGTTGTGTATTAGTGGGAAAGAGCAACTGTTGGTTTGGAGCAAGTCGTTATTTGTTCTGCCTTTTCTGCTCATTGTTTGCTAACACCAGCAAAATTGTTCTGGGGCAAGAACCCATTTGAATACCAAGATTAAAATTTAATTTCGCTGCAGGATCGTGTTGCAGCTGAGCATTTTGCTGTGGTTTAGCAAGACGTTAAGGATAAAAATCCATCTATTTCAGGATTTCCTGGTGGTTCAGTGAAACCATCTGAACTCCACAATGGGTATGATTCCTGTTCATGCGTTGCGTGTTGTTCATTCGACATTATCATGTGAATTGTAGTTGGACAGCAGTAGTGCATTGAGATGATTATGTGACCAGCAGGTCGCTCGTACTACAATGTGATTTTAGGTTGTTTCCTGGATGTTTGTTGCTGGATTACTTCAGGTGTTGTGTAGCAAACACAACAATCCGCTCTCATTAATCTTGAAATATTGTAATGACGTAAGTATGTGACACCCCTTATCTGAATTACTGAAGGACACAGTAGTTATCCTTAATCTTGTCCACAAAACCAACAGAATTGGACTGTAGCCAAATAACAGGTGGAATAATTCATTCAGTTTAGTAAAAAGACAGTGATTTGCTGACTATGCAGCTCTTTTTGTTTGCTGAAGTGAAGTGAACACATCATCATTCTTAATGTGGTGCAGTTAGGGTGCTGCTTCTGACCATCTTCACTTCCATCTTGGATTCCATATAATCTGAGTCTCATGCAGTGTCATGATGTTCAAAGAACATTTCGTTCATTTGACCTAATCTTGTATATGACCTCTGTCGGAGTAATTAGTTCATTTTCAAGCATGTGTGAATAGTCTTGGACTCTTACGTCCACTCTGCACATGGCAGCTGCATGGTCTCCGTCAGTACAGGAAACAGAATTGATTAGTTCACGACTCTCAGCTTTAGGTCTCTGGGTTTGAGCTGTTCATTTGTCACGTGACAGCTCGGCCACTGTAAATCAGGAGTGAACTATTCGTTCATCACTCACATGGGTCCTTGGAGTCTTTTGTTCATTCGGCAGGCTGAGTTGCTGCCAGCACCGCAGAGTGAGAGGCAAGTCACTTGTCAGGTAACAGTCACTGGACTGACATTATCTAATTTGTTAATCATGTGACATTTAATAAAGTTAATGACTTTATTACAGTGCAGTGAATTAGTTAGTCCTGCTAGTGTTCACAGCTAACAGCTCTACTTCAGAGCCATGGAAGGGTTCTACCGGGAGCCAAATTACCTCCGAGGTCGTGTCCACTCCAAAACAAAGAGACCCGGTCATTAAAACACAGCCACATAGCAACATTTACATTAGCCCTGTAGTGTGTTTACAGCTAGCAGCTGATTTGGGACCGCCAGAGAACGCAACGTAACTTTTGCTATTTATTTATCAATAGAGCTGTGCTGTTATTTCACAGCTCCTGACTGGTGAACAACCTGCAGTGTTTGAGAGCGATGTGCTCATGTTTGTTTCTCTGTCTGCAGAATCAGGACCTGATGTGGCCCATTCTGCGTCCAGACCTGCAAACTGCTGCGTTTATATAATGTGTTTATTTCTTTCTTCCTCTCTCTGTGCTGGAGTTCTTTTAAGAACTTGGAGGCTTGATCCAGATTAATAAGTGTGTTTTATTCATCTAGTGTGTCAAGCTTATTACTTCAACGTATTCCCCGCAAATCTGATGTTAATATATAGATTTTAATCATGGATAGGGACGTTAGGCTACTGTATGAATGAGCACTTTAGAGATATAATGATAGTAATTATAATTATATATATAAGTAGTATATCACTGTCAGCTTTATGCTGCTCGCGAACCCCTCCCCTTCCGGTCCCCCTCCCCAGCGCTCGTGAACGCGCTTTTATTAGGGTGGGGGTTTTATGACCCGAGGTGGCGGATGGGGGTTGCGCAAAACAGACACATAGTAAAACCCTATAAAATTCATGACATTACAGTTACCCCTATTAATTAAAATATAATATATTATAACACAAACATATTCACAAACATTTATAAACCCTATAAAATGTATGATATATCATTTAACTAATTACACATACATGTTATTTAGATTATGCCTCACTATTACATTGGGGGAGAAGTCTAGAGTGTATGGGGTATTTTGACATGGTGTGTGTGAGATTCATTGATTCATTGATAATGCGATTTATTTCTTGACATCGCCTCCCACATAGGTGTTTCTGCAGAGCAGTCATTGTTTGTCAGGGTTTATCTTTCTACATGGCCCACTAAGGGGCGGCAGCAATACCGTTACAAGAGTAACTCTAACGATTCATTTCATAGTCGGCCCATGCATTAAAGCCGATAAGACATGATCGTGAGCGGCGCTGAAGTTTATTTTTTCACATAGCCCGTGTTAGGAGCTGTTGTACTGCAACAACGTGTCTAGTTCAATGCGTGTGCAATTCAGAGAACCAGACTGCGGTGGGTGCCCGCCAGTATAACAACGACGTCTCGCTGGTTGACCGACATGACATTTCAACCGTAATTGTTGTACGCAGTAGTTTGACATAACATTGCCGTGATCGCCAAGCCCAATAGACAGAACAGCCCCTTCTCTCGTGGTATCGAGATGTAATTAATCATAGGAATGACAATTATCGTTATAAAAACATTATATTAAAAACCAGAAACATATAAGAACACATAAATTATAAAGTATCATTTGTTATTCGGGTATTTGGGAGGTTTTTAAAATAAATTTAAAACAAGACCCTGCGGCGCAATGCATTATGGGACTTCCTGGGGGGCGCGGTCTTCATACCATCGTTCGCATTTGAGTACTTTACGCTTTTAATTCTTTAATGAAATACATGGGTTTGATCGATGTAATGTTATATGTATAGGACTAATTATTGTTATGTGATATGTATGATGTTTTCGGCAATATTGTTTACAGTCAGACCAGTAAAAATGATCTGTATTGAATATTCCTTCTGTATTGAATCTTCCTGTACGGTGACGCCACTGAGCTGACTGGAGGGGTTCCCATACACAGGCCTTATAACGTAACACCGGGGATTACCCCATCCGACTGATGAGAGTGTAAATCAGAAGCATTTCATCTGTGTTTAAACATGTATTTTTATGTTACATAAACAATCCGTTCACTTAACAGCGACGTGTAAAAAGAAACAGCCCGTGACTTGTCGCTAACGAAATAGGATGGCGATATTTTTTTTTGCTCGTTTTAAACTCATGGTGATACCTTGATTCGGATGTGTGAGTGGTTATTTATCGTTCTTGATTTAGAATGAATAGAGAACAACAACACACGAGATTCTCACAAGATGTTTACAAATGATTGTATGAATATTTTCGTTCTTCTGAATCTCTCGAGATGGCGTGTAACCCGCTTCATTGCCATAGAGAGGAGAAAACACATAATTGAAGAGTGCAACCATACGCACTTCGCTCTGTGTTTAAACATGTATTTAAAGTTACACAAACGACCCCGTTTCATTGACAGAGAGAGAAGCATTTTATTTTAGACCTAAGTTAAAAACCTTCTCAGTAACAACATGTTTCAAATCCGCGAGTGATTTTTCGTTCATGATTTAAACTGGTTATGTGAGAGAACAACAAAACACCGGATTCTCACAAGATGTTTACAAATGCTTGTGTGGTTATTTTTATTCTTCTGTAACTCTCGGGATGGTAATGAAATAGGTTAGTGATATTTTTTTTTGCTCGCTTCAAAACTCTTGGTAACACACTAATTCAGATGTGTGAGTAATTGTTTTTATTTTCTGTGGTTCTTACAACACGTGAATTAACCTGAACGTAAGGCTCCCGACTGTAACTCTTAAACTGCTATGCGATACTGTAACTGGGGAGGGTAGCCTATGTCTGCAGCCGGTGTTTAGTGACTGAGGATGGGGGGTGAGAATAGAATCACGGCTAGACAATGGTTCGACATGAACGTGCGAAGGCGGATGTATATTCGCCGCGTCTATCTCTGGATAAACTATAGTGTCGGACTAACTGGCATTGTAGGATAAATCTGTGAAACTAGACCGTAGATGCTTTATCTTTAGCATTGTAATATAAGGTACTTTAGTCTAACGGGCCTGATTGTTCTTCGTTCTTGTTTTAAACTCCAGCTGTGGCAGGAAGGATCGGTAAAGATCGCTCTCATTTATTAAAAAAAAGTGCCCAGAAATATGGACTACGCAAAACTTTATGACACCAGCTACTAATATCCTCACCGTTTGAAGAGAGAGTAAACCAAACGCAAGTTCTTTTGCAGAAACAGAATCTCCTTTGTATTTATTATCCACAGTTATGGTTCACGCCCCGTATCGTCTTAAAATATGTATGGCTTTTTGTTTGTTTCACTTTTTTATAGCGAACTTCAGGGGAATCAATCAAACAATCGTCTGATTATTTAGAAAGGCTTTATGCTTTAAGCTACATCCTACCACTCAGAGATAATATATCGATACACAGTTTTAGGACTATTAACTATTCAGTCATAAAAGGCTTTCGAACTAAAAAAATAAAACATTTGCCGAGACTTCAAGTAGTGTACACCGTATGCAGAGTTTTTCCTGATCTGAGAACTTTACTGTATTGAAATGTCTGTTAGAGACACTGATGATTTTTGATTTTAGATTACAACATCCTTTTAGTCTATTTGTGTCAGGTCCTTCAAACAGCGGTAAAACATATTTTGTGAAAATGTTGATTGAAAAGGGTGATAAGCTCATTTCAAAACAGATTGAAAATGCTGTATATATTTTTTTGTGTTGGCAACCATTGTACGAGCAGTTATTGAAAATTAGAAATGTGAATTTCATTGAAGGCATACCACCTATTCTCTGCTTTCATAATAGTATTTAGTCAGTGTAAGAATGGAGAGCCATGATGTGCTGAAGTGCTGTTAGTCTGCACTTTGTAGTCGGTTAAGTGGGAAAAAGAATCAGATCCTTTAAGATCATAATGTAAAATCTTCTCCATGAGAAGTCAAAATCCACCAAGTACATAATTATACTCAGTAAAATGTAATAAAATATCAAGTCTATGTAGAATGGTCCCTATCAGGGTATCATATTATTACATACAATACTTCCGCTTATAAATAATATATTTCTTTTACTTTTGTGTAAGCTGCTTTTTTGATGTCGTAGCTGGTCAGGAAGGAGATCATTTAAATACATGATAATGTTGGTTGGTTTAATCTTAAAAAAAGCATTTTTATTCATGTGTTCTGTGTGGAGAACAATTATGATAGTTACACCCAAAATAGAGTGGACAGATAAAGTAGCATGAAATGGAATACAAGGTCCTTAAACTGCACCTGATTACAGTACTTCAGGACATCAGTGTATTCTGCCAAAACCAGATTTGTGCAAACTTCTTCTGTGACATGTTCAAAATAATGATTTAACTACAACAACAAAGACACTCCATCAAGGGACAGTAGAGATGTGCATGTTCACTGTAACTGTGTCTTGAATATATCATTATAAGCAATGGTGTCTAGTGACCCGGTAATGTAAAAGTAAACTCAAATGTTAAAAATTCATTAGTTCAAACAAACTTTGCATCAACATTGGATTTCATCAATAAATTACTCCCATTTATTTATTATAATCCACCATGTGAGCATTATATAAACAAAAAAAAAAAACAGATGTTAAAATGTTGGGTCCCTCCATAAAAAAAGGCCACATGAGTGAAGGAATAATTTGACACTCCTGTAAATACGCTTTATTCAGCTTAATTGCTAAGTGTTAGATGAGAACATCAATACTACTCTCACATTTGTACATTAACTATAAAGCAATAGCCAGGGGTTGATAAGCGTATAGCATAAATATTGGAAACAGGGAGAACTGGCTAACCTGGTTATCTCCCAGAATGCTTTTTAAAACACTAACTTATGGTTCTGTCTCCTCTCGGAAATTGTTCCCCGTCCACCATCATGGAGGATCTTTCAATGCCTTAAATGAACCCAGGGGAGATAAGGAGCAAGGATAGAGGAGGCTTCTGGAGGAGCTTAGAGTGGGGAAACACAGGTGTATCCTACGCAGAAATCTTTTTATCAAGTGGCATGATGTATAGCCTAAATGTTACACAACGCCACATATGTACAGATAATATAAAAGAACACAGTTACATGATGAGATGCGATATAATGCACCGTTACATTGTGTATGATAAATCTAACACTTACAGGACAAGTGAGAATATATATGATAATTTAATTACAAAGTGTTGTGGCATCACACAAAGAAATTGTTCTCCAATAAGGGGTTCTGCGGACAGCAGCTGTGCATTGAGAAATCTGACTGAGTTTATAAGTGGACCAAAGACATCACAACCCAGAGTTGAGACCAGAGTTGCAGTCCTACATGCTTCTCTGCGTTTCCATTACAGTAGTTACCCTCCCAAAACCACATAGTGACCACCCCCCAACCACTTCAGTTAATTAAATCAAAAAGTAAACAGAAGATGAGCTGTGCACAAAAGCCTTAAAAAAGAATTGCAATAGTATAAAAAAATTAATCTAAAAAATCTAAATCATCTAAAGTTGTACTAGTAAATTACTTAATGTTAGTTATCATATTGATTTAATTAGTCTTAATGAAACCTGTTAGCCTAAATTAATCCACCATCCCTACTCATATGACTACTCACATTCCTCGGGCACTGGCCGAGGTCATTTCAAATCCTTTTGTAGAGCCTCTGTAGAGGGGAAAGGCTCTAACCCACATCCTCAAATGAGGTCAGTCTGTTAATATCGTGTGAGTGCTGCAAAGTACCAGGAATATCTTCAGAGCAGCAGAGTCATCACAGGGTTTAAAGGGTTGAGCAGTAGCAAATAGGAAATAGCATTTCACTTCCCACTCCCCACTCAACTAGGCTACTCTCTAAGCGCATTCTGCTCCTCTGCCCTTTTCTAATCACATGTAACATCAGAGCTTATCATAATGATAACCACATAAATTACGCTTTTTATGGATTTCCTGGATTAGCGGGGGGTATCACTTCTCCTGCAACTATGAAGTTAAAAGACCATCGCCTCAGGTTCTCTCCTGCCTGTGTGTGTCTGCTCCTCTCTGTCACTCAACTGACAAATATGTGAAATAAGTACAATATTTAAAAAACAATAACAAACACCAGTGATACTATTTCTAATAATTACAGTGGATGGATAGATTTTGATGTTTCATAAAATGGAAGAAAAAATCGGGGGGAATTAAAATTCCAATTCAAAAAACATGGCAAGCATGGAATGCATATATCATCATGTATCACAATCAGATCATTTATGTAATATATTTAATTTAAACAAATCGGCATATGTACTGATTAATTTTGAGATTACAGAAAACATAACTTTTACAATCATTTAACAGTCTGGAGAAGTTAAGAGTATAGAGTATAGAGTCTGGTGGGATAACATGAACTAGACAGCCAGCAACACCAGTGAACCCAGTAAATAAAGAAGTATATTTTAGATGTTTAATACAACGGTTGGTTGTAACTCCATCATTTGCCTAATTTCTCACCAGGAATCTAAATTTCCACGACAACTTCCGCATTCCATAAAACTATGTAAAGCTTTAAGCTAAACAACACTTTCATTTTGCACATACTGAATTAATGTGACTATTCTGTCCTCAGTGAAATCAACTGTTATTCATTATTCCAAACGATTTACTTTGCAATGCTTTTCTGGCAAGCAAATCAGAAGAAATGGAGATCATATTTAAATCCTACACATTTTAACCCCACAACAGAGCTTTTGCTTAACCTCACCAGTCTCAACCCATAGCATAAATGTCTCTTATGTTGTTCATTCCAGCCAGGATTAATATTACATACTGTTTTTACAATTATAAATGGCCTCACCTGCCAGATAGTTCATATTGGTGGAATGGACATAGTCCTTATAGTCTATGTTATGCATTTTTATATCTCCTCTGACAAAAGCATCTCCTAGAAAGTCTATGCTATTCAAAAGTAGTTTTCCTGGCATACCTAATAATATCAGATCGAAATATTTTCTTAATATGTAGATGATGCGGATAAATCTACACATTTACAATCACAGCAGGAGGTAGATTTTGTCATTTGTAAAAATGACCTTGTCATAGATCTCTGGCCAAGGAGATACACAGTACAGTGATACATTGAAAGTCAAACTTGAATGTCCACAATAATTGAGCCTTAATCTGTTTTCTTCTGACCAGATTATTCGTATAGGAAGCAACATACTGGATTTTTTCAAGCAACTGAGAAAGCTGGCAAATGGTTAATTTTTATGCGAGGTTACAACCGCTCACAAATAGGTAATAGAAAGGTGATACATTTAATAAAAAAAATAAATAAAAAAAACTTAATTTAGCCCTTTAATCCCCTGTTTTTTCTTGCTTATTTATTCACAAATACTTGTGCTTCAGAGAAAAACTTTGAAACCATGTTGATCCTCCACTTTGAGAGGATTTCACACAGGTATTATTAACATCCAATTTCCTGTTGTTACTCTCACTGCCAATGCCCAGCCAACTATCTCATACCATTAATTATTGAATCACATTTAGTATTTAAAATTATTGAACCTCAACCAAGTATCTGACAATGATCAACTCACTGAATGTTTTTTTTTTTTGAGTAAAGAGTTCATTTAGCTGCTACAAGATCTTGCTTTGTTATCCAAGTTGAATATACAAGATGTCATAATCCACCAATACCTTTTCAGCCACAAGTGTAGGACAGGTGTGTGGTTAGAAGTGTTTTAGTTTTCAGCGATTGAGCACCATCCAATCCAGCAACTTACAATCAAGCTATACTTAATTTTGCTGCTATATTATGCAGTCCTCTGCATCTCTTTATCATGCTATTTTCCCTTGAGCTGGTCAAGTGGCCTAATTGAAAGTATTCAACACACAATTTATTGACAGGATGACATTTGCTTACTGGCACACATCAAAGTTATATTTGACAGTTGGTGCCGACTGATGTGTAATGTTACGCATACCGCACTTTGGAAAACAAAGCAGAACTGAAATGCAAAGGTGTAACACTAACTTCCAGGGCCGTGCAGAGACCTTAGGAAGGGCATGTGCTCAAAGTATAAAAGGGTCACATGGAACAAGGATTTAAATAGTGCTGTTTTCAAAATAATGATACAGAAATATATATCATTATGTACTCCTTGCTGATATGCGTATGCTGATGCTTCTATCGGTAAATCAACAAATGCTGTGATACAGTTTTGAGAAAGAGCATGTTTTTTATGCTACTAGTATATATTTAGAATAAATGACTGCACCAAGGAGAGGGACATAGTTTCACTAATTATTTGTTTATTTTTCACAAGGCAATAAATCCTTTTAATTGTTTTGGTCTTGTTGGATCATTACATAACACTTAGTTTGTTAGGACTTGGTTTCACATTTGAGGGATGGCTGTCTGTATCATGTAAAGATCTATCAGCATGCAACAAACTAATGGTATGGATAGTTATTAGATGAGGAGCCTCTACGATCAGAAATATAAAGTTACTGCTTAAGGCAGGACACTTTTTTCATACAGTGGTCAAATTTCAAATTTGAGTCTATTTTGCTTCCATGCCTTCTTTTACTCTCATGGAAAAAAAAACCTTCCAAAATACACATTTAGATGAAGTTTGTTTTAAGCCTACTACCCTGTATATTAACAGAACATTTCAGGGGAAAAGAGTCTTGATGTAAGTCATTAACTGGGGAAGGTCTGTGGTGACATGACTTAGTTATTTTCTTTAGCCCATTCACCTGCAGTGACTTGTCAAATGTGTGCAAACTAGCACATTTTAATTAGTTAACGTCTAATTTGCATATCAATGTGACGATCGTCATTAAATTATTAGACACAAATTTTACTGTATTCACCTGTTGTGTCTCCATTAAGTAGGCAACAGTAACATTAGCCTGTATGGCCAACCATGATCCTTAGCTTGACTTTAGCTAATTATTTTAGCTCAGCTCATTAGTCGTGCATGTTAGCAATGAACTCGAGGCGCTGGTAGTTTACTTTTGCTGGTCTTTAGTTCATCACCACCCACACGAGAGAGAGAGATAGAGAGAGAGAGAGAGAGAGAGAGAGAGAGACAGCGAGCATCGGAACTGACAAAGTCTCATCTCCCGAGCTGATATTTAGATTTTTTTCAGTAAATATATTTGTTTGACAGGAAAGCTGTGCTCAAACTGGAATAGATATACTGTATATATAAATTCATTTATTTTAAAAAAAAGCATCCCTGAACAAAGGGCACTTTCTCTTGAGAAAGAAAAAGGGCAGGTGCTTGAGCCCCTTTTGATGTCTATGTGTGCACGTGCCGGCTAACTTCTCATAACGCTTCAGTCATCACTCCTGATACCCTGATTGATCTTGTACACGAAGTTTGTGATTAGTGATGAGACACCGCGACACATTATGACAAAATCAGACACTATAGTGAGAAATAAGAAGGATTTTGAACTAAGGAACAAAACAGTTGCATAAAAGGATTCAAATTGTGTACAACAAACGCCGAAGTTTTTCCAAGAAAGTAAAATAAATAAGCCTTGTTCATGATGATGTCCTGACCTTGTCTTCTTTACTATAGTACTATTTTTTAATGTGTAATAATATTATAAATGGTTGACATTAAAACGCACAAGTCAATGCTAAAAGTATATAAATAAAATACATGGTCGGTATGATAATCATTATCAGTAATAAACATTTGCTATGTCGAGTAGAGTAGATTTCACATCTACAATATAAAGACTGACAATACAGAGTCTGTGTTCAAGTGTTTTATTTTTCAAATATACGAGTTTTCATGCATACATCTTTCAGGAAAAACAGTACACACATGCACACACAGGTCTATGTTTTACAAACCATAGATTCAACTAAGCAATGTACCTACTAATTAGACCTCCAGAGGTCATTCATCTAACGCATTCTGTCTGTTTGACAAATCTAGAACAACATAGTGTCCCATCTGTGTCGCTGTATTGCATCAAGCTAACAGCTTCACACAACAGGGCTCTCATCTTATACACGACGTATCTCTTTTGACACAGTTTAGTAGACTAGACACAATCCCCATTGTGTTGTTTTAGTGTTTTTCCTCCTTCCAGATGTCCAGAGATTCCTTAACTACAGTACTCACACTGTCCTCCACTCTAGTTACCCGCTTAAGTGATGCAATGAGAAATGGATTCCTTAGCCAAATCTGTAGAGCACCTGCTGCAATGTCTCGAATACTGCATTCACACGACGGCACCACCCCAAGACCACGTGAGGACGTACTTTTGAGCATCAGTGAAATTTTTATTAAAAGCTTCTATGTAATTCTCTCTTATGTCCTTTGATATAAAAGAAGGGTAGCGTGTCAATGCATGTGTGAGGTTGTTTTCTGCACCATTCATCTGTATATGCACAGTACACACATGTTTGTATAGCTTTTGTTGTAGTATATCAGATAAATAATAGGCTACGGTTACCTGTATAATACTGCTAACAGTAGTGTTGGGAGATGTGTTCTTGTCACAGCACCCCAGAGTGTCCATACAAGCATCCATATACTGGCTTGACCCTGCTCTTGTCCTCCTCTGATTTTTTCTTCAGGAATGAGAAATGTTAAATTTCTTTTCCCCAGTTCTTTGCTATAGTCATCTACCCATGAGTTATCGACAACATCATCCTTGAGTAATGGAAAATATTTAGGGCTGCTTGATAGATCCTCACTCGCAGCACATGTCCTCGCGACCTGTACAAAACATATTAATTAGAACAATGTCACCATACACAATGCAAAAGGATCTATAATTTTATGTTGTTTTGGAGTCAGCTACTCCCAATTGATTACCTGTGTCCATGTTCATGTCCATGATTGTGACGATGCAAAGATGGTACTGTTGTTCTGCACGTAATATAGCTCGGTCCGATTCACTGTTCCACGCCTCGGTCAGATGTATGTCGAAAAACTAACCCCTCTATATATACACAACTGTCTGCTAAAACCCTAACATCCGCTTTTAGAGGATATCCCCATACTCAGCACCCCCCTTTTTCGCACCCCGGTCTTCACCTTTTGGTGATCGACCCCACGCTGCTAATAGAGGATAAGTCCGACACTCTAATACAAAACCCCTTTCACACCCTCCCCATCCCATTTGGTGAATGACCTCAGCATGACCCTACATTTTTTTTTTTTTTTTTTTTTTTTAATATAATATTTTTTAATTTATTTTTAATTTAATATTTTAATTTAATATTTTTAATTTAATATTTTTAATTTAATATTTTTAATTCATATTTTAATTCATAAGTAATTAATTTTTTTATTAATTGAGATCTGATTAAATTATTAATTAATCACAAATTAATCACAAATTAATCACAAATTAATTCACGTGCACGACTGTCACGCGCATTATGCGCGTGCACGTTCACATGCACGCGCTTTGCTGACAGTGATATACTACTTATATACATATATATGGCTGGTCTGGTTGTATACTCAGGAAAGATTGTAAAAATTGACAGTTTTAGCTGGAGTAGTAGCGATTGCATATCTCTGTGGTTTTTACATGGTTTGAATTTGGTTGTGGCTCCATGGGCTTTAAAGAAAGATGTTAGAGAAAGATCAAGAGGTGAATTTGTGCATTGTACTTTGTCAATTAAAGCAAACCGGCAGCCTTCCCCGTTTGAGAACTGCACTGTTTTTTACATCGTCCACTAGAGGGCTGCAGCCCCGCAATAACCTGCCTAGTTCAAGTGAACAAAATGACTCAAAAAAAGATTAGTTCAGTTTAATGAACGAGATCTGAAGATTCAAGTCAGTAAAAAGATTCGAACTTTATCACCTTCACAAGTCTCATGCTGGTTTAACGGTTTGGTACAAAACTGCTTCAACCTGCGCTGATCAGTGTTTTTATATCAACAATGGGTCAAACAACTAAGGACAAACCCGTAGTGATGAACCCACGAGAACTGTCACCCGACTCTGCAGTTCCCCCTAATCTCTACTGAGCTTTTTAGCATCTTTCAGCTCATTGTTTTGGTTTTAAGGCATGCAACTTTACTGTTTTGGTTCAGTCTCTCGGCTCTCAATAAATGTTTCCAAATAAAAGCTCTGATAAACCCACTGTACACTCTATCATCAGATAGACATAGCTGGCATAACTAGCTGGTGAACATGGCGGTGCATTTAGCAAATTAAGAGCCAGATACTTCCCTTGGGAGTTTGTGGAGACTGAGACTGAGATTATTGCCGTCATATTTTGTCAGGTGACACAAACACTCAAAATGAATGTTAGTGTTGCTCTGTGTCTTCTGGGTATGTAAATAAGCAACAACTGTTTGCTCCCATGATCACTACAACAAATTTTAGAAGCTGATAATACATCGCTGTTGTATTTCATCTGCCCCCAAGTGGCCAGAAAAAAATATCACTGACTGTATATTGCCGCTGAGGTGGCCATGTGAAAAGTTTCTGACACGGATGATTGAACACACTTGGTTTGCAATTCAGAAACAAATATTTGTTTGCTCATACACCTCTGCAGGTTTTACCTATAGAAATACAGTCTTTCTTTTACTGACCTACCATAGTGTTGTACCCTTGATTTTGAAATTGCTTTGACAAAATCGTATGTGTTTGAATTCTCTGCTGTACATCTGGCAGCTTTTAAAATGCTGATTCACTTGTCAACTCTCCACAACTTTATTATCTCTGCCAAAATTAGCAGTAATGGTGTTGGTATTGTACAGCAGGTACCGCGCAGTTGTGATTCATCGTGTTATGAAAATTAAGCTCTTCACAGTTAGTGGCTGCACCAGATCCAGCCTTCCTCCAGGCAGCTTTAACCGTAATTGGTAGTAATTATAAATCCCATCTGAGAATGCACAAAGAAAGCTCACGGCAAAACAGGCCTGTTTTTCAGTGTAGAGCGCCAAGTATTAGATTAATGGGTGCTTATCAGGGTTATTAAACAACTATTCAGACGTTCGGGTCTAGTTACAAACAAGGCCAGTGGTGAATGATCGATATGGAAATCTCAATCAAAGTTGTCGCTTGGTGTTAAGGAGATGAAATGAGATCTGACAACATGTCAACCTCTTTGAGACAAAGACAAGAGGATGGTCCTTTAAGCTTAGTTTGGTACACATAATACAAAGTAGTATAATATGGTCGCAGTGTTTACAAACACTAGTCTCCATTTACCCTCTCTGTCTTTTGGACATGATTTTAAACACAGCACTGATGGTAAAGCGAAGCCATGGCAGTCGGGTCACATCTCCCCATTTGCATGCTAATGGCATGAGAGAAACTCCCACTACAATCATTCAGTGGGATCACATTATCACTTGCAATTCAGGGATCAATGATTTCAAACAATAGCGCTGAGCATTCATACATTTAACCCGGAATGGAAACCATGTGCTGTGTGGGTTGCTGATGGTCTGACTGGAGAAATGCGCTGACAGCTCTGGATGGCCTTGAGGTGCACATCAGCCTGGAATAACTCTGCCAAACTCTCAGCTCCATTTCTTTGTAGAAAAACAGTCTTTGTTGCCACTGTTGGCAGTAAGTCAATCGCATGTATTAAACTACCTCACAATGCTCGCCAGTCATCGATAGCCCTAAATGAGTGCATGTGGTGCCTTGGCTTTAGGCGTGTTTTTGATCAGGTTGAGATTTTAATGGATTTTTCTTCGCCTCTGACAGATGAGGCTGTTGGGGGGTGGTGGTGGGGGTGGGGGGCTGAAGTTTCAGCCCGGGCCGGGGCAGACTGTAGGCTGCTGGTGTGGTCACTTGAACCTTGTGGTTGCAGAGCAGAGTGCTGAGACACAAAAAGCCAAAGCCGTACTCACAAGTGTCCGACAGTGGTAGAGTCAGGAAGTCTGGCGACTGTAAACTCCACCCCCCCACCCCCCTCTTTCCCCCCCACAACCTTAGACACACTCCAAGACATGCACAAACCTGTACTACTACACTTGTGAGGACATTTGTATTGCCTTAACACTCATTCTCTGCAGACCTACCTCCGCTAACCATAAGTGCAAAACGTCAACCTTTTACTTAACCTAATCTACATAATATTTACTTTAAAGGCACAATCTGTGATCCAAATGTAAACAAAAGTGTCACCCCACCACCAAAATACACAGAATTAAAACAAGACAACAAAATTTTTTTTTAGTATTGTAATTATTGATAAACATTCATTATTAGTGTTACATAATTAATGCTTATAAACACATGAGTAAAATAAGCCTACATTTTCATCAGCTGTGTATGTAAGCAATAGTGATTTCCCATCAATGACTCAACCTTTATGATTTTTCAGGTGAATATACTTTTATGGTACATGATCGGAAAAATGACAGATTGATCCTTTAACCCTAAAACCTAGAAGATCATTTGTAGTGGTGTGTTTGAAAAGTTTCCTGTAAACTGGAACTTTTGCCCAAACTTAACAATACTTAATAAAGTTTACCGGCAGAAACTTTCAGGTGTAAATGTCCATACTTAAAATAACTTTAACTCATATTCAGGTCTGTGCTTTCTGGCTTAATTTTTCATGTCGCAGCTTTTTGAGTGTAAAATGTTTTGTACATTTGAGCACTCATAACGAATTTACATGCAGAATGCCTGTATATTTTAACATGCCTAAATATTTTAACTTCAAAATTAAGCCCAAAAGCACAGATCAGACATGCAAGTTTTCAGGTACAAACTTAAAATTTAAGTCCAAAACTCACATGTTTATGACAGATTTAATGTTCTACTAAAATAAACAATTTTCTTTGTTCCCAAATGTGACCTTGCCAACAGGTTTTTGTCTCTACACCACAATGAATATGTATATATTCACAAAGCTGCATTATTAAATAACATTTGCAAAGACATACATTGCATTATATTATCACCAAGAACTCAACAACAATCCTACTAATTACATCTTGCAATTTAAACTCGTACTCACACTTATTGTTTTTGTAATGGACGATGTGAAGTGTATGTAATCTGCACATGTTTTTTTTAAACTTGGTATTACTTCTTCTTAAATGTAACTGTAATATAAAAATATGTTGTAGGTTGCATTATGCTTATTACAATTCACATCCTCAGTCATATAGTGTACACTGACTAGTGCACTTAAAGCTGTAAATTGATGGAATTAATGTGAATGGTGGTAAAGTAAGGAGGTAATAGTTGTTGAGTTGGATTATTATAAAATCCAATTCAACAATTCATCTGTGTAGCATTAAAGGCTTACACGGATCTGTAGTTGTTTAGTTAATACCATGCTACTAAATATTTTTAAAATATGAATAATGTTAGTCCTGAAATTACAAGGTTGCTCTCTGTTAAATGAAAGCTAACACCTCAGATTAAAGTATCTATTGTACTTTGATTTGTTGAAACACACAGGTGCAAAAAACTACATTAAAAGGAGAATTGCCTGTTAAGTACATTTTTAAAGATTGACCACTATTCTTCCTTTCTTTTATACAAAATTTTAGACAAACACGATGAATAGCATATGTAAAAGTAAGAGTTATTCCCTTCTTCCATCGCTTCATTTTTGCATTTTAGACACAAACACATTTTTAAAAACTCATTCTAAACTTGATACCAGCAACTAATTTCCTCATCGCCGTTTTGTGGGACAAATGAGATACAGTACAACTCAACATGCACAGCAAAGGTAGGCAGGAATTTAGTAGAGAAAACAGCAGATTTGCTGGCAGACTAAGTGGTTGAGTGAACAGGTTAACAGTGACGGGGGCCTTGAATGGCTGTGACAGGGAGAAAGCAGTGAGAGGCTCCAGCAGTGAAGGGGGAAGTGACCCGGAAACGCTGCGTAAGTGCAGCTTGCTGGGCCCTTTAGGAAAAATCTCTCCAGAAGCACTGATGCAAGTCCACCTAAACACACATTTCTCGTATTTCCCTCACGCTCTCTGCAGAGATGCATTACTCAGCGACACTAGTGCACACTCATGCTCTCTAATGGCAGAGAAAAACACATAGTGGGGACCTCTGATTGTTTTCTTCAGACCGGTAACAAAAACTAATAAAGATTCTCTGATTTAAGCAGATTTTCAATACTTTGGTGTGGAGTGTTTCTTTCACATAGAAATGAAAGAGCTTCTTGTTGGTGTTGGACAGCACTGAAGGTGTCAGTCTGAACAGTTTGGATGCAAACACTCGTGCCCTTGTCATGACTTAATACAGTTTCCTCTTTGTCTCCTTGAGGTTGCTTTTTGCAAAGACTCTTGGATTAGATTTGCTTGTGAGGTGTGAAAATGTACATATATGATGATGTGTAAACTGATCAATGAAAAGTGCCCAGCGTGTAGGGTGGGTGTAGATATGCGGTATCCTGGCCTGTGATCGATAAAGAAGCATTTTCAACCTAATGTGTTACTCCTTTTCTTTTAAGGTTTGGTTCAGGCAACTGGACACACTTGTCAGTATAAAAGAGGCTCAAAGACTGTGATCTTTTAAAAAAACCCCACATACTTTCTGCCAAACAAATTTACCAACAGTCGGCCAAACTTTGTGTATTCTTTTATTCACTGATACGTTATCATGACTTTGTCAGTATGAGGCTGTAAAGTTCAAATGATAAACTTCTCGTGTTTCATATAAATTTGTTATGCGTGTGTTTTAAATACAGATAAATTCTTTACTGGTCAACTGTATGAAACATACAAACATTAAAGAACCTGATGTGGTAAATTGTCACATTTTATGTTAATTAACATAAATCATAAATTAACAGCTCACCATATTATGAAATTTTAAATGTTGTTGTTTCTTTTTTCGCTCCATGAAGTGAAAAGAAAGTGTCACATTTTAACTTCAGCCCATCAAAAACATCCCTTTGCTGTCTTTATACATGTTGATCTCAAATCAGGCTGTTTGTTCATATGTTTTAAGAGAAAATGCCACCAGTGGGAAATTTTATATAAGTAAATGTGAAAATTTTTTGTCCTTTTGAATAAAGTGGTACCACAGATCTATAATAACCTCACATAATGATGTGTTAACAATTCCAAGCTGTATTCACTGTGATTATTTATATTATTTAAGTAATAGTGTATATCATCCACCTTAAACATGTCTAATTATTAGTTACGCTAATGATTTATTTTTCCAGAATACAAAATACGTTTCTTCAACGAGATGATATGGCCTTTGGTAGATGGAGCAGGACATTCACATACAAATGTTTAATTGCAGTTCCCAGAATCAAATCCACAAACCCTTGAGTTTGCACTTATTTGATATTTAAGAACTATTTTAAACACATGGAAACAGGGACTGTTGTGCAAACTAACAGTTAAGAATCAGACAGGCAGCAAAAAGGGGTCGTTTGTGGCTCAGTAAAAACGAGAGGGACAGAGAAGTTTGCAGAAAAGTTAATTTAACATTTGCAAATCCACTACATATAGACACCTGATGATGATGATGATGATGATGATGATGATGATGATGATGATGATGATGATGATGATGATGCAGGCTGAAGCAGAAAGTATGATACAATTACAAAGCAAAGATGGTACGCAGGGAGGTGAACTGTTGCTGTATAGCTTCAGGATTGTTTTAGTTCTTTTCGTGACCTGGAGGCCATTTTCAGCCATTTTTTCAGCCCAACTTACTGCATACACAACATTAGGTTTTAAGGAACCGAGTTCGGCACTGCAGGGAAAATCTCTTAAACTTTCCTACATTTTCTAAAATAACACAAACTTCCTTTCATTTTTTGTGCAGGAGCAAATGCACAATGAAAAGAAAAAATAATACAGTGAAGCAACTCGAATAATCAAATCATCATCCTCATCATCGATTTTCCCGAGAACGTCTTTTGTCAGAATATAATTCAGTTTGAGTCCAAACACCTGGTAAAATTGCAAATATTACACTTTTTATTGCAAAATCCATCAATGTCATGATATACTAACTGCATTCACAGTTTAACAGTCTGTCACGTGAAAGGTCAAGTCGAAACAAACATAGAAGTCTATAATAATAATAATAATAATAATAATAATAATAATAATAATAATAATAATAAGGCCATATACATACAAATGACGTGGTGCTCCACAGAAACTCATATAAAAGTTCAGCGCAAGAGTTGGTGAAAAATGACAAGATACTTTTGACAGGGTTACAGCGTTGATGCAGCATCACTGCGAGGGACATGAACGTACATTCATTCAGATGACATTACTGCGCGAAATAAAACTGCTCAGAGGAACCTTAATGCATGAACATTTTTTGAGAGGATAAACTTCCTATTCAGAATTTCCTAACAATTCGAAAATAACAACAACAACAACAACAACAATAATAATAATAATAATAATAATAATAATAATAATAATAATAATAATAATAATAATAATAATAATAATAAACAATTTGGTGAAAGACAGAAAGTGACACATGCATGTCTTGGATTAGTTGATATGTTGCCATAAAGTTGTTTTTATGAAGGCAAAAAAAAGGTGACCGGCAATGTAGATGTCCAACACTGTTCACTCCTCAGTCTGCGTCAAACAGGCCAAAATATTTGCCAGTGTTGGAGAAGTAGATGTAAGGCGCAGCATTTGCAGTCGGGTACAGGACAGGGAACGGCATGGGTAACATACATCCGCCCAGAAGGTTGTTGTCTTTGTAAAAAGTCGGTAATTGCACGTTTTTTCCAGCCTCGGAGAAGTGCTCGGCGGCCAGCGGCCCCTCCATGTCCGTGGAAAGCTGTCTTTTCAGCTTGTTGCGGCGGTTCTGAAACCAGATTTTAACCTGCGTCTCGGTGAGCTGCAGAGAGCTGGCGAGGCACGCTCTCTCCGAGCTGCTCAGATACCTCTTCATGTCAAAAGTCGCCTCCAGCTGAAATATCTGTCTCTTGGAGAAGATGGTGCGCGTTTTCTTCTTGACCATGGCTTTAGTGTCCGCGGTGGCCTGATGCTGCTGCTGCAGCTCGGACGCGTCCTCGGGTGTGTGCGCACTTTGCGCCCCGGGACAGGAGCCAGAGCTCGGTGTGTTTTCCCCGAGGTCCGCGCGATGGACCCTGGGCTTCGTTTGCGCTGTGAAAGAAGTGACAAAACGTGCTTTGATGCAGCGGTAAAGGAAAAACGTACACACTTGTTTTTCTGCGTGCAAAAACATGCGAAGACGAAACTGCCCAATACTCCATGTAGCCTACTCAGTAAATAAAAAATAACCCACCTCTAGTCCACGATCTTAACCCCTGCATATACGATCATCACAAAACATCTTTTGGGTTTTTTACGCACCATTCTGCCTCTAAACATGTCTAACTGCCTAAAATCTGTATATTCCTTAGAAAATGTCATAATCGCGGTAAATAACAAACTTTACTGGCTTATCTATTAAATTCCCAGTTACCTGTCTCGTCTGATCCGCTGCCATGCCTCCTCCGGACGTCCCACACCTCATCACACCGCGCTTGGAAATCCTCCTTACGTCCACTATCCGTCTGCGAAAAGTCTCCGCTGCCCTGCCGCTTCAGGTTGAGGATGTTGTCAATGGTGAAGGTCAAAGAAGCGCTCCGACTCGGGGCATCCTCTTTGCTCATGTTCCCCGGCATTTCATTTGCTCCTCCGAGATTCCCGAAACACCGACGTCTCCGGACGCTCCGAGCACCATCGCTCCTCGGCTACGACTAGCGTGCAGAGGAGCCGGTGCGACGTTCTTCAACGACCCGGAAGACTGAGGTTTAGCAGCTTTTGATTGGTGAGGTTGCGGGGCAGATGAGGGCGGGATGCAGATTTACGTCTGGCTGCCATATTGTAGCTTTAAACAATTTTCTGTCATCGAAATTCACGCCTGGTCGCTTGATGCACCATAAACCTTTGAACTCCCTTTGACTTGGAGTTTGAAAAACCTTGGAGTCAGCATCACTGTGGGGTCGCTCACAATTGAAACTGGGTCAAAAGATGTCAAAAACTGATATATTGTTGATTTTGTAAAGTATGCCAAATTCACATGGCAGCTTGACAATTCTAACTACTGGGGTCATGAGAATTATAAGACCTAAAAATGGGTTCAGGGGTCATATAAGCTTAAAAACATATAGGGTCACTTCCTCCACAGCAAAAGTCTTTAACTTATCTAATGTGTATTTCATGAGACTGAACGTGTGTTCTGCCCTGTAAACTTTCTCTTTTTGATTCAACATCTGATTTTGTCTATAACCCGTTCTTAGCACATCATCAAACGCATTAACATGCCCATACAAGCTGCATTTCTTTGCAATTAGTGACAGCAAATACTTAGCAAATGCAGCCTATACACATATAATAATAATAATAATAATAATAATAATAATAATAATAATAATAATAATAATAATAATAATAATAATCACAACACAATTTATCAATTTATTTGTGCATACATTTTATTCAAATGTGAACATATCAGTGTACAAAAGTCTGTATTAAAATCCTCTTAAATTAAAAAAGTGTCTGAGAATAGTGCTAATAATGTACCTTTGCTCGCAGCTATCAAAAGTCACAAACACCAGATGCCTTTTCTTAAACGATCACGTTCACGTCCAAGGATAGAGTGCATAATAGTCCCAAAGTTACGTGTATGAAGGGTCAAAAAGATTCAGAGCGTGTGGAATAATGTTGGGAAAGAATCTCAAAACCTGCGATTGTAGCTCAGCCTTCTCAAAACCAAAACTCTGCATGAGATGAACTCTGCAAGTTTGTGGGTTTGTAGAAAAAAAATGTTGCTGTGTGGTGAGGTTATACTTGACTATAGCCAGTGGAATACAGATAAAAACACAAAGTACAAGTAAACATAAAAAGTGAATTCAAAGTGTAAATTTTGGCTGTAAAAGCAGGACCAAAATGCAAATTTGTAACTTAAATAAGTGTTTACATGTACTGTAACTTCAATGTCACATACAGTCTGGAAACTTCGCAATCTTCACAATCTTGATTTTGTCTTTTCCCCTCCTATGCTCATCCTCAGGTGCATTACACAAACTAAAAATCTTATTGGCCCTTATTTGATCCTGCCCATGTGGATCATTCTTACAATTTCTGTGAAACAAATCATCCCCAAAAAATAATCTGTACTTAACCTGTGACCTGAGGGCAGGATTGGCTGGGAATGTAGGCATCTCAAATAGGCATCTTTCATAGTCACGACATCTAGAACTGAATCTTAAAATGACTTAAGTTGAAAACAAATTAGAAAAAAACACTGCTAATGTGGAGAAATGGTCTTGTTTAAAGGACTTTAAAGCAGCCATTAAGGATCATCACCTTTATATAAATCTGGCTGTATTTATTGACGTTTCTTCTAGGAAAGAACCAGTTAAACACAGGATGACTCGACCTTGATATCTGACTTCACAGGATCTGAAACTGAGCTAAAATGAATAGTTTTGCAGCATCTTTATTTGATTAATTGGTGCCAAAGGAGTCACAAGTTATACCCGGCTTAAACACCACTTGAAGTCACACCAGTCCGGTCATCTGTGGTGTTACGAATGACACCGGATGGGTGAAGTGGGAAGTCAATGGGTAGTTGATGGAATTTGAAAATCCAACCACAGGTGACGACACTCGAGGAAGGCTGGTCAGCGTCACAGGCGTGGCAACGTTCTCGCGATACAACACAGGAACCCTGACGACCCTCTGGGCAGTGTAGGTGACGCCGGCGCTGCTGGCCTCTATGTCCGCAGCGATCTGCCTCTTCCACTTGTTCCTGCGATTCTGGAACCAGATCTTCACCTGGGTCTCGGTGAGCTGCAGCGAGGCAGCTAGCCCGGCCCGCTCCGAGCTGCTCAGGTAGCGCTTCAGGTCGAAAGTGGACTCGAGCTGGAACACCTGACTCCGGCTGAACACGGTGCGGGTCTTCTTCTTTCGCACCGCTTTCACTTCACCTGAGAGGAGGAAGCAGGAGGGATTTCACTACATCTGACTTGATACAATTCCTGCAACAGTGCAGCTTTAACAGGGGATAAAATATTTGATCATGTTACGTTTTATCACGATTTCACTAATATATCGTGATAAAGTTTAAACTGGAAAGTACATCGAGAAATAGTTTGATAAAATAACCAGATGAGAATATCTGTTTTTGGCCAATACAGTGATTTAAAAACCTGAAAAATCAAAGTGATTACTGATTAATATTACCTGCCCCTAATGACTTAATACAACCAAAACTAGCCTATTACAGGGATAAATAGCATGGTATGTAATTTAATCTTATGATTATAAAATTGCCAAACCCTGCAGCTACAACTAAAAACAAAAAAACATCAGCCAATACGTGTCACCATACTTTGTGCTATCCATTACTGCTACCAGTTCAGAGCACAGTCAAGGTTTACCAGTTTAACAGATTCCCTTTATGAGCGTTTGTGCCACTTAACTGTAGATATTAACTGTGAACAATATAGGCTCGTACTTCCAGCCTGGATCCAGATTGATCCAGAAAATAATGTTAAAGGACAGTTGATTGTATTATTTTCAATTTAAATTTAAGGTGTTTATCTCACCAGACCCAGATACTCTGCACGCCCACCCACATCTTTCCTCCATCTGATTCATCGGAATCAAACCACACCAAACCAAAAACTTAAAAATAAACATGCGTGGTGACGAACGCCTTCCTTGTGCAAGGCCGCAGAGCACAAGGTGGACTATTATTGTTTTTTTTTAAGGTTAGTGAGAAGCATGCGCGCTTCGTCCTCACCTGTATCGCAGACGTCTTCGCGAGAGAAGGAGGTGGAGCGCGCGTCCTCCTCCTCCCTGTCGTCCGTCAAACTCTCGTCACCCTTTTCCTCCGGCTCCTCGCTCTCCTCCGCCCGCACTGTCAAAGAAGGGGAATCCCGGTCGCTCGTCTGCTCGTGGTCTGTGCGTTCACCCTCGTGCGGTGGGCCTGCGAGCAACGTGGAAAACAAATAATAAATCCTCCTCACTGTTCGAGCTTCATTTCGCCCATGTTCAGTAGCAGGTCACTCTCTTGCACCTTTCATACTATCACCAAACGTCACGCACTCTGTCCTTCCCACGAGTATTAATAAGCAGCAGCTCTCCGCCGCGGGTCTACTGGAAGTATCAGAGGGGATTGTTGTGTGGATGCCAAACACTGTAAGCTCGCACTAGGCTGATTAATGGGGTGTTTTACGCACCGATGACATGACAGTAAACGCGTTACAGCCTGTGAGTCATGTCCACTTGTGGCCTACTGGAGAGCCAGAGTGAGATGTTTTTTTGTTAAAGTGATAAATGCTGGACGCTGCTGAAGCCTAATTCTCCAGGTGCTAATTTTAGACTTTACGCACGGACGAGTAGCCTGTGACATTTGTAATTGCAACATGTTACTGGTTTGTAATTTTTCAGATTCAAGTCTGTAAACCAGTCTAACCCAAATAAACAGACACAATAACAGCAACATTGTCCTCTTTTCAGAACATTTGTTGTCCCTGTGCTCTTTATTAACTGATTAGCACAAACTCATTCACATAACGACGGGTGCACTCACTGCTCGATGTCCCGTGCGCTGTGTTTGGTGATGTCCCGCTCCAGTTCAGCACTTGAGCACTGTCGTCCAGCCGTTTTGTTCCCAGTCCCGGACAGACGTGGCCGTGGACGGTAACTTTGAAGCTCGGAGTCTCCCGCTCCTCAGCGGAAGTCCCTCTGTACGTAGTCCCCAACAAATTCTCAATGTAAAACGATGAACCTCTCGACGGAGGACACGGCTTCAGCCTTGGCGCTTTATCGTCGAGCATATTGACTTTTTCTGTCCTTCCAGTCCGATTTTCACCTTTTTTAAACCAAAAAACCCCACTTCCAGATATATTATAAAATCATTCCGGGGAACGTGTTTTGTTTCCAGCAAGTAGTGTCTTCTGATCCACGTAAACCATCCCGACGCAACAAACGAGAGCAAAGGGAGCTCAAGCTTCAACTGTAAGAGATCCAGACGGAAATTTCGCCTTGAAGAGAAGAGGAATTACTCCAGAAAAACACAACAACTCGAGACTGTGTCGTTCTTTAGAGCCTATCTTAGGCTGTGTGATAGTCTGCCTTGAGGGACCGTTGATAATGCTGTATTTAGGTCAAACAGGGAGCAATAAAGCAGAGATACAGTATTGTCCTCAGGGCTGGAGATGGAGAAAGCTTCATGGAGAATGGCACAGTACCGCCTATTGGTTACATTTGTCCATGCACACTTTATATGCCACTATGCACTGTAAATCTGTCGCCTTCTACATGTTTATCTAACTAATTTAAATACATATTTTTTGTCTCACAAAACTGCACTGGCATATACAGTATGTCTTAATATAACCTTAAAATCCCAATAAAAGTAGTTTCAGTCATGGGAACTTGCTTCCACTAGGCATAGAGAACACGGTTTTTCGATGGTAATTAAAATGTAACGAAACCAAGGCGATAAAAATAAAATTTATTTCTTGGCTCAGCTGACAAAAACAAGCACAAAAAATGGCGTAACAGAGCTGGAGAGCCTGAAATACAGATAATAATAATAACAATAATTTATATTAAAAATAATTATAAGCAAAAAGTTTGTTTTGTGCTACAAATGTTGTTATTATTATTATTGTTATTACTATTAAGAATATTTACATAACAAATTAATTATTATAAGTAGCACTAATCATGTTAAAGAAACAGATGATTGTTTTTTTAATGTACAGGCCCAGTTAAAGACATTTGTACCTGCAGAAAACTCTAAATAGTTTTTTTTTTAACTAAGATTAAAAAAACAGAGGCCACAAAAAAGTTACCTAGAATTTTTTTAATTAAATATACACCTTTTTGCTCTAGATTTGAAAAATCTAGAATCTGTGAATATATCTAAGACACGTGAGTTGTTAAGTTGCATACTGACTGGATTCCAAACCAGCTGTCACACTGTCCTGCTTGTACAGACACAAACTATTTTAAGGTGAGAGACTTTTCCTTCAGAAGATGGAGGCGAAAACATTTTCTTCCAGTGTCAAACTGCACATTCAGCACAGTGAAGCTCAAATATCCAAGTGTTGTAACACCAACAACAAAATGTTTAGGTGGACGGGGCAAAAACACATTCACACAACAACAAACAAAAAACCAACAACAACATGCAGTTCACAAAACTGATTGTTTATGTATGAGTTGTTTATCTCCAAACATGTATTTCCAAATGAACCCTACAGGATTTGACACTTTCAACATCATCTTGCCTCTGGAGTGGGGAACATGTCATTCCTTCTCCCTGCAGGTTTAATTGACCAATGAGTGAAGTGTAGCCCCATCACAGGCCTCAAAACACTCTCTCACTTTCAACTAGAGTAACAGACTGAGAGAGGCATTTTACTATGCTCAAGAAATCTTTCTAAATCCTAACATGAACACTCAAGTGTAGCTTATTAACAAAGAATAAATCTAAATTTTCTTTCTTGGTTCTCTGCCACCTTTAAATGTCCGTAGATGGACTGACAGCGTGTTCCAACTTAAAATGAGTTAATTAACACTGAAGGTGGAAAAAGTTTCGTCAGCTTCAAAACTGTGAACAGAAGAATAAAACACCACTGCGTTTTGGAGTTGTAATAGGATTTAAACACTATGAAAAGCTTACTTTCATCTGTAAGTCGCCTTGAACAAATGTTCAGAACATTCCAGGTTTTCAGGCTACATGTTGATCGACCTTTTTGAGTCCAACTCTTCTCTACTTCTTTTCACAAAGAAAGTGTTGATTAACCCTGCAAGAAATATTAGTTAAAGGACTCCTAAAAGGTGGAACTGTGCAGAGTAATCTGTCATATGAAATCCCCGCACAGCTGACCAGCCATCAGTGAAGAGAGGCAGAAAACAACAAACTGATTGTTTTCTCAGAGGAATTGCTCACAATTGTTCCCATTGTGCCACTAAATTGACTTTATTAAAGCCTCTTTGCAAGTAATAGCCTATCAACCCAATACTCTGGATTCTGGTTGGGGTGTAACACCTCCACAGACAAGAGGACTTAACATAAAGTTTAAGATGTGATGAAACTTATTCAGCAGGCAGTGTACAGCCAGTGCGTAGTTGAGAGCTAATATTTGTAATTCCAAAATAACAGTTCTGAGAAATTTTAGATGGCAACACTTGCATAAAAAGATGTTTGTGTTCTGTGGCAGTATTTTTTTTGTTTAAAGTTAAAAGAAGAATTTGGGTCAAATTGAAAACAGTTTGAATAGATAGATTTTTTTGTTGAAGAAATGTATACAAAAAGTAAAAAAGTCATACAATCTGTTCTATTAATAGCAACATTTAAGACAGTGGTTTACCAACATTTTTAAAGCCTCTGAAAACTAAACTATTTCTCTATACTAATAGATATTTGTAACTAAACAAGTAACAATTCAATTGGAAAAAAGAAGCATCTATAGATATTATTTATTAAACATGTAACACTCAAAAATCAGTTAGGTCTGTGTGGGTGTGGCTATATCAGATTTGATTGACAGTGACCAAACAACTCACAAACAGTCATCAGATTTTGATTCAAATCCAGACTGGTGCATCGAAGTATGTGAGATCCCAAACAAACACAGGACTTTCACACAGGAAACCCATGTTCTAGTCACGCGTGAAGCCAAACGTCACCGTTAACTTATGTAACACATTACGACTTACATATTTAACTTACATCTAACTTACTCTTTTCCTAAACCTAACCTAGCAGTTTTGTTGCCTAAACCTAACCAAACTGAGCCTCACTAGTGACGTCATGACTATTCAAGTTAATTTTTTAAAAGGCTTTCAGATGAAAAACTATCCAATATAAAAATAAAAAATACAAGATTAGAGAAAAGCTTGAGAAAGCTAAACATAATTCTGTGTAAGTGGAAATACAACTTTTCTTCTTTCTTCTTTCTTTCAGTGTGACCCCTTTGATTTATCTCATGACCTGGCTGGGGGGTCTCGACCCCAAGGTTGGGAACCACTGGTTTAAGATTCTCCTCATGTGAATTCAGGTGTTTTTCCCTGTTGACACTATTTTTTAATTTAGATGTAGTAAATAAGTAAAAAAAAATTATTTTTGAAATATGGTTGCATAATTTGACTTTTTTGTGTAATTTGGGGTCTGGAGTGAACATGTTTTAAGCCTTTGTCTTCTTTAGTAAATAGTCAATGACTGAAGTATTTCAATCTAGCTTTAGTGGAAGTAGGCCTATATGAAGTGGAACTACATAATTGTTGGTTTGTAGTTCATAAAGTCATGGAGAAGTGTAAGAAAGGGATATTTGATCAAGATTGCTTCAAATTACCTCTCACCCTTGTACTTGAACTATTTTGCAGGCTAAAAAAATGGAGGGCCTCATTTTACAGATGCTTTCTTGAGACTGCTGGAGGTGTTGAAGTGAGGTGTCCGGGTATTTAAAAAGATGCAGAATGATGGGAAATGTTGCTTTCTGCTGGGTTTCTTTGCTGAAAATCTTTACCCAGCAATAATTCAGACAGACATGTTTTTGTGTCAGTTTGAAGCAAGGTAGAAATGATCGCATGCCACAATAACTTGACACTGCCTTCCCTGTCTCGCCTCATTGTGAAGCGTTGCACAGAGACACGGTCAAGACCTCTTAATTAATGATGGCACTGCAGCTTTACAAAGTAGATATGATGCCATGAAGAACTTAACCTCTACATGTCCTACAGCACGGGCACTAAGGATGAGAACTCTTTTCTAGCACTGATGGTGTCGAAATACTGTCAAATGTCTAATTCATTTTGGTTAAGGAAAAAATATATAAATGTTCATCTAGGCTCACTGCGTTAATACTTTAAATCTATTTAAATAGATATAATATCCATTACAAAGACATAAACTAGAAATACCACAATGTAAAAATACTCCCTTACAAATTCTCCATTTACAATTTTACTTAAATACATACATATATGAGGTATGAACATTTATAAGCAAATGCACCTAAAGTATCCACTTAACTATTATATTATCATTACTGATGCATTTACATGTAAGCAGCAAACTATTTTACCTACTATTATGTAGTAAACAAAAAGGCGTCATATTTTATGTTTTTTAATGTAAAATTTTGATCTACAAAGTAGACATTAAATATTAAAAGTAGGATTTTTCCCTCTGTAATGAAGTGGAGTGTAAGTTCAAAGTAGCATAAAATGTAAAGAGCAAGTACCTTGGACTGCACATTAGTTACTTATTTTTACCTCTTTGAAGAAATTAAACTTTATAATTAAACATTAGCTCTAATTAAATAGTCCTTTCAGAGGCCACAGTCTTCTCAGAGGAAATGTGCAGGACAGAAGGTCCCATCACCGCCTGTCCTTCTGATTACTTTGATTTCCTGACGACAGCTCAGCCATGACATATCCATCATGAATCTAATCCAGATGGGATTCTAATCCGGTATCATTAACAGTGTATATGTTTGTCTTCCTGCAAGATGAGAATATTAATAATAGTCTGCTGGGGGATCCTCCACATCATTACTGGCCCTATAATGGGCCACTGTGGGCGATGCAAGCTGTTGAGGTTAAAGCCACGGCCTACAATGCAATAGTGTATATGAGGTCAGCAAGGTCCAGACATCTTAGGTCGGCCTTAACAGAAGCAGTCAACCAGAAGGCCCCTTTATGCCACATGGAGCGACTGTCGAATCCGTCTGATTCAAGCCTCTCCTGCTCTCCCGTCTTTGTTGTTGTGTTTTATTTCAAAAGGAATCCCTTTACTTTTCTTACCCAAAATGCTGAATTCATTCCCATCAGATGAGATTTGATACATGCTGTTTCACCAGCAGCCAATGTCAGATAGGTCAGCACTGGACCCTGCGTGAAAACAGACCTCTGGGGGCTCCTGCGGTCACTTATCAGAAATGCTTCCTAATCTGCGTTTTATAGCTGCTCAGAAACTCGAAAGAGAACACTCCAGATTATGCGCATCGAAACTGACACATACTTCTCCTGCTTAATCCCCATTAGCCCTCACCTTACTGCACCCAGAGCCCAATTCATTGGGACAAACCAAAAGGCATTCTGGGAGCTGTTTGGTTTATTACAAAAGCCTCTGCAGTCTTACACAAAAGCCTGCTAACACAAATAATAACCTTGTTGTTTTTAGATTGAATTATTATCTCTCAAGCCTAGAAAAGAAAGACCCATTTGAGTCTTAGCTGGAATAAACTATTAATGCCCGTTTGTTTAACCCTTGAACAGCAAATTAACCCCTGTTAGAGCCACCTTGTCAGCTTTGCACAAAAGAGGGAAAAGGCTTGATATTTTAACCCCATTACTGCCTAATGCCACACACCCCACCCCTTTCTTTGTGTCAGAAAGAGAATAGCAAACATTTTCTCATTTTAAAAGAAACATTTAGAAAAATACCCATCATAACACATTTAAAGGGACAAAATTGGTGACTTTTTTTAGTGTCTTGTTTCCTTTTAAATTCTGCAGGGAAGTGTGTTTATAGATCACCTAAGGGTTCAACAGTCACTGGCTCTTTCCTATGCACGTTAAAGTGATCAAGGTTAATGACATGGGATAAGTGCAGCCGCCAGCAGGTACAATATACCTCCACAGGAAACATGTTTTATCCCTCTGGGTGTGGGGTTGGAAACCACAGAGCTCTTCTGATGGATTACAGGCCCACCACAAATACCAAGGCTTATCGGAGATCAGATCAATGAGAAAACATCAGCCTCCCTGTAATACAAATAATGTCTTTAGCTGTGCCAGGAACTGGGGTCAAGTGTCAACACAGCACTTGATTCTGGGGATAATTTCAGCAGTGAAATCTTAACTGAATGGAAAACATGTTGATAAATGCCAAGACTTTAAAGGCTTAGTTCATATAGAGAGCCTTTTCTCCCTGTGCATCTTCCTTCTCCTACATGGTGTCCCTGAGCGCACTCTATCTGACCCGGGACTTCCAGGTTGAGAAAGTTTTACATGCAAACTTAAAGAAATCTGAAAAGCGAAAAAAGGGGGACATGGAGCTGAAGACCTTCAAATAGAGAAATCGCGTGAGAAAGAAGCAGAACACTCAAGGTAGCAGCTGACTGCCGTGTAGAGTGCGCTGCCCTCCCTCCCTCCCGAGGTCAAAGCACTTCTGTCATATTAGCTTATACACAGGGTCCATATTTTTCAATAAATCATGCCCCTGAAGGATAGCTGAGAGTACACAGGGGCTATTAGAGCAGTCCTGCCTGTGGGCTTCCTGCTTCAACTACCGCTGAATTAGACTTAATGAGGAAAGTTACTGTCAGTGTCTTTTTGGTAATACCCAGTTTAGAGATTAAGTATTATTATTATTATTATTATTATTATTATTATTATTATTATTATTATTAGTATTAGTAGTAGTAGTAGTAGTAGTATCTTCTAAAAAATGTCTTAAAGCAATATATTTCACCAACCTGCAGCCTACATTATAATTGAAAGTGATGATGCATGGCTTGCCTATAGTGTTACTGTTATTTAAGCAAACATTTATCCTACATAAGTAAAAATCTGTATTTACAGGCCAAAGTTATAAGTGACTGAATCAAAAAAGTTGATCTAATTTTCTAAATTTCTGATGATTATTTAGGCCTATAGATAGGTCATAAATCCCCCCATTCACCCCAGTAATACAATGTTGCACAGGCCTCTGTCCACTCCTTCTCTTTCATTAAATTGGGGTCGATCTCTGTTAAGTCTCTGCAGAGTCTGAGGGCCATCTCATATAAAACATGCAAAGGGGCAGGCCAAGAAAAGCCAGAAGTGGCAGATGAAAGAGTCTATTTGAACGATTGCCTGCAGGACAGATTTCCACAGAAAGTCTTGTTTTCCCTCCTTATGTCACGCAACTTCTCTGCGTAGCCTACTTAGTGCTTCTGCTGCCCCGAGAGTCCAACCCGCAACCCCGACTCCGATCTGACAAGGTGACGCGGATTTATTTAATCGCTGTATTTATTTATTTATTTATTATTTATTATTTTTTAATTCTTATCCGGGACACACTCGTAGTTATGGTAAAGGCCTATAAACTGTACAAATCCAGCGTAAAATCCCAACATGTTTACTCTATTTAAAATTAAATTTATTATGTTCACTTGGCTGATCGTTTATGGATATTGCGCTATACTGTAGTTTACTATAGTGTAATTATTCTGCTGAATTATGTAGTTTATTGCGGACTACTGTGTTTTTAGTTCACTTTTTCTTCATGGGGGTCCGTGATTTCTTTCTGTACGTTCACTTAAAGCACTTTATGACTCATGTCTGGAAAAGCCCTACAGCACAAATAAAGTTAACTTAGGCCCAGGCCCGCCGTTGGGAATTTTGGACAGGGGGACAACACTTTCCAAACTGGTCCCCTCATCGACACCCAATCCAACACCGCCTCGACCAACCCACCCTTAGTTCTAATACAAACAATGGGCAATTTCAAAGAAGCTCTTGGCCATTAGCCTTGTAGTGACACAGATGGAGTCCCTGACAATCATTTCCAAATTCGGTGTTATAGACTCATCCAGCCCATTCTCACATATATATTCAATTACTCAGTGTGATTATAAAACACAAAAGGTCATTACAGTTTTTAAAAAATCTTTCAAATTAAACTGACAGTTATGTTCCTCTTTTTAACTTAAAACAAACATTGAAGAAATTCCTGCAAAGCATTAAATCATACAATTGAATTTTGAGTGAACAAATACACATACTTCATCTATCAAATTCAATCTTGAGGACTACATTAATCAATGTATCATGCACTAGTCACTAAACTAAAATACTGTGTGAGTATATGGCTGTGTCAGCTGATGATCATAATAAACAGAGGTTTACCACATATTATACTGTAACCATATTTGCACCTGTATCCTCTGACCTTTGATGTGCTCCTGACTAGTGTTTACTGCAGTTTTCTTGAGGCTGTTACAAGGGAACTTGTGGGTGTTACTAATCTTTATTCACATAAAGGGAAACACAAAATTCAGGTGGCAGGTGTTGATTCCAAACATAATAGACTATAATACAGTTAAGTTCTCAGGCTCTCTGTGTTGCTTTTAGATATAGATATATTTTATCCTGTAGTTTAACTTTTACATGGTTGTTTATTTGTCATTATACAACATAAGACTGCTGTATAATGAAACAAAAGTTCGTAGTCCCTTCATGCTGCGCACACAGAACTTAACAAATTAATATATTGATATTTGAATACACATTAAATGTGCATTACGATATTTTATCAAGTCTTTGTTTGGGGAAAGAGGCGCAGAGCAGGTCTGCGCCTCAGATTTTATTATGTTATTTTGCAAAACTCTTTCAGTTATTTACCGCGACTCACAGCGCGAGATCGCATCGCATCAGCTGGGAGGAGTTCTCTCGCCCCGACTCCTTAACAGTTATACATTTGTTTTTCACTGCGTGAGAAAATCGTCGTGTAGCGTCCGTTCTTATGAGCGTGAGAGCATGTGAACATTCTCAACTGAGTGTGTGCCACGAGCCACTCCTGAGAATTGGCAGCTCTGGTGTTACATTTTTAAAGGTTAAGCAAGCTAAGGCTTTGCTAGTCTGCCTGTTAGCTCCGCACCTTCACCTGTCAGACAAACATGGTGAAGATTTGGTCTGTTTCGGCTGCTCTTTTCTGGGCCCCCATCACCCAGTGGTGTTTGTTTAAAGCGACTCGTTTTACATTTGCGGGCCCTGGACATCTGAATGGCCAAATGTTTCGACCGTACCATTTTCACAATAAAACCGGGGGTGGGTTATGAGATGAGAAGTTTGAAATGTGTTTTAATGATAATATTACATTTATTTATCACATAAATACATCTAAAAAGTTTTGTTATTTATCAAAGTCAGTAAGTAAAGTGTGTAACTTGGTCCCATTTAAGGGTTGACCGTAGACCTTTGCATGCCCCCCCCCCAGGCCTTGGGGCGGGGTCATCTGTACTCTTTGACCCCTCCTGACGGCGGGCCTGCATGTAGGCCCACTTCCCAGACTTTTGATTGATTTGTTTGTGATTTGAAGTTTAAAAAAAATTATTACCACAGCTGTTGCTGCTTGAGATTGTCAGGAATACAATTTGGTTTAGCCTACAATAACGAAAAACTCCCCCGCCTTAAAAACACTGAATAGGCTATATGATATCTGAGAAAAGTATGCATTTTGTGTTTTTATTAGTAGCCAATCTTATACAAGACGATTTTATTTTAAAAAAAACAACGTTTAATATTTTAGAGATGCCGCCGAATCCAGATAATTTAATCCCTAACCAGTGGTTAAAAAGTACGCCCACAATTTTCTTTTAAATAGCCTAATTGTTAGGAAGAATTGAGTTATATTATTAGGCTATATCTAGACATATAAATTATCTGAATATTGTAACTGATGCTTTTTCATTTTTAATGTTACAGCTGATGGAGGTGGAGCACATCTTAACTATAGGCTGCTGTTGGATAGTTTTATCTATAACACAGTATCAAATTAATCAAGTTTTGTTAGTAAATATTAATCTGTAAAGTAGCTTTTACTGTCAGATAAATGTTGTGACATAGGGCATAAAATTTAAAGGGGACTACTGAAGTAGCCTAAAGCAGAAGTAGGCCTACCCCCAAAACTCTAGGCTCCTAAAGTATAAAGTGTAGGCTACTTGAATATATGGTTTTCACCACTGTCCCTAACTTGCCAGCGGGCCCACCTTTACCACCTCAGCCTATATTTTACGGCCAGTTGCTCAATCTCAAACTCACTTTAAAAGTGAAGTTGAGCTGCTGTCCTATAGGCCGATATTACAGTACAGTTAGCCTGACTACAAAAGAGGTCTACATTGGTGACGTTCCTCTGATTTGAATATTTCTCTCGTTGAGTGTGACATCTTACTGTCAATGAACTTTTCCCCAATTAAAAAAAAAAATGAATGCATTTTTGCTCAGTTCTGATTGGCCGAGCTGGGAAACTTTAAAATATCTGATAAACAGAAACCTTAAAAACTAAACAGTAAAAAAAAAAAAAAATAAAAATCACTGCTTTGAAAGAGGTGGGACGTTGACACTGTGTAGCACATTTGTAATAAAATAGCTTTTATTGACCTGCAAATAAACACGCGTGGTGCAAGTTGCTCTGCAGTGAAAAACCGTGGATCCACACCGCGTTAATTAGCTAATTCTCAACGAATAATTAACACTTCTTCTACATCTTTTTGCACGTTTCACCCGTTTTTAGGGAATAATTCGGGTAGGCTAGTTTTGTTCACACTTAACGTTTTACTCCACAAGCAAGCAATAGTAAATATTATTTTTGAAATATTTCAAAAGATTGCTAAAAACAACAATAATCTACAGACTGGTTCCTATTGAAATCAAGATTGTGGTAACACGAAGCAACACCTAACAGATCCGTTTTATGTTAAACAAGACTGAAAACTGTAATTATGAGGTTTATTAGGATTATGTACCTACATTTAAATTAATTTGACTGTTACTTCCATGGATCAATTTTGATGTTGCATAGACTACCACATAACACTGCTCACTCACACACTGTAACTTTAGCTGGTGAATCTAAATTAGATTTCTGTATAAACCCACAGCCTTTTTGACTCATAGGCCCACTTTTTTGGCACTTTTTAATAAGTAGAAAAGCAATGTGAACCCCTTAAACAATAAACTGGCCAAGTTGAATGAAGTTCACCCCACTCCTACATTATGCGTGCTAATAATTAGTATGGTGTGACATGAAAGAAATTGGCCAATTTGAAGTTCTTTCAGAGGGAGCTGGTGAGGGAGGTCACTATGGTGTCTGGAGCTTTTTCCAAGGCTGGGAGGCCTAAAACTCTACGTAGCTATTTGTAATCTGCTGTTCGAGTTCAGCGTGTGGAAACGCAGGAGAAGGCACTTTCATGTGCTGGCTGTTTCGTGATTACTACTCTGGTTTACATCACTTAATGTGATGAAGACAAACAGAGATATCCCGACGGAGAAAGATATCACACATTTTCAGCTTTGAGCGGTTTGAAAGGTCAAGTTGAATAGTTTTATTTGTGCCGCCATGATTCTGAAAGGCAATGAGCCAAAGAAACACAGCTGAAAACCATTGACACAAATACAAAGTAAGTCAAAGGAGGTACATAAATCAAAGTCTAGAAAAAATACACAAAGAAAGCTCTTTGTATTGTCCACTACAGCAATACAGGATTTTACCACTATCAGCCCGTTGAGGGCAGCAAAACTCACTTTAAACAAATCAACAAGTGTATTATTTGAAAATAGTAGCAGCACTAGTGATATTTGGTACTGGAGAGCGACTGTAAGTAATGGAGTGAATAGTATTTTATCTATTTATTTAAGCCAGTTGCTTTTGTAGTCATAACGTGTGAGGAACAGGAAAATTCAGATTACAGAAATGAAGGTATTTATCCACAACACAAGACCCAACTGATTTCATGCCTGTAACACCGCTCTTCTGTCACTAGATGGCAATGCTATACTTTCAATGTAGCCTAAGTCACAGCTCTTTCGCTTAAAATGTCTCAATTACTGCCTCTGAATGATTCACTTCAGTCAGCCCTCGCCCAACAAAAGGGGAGAGATATATGGACGAGGTCAGAAGCAATAATGACGCCAGTGCGTGTTTTATAAAACATGATAGGCAGGAAATAATTTAAAAGACATAAAGGCATCAGAATGACTTCACTTCAGGCTTGTTGTGTTGAAGATTTTGGTAACTAGTATACTACTAATGTTTCCAATTACATTTGATTTGTTTTTAGATGTAGCCATAGGTTGTAGCCTATAACTAAACTAATGCCCCCAGCTACTGAATTTACATCGGCCTTCCTGTCACCACTCTCTGTTTGGGTCAACATGAAAATGCATCAAGGCGAATCTTCAGTTAGGATTTCTCTTCATTCCTCCTTCAGTGACTTGATTCATTAACAAGTTCTACCTACCAACCCTGGGTGTACTCTGCTCAGACAGGAAGCTCGGAGCACCGGGACAGAACACAGCCTCCAAGACCAAGCCAAACAGAAGTGGAATATCACTATCTGGTCTTCAGGTTTCTGTACAAACACAACTTTATTGATGTGAAAACAATATAAATGTCTTAAAACAACATTGTGCCCCATCATTAGGTAATAATGGTAGACCCACCTTAGCTGGTCGTTTTTAGTGGTGCAAATTCCCAACAAAATGTGATTGTCAGTTTATCAAACCCAATTCACATGCACTGAATCCGAGACTGTTGGGATCACTGGGAAGTTGTATTTAATCGAGCCTTGCTAGGCAACACGAGGTATGATAAAATAATTGAACATAGAGATAAATGAATATGCAATAAATTAGATTCTTTTATATAGAGTACTACTTTGTCATAGTGAGTATTTTGGTTTAACTACAGTTTGTACAGTGGTTGAATAATAGTAGCTTGGCACTAAAATATGTTGTTGGAATATAGAAATCATGAGTCTGAAGAAAAATTTCAGTGTATTAATGCTTTAGGTAGTCTAATAATGTACATGTCTTTTATGTACAATGATAGTCAGCCACATAAATTCCAAGTACCATCACATACACAGTGAAATGTAGCATGTTGACAATTATCACCCTATTCTACAGTGTGCACAATGCAGTTAGGAGTCTCCTGCCTCGTGGCTATAAAACTACAGTGCCAGCCAAAAGCAAATCAATGGGAAGCTCATTAATAGATAAATTATTTGAGGAAACAGGGAAAGCTTCATCTATCAAGTAAATTGTGTGTGCTGCTTCTAAACAAAATTACATTATCATCTGTTACCTGGGATTACTTTGTCTCTGAGAATGTCATCCTGCCATAATAAAGCAAGAGATATTTGGCATTAGAGAGGGAAGGCACTCACATAAACATCTTGAAATAATATACATCATCACATGGAGTTTCTCGTTTCATGATAGCTGTTCAGGCGATTGTGCAGCTGTCCTGTGTTGAGTTCGTTCCCTAGGGATGTACTGTATTGCAACATTGTGTCCTGTGACTGATGAGATACATTGTTTTACTGCTCCTACTGGCGATTCAAGCCAAATCTTGTAAGAGGCGGGTTGTTGCAGGAAGACAACAGTGGAAACGAGGGAGTGGAGTCTGTTGTGTACATAGACACTGCTAGCAAGACTCTATTTCCTAACGTCACTCCAACACAACAAACTCCTTTCTCCAACACTGACTCATGGCTCCACCATCATTTCCTGCAACAACTCGCCTCTTAAGAGATTTCTGAGTGAGAGTTGTCCTTGAGTTCTTGTTTAGGGAGTCACCGGGAGTCACTTGGAGGCAGAGACATAGGACTGGGTAGTGGAAAGGGGTTTGCGTATGCAGGGCCCTCATGTGAGGAGGGGCCCCAGAGATCCTAGAACACACGGCTAATAATAGCCGTCGATGCAGGGAGGGACCATCAAGATTACCTATGTACAGGGTCCAGAATTTTGTGCTCCCTGGTAGGGATCCTTTCCATGATGTTGCCAGACACCTGGTATAACAATCTGAGCGTGTTGGTGGCATGTTTGTGGACATAATTTTGATGGGCGCAATTGCCCCAAAGGAATACAGTCAAAGCGGCTGCCGGCTGTTGTGTTTCTTCACCTTTATTAAAAGCCATAATGATGAGCTCAACCACGAGATACAGTGGAAACTTCTTTACTGTTCAAGTGCAAGTTCATTCACCCAGGTAATTCTCCTCAGCCATATCACTTCACTTCTTGACCGATAGATTGATCATTGTGTTAACAAAAAGTAGTGCCAGTTGTCCTTTCAGTTTTAACTGGAAATAATATATTCTTTTTCCAAATACACAAGCCAGCGACTGCACGGATTCCAAAACATTTTGTACCTACTGGTCATTTTGACACTAAAATATATGAAAATAGGGCCCAGGTTTAAAAATACCAAAATTACCCTTTATTAACAAGTTAAGAATATATATGTCACATAGACATCTTTTTAAATGACACCAAGGGCAGTGCACTGCGGGTTCAGCTGTGTGTACACTTAACATATCAACATCGGTTGGTCACAGTCAGCTATGGGTTTTTTTTCCACGTATGGCATAATTCACCTGAAACGCATTTGAGGTAGGTCGGAAAGTGCCATTGGTAAATTTTGACCATCGACTGTGACTGGAACGCAGGATTAGTAGCTGTCCTGAAACTTCCGATGGCAACACATGATCTTCATCAGCAGATTAAGTTTGCCAAGTTGTCAAAGAGTTGGAGATATTCAAATTTCAGCACATAGTTTGAAAGTTCGTTCTTGATCTAACAATAGTTGACCTAAAGTTCTCGCCACAATCTCAAGCCAACATGGATGAGACGTCCCTAAGGTGCTCAGTAAAATAGAAATTTTAACACATAAAGTGTCCTGATAACTGGGCAAACTCCATCTCCGGATGAAGCTCAAATGATTTTAATTGAAAGCTCCAGAACTGCTACTAAATGCATGTTTTGTATTGTTTTGTTAATTCTCAGTAATTTTGAAGTAGTTTGTGGTGCTTTGAAATGATCTAAAGTGTTAAAGCTACTGTCTATAACTAATGGACAAACTAACAAAAACACCTTACCTACTTTACAGCAAAAAAATTATGTTTTAATGGTAATAAGTGGTTTTAATATGTGGGGCAATTGCATTTTCTGGAGCTTTTAACAACACTGTCTTCATCACGGATTGAGGTTGCTCAATTATCATTATGTCACCTAAATGTCAGTCACGTGGTGGTGGTGGTCGTACATGACTACTATTACCATCTGTTATCACAATACCCACCCGTGACAACTGAGCAAGCATAACAGACAGATGAAGGCAGTGGCATGTGACTGAAAGGTCCAGAATAAGAAAGCTAGTGGACCTTGAGTGAAAGTGACTTGAATATGCCAGATTGGTTTTACATTGCACAGCCCAGCCTTGGTATTAATCTGAAAACCAATATGTCAAAGGACAGATTGTTTTGAATTTTGAGATTCATCTATCACTTGAGGTCAGTGGCACTCAGAGCTGGGCATTAAAATGTGAGACATTACCCTGCAGCACCATGACCGGATCAAATGAACAGCCAGCGTCTAAAGCCCTGAGCTGCCAGTGAAATCTATACAAAAGAAGACTGATAGAGCAGCTTGGTTATTGAGTGAACCTGCATTTTGCTCAGTGGAATTAACACCTTCCTGCACTGAAAATTAACACAAGTACCAGTCTCTGGCAATTATGCATGGCTGGTTAGACATGTGGCGAGTGCACATCTAAGACTAAAGCTGTGTCTGTCTGGGCCTTTGTGCATAATGTAAAGTTTTATTCAGTTCACGATGATGGAGCACTTCTTTGCACGCACACAGCATGCCTTTTCTCTCCACAGTCTATCAAATCAAATTAGTCCTTCAGAGGGTCTTAGAAAGAGCATATCGCCTGTCACAAGGTTCTTGTGCAGTGAGAGTAACAGAGAGAAAAGAAATAAATAATTGCACAAGTCTATCTTTTGTAAAAGGAAAAACACTTAATGCAAATTAGTATTACTGGGCTTTCATATCAACAGGGTTTTTCAAATAAGTATGCGGGTTGCACTGGCTCTGCTACGACACAGTTCCTGGGAGTGCAGTCAGACACGACCATTTGCATCTCCTCCAGCTGTCTTTCTTTTACCACCATGTTTTAGTTCATCGTTCCATTCTCCAACACAAACCATTTTATTTAACAAGGTACCGATGCAGTAAGCACAAAACAGCAAAACCAGGCCCTGAGAGTTAACCAACCTCGGTGCATGTGCACTCATCATGTTTCTGAATGCAGGACTGATACAGTGTGTGCCGTACGACTAAGTTTACAGACCAAATTTGAATTTTGACGAGGAATAACATTTCATTTTGTCTAGCTGTTCATTTCTAACCCTGCATATTTACTGTTTTTGAACATATTCGGCAGAAAAGAACTAAACTAGCAGGGTTTGCAAACAACCAAAAAAATTTCCCACAAGAGTCAAATGAAATCCGAGGTGCCATACATGTACCAAGATAAAAAAAATAATGTATGCGCTGCAAAAACAAAACTAGGGATTGTATGATGATAAATTATTTGTATACTTACGTAAGCTACCCTTTATTCATGAACTACCTTATTATTTTCACGCAAGAGATGCATACACCTCACATTCCTCCTAATCCATCACTCTTCCTTGTTTGTTATTTGCCTTCTGTGCAGACAAATTGAAGAGTTGTCACAATCCTTCAAAGCTGCTTCACTTTCCTCCACCCTTGATCTTCAGGGAGAAATGCACCACAGTGCCCTTTACCTCCTTAACAGCCTCTCAGGCAGCACTGTGCTCCGTCTCCTAACTTTCTCCTGCTAATGGTGAGTGTGGGTCTGCTAGCTGCAGATGTGTGCTCCCCTCCACCTGACTCTGACCGTGCAGGGAAGCCACAGGTGGCCAGCGTACATGCTCAGACTTATAATTTAATCACAGGCGCTCACTGCTTTCACAGAAGTCTTCTGTTTCCACTCTATGTGCAGCACCCGCGACCGCAGTGTGTTGGTATGCATGACATCACAGTCACTTTCAGATTAAAGAGCAGAAAAATAAATAACGGGATTTGGTGACTCGCTGGCAGAGGAACTTAATTGTTTCTTTGCAGGCTTTGAGGTGAAAGCAGGGGAGACAGAAGACACCTTCACCAGCCTCCAACATCTACATCCTCACTATGCAGGAGCATGATGTGAGCCGTGTGCTCAGTGTGGTGAATCCAAGGACAGCTGCTGGCCCTGATGGTGTGGAATCTAAGGATGCTGATTATTGACTTTAGCTCTGATTTTAATACAGTCATCCCGGGCAGACTGGTTCCTAAACGTAGTGACTTACAACATGTAACTGTGGCTACATTGAACTCTAGTCTACTGAGGCGCTCCTTTTTGTAAAGACATTGGTATCTGTGCTTTTTCTTAAATGCATTTTTTCTCTCCAATTTCACTGTACACTGTGCAAAACGGAAAATACAGAGATGACCTTGCTCTTTTGTTTTGAAGGGTGACACTAATTGCTTGTTGTTTACCATTTATGTTGTTGATGACTAAGTGAAATATTCTCTGATATTACACTTTGCTGGTAAAATCTTAGTGTGATGTTATGTCGTGTACCTTTACTGTACATTTATAAAACACCACTGAATGATGGGGCCATGAAATGCGATACATTTATCCTGATACCTGCTTCAAAAAATATATATTTAAAGGATAAATATGGGGATAATTTATATTTTCTTTTTTCAACATTCCATGAAAAAAAAACAACAATGAACTGATTCTACAAAATTATCTCTGTATCCAAAGCCTGTGCTTAGCTTATTCCTCTGTGCCATAGAGCTCCATTGTTGTCCAAAAAACAATTTTAAAAAACCACATCAATGAATCAAACTATTGGGCTGCATGAGATGTTTCTTCATTGCCATGAACAAGCAATCATCCATCTGCAATACATTTTTAACGGAGCATCAAATCTGTATTAATATGCCGTTGAAAATAGCCCCCAACAATAACACTGTTTACTTTTGTTTGAGAAACATTTCCTAAAAACTACAGTACCCAGCTGTTTTAAGAAATTAGTGATTGAAAGCGTGTATTTTTAAAAATGTACATCTAACAGGAACAATTGGATTTCAGGCTAAAAGCAACAGACAGACTTGATAAATCATGGAAGATGTCAATCTGAAAATCTGTGAATCTTTTCACCTATTGTTCCCCTTCAGAGACTTTATAGACTTTTTAGAAAACTGAAACAGTGGGAGTTTGGGTGATTTTATGTATGTGGTGGTGATTGGATTCACAGGTGTGTGAGATGGGTGGTTTAATCAGTGAAGGGGAAGAGGGAGGCGTGGTCCTGTTCCTAAACCTCAGTTTACAAAACTCCATTAAAGCATTATGATGTGTACACTGAGTGACATATTCAAAACCAATGTCTCCATGTTTTTTAATAGTTGTACCATCATAGACGTCTTGTGTATTATTTCACATTTATTTACCCAAAATTCTGGGATTTCTGGTAGAATTACAAATTAAGCCCTGTCGTCCTGAAATGTGTTTGGCTGTACTGCAGGGTTTAAGAGGTTAACAGCAGTAATTGACCGCAGGTATTAGTCAAAATGCCACAAGCAGTAATTACATCAGACCTCTATATATAGGCTAGGTGACTTCCTAAAGTATGTTTCCACATTTTCCATTTTCCCCCCTGCTGAGTAAGGCTTTTATATCACCTGCAGATGATAATCAGACCCTATTTGCAATTCAAATGTATGACAGTTCAGTTTAATGCATAATAGTAACATTTTAAACAGATCTTGAGAGAGAGAGACCTTGACTTGTTTTTATCCATGCTGCTGAATTATTTACCAGTGACCTCCTACACTGACACTGATTGTGAGTGTGGGCATTATATTATGCATGAGGTAAAGAAATACATGAGTTGTCTTAAGAAATAGTGACATTGTTGATAAAGCAGCACCAAAGTCAAAAACTCCACAGCACATAAAAAAGTACAGTAGGTGTCAAAATCTATGGCAAATACACTCTTGCTTCTAACAGAGCACCAGCTCCTTCCACAGACTATGTAGAAGAAATGGACGTAGCAACCATGACCCATTGGTTTGTGTCTGGCTAGTGGTTTGAAACCTTGAGTTAGGAATACTGGCCAAAAGAAGTGACCACATTTGGACGAGAAAACTAACACAATCCTCTTTTGGCTGACCTTTACAGGAATCACTCAGTAAGGATTTGAAGAGATAACAGCCAGGTGCTAGAATAACAGCCGCTCTCAAGAGACTACAAGCAAATGAAATCTTGGATAATAGGAACAGCAACAAATCTCTTAAATTGGGGATGTGCTTTCCTCAGAACTGTGAAAGACTTTGAAAACCAGACAGAGAGAAAGGAAGGCTTAGAGAGTCACGACATTCAAGTTTGCTGCTGATTGACGAGTCAATCTCTTTAATGAATTATCCAGAGTACCTGTAGCTGTAGCCGCTATCTCTTAATCCCCGAGTAGATAATCAGCAGTGAGGCAAACCTTGCAGCCGGACCAAACTGACATTCACTTTATTGATTTAGAAAGCAGCGCAATCACCTGATAACACGATAACGATAACGGTAACACTCTGTCGCCATTAACAGCCCCATTGATCAGTCTAACAAAGACAGTACATTCCAGCTGAGAGGAAGCGATTAATCAGAGGACCGAGCAACAAATATGAGCGCTTGCTGTATCAGATTTTCCTCTCGCAACCTCTAAAAAGTAAAGAAATATGGAGGAAATGCTTTTAATGCATTTAAGTGATATTATATTTAACAAGGAGTAACTTTATCAAGCTGTTATCTGTTGTTGGGTGCCTTGGATTGTTGTACACTTCAGTGAGGAATTTCTATCATGTCTTGGCTCTCAGCATGTAATACAATCGCTGGTGTTTTCTCTTCTGTTTATGGCTCTTGTCACTTTTTATGTTGTAATAGTTTCTACTTCGCTGGAAATGCTGTGGTTTAATAACTATTTTTTGCTTTTGGCTTTCTGTGAACACTCTGCGGTCATAGCTTTTGCTCATGTATCAGCATATTCAGTTCAGCCCCAGGGGCGGTATTCCATCAATCTCAGAATATGTCCTAGGAGTCGCACCAAAAGTTAGACTTAAAACACTATTACCTTATAGCAGGACTTGAGAGTTATTCATGAAGCATCTTATGTGTAGCCTCTAATGTGAGTCTATCCAAGTGACTAAGTTGGTTATACAGTATATGCCAAAATCAATACGTATCTTAAGTTCCAAAATGATATTTACCAACATGCCGTTTGCATATTGGCCTGTAAATTATCATTGGTAGGCCAGTAGCTTGAAAAATACATGGACTGTTTATAAACATTAAAAGAGCAGGGAACTGACCTATAACCAAGAACCTTACACTCACAAGGTGAAGAAATGAATCAATCTATGCATCATGTGAGGAGCTGTAAAGTTTGATTTCTTCCTGCCAGAATTGTTGGTTATGACAGATCCACACCATCACTGTTTAAAAGCTGCTTGTCACTTGCCCCCAAAAATGTTGCCATTTCTGTTAAAACTGTATCTTTTAATAATCTCAGTGTCATCAAGCTTTTCTAAAACACCAATGTCTCTGTCTGAACTGGAGCTGCTCACAGGTTATTACACCTCTGCAGCCCTCCTAAATGTTGTTAGAGATAGGAGTCATTTCCTAGAACTCAAATGCGTTGGCTCCTGAAAGTAGGACCAAATCTATTGGCTAATTATGAATAATTTCCGCAGAAGGCAATAAATCATCCTGAACAAGGGACAGGCCTAACGCACACAAAACACCTTTATACCTCTGGAAATGTTAGTGTCTTAGACAAACCTACACAAACAGTGGGAAGTCCACACAAAAAGAAGTACAACTGCAAAAGACCCCTGAGCCACTCAGCCGACCCTGTTTGGGGAACTAAATTCAACAGATGAAAGCTCCATAATGTGAAATATCTCCCAGTTCTAGCTGTGTTGCTGAGCTTTAATGTTTCCTTGTTGTCAGACATATTCTGGGTCAGTTTTAATGGCTCTGCTTCCACCATAACATGACACGTCTATAACGTTCTCCGGCTGGTAAACAGAGCTTTGTAGGTCATGATTAAGGGACTAGTTTGTGTCGCCCACTCCGTCTGCTAAGCTTCTGCCTTCCAAGTAATTAAGGAGCTGTGGAACACCGAATGCTGAATGGCCTAGGGGTTTTTCACTCTTGCTTTCATGCATCCATTAAAAACATGGCCAATGCCTTCCATGTGTACACTCATGCTTGGGGATTTGTTGTTTTTTTCATGGGAATCCTCATATAAATTGCAAATGACGTTGTAATTATTCTTTGAGATTTGTATAAAGCAAAGGTTGCGGGGAATGGTCAAAGATATAATTATTACCTGGTGTTGTTTTCTTTCTTGTTTATAATTGCTCGTGATAACCTGTATCTTAACCTATCTATGTCACATTTTCGGTGCTCAAGTCATTCAAATGCAAGGTGGATACAGACATTTTATTATAGTATACTGAGGGTTTTATTCAGTCTTGTTTTAACAAATCTTACAACACATTTATCACAAGAATATAAAGACAACGTTGAACGTTTGAATCTCATTACCTTTCAGCGGGAGTCCCACCTCTGTCACCTCTGCTTTGATGGAATTTGTTTAGAAATTGAATCTCAGACATCAAGAGCCTGATGTCACAAACATGGACATTTGGCTTTTCATTTAATGATGTGTCGGTGTGCAGGTGGAGCACGCAGTTTGAATACACAAGAACTCACAAGGCAGCAGGATGTGCATAAAATTTGGGACTGGAGCTACAAAAGCTTGGTATTTATGCACTGAAAAAGGCACAGCGGGAACCCTCTGAATTGTTCACTCACTGACAGCTCATCAGAGGTCTCAAAACTGTTACATACGGAAAACAAGTGTTTTCTCCACTGCTTTCTGCAACACAGTGGGTGAATGTTTAAATATAAAAATACCTCCATGAACAGAATCCAGGCCAGTACAAAAGAGGTTAATTAGACTGAATTAATCCTTGGCAGACATTTGAATCGCATAAATAAGAATGTGATATGACCTTAAGTATCGGTGATGACATAACAACCATTTTTAACCCCAAAGTGACCCAACATTGAATAAGCCAGGTATCAGCAGGTTTCAAATGAGCATCTTGATCACTTTAATACCTTCTTCATGCATTTTTTTGTTTTTGTTGTATATCTCCATTTGTTCAGTCTCTCTCTGTGTTGTTCTTGATCAACTTTTGCCCGTCTTGTTTTTGGAGCCCAAGGCTTTTTACAGACCTTTTCTGTAGGCCTTTAAATTTACAATGATGTAGCATCAGTTGAAGTTTTGTGTTCCTTTCCTTACACAGTCCAGTTCAAATGTAATAAAGAAAAAGCTCTTTTTTGTTGAAATACACAAATTGCTTACCCTCTGGAGATCCAATGATTGAAATTAACATTTCAGCAGAGGTATTATATACGACGGTATTGACACAGTGTCATGTAAGATGCTATTTGCCAATTATTCCCACTGTAAAAAAATCCCCACACTTTATCTTTGCTGTCAAGTGACATTTTGGTCCTTAGTTGAATTTTACTTGATGAAGGTCTGAGGACAGAAACTTCATTAATAAAGTAAGTACAAGTGGTCGACAATGTAGAGGATTTTTACCCCACTGTTTGACATGAGTTTAGGTCAATTGTTCTGAGTTTCTGGTGTGCATGGCCCTTGCAGTCATACCTCATCACATTTATTCTCATTAACAATAAAATGTAATTTATTTTGGTTAGTTGCTCTGTTTGGTCAATTTATCCATTTGAGATTAGTAACTGATGACAAAAGCAAATGTAAAGAAAAAATGTCTTGTATGACAGATTTGACATCAAAGTGTCAGTGTCTGTGTTCGTATAGTATCAACTTTAACATGAATTTGAATACTCAATTAGGTGCTGCATAGGTTTCACACATTTACAGAAAGTCAGTGACATAAATGAAAGCAGCCCTCATCGCTGTGAAACCATAAAACAACAAATTTTGAGGATCACAAGTATTCAGTCCTGCCACCTAAAAAGAGGCAAGAATTGTCTGATGTTACTATTTAGTTACATAACATAGGTAGGGTAGGAATGTGTCATGATCAGCGTTACTAATCTTGAAACCTATGTTTGTTATACTATGCAGGAGGAGTTCACAAATCAAATGTTTAGTTGACAAATCGGCTAAATTTGAATGTATGCGATAATAATCTGGGCTGCTCTGATAACAACTCCAGCATCACAAACAGTGCTAAGTAACAGTGGCCTCTAAGTTAAATATTAGACAAGGAATATTTAATTAGCAAACACAGTGACATCTGTTGGCTTGTACTTATAGCAGCACTTCATTACTGGGGGTAAAGCAGCACCACAAACCCTCACTAATAATTATAGTTTTACTATTAGATACTAATAGAAGCCTGCACTTTATTTTTAAAACTTTAAATCTTCAAAAATGCTGCATTAATAATATAGATGTCATTGTGCCTAAAAAAAGGCTAGATAAATTATTTTTGCTGACACAACCACAAATTTGGTACATTTTTTGTCAGGGGTTATGGCAGAGAGCTGAAGGCGGAGGTGTGGACCCAAATGCAGATGTAGGCGAGGCGAGGAGGGTGCAGTTAATCAAAGATTTATTTAAACTCAAATAAACTAAACAGGCTTACACTGGGAGCTCAGTGGAAATGTCCAAACTAAAAAGTACTCCAAACAAAAACATAATCCAAACGGTGAATATCCAAGAACAAAGTACAAACCAAAGAATAAATCCAAACAGTCAGGAAAGTGCAGAACAATGGACGATGCAAACAAAGCAGGCTCTACCATGTAGACGACACACACAAGGACATGACAAAGACTGAGGAGAACTGAGGACAATATATACACACACAGGGACTACCGAGTGGGGCGGGAGCAACACAAGTGAGGGGAATCAGGACTAATGAGACAAGCAAGCAGAGAGACAACAGGGGAGAGAAGCACAGCTGAGACACAACAGGTAATCAAGTCAAGCTAGACGAGGACACCAGGTACAGGAGGTTAACAAAATAAAACAGGAAGTAAAGTTCACAAGGACAGATCAACCAAAGTAAAACACAAAGACAGCAAAAAACAGAACACAAACAGAGACGGAACCAAACAGGCGACAAGACTATACTTAACATGGAGACAAAAGACTAAGGACTAAGACAGACCAGAAGTACATAGAACATGAACAAATGTACAGGACCAAGAACTAAAATAAGAGATAAGACAGTTACTAAGAAGACTAAAGTGAACGAACCAAAATAATAAACAAGACTACAAAACTCAAAACCATGACAATATCAAATAAACACAGGAAAAATAATAGCACAAAACTCAACTCCTAACATTTTTACCAAATTTACCATTTTTACGGGCATTTTACATTGTTTAATCAGAGTGCCACTGTTAGCTCAAGTTTTTAAACCGCACGGTTGATATTTGAGTGACATTTCAATATGATGTGATTGCAGAGAAATTAAATTCAATAAATTAGCCTATTTATTATATTATTACAGGAGGAAGCGTTCTCATACTTATCATATCTTTCTATCATCATTTTCTTCCTATCCGACTAAGGTTGGTTTAGCTGCAATGCTTTCAAAACTATCAAACTGAATGACGCTGTTTTGGAAGCACCAGTGACGTCATGTTTGAGACTTTAGACATCATCAGTCATATGATCCGGCAGAATGGAGTGAAACAAGCTACGACCATTCACCATCATCCGCTTATTTCTAATAGTGAGTTAACTGCAGCTAACATTATCTAGCTAGTCATAACACATTAGGCTAGTCACCTCACCAACTCACTGCTACTAGCCTAAGTGTTAAGAAGCTGATCACCTGTCTGCGGTTCACTAGCTGATGCTGATTCTGAACCACTTTCTGTAGATGGCGGCTGTGTTTTACTGCTCATAAAAAATGTAGTTATATCCATAGTCCTTACAGTAAGTTGGATAGCTAGCTAGCTAGCAAGTGTGCTTACAAAGTTGACAAAAGTGAATGAAACACACAAGAGAACAACCTCCTTTGACAAAGTAAGACAGTTATATCTAGAATGTGATAGAACTTTTGCTTCATTTCTTTGCTGGTCTAGTCAGAGAGACTAAGAGGAAATGAAAGGAAGTTGAAGTTATTTTGAAAAACCTAAAAGATTTTGGGCTTTTGAGAAAACATTTAGGACACCCAATAGAAGACTGTGGGCAAAACAACCTCAACTAAAGCTCCTTACTTAATACCTTTTCACCGTATCACAGTCTTCATCAGCAAGTGAAGTTTGTTCAGCTGTCGTGGAGCTATAGACGTTTGAACTTTCCATGGTTCAGAGCAAATCTAGGACTTTCTCTTCCATGTTGCTGTAAAGGTTTTTACAGTTTATTCTTCACCTTGGAAGCGGCACGTCTTGCTACATCTTTATTTTAAATGAATTTATTTCTCCATTCACAAGAATCAACCCTGAGTCATTACCGCCTGGTTATCTTACCATCTTATAGATGGTTCGAAAGTGTAATCTTATCAAGGTGGATAATCCTGTGAATGATGACAGTTAATGTGACATTGAGCAAAATATACTGGGCTCTTTACAATCACTTGTCAATGTTTAGCAAGGCGCGTTTGTGGAATCATGAATGAGGATTTTGTGTTAAAACACAATTGATGGCAGGTGAAAGATAACGTAGTTGAGTGACGCCAGTTTAGCGTGGGTTATCTTCCTCCATTGACATCCGTGTAGTGTAGGATATGGGGGGGGGGGTTAAACTACAATGTAATTCTCTGCTGTTAAAATAAGTTTTTCACCAAAGTAACTAAACTAAAATAAGTTTTATGTGAGTTGATGGGATTTTAGCATTCATTCCAGAAACTAGTAATACCATGTGAGGGCTCAGTGATTTCCCTGATGGTCTGACCTGTAATTTACAATATGATATTCAATTTGGGGTGGAGCAGTTGTTTCGGTAGCAATAATTCTTAATGGAAGATGAACACTCAGACGCCTGTGTGGTGCTGGATGAAGCATGAAGCACTCCATTAACTGAAAGCCCCAGACCTGCCCCGAGCTGAGTTCCCATTAATGCAGAAGGAAGTGAAAGGGCATAACTGCTATAGCAATAATTCCTCTATACTCCTGGGTGATTTCAAACTCGCCTGTCTTCTAAACTCATTTGCAGTTTATTTTCCTAGTATCTGAATGATGTTGTGGGAAAATTAAAAGCAAAGGCTCGAGTCAGCACACACTCTTAGATGACAAAGTACGTTTGAAATAATCTCGGATTAACAGAGAGCATGTGACAGTCAACAGCTGATAAAAAGAACACAAGGAAACTAACATGATGCTATAATTTTCTGAATCTTAATGATTTGTGAGGCCATGTGTTATTCATCAATACTACCCCTTCTGATTTCTTGAACTCGTCCTCCTGCTGGCAAAAAGTGAGACTCCAAATCAGTGGGCCTGTCGGGGCTGAAACAAATCCAGTGATCAAACACTGTGTGCCATCCGCAGTTAGACTTAGTCTTCTGGGGCACGGTAAGACTTCACTCTGTGTCAGTGACAGAGAAAAAGGGACCTGGCAGTAACAACAGTGGGAGCATATAAACACTGTTCAGACAGTTTTTTTAGCACAGATGACATCTCTGATGGAGGCCTCTGCAGTTCATCTCTCAAAGCTTTTGCTCACATGAAAAAAATGTCATGTTACGGTCATGTAATGCTGTTATAAAGCTGGGAAAAACTTGAAAAGGAGCAGATTTAGAAAGCTGATATTAAAATACATTTTTAAAATACTGTAATCCTGTGCCACGCCCCATTTCTGTCCTTGCACTTTTATTGCACAAGCCCTTTCACCACCACACTTGGCATCTAGGCCCACATACAGGGTCCGCCAAAGTGTTTTGCCACATACGCCACAACAAACACATTTAAAGATAATTATCCAGAAACCAGCCTGTGTAATGTGTAACTGGGTAGACCTGTAGCAGCCTGATTTTGAGAGCCGTGATAGTAAGACGGGTGAGCACCTAATGTATGTTTGGTGGGTGTGGTCTTCACATGGGACAATTGCATGGGGATGGGCTGATGGTAGACAGGTTTGCTTGGATGTGACCTCCAATCTGCAGTAATTTAAACAACCACACACATCAGGCACAGTCAGTAGTGTCTGCTTGTCTCCTTTTGTGTAAAGCTACAGACTTTTGTTTGGATAGTATTGAAGCCTTTCTCCCTGGGCATATATGTTGTGTTATGTGGGTTAATGGTTAACAGTGCCTGTTATGTGGAGTAATGGCTGGATATGTTTGTAAATTGCTGCTCTTTAAAGGTCATTTTCTGCTTGTCTTCTGCGTATAGTGTGCTGGATCTGCTGCTTGTATCTACTTTCGTGCATGACACAGCTGCATCAGGATCTAGAGAGTTGCATAAAGCAAAGCAACAGCTGCTTAGCGGATTTACTGGAGACTCCAAGCAGTGAGGAGCCAGCCATAACCAACCAGCCCAAGACCAACAGCAGCAGAACAGTCCTTTGCATGTTGTTTGGCTTTGCCATACAGAGAACGGAAGTTGAGCACAGCCAGCCATGGATAGCCTAATTCCCCTCCAACCAATTGACCCTGAGCTTCCCCCACTGTACCTACTCTTAGCTTGCTTGGCTTTGACCTTGTTTTAACTTCCTTTTATGCATTCATTACAGTGTATAAATAAAATTTAGGTTTATATTTTGCACAGCTTATCTTTTACCCACATCTCTTTCTACTGGTCAGTCAATTCTGAACTACTACAACTTTTACAAATGTGTCTATATTTGAAAAACATAATGTAAACTTCTATTCAGGTTGTTAAAAATCCCAAAGACGAGGTACCTCAGTGCTAGCTACAGTAGCTGCCCTGAACACAACACCTTGCAAGTATTAATAAATTATGCACTTGAAAGGTTTTTGAACATTAAAAAGACCCAAATATTACATTTAGCTGACACTGATTGCTATTTATGTCGGGGGTTGCACGCCCCTTGAGCAAGTAGGGGTGAAGTGTCTTGCTCAGGGACACACTGTTGGATGTGACACAGTGGGGAGTTAAACCTGGGTCTCTCACACCAAAGGTATGTGTCATATCCACTGCCCCATCACCATCCTGCATTGCCCACATTTTCACCAGTTTTTGTTGCATATGTATTTTAAGTGTCTTGAGGGTCACTTCATGACATCTGCACACCTCTTGCACCATCCCCCAATAAAACTTTGAATTTGATCAATACTTTGGTTTGTGACATCGTAGGCCGATCTAAAAAACTAATGACATTCCCATGCGCCTCAGCTGTATCTTATGTGCTTATTAGCAAACTCTAGAAGGCTAACACACTAAACTAAGATGTGAACTTGGTCAAGATTGCTTCACATTAACACGTTAGCACTGTCTTTGTGACTATGCTAGTTGACTTTTTGAGCATTTTGCTCAAAGCACTGCAGAATAAGTACAGCTTCACAAAGCGGCCAGCATGGCCGTTGACTTGTAGTTTTTTCATATGAAATAAACTAATATTTTGTATGTGAACCCTATGCGTCCTTGGGAGATGGGTCCAACAACGGTGAGCATCTCTTAACTCTCAAGAGGTTGTCTCTGAAATGGTTCTTGTAGTGACACACAATCCTGATTCAGCCGAGGATATTTGAGGAGGGAGAGGGTCATTTCACTGACTCATAACTCGACTGCTACTACAGATGCTATTGAGACAAATCCACAGATGCTTGACATCTCCTGTTAAAAGTTCCCATGTGCATATTGGAATCCCTGATGAAGTAATTAGAGTGGCTATTAAAAAATGCCTTTCATGACAAATTGATACCGCTATCTGAAAGTGTCGATCATTTGTAAATCAACGCAAACCTGCTGTTAGTCATGCTAAATTATACCGAAGAGATGTTAAATTGTTGCTTGAAACTAGGCTCAGCTGGCAATAAAGTCTGACTTTGTAATATTTTATAAGGTGTGCAGATTGCATTTTATGTAGTCACTTATTGTTAGGACGTTGGTTTTGTGTCTTACTTCATGTCTTGGTATTCACTCCTGGTTCTGTGGTTGTATTATTTTGGTCTTATCTGTTCTGTGTTCTGTTTTATCCCAGTCTTAGTCTGTTCCTTGTTTGTAGTTTATTTGTATTATTTAGTTTTCTGTCTGCTAAGTGTTGGTTTGTGTTCTCTGTCTGGTGATTGTTTATTTGACAGTGTTTAGTCTTGCGTGTTCGTTTCCTGTTGTGTTTAGTTTGCTTCTTGATGTTCAATTGTGTTTGTGCATTTTGGTCTGCTTCTGTTTGCTCCCCATGTGATCTCTCTGCCTGCCTATGTGTCTGTGTCTGATCGCCTTCACCAAGTCTCGGTCCCGCCCTGCTTGTTATCTAAATGTTTGCTTGGTCTTTCTTACGTCCTTGTCTATGCTGAGTTCCTGTCTTTATTGGATTACCCTGCTTCTGTTTGGTTTCCCTAGCTCAGGTTTTTGGTTTTTGTTTGTTTTTTGGATTTTCATTGCCTTTGGATTACTTCTTTGTTTGTGCTCTTTGGAAGGCCTTCAGCTAAATTTTTGTTTTAATAAATATTTTGAACTGCACCCTCCTCACCTATTGTCTGCATTTGGGTATGTTTGCACTCAGCCACCTTTGACACTTATAAACGCAATCATTCTGACAAAGTTGATCTTGCTGCAAACATGAAAAACCCTATAAAACCCTATGAAGATTTATTTTTAATATATTCTTTTAATAAGTTGAAGATTTGGGCCATGTGAAGAGGTTTTTTTTTAATTTGTGAAATTAATCATTCAAAATGTAAAACCTCTCCATGAATACAAACGTGACAATAATTTATTGTCTGACCACAAAATGATAATGAGAGGGCATGACCAGAACCTGACAGTAGAGTAGTCACTGCAGAAAATTAGTGGATGAGCATTTGCAGCTCTGCTATCTTCTTGTGGGTTTTACTTACAAAAGTGTAACACCCCAATTAATCTTTTCACAGTACAAACAGAAAAACTGTATTGTCAAATAATCCAGACTGTGGTGCTGTAGGGCAGTAGCTGCATGTTATTCTCTCACAACTCTTGTCCTCACATAATCTATCCCCTGTCCCTTTGCTCATTTCATCCAATTTGACAAAACATTCATGGGCAGATATTTCATGTCACTGTTGTTGGGGACAATAAAAACATCTCCCAGCAGGGGTGTTTGGGGGGTTCAGAGCAACAGTGACAAACAGCGTGTGCATGGCACAAGAGGAGGGAGAAAGACGCTGACTGAGATTAAATAAATATAGCAGACTTTTGTATATTTCTCATTTTCTGCAGATGTTCTGCATTAGTCGCTAGATTTGTTTGCTACAAGAGTTTTAGAAATAAAGTCGCAGAGGGTGTGAAAAAGGTAGGCAGCTGACCAAACCACTGTGAGGCATATGGGGGACAACATAATCATTCAAAACTTAATAATGCATTGGATTTACAGTAGAGAGCAAAAGCTATTAATCAATTGTGTACCAAATACATTGACTAAACACTGACTGACAACAGTAGTTATACTTTTTGTATCAAAATTATCTCTAGGGACAATTCAGTGGTCACTGAATATTGGTGGGGATACCGGCCCCACTAAATTCGGCGCCCTTGGAGACATAAAATCCTTAAAATCCTTCTTATAACACATATTCAAATGCACTGCTGTAGGGTATAGTGTGCAGTTATTCACTTCATAACAGATACAGAAGCATCATGGCACCGCCACCTTGGGGGTTTATATGGCATGTTTGATGGTAAGGCTGTGCAGATAACAATGCAGGTGGAACTGATGACATCCATCCTCTTTCCCACCTTTAACAATCCCTGTTGTCGGCCAGTCAGTGACCTTTGTCTCGCTGGAGGCTCCTCTCTCCACATTATTAAGACAAAACTCTACTGTAAAGCCTTCATTAGCATTTAGTTTTCTTTGCACATTGCTCAAATTATTTAAAGTTTCAGTGGCTGAAAGCAGTTTGAGAATTATATAGAGCTAATATCGCACTATGTTGCATAAAGAGGCAACTATTTGCTAACATGTTCTCCATAACAGCTTTATTATGTCAGTGGTGGTTTCCTCATGTGGCCAACAACCTAATGCAGGTTTAAAGACATGGAATACTGGCAAAATATGTGATTTACTGTTGAATTTTCAAAAGCCATAAGCACAAATATAAATTGGCTACCTTGTAATGGGTAAAGCTGACATGTAAATTGCTTAAGCTGTGTCAGATGATTATATTTTAAGGCGCTTGATGATGTTGAGTCCTGCAGTAGACTTTGAGTATATGTAGATTTGTCACTGCTTTTGGGATACAAGTCCAAATCTTCTTATTGATTATTGTCCACAGTTATTCTCCAACATAAAAGCACAAACTTTGGCGCATGCAACAGCAGCATTATTGTTTCCTGTGCCCCCTCACCCCCTGCACAATTACAACCAAATTCACATTATGCCTCAGGCTTTGAGTTCCAGGCTATAATTATAATTCTGAATTAGATTTAAGAAAAAGGCCTTGACACACTGTTAGACATTGTTAGCATGGAAAAATTACTTATTATATATGAATGGGTCTTAACAGCTGGAACTCATTGTGCATTCGTGATGCAGAAGAGTCAACCTTGGTCAGCGTGTTTGCCTTCATGTCTCCCCCAAGGCTGGATGAGCTCGCTGGAGCAAACAAAACAATAAAAGTGACTTATGGGGTGTTTAAGGGTCTGCCGGTTCTTCTGCATCTCACTGAAAGCTTATTGTCCCCTTTGAACGTAAGATAATAAAAACAGGGAAGCCTAAATGTAAAGATAAATAACCTTCAGTGAGGTAAGGTAGTTGGAGTGTTTATGTTTGAACATGTCGATGTAACGCTTCCACAAATCTAAACCACTGTTAACTTGAGGCATTTGCATTTTTCTTAATTAGCTTTTTTCTATTTCATGTCACTTTCTGCTTATTCTACATTTCAGAGGTAATTAATGTACTTTAATACTCTACTACATTTATTCAACAGCTATTGTTACTGGTCAATTTACAAATTGAGATTTCACATGTATGAGCTAATGAATTATTAAGGATTGTTTTAGATTAAACCACCCAAAAATATATTAAATTAGTTCCACAACATCCAACTACAACAGTAAAGTCCTATTTACACATGCACACATCAGCAGTAATTATCAAATAATCTTATATACAACAGTCACATTGGCCATTTTTATACATTTTCTGCTTTTGATACTTACAGTACACTTTGCCAAAATAACTTTGCACATAAATAGAAATATTTTAACGCAGGGCTTGTGCTTATAGTAGAGTATTTTTACAGTGTGGTATTACTAATTTTACTTCAGTAAAAGATCTGAAAAAGTTCGCATAAACAAAAATTCATGCAACAGACAGTGAACTTGCTAAAACTGTCACGTAAAGGCCTGTTTAACAATTTGATTGCACGTGATGTTTACACTAGGGTCACTTGCACATCTTCTGGCTTTTTGGATTCTTGTGTCTGATTGGAGGGTCAAATGCACATAAAATGCACATTCAGTAAAGGGCCAGTCAAGGTCTCCATAACAGATGACACTATGGGGTGAATATTCCACATCCTGTCTTTAGTTCATTAAACGATTAGGCTGAAGAACTGTTATGTTTCTTGCTGATAATAATTTCCCAAACCAAAAATTATACTAAAGAATATAGTCTGTGTAGCCAAATCCCAATATGGCTTATTTGTCTGAGCCATAGAGCTCCACTGTTAAAAAAACTACTATAAATGCATCCGTAAGGCATACTGTTGCACTGGGGGACATGTTCCTTCATTTCAATGCGCCATCATCCTGCTGCTTTAGTCCCCAAATAATGCTCCCATCAGTGTGTTTGACAGGACAAATAAATATGAGATGTACAGTCCATGTTTATGTTTTAATATGTAATTTTTTTGCTAATCCCCAGTTTCCATCCCAGCATTGAGGAAGTACATGTAAGATCCTTTACTTATGTAAAAGTTTTAATACTACACTGTAAAAAATACTCTGTTACAAGTAAAATCCTGCATTAAAAGTTGTTCTTAAATAAAGGTATGCAAGTGTAATACTTGAATATTAAAAGTGAAAGTACTCCATGCAGAAAAATGTCCCCTGTAACTGTTATAGATTATTATTGTGCATGCATAATATAAAAGGAGGATTTTACTGTTCGAGTTGGTTGAGGTGGACTATTTGTACTGTATTATTTTTATTATGGATTAATCTGATGATTATTTTCTTGATTGATTAACTGGTTTGAACAAAAATCTGAAAACAGTGAGAAACACTGTCAATTACCCAGAGCCCAACATAACACCTTCACAATGCTTTGTTTTTTCCAACCAACAGTCCAAACCAGCATTATTAATAATAATAATAAGCATGAAATGTATTTGCTTTAAAAATAATCAGAATAGTTGCCAATTAATTTTCTGTTTATTGATTAAGTCATGAATTGACTAAATGTTTCAGCTGTACTGTATATTTGGGCAGTTTAATTTATAACAAAGCATCATATTTTATAAAATGGTATGCAAAATCTGAAATAGTGCAAGTTTCCCTCTGCGATGTTGTGGAGTAGAAGTATAAGTGTCATGAAAAGAAAATACTCACGTCAAATAGGCTACAAGTATCTTAAATTTGTACTTTACTTGAGTATTAATTTTGAGTATTTTTTCTTAAGCACAGTAAACTCGAGTGAAGGTATCTGGTTACATTTCACCACTGATGATGGAGTAGTTGAGTTTATATCTGACACACATGTTTTGATGCGGACGGATACTCCACCATGTGTTTCTTGCTTTGTATGTAATGCAAGTAGTAGCTCTATAATTAAACTATATATATGTGACCTATTTTGTAAGATTCATGGCTCTCTAGGAATAAATGAGATGGATTAACATGTTGTTATTTTTGGTCTGGTAGAATATCACCATCCTCATCATATGAACATTGCCGTGCAAGTGTGATGATAACATGAAATCTTCCAGCTTAAGGTGTCTTGTGTCCGGTTAGAGGGCCAAAACAACCTGTCTCTTATTCAATACAGGCCCAGTCAAAGTCTCGGTGCAACAGACAGCACTATTTGATGAATGTGGGCAGTATGGTTGCTTAGTGGATAGCACTGTGGCTTCATAGCAGGAATGTCTCAGGTTCAAACCTGGTCATCCTGGCCTTTCTGTGTGTGGAGTTTGCATGTTCTCCCTGTGTCTATGTGGGTTTCCTCCATCAAAAATATGTTAGTATTTAGCTAGGTTCTCCAGTCTGTGCCGTTTGACTGCATTCAAGCTGGAGTTGTTCCTCGGGTGCTGCACAGTCGCTGGCCACTGCTCCCTTCAGGGATGGCTTAAATGCAGAGGATGAATCTCATGTATGTGCATGTGACAAATAAAGTACCTTTAAAATCTTAATTTCAAGTGTACTACTTATGTAACACACAAAACCAGGGTCTCGACTTGAATCTTTAAAGGAATTGCATGAGGGTATGGCTCAAAAGCCCCTGTTTAAAAAGCCTAAACTCTTAAGCTCAATTGAAGAGAAGACGTGAGGCTGGCATTCAGTCTGTTTCCAGTTGAGTCATCCACACTTTCTCACATCTGAGCTGACTGACAGGACGGCCAGCTGGCTTTTGGCTCATGCAGCGAATTGCACGCTAAGCTGTGAGAGGGTTGGTGAACAGCATCTGAGGTGCTCTCCATCATTATATGTGACAGCTACACTGTGATGTATGATTGGCTGAATTCAACAGATGGGGTAATTCATCACACACTGAAATGTAGATTTAGGAGTCGTAATGCTTTGATGCTTCAGCAAACTCGACTGCACAACATCAAATAATAATCGATGCTGAATAATAAACTGAGCATCAGTTAATATTATAATGTTAAAAGACTTAGGGTTCAGTGCGTTATCAACACTTTAGGATGTGTAAGGACTGTAAGCTTTATTATATTTTTAAATGGTTTGTAACATCTTCTCATTACATCTTTCACATAGATTTACATACATTTAAGAATAGATGTATATATTCTTAAATCAAGTGTGCATGTGTGCTTTTATGCATTCACGATTGAAGGAGTGAAAAATCCAAGGGGAACTTTGAAATGCGTTTTTAAAGGTAAACACATGAATTTTGATTTTTTTTTTTTTTGAAGGGCTCAGCCACCAAATGGCTCTTTTAAGATGGGATTGCTGTTGCAATCTCACATATTTCCTCACAGCCAGGGTCTGATGTCGGGCAGAAAATTGAAGCCAGTCAGATTTAATGCTGACACGAGAAACCTCATCTGCTTTTGAATGAAGAATATTGAGGAGAGGAGAGCACAAATTTAGAGTTTACTTTCAAGCAAGAATGTAAATTTAAATAAGTGTATCTGAAAAGCAATTGAGAAACGCTTAATATGCTGATTAGTCAGACTAGATCTCTTGATTTGTTTTAAAAATGTGTATTTTACTGTGTGTTTCTTAGTTTTACATGCATGCTATCCAAGACAGCATTGCCTAACGCTTGTATGCACATTTATGAACTTCTGTGTTAGCTCTTGACTTCACATGAAACTTCATATACATTGACACCTTTGTTTTTTCTGTGTTTTCCAGACAAAAGAGGATGGTGACATCTGCCTGTGAAAAGTTGCTGTAACACTCAAAGCTGTCACTGAGAGGAAATGGCAAACACCCCTATTTTCTATTCATAGCAGTTATCAGAGAGACAGTCTTTATGTTCAAAGTTCCTGGCTGTTTATTATATGCAAGATGGCTCAGGAGAACAATCTTAAAGAGGCACAGGTGCTACTTCCATCCACATCAGTCCTCTGAAGGGACCCTGGAGTTTGGTTTTAGCTTGAAACACTACCCATCAGATAAACACACCTATCTACCCTAACATCCCCACAATACATCAGCTAGATATTACCATAGATCTGGTATGTATCTAGCTAAATGAGTCATTATTTCATTTGCTCGTTGCTAATTAATTAAAAGTCAAATTAAAAGGGAAATTAATGCTACACCAATCACAACTTTTATATTAACAATGCATTGAATGAAGGGCAATGCTCACAGTGACAAACCCACAGAGAATAGTCACCTGAGTATGCATTTCATCTCAGCTCTTCAGAGCTTTTTTAGCATTTTTCAGCTCTTTGTTTTTGGTTTTTATGGGCCACATTGTTAATGTTTGGTTCACTCACACCTCTCTCGTCAACCTTATTTGTAGAAGCAGTAAGCAGCAGTGAAACAACTCTGATAAACTCACAGTATACTACCAAGAGCTGACAGACAAAGTTACTGACTAGCTAGTGAGAAAAGTGGAGCAGGTGCAGTATTTCCCTCAGAAGAGTGTTCAACAACTTTATGACATTATGTCAGTGTTGTGCTTACCGCTTGTTCTGTGGCCAGTGTGAGACTTTTACAGCTATTACTATAGTGGATGTGTGCATCTCTGGGCCAGACAGCATCACACAATATGCAGTTGTATCTGTGGCCACTACAGGTGCACAGGTGCTAATTTATGCACTTGGTACTTGATCGGGGCTCCTTCTGCACAAATTACTTCATCAGTGCGGCGTGGCATGGAGGCAATCAGCATGCGGCACTGCTGAAGTGTTATGGAAGCCCAGGTTGCTTTGATAACAGCCTTCAGCTCGTCTGTATTGTTGGGTCTGGTGTCTCTCACTTTCCTCTTAGTTCAGGCCAGGTGAGTTGGCTGGCTAATCAAGCACAGTAATACCATAGTCTGCAACCCAGGCAGTTACTAGTCATTTTGGCACTGTGGGCAGGTGTCCTGCTGGAAAAGGAAACCAGCATCTCCTTAAAGCTTGTCAGCAGATGGTGGCATGAAGTGCTCTAAATTTCCTGGTAAACTGCTGCATTGATTCTGGACATGATGAAACACAGTGGACCAACACCAGCAGAGGAAATGGCACCCAAAATCATCACAAACTCTGGAAACTCTGAGACCTTGATTTCCAAATGAAATGCATAACTTACTAAAAATTCGGACCACTGATCAATGGTCCAGTTCTTTTTCTCCGGGTAAGATACTTCTGATGTTGTCTCTGATTCAGAAGTGGTTTGACACTGGGAGTAGCTCATTTCCTGGACCTGTCTATGCCTGGTGGCTCTTGATGCTCTGACTCCAGTCAGTCCACTCCTTGTGAAGCTCCTCCAAGTTCTTGAATCAGCTTTGACTGACAACCCTCTCAAGGCTGTGGTCATCCCTGATGCTTGTGCCCCTTTTCCTACCACACTTTAACCTTCCAGTCAACTTTCCATGAATATACTTTGATCCAGCGCTCTGCGAGCAGCCAGTCTTTTCAGCTATGACCTTCTGTGGCTTACCACAGAAGTGGAGGGTCCAATGAGTGTCTTCTGTCAAGTCAGAAGTCTTCCACATCACTGAACCAGACTTTTAAAGACTTTTCTCAGGTCGACATTCCTGTATTTTACATTCTCTATTCTAATATTCTAATATTTAAAGATAAGAATCGGCTGTAAACCATAATCATCAGGATTAAAACAGAAAAGGCCCTGAAATATTTCACTTTATATGTAATGAATCTAGAATATATAAAAGTTTCACTTTTTGAATTTAACTACAGGAAACAATTTACTTTTTCACAATATTCAATTTTTCTGAGATGCACCTGTACACTTAAATCACAGCATAGCCTAGTGTTGTTCCTGAAGCAGTTGAAGTCGTCAGTGGAACAGCTTCAAAGGGGGTGAACTGTATTGTAGACTGACTGACTTTCTATTAATTATGTGAAATGCTTTTAAAAAACATAAGTCTGACCAAGTGCAACAGGACGACCAAACTCTGTTTAAAACTGTTCCAAACTCCCTGGTGACACCTTCACCTTGATTTCAAGCCAGAAAAGAAATGCACCACCTTCAATTTTCAGGAATTGCTCTCTCAGTGCTGACCTATCAAACAAAGTGCAGGCTGGAGAGTTTTTGAAAGCCATAAAATCACAGCACCTGGCAAAGTTATCAGTGAGTCACTGCAATCGATCACAAATCCTGTTAAACCACTGTTTGTTTTCTGACTCCTGAAGACCTGAAGGGTTAATGTGCAACCAAACACAATTTATTTATCCCAGTGAAGAAGGTGCTGCCCTTAACAAACCTATAAATCTGTAAAAGAGCATTGGGAGAACAGCACGGTTAATCTGATTCATCTTTCCTTGATCTTATGAAGAAAACAACATTTATGAAGAAGTGATTGTGCAAAGATTTAGCACAATTTATAAAAATATAATGTTTTGGCTGATGGAGCAGTTTGGTTAATACTTCTGAGAGAGCATGAACTTATCTGTTTATTCTAATTCTTTAATTAAACAAACGGAGATGCTGTGTTCTTTCGTTTTTTTTGAGGATGTAAATCTGCAGTTGGAACAACAGCAGATGGACTCGTAACACGTTACTAATGGCTTTTGTCAGCACACACTCAGCCACAGCAGAAAAATAGGACGAAAACAACAAGAGTTTGGTGTGGGGGATTCATTTTCACCTCAGTCCTGCCCACAGGGGCTCAGGGGAATATTAGATTATGAGGCAGCCAGACCCAACATCAAACTTGTTGTGCTGAAAGGTCACCAGCACCCTGACACAGGCATGCCCACTGTCCATTGTAAGGACAGAACCCCTTCTTTTTTTTGACCCCATCACGGCATCCTCAGTGATTACAAACTCACTGCTGATGTTATATTTTTTGGACTTAAAAATGACTCAGCTAAAATACTGTAACTCTTATTGGAATATTAATGTATTGTGTTACTTTATACTTCTTTTGAAGAATTTTGTTCTTTCTGTACCAAGGCCAACAGACTGGATTTTTAGTTATTATGAATGAGTAAGAAACCAGACCTGCCCTTAAAAATACCCTGGTATTGAGCAAAGGCTGAGCTTAAGCCACAGATCATAAGTGCCTATGATTTCAAAGGACAGTAATTTGCATAAAGGACCCACAGAAACTTACACTTCAGTGTAACACAGCATTTCCCTTAGTCTTTTTTTTATTAATTTGTTTTTCCATACAAGCATTTCATCTCACCTATGATGAACCTGTCTGTTGCTTTTCTTCAAAAATAATAAAATAATGTAAAAAAAAAAAAAAAAAAGAAAAGAAAGAGTCAACTCTAAATTGGCCAGTGACATCATGTCATCTCAAAGTCCCCTGACAGTGAGAGATACTTACCAATCTGCTCGTGATTGTTCAGTTTTTCAAATTACGACACTGTTTACACCGAGCCTTGCACAACACAGTAACACCAGATGGATCGGATCTCACAGGCTTTGCATAAATGGGGATTTTCTTTTTCAGCTGAAAAGTAAACTGAGTTGGGTTTAATTGAAGCGTTGAATTTTAATTTGATCAAAGGTAATTCATATACACTTACAGAAACCACTGCAATTGGTTGTTTGGGGGTGCTAGATTTGTCAATGACTTAAACAAAACAAAGGAAAAGTCAGAATTCACTGGATAAAGACTGATCCACTGTATTTTGAATTTAAAGTTGTTAAGAGTACATAGACCCTGCCTCTCTAACTGTCTTTGTAACAACACTGCACTATGTGTGCATGGCCTATAAAGGGGATCCACAACATCACACCAACGTGACACCAAAGGTTCACCTTACACTTCTTTATCTTTTATTTTTGCACGACAGCAGACAACTTAAGCAGAGAAATGATGTGTACTGCACTTTGCAAAATATAAATCCAAAAACAGCAACAACAAAAAAATAAATAAAATAAGACTAAACAGAGGTAGTTTCTGGAAATGTAAATGCAACATAAATGCATTTGTTCTTTAATACTCAACCATTCATGGCCACTGTGGAAACAATGACCGCTTTTGCACATCTAATAAATAATTTAGCTTATAGTCTGGAGCGTCAGCCCTTCTCAGTGCCATCTCAACTCTTTTAGGTTCAGTCAGAGATCAGAACAAAGACTGTCGTGATTTAGTCTGTTATTGTGCTTTTGCTGTTTGTCAGCTGTGTTATGAATTACCAAGATGACACTTTGGTGACAGGAATACACTCACACTCAAAGTATCCAGGTACTCGAAGAACACAGCTAAATTCCACTCTTACTGCTTTAGAGTCTGTTCACAATAGAGACGCTCAAAACAAACAGCAACAACATGGCAAGCAGACAAAAAGACTTTAAATATATGTTTAATTTTTATCCTCAGAGTCAGTATTTTCCTGCCCAAAGAGGTTGCAAGATAATCTTTTATATTTTCTGTCAAATAATTTCCCTTTTCTTGTAAAATACTAGATAGTTTTTGCCCTTCAGGCTTCTAAAAATGATTTGAATTGAATGATCTGAGAAAGGAAAGTTAGTGCGTGTTACTGACTCACAGACATATTAAACATGTGAAGAAGGGTCTTGTGTAAACAGAGATTCATTTTCATTAGAAACAAGCAAAAAAAGCAGGAAACAACTGCTGTAAGCGGGATTGCAGGATCATCAACCAACGTGAACTGATGCCTCTGAGACCCCAGAACTCAGGGGGCCTGAGGGGTTGTAGGTTTACTGTGGGTTAACTGGTTTGTGCTAACTGAACTGAAACATTTTCACACCACCACAGAAAAGCACAACACTGACATGATGAGGGCCTTGAGACGGGTTCTGCTTTGTCACCTCATCTTAAAGGAATATTTTGACTGTTTGGGGAATTCGCTTATTAACTTTCTTGCTGAGAGTTAAAGGAGAAGATCAATACCACTCATGTCTGTACGGTAACTATGTAGCCAGCAGTTGGTTATCTTAGCTTAGCATAAAAACCGGAAGCCAGTTGACCTGGTTTTTGTTTAAAAGGTAACAAAATCTGCCTACAGCTCACTAATTAACACACTTTGTTTTGTTTGATTAATCTGTATAAAATCAGAAAAGTAAAAACTGAAATTCACATTTTCACAGGACCAGTAACTTCACGGAGTCTCCACTGGTTGCCATTAGGTAGAGCATGCTTGAGCATGCTTGATTAGGCAGATTTGACCTTTATGTAGATTGGAGCTAGCTGTTTTACTCTGTTTTCAGTCGTTATGCTAAGCTAAACTAACCAGCTGCCTTGCCCAAGCTATTCATCAAACAGGTACAATGGTGGTATCAATCGTCTCATAGCTCACGGCAAGAAAGAGAATCAGCATTTCCCCCTTAAATTGTAAACCATTCAGCTAAGGCACTGTCTTGAAAAGGACATCAACAAACACATTCTCAGAGGCTCAACTACAAAATTCTTCTCCCATTGGCAACCTTTCATCTCCTATTTTGAAAGTCTAAAAATTGCCAAATGACTAAGATGAGTCTGTGCAACCTTTTTCTTGTACCTCTGTATGCTCTCTGACTATTAAATTTATTATTACTCTGCTATTGTCATTGCCAGTATGGGCCTCTAGCCTTACTTTTTTTACATCTTGGTTATTTATTTTCATTTATCAACCTTCTTTCTTCGCTTTTCGCTTCTCTCTCTCTCTCTTTCTATATATATATATATATATATATATATATATATAAATTTTATTTTTTAATTACATGTGTCTTGTACATGTATTTATATATTGTACTATTGTGGATTTAGATTTAGGTATAATTTTCCATTTACTTAATACTAGTGTGGAGTGATGGGGATTCAAGGCTTGTTTAAAAGCTAGAAAGGGCCCTTATACTTTATTGTTAATTTGTGCTCTATTCTTTGAATAATGTTTAAAAAAATAAATCAAGTTTTAAAACCGTCATAATGTCAGTTTTGTGCTTATGTATGTTGCATATTCCCAAATGCTCATGTTAAATCACACACACACACTACACAGCAATCCTGCGGCCGGGTAGAATTATAGCATGAGAAGCATAGACACATTGCACAGAGAGTGGGAGGAACAAAAGTAGGTAGCAGATAAATCCAGCCATGTGTGTATCTTTTGTGGATGTATAAAGAGCTTGATCAATGATGATACACTATAAAGCATAACAGCACACTTCAGTAGGAATCAAAGAACGGTGGCACTCACTAATCAGATTAAGACAGCCTGTAAGAAGCCTGTGAATGGTGTCAGCTGCCATGACTGACTTACAACAGGACAATGAGACGTAACAGTGAATAAAGAGTGGCAGTAATAGACAAAACAAGCTTCCTTTTTTTCAAATTCACTTTGATATTTCCTTTTCAGATTGTCACAGTGGTGCAGCAGTTCTGCCTCAAATCTAAAAAGACTTTTTCCATGACTTGCAGAGGATCTTCTGGAAGGCGCGCCTGAAGTCCCGGTTGAAGATGGTGTAGATGGCAGGGTTGAGCGAGCTGTTGCAGTAGCCAATCCAGAAGAAGAATTTAAAGAGCGGGTCTGGGATCCTACAGGAGTCCCTACACACGCCATACAGGCTGTAGCTAAAGAAAAAGGGGAACCAGCACACAACAAACACCCCCATAACCACAGCCAGGACAAATGTAAACCTCTTTTCTCTAGCTTGAGAGACTTTTTTCCTGGCAAAGGAGCCCCGGCGACGTTTCCTCCTGGAGGCAAAGAGGTCCATGGATTTGTTACTGACTCTGGAGATTCGAGTGGATTGTTTGGAGGGGGATCTTTTCTTTTGGCTGGCCTTCTTCGCTCTCGGGGAGTCCTGGCGTTGAGCTTTGTGCCCTTTGCCCTCTGAGGAGGAGCTCTCCTCCATGTCAGCATCCTCAGTCTGTGGCCCGATGGTGACGGTGCGTTGGCTGGGCGTAGGCGGGCACTGACAGTGGCCGTTCTCTCTCTCGCCATGGAAATGGGAGGTGGCTTTGCTCAGTCCATTCTCAGTTTGTGTAACACCATCTGGCCTGGGGTTTTTCCCCGACATGGTTCTGGTTCTGGTTTTGGCCACCTGGTATATTCGGATATACACCAGGATCATGATTAAGCACGGAGCGAAGAAGGACGCGGTGCTGGAGGAGAGGATGTACCAAGTGTCATCATTCAGCTCGCACTGAGGCTGAGAGCTGAAATCATTGTCGCTGTCTATAGATATGAGAGGTGGAGATGAGATGAAGGCAGATATAAGCCACACAATTAAGATGATGCACTTGATGCGTTTGGGAGTCCGCTTCAGATTGTACTCTACAGCCTGCGTAACAGACCAGTACCGGTCCAGGCTTATTGCGCACAGGTGAACAATAGACGAAGTGCAGAACAAAACATCCAAAGCCAGATAAATACCGCACCAAACTTTTCCAAAATACCAGTAGCCCATAAGTTCATTCGCCAGAGAAAACGGCATCACCAAAGTGGCGACAAGGATGTCCGCGGTGGCCAGAGACACCAAAAAAAGGTTCTGTGGGGCTTTCAGCGCCCTGCTCGTCAACACCGCAATAACCACCAGAATATTCCCAACAACGGTAAAGAGAATGAGAAAGCTTACAAGAGCAGCGATGCCGGCAATCGCTGCTAAAGAATATCCACTGTCCAGGCTCCAGGAGGAATTCAGATGGATCACCGTGAACGCGTCCATCCCGCTGGCGTTAAACGAATCCATCCCGACTGTGTGCACGTTAGATATATCCTGGACCGGCTGAATGTCGGCATGAATTCAAGTTTAGCCTTGTGAAGACTGAATAGTCCATCAAAGGCGCGCAGCTCCTCGGCCAACTGACACATTTGACAACATGGATGCGCGCGCTTGAAAAGATTCCCACTTATCTGAGTCTTTGGAGGTTATTTGCAGCCTGTTGTTCATGCGTATCTCAATAACTTAACTAAAAAAATAATCTCCAGTGCACCCTGTTATAGTCTTGTAAATCGTCTCCTGTGCGTCAGGAGTGGAGTGCAGTCCAGCCGCAGCTCTCCCTCCTTCAGCATGGTGCGCTCTAATGATGGCCCATGTGTTGCTCTCACAAAACTCACCCCACGCTGCCCCGCCCCCGGCTCAGAGGGTTATTGTCATAGTGTTGGAATATGATAAGGCTAGAGAGTGTTTTTTTAGCTAAAGTATCTAGCAATACAGATTATTATTTTATTAGCCTATTATTAAACTTTAACAAACCTGATTTATTTTCTAATTGTATGACTCATCATGAGGGAGAAGCCTGAGAATGAATGTGTTTTTAATTTCTTGCCCGGTTCTCTCTCTTTTTGCTAAACCTCAACTCACTGGAGGTCAGTATTGCTGCACTCACAACATTATGATCGTCTGGAACCGTAAAGCAAATACATTGTCAGGCTATTTGAAGGTAAAATACAGAAATATGTGAGCAAAAACCTCACAGGTTCGTGAAGGAGTTCATTTTTTATGGAGTGTTCATGTGGCGGTAGTTTCGAGGGAGAGAGAGAGTGAAGGAGAGTGGATGGTGGGTTTCCGGGAAGTTGAAGATGTGAGGCTTGTTGGAAATTTGGAGTTGAGCTCATCCCCCGAGAGATAGGACACGCCTCCAGTGTAAATCAGGTACAGAAGATGGACTGAAGCCTGATGCGTTTCACCTCCTGTTACACACATCCACACTCCCACACTTTTAAGCTCGTTTTCCATCGCGCATGAACACGCATATTTACGATATTTACGCACTGGACTCAAACATCAGAAAGTACAGCATGTACAGGTGTCTGTGTTTTATTGTTTTGACAGGTTAAGCTAGATGCCTGCTGATGTATCAATGTCCGTTAGTTCTGTTATCAAGGCACGAGCACCTCAAGGGGGTGTGATTTTATAGAAAAGGAACAACATATTACTAAACACTTTCCTCATATTTTATTTTTCTCCCGTAAAACAGATTAGTGCAATGGGAAGAGGCTCTGTAGTTCTATTTTTAAAGCCGCAGAGCAGAACAGTACACACAGCCTGTGATGGGAGTCAAGCAGTCACCTTTTTCGTTTTCAAGAGTCCAGAGCCAAAAAGGTTGGGAACTTTTCGCCATTAGCACAATTTGTTAAAATACATTAAAACAAGAGCAGCCAAAACGTACACTAGAAACTAGGGTACAAAAAGTGGTGAAAATTCCGATTAGACAGCAAACTCACAGGAATGTGTCATTTCAGAGGGGCATTGTAGTAAAGCAGAGCAAAGATTTATAATGTTTCCCGTTAAACACGTTTATTTTTCAGTTTGTCTTGAACTATGCTGGAAATAAATAGACCATACTGGTACCACAGCATACCATTGTATTTTAAAATATTTACAAATGGTGCTGCAGTCCTCAACATAAAGGTTAGAAGTGAAGTGTGTGGGCTGATGCTCCAGTCACAGGACTGTAGTGAAGAGGTGGAGTATTATGACTTGTAAGCATACATTTGAGTGTATATTTGAATACACTTGAATACACTTAAGATAAAGTGTTGTTCAACATCATTCTAATATCATTCGAGGTTGTCCACGAGACAGTGGGGATTTGAAAAGACATAACATCAAATGTGATCATTGAAAGTCCTACAGAAATGCACACATAAACCTTGGCTTCTAATCCAGCAATGTGAGAAAGGCAGTGAAAATGTAGACAAAAAAATCAATTTCCACATAAACAACCTGACAAAATAGGAATTGGCAGCAAATGATGATGTCAGGATATTTGGAGTCAGTTTTGACATGTTATCAAATTCTTTCCTCTACAATATTAAGTTCTCCTCTGTGCACAGACTGTGACTTAAAGAGGTGGTATTATGCATTTTGTTTTTTTCCCTCTCCTTTATTGAGTTATATATCTTTTTTTGTGCATGTAATAGGTTTGCAAAGTGAAAAAGCCCTTAACTAGTAGTCCTTAACTAGGAACAGCACATGTGCAACTCCCAACAAAGATCTTCTGGAGGAGAGGTGTATCACTCCATAGCTAAAATGGAGAGTTCAACACAGGGTGAAAAGAGGAGTTGCAGCATGCAGTATGACAAAAATTTGTTGTTTTTTTGAAAATTAAACCATGTAAAACTGTTCTCGTACAACCCCTAAATAAGATTCTGAACCTGAAAATAAGCATAATACCACCTCTTTAATATATCAATTACATCATATCATCACCGTACAAGTTGAAGCAAATTGTTGCTTAATTCAGAAAGACTGTTAAAATGATTTGTGTCATTTGATGCAGTTAATGAAGTGCAAACACAAAGTCCAATTTCAAATCACACAAAGTGAAGTTTTCTATCTCGATTTCTTTTTTCTTCTGTTCCATTACTTACTGACCCTGATTCACACGTACATACTCAAAGAAACTCCCTAGACTAAAGGATACCTTTAACAACAAATAAAGGTTTAATGCGCAGCTTTTCAGCCTGTTGTTATTAAATGTCAGCATGTCCTGCTTGAGAAACTACAGCAAAGATGCTTGTGACTTAAGAAAAAGGGCTCTCAAACATCTAGCCTCACAAGCGAGTCAACAAATTCAAGGCTTTCTTTGACATCTCCCAAAATGTGTATGTTTTGTGGTGGATCATGTTTCCTTGTTATCAGTGTTTCAGTAAAAAAGAAAGACCTTTGACATCATCTACATGTTACATATGTGGGGAACTGAAAAACAACAAGCTTTCCATTTTTCCATTGGAGATGTAGAACAAAACTTTATTATCCACCTCATTAGAAAATTTGGTCACCAAATAATCTAAAAGCAGCACATGAACAGGAAATGTGTGAGGTAAGATATCACTGAGATGAAACAACACTTAAGTAGCCCAACGAAAATACAGTGAAAAATAGTGCTTCTACTATTTTCAAGGTTTGATGATGCATTTTCACCATATGACTTTGAAAAAATTGTCCTACAGTTTCTCCACACTGTAACGTTTGTTAGCTTAATTTTTCTTTCAACCTGAGGAGCAGGGAGAGTCAAGCCTTTGGTCTGTCTGACCTGGAAGAGGGATCCGTCTTGAAATTTCTTCCTGTTATTTCCTTTTAAATTATTTTCTCAGGCTTATGAGACAGGGTGTCACATGTTGTACAATTATAACAACATCTATTTGACCTGTGATATTCAAAATTGATACATACGTACTTACATAAAGAATAAATAAATAAAAACAAGGTTAGTGTTGAATTATAGATACAATTGTGCAGCTTTATTAAACAGCCTTAGTTCAGTGTCTTCTTCAGCAGTACTTCAGTATCTGTTGCACAGGGAGGTGAGAGTATGACTCACTGTCTTACCTCATCCTGGTAGCTTGTCCAGAGAATTGAACCAGTGACCTCTCAGTCACAAGCCCCCCTATCTGTCTGCTTCCTCATACAGCTCCCAGTAGCCTCCATACCACTGCAGCTGCAGACCCACAGGTCCAGGTTCACTTCCACAAATCCAGAGCTGCCAAATGAGAACACAACCGTCATAATTCATTCTCTTTATTGCCAACACTCCCATGAACTCACACCTACGGTACTAACATGCTGTCGCTTTTGTTTCCTGACTTCCACTGTCAGGATACTGTCAACATCTGTATGAATATTGCACCAGATAACTTGTTTTGCCATGTGTATTCCTCAATTATTGATTGATACTGCTCAGTGTAACCATATACGCCAACAGACACAAAGAAACAAGCCTGACATCACTTTAAAAATGTTTGCGAGAGGAGAAGAGAGGAGAACAGGGTGATCAGGTGGTGGGGTTGTGCAGGGTTTAAGATGTGTTGAGTGTGCAGGAGGAGAGATGAGTTGAAAGCCATCACAGACAATTCATGTTTGAAGAACTCAGTGATGATTGGAAAATATGCCTCTGCTCTGTTGGTCTTGACTGTCAGTGTGTATCACCGCTGTAGAAATGGTCTTGTGCTTCCTTAACAAGCTGCTTTTGTTGTTTCTTAGAGCTTAGGTGTAATTATTTGTGTCCTGTTTGGTTGAACGGCTTTTGATATTTGGCTGTTTAGATGGAAATGTAACAATTTATTTATCAGTGAATATCCCTTTGAGATGCAGCATCTCGTTTTCAAGGGGGTCCAAACACACAAATACATAATAAAAGACAAAACACAACATAACTAGTACACAAATACACAAAAATATACAAAAACAGTTTTCTCACTCAGCTGGTTGCACCTACACCCCAGGCCGATAACAACTGAAACAGAAGATTAGAAGTTTCCAATGAACTTGCAACAAAAGGACAGACATATCATACTTTGTGTTATTGCTAGTATAACTACAACACATTCAGTCGAAATACACAGGTCAGTTTATTTTACCTCACTGCACAATAAGGGAGAATGACAACATTTTAAATTCAATGCAAGATAGTACAACATAAGGAAGATAGAGGTCAAATCCACCGGAAGTAGATCATTTAGATGTTAATCAATCAATAAACTGCACATAGTCAAACAAAGCGGATATACTTGCCAGCATCAGGGACATGCACACAGTGTATTAAGATGGTAAAATACGGATAACCTAAATCTGCAAAAAGATGAGATGGATCTCAAAGAAAGAGGGAGATTGCTCCAGAACAGGTAGCCTTATAATGAAAAGCCTCATGCTTGAGGCTAACGGCTCAGTAGCCACTACTAGCATAATATACCTGAATGCAGTAATCTAGGCTCATATTTTGACAACTAAGAAGAATGCATGCTATAAAAAAGGTGATATCTCTGGTCCTGCTGCATCGGCATTTTGTTGTGGTGAATGATATATATTATTATCTGTGGAAAAATTTTATTTTGTTTGTTTATAATATATTTAAATGCACTGTTTATCGGTATTAAACAAGCAATAGTCTCATATGATCACAATTATTTGCAAAACTGTCAACTTAAAAGTGCCCTGTGTAGTTTTCTTGTAAACACAGAAAAGTTGCATTCACTATAAACACATTGTGTATATCATTTAGGTCTAACAAATGTGATGAAAACATCTACTTCCTCATAAAACATTTGCAAAGTCAATTTTAAAAAAAAAAGGTTTTATGGCATCCTTCCTTCTCTTTGCTGGCGCATCACTGTGTTTTGTGGCATGGAACTGCCGCCTACTAGTGGAACATGTTCACGAGATAAACAAAACGGGGACCCACTCATAGAAAAACAGCTCCATACAGCTACTGGAGGTCAGAAACTCAGCAGGAAAAATTTAAGTAAGTTAAATTATTTTGGTCTGTTGCAACCATTTCTGCTGTGTCCTATCTAGGTGGATGGACTGGATGAGTGAAGGCCTGTAGTGCATATGTCAAAAGTGACAGTACAGTATATACAGGATTTGTTCTGAACTATAGGAGAGTTCCCTATCACTATCTTTAGAAACAACACATTACGAAGCATTTTTTTTAAACTTAAAAAAATGGCAATGGGAAAATGGCATGCTGGATGCATAGTGTTGAGTTTGCATGTTCTCCCTGCGTATGCGCGTGATTCTTCTGGTTTCCCCCGCCATCAAAAACATGTATGGTGCAGTGGGTAATTCTCCTGTCAGTGCCCCAACCAAGGCACAGCGGCTGCCCACTGCTGAGGATGTGTTTAATGCAGAGAAGGAACTGCAGAGTACAGATTTCACTAGATTTTGTACAGTGTGTGATTGTGTATACGTGATTTGATTAATAGTAGTGGCGATGTCTTTACAACAGGGGTTCAATAGCGGTAACTGGATGTCAGAGCTGAGAAATCAGTCAAGGAGAGCCGAATGAACAAACAGCTTCAGCAGAGCACTGCTGAGGAGTGAGTGGCATATTGTTAAATAAGCACAAAAGGCATGACAAGGAGCTATGAGGGGGAGAGCCGACTGAGTGAAAGCGCAGCATGAACCCTTTTGTTGCATGATCATTACGGGCAGCAAGCCTTACAACTCTAATTAGACACTTATTTTACAGGTAATAACTCAGAATTATTAATTTAATTTACATGTATGGTGTTAGATAAATTATTTTGACAGTGTTAATACATCTGCATTTGGTTCATCCTAAGCAAAATGCACCCGCCCTCTACTGTTTATTAAAATCAAACAAGACATACAGGGACTTTGGCAGTTCCTCCTTCAAGTAGAGCACTGCCATTAAGACAGTTACTTTTTAAACACCAAATCTCATATCTTCATATTAGAGGAAGGTATTTATTTTCCTTCAGTTACAGGGCTCAGCTGGATGTGTAAATATTGCTCACAAATTATGTTACAACATTGCAGACACCCTGATGTAGCCTATTTAAAATGAGAAATTACTGAATAATCAGAGTGTCTCACCAAACGTGCGCATGAATAAGGCAGCAATTTTGTTGTTATTACATTGCATTTTTTGCTTTTAGCATGTAATTTCGCAGCATTTAGTCTGTACTGACTTCTATTTTGACATGTGAAACAAATGTTAGATGACGTAATATCGTGAGCAACAAAGTTTGAGTTGGGAGATGGCTCAGGTGGATGGATGTGTCACACAAACACGGGACCCAGGAGGTCGTGTTTCACGAAAAACAAAAAGCCAAGTGTTGATTTTTTAGAGTTTTACGCACCGTAAATGTTGGTTCACGTTACTTATGTAACGTACTTATTTTAATCCATAGCAAGTAGTTTTGCTGCCTGAACCTAATCAAACTGCAACCGTTTCACAATCTCAACTACATGTTTATTACTGTTACCATGACAAATGTTGGTCACATGTTGTTGGTCAAATGTTGGAAAGTTACTCAAGTTGCTAGTGAAGGTGAGAGTTTGGGCAGGGGACGTGGTAATTTTAAAACCCCCAAACAAAAAGGACTTTTAGTTATTATCTTGTGCCCACGAGATATAAAATAATATGTCTTGGCTCCGTTGGGGTCAGATAAACCGTGTGACAAAAGAATAACTTGAGAACTATTTTGGAACAGTGTTACAATGGTGTTCTGGATACGATTATAAATTGGGGGGATGTTAACTAATCCTCTTAATATATTGAGCTCTCACATCAGACTAAGGTCTGTTAAGTGGTTGTTCTGGAACTTTTGATCACGTCACATTATCTTCATCAGCAGATGGAGTTTGCCCAGTTGTTAAAGGGGCATTATGGAGTTTCCAGCGGCCACTAGCGGTGTGGTTTTAAGACCAGGTGTGTGCTTGTACGCGTGCTCGCTTGAACTCATGAGCGAGCAGAATCCGAAACACAACCGCTTTCATACAGAAATCCTGCAATAAACGCAGGAACAGCAGCATGCAGGCTGTGGCTTTTCACTCAGACATGTTCAGGCTCTGTTACTGCAAGGTTCCGTCACAGAGGCAGATCAGCACCGGCGCCGTAACGTTACTTTGTTCAGCGCAGTGAGACAGCGGCATATCGACACAGTACTCCCGAAAAAAGGCAAAGGCAAAAAGGCAAAGCTATAGACAGACAGAGCTGGGAACTCAGGTAAACTCCCACTGCAACGTTACAGTAATAGTTTTATCAGCTGCAGGTTGAACTAATCCGCTCTCGTTACATGATCACGGTACATTTACTGCATTTAGCCGACGTGCTACATCGTTAGCTCGCCTGCTGCTTTCAGTAACTATCTTTACTATCTGTGAATCTGTCACCGGAGGCTCAATAATGTCAGCACAGCTACATGTACTGGATGATAATGAAACGGGTAGAGAGCCGGACTGAATATTATAAGACTGTGTCACACTTTATAACAGTTAGAACTAGTGTTAGAGGATGGCTCTTCCTCTGGGTTGTATATTATGTGGGTCATGTTAGTTACAGCGACTGAGAGGTGGAGAAGCTGTGTACCCATCAGTAAAAGGCAATAAATCTAAATTGAACGTTACGAAGCAAACAGCGGCGGGTCCGAGCTAATGTAGCGTTAGCTAGCTACTCGTGGCTGCATCATTACGGGATAGTAAACAAATCGCTCCACATTAGCTTTTAACCGTTACATCCTTTCTTGCAGGCTTTGACAAATTGAGTTTATGTTGGAGTCTGTGTTGCGGTGGGAGCAGGTCTTTCTTAGTGTAAGACTCCATGTCGTAAGTTGCAGTGTTGTCGCTGCCGAGAGCAAAGTAGACACAGCGAGAGGCTCGGGAGCGCGCATGCTGGTGTCAGTCACTTGATTTCGCGGAAAATCCGACCCGGAGCCTTCGAATAGGAATAGGAATACCTGCCTTCAGGGTTAATGGCCAAACCTGGCAGGTGGATCGTTTAAATGTCAGATTACAACCCCTTCACACACAGGCAATAAAAAAAGGATTCATTTTAGTAGAAAAACTCCATACAGCCCCTTTAAGGAAATCTATGTCACCCTCTTCCAATGTCAGTAGTCCATAGAATCAGTATTATCAATTGTACTCCCATAATTATGCTTCAATAGGCGAGTATTATCATTTCTTATCCTTGATAAACAGTAAAATAATTCAGATCCATGTCCATAGCTGGATTGACGACTGACCCCAGGTCCATCAAGTCAACAAGTCCTCCAAATTAATGTATTACGTTGTTTATCCATGCCCTTTGCAAGGACACAAAGAAGCGTTTTCTCATCTGACACCCTTCATCATCATTCTGTGCCTTCTAAAACTGTTGTAAATCACTTTTGGAAAATAAATATATTTTATGTCACTGTCATGATCATGGTTTGGTCATGGAATGATAGCGGTCATGCTTTATAAACTGTCGGTTGGAAACGGCGGCACCCGTCCACCTAGCCTATGGTGATGACGACAACTGATAACACACATTTAATAAACTGCAAGCTGTAAGAAGTGTGTAAAATGCATATATAAAAGGCAAAACATATATGAGAAATGGTTTCAGAAACCCCTACAGATACTGACCGGGTCAAAACAGCTAAATGTATTGTGTAAAAGCTCAACATTTAAATGGGTTTACGTAGATCATAATCAGCATTCACACACAGCTGTATTAATGATGCTGTAAATGTTAATGAAATATTGCCCCCAGCTGACAAACTCCTCTTAGTCTGCCTTCTGAGAGGTTACACTTACAGCTGAAAATTTACAATTAGCCATTGACCCCACACACAGTCACCGTTCACAAGTAGTGCAGTATGATGTGGGAGGGTTCTCCAGTCTGGCTTTCCTTTACCAGGAGAGTTGTATTTACACATATAGTAAGCCACATATACACACACACATACAGAATATTTAGATATGATCCGGTTCTCATAGAGTCCGAGATACAATGTGAAATGTGTCTTGACTAATATCATCAAACTGCAATTGTAAGTGACAACAGACATACTGTGCAGGTAGTGTCAAGTCAAATGCACGTCAGTTTTAGTGTCAGTTGCCAGTCTGACAGTCAACATGTTTTAAAGGCCTGTCACTGAGAAGCATCTGTGTTAAACCTGGAGGCACTCCACAATCTCAATTTGATACTGAGCACAGTGACTGACGTCGAATCAGATATGCAGCACACAAGTGCTATTAGATTGTGTTGTCAGGGTTAGAAAAGAAACACTTTCCCAAGCAGTGAGTAGTAGTCATGAGGGTTAAAGTGTTACAGCTGCTGTGTGTTATTTTCTGTTTTGTATGCAACGTCTGCTTTAGGATCAGGTCAAGATGTATGAATATATGAAAGTTCACACAAACTGGAGCCAGGCCAGCAGGGGTGAAGGAGGTCCAGTCCAAAAAAAACATTATCACTTTTACGTTTAAAAGTGTTGACTCTGATGTTCACACTCTTTAATAGAAAACACAAACGTAAACACCCAGGAATAAAAGTACCTAAAGACTGGGTTTAATTCATCAAGTATTTCTCTCTAGCATGACTAAATTTATAACATTTAAAAGTTGAGCAAAAAAACTTCTTTAGTTATTATTTATTAAGAGTTTTGCCCTCAAAAACTCTTGATTTCACCATCAGATTTACAAAATACAACTCCCAAGACAAGAACACTGACAAAAGCACAAATACAGAAATATCTCAAGTAGTGAGATAAAAATCCCAAGTTGTGAGATAAAGTAACAGGATCAAAGGTCTGTCCGGATCCAGTTCAAAGTGTTTCATTGCATTTCTCTTAAGTTAAACTGACGTATCCCATCTGTGACTGCTGCAGATTGCTCACCGCCTCCCTTGCCAGTAGGTTTTGGCACCGTAAATTATCAAATGTTTGGAGGTTTATATTCAAAACTCAGATCCTCTGAGACGTGAATAGCACCGTAACTGGAGTTAAATGTGCGATTGCAACACATGCTATGTTGATATTTGCCCTCTTTTTCTGTTGTATTGTCATCTGTAGATCTTCCCCATCTGTGTATGTTTTAATATTGGTTATGTTCAAAAATCACTAAACAGAGCAAGTATTAGGATTGTTGTTTGGACGGAGTTATAAATAATTACGGCACAAGCTCTAATACAGACATAAAAAAAAATCCTACATATATTTGAGTTCCCTTACCTCCTCCAGCAAAGAAATATCCACCACAATATTTCTGAGGAACAAGATTTTTACTTATTCATCTCTGTTGTTGAATACTATTCCAGTTCATAAAAAGCATTAATAATTTAAAATTGACTGTGAATACAGTATACCATTCAGTAATGAACCCAGTCATAATGATCAATGAGCCACCGGCCTAGCAGCCAAAAAAAACTAATAAATGATGGGCCATTGAATTTAAAGTAATTTAATTAATTTCAAACATACTATTACTTAATACATGTGCACTGAGTTAAAGCCATTTGATTACTTTTTTTTTGTTTTTGCTTTATTGCATATTATATGATATTGGGATGAGTATTTGCAACTTTTTAGCTTTATTTTTGTGAACACATGGTGCCATTCTTAAACAAGGTTGTCTTAAATTGGATTAACACTCACTTTATCAGTACACCAGGGACTGCAGAAATTTGGCTTATTAGCACCCTTGAGACTACAATTGGCTTAGGCCCCATCCACATTACTACGTTTTTGTTTAAAAACAAAAGTTTTAAAACGTATCTGATCTCCATCCACACCAGTGTTTTAGCTGAGTTGGTCTCATCTATATTAAAACGACTGAAAATTGATGAGTAAACATGAAGCAAATGGTCTACTCCGCAATTACAGAAGATTTGGCGAAAGAATAAAGTAATGCAGATGAAGAACCACACCATATTTTTTTGCAAGGACCAACAATGAGCTGGGACTGTTACTGAATGTAACACGGGAATTCAAAGCAACAGTGGGGGCGGAAAACAAACCAGAATTTGTCGCAAAGTAAATGCGTAGGCTGTAAGTGTTGTTTGCACAGTGCAAAATATTTGTCAGTACCATTGTGTTTCTGCTTATAAGACCCAATCATAGAGCCAAATGTGGGCGTCTGCATCATCATTTTTAAAGTCTTCCGTTTTTGCCCGTCCGCGCAAAAACGCTACCCTGGTGCTTTAAAACGAAAACAGAGTCAGCAGCATTTTCAAACTTCTCTGTTTTAGATTTTTGGATTCGCCGTTTTAGTCTGGAAAGGAGACGCAAACCTAGCAAAAAGTCTCTGTTTTAAAACAAAAACATAGCTGTGTTGATGGGGCCTAAGATTCCTGTGTCCAGTTGGCAGCTCATGCTCCTTGTGTCCAGTCAGCGGTGTGTCCGACTCCTGTCCCAGCAACATGCCTTGCCACAGCAACCCCCTGAGTTAAGCAGCTGCAGTTGTGTCCCTGCTGAACTACAGTTGACTTTGGCTCCTGTGCTGCAACAATCCTTCTTACCAGAATTGCAGCACTCCCTAATGCCAAAGCTGCAGCTTTCTGACTTTCTGACTCTACAGCAGCTTTCTGTCACTGCTGAGCTACTGCAGCTCTCTGTTACTACAGAGCTCCAGCAAAACCCTGACTCTGCTATGCTGCAGCATCCTCCTGCTGCAGTCACAGGATCGACGGGTTTCTGTGAAACGTCATCACGAGATGCGCAACCAGGGGGCAGTCATTTTTTAAAGGATAGATGCTGTTGTCCTTAATACTGAAACAGGAGAAAAGCATAAATAATAGTAATACATTAGAGTAAACACATAATTGGTTTTAGATTTTAAATTATTCTTGTTGCCTGTCTCTGACCATCAAAGTTTCTCTGCATGAAACTGATTATCTTTTCGAGAGTTGTTGCTAATAAACTGTTATTGACCTCTGTCATGAAAACAATGTGTAACAGCCCTCTGCTTTGTTGTCATGAATTTCAACCACACTAAGAGACGAGCATGCAAATGACAATTAATTAGATTCTTGTTTGGATGCACATTAGGTTATAGCTGTTTATGCTCTCCTTTTCCTCCCATTGTATTTGAAGTGGATCAGGTCAAGCAGGTTTAGCTTTGATATTATAGTATTAGTTGTTCTTTAATCAATTCTACCCTCCCCCCACAGTGGTTATTCAAGAGGTTAAGCCGGCCGTGGTTATCTGTGTATCATGTGTGTCCTTTCTAATTCAATCAAACAGATACAAATTGGCCTTTTCGCAGATGTGTGAGTCATGAAGTATGAGTAACAAAGAAAATGAAGGAGCTTCAGGGACCCTTTGGCTGTCAGTGTTCACAGATCCTTTCTGTATCTTCTCTGGTGATTTGCTCTATATGTTTCAAGTTCCTAATTAGAAACAACACTGACCTTCAGAGTATGTGATACTTGTGAATCATTGTCGTTTCATTTTTAAATCAGAATCAGAATCAGAAGGCGCTTTATTGCCATGTAGTGTTTTACACAAACATGGAATTTGCTTTGGAGATAAGGTGCTGCACATAGACAAACATAGAGTTGACATATATAAACATAGAAATATATAAATATGTAATAAACAAATGCATGTTATATAAGAATAATAAAAGAATAGAGAAAAATAGTACAACTATTTGCAGATAAAGAACAACGTGGCAGACATTTGCATGTGCATTACTCTGGCAAGATATAAATACTGCCGACCTGTCCAGGGTGTACCCCGCCTTACGCCCAATGTCAGCTGGGATAGGCTCCAGCCCCCCCGCGACCCTGTATGCAGGATAAGCGGTTGACGATGGATGGATGGATGGATGGATGGATGGATGGATGGATGGATGGACAAAATATAAATATATAGAACAACAAGGATTAACAGTTAACCACAAATATGTGCAATGTGCCAGGTTTGTACATAATATGAAATTAAGAACTATTTAGACGTGCAGAGACATTTGCATTATTTAAAAGGGGGAGTGTCAGTGGGGGACCCAGGCCTTGTTGATGAGGCTAGCTGCAGACAGGAAGAACCTGTTTTTGTGGTGTGAGGTATATTGAGGTTTTCTCTTTTTAAAGATCTCCATTATTACATTATCATAATTTCTTCTTTGAGGATTAATAAAGCATTGCATTGCTGTTATTGTTTGTCAAATGTTATTCATAAACACAGCAGCCTGTTGGCAGCTGCAAGCTAAAGTGAGGAGTGCATGCTGTCACATCTACCATTTATATTTTCCTAAGAAATTATAATCAGACCTCAATGAATAATTGATCAGGAACAGATTGTTTTTAATCTTAGAGGGACACTTACCATATGCTGCGTCTGCTTAGCCGTCATGACCTTCTGAAACATTCATGTCGCTTATTTTTGGAATCAGTGACAGAGGATGATACAGTAAGTGCTCGTTGAATAGCAGTCTTTGTGAATGAATGAGCAAAGAGAATGGCAACATTGATTCACTGCAGGAAATCAAATAATCATGAGGATAATGTCACTTATTATTGAGACATAAAATCCATTTTACCCAAAAAAAAAAAGAAAAAACAGTGAGATGAGAGAATTTTGCTTTGTGCAGAGAAATAGACAATTATTTTCTTTGATGTATGTAGTATGTTTATTTACAACTTATGAACACCATAAAAAAAACATTAAAAATTTATAAGCTGCACTAATCAATGATTGATGCGGAATAATGGATCAAATGACTTTGTGAAGTGTAAAAGGGGTTGTCTACAGGGACGAACCTGCGGATAATTATTACCTGAGTGGGATGTCACTCTCAGCTCTGTGTTTTTCAGCTTATTGTTTTGTTATGGCCCATAACTTTACTGTTTAGTTCTTTACTGGTAGCTGTTTTGTTTTGCGAAGTGTGTACACTATCTGCCCAACACTAATAAGCAGTAAGCAATTAGCTGGAGAAATATTGTGGAACATTTTTGCAGCTTCAGAACTACAGATTTTCTCAAGAGATGGTGGAGACCAAAACAGCTAGAAGAAGAGTGAATATTAGACCTTAGACCTTATTAGACCTTCATGTTGGTTTCATGTTGCTCTGTGGCTGCTGGATATGTAAATAGGCACCTGTTGGGTAACACATTTGTAATAACTTTACAGGGTGATGTCAGTGTTTTTCGTTCAAAGCTTGTCATTTTGCCTCAGAATGCCAAATCAATTAAGAGTTGAAACATATGAAACTGTACACCATAAACCTGAGAAATATACCTCAATACTAAGATTTCTACTTGTGATCTATATCTCACCATTGAATGAATTTGAATTTGTGAATTTGTTTATTTGCCAGACTCATGTCCAAAAAACACGCAAGATAGGACAGATAAAATAAGATACAAAAATTAAAATACATACAGACATTTCAGCCAATGCACTCTCAGCCTGGATATATACCTGGAGCAACTCACTAGGGGATTTGAGAGTGCCACCATAATAGTGTTGACTCATCCAGACGTTGCATAAACTTAAACAATAAAATTTCTTAAAAGTGCTTTCAGTGTGATTACTCTTACAGATACAAACATCTGACTAGCACTCCCTCCCCTGGGAACCTTAAGTAAAATTCTCATTGCATCATTGTAAGCAACTTTTAACTTCTGCATACTGGATTTTTTGTAAGAAGACCACAAATGGGCAGTATAGAGTGGTGTACAGTAAGCTTTGAACAGAGCCACTTTAACTTGAGTAGAGCAGTAACTAAACTTACGTACTATGGTGTTTGCCTGTGCATATAACTTGTAGCACTGTCTGTATATGTCATCATCATCGTTCATATCATGTGTAATACAATGACCAAGGTATTTAATCTTTTTCCAGACCTCAAGACAATTATTGGCTAGCTTAAACACAGGAAAATTAAGCCTTTTATCCTGTTTCGTTCTGCATATTAAAACTTTTGCTGGAATTGTATTTTATATCAAATTCCACCCCATAATCAGAGCATATATTAAGAAGCTCCTGCAGCCCAGCACTACTCGGACTAAAAGTAACAAGGTCATCTGCATACATAAAATGATTCACCAGCATGCCACCAATCATACAGCCAGTGTTGCAACCATTAAGTCTCCTTGACAGTTCGTCCATATATATTATATGGACGCACATTATGTGCACCACAGTAACAATAGCCTACAGGACGCAGTTACGTTACCTTTTAAATATGTTAAAGTATCGCATTTATTTAAACTGATGAAACACTTATTTATGCAATGAAAAATATTTGTATACTGAAGGATTTCCTATTTGTCATTAACTTTATAATCAATCATAGCTGACTGTGTCTGCCCATTTATTCACTGTGACTGATGGGAAAGCAGTTAATTAGTAATGGGTGATGTAGTCTGTATTTAGCATGCATTGAATGAAAAATGTAAAACCCACTGGTACTATTTTAAAGTCATGCAGGCAGAAATTTGTGATTGTTCAAGAACATTACATTTAAAGTCTAACTACACCATCACGTGCCATTCACTGTGAACCTAAACTGGACTGTGGCACTTACAATGGCCATAAAATGGGATCTAAACAAAATCAGAAGGCCATAATATCATCCTCAGATTATCTACATGTGAGGCAAAACAGAAAGGGATAGGATGGAGATGGTCCTAGTGAAGTGTTGTCAGAATCTTTTTTCGTGTGCCTCAGAGTACCATCAGTGACTGGAAAAACATCAACAGGTGGTAGCGGTGATAATAATTGAGAAACATGTCAATAAATGCATGTTCAGGGATATGTTGGCCTAGTTGTTCTCTGAGGAGGAAATCTGTTGTTTATGTTTCTAATTTGAGGTGGCCTATATTGACACATCATTTGTTTTATTTGCGAAGAAAATCAGTTGTTTTTTAATCAGTCTTACAGTGTTTCATAGCATCTCCAATACCACAAGAGCAAAACCTCAAATAACTACAAGCTACAATCACTCACTAGCATGTCTGCCTAACTAGGTTATTACAATAGTAAACAAATGTTATTCAAGGTCAAGAAACACAATTAGCCTAACAGACTGCATAAGTTGGCTTCTTGCCCCGTTCACTATAGAGATTTAATCTGGTAAACAGATATATCTCAGCCAACGCTTGAGGTGTGATTTTTGTTGTTCTCAACATTGCAAGAAAGTATTTTGTTTTGTCACTGTACTCAGTTAAAAGAATTGTCTGTGTGCATTTTCATGTGGAGCCAGTAAATGTTTTTTAAAATATTTTTTATCAATAAAATCTTGAGAATTGTACAGCTTTGGTTTGCTCTTGAGTCTTTTCTAGTTTTAAATGTTGGTTTCTTTTTGACCATAACCATTTGGTGCATTCACACATTTTAAAAAGTTCCAATCTGGTGTTTGTGTTATTGTTAATTGCAATTTATAATTATAGGAATTCATCAATAGTTTTATGTAAGACATGTTTAACCATTAATGCACTCTGCATCTGTTCATTATGATTGCAACCGCATAGGATGTGATTCATTGTATTGTCAGCCAAATGAGGCTGTCGTGTTACCCCGTTCTTCGGGACACAACACATAAAGGTACGGACTTCATAATGCGCCTGCCTTAGACCCAGCAGACAACCTGCCAGTAAGCTGGATGGTATGCTTGGGAATATACGGACACAATATCTACAGCCAAAGCTGATGAAAATATTATTGTCAGTGTGATATAAGCAGTGGTGATGTACATACAACATTGTGTTTCTCATAGCCTACATAAACAGAAATAACTCAGATTCTGTTTTAACCTCTCTAGTTATTATCCTCTTAGTAAAGTTCATAACAACTCAACTTTACATGCAGAAGATCAAAGGTATGGTTGTAAAACAGCACAGTTCAACAGGGTAAAAGACCCCCGGGGTAAAGTAAGCGCAATATAAAACGTAGTGGGAGTTATGCATTGTGCGTGATGGGATCATTGACTGTGTGATTGAACAGCTGATACTCGCACATTAGTTTCTGTCATGGGTAAAGTAATAGCTACTCCTGCCAGTGCAGTAAAGTGTACTAAACTTTGTAGTGAGGTCAACACACCATGTCATTAGCGAACACTCCATGCGGTCAGTTTTTGGTTGTCATGGTAATTGATTACGTCCGACTCATTAGCCACACCCCCATTCTCTGTTTGAGAAAGAACGTTCACCAAAAATGGCAGATAAAACTAGATGGAGGGGGGCTTAGTGAAAGCTATGTTAGCTCCTCTGTCCTCCTCTTTATGGATTTGGGTTTACACTCCACCAACTCCAACCAAACTTGATACAGAAGTAGCGTTACTCCTGCTTAACACAGTGGTAAGTCCTCATCCTGAATCTCCTTTCACTTTGGTGAGAGAAGAAAACTGTTCTTTTACATACCTTCTACTTGTAGGCTAACCTAACCTTATTCTTTTATAGAGAGAGCTATCAGATTTAATATCTCTTTTACAGAAAATTGGTAAGCTGGAAATATTACAACGTCATTGGGTATTGCCGTTTTTAACCAACTCGTGAGCTAACATTAGCTTAATTTAGTTAGCTAGCTTCCCCAAGCAGGAACCTCTGGTTCTGAAAAGTGAAGCCTGCATTCTTTCTAATAGCCAGCAGGGGGCGACGGAAGAAGTCTATGATTGTGTAGAAGTCTTTGATAAATTAATAGTTTTGAGTCTTTAATAGCAGGATGTTCATTTTGTAAATTGTGGTTCCATTTAGAGTAAAATAGATGATAAAGCAGGTTATGTAACAATTTTAGGATACCCAATTAACTTAGATTTAGTCGTTGTTGCTGCTATTTAGTGCATGTATAAAAATTTTTAACACATTTTTTGGTTTGTGGAACATTGCCAACAGAGGGAAGGAAACAGAAATGCAGTGTTTATATGACAATTTTACATTCCTTCATGTGTCGTTATAGCTCTTTTAATTAATTCTGGCTCTGCAGATCCATTATAAGGACGAAGACACACATACACTTACAGTACACTGAGCCGTCCCTGAGTCCCTCAGCCCACAGATAACAGATCCATATTAATATTAATGCACTTGTCCATGATAATGGGCTGACTGCGCTGGCTTGAAATACTCTGCTACACACTTCAGAGGATGAATTTTATCAGCAGTTTAAAAGTCACTCTGTATCGAGGAAAAATCAGACTTTGAGAAAAGAGTCATTACCGTCTTTCTGAAATTATCAAACATCAACTTTCAAGGTAGATTTTATTGTCTCCTGATCATACCTGATATCATATCCATAAACAACATGTTTTCTAAGAAAAAGCATTTATATTTGAAGAATTCCAACCAAAGAGGCTTGAAGAAACGCCTTTGAGTTTTTAAATGTTACTTACAAACACGTAAACACACTGCTGTAATCTTCAAGCAACATATTTTATAAGAATTATGTCTTTAAAGCATCAAATGTAATTACACTTTTAACTCTAAGATAAATACCAAGTTACTTATTATTTGGAAAGATAAAATAATTGAGGCTTCGGTGAGGGGGGCAGTGGTCAGTGGCATCCCCTGACAGTTTTCTTTCACTGTGGGCAGGAACAGAGGGTAATGCAAACAAGACTGACTGCTTGTAGCGGCACTTATCGGTTCATTGAGCTGTGAGTGGCTCAGCAATGCCATACATCAGCGGATCATCTGAACATCTGTGCAAATAATGCCTGACACTGCATGAACATTAAATAATGAATCACTGCCATCCCTCTGATGTATCCACAACAACTCTATCTACTCACTTGCAAATAAGCTGCTTGCTAGAATCACTTCAGCAGTCAGAGAAAAAGCACATGTGCAGGCAGACATGCTTCCCATAACTATTCCAGAAAGGCGACTAGAGTCGCTCCTTAAATTGAATTCCACTTGTAACAATCATTCATTCTAATAATAATAAAACACACAGAAAGTAAAGGTTACTAGATCGTTCACTCAGTTGCCTGGCGCCTGGATTAGAAACGTAGCTCCTTTGCAGCAACAGGATTGCTGTTGCATTTCTGAAAATTTACATTTATTTATTTATAAGTATATATTGAAATTAAAGGTCCAGACTCTCAAGAAGCGTAACATCGATATGGCTTGCAAGAGTGCAAATGGACCGAAAGCAAAGCGGTGGAGATTGGAGAAGGATACAAGCCAACGCTGGTCAAACTACTTTGCAATGAAGAATTCAAAGATGAGTGACCGCGGAGGTCCATACCTCGCAGCCCTCTTTAATCGCGTCAAACCCCCCCCCCAGGCCTGGACAACGAGTATCACATAGCCCATCTGGAAAGGCAAGGGGGACGCCACCGAGTGCACAAATTATCGGCCAATCCGACTACTCTGCCACGTCATGAAGATTTTTAAGTTCCTTCTGGACAACCGGATCCGACAGATGGTCACAATCACCCTGAACCAATGAGGCTTTGTCAAGGGTTGTGGAACCACCAACGCCATCCACGCTACCTGGTTGCTGATGGAGAAGCACCAGGAGAAGAACAAGACGGTGCACATGGTCTTCCTAGACCTGGAAAAGGCATTCAACCGGGTCCCTCATGAGCTTATCTGGTGATCGCTGAGAACCCACGGTGTCCTGGAAGCTTATGTGAAATGGACCCAATTGTTATAACGCAATGTCAATAGCGTGGTATGATGCGGGAACATCACTAGCTTTCCCGATTACCATCGGCGTCCACCAGGGCTCGGCGACCAGCAGTCACCTCACCCGTGGAGCCTTCTGTACACGGACGATGTGAGCCTATCCGAGATCAAGCACAAGCATGGGAAGATCGATTATCTGAGAACGGCATGCGCCTGAACATCAAGAAGACCGAATACCTCGAATGTGGCCCTCAGACCAACGGCACTATCACCATTGACGCCGAACCGCTGATCAAGGTCACCCAATTCAAATACCTCAGGTCCCTCGTCACCACGGATTGTGAAACTCTCGCAGACGTCAGAGCTCGAGTCAATGCAGCATTGATGAAGTGGCGCCAGGTTACTGGAGTCCTATGCGACAAGAGAATGCCACTCTACCTCAAGGCAAAAATCTACAAGGCTGTCGTGCGCACTGTGGCGCTCTATGGGTCAGAGTGCTGGCTGGCGAAGCACAAGCAAGCCGTTCATGTCATGGAAATGAAGATGCTCAGGTGGTGGGGCGTGGCCCCAATCACAGACAAGATTCGCGAATCGAGGCTCCAATGGTATGGCCATGTTGTCTGCAGCGACCAGAACTCTGTCGCGAAAACAGCCCAACAATTAGACCTGGGGGCAACAGGCCACGAGGATGGCCAAAGAAGTGCTGGATGGACAGGCTCAAAGAAGACATGAAGATAGCAAATGTTACGTCCTGGACCGGAAGAAGTGGAGGAAGGCGTGCAAACAAGCGGACCCCGCACCAAGCGGGACATAAACCGCTAGGAGAGAGACAATTAAAGGTCTTTTAATTGATTCAAAGAAGCAAATAAATTTATGATTAGGGCTATCAATGAATCATATTTATTAGTCATCACATCAACTATTGAAGAATGAGAAAGCACCACATTCTGTCCTTTGTATTGTACTAACAACTGTTTGACAGTGTGGTTTTAAAATGTCTTGCTCTGCATCTCTAAGTATTCTTTATCCTTGTGTACTCAGGACAAAGGAAGGAAGCTTGGAAAAAAACACAAAATACACATAATTTCAAAATACCCGGATGTAAATGGCCTTTGATTGGTCTATTCACCTGTACAGTTGGATTGATTTGTATCAACAAAACTAATTTAACTAATTTGTGCTACATAATTTATAATTCAATAAACTCTACAGCCAATCTCGCTTTGAGCTAAATGCTAATGTCACCATGCTCCCATGCTCACAATGAAAATACTAATAATGTTAAGCAGATGTTTAACAGGTACAGTATACCATCTTAGTTTAGCGTGTTAGCATCCTAACATTCTCTAATTGATACTGAACACAATGTACAGCTGAGGCTAATGGGACTGTCATTAGTTTAGCAAGTACTTGGTCATAAACCAATATAGCACAAATTAAAAATTTGACTAATGATAGTGGTATGAAAAATATAAGAATAAATCACCAATGTTATTAGGACATCTGTTTGGTAGATGTTGACACATTTCATTGTAAGTAAAAACATTGACTTTGTGGTGGTACTAGAGAAAAGGCTCCTGACTTTCAAGGGTTTCATTGTAAGATGTGCGAAATAGGCTCTTTTTTCTAAAATCCATCTTGTCATGAAACCCCTTGATAACAAATTTATTCCACATGATAAGAGGGACACACTTGGTTGATTAGTGGTTGATTAGGTCTGTTATGAATGCATTTCATCTTCCATGAATTTTATTAAAATCAAACACCACAGTGACGAGCCTGAAAAGTTTGAAACTCTTTTCATATTTGAATTCTAAATGTGTGCCCTTTGTGGGGCCGTGCAAGATGCTTTAAAGCCTTAGAGCAATTTCTAGGCAGCCCTAAGGGCAGTGTCCTTAATTGAAAGTGACAAGGAGAACAAGAGATAGGTAGGGAGTGCATAAGAGGTTAGAGTACTTCCTCTCCTTCAACCAATCAAGTGCAGGATAAATGTCAAGCCATGGAAAGGCCAGGCTCAGAAAATAAGATAGCTGTTGACTCCCTGAAATGTCAGCTAATGTTTGTATCGTTGTGAAAGGAGCACTAGAGGAAAATTGTTACAAATCAAATTCATAATCACTACTGAACATACAGTAACCTCTGCCAATGTGTCGCCATTTTTTCAGAAAATGTCCCTCAATTGAAATCTTTCCAAATTACATAGACACTCATTGCCCAGTACATGGCAACATGGTAATTGGATTAGTCTCACCATTCGAAGAAATCAAGGGTTTGCTTTAGATTTTTAGACAAGATGAATTGCTGTGGGATTACGGGCCGTCTCCTCTGCCTCTCCACACTTTCAAAAAGAGATGTTGGTTTCACTTCACTGCCCCAGCTCCCTAACAGATATTGACTCTTTTGGGAGAAATGGGATTCTCATGCATTTGATCATATTTCCTATGCTTACCATGCGAGTTGGTTCAAGTGCAGCCAGGTAGTGTGGAGGAGGAGATATAATTGAAAAATGAGGGCTCAAATTAAAACACAAGTAATAATTTACCTAATGTCTCGCTACTTATTAGCTTTAGAAACCATGCACACTTTGAGCTGTTTCTGCTCATGCAAAGAAGATAAATGAGTTCCTTCCTATATTTCAGTCCTGGTTGATCTGGAGACACCTGTGAGTTAGAAAATAAATAGTTTGTACGACGCAACATTACATTTTCATTACATTTAGCTGATGCTTTTACCCAAAGCAATTTACAATTGCTATACATGTCAGAGGTTGCACACCTCTGGAGCAATGAGGGGTTAAGTGTCTTGCTGAGGGACACAAGGGTGGATGGGTCACAAAGGGGAATTGAACCTGGGTCTCTCACACAAAGGGCATAGTCTTATCCATTGCGCCATCACACATGATAGTGTTTAACCCTTATATAAACACATACATCTCTAAAAGGCTTTGGTCTGTCCAGAAACAGAATTGGTTCAGCTGTGGAATCCCACAAAAATGCTGGAGATGCCACATCTGTCCATCACACTGTTGCACTGTGATTTGAGATTAATGTTCTGACTCATTTGTGTTTTATAGGGCCCTGCCTATAAAAAGTTACAGTACCCTGTCCCTGTAAGACATCACGGTATGACAGATGTGTGAACTCAAGTCACATGACTATAATATAATTGTGTGCAGCACATCAAAACTTTAATTCATGAAATTATATGACATTTGTTGTGTGAACCTTTGCATCTGCCTTTTTTCCTGCAGTTTATTTAATATTCTATTAATATATAGTATTTCATTATTTCAAAACTCTTTTCAAGTCTTGGGACTTGACTTTGGTGCTAACATGTGAGACTTAACTTGTGACTTGTAAAACAATGACTTGGTCCCACCTCTGTGGTATAAAAATAAAATAAATCAGGCCACGGTGAGGCTATCGCTAAATAAAAAAATAAATAAAATCCATTAAGTTACATATGTATAAACAATTGTGAACATTTCAACAATGAGTTCCAGAGGTATGTGGGAATGTTTGGAAAAACCCTGCTTACACACTCACCTCTGCACAGCTGGCCAATTGCTGCGTTAAGTGGGTGTCAGTGTCGGATTTTTCAGAAAGTTACAGAAATGGTCCAGAAAAACGAATCCGACATGACTGTTGTCTTGTACACATTTTTGCTGAATGATCAGACACAGTAACAGTAAACAGTGAGGGTGATATCAATGACATAAAACTAAAAAGAGTAATGCTCAATCACATGCTGCCTCGTTTCCTGTGAATTACTCTTGCATGTGAAAGCGATTTGAATCTAGTGCAGGAGTGGGGTACCTCGCCACCAACAAGAAAAACTACTATAGCTATACTACTAATATCAGAGAGGTAACTAAAGAATGTAAATTTGTTGGATTCAGTGGTTGTTGCTGAAGAAATGACAACCATAAATACTAAATCAAAAATGCTGTTCACCCTAGATTGAGGTTCATGTGTTTTTTTCCCTTCACAATTCTCTAATCCCTCTCTGGTACAAACAGCAGTTAAACTTAAGTGCTAAACCATGTCTGAGCAAAAATAAGTCACACCACTAAGCCCGAGGATCAACAGTCAAGAGCTTTTCCTGCTCTCTTGAAGAAGGTACAAGTGTCCATCTGCTCTTTGGTGGCTTTGGCTGGAGTCCCGTCTATCTTTTGCTAAAGATTAAAAATACCCAAACTTTCTGGCTGATGTGTTTACAGGCAGCAACAACAGTTTCCTGAACTTTTAACTTCTTCTATAACACTCCCTGCTATTAGCTTAGTAATGTTGCAGTCCTTGAGTTTTTCTTGATAATGAAATTATGATCTCATTGTGTGCAGTTTATTCTTAAAAACTGGACGTTTTGAATATGTCCAATGCTTGTTAGGATATAAAAACATGTCTCAATGTGCATCCCAGAAAAACTACACAAATGCCACCAAAAAACAAATTCTTGTCTAACAGCACAAAATTCTGAATCCAAACAATCTTCAGCTTTTTTGCTCACTTGAGCATCAATAATCGGAAAGCATAACAAAATCAGTCCAAGCCATAGCTTATTCTGTATTTTCCCTGATGTCCCTCATCTTGACTCTGTTGCTTTTTATGTTTGCCTCAAGGACTCTTGAGAGATGGGTTGAGTTAAAAGAGGGTCAAAGGTCACACTTGCATCTGCGCCTGTCCCAACCAGCCCCCTCCAAACTGCCATGGAAATTGTCGCCTTGAAAGCTCTCCTGCTGTTTCACGGTTATTACTACCTGCTGAACAAAGGACAAGCAAAGGCACATAATTTGCAACCTGCACACATATTGCATCTTTGAATCTCCAAGCACTTAAGTACTACAAATTTCTTCTAGGGGTGAATTTAATAGTTTTATTTTTATAATCAGTGTTTGATGCCTTTTCCATACATGTTAACAATGTTAAAAACTTAGCCAGTGCTGATTGAACTCTTTTTAAAATCTCAGATGTGACATCTCAACTACCCCCACTTTGACAAAACTTAGAGCATTGTTGAATATTAGTCAAGTTCCTGATTCTGACCACAGATATAAATCTGGCCAATGTGTACAAATTAATGGCCAGCCCAATCTGCTGCCAGCTACTGGTTCCCATGCAGCAAGTGAAATTCTTTCCTCACAGGAGAAAAAACAGCACTGGTAGTTCAAACACTCAAAATTATTTAAGTTTTCCTGACCAGTGACCTCTTGTGGCCATGTTAAAAATACATACTCATATCAGAAAATATTAATAGTTTTGATCATTATCATGTGGTATGGATTGTTTTGGAACCTATTTTGTTCTTTATGTATAAGGCTGGTTGAACAGATCTCAAATGGAAGTAGAGTTGCAATGTATGTTTTGAAATATAGCGGTCTCAATTCTGTAAGAAGAAGCTATGCATTGTTGTTTGTAGGCTGTTGATGCAGTGTAAGATGGATGGAGCATGAAGCTTTAGCATGAAAGTGAGAACGGAAGAGGGGGTTTCCTGGATACTGGAAAACACTGCTAAGCCAGCTTCAGGTGAAAGAAGGAGCTGACTTTTTTCCCAAAATTAATTCACCCTGAAAACTACAGTTGGTAACTGGTGAATTTAGCTTCTCGTCTTATGGTAGTGTATCTATTTGACTTTCTCTGTATTGTTAATTTTCATGGTTACGCCTCATACACTCAGACTTTGAACTTGGCGTCCATGAATGTTCACCTTGAGTTGTGGCACAAAGGAATGAAATAACTATTTAATAACAGTCGTGTTTTTCTGTACTGGCAAAGCAGAGTTCAGATAAGGCAAGGGAAAGTAAGAACTCCTCCTGAAAAACTCCTGACTCTAATTTGATTAGAGGCTCATGTATTCATTAATTAGCAAAATAAAAATTTAATACCATTTCTTTGAAAAATATTAATGGGCTAATAATGCAGTAAAATTTCCTCTTAAACAGAACTCTGCTTGAAACAGTCTATCAGGAGAGATGAATTGAATGAGCCAAAACTTGTACAAAATGTCCAACAAACCTATTCAAGGACCTCTAGTTACAAAGTACGACAGATCACTGATACATCCCTGATCTCAACGTTTTGCAGAAATGAAAAAAATAATTACCACCCAGTTTTGCAAATGGCTTCTGATTGCTGTTGATAGACTGCTTGAATCCGTCAGCATTAAGGTTACTGAGGGACCCGTACAAGCCGGGTCATCCCTTTCAGATTACAGTACAGTCTGCGCTCCAGTGATGGTGTCCTGGCCCAAAGTGGGGACAACCTTATCGATTCTGTCCCCCTCTTCAATCCATTATCAAGCCTCTATCAGGACAGCCAGGAAGGCTGCTGTTATCTGATTTCCCATTTTATGAGCAGGCTGGAAAACAGCCAGCAAACTTTGCAATTATAATAGGGTGATCTCTGTATCAGCACTTGGCACATACACAGCAACATAATTATCGCTTTTACTGGGTTTTTCACCCTCACACACATTGATTTATACACACACGCACACACATATATACCTTGGAGCTGGTATTGTTATTTGTGACTCCTATAGTCCTAAAGCCTGGTGTCTAAATTACACTCCTAAGTCTGGTTAATTGCTTTTTAATGACTTTGCCTTTCTGTTGCTCTCTTTGAAGTTTTTTTCTCTTTACGAGGCACTTTTCATAGCTCAGGGTATTTCCCCGGAGATTGTTTTACAAACTGAAAATAGGAAGGACATTCAACATTTTAATAAATGCGCTTATTGGCTTTCTTTCTAACAGTTAGACTGAGAAGATTGATACCACTCACACCAACAGAAATATTACAGGTTAAACTATTTATACAGGGTGATTTGTGTGAGATAGAAGGAAACCCTCTGGCTCTGTTATCCCTTTGCCTGTCTGTCATGTTATGTTCCACTACCCAAACACAGAATGCGCTTGTTTTTGGTCGTGAGTACAGCATTGCTACGTCTGACAGCGGTATGGATAGGACTTCTTCTCACAACCAATTATGTGGGCATTTTTATGTTATATCTTTAGATAAGTCTACTACTGAAGGGTAATGCATTATGCAATAACCCGGCGCTACGATGAAGTGACTAATTCTCTCTCTTTTTTTCCCCATAAAATAAAATTCTTTTCAACCCTGAAAGGTCTCAGAAAGGCTCATTAACAGGAACGTAAGGCTACTGTTTCAAAATTAAAGAATACATGTATTAATCATAATGCTCACCTAAGAACGTAGCACTACCAGAGCTCTAAAATTATTTTTAATCATGAACAGTTATGTCAAATTCAGGAGGTTGGGAGCCCTGGTCATGTGGCCGATGGAGGCAGCCAAGCTAGCACTGGCACTAACTACAGATCACCATTCACGTATTTGACATTGTCATTCGTTGTTTTATTTATTTTTATTTATAATACTTACAGTTCCCTATGAAATTATTTAAAAATCATGTTTGTTGTCTTACAAATATACCAATGTGTAACAGATTAGTTTGGACAGTCTTTTGCTGGACACTCCACATATTCAAGAATTTAAGGGGAAATAATCTGTAGTAGAACAGTAATACATAAATTATCAAGTAAATTAAGCTGTCATAGGGATACTCAACAATGGCTTTCAAAACGTACGTATAGCCCAGCAAGCAAGGACGCATACCACTGCACAAAAGTAATGGGTGGATGGATTAAATGTTCATCAAGGAATACTTACTGCGTGTCATTAAGTCCACCTAAAATCATCATCATTTTTACATATGTTTGTGTATGAATTAAACAAACATGACACACGTTAATTAATGTGCTTTAGAGGTGTGGGTAGGTAGTTTTCCCCTTGCTTCCAGACTTTATGCTAAGCTAACCTAGCCACATCCAGACTATATTTAATACAATGATGCGAGATTGATCTTCTCAACTAATTCTCTGGAAAAAAGCAGTATATTATATGTATCCTACATGTATCGTAATTTGTAAGTTTTGCAATGCTGCCATTGCAAATGTCATGTAGCTGTGGATCCACTATGACATAACCATCGATATGGGTGTCTATAAACACTATTACAGTTTTATTTTATAGGACACATTTACTATATCTCTCATTGAATAACTGTTATGTAAGTCTGCAGTGAAAGCTAATCAATGTGGACAGTCACTGTGGTTTCTGTCTTCTCTTTAGTATCACACTGCATCAATATGCCTACTGTAATTGAACGCCGGTTATATTTATCAACATGCCATGTCGATATCCCTTTGTGAAACCCAGCATCAAAATATATTTGTTCCAATTATCTGTGAGAGCATTCATTAAAAACTGTAAGGTGTCAAATCGCTGCGTAGGTCCATCATTCAAATCTGTTTGTTTGAGGTGGCACGCTATGACAACTCCCACTCATCCTCTTTTGTGTGCAAGTGAAGAGAAAATCGAGAAAAGACAAGAGATTAAAGTGGCTTGTAAAACACTGCAGTTTGAATGAGTTACATTTAAATATAAGCAGCACTGAGTTTGCAAAGACAAAAAAGGAATCAGCAATTCTGAAAATATGTCAAAATTTGAACCATTAATACTTCCATAGCTGCCAACTCTGACAGGTAATAGAGCACTTTCTTAATGCATCTGTGTTGTCTTTTTTGAGGGGCCAAAAAATTATAGAAATAGAACAAAAGTTGCACTGAATGCCCAGACTGACAAAATGGCTTAACCATGAATACTCAATAGCATTCTTTTTATTTTTATAACTGCAGTAATACACACAAAAAAATTAATACAAAACACCAGACGTACGTGTTTATTATAGTTGTCTGCACTCATAAAAATAAAAAGAATGCTATTAAGTATTCAAGGTTAAGCTATTTTGTCAGTCTGGGCATTGCTTCAGTGCGACTTTTGTTCTATTTCTGTTATTTGTCACCCCCTCAAAAAAGACAGCACAGATGCATTAAGAAAGTGCTCTATTACCTATCAGAGAACACTGGGGAAATGGCTGGATTGCTAGGTACAAAAGACGAATGGCAACAGACAAGGGGAGAACATAGACTAAATACACAAGTGAGGAGAGGATAACTAGACACAGATGAAACTAATCAGGCCGGGCAGACAATCACACAGGTGGGAAAATACACCAAGACAGGAGGTCAAGATAAAGAAGACATAAGAGGAAAGACTCTACATAAAACAACCAAAACCATGATTAATTAGTGAGCTTTAGAGGTTAACCTTTAGACAGAGCAAGGCTAGTCATTTCCCATCTAATTTGAATCTTTATGCTAAGATAAGCTAACCAGCTGCGTGTTGTAGCTTCATATTTACATCCCTGTTCTGGCGAATAAGTACTGTATATTTGCAGAAATGTCTAGCTAATATTAACTACAGACATTTAAGAAGATTAACCCCACACATCTTGAAAAACTGTAGATGTACATGACAAGGGCATTGCAAGGAAAAGTAAAGCACAGCACAGGAACCAGAGACTTGCCATCAAAAGGACACCTGAGTTGATGACCCGCAGCTATTTGAGCTTTGCAAAGTCAAACTAGATGGAGAGCTGAGCTACCAAATCAGGTAAATGACTCTGTTTTGCATTTTAAATAGACAATAATGCAAAAAAGAAGCTCCGTATGTTAAAGCTTCCCTCTTGGATTAGCAGTGTCATCGTAACAGTGTCAGATTTGTACAAGAGCATTACAGTATCTGTACAACGGTCGAGTCACTGCTGACTATGCAACATCACCAACATCTTGCTGAGCAATGGTTATCTATTTTCACAGCCTACACCACTGAAACCTTGTGACTCATCTCCAAAATGTCAAGTCTTGTGTGTGTGTGTGTGTGTGTGTGTGTGTGTGTGTTTCGAGTGTTTCATTTGAGTCTGTCTTGCTAATCAAAGGCCACACTTTCTGCTCCACACAGATCAGCTGGGATCCCCTTCAGTTTACTGAAAAGTCCCATGACAAAGGTAGCTGATTTTTTTTTTCTCACCTTTTAGCCCACTCAACCTCTGCACTGTAAAGTAGCATTATTGAAATAACTATCTTTGATAGCACTGTAAGGAAACCAGGTAATAATCAGCCATGCAAAGAGAAAGCTTATATACTGCTGGGACTATGGAGCCCTCCCACAGCAGAGAAGACAGTATATTATACCAGTACTAGGTAGGCATAACTATTCAACCAACCAGACAGATAATAGTGTGTTTTCCCGAGCAGGTCACATTCATCAGTATGTGTCAGGCTTAATCCAAGGCCTCTGCTCAGGTCCCACTCCTTTTTCACCTCATCACATCTATGGATGATGACAAGGATAAGACTCTCCAGGCCTCCTCATTTCAGGATGTCAGGGGCTCTAAGTGCCACATGTCCTATTTTGTAGCACAAAATCCATCATGTGCATTAAGTGCGTCTCAGGGCGCCAAGTGTCACTTCCAGTGTGATAAATGGGATTTCATGCCACAAAAGGAAGGAAATTACTTTTGGATAATTATCATGTAAGATCATTTCCCTATTTCATATAAATGAAATAATAATTTCCTTTTTTAAAAAAACACAAAATAAATGCTGAATGTGACACTAAGCACAATAGTCTGTCATAATGTATTTATATACAGGTGATGTCAGGACAATAAACTATAAAGGATATGTAGACATATGAAGTTTACAAAGTCCAAGTAGGAATTAGAAGAATACGTTGTGGAGTGAAAAGTTGCAATTATTTCAATACATTTTAGGTTAAATAGTCATCAAGCCTGGACCACGCATTTCCTAAATGATTTTATTTACTTTTATGCTCCTAAAAAGTAAGAGGCTGTGGAAATTAACATCATCAAACAGCTGTTTATTGCGAGTTGTTGTCCGAGATATAAGATGCCTCATGGTGCAATTTTTAGCTTACTGTTTAAAAGCTTGTTTTTTTTAACTTGGACTGTTTAACTGCTCATTCCTGTGTCAAAACCTCCTGAAATGCTTTTGAAACTACGATAAAAATGTTTATTCTAACGAGGGGAAGCAACATAAAGAGGCAATCACCACATAAAGCAAAAAAAGGAAGAAGGAATTAGATGTTGCTGAAAAGCATCAGCACTTCATACCATTTGGCTGCAGGCTCCACCTCACGTCGCTTTTGAAAAAAAAAGGGATAACGTTTTGCCCAGAAATCAGCGAGTCATTTAAAGGATCATTTGTATCGTGCTGAGCTGAGTCACGCTCTCTCACACAGCCCTCGCTGCGATAATTGTTCTTCATTTTAAAGCAACTTGTCTTCTACATTTCTGTCATCCTGCAAAACACAAAGACTGACAGACACAGCAATGCGATGTTTAACTAAGGTTAAGTGAGACAAGGTAGTGGTAAAGTATAAAAACTGTTTGAGAGTAAAATGCTCTGTACATCCACCATCCTCTGACAGCAGTTAGGCAGCAGGATCATCATGTTTAGCCACCAGCACTTCCATTTATGTGAGCAAAGGACTAATGGAAATCAATAGATGGTATAGACAAGACAAAGGTAGAAAAAAGGAAGTAAAGATGTGGTTTAGTGCCGAGGTAATAATGTCACTAAGTGGATTGTTGTTGTTTTACTTGTACTCTGAGCCACTTGACAGTTTTGTTGTTTTTCTCCTCTCAGTAACAGCTCAACAGATGAGCATCAAATTATCATACTTAAGCGTTTGTGTTTGGCAGAACATCCATTGTTGTTAACTGCTAACAGATAAGGAAGGGTCCCCATTTGGCTGCATTACGTAACTCACACCCAAACAAGTGTTGCTGCTGCCGTACAGCTCAACCGATGTGTCACAGAGAAAGAGGGAAGTCAGAAACTGAGCGGTTGCCACTAAAATATTCCCACATTTTTGATACTCAGTCAAATGCAGCAGCTGTCCCGTGACTCCTGTTATGATATGGTGGATTTTAAAAGCTCAAATGTCTTACTCGCTTGAGCTGAGATGGTGCAATCAATATTTGGCACTGTGATCATGTCTCCCAAAGCTGTAAATGAGTGAATCATAACTACAGATTAGGAGTGCAGCCTGGAACAAGTTTAACAGATAATGAGAAGTCAGAGATGGACTTTATTGGCTGGAATGAAGACATCCAAATACCCCTTGTTGCTGTGGTAGTATCAGGACCAATACAGATCATTTAGCCCCCAGAAAATCTTCCTAAATACTGTTATTAGCTCATTTACATTCATTTCATTTGTAGACATAAGGAGGGGTAGCCAGTTATCTTCAGCTTAGGTAGAAACTTAAACAAACCAAATCTTAATCAAGACCCATTCATTTTTCGGCAAACTCACCCATTCATATTGTTGAGCTAGTCAGTAAAAAAGAAGGGGTTTAAACTGATCTGTGAACAGTCAATACTAAGCAAGAACAAAACCATTAATCAGGTTGTGTCAATGAATGTATTAAGAGAGCTAATGTACCGTCACTGATGTACAGTTTAGTGTCTGTGTGCGAGAGTGTATTTGCAGTCTCGGTGGTATTCAGCAGTGAGTTCGTGTGGAGATAATGATGATGTTTGTATCCCTCGCTGTCCTTAAACCATGCTGAACGCCTGGAATATTGGAGTCCTTTTCAACTAGAATGTAATTAGCAAATTAAAACAGGCTATTATCAACATATTAGCGCATTTGAAATTGAAGGAAAAACACAAATGAAGACAACATGAAAGCAACAGAACAACTGCAGCCCAAAGAGAATAAAAGCTGTGGGGGCAAGATTAAGGCATTTCCTCTCAAAATGCCTTGTGGGCACTGACTGTAAGAGGCTCTTTGTGTGTTTGTGTGAGACATTAGGGGTCGTAATTGAGTTGGGCTGAACAAGGCCAATGACCAGGGCCCAATGACCAGAGCAAAAAGGTCAGCGGCTGGAGTTTATTGGGTTGCCGTTTGGAAATGCTACTAAACCCTGCAGGCTTTGACCATTTGCAACAAATCTCTTCCGACAGATAAACCGATCAGCTGCTATTTGTGGAAGCATAACATTTACTTAGAAGCCATGAGGTTGTAGGTTCAAGCATCAGTGCGTAAGTTAAGAGACCGTTGTTCTACACTTAGTCAAGCTAGACTCAACACTTGTGACGTTGCGTCCTTGTGAGCTGCTTGAAATCTGAAAAGCATTTTGTTCACGAGCCACGGGGGCGACAGTCTGAGCAATATTAATATTACATACGGTACCATACACAGTCTGGTCTGACATTCATTATATCAATATGGTGTTTTATTTCAATATAGTGTCTCAAGGCAAGCAAAGTACATATATATATATATGCCCTAATGCCCTACAAATGACTAATTTAAGTGTCCTTTATGCTCTCTGTTGCTCTGCCAGACACCACCTGAAGGACATGTGCTTCTGTAATCTAATTTACTGCTGTGCACTGCAGAGAATGAGAGTTGATTGAAACGAGAGGAAAAGTGTCATGAATAACAGTATCATGTAGTAAGAAAGGACAATTAGCAGATCGACAGTCAAGAGGGAAATGAAATGGTTTTGTAAAATGAAGTAAAATGAATGGTTATGTGACAACATGGATGGAGAGGTGGAAAATTGTTAGGTGGTGTTGTAATTAGGTACATGTAAGGAGTGATATTATTTCAGTTCAGTGCATTCAGTACTCAGGTTGGCTGACAACTGACATTTTACGTGATGTAGTAGCTAATCTTTGCTGCAGTTTGAGGCTGACTACGTAAAGTTATTAAGGATTGTTTTGTATGTGATGAGATTTCGTATTTTCTGTTTCAGTCATGGATTTTACTGATGGCACAGCTTTGCTACAGTACAAAGTTAAAAGTGTTGTCAGCCATTTGGTGATGGGCGGATAGCATGCAGTGAGTTTATCAGAGCTTTTACCTGGCCTCAGCTGCCTGAGGACTCTTTAAAAGAGGCTGATGAGAGCACACTGCTTTTAAACCCAAACAGAAAGCTGCTGCGGAACTGAAAACCAAAACATTAAGCTGAAAGGCACTAAAACACAGCTGAAGGTAGAGTCAGGTCATAATTTGCTGTGGTTTTATTACAGCGAACATTGTACATCATGTCAAATATTTATTAGCACAGCTTTAAGTTCCACAGTGCATCGGTCTTGACCCACACTGGGTCTTCCTCAGGGCATAGCGTGAAAAGTTTTTTCTCCTTCCACACAGCCGACTTGTGGTATATTTATTGTGTGATATGCTGAAGTAATATCAGCCTCCTGGCCACTAATTGTCTATAAAAGGAATCACGACTTTCCAGTCTGATGGACTTCTCTCCCCAGTCACGTCCTGAGAGAGACTCAGTGTAGGCTAGTGTGCTTGAAGTAAGCCCAAGAGCTTCCCTTTTTCTATAGCTGACTAATTTGACTTCAAGAGCACCTTGCATTTAATACTTTACAACCGTGACCGCTCAGTATGTTTTCCTTTTGAGTCTTCATTTTGTGTTAATGATGAGTAAATAAGGGACAAGGTTACAGTAAAAGGTCAAGTTATGGTCATTAGACATCAAATGCTGCGTAGTGGACTCACCGAGGCACAAGAATTACTTTCATCTGAACAAACAATAAATTGAATGTTCTTGGAGAACTATTATTGCACTTTGAGGCAGGAATTTCCTGTCTGGCCTTAAAGTGCTGTTGCCTGAAAATAATCTTTTCTCACGGTTCCTGCATAATTTATGAAATGTTGTCTTTATTTCTTCCGAGTCCTATGACAGACGCAGTGAGCTCAGTGGTACCAAAAAGCAGAGGCGAAAAAATGACCTTGCATGAATAATTAAGCAGATTGAATTGTTTGAATTTGTTTTCTGACAAGTATGTATAAGATTGACAAAGCAAAGCAGACAATTTGATTTGCAAGTACCAATTACTTATTCAGTAGATGTAATTTTCTTAGAGGCAAAGGGGAGAAGGAGGTTTCAGATAATTGAACCACTACAAAGAACAGAACGGAAAGTCCTTGGATTTTTATACACTGCCTCTGCAGCCTTTGTTCCTTTGTGAAATTGAGTTTTGTAACTCCCTTCTGCTACATGGAAGACAATATACATTAATACAAAATCAATTATGAAAAATGGTAAACAGAAATAAACTATCATAACTGTCCTTTAGTATCCTTTGGGCTCTGTGTAGGCACCTCACCGATGTCACTGATGCTCAAGAGATGGGTACTAATGCTCTTCTGAACAGTTTTAATCACCCGCTGCAGAGCCCTCCGGTTCTGGGCCGTGCACATCCCATATTAATGATCTTTCCAGTCAGGATGCTTTCTATTGCTCCTTTATAGAAGTGGACATGGATTTGGTATGGGAATTTGGCCTTCTTAAGCTTTCTCATGAAATGCAGTTGTTTCTGAGCTTTCTTCACCAGCGTGGAGATGTGAGACGACCATGTCAGGTTCTCTGAGATGCTGACTCCTAGGAACCTGAAACTATTCACCTGCTCCACCTCACCTTCACTGATGTAGACACGAGTGTGGCGTCTAGTTTTCCTTCTTCCTACAGTCAATGATCAGCTCCTTGGTTTTGCTGAAGTTGAGCAGTAGCTTGTTCTCTGAGCACCACTCTACAAGATTATGAATTTCCTCCTCCTGATATAAAGTCTCATCGTTGTTTGACATCCGTCCGACGTTGGTGGTGTCATCCAAAACTTCACAACAGAGTTCTCTCCATGTCAGGGGATGCATTCGTGGCTGTACAGCGAACACACAGCCCTGGGGGGCTCCGGTGTTGAGCACTAGAGTGGAGGAGGTGAGTCCACCTGTCCGAGCTGTCTGGGGTCTGTGTGTGAGGAAGTACAATTTCCAGTTGCAGAATGTTGTATTTATATTGGTATGAAGGCAGCATTTACATACTTCCTGTACAGCACTTTCCTGATAGACTCGTCAGTGTATAGTGCCGTTTTAAGGTCTTTTAGGGAAAATAAAAGGCAAGGAAGGTCACAAGTCTTGTATAAGTAAGTTTCAGGTCAAGTCTCAATGCTTGGCCAATCAAGTCTCAAACCTGTCACAGTCTTGTCAAAGCGCATGTCAAGTCTAGAATCCGGACGATGACATTTAAAGAGAATCATAAATCAAGTCTCAAGCCTTTCAAAGCAAGTCTTGAGTCAAATACCAAGTCCTGTCAAAGCCAATCTCACGAGCCCCAAGTCTTTGAGGGCAAACCCATATCTATTTACTGCTAAAATTACACAGCACTGAAACACTTCTCCCATGGCTATGTCAGCAGTGTTTGTAGCATAGCTGTAGTATTTAAAGGCCACATGTGGCCATGCAAAGCCTGCCTGCTGCTGTCTTTTCTGGGATCTGTTTGGGATTTGACCCGATAAACTTGCTTTCAAGCCTTGAGACAAGTCTCTCAAGCAAGTTAAGTCTTCACTGGAGTCACAGTCTCAAGTCTACAGACCTGGTAGACAGATGGTAGTCCTGAATTGGACCTGTGGGGTTTTCACTGTTGGTGGGCACAGTGGGAGAGATTCAAACTCTGCCCACAAGAACTAAACTGCTGTTTCTTTCACTGAAAACAGGCACTGCAATTACACACAAGCTGTCTGCGGATTTGCATAGATGATTCAATCTGCCACCGGTTTCTGAGTGGCATTAACATTAATTTATTTATATCAATATTTGAGCAGAGGCAGCCAATTACGCTTTCCTTCTCTGCTCTTTCTGGCTAAACTAACTAATGAATAAATTAGTTTCCAAGAAACACTTTGCTACTGTGTATGGTTTCGTTCCAGGTCAGTGAAGTTAATATCTATAGTCTCTGTGTGACAAGCCAATGCAAATCTTGTCATTGAAGGCTGGCAGGCTATACATCAGCATCTTCAAAATATGTAGAACGGGAACAATGCCTATTAATAGTCCCTCTGTGTGAAAGCTTTTACAGCCTGATCTGTGGCACACTGAGAACAATGTGCACAACCCACTGTGTTTCTATTCCAAAGCTATCACACGGCCAAGCTGGTGCTCCCAGATTCTTTCACACAGACAAACTGTAATAATGTGAGCGGATCTGGTCAACAATTGTAAGGCTTTGTGGCTAACAAAGTTAATATTTGTTTGGTTTCACAGGTGTTCCTGTTAGGATGTCCACCTCCTCTTATGTAACGAGCCAAGAAAACATCTGCTGCAAGGTAAAGATGTTCATGGTGTCACATTAAGTAAAACTAAACAGCCTGATACGGATTTGCTTTTTTAAAAAAAATTAATGTTACTCGTTAAACACTTGTTTAACAAAAAAATTACTAGTTCTAGCTTGTAAAGTGTCACCTCTGCTACATTTTCTTTAGTGGCTACCCAGCAGCTAATTTTAATGTTAACATGGGACCACTGTAAGTAATCTGTTCCATACTACTGAAGCATATTTTGAGTATTTGATTTGATTTTATTATGACCAATACGTCTAATAAGGGGGTAACAAAACATACAGAAAAAGGAAGCAGTATTACGGATTAACAAATTAAACGCTTTAATAAAAATTGTGATTTAATTAATCAATTTATATAATGTCTTATATATTTGTATAATTCAAGTGACTCACTCCAGACTCACTGGCCCAAAGGTCAAAAAATATTGCACATATTTAGTTGATATGTGCTAATTTCCTTCATTGTAGTGTTGAATGAAAACAAACATCAATTATATGGATGCTTTTATATAACATTGTAGCAAACTGTACATAGGGAAATATGACCTACTGTACTCGATCCAACATGCACATCAAAGCAGTTGTTAATATTATGAATAATTTAGAAAATAGTATTACAAGAAAAAAAGCAACTTAAGAAGCAGGCACTGTCCTTGAACTCTTCTAATCCATCTTTACTGTACATACAGTATGTCTACACATGTATACTTTATAACAATCCACATCACCTAAACAGAAAAAGAATATATTTACAGATATCAAAAGAGAGTGTAATCAGAGCAGAGTATGGGACAAAAACAAATCACTGACTGTAATGGGTTTCTAAATTAGCTCTACAAAACACTTAGCATAAAACTATTTTTCATAATTTCATAATAACACACAAAATTAGGATTTAAAAAAAAAAGATGTTAACCACTATATATATATATATATATATATATATATATATATATATACATATATATACATACATACATACATACATACACACCTTTTTTTTATCTAATTTATAATTGGTTTTAAACAAGGGCCACAGGTGCCAGACAGTCTGTTCAGGGAGACATTTGTTGTTGTGATACAGGAAATCCAGTGATTTTCATCGTCCTCCCTGCTTTTCCACAGTAAATCTTATTCCATATAGTTAAAAAAAACCCACTAGCAGCATTGAGATTCTGTTGATATAATAAAAACATATCCATTAGTTACACCCCAGAAAAAAATAAGAACAACGTGGAAGTATTATGCAGAGCCATGAATTATCCAGCTCTTACTTATACAAACATAAATCATGTAATTTTTTGAAACGGCAAGCCTGAAATTTGCAGCATTCTGAGTAAGACTGGATGGAAGGTTTCCCCGAATATGAATATACTAAAAAGTGAGTTTCGTGCAGCTACATGTGGAATTACTGATGTGGTTATCACTGAGGAATAAATAAATGTGAAGTCCTTGTGAGAATAAACACCAAAACTGCTTCCTCCCCTTCCCAAACAAGGACAAAAACAGCATATTACATGTTGTGAGGGATGGCCCGAATGAGCTGTGAAATACTTCTGCTCTGGGGGTTTATCAGGGCCAGTGACTCAGCTCAGGACTGGCACATCTTCCTCTGCGTTAGCCTGAGGCTCAGGCACTGACACAATGCCATTTAATGAGATGCCCAAGTCCACAAAAGAGACCAAGATTGAAACGTTGCTCCTGATCCTGCGCCAGACCTTTCAGAGGAGGTTCCATCTTCAAGCTGCTTTGGTATTAGAGAAGCAAGTCTGAATCAGAGAATATGAAGACTGTGAAGATGATATTTTCTGGGATTTGAGTCTGTGTGGACTGGAAGAAGCAAATTCCAGAGAAAATCTGTATTTGAAAGATGGAACAGGACAGAGAATGCATCCCACAGTAAACCTTCGAGGATCTTTTGGAAACAGTCTGGACTCAAAAGCCCCCTCAGAGATGTTTCATGATGTAGCCGGCTGGTCTTGGGCACAAACCTCCTGCTGAGATCAACATTTCAGTGATGAAGAAGTCAATGAGGGGTACCCTTTCTTCTCAGCTCCAGAGTGTGCAGGCCCTCCTGCCGACCCAGGGCATGCTGCGTGCCGACTTTGTGGGCCGTCTCTGTAGCGGTGATGTCAATCTGGGCGTACTTGGTGGAGGTCTTTCCTGTCAAAACACAAAAATAGACCCTCTTTTAACGTGAAGTAAGTTATAGAAAGTCATCCAACCTTTGAATATTTATCACTGGAGCGCTCCACACTTTCTCTTTCAGAAGCAAAAGGAGCTGAAACAATTAGTGGATTGACAGAAAATTATGGGAGTAGTAGGAAATTCGCGTATATGCTGTCATGCTGAGAGTAAGATTTGAAGACAAGGAAGCAAACTGCCATATTTCCTAAAATGTTGAACTACCCTCTTAATTGGTAACAATTTTGACATTCGGTTACTTGTTTTCTGTCATTTTATTCAAAAATTGCAAAATGTCACTGATTCTAGCTTCTTTTAGCTGATTCTAAGTCTTCTATCACAGTAGGTTTTTGTAGTATTGGTTGAACAAAGACATATAAAAGATGCCACCTTGGGCTCTGGGAACTCATTTCTTTGCAGGCGTATTTGACGGTAAAAGCATTGCTGAATCATCTTTTTTAAAAAGCCATATTTCTAAGAACTGATGGAAACGTCCAAACAAAGATGACAACGGAGAGTTCAGAGTGAAGCGGATCTCTGCCCTTGCTGTCAACATGATTGCTTAACGTTATGCGACTGAGCGTCCCCACACAAAGCAGAAGAATATGCAAATGTTTTAGCTGAAGCCTTTAAAATTCCCCTCATGCGCTGTCTTCCATGTGCACGTCACTGGCACTGGCATCATTTGGTGCCTTTCCTTGGGTGAAAATCAAATAAGCAAGATGTCAAGGTTTAATCACAAAAGCAGAATGTCCATGAATATCAAAGAAATGCACATCGCCATTCCGCCGCCTCCTGCTGGAGTTATGTTTTATAGTCTCATAAAAATGGAGGAACTCAAAACCAGCTCCTCACAGCACATCAATAGTCCCTGGTGGAGGATTCCCATTTGAGCCAGGGAATTCACAGCTGTAATCTGAATGCGCAGTGACCCCCTTTCAGGAGCAAGGTGGGACAACCCTCCTCCAGGTGACAGATTAATGGGGCCGCGTGCCAGGATATTAACTGTATGGCTGACATGAGATATTAACCTCTCTGTCAGAGCCAGAGAGGCTCTCGCAGTTCTGAAGACAATGACGCTAATAGTCAAATTGTTCGTCAATTACAGCTCACTACCGCGTCTCAGATGACAAGGACACAGCTGTCTTTTAGTGGGACAGGAGGAAATCAGCCCAATCATTTCTGAGCGATTCCTGTAACTCTGACTGTGACGACGTAAAATCGAATTACAGAGCAATCGTGTGTCGAAAGCGACTGTTCGTCCTCGCCTGATATCGATATCCTGGTTTATTTTCAGTTGGCTCTTTCATATCTGTCTGCTGGATTTGAACAGAAAATGTATTATATACTAAATTGCTCTTCCACGATGCTGTACATATCAGAACACAAGCACAAAAACAAATGCTTGTACACTGTGTGAACAAAGACAAGAACGTAAGATCATGATTAAGGTTATTTTTACTTTCACTGAATCAGTTAGGGACGTGGATTTTCTTTTAAATTCCAACCTTTGCATTAAAATTCTTTCATCTTATATATTAAGGAGCCTCATCAGGAAATTCTCATGAATTTTTCATGAATTTCTTAAAGCGATCTGAATGTGCATTAAAGGGCATTCATGATTTTCTAGTTTATAAAAATGATTGGTTTTTACAGCGTGTCCATTTGGGAGCGCTACATGAGTACATAAATGTATACAATGATTAACATTTATACAGTGGAAGAATGCATTAAAAGTTCAGTGTGTAATATTTCTGAGGATTGGCAGAAATGCAATATAATATCGATAACTATGTTTTCGATGGTTTATAAAGAATTTACATAATGAACTCTTGTGTTTTTATTACCTTAGAATGAGCCATTTTCAATCTACAGACACCGCAGGTCCCCTTATATGGATGTCGCCATGTTGCACCGCCATGTTTCTACAGTAGTTGGAATGGACAGAGCGTGTTTCGTCACTACGTAAGAGTATGAAGCGTCTCCTACGTGCTTGGAAAGGGAGGGGGGAGCAGCAACTGATGGTGCATTCATGTGGTGTCGGAATAATCTGAATCTTTTTTTGCTCCTCAAAATTTTAATGCAAAAAGAGAAATAAAGTGTACATGGGACATAAAGAAGTATACAGAACTTTGATTCGTGCAAAAGCATGTATTGCATATACATATTTTGCAAATATGTAATTTCAGTTAGTGGTTATAACGGTTAGTTAGCAATCCAATCTATAGGTCTGATAATCTGCTAACAAAGGCAGATTTGAATAAGACTACAAGCAAGTAAAGAAATTATGCAAATAATGCAGGTTAATAAAATCCCTCACCAATTTGCTGCAATCTTCCAAGTGTCAATTTATTATGTAATTTGTTTATTATTCAGTGAGCATTTTTGAGATCTATTGGTTCTTTTCACTAGTAATCTTGGAAGGGACACGGGATTTACTGAGGCCTCTTTTAAAAATAGATAGATGGCTGCCGTTTGAATAAAGTAAAAACACATAGTTATACGAATATGTAATTACTAATGCTTTAGAGGAAACTGTACCTCAGCCCTTTTATCAAAAGGTTATTTCAACTGTGTCCTTACTCTGAAGTGGGAGATGTGCGACAGCCCCTCGGGTGCTAGGACCTGGCTCCTGCAGCTCCAGCTCCATGTAGTTGAGCTGCTTCTTGGATGTGGGACTAACAGGAATATTCACGTATGTCACGCCTTCACTGCGAGGCCTTTCAGGAAGTGGTGCCTCTGGGGGGAAAACGAACACTGCCCCTGTCAATACAAGAGTAACAAGGTCTTATAAAGGTGCATTGTGTAAGATTTGACTACTGTCCACCAGATGTTACAGACACATGTTAGCTAGTTAGCTCAGCTAGCCGTGCAGCTAACATAGCAGTCCAATTAGCGGACTGAGTCTGGAATGGGCACCAGATCCGGAGCTAGGCTAGTGGGCACCAGAACTGGGCTCCGCAGTCTCCCAATGGACACAGCCTCCAAAACCATCAGAGGCCAATTTCACGACAGGGAATACAGTACTGAGGTGATTTATAGCAGCTCTGGCCAGGAGTGACAGAAGAATGTGTGCTAAGAAGCAAGCAAGCTTTAAATTCTGAGATCTGTGAATGGACTTTAGCGTGATGTTCTTTGCTCGCAGAAGAGATCGGAGCGTGTCAGGCTATATCCTCCAATGATACCATCTAACCGCTAATCACACTGAGCAGGCCAGGACTCCGGTTACGACAAAGGCACGGCAGCTTCAGGAGAGGAGCGAGATGGAGATCAGGCAGCCAAGAGCTAGAATATTTTCACACCTAACTCTGTAAATTAACTATTTATTTTGACCAAACCAGAGATGGTGATTGTTGGAATAGTGCAAAGCCTGTTTTGTTCCTGTTGAGTTTGAATGAATTGTGTTTCATAATGAGTATAGCAAGGCAATTAAGAGCCTTAGCTCAGTTAAAGAGAAACTTGAATTCAGATGTGTGTGGTGGCATTTTTCTGTTTGGTAAGGACCATAGGTGTAAGAATATTGCCTTTCTTTACATTCTGTGAGGTTTTTATTAGACTAAAAAAGCTAAGAGAGCTTGTGTTCGAGTGGCGAATTCACTATGTTACACATCTTTCAGCTGAAATTATGGGTGGAGGCCTGAGCTATACGGATAATTGCTTTTTAAAGGTACAAAGTGGTATTTCGTGACAGGACGAACTGTGGCTAGCTGGTTAGCATGATAACTTCAGTAGATATCCCTGTGGTATATAAGTATGGCACTTTTAAACATCAGATCTCTTTTAAATAAGACTTTTCTTGTCAATGATTTGATCTTAGATAATAATATTGATTTTATGTTTTTAACTGAGACATGGTTTAACACAGATGACCCAGCCACACTTATTGAGGCCTCACCACCAAACTACCACTTCGCATACTCCGCAAGGAAAGACAAGAAGGGTGGGGGTACAGCAACCATCCTGTCAACCTCATTTGTTTTTAAGGACACTGCTTTTGGTGAATACACATCCTTCGAATATCACGCACTTAATCTTAACAACCCTCGAATACTGTGTTTGGTAGTTTATAGGCCTCCCAAACGATGTCCATCTTTTATCTCAGATTTTCCAGATTTACTCTCAATCATACACACAAATTTTAACAAAGTAATTATTTTGGGTGATTTTAACTTACACATTGACAATATCTCAGACTTTTATGCTGGGGAATTTTTAAACTTGTTGAACTGTATGAATTTTATCCAGCATGTTACAGAACCTACACACAACAGAGGCCACACTTTGGACCTAGTAATAACCTATGGCTTGTCAGCTCATGGTTCCTCTGTTGTGGATGTAGGTCTGTCTGATCACTTCTTTACCATAAATGATTTTATAAAACAAGACATTCAAGATCGTACACAACCAAACAATTAAGAGAATGCAGAATAGCAGAAATACAATGGAGAAAGAACAAAATAACAGTAAATTATCAAATCTTTCACGAACAGTTGAAAGCATATAATGAGGCAGTTAGAGTTGCAAGACATGCACACTTCTCCATAGTCATTGCAGAAAACCAGAACAACCCTAAAGTCCTCTTCTCAACTATTGATCGCTTAATAAACCCTGTTTTAACAAAACCTAGCAGCATGTCAACAAACTCCAAATGTGAAGACTTTGCACTCCACTTCAGAAGTAAAATAGATTCTATTAGGTCAAATATATCATTACATCAGCAGGTACATTTTAATAAAGTGGATCCTAGCCCTACATCCGGGGATATACTGCATAGTTTTGACCTGGTTGATGCTGGCATACTTTGTAAAATTGTTACTCTGCTGAAGCCAACAGCTTGCTTGTTAGATCCCATCCCCACTTCTCTTTTTAGAACACATTATCCCTTTTTTAGTGAGTATCTTCTGACCATCGTGAACTATTCTCTACAGACGGGTGTCTTCCCTACTGCTTTTAAAACTGCTATGGTGAAGCCCCTTCTGAAGAAGAACAATTTAGATGTTACAGTAGTCAATAACAATAGACCAGTATCCAATCTGCCATTTCAAAGTAAAATTTTAGAGAAAGTTGTTTTTAAATCAGGTACTGTGCTAAATTGGTTCCGATCATATCTCACTGACAGAGAATTCTTTGTGTGTATTGATGAATCTCTTTCCAGAAGACATAAAATGAATTGTGGTGTCCCACAGGGCTCAATTTTAGGCCCAACCCTTTTTAATTTGTACATGCTGCCGCTTGGAGATGTCATCAGAAGCCACGGCATCAATTTTCACAGTTATGCTGATGACACCCAGCTATACATTGCCGTGTCCCCTTGATGACCCAGGAGCAGTAGACGCTCTTTTTAATTGTTTCCTAAACATACAGTCATGGATGGCAGAACATTTTCTGCAGTTCAATCAGGACAAAACAGACGTACTGGTCATTGGTTCTGAATCTCAGACGGAGAAACTTAAAATGAAATTACGAATGCTGGCACTAAGTCCCTGTGATAAGGTGAAAAACCTGGGAGTTATTTTTGACTCAGATCTCAGTTTTGAGTCACATATTGGAAATGTTTCTAAGACCACTTTTTATCATCTCAAGAACATTGCTAGAGTACGACCCTTTCTCTCTCAAGCAAACACTGAGACACTTATCCATGGTTTTATTACTTCCAGGATTGATTACTGTAATGCTCTATTTACTGGCCTTCCGGAAAACAAAATCTCTAAACTGCAGCTGGTTCAAAACGCTGCTGCACGTCTTTTGACTAAGACCAGAAAGAGAAGACACATTACCCCTATCCTAAAGTCTCTGCATTGGCTTCCAGTTAATTTTATATATATATATATATAATATAATATTTATATAATTCTACTTTATAAGTCACTTAATGGTATTGGTCCAGAATACTTAGCAGATTTGCTTTTACCTTATGAACCTACTAGAACCCTCAGATCCTCTGATAGTGGCTTTCTAATTATTCCTAAAGCCTTAACTAAAACCTACGGTGAGGCATCCTTTCAATGTTATGGCCCGAGGTTGTGGAACACCCTTCCTGTTGAGCTGAGAGCAGCAGGAAATCTGGACTTGTTTAAAGTCAAACTAAAGACGGGGATTGATTGTTGGGCTTGACCTGCTTTTATATTTTATTTTATTTTTTAATATTTTATCTTTTAAATTTTTCTATAATGTGAAGCACTTTGTGTTACATGTTATTTGTATGAAAAGTGCTACATAAATAAAGATTGATTGATTGATTGATACATAGGGGTGGGCGGTCCCTTGAAAAAATCTCGATAGACAAACAGCATTCTCGGTTAGAGCCTCTCGTTACTGGAATAGTTTACCTATTGAACTGACAGAATGCAATAATTATTTAACTTTAAAACATAAATTTAAGACATGGCTGACAAATCAGACTTGTAGCCACTAGCAATTCAACCAACTATCTTTAGCACTTTACATAATCTTAATGCCTTTACATACTGTACTTTTCTGTCACTTTTGTCATATATTTATGTATTATCTTGTATTTTACCTTTCTTGCAGTACTTTTTAGGCACTATACTGGTGATATAGGCACAAATTAGTTACAACCTGCTCAGGGATTACAGATGAAAATGAGCTATTTAGCTAACTCCTGGTTCATTTACATTAAAGTCTAACTGCAATGTTGATTAATGTGTATTGTCTTTTTTTGAAATGCCCTGTGGACTTGAAGCAGCCTATGAATTTCTTCATTTGCACTAATTAAACACAATATTGCATTAAAGATACTGTACATGTTTCAAAATGGTGACTGAAACCTGAGTTTCATTTTAAGTTGTAATCAGAAGCCAAAAGACAATGTAATCATAAAAGAACACTTTTTAAATTGCATTGTTTACAAAAGTAATTTGTCCAACCAGTGAAGCACTTCACTCTGTTTGTTCATGTAGTGCAGATCTGCTAATAAATCAGGTTATGTGAAGTTTGGAAACTTCAGGCACTACAGTTCGCCTGAAGATCACAATCTTGAGCTAAAATAGTCAGATTGCCCACACTCTACATAGACGACTTTAACATACCGTCAGAAATGTTACTTCTCCATTCTGTTGTTAATATTAGTTCTTTTTTTTTTTCTTAAACTAAAATTTAAATCTTACACATTGCACCTCTAAGTAAGCTGAGGTAGAGTTTTGTTCATTTGTGTCTATGAAGCTTTTGTTAAGGTGTGAACACTTACATTACACAACCCTAAAAGAGACCAAAACCGACAAGTTATTTATCCTACTGACAAGATTTGGCTGCACACTCACAGCTCCGTAGCGTATACTGTCATCCAAAAACCCTTTTAAAACACATAAAAGAGCCATGCAGTTGTATTTGGATTTCATTATAGTGAACATAGCCAGTTATTTCACAGTACTTTGTTTTGTTTGGGATTTGGTCCCTTTTTTCTACAGTGGCTGTGTTCATTGTAAAAAAAATAAAAATCACACAGTATGGGTCTTTTATGCGTTTCTAATAGTTTTTTGACAACAATGGAGTTCTACTGCACAGAGGAATAAGCTCTAACAGGCTGTGGCCACACACACACACACACACACACACGGATAAAGTTTTTTGTCCGAAAAGGTTTTTGTCTTTTCACAGGATTTGCCGAGAATATTAAAAAGACAAGACTGCGACACTTGTTTGAAACACGATTTGATAAGGCTGATGTTATTTTAACACTTTATCATTATAACCTTAATCAAAAGCTAATAGACTTCTCCCTTCCAGGGTTAGTAACACTTGGGGCAACAGTCCTTCTCAACAGCCTAACATTAATTAGATTCATTCACATGTGCAATAAAATGACAATATTATTTTAAACAGTAAAGCACACAAGTGGATAAAGGATCAGCAGCTACACAAGAACACAGCATATCCCAATGAGCTGCCATTTCCCCTGGAGGCTAATTATGCATAATTAACTGCCCAAGAGATAAATTATGACAAACATTATGGTTATTTTGTGTTATGAGGCAGTAAAGCCCTAAAATATTGCCCTTTTAATTCCACCATCAGATCCCCATATCCAACATCCAATTCCTTGACAATGTGAAAACATTCTGGTGCATTCACAAATGTCTGGTTTTCTTTCATCAAATAATCATTAAACAAGAATTTGCAAGTTATTTTTCAAGTAAAACCAGAACATGAGCACCCACATGTTAATTATACACCGTTCAAAAAAATTAAGGGAACACCCATGTGATCACACATCAGATCTCAATGAACGAATAGTTCAAAATCTTTGTTGTATTTTATTGAATCTAGTGAGAACAAAATGACATAACAGAGGTTAATGGAAACCAAAATCACAAACAGAGTCAGGGCTGGATTCAAAATCACACCAAGTCTTGGATCAGGGCATTAGTCAGCTCCTGGACAGTCTGTGGCGCTACTTGGCAGCGTCACATGCACCAATACATAACGTCCCAGAGGTTCTGAATTGGATTCAGTTCTGGGGAACGTGAGGCATCAGTGGCATCAATGCCTTCATCTTCCAGGAACTGCCTACACACACTGGCCACATGAGGCCAGGCTTTGTCCTGCACCAGGACTGGAAGGTCTGACAATGGCTGAGGATTTCATTGCAGTACCTAACAGCAGTCAGGAAACCGTTCAGGCCCACTTCAGGTCATGCTAGATGATGTTGCAGGCAGCAAAACGTTTACCACAGCGTCTCCAGACTTTTCATCTTCGTATGTACTCTGTCTGAACCTGCTCGTAAAGACAATGGGGAGCCAATAGTGGACCTGCAAATTCTCTGCAAAAGCTGTTAGCACAGATCTTACTAGAGGACGTCAGGGCCTCATGTCACCCTCATGGAGTCTCATTCTGACAGTTTGGTCAGAAACATGAACACCAGAAGCCCACTGGAAATCAATTTGGAGGGCTCTGGAAGTGCTCCCCCAGCTCCTTCTTGCACAAAGAAGCAGATACTGGTCCTGCTGCTGGATTGATACAGCCCTGACCAGCTCTCCCTGTGTTATAGCCTGTCTCCTGGTATCTCCATGCTCTTGAGGCTGTGCTGGGAGAGACAGCAATCCTTCTTGCGACATAGATGTGCCACGACACCATCAGAGCTCCTCCAACAGCCAGGAGGAGCTGGACTACCTGTGCAACCTGAATGGGGTGCAGTTACCGCTTGATTCCCCATACATTTATTTGTGGCGGCCCGTCACAATATCAACTCTGACCACCACAGATTGTTTTTCAATTTTTTTTAACTAAGCGTTTTTAAAATTGTATTTCATTGCAGAGCGCCATAGTGCATTCGCGCAGCACTTCCTCTCGCTCGTCCCTCTCTCTCTCCCGTACCTCTCTCGCTTTCTCTCCCTCATGGAACACTGCTGCACAAATCTGTCCAACACAACGCATTCAATGTTGGACACCCATCTTAAAAAAAGTTATTTGCCAGCATGCGAGGACCCTAACCAATAAAGAGAGCTAAGTAAATGTTTGAATGCAGTTGGATTTTCGAGGCTAGCACGCTGAATATAGCTGGTAGTCAATATCGATGTGCGCACTACCCCCCCCCCTCTAAAGATAAAGATAAAAGATAAAAATGGAGCAATTGTTTTCCCTTTTTAGGGGTTCTCTTGCTGTTGCTTCTCCAGTGAACCTGTTGTTACTTTCATCTGCACCAAAACTGGTGACACAAAATCCCAAATTGGATAGATTGATATTCCTGAAGTGTTACCTTAACTTTTGAAAAGTGTAAGTTTACAAAATAATATTTTTACTGTAAATCTGACTTGCATAATGCTCCTATTTTTAAAACTATTTTAAAAAACATTGCAAATAAAATATTTGGCAGATTTCTGTATTTAAAATTACACAACTGTTTAATAATAAACATATGCCTTTGCATATGCAGTTTAACTTTGAACACAAGCAGTATTGTAATCGGTCAAAAAACAGCAAATGCTTCAAGAATCTATGAAACTGATCAAATACTGCAGTCAGCAGAAAAAAGGTGTCAAGTAAAACTAAAAAACACATGTCGCCTTGACCCCATAGTCTTTCCTGTCAAACACAAATTATAACCACAGTGTTGCCTAAGTGCGTTGTCCGTGTAATTTATTGTGCTTGATAAATGGTTTACCGGTCATAAACCGCCCAGCATAGAGGTTCAGAGTTGAGGTCACTGCTGGCTGGTTGAATGCTGTTTATCTCAAATGTCTTATCGACACAGTTTGAGAACAACCACATAAAATATGTGCATATTTCCACTCTGTGACACGTATCATCCGATGCCTTTCTTCTGTGGCTGCATCGACTGCCAGCAAAGATAGTTACAACCTTCAAAAATGGGGGAGAGAACACATAAGGAGGAAAAATTTGAATACTTTTTTTCTTGCCTGTGAAGGAGCTAGTGCAAAGTAAGATGTACCTGTCACCACAGGAATCACACATTCATGTTTACGGTCCAGTGTTCACTTTAGATCAAAACCTGTGTAATCAGGAATTAAATGTTAACATATCACAGTATTAACCTCGCTCGTAACACTGCCAAAGATTCTTTTTACATTTGGTGAGTGTATTTTTATGTAAAGGGCAATAAATACACCACAACAAAAGGCGATATTGGACACACACGCAGTTCTATTAAATAAGTTTACACAGACATGTTTGCAAATACATTTGCCGGCACGTACACTCCAGCCGGTCAGCAAGTTTAGGCTGCACTTTGACTCTCAAAAACATGGACAGAGAACAAATTTAGGTTACGTGGACCCTGATGGCCACACAGGGGGCGGAAAATCTAATTTGGCCATGGACTTCTTTCCCCTTTAGCTTGATAAAATCATCATCGTCATATTGGAGCACTGAGCGACATATTATTTTAAGCGACATTTAAACAGAATTAATTTTGACTGACTAGCCACTCGGGCTGCAACTAACGATTACCTGCATCATCAGCTGCTGATTTCTCAATTCATTGTTTAGGAAGTATTAAATGCCCATCACAAGCACATCAAAGGGGCCAAGGTGACATCTTAAAAAATTGTGTTAAATCTCAGACCAAGAAACCAAAACCCAAAGAGATTCAGTGTACTACTTTATTGTACATGACAGAGAAAAGCTCCAATTTTGTCTTAGCATTATTGCTTAATAAAGGACTCTTCACCTGTTTTAGCTCTACTTGCTGCTACAGTTACAAATCAACAAGCTATTTTTGGCCCAGTTTATGGATGTACAAACTAGAGCCTTATCTTAAATGTTTGATGATGCTATGTGTTTAAAGGTTCAGTGTGTAATATTTCTGAGGATCTATCAACAGAAATGTAATAGAAAGATCCATGACTATGTTTTCAGTGGTGTATAAACCATCATGTTTTATTATATTACAATGAGACATTTTTATCTACTTAAATTTGAGTCCTGCCTGCCATGGACGTCGCTACTTTGCGTTGCCATGTTTCTACAGTAGCTAAAACGGACAAACAGCGCGTTTTGTATCTAAGTTCTTCTTATACTTCTGGTAGAATTCAGGAAGTGCAGACTCTTCACTATGCTGAACATGTACGTTAGAAGAAGAAGAAGTATTAATAATATACAGCAGAGGTCGGCAAACAAGTTTTGTATCAGAGTAATATTTTCAACCATTAGATGGTGGATGACAATGTAAGCCATAATATTGAGTTACATCCACATGGTATTCGGTTAGCTCACTTGGTAAAATGCACTACTCACAACCTGCGGGTTGAGTGTTTGATCCTGCCTCGAAACAATTTTTTTCTCTCTTGAACAAATAGATTCTTTAGCAACTGTTTCTCACATTTCGGCATGTGCTGCACTGCTTTTGTTTCGGTGTTTGATCCACATCCATCAACTTACATACGTTTTTTCATTTCCCCTGTATGTCCAGGCAGAGAACATTTAGGGGAATCACGCTCTCTGACGGCTCTTTCAGAGGTGTGTCAAGCAGGCAACAGACTCTTTTAATGTCATAAAAGCTCAGTTCAACTCCAATACGGCATTACAGTAAACAAGCTTCTTGCACTTTTATTTTGTAGCCAAAACTGTTGCTGTCATGACTGACATCTATTTCAGCAAAGTATTTATTTATTTATATTTTTTGCTTTACATTTTTTCTTAATATACCTAAAGAACTCGCTGCTGTCTCAGAAGAGACAACTTTTGTGCTGTTGTCAGCCATCACTGTCTTATGCTCTTTAAAAGAGGGCAGTGGTAGACAGGACAGATGGTTGCAATTCACAACATTCACCACTAGATGCCACTAAAACTTACACACTGAACCTTTAAAGGAGGGGGAAATGTTGGCTGATTAATCATTATCCAATTTTAAACCTTTAAATATCAATATTGACCTTAAAAATACTTTACTGGTCAGGCTCTAATACAAACACCATTGTTTATTTCACACTAATTCACTTATTCACTGGCGTGAGGCTACACTGCCCATAGAGTGCCCATGTAATTTGTGTCAAGTGCTGTACTTCAGCAAAAACCAATACTCATTAAACAAAGAGCTCAGGCTCTTACTGCGCACAAACACTTCATAACAAAACAAACATGATTTTGAGTGCAGCAACACGAACGCTTCTGATCTGTTTACCTTACATCATGTTATTGCAAGACTACTGATGTTGGAGATTAAAGAGAATATCTAGATCACAGAAAACAGATCGTTAAACTACATTTGCTGTTGTGTGTTAGACGATCCCAACACCAATAGGAGTACAACAGAAAGCAGTTCAGCTGCAGGCATGTACTGCTAAAAACACAAGCTCTGAATTAATAAATTATATTTTTCATAAAAACTGTGAAATGCTGCATAAAATATATTATTTTAGTTTCCACAGTGACTGTAAACACTGTCATGGATTTATATGTATCTGTATTGTTGCAACTGTGTTGTATTTACACTATCATGTAGATGCAGTGCTGTAAATTTTGTTCAAAGGCTGGGTAAGATGTAACATTTGAGTACAAAAAAAAGATTTCTCCGGCTGTTGCCTCCTCCTAAATGGCAGCAGATAGTGGCCATTATCCCCACAGATCAGAGGCATCAAGCCCAGGAGACACCCATACAATCAGTGAGAAGCTATTAGACGCCAGCAGAGTCTCAGTGGATGCAGCCTTTGGCAATGCCTAACAGGCCTGATACCTAATTGATCAGACACCAAACAGCTCTCGCAGAAGTGTGGGGTTTTATAATGGATGCCATTACAACAGTGGGTTTGCCCACAGCTCTAAGACTGAGGGGACAATAATACACTTTGCATCTCCTCTATGGGGGATGTTAGAGGCAAAACCTGGCTGAGCTTAGTGACCCGAGAAAAGTCAACTGCTTTTGAGGGGAAAACAGGGGTCTAATGACAGCTTTGTCTTCAGGCTGAGAGGCCTGTTCAAGCTGGCTTTCCACATTTCAAATCTTGTTCCAGCAGCCAGACATTGAAGTGCAGGTGGAAATGTGTCTGACCGAACCCAGAGCAGTTATGCCATTGCTTAAAATGGCAACATTTGAGACATATTTCTCAGATACAACCACTAGAAGTCCAAATTTGATGCTAAGTCACATTTTCACGGCATTAAAAAAAGATGACTTTCTTCCCCCTTTTCCAGGGCCCAATCCTGGGTTTCCCGCGACCCAGGCTTGGTGTTTTCCATAGCGTGAAAACTAAAATCCCCAAATGCTGACTTTTTGATGAAATTAGATGAAAAAACTGTTTACCAAACACCAATGGTAAATAGAAGAGCAATTCTGAGTACACATCACCAAACATGGTGAAATCTTTGGCAGTCAGTACAAATGGTGGTCCTACACTCAGTTGCCCGTTTATTAGGTACACCTAGCTAAAACTAATGCTGTCTTAACAGTCCTTTAATAACTTCCTCCTTCATGAAGGTTATAATGTTTCTGTTGAAACTGTTTTAGAAACTGTTTGATCATTTTGAAAAATACAGTTTGTGGTGCTGTTGAACTGTATAGCATTATTATATTATCATTATTTGTACTTTACCCAGCCTACCCCCATTGATATAAATGGGGTGGGCAGAATGACCATACAGTTGAATCAGCACCACCCACAATTTGACACAGCATCAGTTTTAGCTAGGTGTATCTAATAAATTATGAACTGAGTGTAGATTTTACTGAAAGATGTGTCTGCCAACAGTCAGCTTAGTTTAAAGTCGACAGATTTCATTACCGATCATATGACACGACTGTCTTATAATAGGGCATCTTGAAGTTGTTGTGGTTTGCACATTACACGAGTGCTCAGCAACAGGGGGTCATACATTACAAGACATTTTGTTAGGAGGAATCCCTGATAAGTCTGTGTGGTTTTCAAATTACTTTGAACAAAACACACTCAAGAAGTGATACACTGAAAGACCTAGTCATGCTTTCTGATGATCTGCTGCAGGTGTTATGACTCCTCCCCCGATATTTCCCATTTGCGGGAGTGAGCGCCAATTTGCCCCTGATCTGGGGCATTAGTCAGAAAATACATGTATGTGTAAAACTCGCTATTAGAGCTTTGGTGACCAAAGACAGCCAGAGTCATTTTCAAAAGATGATAGATCATACGGTGTGACACAGATCGCAACAGAGATTTTATTAGACCATCTGTGCATCTTGCACAGAGTGACATATAATGCACTTTCCAAATTGCTGTTATTACACAGTGTATATGGGCATCAAAACTAGTACTGCCGTAGGTAAAAATGTCCCACCAAAAACCTTAATGCTTGCACACTAGAACAGCCCGAACAGATGTCTCACTGTGGAACCAAAATAAGTCATTATAAGATTATCAGTCACAGCTGCTAACTGCAATATTTCAGGAAATCAGGAGATTACGCTGTTTTAACGTAACATTATGAAAATACTCTAACATGTACTCGTTTCAGTTGCCATCGTGCCACTACATAAACCTGAGGCCACCTCCTGCAAGTCCCCGTCCATTAACTACTTGCGGAGACAGGATGACGGGAAAGATGACATGGGAACCAGGCTCTGTGTGTGTGTGCGTGTGTGTGTGTGTGTGTGTGTGGGTACATGAATATGACTGATGGGTTTGGTGCCATGTCGTGACAGCTGCTGGGATTTTCTAGAGCAGGTGTGCATTAGACTCAGGGCATGTTTCTCGGTGCGGGATGCTTAAGTGTCCACATGTCCCCTGACGACTGTCCCCTCACCTCACATCAGGACAGGTATCCTGTCACACATCACTGCACTCTCTGTTTGGTTCCTTTTTTTGTAACTAGAGTTTAGGGCTTTACAAAGTGCAGATTAGGCATGGGCCAGTTACCGGTTTTGAGGTATCCAGCGATATGAAAAAGTCTAAAATTACTTAAATTGTCCATTATACCATTGTGGTATCATCTGTTTTTTTAATGTCTCGTAAAAGATTACGAGACATCCCACAGGTTGTGTGCAGCATAGAGAGTAACATGACCCCTTCCTCTCCGGTTGGTGTGGGCAGTCAGTCAACTGTGTTTAGGATGTCCGAAGAAGGGGAACCCCTGAACATTTTCCCACCATCTAAAAAGACGGAAGCAGTTTGTCAAACAGGATATTCCATCTACGGTAGCACCACCTGTCACTCATTGCTAAATTCAAGGTAACGCTATCTTGAAATAAATATTTTCAACAAGCTAAGAGAGTTAGCATGTTTAGCACTGATGAAAAAATACTATTGCTTTGCTAACGAGGCAGATAACATGGCTAATTAACTAGCTAACATCAGCTAGTTTCACCCCTCATGTTACTTAACAGAGCAGGGAAGAGCAAAGTACTACGTTTCTGCGATTTAGTACAAAAATTAAATGTAGCTGGTATCAAATTATACTTTTGTTTAAGTCTTCCACCATTGTCTTCATCTGTTAAAAATCACAACATTTAAAAAAAACAAAAACATTGTTGTTCCATTGTTTGTTGTACAGAGAGACATAATCACATGCTCACTCTTTCTCCTTATATGTTTATGTCCATATGTTATGTGCTGAAATAACATTACTTTAATAACTTTATGGTGTTATTTAATATTGTTCTTAGCAGCAGCAGTATGTGTTGTTTGTTAAAACATAAAATATGTTGTGTTTAATGGAAAAGAGTCGATCTTGTTTTAACCAGACATTTAAAAATAATTCATTTTAGAGCTGTAATCACAATAATGCAAAACCGTGATATTTTCACTTAAGGTTATCATATTGTGAAAATCTCACACCGGCTCATGCCTGGTGCAGATGAAGCAATAAATGCTCACTCTGCAGTGAAGGAGCACAGCCCTCCACTACACAATGAAAAGAGATGTCGCTGAACCAGGTCCTTTATACTGCATTATCTTAATGGCAACACAAATTACCTATGTGACATATATCTCTATATATGTTTTACAAGTTTGTATATGATCTCTGATGATCACATAAATTAAGGCAATTTCAGCTGATGTCTTCATTAAGCCCCAGTACTTTCATTATATACTATCATTATATTGTGTTTTTCTGGCTGATAAATGTTTTATGGGTCTGTTAATTCCTGAATTTTTTTGTCCAGAACAAAAAAATACACAAAAGGCAGTTAATTATTTTCAAAAGAATTAGCCAGAGTGTGGGACTTTTACATACAAATGATCGCTTTTCAAATTAATGCTGATTTTGCCTTTCACTTATAGGTAAATCTCTCTGTATTCACTATACACTGGAGTTTTTAAATCTGGTGTCTGTGGTGACATTCCCGCGCTGGCTGGCTGGCAAAATGGCAATGATGTGTTTTAGGCCAACCAGCAAGGCTAAACGACTGCCAGAGCTAAACGAGGAGCACCAGTGGAGACAGCCAGCAACTTAGTATGGCATAACATAAAACTACATAATTTATTAATTGATTATATTTTGGATTAATAACCTCACTGCAAAATCTGCTGCCAAACATGGTGGAGTAGAAGTAGAAAGCTACATAGTTTATTTACTTGAGTAAATGTACTTAATTACATACCATCCGTCAACCTTATCCTGTGTACAGGTTTGCAGGGGGCTGGAACCAATCCCAGCCGACACTGGGCGAAAGGCAGGGTCAACACATAGACAAACACCTAAGGACAATTTAAAGTCACCAATTAACCTGGTCTGCATGTCTTTGGACTGTGGGAGGAAGCCAGAGCAACCGGAGAGAACCCACGCAGACACAGGGAGAACATGCAAACACCACACCGAAAGACCGGGACGACTTCTTGCTGCGACAGAGCTAACCACTGCACCACCGCGTGGCCCCAGTTACATCCCACCACTGGCAATTTGAACTTACTTACGCAACTGGCTCCAGATTTTATGAGTCTGTGTGCAGCCCTGTACAGTTAGCCATATCATGAAAACAACTTCCCATCGACGTCATAGTCCCTGGATAAAGTCAAGTCAACATTATGTGTGGTGTACGTGTTTGTTCCCAACATCGCACTTGTGGATGCTATGCCTCATGCCTGTCTGCTATTTCAGACACCAAATGGGCCTCGTTTTATGCATTTATTCATTTCAACTCATGCACACAAGGTAACGGGTGATAAGTTTGCTGCTAGGTTGATTCAGGTGCATGACTCATCAATTTAATTAACTTTTCTGTGAGTGGGTCCTGGTTATTGTGAGAAAGCTGGGCTAGTGCACAACTGAACATGTTCAGAGCACTCAAAAACAAAATCTGAATTAATTTGTGCAGCTACAGACCCAACAATTTGCATGTGTTTAAATGGTTTGGTTGAAAAAAACAACCTGGTTATGTTGATGCCGTGATGTCAGCCTCACTCACCTTCAGCCTCTCGAAGGAACCTCTGGTGACCACAGCTGCCCATTAGCTCGTACTTGCTTTTTTCTTCTGCCTAGAAACAAACACACAGACAGTAAGCAGAGAGCAATTATATCCAGCACACGAGCTTGTTACATAAGAAGAGTGTCGGTGACTTTCTCCTCAACAGATCCCGTGGACACGTCAGGAGTATTTATAGACAGAGACTGATATTCAGGATTTACTGAGAGCTCAGGGCTATGTCTTGCATGTGGAAACACTGTCTGCAATGCCTCCTCGTTATGGACAGATAACCATACCTTTTAAAATTGCTGCCACACAATCTCGGATTCCAGACAGCCACTGTAACCACAGCTATTGTGATGTGAAAATTGGTGGTGGAGTGCAGCCATATTGCTTTCAGTCTCACTAAGAGGCCACAGAGCACAAAAAGATGGATTTGTTGATGGGACGTCATCATGTTGAGAATGAATGAGGCTAGTACATAAAAGTGATCATCTGTAATGGCGTCAGCCGATTACACCGGTGCATTTCCCTGCAGTTGGCTCGATTCACACATGCATTGTTTGTTTTTTTTAACCAATGTGAAGTAGAAAGAGCCATCAGATTGTGGCCAATCAGATTGCTCCTTCTGCTTCAGCCAACGAAAATGTAGATTTGGGGGTATGATTTAATGTGATTGCAGGTCAACAACATGGAAAACTTCTAGCATCGCTTTTTAATATTCATTTTCAAATTACAGCACTCTACGGGGTTAAATGGATTTGCTCACATTCAATAGCAATAAGTAGGAGCTGTACCAAATACTTGTAGGATTAGATTCCAGTGGTGACTGTGTAGGATTGTTTCCGACTTGTGCGATCCACACATTTCCATGAACACTGGAGTGTTGCAAAGTCTAAAAGTCAAAATTTATTGAAAAATAATCATTTCTAAAATTCACAAAATGTTTTTATCAATATTCAGCTTCAAGCCGTATTAGCTACTGTTTAGGCTTTTCTAAACCACAGTAACCAAAAATCTATATCGGCTCTTGTAGTTTGTGACACACTGAGTGAATGTCGCTCCCACTGAACTTCTGTACCGGACTGTTTTTGGTATTAAAGTACTGCCTACATGTATTTATGGTGATGAAACAGACAAGTTATACTCATTAAAGAAAGTTGGTTTAATAAAAAAAATAGACTAACTCTTTTTATCTGATGAATCACTTCATTCAGATTTGATAACTGATTTTGTTGTTTTTTAAAGTGATGACATCATAAAATGACAGACATTTGACGCTTCATTCGACAACCTCAATAGAAGCTTTAAATGTAAAAAAAAAAAAAGAAAAGATATCCGGTGCAGCCCTAGATGTAAGGATGGAAAATAATCAAATTATCTATTATTCCATATAATGTTCAATATTTTGGGAGATAGACTTTGCTTTCTTCCCATGAGTTAGATAAGTGAGGTTGATACCGCTCCCGTGTCTGTACATTAAATGTGGACCTGGATCCAGAGGATTGTAATCTTAGCTCCGCATAAAGACTGGAAGCAGGAGTAAACTGCTAGCCTGGCTACCTAGTGTCAAAAGTCCTCACCTCTATTCAAAGTGAGTGTCGAGCAAGATGCTGCACCTGGCTGTTGTTCATTAACAGCCACAGTACATAATTCCCTCTAAAACCATACATTACATTTCTATATGACTAAAACAATGAAGATTGTATTTTTAAACCTGGTAGCTGCCCCCCCCCCGGGGTCCTGTTTTTATGCTAAGCTAGGCTTATTGCCTCCTGGCTCTAGCACTGTCCATAATGTTAAGACATGACTGTGCTATTAATCTTCTCACCTTTTTTACTTTTCTTTTTTCCCCCTCTTTTGGCTCTGAGAACACTGTGTCTCATCACACACCCTCATTAAAATAAAGTACAATACTTTAATGCTATGATTTCAGCTCATACACAGAGAGTGGAGACACTCCCAACTTCCTCAAGTGCTTATTCCAATCCTTATATGGGATAACTGAAGTGGACAAGAAGTTGAAAAGTACAAATGCTAATTGAACACATTTCTTCATGTTCAATTTCAGATATTATTCCAGCCTCTTTTAAAAACTAACCTCCATGAGCTGCTATTCATTCTTTTTAATCCCCATCAATAGGTATTCCCATGATATCTGACGTTTCCCCCCCAAAATGTTTGGCTGAACTCAGGGCACAATGACTAACATAGTCAAAATGTGTGAGCGGTTGATAGCATAAAGCGGATTACAGAGTTTTGGATTGGCCTACCTCCGAGTTCCTCTCCGGCGCCCGACTCTCCATGATCTCATAAGCAGGATCAGCTCTGTGTCTTTCCTCGTTACTATTAAGCCTTTTGTCTGGTGGGAGAGAAAAATATAGTGTATTTTAAATATAGGAAACTTAATTTTTTTGTGCCAATAGCCTAGGAAGAAAATAATCCCCTAGTTATTTTTTTTTAAACAATCCATTTTGCAGGGGGAAAAAACAGACATGGTACTCTCTAAGTATGAATGCAGGAATTCCTACAGATCCAGCCATTGGGACAAATAACAGTGCATTGAGTCATCATCTCACAATACCACAAACAAAAAAAGCTGTACTAATAACATGCAAGGGACAGACATCACCGCCTGCATGCTGGTAAAGAGACTGCACATGCAGCAGACAGTTTAGTGTCCTGTGCAAATGTAAAACCCAATCTAAACACTAAAATGTAAACACTGTTACCATGGATACTTTCAGTTTCATGATGTAGAAAATCTTTCCATTAGAGCCACATCAGCTTTGACATTATCTGATAATTTAGTCAATACCAATGGATTTCAGAATATTCTTCATTGATATAATTGTCAATTTGTTTTACATAAACACAAGACCAAGATTTTTGTTAAGGATTCCCTCAATTCTTATTTTTAAAAGGAATTGTGACCACAAAGTATACTGAGCAGCACATTTTACAGAGTATGTGACAGTGACCACTTGGAAAAAGACATCAAACAAACCTTTGGCATTGCTGTGCTGCAATTTCTTGTTACTTAAAACATATATACTGATGCACGTTATCATCACACTCTGGCACACCTAGCTAGAACTAATGCAGTCTAATGCAACAGTACTGCAATAAATCCTCCCTTCAGATATTGTTTTGTGTTGAAACCCGTTTTAGAAAGGTGTCAATTCAACCGTATGATCATTTTGGAGTTGGCAGTTTGTGCTGCTGTTGACGTGTATTGGCTTACACAGAGATGTGTTTTATCATGCCTACCCTCACTAATACAAATAAAAACGAAATTTCAGAACAGAACTGCTAAAGATGCTTTATGTTTGAGGTGTTATAGAAACAGTGCCGCCATTACATAGTTTGTCCACCAGAGTGTGCTGACAAGGACATTTTTCACAATTCTTTGATAATCATATTTAAGTAACTTGAGGTATCAAAAATATTGATAAAAACTAAACAAATTTTGGCCAATAAATTGTTTGGTTATGTTCTGTTACCACTTTCTAACATGGAGCTCTTTTTTTTATAAGTTCTAACTTATAAAAAAAGAGCTCTATGATCTTCTTAACTTGATCTATGGGTAATAAATTATTTACTAATGCTTTATAGTTTACTTAAATAAGTAGTTTTGGGTTGCCAGGTTGCGAAGACATTCCTTTGGCTGGTGGTTAATAAATAAATCCTTTCCTCCTAATGGCTTCTAAATGAGTTTTAAACCCACCTTCAGATTGTGAAAAATCTCTGACAGTGCCCTGTGATTGCTTACCTTTTGGAAAATGGATTAACAAATTTATATTACAATTTAAAACCCTTTGTTGCAGCAACTTCAATCCCATCTGCCCTGAGTCAGCTCAGTTGTGAAAGCAACCCAACAAAGGGAAAGATCAGAGTGCAGAAAGAAAACAAGCAGTTGATTAAACAAGCTAAGCCAGGAGGCAAGTGTTTTTTTATTGATGATAAGGAGAACAACAGGACTGAAAGAAAGAGAAGATCCATTTCAAAGGACTGGAGAGGAAAAGGACACCAGAGGAATTGTAGAAGCTTTGTTATGAGTTCTAGAGGAAACTGGAGAAGAGGCCTCTTACCTTCACTGTTCACTTTCTGACCATTCATCTCTTCATCCTGACACCGCCCGTCCACGCTCTGCGATCCATCACTGTGAGCTTGACAGAGCAGTTCCTCATTAGCCGCTACTTCATGTTCTTGGCTTCTCTTCAGCAGCCCAGTTGGAAAGGGCTGTGGAGTGGAGATGCACCTGTTGCGGTGCATTTCGGCCGGTGTGACCCATGGCGGAGGGTGGCAGTGCTCTCCTTGACACTTCAAACAGTTTTCATAAATGGCAGCTCTTTTGTCTTGCTGCGAGTCGTGTGGTGATACACGGGGGCCAGTTGGCGCAGATTTGAGCTCATTTCCAAATCTCAGGCTCATGGACTCATACAAGTTCAGTCTGTTGGTCTTTGCCTCCAGCTGCCAATCTGGGCTTGGAAAGCCTAACAGATCAGCTAAGAGACTGGCTAATTTCTCCCTTCCTTTCTTTGGCAGCTGTGAATCCTCACTCGTCCTCACAGTTGGCTCCTCTGAGCTGTGGATGCTCCCAGAGCCAGAAGAGGCACAGGATTTCTCCGGAATTTTCTTCTCAGCAATATTGTTTTCACTGGCAGCGCCGTGTGTGCATGCTGGTTTGTTAGCACTTTGATCTGCTGGATTGAAAATGTGATGTTCTGGAGGCAAAAAAACCTCTGACATACTCTGATTTTTATCCCAAATCAAATCAGCAAACCATGAATGCTTTTTCCTCATACACGCAGCACGCCTATTGATGCATGCAGGGATCATTGCATGCAGTGTACATTCAACATTACAAGTGATTACACTTACCTGGTATGGCAGGTATCACTGAATTACTCGCAGTGATGTAAGGCGTCCCCTGTGAGATGAATTTTTAAAAAAAAGACACAAATGATATTCTTAACACAAATTGCCTGTATGTGATTGTATTTCTGGGAACTATAAATAAGTAACAATGAGCAAAAACATGAGGCTCTTTAAAGGAAAAGGCTGCCAGTGATCCATATTTTAATTATAATTGTCAACAATCCCATGAAAAGACCAAAACCAACGGTGCATTAATCCATCTCTTCCATGACTTCCACAGCCTGTCTATGCTTCTGTAAATCTGGAAAAGTGTGTCAAATATATACTTTCATTCCCCCCCAGATACATCATTTCCTGGATGCTGTGGTTTTGAGCAAAGCCTTCTCAAACAGGAGGAAATTGTGTTTTTGTTGGACTATTTTCAGCTGCCTATTTAGTACACCAGTAAGTATCTACAGCAGAAGGACAGTTTATATGTATGCATACACTATAGAATATATTAAGGTATTTGTTGGTTTTTGGTCTTTAGGAAAAAGATACCCCTTTAACAATGGACTGTGCAGTTTCAAAGCTGCGATTTGTCATGGCTGCTCTGAATATCAGATGAAAGCATCCATCACACAGAGCATATTCCACACTTTGATTTTTCTTGTCAAACATCAACAAGTCTGTTGAAAATACAATGGTGTTGATGCATTCATAAGTATATTCCAACATGTTAAATCACATGTACTTAGTTTGTTTGTTTTCTTTCACTGTGAGCCAAGAAACACTACAGTGGGGGACTGTGTTATTCAGGCTGATGGTGATAAAAGCCCTCCCACACTGCTCACGCCAGATCCATCAGCTTCGGGCCAACAACTCGTGTTTAATTTAGTTCACTGAGGACTCACTGAACATTTTATTCAGGTAATCAAATGCAATTTGCATTCTTAACTAAATGCACTGCCAGCAGGTGGAGCTATTTGTTTAGAGTATTCAATAAAAGCGACTGACCGGGAGAAAAAAAAAGCTTTGATCAAAGTTTTTCAAATGATAAATCAGAGCTCAAGCTCAGCCTTAAAAGAGTGGAGCACTTCAAATGCAAGAAGATATTTGATAATGTACTGCAGATTTTTACTTAATATCATCACAGATATGAGGAACAAAATCACAAGCTCAAGCACAAAATCCAGGGGTCGTCCTAAAATCCAACATGGCTTTTATTCACTTACAGCAACTTGTCAATAGGAGACAATGGAGACAACACTGTAAAGCTAAAACAGGTGATTGTCAGGAAATTAATAGGCAACTATTAATTCAAGTCAATTTTAAACAAAATGGCAAAAATTCTCTGGTTCCAGCAAGGCAAATGTGACTATGCTTATTTTTTCTGATATTAAACTGCATATCCTTGGATTTTCAAACAAACAAGTGATTTTTGTGATGGACAACTATTTTCTTTATGACCAAACGATTTAGAAAATAAACCCCAAATTAAGAGATAATGAAATAATGGTTAGTGGGAGCCCTAAAACAAAGATGAATCAAGCTCCAACTCAAGAATCACCACCAACGCTATGATCGCCAAGCCAAGGAGAAACTCAGGAAAGCGACACCTCAGAAGCTTATTCTTGGGTATAGAAGCCGCAAATAAACTTGGATAACATTCAGTTTTGACTTTACATGTTATTCTCATAAAAAAGAAAACTCTGTGAGCCAAACAGTATTGAGTTTAGCAATAAATAGGATGTAGAGGAGTAAAAAGAGAAAAAAACTCCCAAGGTCAAAATCTGCTGGATACAATGACAGTGTCAACCTCAATTGACTGCTGACAGGCTAACTTGTTAGACAGATGGGCCACGAGACTGTTTGTTGTTTTGACACCAAACGCAGAGCACCATCACCGTCAGCCTGCACGATACCACAAAGGTCATACTGACGGTGAGCTACAGAACAGATGATAGCGTGATGATAAGGCCTGCTCACACAAGCTGCTACTTTAATACAGGGAGTTATACAACCGAGCACATTCAGCAGGAAGATGCCATTTTCTTTCAAGTCTTGAGCCAAACAGATGGCCGAGGAGAAAAGAACTACACTTACAACTGAGCTCAATTCAAGTCTGTTTCTGGCAAATCTGTAAAAAGGCAAGATTTTATTCAGCAAAACTGACTAGCCACTCACCTTAAATCCGCCACACACAGAGCAGATGGTCACGACTGTTTTGGAGACAGATGTGAGAGAGGCGCAGATGTGACAGGAGTCTGGGTGTTCACTAGAGGGCGCCACCTTGGTTTTCTTAATCTCCTCTGTGGGGCCCTGTAAGTGTTCACTTATCGACTCACTGTTAGAAGTTTCCAGTGGACCCTCAGAGGTCATGGCACTGCTTCTATTGACATTTGCTGAATCTGTTGTGAGGCCTAAAGAGGCAGGAGTGTCTTTAGTTGGGATGGAGGGTTCATTATCTTTGGCGCCCCCGCTCTCCTCCTGTAACAGACTCCTGGGAGTGTCATAGAGATACCTAAGTGATGTTGGTACCTGGTATTCATGTCCAGGGGAAGTGGGGCAAGTACAAGGGCTCAGGTCTTGAGCCAAGTGGGGGGGCAAACTGAAAACAGACCCAAAGTCCTCCCCAGGGGTGATATCCAGACTGCCTGTGTAGGAGGAGAAACTTCCAGAATAAGAGGAATGGCTGCCGGTGGCGATGCCGCTGTCAGATGAGCTCTGACGGCCGATCTCCTGAAGCTGACGGGGGGGTTTGCCGGTCGGCCGGTTTCCACCTCCCTGGTTGACGGAGAGCTTCTCGATGCTCTGTAATGCCCCTTTAGCGCCCGCATGGCCGGTGTTTTCAGACGGGTTGGAGGCCGGTTCGGTCCAAATGGCCAGCCGGCTGCCAATACTGCAGTCTGATTGGCTGGTGTCTGACGTGTCGGAGGAGCCGGATATGCTGCGGTCGTCCCCCCCAGCAGACGTGCAGTACGAGACTACCAAGACAGACAATTTTAATAAAACTTTATTGGATTTAATCAACGGCTTTAACAAAAAAATGCTTTCATCATGTCATCAATAAAACATTAATTATTGTTGTCATTATTATTAAAATATAATCTCTGTCTGTTTTTCCTCAGCCACTATTCGCCCCGGTATTCAACAAATAATAGGAACTATAAATCACCCTTGTGAGTAATCTGCAAACTTAATTTAAACCCAAACACAGCATAATAAAAGCCAATGTATGATTTATACTTATTAGTGAGGAAGACGGATCCCTGAAGTAAAACAATGACGCCGGGTGCTTTGGGATGAATTTGTAATAAAAGATGCACCTTCAGGGCAGGAAGATTTGTAAAATTGGCAAACATTTAGTTGCAGTTTCGCCTTTTTTTCCTAGAGTGAAAGAGAGCAGAGCGTTACAGTAACATCCTCTACCTGTGCTGCTTCTGTGAGAGAGCATGCTCAGCCTTTTCTCCAGCTCCTGGGCCTCGTGGTTCAACCTCTCCTCCGTATATGTCTGACTGGCGGGGCTGGGGTCTGTTAAGAAGAGCATCCGAAGCACAACTATCAACAAAAAGGCTTATTTCATTTATATAAATGTATACAGTACAACTTATTGTAAAACATTCATCAAATTAATTAGGGACTGCCGGGTATGTTAAGTGCATCTTGCTACTGTCACAGACATGTGGGATCAAATGTGACGCAGCTGAGCATTTTGTACTGCGGTGGCACAGGCACAGCTGTGAAAACACATCCAACTACTCCAGAGAAACAAGGACAGACATTTTGAACCACAAGGCTCTCACTCACATCTCTGTGGCATCGTGGACATAAATTTATCAGCCACAAGATGTTAATAAAAGAAGAATTGACAAACACTTCGGCAGGAGTGTTGTGTCCCATTATTTCGTCAGCGAGTGTCACAGGTCTGTCGGTGAGGGTCACGCAGGAGAACGCAAGTTTTTGTGTGACACTGCGGGGTTTATTAATAGCGCTGCCACGTGGCTCTGTTGGTACGCACTCTGCTGTTGTTGGTGCTGTTCTAGGATCTAATGTACCATGGACCACCAAGGTCAACCCTAAGAGCGGATCAATTTTTTGTTATCCGTCCAAGCCTGCAACAGTTATGTGCTAAATGGACTCTGCAAAAGGTTCAGATCACATTATGCATGTGGAGTACAGAGAGTATACAACTCTTATGGAAATATAACAGACTGAAACAAGCTGTTACATGACTTCAGTGAGTCTTGCTACTGATGCCCCTTGTCTCATATAGTTATATGTTAATTACATGCCTAGAAGACAAAAGGCTGTATATCCTACTGGTATCTAAACAAAATGCAAATCATACAAACTTCAATAGGCACATATTCCCAGCTGAAAATTTGATTATGTAACAATATATGTCAAGAGTGCAAATAGATTAACTATTGAAGAAATGTATCACTGCAGTCTAGTGTAGACAAATTGTTTTTTTCAGGCTGAAATCCAAACTGAAAGATTCAGAGCTAAGAATTCAACTAACATTAAACTTTTGCATTTAGTCATATACCTCAGTGTTAATTATCAATTTATTCTCCTTCCATTTAAACTTCTATCTTGAGCTAGAGACTAATATGTGAGGCACAGACTCCCGAGGGTGCTTACTGAAAAACAATAAACCCCATAAGTCCAAAGAAATATAACTTCAAATTTCAGGAAATGCATTTGGCTTAAGAAAACCTACCAACTGCATTCTAGCTTAAAGAAAAGAAGAAAACTGGTAAGATTCAAACTAAGATTTTAAAGTTTAAGACTAACATTTCAAATGTTTGTCAAACATTACACGTTTACATGTGTACAATTTAATTTTTGTAAAGGTCACACTTAATACTTACTTAATACAATCTAACCAGAACATTTTCATTAAAGTATTTTTTTCTTATTATAACCACTTTTTTTGTCATGATGAAAACATGCTTTCGTCTTAATGAAGGTTCTGCACTGTGGTGGCGTGTTGGTGGTTTCAAACGCTTTGTGTACCTTTGTTTACTACAGCATCTCCACTATCTGCTGCTGTTCATCATCTGAGAGAGATTCAGCATCCTACTTACTCTGCCCTCCATTTGAGCAGGTTTCTCTGCCATTTATGCTATGTGACAAGCAGCATGCCAGCATGACCAAATGCAGTGCAGCCTAAGACATCAAAAATGAAGTGCGTCTCAGGCAATATCTGCTGGACTAACGGGTGTCGCAGCCTATTAAATGCCGTATTTTTGCAGTTTGCTCATCCCAGCTATGCTCCGCTCATGCTTCCTCCCCCAATTTGACCAAATTAGGATTTTCTGGCTACTGAAACTGGCAAAGATGGCAGTGAGCTGTAAACAGGCTTCAAAAGTATGTCCTCGCTACATTTTTCTCATGTCTATGATTATGAGATAAGGAATTGAAACTAAATAAACTGACTAACAGCCCTTACAATAATAATATAATATTATAATAATAAAAACAACGGTAATAATAATTTCCTCCTGCATCCTTTGCACTCTGCTGATTGTACAATTATCTTAATCTGTCTATTTTGTTTTGTTTAGTGTGTATATATGTGATCTCTATACTGTAGCCTGTGTTTGATTTTATTATTTATTATTGTATAAGTAAGCACATCGTGAGCAACGTACTACAGCCAGCAGCCGGTTAGGTTAGCTTAGCATAAAGATTGAAAGCATGTAGCTTAGCTTTGGCCAAAGGTCACAAAACCCACTTACGAGCACCTCTGAATTCATTGTAATTAAAACATTAATTGTTGTTTATTTAATCTGAACAAAAAAGAACAAAGAATAAAATGACAGCTGGCTTTAGCTCCATATTTACTGTACACATATGAGAGTGTGATTAATATTCTCAAATGATACAACTATTGGCAATCAAGTGAAAATGAGTAAAACTATTCTTTTAATTTTAACCGTGTAAGTTATTTTTCATATGACAGTAAAGCTAAGTCTAACTAACTGGCGAGCTAAAATTGAAGCTGCCATTTTAATCTTCATTCCCTATTGTCTCATCCACACGACATTTTGAATTCTCGTTATGTCTGCAATTTTCTAGATGAACGTTCTTTTACTTAAGCTTTAAAATGCTCCTCACAGCAATAAAGTTTGTATCCAAAAAAAAAAAAAAAAAAGTTTGTATCCTGGAGACTAAACAGAGAGCCGGAGACTGAAAGGCAGAGAGAGGCGGAAACAGTAAGACACACGTGTGAGCCTGGAAACACTACAGCACAAACACCAAATAGAGGCGGAGAAATTTAGTCAGGAGCTGTGTAGGACGGAGACAAGGGCTGACGTGAACCACAAGTGAGAACAAGAGATGCAATTAAGGGCTGCAGAGAGGAATAAGATAGAGCACAAAAAGAGAGAGAGAGTCAAGCGGTGGGTGACCGAGTATGAAATGAAAGGGGGGGGAGGCAGCAGTGGAATCCTGTGGATGAGGTTACATACATGCCCGGAGTGATTAGGAGGCTTTGGCTGCTCTACTTGCGTGAACTGTGACTTTGACCCCTTGCTCTCCCTCCGACATCCTCCCTGCTATTTATTCTACTACGCACCACAATAATAGGAGTATGAGCTCAACCTGTGATTGAGCGGCAAGATGTGTGAAAACCAGAATATCCCACAAGCCCCCACAGCTGCCTGGACCACATTTCCTGTTAAGTAGCACACTGGGTGAGAACATTTTTCAAAACTGCTAGTGTGGAAAATTGAAGGTGTTAAAGTGGACAGCAGGAGAGCAGATAATGTTTAACGGCTGTAATATTAGATCTAGCATCCAAATGCGGTAATAAAATAACAGATAAAGGTACGAGGGATGAGAGCATTGTCTTTGTATCAGAGACTATTTCTAACAATTCTCTGTTTGATGATAACTGATTTCTTAGCCACTTGGAGTCAGCACAAACAGGTGTAAACATAAAATTGTTGTACTTTGCTAACGTGCTAGCAAACAGTTTATTAGCACATTCAGCAGATATGGAGCAACACAGACCTTCATTTGGTATTTGTGTCCACTAGACGAATGTAAGTGCAATATTCACCCTCCTTTTGTTGGTGTCCACTAACTCCACTTTAGCTTCGAAATGCTCCCCTATGTTAACCAGCTCGTCGCTAACCCTGTGGTTTGTTGCTGAGCAGGAAGTGTACTGGGGATTGATCAGAGCTGAAAACAGTTTTAGTGATGGTGAATCAAAACAGTAAAATCAAAACAACAAGCCAAAAGACCCTGAAACTCTCAGAGTCTGTGTCAGGTGGTTATTATATTATTTAGGTAAGATCCCTTTTACACGTCATTTGACCCATTGTAAAAATTTTGATTATAGGAGCTTTAAATTTAAGAGTTGAGATAATTTTAAAAATGTGGAGGTATTTTTCATGACGTCTTCAAATTGCCTATTTTGTCCAACCAACAGTCAAAACCGTAAAGATAGTCACTTTCCAATCACATAAGACAAAGAAAAGCAGCAAATCCTCTCAAAAAGTTTGACAGATAAATTATCAAATGTATTGATTTTCTTGTAATCCACTTTCAGCACTTAAAGAAACGACACTGATGTTACTGTGCAAAAACACGTTATGCACCAGAAAACACACCTAAAGTATTTTTTTAGCAAAGAAATTAAGCAGATACTGTCGAGTTCTTACAGGGGATGGCAGATGAACAGGAGAGCAAAAGAGCTGAGGGTGGACACGCTACTGTATAATGTAGCAATATTCCACCCTTTAACTCTTTGGAAAATGTATTATTCATTATTTTATGAGCTCAAGTTCAATTGAACAGAATTATTCAGTAGTTTCAATATTATTATTACTGATAGGGGTAATATCTCAGATACTTGTGCAATACAATGTAAATGTATGGTATGGACTGTATGATGTGTGTGATTGTGTCTATATGTGTTACTGTTTGTTACTGCAGCCCAAAACAAATTTCCCTTAGGGGAAAATAAAGTTGATCTTGATGTTTATTATACTAATATTCACAAAAGGAGGTAATGATATTCACACATTAGGTCTATCATCTAACCAGTGTGCTTGGCGTCTTTGACAAATCAAAATCTTGTCAGACAATCCTGCTTTAATGACAGCAAAAAAACAAACAATGAATGAAGTTGGCCCGTCCTCCAGCACGGCCACCAGTAGCACTACACAGTCAACTATACATAGACTACAATTGAATTTGCTGCCATAATCACAGTTAGTACAGTAGATATCCTCTTACTGATGTTTAAGGTGACGCAAAGCTTTACATTCAGCACAGTACACTTAAGTCAGGGGTTAGGGCGTTTGACTAAAATTATAAATTGCTTCAGAGGATTACCCAATTACATAAAAAAAAAACAGCTGTCAGTCATAATTTAGTCACATCAAAGCACATCCATCCACTGAGGAATCCTCTGACTCATTCTGCCAAAAATGGTTGGATTCCGGGGAGCCAGCATGAAAAATCCCTGGAGGCACAGAAGGGGAACCATGCAGGGTTTGAAATGGCAAGTGTTGACTTAAGTGTTTGCTCATACTCCTTGGCAACAGAGCGGCTATTAATTATCCAAATAAGCATCACATTGAGATCCATGCTCTTTTATATAATAGTCTTGACAACTAAACTTTTCCTTTCTGTGAAGACCTCTTATGCGCAGTTGGTTTTTCCAGTCCTTTCCAGCTAAGCAGCTTTAAGCACCTCTGGTACTGACCTGGCAAAACTGGCCGCAGTCCAAAAGGGCCTCTGGTGGGGGAGATGCCTCTGACGATGCAGTCAAATAGAAAGCTGATCTGCTCGCTCTCAGCAGATGAAAGCAGAAAAACACCGGCCCCTGTAGAATGCAGACTTTATTAGTGTCACGTTACTTTTTTGCAGAACTGAAATATCCACTACCAGGGCAAATATTCTGTATTTACTAGAATTTTACTTATATTGTTTGTTTTGGCAACACTCAAAACCCAGTTATTCTCAGTTTACTAACACAAAGGTCAAAGAAAAAACAGCAAATACTCATAATTAAGAAAGTGGAACCAGAGAAAGTTTGGTATTTTTTTCTTTAACAATAGTCCACAGGCAAGCTAGCAGTGCTGTGAGGCTGTACTTACACAGCCACACAGCTGTGCTTTAGCCTTAATGCTAATATCACCATGCTAATAACAATACCAATGCTAACACACTGATGTTTGGTACTTGATGGTTTTTGGTAATCGTTGCCACGGACACATTGTTCCACAAAGGCATTGAGGTTTGTTACCCAGCACTTGTAGTGGCTGCTGCATTTCATATTAAGTCACAAAAAAATCAAACTTCCTCTTTATTGCTCCCAGTTCATCCTTGACATTAATTTACAATTTCATCAAAAGTGAATGCAAAGGCTAAAGGCCATGCTCCACAGACGTCTCGGGCAATACAACTGGCTGTCCCTTACAAGGTGTCACCAACAAAGGGTCATTAAGTTGCCCTATCCCTGAGACCACCCATGTCAAGGCAGGCCTAAATAACATTCCCAACACTGCCCTGGCTGTGAGCAGATCAAAGGTTTGCAGTAAAGTTTGCACCAGTCAAAATTGAAGATGTATTGCCTGCCTAGTGTTGTTTTGATATGGATCTCTCCGCAGGTACATAAACTAAACTACTTAGGTTACACTGAATTGTATCTCTACAAATCTTTGTACTCATGTCATGCTTATGATAGCAGGTGACTGAACATCAGGTGCACTGCCAAAAGCTACAGTACAGAAAAAAAACACAAGGCACAGATGGCAGGGCTTGTTTAGATTACAATGCAATACAAATTCTGTGTAAGAACAAAACAACTGAAGTGGACACTTCTGGTCTCTCATAAAGTGATAAAACACAGTATCAATACAAAATAACACAACTTAACACGTAAACGTAAATTAGCTCATGTATTCACTGAGAGCCAAACCTGGGCTTTTTATTCTTACAGCATCCAATCCATCCCCACAGAAAGACATTGAAGATGCTTTTCTGTCTATTGACCAGTCATCAATGTCTACAGAACCAGTCCCAGCTTCCCTCAGAGGTACCGATATACACCTTCTCCAACACATTAATTTCTTTTTTAATAGTCAAATAAGTAACTTTATATAAACATTTTAATCTAGTCAAGTCCCACCCAAAAAACAGAATTATCTCCAAAGCAATCCTAAAAGAGGACCAAGTGCTATTAAATTACTGTGACTGTCTTTAAAGCAGCACAAGTTAGAAACACAACACTAACATATTATCACTACTAAAACATGCTACAAAACAGTTGCCTTTTTCACACATCCAGCAACACTAGTATTCAGCTGAAGTTGTGTTTGTCCAATATTTAATCTTCTTTTAGCTCCATTTTTGGTCTCTACCAACTCCAGAGGGAAGTATCTGGCTCTTCAGCCACTACATGCTCACTAGCTAGTCGCTAAATATGTCTGTCTGCCGTTTGGTGCTGCGAGGGTAGTAGTGTAGAATAAGTTTTTTTTTTAAATAATAACAGCTGACTACCGCATATGGAAATAATGTTGATGAGATCACAGAGTGAACAAAAACAGTGAATAAATCTTGTTAGCTGTGATGAACTACAGTGCTGGGCGGAATTTCTCTGCAGGTTTCTCACTTCAAAAATCTACTTAACATCACACAAAGTCATTTGATCCATTCTTAGCACAAAAATATAGATTGGTGCAGCTTTAAAATGTTCTGTTTGTGCTGTTTGAAGAAAATCGGTCATTCTGATCATTCAAGAGATTAAGAAACAGTATAACAAATAGGGCTGCAACTAACAAATATTTTCATTATCCATTAATATTTTACCAAAAGTTCTATTAAAAGGTCAGAAAGTAGTCAAAAATGTCCATCACTATTCACTCTTCAAACTGCTTGTTTGTCTGTCCAAAACCAAAATATAAATGATAAATTGTTAAAATAATTAATATTTAGTCTAGTCTGATATTTTTTAGTGTTAGTTGAGTTTCTAGTTAAGATTTGTGGTATTTATGTTTTTATTATTCTATATAATAAAAACGTCCTTATGTTTGTTTTATTTTGTGATTCATGTGTGACTTCTTGTTGATTCATTTCCCATCTATCACTGTCCATATGACTAATAATTGTAGCACTTACTGTATATCAGTGTGAGATAAGTGTTTATACACACAGGAATACATTAAATGGTCAAAAGAGCCCTTACACACATCTCCTGACACACCACATCACTGGCTCCTTTGCTGGCATTCCCTACTGATAAACTAGAAACCTTGGAGGATAAACTATCAAGCTGGACATGGACAAGAGGTCGGACAAAAGCAGCTCTCAGATCTACAGCTGCTTCAACCAGAAGTGAGAGGTCCAACACCGTTACACCACTTATCCCTCTGCTGTGTATAAACTTTGCTGAGAGATTACATGTCACAGGAATGCACGCCCTTCAACACAAACATTTAGACACAACTTCATGACCCCCCTGCCTTTGCTCGTTGTTTGTACATAAAAGTGTAAGTGATTTCTGACCGTCTTCATATAATGTGAGGTCCACTGCTGAAGATTTAATGGAGCTAAATAAATCACAAATCACATTCTGAAGTGTCATATTTCCAGCGGGGTCATCGTGTGTCCACAGCGCTCTGATGTCTGGCATTCCCCTCGTGTCTGTCCCTGTCCCCTCCAGGTGTTGACATACGCTCCTCTCTACTTTAATGGTTAATGTCTATTCCAAGACGTAAAGTGCGGTTTACCTTATCACGGACACAACACACACACACACACAGAACTAGGACTGTTATAAAATGAGCTTAGTCATAACTCTTGCTTCTCAAAAACAGCTTCTCTGGAGTGACGCATGATGCTGAATTTTGAATTTTAGGCACAGTAGGGGTGATCCTGCACAGGCTGAATAATTCTCCTCCAGCTGGTTTCTTGTTGTTATGAAGTAGCTGGTTTTCTAATGGACAATCCACCAAGTCGGAGCAAAACTCTATTAATAAATGAGAACGAGTGAAAAATAGTTTACTGCCATTTACATCATATGCTTGCTATTACTCGTTGAGGTAAATCAAATTACCAATAACGTCCCACTATTTCAGTTTTTTGAGTCATATTTGGATTTAACTGCAATCACATGACCAAAAGTATCTGGACACCCAAAAGCATTGCATGATTGTTACTCCAACACCAGGGGCATGAATCTGCCGCTACAGGCCTTCCACAAGATTTTGAAACCAGGGATTTACTCACATTCAGCCACATGAGTATTAGTAAGGTTGTGTACTGACTGTTGCAAGGCCTGGCTCAGTTAGTGTTTTACTTTATTCCAAAGGTCTTGGCTGGGGTTGAGGTCAGGGCATAGTCAAGCTTTACAATGCCAAGTACAATGTTGTACCAGAATGCTTCCCAAACTGTTGCCAAACAGTTGGAGCAGCTCAGCTAATTTGCTAAAAAAGAAATTATAAGTTGACAAAAACATTCACATAGTTGTTTTAAGGAGGAAAGTATAAAAATAGCAGTACAAATTTGCACCAACAAACTACCAGCTATGATAGGCCGGCCATCTAGGACCCGCTTCCCAGTGACCCGAGTCAGGTATAACACCTTCACACCATGTGATGTAGAGGTCGACCGATTAATCGGTCGGACGATTAATCGGCCGATTTTGGCATTTTTTAACATAATCGGCATCGGCCAATATCCAAGTATATCAAGCCGATTATTAGGCAGGCGCATCTGTGGGCAGCCTAGTGTTGTCGTGGAACACGTGTTTGACGCACGCTGCCGCGAGTCATTTTCCAGCCGAGTGAGCAAGTTTATTTGACAGTTTATTTTCTTCTTACCCATTTGGTTTATTTAATATATTTTTATACATTTATACAATTTATTTATATATGTTTTTTTACATTATACATTTTTAATTTATAAGTGCAGATTGTTCATTGTTCAAGTGTTCAATTAATGTTTTTGTTGAGAAAGTTTGTCTGTTAAGTAATTATCATTTCTTTTACATTTTATATTTCAAATAGAGGTTAAAAACCAAGCAAATATTGGCCAAATATCGGCCAAAATAAATCGGCAGCATTAATCGGCCATCGGCCGACCCGGATTTCAAAAGATCGGTATCGGTATCGGTATCGGAGTGAAAAAAAACATATCGGTCGACCTCTAATGTGATGGGATAAAGAGTGCATGAAAACTAGTCAGCAAGCAAACCTATTACAAGCACAAAAAGGTATATAACTCAATAAAGGAGAGGGAAAAGGCAAAAGCATATTACCAACTCTTTAAGTCATGTATAAATGGTTGAAATGCCCAGCTTTTGCCGCTCTACATGGTCAAAGAATGTGCCAACATGAACAAACTAAGTGAGAAAAAAAAATAATAACACACCAAGCCTGAACATCAACTATTCCAGGATCACCATGTCATGTTTGGGTTCACATGGGCAGTCAGAGATTCCCCAGAGATGCCTGAAACCATTTTGTAAAAAGGTGGAGGAAAATACAGTTGGGAAACACTAGTCTAAACCATAATTGTACAATGTTTCATTGAGATTTCCCAATTTGAACTGAAGTGAAACCATGAAAAGCAGCCCTAGACAAAAATGACAGGAAAGTATGTTGCACATGACATGACTGTACTGGGAAACAGACTCTCTTTCACAGACATGCTGAATGGAAGCTACAAATGGATCATCTCTAATCGCAACCGGTGATTATTTGGTCTGTTAGAGAAAGACACAAGCAAAACATGGCTCAGATGGCAATTTAATGAGCTATTAGCTTCTAATGGTGCGACACAATTTTACTCAAGAGACTTTGTCATAAGATGATGAAGACCGTGTTTAACGTGGTTGCACGATTGTTAGTCTTTTCTCAAAACCACACTTTGTTTGATTTTTACTTTGTCTAAAAGGATTTTTTTTCTCTCTTGTTACTTTAATCTTTCTTTAAATTTTCTGTCTCCATTATGCTGTTGATGATCTGTTTTCTAATCCTTCCATGCAGTCAACCACTCATTCTTTGTGGTATTGAATCATAGAAAAAAAATGTACTTGATGTCCAATGTTAGCACTATTTTTTCAGTTCCCCTCATGTTAACCAAACACGAGTGCTCTTTCAGCCTAATAACAAATTATCTTGATGCCTTGAAAGAACCATCTGTCAAACACAACATAAACATTATAATAGCTAAATAGCCAATTTACCTAAAATAAACTGATCCGAAGGCAGCATAAAAAAACATAAAGAGCTATAAACTTACAGTAACCACATCGTGTTCCTCCCTCGAACACAAATCCATTGGGTACAGGCCCATATCTGCGCAGGTCTGGAAGGTTCCAGTGGCCGATAATAACAGGAGGGACGTCCCGGGCCAGAGCCAGTAAGTTGTTGCATAAATGAAGAGTTGCAGGTCCACTTTCTAACTTGGTCCCTGGTAAGATTCCAACGCTGAATCTGTGAACTAAGTAAACAGAGAAATTAGTACAACAATGAAGAAAAGCCAATGACAGAAACTTGAGAATTATTCTCATTTTATTTTCAAAAGTAGAGGGACTTGCATCAAGTCTGCACACTCATGGCTTTGTGATGTATTGACATTCCCTGTAGTGAGGTGTGAACAATACCTGTAGTTTAAGTCATGCAAAAGCAACGGTCAATGTAAAGGAATCATTTGAGATTTTGGGAAATACATTTATTATCTCCCTTGCTGAGAGTTACATGAGAAGATCATTGTCTGTACAGTAAATATGAAGCTAGAGCAAGCAGCCAGGTAGCATAAGGACTGGAAACGGGGGAAAGCAGCTAGTCTTGCTCTGTCTGTATGTCCTCTGGAAAGAGCCCAGCTACTCTTTTACCCTTGTTTGCAGTCTTTATGCTAAGCTAGGCTAACCGACTGCTAGTGGTGGCTTCATAATTACTGCACAGAGTTAAGAGTGGTTCTGCTTTAAGTGTACTTCTCAAAATGTCATTATGTCATTGGTGAGAGTGTGGTTTTGTTGATAAAGACATGTTTTATAAGTTTTGGGATTCACTTTAGGATTGCATACCGTAACAATCAAGATTTAAGCAGGTTGACAGTAAAACTGCCCAGATTTTGGTTAGAACCCATGGGCATGAAGGGGAAGAGAGCCACATTTGAAAATAGCTGCAGTAAGGCTTTGCAGGGGATTGAAAACATGCTGTCTTTACACAGTGATTACTTCAGCGGCGATTTAATTTCATTCACTAATAAAAAAGGAGAAACAGCTGCACAGAGAATGAAATCAGCGAGCTGAGCTTTGAACACAACTTGCTCAGATCTAAAGCCCAATGCACTCAACCAAAGCCTGACATAAACATCTGTGGAACTGAGCCTGTGTACTGTTGCTCATAAGAAACCAAAGAGGAAAACTGGATATATGCACACAAAATTTGCATTTCCGCCAGAGAGTTTGCAGAACTTTGTCGCATACGTGGAGTTCCACAGCAGTGCTCAGCCAAAGACTGCGCTGAACAAACCTCACCAGGTGAGATTGATGGAGGCGGCGATGAGGAAATGTCGGCCAGCTGCGTCACATCATCACTCAGGTTAAGAAAGATTCATAGGGTGTCTCACACACACACACACACACCACCACCAACAACAAAAGCACTGTGCACGGTGGCCCTCGGCCACAGCCTGGCAGGTGACATTTCTGCTGGTTTGGATATACTCCACACTGTGGCATTAAGCTTTAGGCCACACACACACACACTTTTATCTAGCTGTCCCAAAACACACATGCAAGCCTGCACAAACACAGGTGCATCCACACAAGCAAGCACACTCACACACTCTCACACACACACACATATTTGCACATGACTGGAAGGAACAACTGCGATGCAATTTGTCTTTAGCACCATGTGCTCTTCCACACAATAAACTCCCACAACACTGTCATTAGCGTCTGCTTTAAGTTTCAGCTGGACTCCAGCCACCAACAGAACAGGCTAATACTATTTATAGCTCCTATTTGTTTATCACCTATATGACTTATATAACAGATCCACACAATATGGCTATAAATTAACATTTAATTCTATGTCAGAAATGCCTAGAGCATGAATACAAATGATTATCATCCTCCCATAATTTTCATTTACAAGAAAAGTTTTTTAAAAGTTTTAAAATTAGCATCCCTGACAAATAAAAGTTTGTCTGATGAGGTCCGCTCAAAGATCTTTACTATTAGCTCGCGTCATGATGCAAACTGGTTTGTTTTAAAGAGGGAGGATTAAGCAGAAGCATGAGACGGGATGATGACCTTTGTAGTTTTAGTAGGGAACGTTTTGTGACCTTTTATGTCAAATGTATCAGTGTTGGTTGATCATTTAATTTGATAAAGTTGTTAAAAACACCACAGTTCCTTGCTCTACTGATTTACTGTGTCCAGGCTGCTTCTTCATTAAAACTGTTTAAATCACTTAATAAATCACTTAATAATGAGTAGCTTCTTTTATTTTAACCATGTTACCAACCAACCATTTTATTATTTTCAGAGAAGCCTAAAAGACCAACAGCATTTTAGAAAATAATTCATAACCTCAATAAAAATATCCTAAACAAACATCTGCATCTAGCTAAGTAAAAATAAAACAGAGATGTGTACATGAATTCTTAACAACATATCAAGATGCTATGTTGTTTTTGTTTTTCCAACTTATAGAAGGATACCTCAACTTGATTTAGAGACATTATTCATGCCTCTCTTTCATCCCGCCTGAGCCGCATTTTGTTTCCTGTCTTAAATAATCTCTTGTTGAGAAACTGCTGCTTTTCCAAGTAAGACTATTATCCTGTGTGCCGCCTTCATTTCACTTGCTGCAGGTGGAACACAGGACTGAATTCAAGATTCTGCTCATCACCTGTCCATCAGACAGCTTTCATAAATCAGGTCCCTGGATATTTTCATGAACTACTGACCCCTTTCTCCTTCGGCAGGACTTTCAGGTCATCCAACCAGAGCTTACTGACTGCTCCTTGATTTTAAATCAAACTGTAGTTGGTAGTTTTGCTGTTGTGGCCCACAGGCGGTTGGTCTTCCTACAGATATCAGCAAAGTAAACTTTTTTTAAGCTTCATTTGATAAACCTTGTTGTTGAGGCAATATTACTGCTGTTTGTTTGTCTTACACTGCTTCTTTTGACTTCTTGACTGAGCGCTAGAAAGGTGCAAACTTACTTCATTACTTACAACTAAAATCAATGGTTTTGTTCACAGGGTTTGGCAAATTGCAGGGTACTTTTCTTTGACTGCACTGAATTTTAAACACCTGCCAGCATGATGGATGAACTGATCTGGTTTTTGAGAGTTTGCTTTGATTACAGTATAAAGGAGATCAAATGTTGTGTTCTCCTGTAAAAATTGAAAGTAATTCACATTGACGCAAATGTTTTGAGCAAAAAGCTCCACAAGTGAACCACCAGAAGGAAGAAACTTCAAAAACAAAGCACCAGCACGTCTCCTCACCTTCTCCGAGGCTGTATTGCAGACGGACTTCCCACGCCTGCAGGGCCTCCTTGCTGTCAAAACCCAGTAGAGCAGCGTGGTTCAGGCAGAGGATGGCCAGAGTAAAAGACACACCTTCATAGCACTGTCCCACTTCCAGACCGCAGATCTCCTCCAAGGTCACACTGGCCCTCTCCTTGTTGCCCTGCGCTTTGTCGGACTTGTCTTTAAAAACGAGCAGGACGAGGCAGTCTGGAGGAATCAAAGATTCGATATGAGACACAACAACGGTAGAAAAATAATTTATTGTGTTTAAGGAAGAATCTCTTATTATACTGCAGTTATTACTACAGTTTTGTATTGTTTTAGACATAATTTCTTGAGAATAAACACATTTAGAATCCCTAATTAATTACATTGTCAAATAAGATGTATTCTGACACACAGTAGCTGCTGTAGCGTCCTGTAGTCTTTTGGCACCTTGAAACAATCAGTGTCAACTGACAAAACAAGACTGTGTGCGCATTTCTCTCCTTCACACACACACCTCTTAACCCACATAACTGAGGCATGAGAGCAGGCAGCTGTGATAACACAGATCAAAGATCTGAAGTCCTCTTCAGAGCAGCACTCAACCTCAGCCTAACCTGTGGAGCATGTTAAGCTGCCCAGCACCAGATTTCCAAAGAAGTGTTTCAGTGTAATGCAATATAGCCTCTTCCTCACTTTGAATCCAAGTTACATATTCAAAAAATACAAAAAGGCCAGAGGTCATAGTTCAATTTAAGGGTTTAGACCACCTCAATCTCCTCCTCAGTAAATGTGACTGAATAATAACTCAAAATTCACTGAGAGCATGTTCACAGTGACTCTAAAATTACAGCAGGGCTCAGAATATCAGTCTTAGTGGACAAGTGAGCTTTGGAAAGTGAGCTTGGTGGTCAGAAACATTTTCAAAAACCTGAGGTTGTATCTTGCTAAAACTGACAAAAAACGTTCAACCTTGTGAATGCGTTGGAAAAATGTGTCCTACAAAAAAACCCTGAGAATATCAATAAAATGTGTGCACCTGACATTGAAAACAGAAACAAAAACACGGGAGTTAAAACAGAACACTAACATTCAAAGACACATGTGTTACACATGAACACAAGTTTTAATGACTTGGCTCTTACGGCCACAATCAGGGCCAACATTTGCACTTTAAATCTATGCACTACCTGCTTTAAATATGAACTCAGACCTCACAAAAAGTGTTCTTTTTTTCCTCGGGCTTTCTGTAACCAAATTTGATTTGTCTCCTTTTTTCTACAAACTTTTCCTACACATTTACACACCCCTTGAAATTCTCATGCAGAGTTTTGTAAATGGTTCATGAGGGGTTTTGAAACTCTTTCTGAACTGTATTTCACAAGCTCTAAATCTTTTCGACCCATATTTGAGCCCATACACAATGCCCTGACTTCTGAATGTGCGAACACAAACCAGGCCTTATGAAAACAGGAAGGTCCGTGCAACTGGGAAACACATTCACACGCATTCATTTGTTTACCCGGTGCGCAAAACCTACACACCTTAGTCCAAGGTGAAATGTGTAAACCTGACCGGTTGAAAAACGGTGTTTTTTTACCTGCTACGGGTGACGGCTTGCGAAGAACGAGCCATCTAGTTTTCCACTGTGGAAGAAAAGTAGACACAAACTTTATTAAAGCACAGATGAAAGTGCGTCTGCATATCCGTCAGCAAATTTTTAGTGAAGCTACACACCTTTTTCCCATCTCTGAGTCTGGCATATCCCTCCACGACAACAGAATCCGTCATCTTCAGTCATGGTTCCTGACAGCTGCAGAGTCGCTGACTGAATGAGGGGTTACTTTCAAAATAGCTGCTCGCTCTCTCTCTCTCTGCTTGCGGGGCGCAAACTCGCCCCCAAGCAAGCCACATGGAAAATGGCACGACCACTGTCTGTCTGTCTGTCTGTGTCACCAGCCAACCGGCCGCGCCGCTGCCACCTGGGCTGGTTTTACACCACCTGCTGAAGAGTACTGGAAGACATGATCACATGATTCCCACACCACATTTCATGATTAGATTATTTACTTCACGCCGGTTTGAGAACTACACACACAGACGTTACTTGTGTCGCAAAACATACCTCACAGTTGTAGTAAAGTACTGGATGTGGCTCATTGTATATGAAGAGGTGGAATTTAAGTTTATATTATATATTCCACTCCACTTAGTTACTTTATACATTCAGATTATTAATCCAAAATATTATTAACAAATACAATTTGATATAAATTAACCTATAATATGTTACCAGCTGCAAAGTGATATGCAGCCTATATTATTCTATCAATGATTATAATCCAAAAATGTATACATTTTTCTGAAGTATGCCATTCTGTATAATATTTTGATGTCAATACTTTTGAACTTTTACTTTTTAACATCATTTCTGCACTGTGGTATTACTACCACTGAGTAGGCTACTTCTTCCACTACTGAATAGGCCTATTGGTGTATTTGAAATTGATTATACTGAAGAAGTTCATATCCAGAACTAGAAAAGGCACATGTTAAAAGTTATATATTTATGTCTTTGACTTGAAATTGTTGTAATACTGAAAGAAGTTGAAACAGCAGATTAAATGAAAGCGAATATGGGCTCTGCTAAAGTATAAGCACTGAATGAAGTTGAAGTGTCACATTAAAGCTCTGAGTGAAGTTAACGGTTTAGTTGAAGTTCAAGCACTTATTAAGTTTATATCTGTTGAACTTCAGCAGCATATTCAAGGAGTTAAAATTAGTAAAGTGGACCCTGGGGTTGCTTTGGTAAACCAAACGTCCAAGGTAAAGAAAGAACCTTGATGCTTATCGTCTAAGAACACAGACAAATCTTAAAAGCACTACGGATAGAAAAACTACTGAGCTCAGATGTCTGTCTCCACGGCAGCTGACCAAACTCCAGCCATTGATGATGGACTGCATGATGTTGTTGAAAGATCTGCAAAAACGCTAGTAAGTGCTCCGTGAGTTGCGATTGTTTTGTGAAAACACTTCCAACTGTCTGAAACAGGACTCATTTATTATTTTCAAAGACACTCAGAGCTTTATCAAGTAAGTAAGGGTTTATTCAGTCACAAAATGTTTCACAGTTAAAAAATAAACTTCCACAATCATTACAAATAAAGTTAGAATACAATATAGTACAATATATCATATACTAAAGCTAATGTCCAGGTAACGTCCAATTATGAAGCCTTGGGTTTGCGTCTGATCACTGAATTGATCCAGTCGATATAGTTCACTACTTTAGTGTAAACACCGGGTTTTCCTGAGCGGCCACAGCCCTCTCCCCAGCTGATGATCCCATACAGGAAGCTGACATCATTCCTCGCACAAGCCAGAGGGCCTCCAGAGTCGCCCTGGGGAAACAAACGAGTAGATACAGTCCACACATGTAAACATACATGCACACATCAAAGGCACAAAACAGCTGAGTCATACACTTGAAACTTATATTATTACTTAAAATTTGCACTCTATCCCCAAAGTAAATAAATAACGGTGACATTTATTCTAAGAGAGGAAGGAGCTTAAATATTTTACACAGCAGGTTGGGTGAGTAGTCTGGCGCTGTAGACATCTCTGCCACCCCCCAGCACTTCACTCAGGGGAATCCCTGCTGCCATCTTAAGTGCCGTTCCATTACTCTGATACCTTGAGTCAACTTTCTGGTATCGACCCAGTCAGAGCTGAGGCTCCGGGAATCTATTTCACCAGGAACACTTCATGATCGGTCGTAATTTCCAATACTCCGGAGAAATAAGGCAAAAATATATATATAAAAATAGGTCCTGCTCTTTGTAAGTTCAAACTCAAACTAGCCTTGTTTAATAGTATAAGATTACTAAGTACAGATTTATGCATCACTAAATTACAATGAGTAGCACCACACAAACTAATTCTTACGCAGAGATCATCTTTACTGCATATTTACTCCTATTAACTTCCAGGTGTAACTGTTGACTAACAGAACCAACTGACAAACAAACAAACATTTTAAGAATGAAAGCAACCTCTAATCTACAGTCAAATATCAAATTATCAAGATGCTTTCGTATGTTTTATCTACTAGGACATAACCATGCAATCAGCAGTCTTAGATTTAATAATCACTTTCTGTCTTGAAATGCTTTTCCTACCTGACAGGCGTCAACACAGCCATTGAGCCCCGCACAAAACATGTCAGCGGTGACATGGTTGCCGTAAACATCTGGCTTTCTACAAGTCTCTTGAGGAATCAGTCTCACTCCACCCTCCTGCAGAGTGTTGTAACCATTTGCCTCTGTCAAAAAAGCACAAATAACTCATCACATTACAAGAAAGTGGAACTTTATTAACCTGAACAGGGCTGTGGCCTAGAGGAATTATATCGTAAGGATATTGTAAACACTATTTTCTGGTGGGTTTATTGGGAAGTCATGGGATGACAGTCATTTTACTCTGTCATGGGACGGGACAGAAGTATTTTTGTAGGAGTGGGATGGGACAGGACTGAAAATCCACTTCCATGTCACCCTCTACCATGGCCAGGATTTTAAAAATACTGAGGTCAGGTGCCCTCCCCAAGATTCCTAAAAGAAGGTCTAAATGTTTACTATTGTAAACAAGTTGTATTTAAGGCCCCCAGTTATGGATAGGGACGGATGTAAGTATGTTGACAATGAAACCAAAACTTTTGTAAATTGCAAACTAACGCTGGTTCTGCTCTGTTTGATAATCAATTAGATTATTTATTGGCGTTGCACTACCCACACCACATAAGCTGTCTGTGATCTGTTCCAATGTGTGAATGTGGAGAGCTGTTATCACGATGAAACTGAAATGACACAGCACTGCCATGATTTCCTCCTCACTCACTCTCATGCATGTGTCCCCAGCCACTAATAGTACAGCAGTAGTCATCAGGGAACGTCACGCTTTTGTCTGGGAGACAGATGGGACTGATGAACGGGGTCCTCCTCACACAGTGCCCGTCCTCTTTCTTCAGTTTGATCAGAACTGGTGAACAGAAAGGCGGTGTTATGAAACAGGACAACCAAAAGTGTAGTTTAAATGATGATACAAGTGGTAGACTTGCAGACTCCTGGCCGGTGAAACTGCTTCACCCAACAGTCAGTGTCTGTGTGTGTGTGTGTGTGTGTGTGTGTGTGTGTGCATGAGAATTGTGTGTGTATTCATGCGGGGGAGCACAGGGACACAGCTGTTCAATGACGCACAGCTGTGCACACAGACTGGGGTCTGAAGTTAGTTTGTATGTTTCTCAATGCGGACAGGAGGTCTTCTGAGTCACTGTTGTGTGTGTGTGGATTTAATGATTACCAATGTCATGAAGTGTTGGATTAAACACCGAGAACTGTTTTGGAAAGATGTAGTCCTCCACTCCGAATGTCCTGGTGTTGGGACCAGTGACGTTGAAACCGTGCTGGCCGAACACCACGCGAAGCTGAGACTTCAGAGGGCTGAGGGAAGACACACTGTTATCAGTCAGAGGTACTGCAAAGTGTGCACTCATAGTACTTGTAATATTGTCTATTTGTCCAACATTTTAATACAGAGCCATGTTACCCTCACATCTACCGCCTAAATATCCTTGAAATTTGCTGTGGATGATCCCCAGAGGGTGAATCCCGGGAAGCCACAACCTTTCTTTTAGCCCATCCTTAGTCTAAAATGTCCATGTTTGCAGAAGAAGAATTAAAAATCTTGAAAATGAAATTTGTCTGGTACATTCATGCTCCCCAGAGTATGAACCCCTTCCATTTTTAACCTGATATAATGATCTCTTGGCTTTCAGCCCCACTGCTGGCGAGACTCTAATAGCTGAATCTCCAGTCTGTTGTTCATTATGTTCAACACTTTTGTACTGTGGGCTGTGATGAATATTGTGGACTCTTGTTCTGCTTTAATTAGTTTAAACAAATCCCAGCTGATACCAAAAACAGCTTAGCAGTTACACCATGTAAAAAACGCAAAGCCTTGCAGATATAATTTACTTTAAAAAATGGCTGTTAAACCACTGTGCATTTCCATTCATTGCCAGCGACGTACAATTTATTGATGCACTGCTTCAGCCAAAGATCTTTGAACTTGAACAATGACAACAGCTGCCTGTTTGTTGATGTCAGAAGGGAAATGTATGCATTTCCATGTAACCAGCATCTGTGCGTGGGCCGTTTTTAGGTTTTCCTCGAACTGGATGCTTGTCTAAATATAGTGTGTTCACAGGGCTGTGAGGGGTCGAAGTCTTTCAATCACGTGCCTTTTGAGTTGTGACCCCTTGTTTAATGGTCAGAAAACAGCTAAGAGAAAATAATGCTCCCCTCTGAACTCTGAATGTTTCCTGAAGGACGACGTTTTTTGACATTGCTGACTCAAACTGAGCTCCCGAGGACACAAAATGTCTTTTTACTCCCAAGGTTTCAGAAGCACTTTGTGAGAGCACGGCATTTTTTCACATTTTGGTAAAAAACATAACATGTTGTAAAAAAAGGCTACAAAACCTTTGCCTTTTCTGCAGTGACATAAATACAAATACCAACATCCATTGCAGCTCAAGTGCATCCACAACATACTTGCGGAAGAAGCAGTGAGCCGCAGAGACGACCCAGCAAGAGGCGATCAGGCTGCCGGCACAGAAGTCTGACTGTCCGATGTAAATGGCCACCATCCAGGGGTGAGTGCCTGGCAGAGCGGAGTTTCCGCCCATTATCCGCCCCCTGGCTATCGATAACCTCTTCTTATGCTTTTTCCCGCAAACAGGCTTTTTAGCCGGCTCGTCGGAGTTTGTTTTTTTAATGCTGGGCAGGACATTAAATGGGATAATCCTTCGAGAAGAAGCTGCACAAGAAAAGAAGTGAAAGCACGTGATTATTTCAAACTTACCAGCTAGCATGTTTTGTGCATACAAATATGCCAAATACCCAATTTCTCCCCTGCAAGAAGCAAGAAAAGCTGCTCTATAGCAACCACATGCTAAAAATCATATGTAGCTTGTGGATTCTGTGCATACCCTTGGCATCATGACAGGTGGCCCACTGTGCCAAATATCCCACTCACCACATAAACATTCGGCTCCACCTGACATAACATGTTGATTCAGGATGAGTCGTGCCTTATTTCCCCTTATCTCATCTAGCCCACGTTGTAAAAAAAAAAAAAAAGCTCTGTCACTGAACTTGGCTCAAATCAACTCTTCAGAGCAGCGTGACTCAGCGGAGATTAGCTGTATTCTCTGCGCTTTCGGTTTTTTATCACAAACAGGATTTCTAATTAAAAGCGGAGGCATTTGATGAGCTGTTCTGAGTGTTTCTTAGATGACGAGTGTCGCTGGCTGCGTCACGGAGTCAAGGCTGAGAGAATGAAAGTATCGAATGGTGCAGCGAGTAGCCTTGATGGATAGTCTTTTCATACATTATTGATGAGATCAATGTTCAAATAGCGGGCTAACTCAATACGCCATCCTTGATAAGATTTATTAAGGTCTAGCTTGTTTGCCTTAGACTTGCCTCAACAATAAGGCCAAAAATAACCAAGGCCAATATATAATTAATAAAGAGAACAGATATGTAAAGCTGGGGTGGCAAGAATTTATAAACAGTAGGTGCAAAAGATAAAAACATAATCAAGCTACAAATTATGTGTGGCTAAGCTGACAGCTACATTACAAATGAATTACACGCGCAGTTAGGTTCTTTTTAAAACCCTATGATTTCTAATCTGGCGTGACAAAATGTTTCAACATACGTTAGCCCAAAAATAGTCCCACTGACAACAACAACAACAACAACAACAACAACAAACCCCCCACACACACACAAACCCTACTCACACACAGACATCACACAGGAGGGGACGTCACAGTACTCCCAGGAGATGGGCGCTGTCCTTTAGTGTGTAGCACCACGGCTTCTTGTCCCCATCTGGGTTTCTGCACACAGCAACACAGCACAGCACTGAGTGTGTGTAGGTGTGGTCCCGCTGTTTGTAACACCACACATTACTCAGTACAATGCACTTGCTAAGTGGCTTTCAGGGGCTCCATCGCTTTTGAATGTGGAGGCTGAAAATTCTTCGCTTTCATATACGTATTGTTTTAGCAGGTAGGAATAATGTTTCATTAACATTAACGCTGCAATGTGCAACTTTTCTTATAAAGGCACATGAGTGTGCGCCTGTCAGACTGTCTGAGCTTGTGCCTAAAATCCCAATGTTTGCTTAAAATGGGCTTTTCATTGATGCTGATTCTGCAGCACATAACATTTGCTGTGGGCATGCCGTATGACTAGTCATAGAGCGAATGTGGAGGAGATAAGACCTTGTTTTGCTTTTTAAATTAACAAGACATATTCCCCTTGTGCTTCCTTAATGTTCATGCTGGTTGCCTCTCTGTAGACGTCATCTGAGGGCTGATCTACATGAGTGACAAGTGCTGGAACATGAACTTGACAGATAAGAGGTAGGACTAGCAGACGGTGTTGCTAGCTCGGGGTAAAAATTTCGGTTTTAAAGCTGAATTTACAGTTGGGACTGTAGCAACCACAATATTAAACCAAAATCTACTCATAGTGTAAAGTAGCCGCCATCACAATTCTGCCAGACATCTACAGCAGAAGTTAATTAGCATGAGGTTTAAACACACACACCTGCAGTAGGCATGTTCCCCGAGGCCCCTGAAGGACGAGGCAACCACCGTGCCCACATGGAGCTCGTCATACAGCAGGTCTGAGTTCCACGGCAGACACCGGGCCCCGGACACCGTGGTGCCCACCAGCCCTCTGTAACCTGTGCCCCTGTTGTTATAGCACTCTGTCTCCGGCTCTGCACACACATGCACGCACACACACCACAGGCAGAAACACACAAAACAATACACGTCTCAATCATGTCTCAACACAGGCCGTGATAACACAGGTGTATAAACAATATAAGTAACCAGACAATTTCTGGATGCAGATAAGTATCTGTGATGACAGATCTCTTTCCTCCGTGCAGGAATCAGTCAGAACACGTCCTAAAAAAACTCTCTGGATGCATTAAACCGCAACAGTTACAACAACTGTGTGCAGGTTCGGCAGTGTGCTCATGTCTTTTCCTGCCACCATTGATCAAACCATCACAAAGCGCACACATGCATGAACACGTATGCACTGTGTGAACATGCACACATAAAGATCATCGCTACCTGTCACTGCAGTCCTGCTTTCACTCACCAAAGCTGCAGTCCGGCCCGCTGTAGGCACTTCTGCAGCTACACACCTCCTTGCCGGTTGCAGTGATCAGTCGACACGTTCCGTCATTCTTACAAGGGTTTGAACGGCATGCTGAAAACATGAAGGTCACATCTTAATATCATACATGCTCTATATTTACACAGTGACCTATTCTTCCAGTGTAATGTCTGTTATCTCTCAAATTGTTTAAACATGCAATACATTTTCCCCGTCTACTTGGGGGCAACAGAAAGGAGTTCTAAACACAACAGTGACATATCATTACCTATTAACTTGTTAAAGAAAATGTGTTGGCAAGCAGTTTACACATCCAGCAGTTACAGAGCAAAATGATTATTCATTTGTGTCCACCTGATGAATTCACAGCTCTGTTTTTGGTCTCTGCCAGCTCCTGAGGGAAATATCTCGCTCTTTAGCTAATGCTCCACTGTGTTCACAAACTAGTGTCTAACTGCGTCTGTTTGGTGCTGATCATGTGGTGCACAGAGCTTTTTCTCTGAAAACAACTGTTTTGATTTTATGCCCCACAACTTCACTGTTCTGGTTCAATCCCCGCGCTCTCATGTCATCTCACTGTTGTTTTCAGTCAAAAAAGCTCAGACATACCGACTGTATCAAACACCAGACAGACACAGTTAGCAACTAGGTGTTGAACATAGCGAAGCATTTAGCAGCTAAAGAGACAGATATTTCCCTCAGGAGTTGCTCTGCAGTTTGTGTAAATAAGCATCTGTTTGCCAACATGTTTGCCATATAAACTTCATAAGGTGATAATACTGAATGTGAATAGTATACCTTCAGCATGCTGCGCTAAAACTACTATCTTTTGTTGAATTTTATGTTTATTCTATTCAAATTTTAAATATTTGTATATATGTTGTGTGTGTGTAGCTTAAAGAGGGACCACAACTTTTTTTTTTCATTGTGCAGTCCAGTGTTGTAGAACAACTAATTTATAAATGTAGCTGTGACTTTATCTTTCCAATGAGCCAAAAGATAAAACTGATCTCAGAGCAAAAGTTTAAATATATATCAAATTTTATTTGAAAGCCAAATCAAGGGGCATTCAGGGGCATTAAGTTAAATGGGAGGATTTTCTTTCCATGACCATTTCAACCCCTAACCATCATGACAAAAACTAGTCTCGGCTCAGAGAGTGTGAAACCACCTCACAGCCTCCCTCTCCTTTGTGCCAAGGGCTCTGTTAAATGCCCATGAACATCCCCCCATTGAGATGAAAGCACCTTACGGACCCATGGGGTGTGTCCTAAAACACCATTCCTGAGTCAGAGTGAGTCATATAATCTGTCTTTTCTTCCATGGCAAGGTTACTCCTGTAACTATGGAGCTGTGATCAAAGAATAAGAGCATTGCTCCGGGCTGGGACCTGATACCTGTATTTTTTAGGCTTGATAAGTAAGGAAATAAAACAGCCCAAATACATTTCTTTGGAGACCACTATTCTCAGTTTTTACTCAGTACATCAGGTGTACATGTAAAGTATTAAAAAAATGTCTTACTTGTGTAGCGGACTCTTTCACACTCAATTTCCCCTGCCACGCATGTGCACTGTTCCACATTACGGAGGTGAATCCGCCCCCAAGACTCTCCAGAGTCGTAATGGCGCAGGTGTACAGTTTCATAGCACTTTTCTGAAAAGCCGACACAAAATATAAAAAAGGGTTGTAATATGAGCAGAGGCTGAAGAAGCTCAATGGAGCGTGCAGAGCACAGTTTGACTGCTGAGCAGTGCGAGACGCGTTCAAAGCGGAGACTCTTTTGTTGTGTTTATGTTTGATTGTTTTGTAGGTGAAACAGCTAAAATGACTGAATGCAAGAAGTGAAGTGAAAGCTATTTTCAAATGACTCATAACAGTTTTTTTTTCCATTACCTTGATGTGTGTAAAGCTAAAGGCGAAAGTTCTTGATCTTGGAAATAGCAGTTTCACTTAAAAGAAGACATTATTAAATCTTACCCATGTCCACTCGCATGACACGTGAAATACATTTTTTAATGACATATCTATGGTAAGCTTTCAAACACATCTCACTGTTTTCATCAGCAGATGGAGTTGGTTCAGTTGATGGAACTTCAGACACATGATATTAGGCAATATCACACGTTCTCTTTTTCTGATGTTCATTTAAATGAATTCAACCAACCAAACTCCATTCGCTGATGAAAACCATGAAATGTGGTTGAATTGGGGAAAAGCCAATAAATTAGACTTTGAGTTAAGATTATTTTATCACTACTGTTCCAAAGGTCAAGAATGAACTTTCATGCTCATGTTATGATTATATCTTAAAATAAAGTTAATGGAGTGGAATCCTGTGGAATCCAACTGTTCTCCCTGTGAATTGCTTCCTTCAACATGAATGTGACAGTAGAGTTCAGTTGGCATGTTTTCAAGGAATTATTTCCTGGCACAGACTTCTGTTTCCTTCAGTGGCTGACAGGTGATTCACCACAAGCAGCCTGATGTGTACAGTGATAGGAAAACACTAAATTCTAGATAAATTCTAATAAAAAATCCAGGAACGTCCTAAACTTCCAGTTCCCACGTCTCAAAGTTAATGATTTTTTTTGAATGGGTCTTTGGTAAGGTGCCTGAAATAAGGTCTGTGGTTAACACAAGCTTAAAGGTGCTTTCAGACCAAAAGCAAAGTGAGTGCAAAGATGTGTAGAGCCGCGATTTCCTGTCGGAAGGTGCGGAGGGGGGCGCTGCCGGCAACGCGAAGGCCTTCCTGTGAGTTGCGTGGCAGAGCGGGTGACTGAAATGCAGCTGAAAGCTGCTAAAATAAGTAATGACAAGTTGTATTTATTCAAGTTATCACGTTGAGTGTGAACACTTGGCAGTTGTCAAGCGATAAAATCTCCGCAAGCAAAGCGTTGGGAGGATTAAATTAGCGTTTTAAATTCTCGTTCAGTAAATACCCTTGAATTTTGAAGCTTGTAAAGGCGGTTGCGAACAAGTGGCTAAATGAGACTGAGATTAAATGCGTGCCCAATCAAACAAGTTGGGATCTTAGGGGTGGTTATGTTGAAGTCAGTTAGCTTTTTACTTCTGATGACTGCATTTACGTTTCACAAATCATAAAAGTGGTTTACCATATTCACATAGTCCTTTACTAGTCATCAAGCTGGGGATCAAGGCAGGGACCTTCTGATTACAAGATGACAGCTCTACCTCCTGATCCATGCTGCCCCAACATGTAGGGATCATAAACTTTTGTTTGCCACAGAGCTTATTTTCTGCGACAATCCAAGATCCAATGGAAAAATCCCATTGGCTTTTTGTTAAGGAACCCAGGGCTGTGCTTACTTCCGAGTTGGCCTACAAAAATACGTCATCACTGCAGCCCTCTACAATGATAGCAAAGAGAATCTAATGTTTAATGTAATAGATGGGTTATTATATGTGATTATTCTTCTTCTCTGTTTTGGAACCTGTTTTAAAAAGAGGATACACATAAAAAACACTGGTATTACACCTGTCATTCATAAAATAGTAATAATAATAATATCTGTCATTCATAAAATAGTCATTAGTCTACCCACTCTGCTCACAGAGTTTCCCAGAGAAGTTCTCAGGACAGGAGCACTCAAACGAGTGACTGTGTGGGATCGACGTGCACACGCCTCCATTCTGACAGGGATTCCCTTGGCATGGATTTGGGATTCTGCGGGATGTGTGTACAAAAACTGAAACACATCAACGAGGAAAAACACAAAGGATTAGAGAATGAGAACAGTACTGTAATATCAGCTCAAATGCACTTGTGTGTTTAGTGAGCTAACCATTTGGCTGAGTTTTCTCTGGAGCGCAGAAGCCAAACTGCCGGTCCCGATCAAAGTTATGTGTGAGAGAGCACCTACAACAGGAGAGACAGAAATATGATACAGTCACCAGGAGGTCACGTGGATTACAAATAAGAGGAATCATTTGCAATTAAATTAGGGTTGGGTCAAATCAATTTGTCAGAGATTTGGCCACATGGTTTGTACTGTGAGATCCCTCTGATCTTCATAAATCCTAATGACTTTGGTTGATTCCCTGTCTTTTCTTCAGGGCCACAAGCCAGTTTACTTTTGTAGTTGTTGTAGTTCTATTTCAAATGTCTCAACGGCTGTTGGATTGTTTGCCCACCTTTTCTTCCCCCTCAGGGTGAACAGCATTGCATCGTTATTATCTGGTTATCTTATCCATTGAAAGTTACTCATTTGATGTTTCTGAAAATGTACTAATCTGATATCGTGACATAAAATTACTTACTATGAGAGAAGACTTTACCCACACGTAAATGAAACCATCCAACCCTACAAGTACAGTACTTACAAGTTACTTTAACAGTCTCTCTGTGATGGAAATGCTGTACTATTTGAGGTTAGTTTGATTCTAAAAAAATGATCTCTAAACCGTAACCAAACACCACTCTAACTCAGTCAAACATCCCCTAAATGAATCAAAGTAACGCCGCCATACTTGTGCGTCGCCGAACGAATCTGCACTACATAATGGCAAACCTCTCGCGACACTGAGCTCATGAGCACATCGCAGAAACACATAGGGTCACATTGCAGTAACTTTATGTGTAGGTGGACCAGAGATGTTGGGCCATATATAATTGCATTCATGTTGCTTCGACTTGCTGGCACCCACCCTTCTTGTCTCAACACCAAGGAATGATGACTGGAAAGCCTTTCAGCCTTTTAAAAAAATAAATAAAATAAATAAGATTGTGTTGCTGTGTCACAATCTGAAGCAATAAAAAAATGCCCCATGACGGTTTAACTGTGACAGTTGTTTGTTAGAATAAACTGCATGGAGTAGTAACTAAATGTTATAAGCTACAGCTAAGAGGAATTTTTCTACGTCATCTTTAAAAACAGCTGGGTATGATAACACTAGGCTATGATATTCTAGCTGGGGCTCACAAATCATTAAAAGGCCCAGCGACAATTCAGCAATTAGCCATTTATGAAAGCCAGTTAGCTCATCATTAAAAATTGCATTATGTTTCCTGATGACGCTGCGATGCATAAATCCCTCATCACTGCCAGCTGCAATTATATGTGACTACACAACCCAATTACACGCTGCATGAGTGTTCCGTCAGCAAATGCGTGCTCTATGTTCATCATGGAGGTCATGCCAGCTTCAGGACAAGTCACAGAAGCACCTGTGACGTGTGAGGGTGACGTGGAGAGGGCGTGTGTGGCTTGTGAGTGAGTGTCTGCCCAAAGACTAAATATGATGAGGCAGCACTTCTGCCTGTTGAGATCTGAGTTGTCCCTCTGTCTGGTACAAGTGTGTGGCAACTTTTGTGTGATCACAAGGCACAAATTGGCGATTGTGTAACCAAAAAGAGTAGATCCAGACAGGGCCTGGCTAATAAGGACTCACCACGGTCTTGAGGACAGGACGGTGACGCAGTGGTGATGAATCCTTCCACCCTGACGAAATGGGAACTTACATTCTTTGCCCATAGTAGTAAGAACTGGCAACAGGGCAGAGAACACACTCATTGAACACAAAAAAGTGACATCTGAAACTCTATCAAAACCATTTGTGCAGTTTCCCCCTGTACCTCACACACAGAGAATCTGCTTTCATCTGATCAGAGGACAGTAAATCCGTGATCTTCTCCTCAGCCAGCTATATCATGCTGTTATAAGGCTGGTTACAGACCTATACAAGCACTGGCCTCCAACATGCTGTAGATTTATGTGGCACCAACAACTTTCTCAGTAGCCACAGCTGAAAATACATTTGATTCACTGCCAGTTAAATGTGCACCCCCTCCTTTCCTCTATATCTAACACAGTCCTGAGGTGAAACCTACCTTTCCTGCTCTCGCTGTGTGGCTCTATGGAGATGGCTGGATCATACCCGGGGACAAAAATGCGCTGAAATCGGGAAAGAGAAGTTAACTAACAAAATGGACAAGAACGTGCGCGCAAAGGTGAGTTTAGGATGGTTGAAACTTACCGCCCGTGCACTGAGAACACAAGGAAGAAAAAGTAATATAAGGTATGCCATCATGCTTGTTGGTGCCTGGTGTCCGGAGAAGGTTGTTTCCAGCAGAGCTCGGGAGATGGTCTGCGTGCCTGTCACGTTATATCTGTCAGTTTCCGAGTCCTCAGCCTGCTTTTGGTCATGGGAAACCCTGCAAGTATTATCCTGTCCCACACAATTTCAAGCAGTATTGAGTAACGTTAAACCCGTTGCGTCATTAGGCTCGTCTATCTCTCAGGCATCCTATACGTCCCTGCTGGTCTTCCCCCAACATCTCCTCTGCAGACCCGCGGTTTATCGTTGTCATCTACCGAGAGAGAAGACAGACCGAAACTTTCCTGAGTCACAGGGGACGAGACGGTGCTGCAGGAGGAACGCGTTACTCCTGCGCGACGTTATTTTCGCCTGGTCGAATAAAGTCGGATAATAATATCAAATACATATGTGTTTTAGCTGTGATGTGTGGTCGTGTTGCAATGGTGTTGTTAATCAAGAGTTTTAAATATTACCTACCTTTGACAGACCTGTCTTCATGAAGTAACCTAGACACAAACTTAATCATCTTGGCAGGAGAGTATCGTGCATTTTATTAGAACATAAACATTAGGACAGGACACTAACATTAGAGAATATAAAAGTAATTAACGAGTTTAATAAGCTCATTAAAGTTAGTCTTTTTAACCTAATGTCAAGCTGGTTCTGGACTGCACACATAATTACTCAGCAATTGTAAGTAAATTGACTTAAAAACTCTAAAAGAAACGGCAGCTCAGTCTGATAATCTAGACTATACTCTCATAAAAACGTCCCATTTAAATTTTTCATTAAATCTATTGGCATTTAGCAGTTAGCTTAATTTATGTTAGCTAGACTAGTTAACCAACTTGGTTGGCTATCAGTGGTTCTCAAAGTTTTCAGGCTCAAGGATCCTAAACTGACTTAGACCAATGCCCATTTGATAGATTTTGTCCCAGGGTCCCCCATCTGATAGCATTATTACTTTTAGATGTTTTATTACAGAAAGAGTGTGAGACCCATGACCAAAGTAAGCATGTGTCACTGTGTTACTTATGGATTGAATTATAGTGAAAATAAAGTATTTCACCTTTTACTGGGGATCCCCTTTGAGAACCACTGGGCTTGCTAACACAACTTTACCCTGCATTTTACAGTTGATAATGACCATAACTACCTGTTAGAGGGCGTGAGAAAGGCAAGAGGAGCCAGGGTTTTTAAAAGTCCCCAAATCAGGTTGAAGGTGCACTTCACCAATTTTACATTTGGTTACACATATTTACACAACAGTCATTAAGTTCTGTTTACTTGTCATTGGGAGTAACAAGCCTGTGAAAACAGTTTCCAAACTTTTAGATATTTCAGCCTGTGTTGCATTAGTTAGCTGATGGCCATAGTTTTTTGGTTGTTTTTTTAATGTTTTTTGAAGTTCCTTCAGCTTTGCAATACCAAATCACTGGGGTGCCCCTTTCACAACTCAAAGTTGTTACATGCCACAGCATATACTTTAACATTAGTGTCGGATCAAAAACAAAGAGGGAACCAGTAAATCCAGCACACTGCAGTCACCTTATTATCAACATTTATGTCGACAGACCTTCACCAGGTAAAATGTTATCTGATGAAAGCTGACACTAAAGTGCAAGTGGATGAAAGTGCAGGACTTTATGGTTTCTTAATGTTTTAACATTAGGGCTAATTACTAATGAAGAATTCAATAATGACAGTACCTTTGAAATAAGGTTAGTATAAAAGTGAAGAGCAAAACTAACCATTTATGGGCCTCATGTGTTGTCAGCATACCAGCAGTGACACGCTCTGTCAAGAAAAACTGCCCTGTCCTATAATCCAACCCCTAATTTTCACCATCTGTAATAATCTCTCTCCAGATGCTGAGCTAAAAATACAAAGAGGAGGCTGAACAACTAAACAGCACGTCCAGGCTAGTGACGAATCCTTATGTAAAGGGTGTGTGTTACTAGAGAAGAAATTGTTCACCTAAGACAATTAATTCTTGACTAAGCAAACACATATGGCTGGCCACGGATGCCAAGTAAGAGAATAAAGGGCTTTGACTGTCTTAGGAGGAGTATTTTTTTACAAGGTGGACTAGAGGTTAGGATTTGATGGTGAGGATGTCAGACATACCAATTAATCATATACAATGTTCAAAAGAAAAAAAACGTCAATTTTGTTGGAATTACAGCCATCAAAGCTTTTTAATCATTCAACATGTGGACTACCTCAAAACCACAGAAGCAGGAAGTACAGGCAATAAAGGTACCATCTGCAAAACACAGGAAGAAGATGTAAACAGGAAATATTTAAATATCCAAGAAAGTTGTGATTTGCCTCCCATTTGATCCTAAAAACAGGGTCCTGCCTGGCATATGGTCCAACAAACTCGGGTTCCACTTTGTAATAGGGCAACAGTAGTTTACCAAAAATTCAAACTCAAGGTTTACTTACAATTATTGGAGTGGGAGTTTTCAGCTGCATCTCTCAGCCTTCCTAAAGTCTTCATACCGTGAGTTGTAATTAATAGCATAATTAATGGTTTATAAATTGAATCATTTGGTAATGTTTTAGAGATCAATTCTAAGTTATTAAGAACATATCCAAGATTTTTCGAGCGCTTTTGATTGCATCTCTACCTCAGTGAAGGCTAGCAGAAAAGGCTAGTAACTGGACACTGGGTTAAACTCAAACTTTATAGTGTCTATAAATTATTATTAGAAAGTAAAAACTGATATTTAATAAACCCACTCATTACAACCTATGAACTGTTTATGATGTGAGCTTAATTAGCAAACCCAAACGTTAATTTCAGGCTTCTTTCATGGTTGTCATGTCTAACATGGCTCATATTACAATTGCTTTCCACTTCATTAATAAATTCTAACAGAACAAAAACATATTACTGCCCCAAATTGACAACCAGTACTAAAAATCAAAAAGAAGACGCCAAAATTCATAACAAATATACAATATCTATCACCATAATATTGATTTTTTTTGGAGTGTGAATTGACAGCTTTGTACATGCAGCCCATCATTTGATGGATTCTCTTTCAAAGGACAGTGCCTCAGGCTTTAAAAGTGCAGCAGTGCGGGTTCCCTTTAGACAACTGTGGCCTTGTAAAGGTCTGTCTTGCAGTCCTTGCCCTCTGGTGGGTTGCGGCCATTATGGGGCACCTGAGCGTTCCTCATCTTGCTCTGGCACTGCCGCAGCTCAGCGACGTAGCCCTGGAAGCTCAGGCTGAGCTCAGAATCCTCTCCCCGGGAGGTTTCGAGTGTTCCCTCCTCTAGATGCACCCCCTCCACGTCCATCACCTCCTGAACCGTCTGTGCGGCGTTGGCTCTATCGGAGGGTGACTTGACGTTGGAGCTTGGGTCTGTTCTTCCCTCTGTGCGTTTGAGAAGAGAAAGAGATGGAAGATTAAGGTGAGCTGATGCACTGTGGACGGCCAAAATGTCTATTTGAACATTTATGTGTGGTTCTGATCCATTGTTTATATACAATTTTCTTTAAATAAGCATATTACGACAATCTTCATCTTACATGACGGTTGTCAAAAATATGTCTTCAAATAAGTGACTAAACATAGAAAAAAACTAATTACTCGCTTCATCTCTGTATCTTTGACTCATGTGGACCTCCAGGCGACTGAGCATTGATTTCGCATTATGCTGCATGATGGCCAGATGCTTAGCATGACTATATGAGATGGTAGAGGACCTAAGAAGTGGAAACTTTGTCGCTCATCGTGTGGGTGCACACGCATTTTAACTCGTTCAAATGCTTGCTCAACTTAATATGTTTGAGACAAACTCGATGACATAACTGCGTCAGTGAATGAGACAGAACTGGATGAAACTGGAGTAGGATAAAATATACAAGTTAATTTCATTGATGTCACATATGTTGTATTTCCATATTACCAGTTGTACTTCATTTCAAACAATTCAGGGCTGCATTACCTCATCAGACAGCCCCGAACACAAGTTAATAAACATTGAAATCACATTTAAAGAGGGTGTGTTGGGTAGAGTGGACTCACTTCCCCTGTCTTCATCTGTGTGCATTCGTGGGGTCTAAAAACAGGATTTTCCCGGATGTTGGCATTAAGGTTATGATGACTGATAAACTCTCCACTTTTTATGTGAACTCTGTGGCCCCGCCGACTCTAAACACAGAGGCCCTGGTGACTCAAACACAGCACTTCAACACATAGACTCTCCTAACTCTGCTGACTGTGATTCACTGCTGCTCAGTACAGATGTAAACAGCCTTTGAGCTCCAACAGCTGACCGTACACAGACCCAACAGCAACACATCTATGGTATTACTTGAACCACAAAGGTGAACACGAAGCAGCTTCAGAGACTTTTCAACAACTGTCATCTTGCCTGAAGTCCAAGGATACGATACGGACTTGTGTTTGGCATGAAATTGATTAAAATTTCATATAATTGATGCTACATAAACACAAAACTCTAAAAGCATCAGCTAAATGAATAAATGTAAATGTTAAGGTCAAGGGATTATAAGCAATTTAGGCGAAATATTTATCATCTAAAATGAGTTTACACTGTTAATAATGGATAGGCTTTCCTTTTCCTACAAACTGTATTGAAGACAAAAAAAACAATGTGTGATGTTAAAAAAATGTTTTTCACCTCAGTAGCTCATAACTAAATAATAACCTTTGACATGGCTTGGCAAGTTAAAGTAGCTTCTTTGTAAATGGTTGCAAGTAGGACAGCAACTTATTTTCACTATCGATGAAGCTGTCAATAATTTTCTCGATCAATATATTGTGGAAAATCACAATTTCCCAGACCCCTAGGTGACGTCTTTACAAGTCTAATTTTGTCCAACTAACTGTCTAAAGTCAAGAAAATCAATTCAATCAATAATCACCAATAGATTTAGATCCAGTCACAAGCAAAAGGATTGGGGAACACTGCTCACTTATTACTGTTAAGGGTCCACCAGTAATGCTCTAGGCCATTTCGCAGTCAAATATCATGGAAGACAGGTTGCCAATCTGTCACAGGGTAATCAAAGATGTTGCTACTGAGAGGAGAGAGTTATAGAAAAACGTAAAAGGCTTTAGTATTTCTTTCAATGAATGACTGATTTTGCTTATTCATACATATTTGGAAGGAGGAAAAAGCTGCATAGTCATAGCTCCAATGCCATCTTTTTATTTCAATGTTTTTGTACATCTCTGCAAATCATTATTTAGCCATATAACTTTCTCATACATGTTTTCAATGTTCAAGCATGCTGACTTGACGTATAAAAATAATGTCTTGACAAAGCCATGGTTTAACATGACCATGCCTCCTGTGGCAAGGCTTGTCCACAGCCGTGGCAGCAGCCGTAGAGCTGAGACAGACCAGCCAGGCTGGAACAGACTCAGCTTACAGCCCTCAAGGAGGGCTGACTGCCAAAGTTCTGCGTCGAGTCCTCCTCTGACCGCCAGATGGATGATAAGGCTGGCCTGGGGTCAGCAGCGACACAGAGGCACGAGAAGGAAGAAAGTGAAGTGGACCTGAAAGCAAACTGAGCCATATGGTCTCCCCAGGTGTGCTGCTGAAACGGGGTCATTACGGAGCACTTTTTGGAGATAGCCTGGAGATGTCCAGTTTACTTCCAGGAATCCTTTATTCCTGGGCCTAAAACCTGACCAGCTAAACTCTGACCATGACTGCAGAGAGGAAAAAGGAAACGCATTCTCAGCTTGCTGAATGAATCATTAATCACCGTCTTGTTTATAAAGAAGGACGGCTTTATTCTTGTTTATTCTAAACTAAAAACTCCATGCATTAAGTTCAAGTCAGAGTCATTTGAATGGAGTTAGACTGTGTGATGTGGCCCCCTAGTGGACACCCTAATCCTTACCAACCAAGCCTACAGACCAAAATGCCTGCCAGACAGAGAGAGGTGATTACAGCCATGATTAAGAACTGATTATGGTAACATAGGGCAGCAGTTCTCAGTTCTGGTCCTCTGGATACAGACCAGAGTCCTTCTGGTTTGGATTTTAACAGTTTAATTGGGCCCCAATTTACACCTGATATGCCAAGTAAACTACCTGTAAGGCTTGAAATACTCTTGGTAACATAGACCTGGTGCCTTGGAGCCACTGTTGTACATGCAAATGCTTGTACTGATAGAAAATAATTAACTTTTATTGTTTGGTGACTTTTCATTAGAATCAGAGGAAACAATAACATATTGTATATCTTTTATTCACACTCATGTGAAGAGGAGTAAGCAGTGGGACGTTTATCCTCTTCCTTTCCACGGCACTTTAGTGTTTACGGTATTATGGCAATGATTCATCTTGTGACATGTTGATCCACCTCAGCAGCAATGTAATCTATTCCTTTGGAACAGCAGAGGGCGTCAGTTTAACAGTAATACACCTACTGGAGATAAGAGGGAAGTCTGCAATGACTGAAATCAAGCCGACAGATTGACACAGAAGAAGAGAGGAGGATAATTGCTGATGAGCCATTGTTAACTTGTTTGGACTGATGGACTTATCCTGTGGGTGTTTGTCTCTAAAACACATTACTGAGCCAGCGAGGGTGACTTTCCACCAAATTAAAAAGTAACAACTTCACAAAAAGTGGTGAAGTGGAGGCGTGTTAACTTGCTGTTTCCATGTTTGCAGATCCCTCAGAGCCTCAGCCGCACCAAGGTGGCAAACAGTGTTAAAAATATGGGTCTCTCAAATCATAGCTATGTTTCTATTTTAACGAGTGGGAGAAGGACGGAGACGAAGAGAAATAAGATGGGAGATGGATGAAAACCAGTTGTGACAGTTTCTATCTGTAGCTCAGTCAACTCGTGGATAAGGTTACCATGGCGCCCGGTGGTGGGAAGATTCAGGCTGATGCACTTAGCAACCAGAAAAGAGGAGCGAGTCTGCAGAGGAGCTGAAAGGCTTTGATTCCTCCTCATCGTCTTGTGTACATAAAGCCTGGCTATTAATACAAGGCAGTGAGGTCGGCGTGAACACCGTTGTGCCCCTTCTCTTTCATGCTTTGAAGAGTGAGACCCTTGGAAAACATGTTGAAAGTGATTATCTTCTCTTTTTGTAGAGTTCACAGCGTTTCAAACAAGAAGGTTTCCTGGGATTTTCTTTAAAGCCAAGATTCTAATTGGATATCTGGACACAGAATGCTTTTGCCTCCTACTGTAGAAAATAACCCACCACCATTACAAATCAATCCACCACCTGATTGTTTACTTTAAAATCTCAGAAACATACACAGTGGGGGAGTGGTGATGTGTGGAGGACGGGAAATAGAAAATGAAATCCACCTGCAGAAGACGACATGATCTTTCATTCCACACGCACAACGAACCACAAGACGACAAGTACAACTTTAACAAGACAGACTCAGGAGCTCCACAGTGCCATGCTGAAGCTTCACACAAACAGAGCCGTGACCACCCCCCCACACACACACACCCTAACCCACCACCACCACCAATCTACAAAAAAACAATATATCAAGCAGGTAGGCAGAGCCACGTTTAACAAGACCGCACAAACACGCCACAGTGAGCAATCTGAGCAGAAAAACACACAGCGCACACAGGTAAGTACACAAAGGAGTGGGAGCTGATGAGAGGAGGAAGCCACAAGACAAAATGAGACAGAGCTAAGGGAGGATGGGAGTAGGCATGCAGAGGCAGAGAGGTGGAGAGGTGGAGGGGCGGCCGAGCTTACAAACATGTAAAAAGACAGACGAGAGTGATTTCCAATTCTAACATTTATTAGATCTACTCAATCACAGGTACAAAGTTTATTGGCAGTGATTATCTACAACAGGTATCTAGACAGGGAGTGAATGATCCAGATAAAGAATGACAGGCAATTCAACAATGTCACCAGCGCAAAGGAGTACTTCCTCAAATGACTAATTATTTTCCACCGCTCAAATTGCTGTAGTGGGAGCTGACACTGTTTAATGACTCACTAGTTTTTAGAGAGTTGCGTAAGAAAAAATAAACAGAAAAATAAACTTTTTGACATTGTTGAACTGCTCTTAACTAGAGGTGGTGGGATGGAGAGGTAATACAGCATTTGTTTTGTAATGACTGTCAAGCCTTCACAGGTCCAACACTGTAAAAAAAAAATCCATGGGTTTGCTACAATGTTTTCTAATTTCTAATCTTTAACCCATTATGCTGGGGAACACAGCTGCTAATCTCATCACCTTCAGTTGCTCTGAATTATAATCTTCAGCGCAACTTTCACTGACCACAGTACTGTCAAATATTGATCATTATTTGTATGCACTATGCATATATTATTATTATCCACAATCAGTTACATCAGTATTCTCATGCACCCCAAACTACAAAATAAACTAAATATTTAACTGGAATAATCATAATCCCAGTCATATGGTGAACCCAACAATGTGTGGCATGGGAAGTGACTTCCAAGTAAATGTTACTCACTGAACAGAATATATACATTATCCTATTTACATGTACATGCTTTGCTAAGTTTAACAAATTGGTTTGAGTGATTGGCAAACTGAGAAAGAGTCAATGTCAGTTTCTCATTAAAGTGCATCAGAGTCAGTGTAGTGGGAGTTTTATCATGAAGGTGGTTGGGTTAAGACCACCTTGGAGAGAGCACACACATGCACATACGACACACACGCAAACACACGGAACACTGGTTTGTTACGCTGTAGAAATACCTGAACTGGACTTTTTCTCTCCACCTTTGTCTTGAGACTGGGAGCAGGGTGGTGGCGGGGTGAAGTTGGCTTCAGGCAGGCTGCTCTCGAAGGACAGCATGGGGGACGGTAACGAAGGCATCAGGGTGCTGTTGGGGCTGCTGATGTCGCCCTCCCCCACCAGGGTCAGGTCAGTGTGGGTGTCCTCCTCCACGGTACGGAGGTTTGGCCGGGTGTCTATGGGCCGGGAAATGGGAGACAGATGGGTGCCAAAAGTTGGGTGGCGGGGAGGGGGCAACAGGCACCGCCTGGCCCCGGAGTGTCCATTAGCACTGGAGCTGAGGGAGGAGTCCAGGCTCTCCGAACGTAGGCTGGAGGTGAGGGCCCCCCGTGAGGGGACGCCGTTTTCCCGGTTCTGTCTCAGGGAGTCAGGAGTGGAGCTGGACACGTCGGGTGGGGTTAGGCGCAGGAAGTCGGGAAGCACAAGGTCTTCTTTGTTCAGGAGTCCACGCTGGTCGTTGGCTCGGGTGCTCTGTGCCCGACTCAGCAGCTCAAAGAATTCTGGAAAACAGGTCAAACAAGTTCCCTCACTTAAACTTTCCAAATAGGTGAGCACCTGGAAGAACGGGATTAATTGGGTTTAACATGCAGCATAGCAGCCCAACACCTGACAGAGAGAATAACCCTCCAGAGCTGCCAAAGATATCAGTCCTGACGCAAAGCAAAGCTAAGAAATCTACCAACAAGTCAAAAAGAAAGAGAGTGAGAGAGGAAGAAGGAAAAGGGAGATTTACCTTCAGCTTCATCTATATTTATCTTTTTCTGTTTTCTCTTTTCCCCTGGGAGTGCTGAGTCTGGTCCACTTGCTCTCACAGAAAAGTCCTTTGGTGTTGACCTCTCATCTCCCTGCAGATGCAACAATAACAATGCACTCTGTTAGGAGATGGAGGGATAGGGGTGAGGTGGGGGGTTGGGGCTAAGCGTGAGCTGCCAAGCACCCTACTAAGCCGAGTGTCCAGATTTACTGTGACCCTCATATAAAGATGAGCCTGGTCCATCTGTCGGCTCAGAGCTTTAACTAACCTTGCTAGTATATGGACCAAATGCTATCTGCCTACACATTGTGCAATACCCCAAGCACGAGGAAATATGAGCAAGTGAGTCTGCAACAGGCAGTGTTAGGGAAAAGAATGCAAAAAGATCAGGAAACGCGCACCAATGTAACAAGCTTGTAAATGTTAATGAGGATTAACACGGGCCGCTATCAAATCATAGTGAATGTTGCAAAAGCAGCGCAGTAATAAAAAAGGACAAAACACCACATCTGGACTTGTTGGCAACATGTTGTATGAGAATGTAGACGTCGTGAGTACTTACTGTCGCAGAAAAACTCCTGGTTGGAGGATGGCCTTTTAAGGAGGAAGACTTGGATTTGTCTATTTGAAAGAGAGAGAGAGATGTCCATGAAAAATTCATCAGGTTGAGAAATTGATGAGGAGAGAGTGATACAGAGAGAGGGGGTGAGGACACTTAAGACACCACAGACATGTTCTGGAAAACTTGAATATGTTAATCAATGGATGTGGACACGATTTACATTTCTGTTGAGAGAGAACAACCCAGTAAAGAAACACAGTTATTTACAGGTTCCAGTGGGGAAAACCACTTCTCACATGCATTTAAAATGTAGTATTTTTTTATTTTTTGTAATATTTAATATTAAATATTAGATTACAGCGTGTTAGATGGTCTTACCTTTCCCTGAAGCTGGGTCTGCGCGCTCCAACACAACTCGCAGGCCATCCAAACTTGATATGGGGGCACCCAGGTCCAAAGGCTCAGTTTCGCCGCTCTAAAACAAAACATAGTTAGATGGTCACATTAGTATCTTCACCTGTCGTGCTGGAGTCTAAATATGTTACAATTTCTCTTCATGAGCTTTTGCTTAATTTGTAAACCATCTTTCAGCTCCTGTCTTCTAAATAATACAGTTATAATGCCTGGAAACCCACAGGACTAAAATAAATCTTCTGGCAGGGGTTTAGGGGAGGAGTAAAGTGTCGGCATGTTTGGGGGGTGTCGTCATTCTTAATTATAGCCCTGGTGCTCTATCTTCGGAGGCTGGGCTGAGTCAGAGTGCTAACCACCGTGTAGAGATGGAAAAGGATGCGGTCGCTTCCCTCCCCTAACCATGATACTCCACCCTGTGGCACTGTCACACACTGCACGGGCTGCTCTCTGGACACACAGGAGCTTCAAAACGATTAAAGTATTGTAACCACCGGGGACAACTTACTATTTTGGCCACAAGATCGCTGAGGTGGAGGCCATACTTAGCCACCACAGGGCGCAGGACCTCAGTGACAGGTTTGGTAGGTTTGGCTTTCAGCCCCACGGAGCGGTTAATAGGTACCAGGTCCAATCTAGGAGCAAAGAAAGAGCACAAGTAAGTATTGACATAAAACGTGATTTTGAAAGGACACTGAGAGATCCAAGCAAACGTGGTCATTCACACCTAAACAAGGTCCGCTTCTCTAGTCTCAAGTCTCGCGAGCTGAGAGTCAGGCAGTCTTGGTCCAACACCAAAGGCTAGGATGGAAAAAATGCATGAAAGTGCACGTTAGCAAAACAGAAAGCATCAACACGCTACATATTGTAGCATCTTTTGTACAGTAACTAAGACACATTTTCCACTCTGTAACCTTTAAATTCATTTTGGATAAATTCTGCTTCTTTCAGTTAAGTTCCAGCTATAATAAAGCACACTTAAGTGCTAAGTGTAGTCATACTGTACTGTTACCAAAGTCTGATAATAAACAGAGGGTTCAGTCAATTAATTCAGGTCCTGCTTGCAGTGGCACTCTGCTTTCGGACCTATCAGCAGTAGATGTTTTCAGCATAAGTCAGTAATTTGTTGCCGGCATCTGCCTCCCTCACCTTCTCCCCTCCTACCAGGAAGAGGTCGACAGCAGCGATGTTGACATTGATGTTTTGACAGAGATGTTGGAGGACTTCCCTTATGGAGGCACCGGGACGTAGAGTGATAGAGGAGCAGGAACCATCGGGAAGCATCACACTGCAATGTTTGGGGGAGCGTTCCCATACTCCCACTGAGTGGCGATTATCAGACTGAGGAAACACAATTAAAAAGAGATTGAAAGGATTAAATAAACAAGACGGACTGGGTTGTGGTGTTGTGTTAAGCATACAAAGATTTAGCTGTAATTGTAGATAGAAATTTTCTTTGCTCTCTGATTTATGCCATCCATAAGCAAAAAAGAGTGGGCTGACAAGTAAAAAAACAACAACTCTGGCTTATTACGATGGCTTCACCAGACACTGGGCTCTGTGTTTCCATGGTGATCTGTCCAGAGGAATCTTACCTCGATCTTGCCAGCAGAGCAGGAAGTGGCCATCTCCAGGCTGGTACCGGACGACAAGGAGCCCTGGGACTCCCTCCGCCCATTACTGCCCCAGTAGTCTGCACAAAACAGGACAGAGGCTGATGAGTTCCCACACATAAGAGACATTTACACAGTATTCAGATTAAATGATCCATAACGATATGTAACAAGACAGTGTCAAGCTATAACATCACCTACAACAATGGTTTATTATTTATGATCATAGTTTGCCACCACAAAATCTTGGCAGGCAAACAAGCTATTTGTAAATAAATAGAAGGTGTTTCGTCACATTTAAGGGCAGCTACATTCAGTGAGAGACATTTATTTTAAAGCACCGGTGTGAAACGCACGTAACATTCATTTAAGCAAGAAAGGGCGATCGCATGATTGAAACAGAGACAATTGATATAATTCAATTGATAGAATTATTAGAGATAACCATGCCAAATGTGAACAACTGAAAGTTGTGATATTCATAATATTGTTCATACTTTTCAATTTATTTGCAGTTGTATACCTGTATGATTGCTTGTAGTAACATTTAAATCGAAGTAAGACAAAATGCAAGCTACATTAAGATATAATCCCCAAATTCCCTCCAAAACGCCATACTTTGACACACTTTGTGGCTAATACCCTCTTCAGTGTGTCAAAATGCCACAGTTGCAACAACTCTGTTTTTGCCAGTGTACCAGTAGTGTGTGTGTGTGTGTGTGTGTGTGTGTGTGTGTGTGTGTGTGTGTGTAACACTTTGATCACTGCGGGGCAGCTGTGTTTCTACGCGCCTCCCCCGCACTTTGCTCATGGCAACTCTGGAGCTGGCAGCGATTTGGTGCTTTCTTCAAGGGCACATCAGCACTTTGGAAGTTTCTGTGTTGCAAAAGCTTCAAACAGCGGGGATTTTTGTAACCACGGCAACAGGCTTGTTAGCTCATTTCTTACCGAGGTTAATGTCTCCAATGTCCTTCTTCTTTGGGCCCTTCCCGAAGCTCCTGTTGCGGGACCATGAGAAGAAGATGCCGCGTTTCTTGTCGGCGCTCTCGTCTCTGCCGTCTTCTGTCAGTGACCTCCCTGACCTCTGCTTTCTGGACTCCTGTTGGTCAGAGAACAGAAACAAATATGTTACTTGCCATACTAGACAGTTTAGCAACTTCACCAATGTCATATATCCTCTTTGGTGCAGTGTGAAACGGCAATGGCGGTACCTTTTCCGGAGTGGAAAGGGTGGAGCGGTCGGAGCTGGCACTGTGTTTCGATGGCGCAGGACTACAGGGAATCTGGTAGGGGTCCGGCAAGGGTCGGCCGTCCACCTCAGCACGCATACACTCTTGGTAAAGGGAGGACTTGAGGAATCGTGAATAGCTGTCAAACTTCATAAGGTTGAAGATCTGTAGACGTGTAAATAAAGAGTGGTGTTTGTGAGTAAACAAACAGTGATAGAGAGAACAAGAAGAAAAAGTAGTTGGTGAAAGTGGAGAGTAGGAGGTGAGCTGCACAAAGAGGCACGTAGGGTCAAAAATAAGGGAGTGAAGAAGAATATAATGAAACACAGACAGACGAAACTAGTAGTGTTAACATATGGTTACATCTGATGTTATGACAGGTGTCTTAACATTTTATCATGCTCGTGTGCAGGCTGAAAATATACAGAGCTTTGACTGCATGTCTATGTGTCTGTGTGTACAGTATGGGCTAGATTCTCTGTGGGTGTATGCCAGTTTGTGTTTATCTCTCTCGTAAAGGCTCAGAGCCCTTTTCGTAAACAAACCCAGATGGTCACCAAAAAACCCAATATGCTTATGCAAAGTGACTAAAGGCTAGATGAGAACAAAACCCCCCTAGTGCACACAGAATCCCGCATACTAATAATACTGTCTAGAAAAAAACGTCTTGATGCTCAGGGTTGATGTGTAACTGCATAATTAAACTGACACAACATTTTAGTGATCAACCAACAGGTTGTGCTATCTTAAGGGATGAGCTCACTACTACTACTGTCTGGTTGGTACCTGTAACTGCTGTGTCTTGAACATGTCGGGCTGTGGGGAGGTGAGGACGTCGTCAGCCAGCTGGGCTTGGCTGTCAATGTTGACCGGCATGGTGGCCTTGCTGGACAGGAAGCTGTTGTAAATCTCCCCAGCTCTCTGGGATAGCTGCAGGAATGAGATTTCAAGAACAGCTGTAGTAAATGATGTCGCAACATGTCTGTCACCTACTCTTTTATTCATATATTTTACCCACAAGTTATATAGGCATCAAGAACCACTAGTTTTTGGCACCATCTTACTGTGCTAAAAACAAGTGTTTCCCCACTGACGGTCGGGTCCCAAAAGGGGTCTCAAGATAAATGTGAGGCGTCACAACTGATTAATGGAAAAAGACAGAAAAAAAACATTTCTGCTACACAAAATTATGTTCACTGATAATTCCGTTTTTTATGTAATAGTGGATAGTTTTCACCCTTTTAGTTTGAAAATATGAAAAATCTGTGAGGAGAGATCAGAAATAGACTGTATTTTGTTTTAAGTGGATTTAAGCCAAAAACCTTGGGAGCCACATCTGTAAAGACAAATTTAATTTAATGAGTGTAACCACTTTTAGCAATGGGATCTCCCCAAAGGGAAAGTAAAGTCTAAGCTTGGGACAAACCTGAAGACCAGACAAACCACACACAAAGATTTTTGTTTCCACCAAACTGCACATGTTCCTTTAGTCTTTGACAGTCAGGAAACAGCACAAATCATACAACAAGGTAAATACACTAGATAACACAGAATAACTGGTAAGTAGCGGCAGAGTTCAGACAGTTGACCACCCCGCAAATAGTAGCGGGGTTTGTACCAAAACAAATATGGGTGGCAACCAGCAGCTTCCATTGTTTATATACAATGCAATTTGCACTGAAAAGGCCAAAAAAGGGGAAAAAAAGCACAGAGTTTGGGTGAGAACATGGATGGAGAGGCATGTAGGACTGTATAGCCAACAGAGGGAATTGGAAGCAAGTGAACTTTGTAAAAACTAAGCTAACTTCAGGTAGAGGTGTTTATTTAAGTGACAAGTTTGCATATCTCACTATGGACCACAGTATACAATACCAACAAACAACAGCTCTGACTGCGTCTTTGGCTTTATGTGGACTTACCTGCTTTTTATCGGTTGCAGGGACATGACTAAAGTATTCACAGGCCTGCCAGAACAAGATATTCTCCTCACTGAATTCTTTCTTGAGAAATTCCTGTGGAGAAACACAGCATAAGAGTTTCTATATGATCTTGTGGTAATCATTTTCTCATCTTGCCAGCGCTGTTGTTGCTGTGGTTGCTGTTGTTGTTATTGAGAGCTGTAGTGAGAAACAAAATTACTGGGTTTAATGATGCGAACAAGATTGGTGTAAGTGTAGGCGCAGGAAAGTGTGGGCGAGTGCAGCTCACTCCGTGTTGATGGAAGGTGAGGAGCGAGGTGGATCTGGGACACCAGAACTTAATGTCGAGCCTTCTGATGGTGTTGTGGGCTAAATTCAAAGACACATCTTTTATGTGGGAGGTCTGGTAATATGGAAATATGCTGGGGAAGGGGCTGGATGTTGAGCTTGAATATGATTCATGTGGTGACATAAACAAACAAAAGTAATCGGATGCTAGCAAGGGTATTTTGAACTACCTCAGAACCACTGTTTTTTCTTTTCTTACCGAGAAGTAGCGCACACCCACTGGATCCTGGAGTAGCCGCTCGAAGCAGGCGGCCCAGCTGGCCACGCGCTGCTCCAGGACCCCTCGATGGTTGCCTGCTCCTGGAAGACTGCCATTACTGTTCAGGCTGCTCTGGCTGCAGCATCCCTGCAACTGGACTCCACTGTAGTCTGCAAGACGGGAGAGCGAAATGCAAAAGGTTAGAGGTCTCTGATGTTGAAGGGTAATTCCAGCCAGAGGGAATATAAGAGCCGTTCTCCTGTACGCCCTCTCAGCCTTCTAAATATTCCTGTGTGTTTCAGCATTATTGTGTGTTTTCCTTCCTTTTGACAATTTTGACCTTCACTCAACTTGTTTGAGCAATTTTTGAGAAGGCAAACCTGAGTGCTGTAATTTAATACACAGAGAACAAAGCTTTTATAAAGACTTCATTAGATCTCTTCCCATAAACAAGACAAATAAAAGTGTGCATGCCTAGGATTTTGTTAAGTGTAAACAAGAAAAATGGCAAAACAATAACAGCACATTTCTAACATTGGAACTGTATCTGATTCAGATTGTAGTGCTAATTTAACTAGTGCGCCTAAAACTCTCACTACAATCTTTCAATCAAGCAGTGGGAAAGTTAAACTATTGGCTCTTTAATTTTCCCTTTGTTACATCTCTCACCGCTAAATGTTAAACAACAAGTAAATGTCAAGGTCTGAAACATGAGGGATGTGTGCAGCACATAGCTAACAGGTCAGCAGATGTCACTCGGTTGGTAGGAAAAGAGCGAGGAGGACAGAGGGGGCATGGCTCAATAAAAGAACACAAGGGAGTCTGGGTGAGGAGACAGAAACTGGTGCTCAACTAGTAGGGGCTTGGGCCTACACGGTACCTGCTATCATGGCAGCAGATGGCCACTTTAGAGCTGTGGGCCGACCAGGAAGGGAGTGCACAGTAAAAACAAAACAAAAAACAAAAAGGGTCACAGTAGGGTTTGTTACAGATAAATAGCTGTTGTCATTCTGTTGAGAGTCAACTGGTTGGCCTGGGCAACTGGTATTAACAGAGTTTCTCTCTGCTGCTGGGAACAGAAATGTTAGCTAGGTTAGGCAAGGTGAGGAACAGCATATCTTCATGCTGCCAGTACGCCTGCACACAAATTAGGATTTACAAATAGGTGTAGTTCCAACTGGACTGTGGCGTTGTGAAATCAAAGCACTGTAAATAATACATGACATCACACAACATCCTTTCGGTGAGGTTTTTTAGATTATGACTAAGGTGGCCTTTACATGACCTTTTTTAAAACTTGCAGTAACTCCTAATTTTCCTAGAAATTGTCCAAACTGAATCAGTAGATGTGTCATTAAAATTGCACAGGTTTTATTTTTCAACATGACAATCTCAGAAACTGTTTTTTTTATTAGGCCGCTAATTCTTTTTGAAGGTTTGCTGAAAAACCGCTTGTTTGGACTTGGTTTAATGTATTAAGACTGAGGCATTGGGATCCCTGTTTACCACACTGTGTGCTGCTCGGTTAATGAGATGACTTTAGAAAGTAAACAGCTGTGCATGTCTGATCCACATCCACAGCGAAAGGAGCGAAGCGGCACTCCTCACCACAGCCTCGGTCAGCCTGTTAGCAAATGTTATTAAATCTGCTATGAAAGAGAAGACCAGACAGCACGCACCCCAGCCCCATGACTGTAACCCCAAAACACGCTCAGCAAACATCCTTTGTTAATAAGGCATGCTGCCTACAGTGAATGTGCTAAGTCTTTTTTATTAGACCATTTTTATAGAGCAACTACAAAGTTCTGTCTTGAGGGTAGTGCAGAAAATGAGAAATAAAAATGCAGACACTGAAAAGGCTGGCCAAAACACTGAAAGCAGGACACAATCAAAATGTCTCACTATGTCAATAAAAACAGATTCCTCAGGAATAGCCTCAAATCTAGTTATTCCTGCCATTTAATTCAGTTTTAAAAACATTCCCTTTTCAGAGCTCACACTCTATCCTACATTTAATACCATGTGATCATGTTTAGACTTTTAGAGAATAGTGTTTTAAAGTAGTAAAAAAGGAAGGGTACTCACCACCATCTGAGGAAGCAGCAGACTGAAAGAGAACAAAGAGAGACATGAGTGAGAGGCTGCCCTCATGACCTCCTGTGCTGAGACAAGAGCCTGAAGTCGGTGCTGATAGCAGTGTCTCTTCAGGCATCACACCAGTCGCTCTGAGGTGTGTATCTTTGTGGTTGCTGATGAGTGTGCGTGTGTGTGTGTGCTACAGGGAAAGGATTGGGTCTTGGGTCCTTACACAAGACCATTAATTTGTAAGTGGGTGGACCCCTAGCCTCTACCACACACAAATGTTCACACCTCCACACCAGGACCCCACCCCCAATTTATATTACCCTCACAGCCCCTGAATGTGTGCATTCCTGCTAACTGCAGTCACAAAGATCAGAGCTCATCAAGGCAGGGCTACTTGAGAGGCCATCAGTGGTCGTAATGGCTCTCTTTTCACTGGCTAATTCAAGGAACGAGTGGTTTATGCACATGTAGATGTCCCTGATTAAAAGGCACAAGCACCCCTGGTGGGCATTGAAATTACACAGGGACAACTTTCCATAATTGGGTGTAATTAGTGTCAAGGAATAATGCTGAACAAAACACCACTGGTATCTGATCTTCTCGACATAAATCTACTTGGCAATGCTTCATCATTGGCCTTCTGTAAAACCTTGCATCATTTTGGTTAGGCTAATAAAGAGAACTTTGAAGCCCAAACTGTGAAGCTGTTGTCGCAAATATATTTAAATGCAGGGGAAGATGTGAGAGGCGCATCTTAGGGCTTGGACCAAGAACACTCGAAAAAACGAGTGTGTCGGTGCGTTGGAGGATTCATCTGAAAGACTATTTCCAGGGTGTTTTCTGAGCTGCCACTTTAAAGTGTGAATATTCAAGGCTGATAATACGTCTGAATAAGGCTCTTATTGCCAGGCTGCCATGGTGTGAGCAGTACACACAGTTTGTGCCTCAGTGGATTGCATAATACTGGAGAGTAGAGCTACAACATTATAGAACAATGAAAATGAACTAAAATAATGCATCCTGCTATTCTTGAAAGTGGGACATACAGACATGGTTCCATTTGCCTGTCTGGTTTCACTCACACTATCATTTCTAAATTGCCTGTGAGTTGTGATTTAATTGGTAGTTTTCAGTTTGATCAATCAGCCATAGAACAAATCCAGACATATTGAGGACCAGCCCATTCTTTTAAGTTTCTGTTCATGCCACTGGTCGTCTGAAGGCAGGGGATGTGACCATGGTCATGCGCACCAATTTGACGACTCGTTCCATTTTAGCAGTGACCACATGTAAAAGCCCTATCAGACACAGGCCACGAAAACCACTAATTGTCTGTCGCAGCCTCTTTACAACTCTGCTGCTTCTGCTGTGTCCATCCCCCATTTAGTCAACACCCAAAAGCCTCCCCGTCTGTGGTGGTTAGCATGTGTACAGTAACCATGGGTGGGTAGGAGGATGACCAACGTGAAACCAAAACAGAAGAGAGAGAGAGAAAAGAGAGAACACCCACCCCATCTGTTTGTCCTTTTGGGTCTAAAAGCAGCTAAACCTCAAACCTTAAATATATACAGTGTTGTGACCGTGGTTGACTTTAAAGAACGAGACAGGCATCACACAATGTGACGTCAATTTCTGTGTTATACAAACAGAAAGTCTCCAGGCAGAAACTTTGAAATCGTGATTTAGTGTATTCACTACTGTCCATACTTCACGCTCACCCACCTTGTTGGGTCAACGCTCCTTTTAAAACCTGTGTATGGAAACATTTTACTTCCAAGCTGAAAAATAAAACAGACCATTTCTTATAAGAGTAGAACTTCCACTTGTTCACAGCCATGTGAATGGGAGTATTACACTAAATCATAACGAACGCGCTCCTGACACACACAGCTGATGTAACCATTCATCTCTTAAGCCCTGCTCATGTCAGAGGACAGTTGAGTTGATGAGAAATATGTCATACGTTGCGTAAGAAGGGTGAAGCGCCTCTAAATGAACGGAAATGTTGCAAAATCCAGCAGTTAATCTGACCTGTGACAAAGTGAATTCAAATTCTACTTGCATTCAAATGGGGCAGTGGATTAATTTGATAATTTCTTTTCCTTCAAATAATAGACTGATATTTTGCTCTATAAAATGACAGAAAATTGTGAAAAAAGTACCCAGAGGTGACCTGAAAAATATTCAGTTTACAATGATAAAACTAAGAAAAGTTGCAAACCCTCACAATTAATGAACTAAATAATACATTGGCTATGAAAAGTATGTAGGTTAATAGTCTGTGGATCAACTAATCTATTTTAACACTTTTCTCAAATAAAATGACGTAATCATCATGTGTCACACTTTAAATTTAAAAGTTGACCAGGTAGAGCTGGCAAACGAGACAGAGGTGATGTGTGTGTGTGTGGTCTAACCCCTGCGGCCTCATACAAACTCACACACACACACACACAAACACACACACCACTGTGTGTTTTTCAACTTGTTATTGCTTCCTTGCCCTCAAGTCCACTACAATGAGGCCGTAGTGATGACCCAGGCACACCGTCCCCTCTTCTCCACACACTCCCTTCCTCTGTTGACACCTCTGGTGACAAGCTGGTCCACCATGGGAGGCTCTGAAGTACCTCTTTGATCCTGTTCATGCAGGGCTGAATTGCAGAACTCCCATTTCCCAGCTGGAATCCCTCTGAAAGCTGTCCACATTAGGATATTACCAACTAAATGGACAAAATCACATTTCAAGTCACAGCAAGTACCCAGGCTCTACACGGATCAGGATTTGGCTCTCCAGCTGGAAAACGCTCTTCAAGCTTTACTGTGGTAAGGCCCCCACGCCGTACAGTCTGGCATCCTGAGACACCACATGCTGAAGGAACGTAGACGATCACACCAATACAGATTTAGGTGTATGATCTGAAATGAGCCGCCGTGACAAAACACACTCCCAGTCGAAGGATAAACCACATTCACACAAACGCTAATGTCACCCATTAACACCTCTCACAGAGTGTAATGCTCATCTTTTAAATGTGACTTCTTTTATCTTTTGGGCTTGTTTAGGCGCGTTCCTTCCTTCAGAAAACTGGGTTGAGATGTACCCTGTTCAACATTTTACCACAGATTTTTTTTAAAACCACTTACAAAGTTTTACACAAGTCAAAGCTGATTCTAGCACCCTGCAAACAAACAACCACGAGTCCCCGCCGCTTTAAACAGCTGTTCTGAGTGGGCGAGAGAGACGGGAGACAAAAGAGAAAAACAGCTGATACGAACAAAAGGAGTCTCCCCGCTTTACATGGAGGAGGAAGACGAGGCCCGCCCAGCAAACCAGAGTTTACTTACAGTGTTGAAGTTCCAGGTCCTCTTGAAGGAAAGTCTCTTTTTGAGACTCATTGTTCCCTACTCTGCTACACCAGCAGTACACAGACAGATGTGTGTGTGCGAACGCATACCTGAACATTCCCCACCCAAAACTCGGCAAACCGTGTCTGTACAAGTCGGCGAGAGAGAGGGGAAGAGAGGGAGGGAAAGAGAGAGCGGCAGAAATTTGACAAGGTACTGGACAGAAAAAGAGAGAGGAGGAAAGGGGGGGGTAAGAAGGAGAAGAGAAAGATTTCCTTACTCTGCAGCTGTTGCCATGGCAACCCGCCCGACAATACATACATCCTCTGCCACAGTGGCATGAAGGAGTCAGATGAATTAACCCCCCCACCCCCATTTATTCCCCTCACAAAACACATACACACTCGCCTTGTCAAAACCACATTGGCCTTTTCCCCCTCTTTTGTTTCCAGTTGGGGCACTCTCTCTTTACTTGAAATAGAGAAGAAGTAGCCCGTCAGCTTAAATTGAAACCAGATGAATTTTGTTTAATCAAAATAAAAGTTTGAGCTTCATTATCCGCTGTCACAGAGCACCATTCTTACGCCCCCAACAGTAATAATTCTATCAAGCTGTCTTTTCTCGCAATTTTGCTCATGCACCAGAAAAAGAAAATTGGTTTTCATTCTGGCATCACTCCTCGTCTCCGCTGCAGCACTGTGCCTCCACATTTCTGGCAAATCTCTACAATCAGCAAGGCAACTGTTTTTTGGAGCAACTATTATTCTTAAAGCACGGGTGGCTCCCTCTGAGGTTTTCCCATGGCAAATGAGCTAGCATTCTTTGCACTTAACTTCGCCGTAAACGATGGATGAGATACAGTGTTTATTAGCAGACTGGTTTTCACGGTAGATTTCTTCTGTCTAATTAGATTTCGACATGGTCTATCAATTTGGAAACTGGATGTCTGTCTTATGTGCATGGCTGTGCTGATGCTTCGAAGAGGGCAATCGCAGATGACATCTTAACACCCCCCCAGGAGGTGTGTGTGTCTGTGTATGCAAACACACAAAAGAGAGATGAAGAGGTGACGGAAACGGCCCCGGTATGAAACAAACACACTAGGTTGCACAGTGTGTCCAATGGCACTGCATTGTGTAAAGGCAGATAAATAACGTTGCACACTTCTAGACAGTCTCTCCTCGATGCCTTTAATATGTTGCACTCAAGGTCGAGAGAGAAGTTTACTACCTCTGCACGCCTGGTCTATTAATGGGAGCAGGATTGACAAACTTCTTTTAAAAGTTACAAAAAACTGTGGGACGCAGCCTTCATAAATCTGCCGTCAGAAAGCATTCATAGAGGATGTTCAGACCAACAACCCTGCGTTTCAAAAACAAAACAAAAATTATAAGGCTGTGCTGGTAAGGGAGTGTTGCTTTAGATAATGAGACCATAAAACATGTTCCAGAAAGTCCAGTTTTAATAACAGATCAGTCGGAAGGCTTATCAGACACCAAAATACTGCTCATCCATTTCATACACGCCAGGATTTTACAACTCTGGAAAGTTACCATGATAACAATCATTTTATCTTTTGTCACAACAGCTACCAGATGAACAGAAGAAACACGGTATTCACATTACAAAGTAATCCACCAGGAATGTTTGCTTGTATAAATTTGATTGGCCAACACAGCAGGATGAAGAGTGGCAGCTTTGCTGTTCATCAGCATACATGCTGTATCATTTCCTGTTAGTGCAAAATGGTACATTCAACACTGTACTATCCAGATAATTACATAGTGCACTGCATACTTTACGCTATAATGCAGAATCGCAACACAGAAAGGCAGGATGTGTCTGCTTTCATGCGCAGATATAATCAGTCATGCAGTAATTAGAAGCTATTCATGGTGCTAAGCTGAGTCATCCATAACTGTGTTCAAATCCCAGAACACAGAACAGTCTACCTCTGCCCTTCAGGTCTCCTTTTGCCTTTCGACCTCCCTGAGGCCGCAGTCAGGTGAGCACATCTATGAGCACATAACAAGAGCAAAGCATGTTGGGACTCTTCAAACCAAAATGTTCTTTTTTATTTCTTGCCAACTGAAGAGACTGCTCCCACAAAGTAAATAGGTTTCACGTGAGCTCTGTGCCGCCCCTTGATTGAATCAATTTGCGGAAGCATTTCTAGCGGGGCTTCACAGCAGCAATGAGCACTCTTTGTCACAAGACCTCGCTAATTGCATGTCAAGTTCTCCACCGGGCAATCTTGACCGAAGCCGGAAAATAATCTGGCCCTGCTATCTGCCACAGACGACAAAATATTCCCCTGAAAATAACATCAAGAAAGAGCCTTGCATGGAGGCAACTTCCTTTTGAGGGAGAGAGGGCGAGGGTGCGGTGACTGATAAGATGGAAGAGACATTTCTTCCCCAACCAAGCAGAGGGAAAGAGTGTGTGTGTGTGTGTGTGTGTGTGTGTGTGTGTGTGTGTGTGTGTGTGTGTGTGTGTGTGTGTGTGGGCGGGGCTGATTTAGAGAATTATAAAACTTATAAAACTCCTCTCACAATATCTTACAATATCTTAGTGAAGATAGTGTAGACAGACAACTGTGTGTTTGATCTTAGGAAGCCATGGATTTGGGATCCAGTGTTTTTAATGTGGGAAATCTTCTTTGTCAAAGCAAATCTGCCAGACACACTATCACATTAGCAAGGATGTGATGAGGTCATCATGCTTATGTGATACAAGGGGTCCGGGGATGGTAAATAACATGAACACAATTAGCATCCTCTCAGATTTCCTTTCTGCATTATGTCTATAGATCAAGGGCTGCATTTTGTCCCTTCAGACAAAACATGTTTTTATGATCGGCCCACAACAAAATATATCACATGTGACTTATGCTCCATTGAGAAATCCTATTTTTGTCACGAGAGCCTAAAAAACGATGCCAGTGGCGTAATTCTTGTGATCTAATTGAGTTTCACATGTTCTAGGAAATAACTTTTCAATGTTTTTCCTTAATGACCAAATGATTCTTGAGTCAGTTACAGTCTTATAAAATAATTTCATTTCTAGACAAAAGGTAATGGTGTTTTGCAGCTAACCTGACAGTTCCAGGTGTTCCTCAGTAACTAAACAAGACATGAAAACAGATTTGTCTAATGGCAAAATCTAGATTTAGATTCCGAACCCACATTTAACCAACCAAGGCTTCAGCCAATGGATTTATTTCCTTAAAATTATTGCCAAATCTGTATGCATTGATTGATTGAGTTTGATTGAGTTTACAAACAGACAAAGATACAGGGGTGAAACAAAACATCCTTCAAATCTGTTGAAGGTCATTATCTCACCCAACTAGCAAAAGTATTCAGTTATTTACAAGAAGTTTAAGCGTTTGAGGCTCAGATTTACATAAAAAAACATACAACTTTTGGGTGTAAAATAAATTGTGCCATGTTATCCATGCAAACGAATATAGACTACATACAAACATACTTGAGTGGGAATTTGTAGCTGAAAAGTTTTATCTGAATGGGTTTTTTTCTATAAAACAAACAAAAAAAGATCTTCAGTCAAACATTGCAACGATGCTGGGTGGATACGATTCTGGTCCTTGGCCCTGAGAGAACACACTTGTGTTGAGGCCTATTTTAAATGTAATCCCCTCAACTAACAAATGGGTTGCTCTCAGTGTCTTTAAAGACATGAGTGATTTACATGCAAATACAGGCCATCGGCACAGTGCGTTTCATCTCTTAATCCCCCTGATCGGCAGTAATCTTTTGCCCGTTCCCAAACTCTAACAGGTTAGCCACAACAGATGGGTATGGCTCTGCTCCTTTCTGGATTAAAGTGGCATTACTATGATTTGTTCAGTGCTGCAGTGCTGCCGGTGTGAGTGTGTGTTAGCCACTTGTGGCTGATAAAAAAAGCTGACAGGGAGTATCAGCATACCTCTGAATGGAGATGTTTAACTTTTTCCATTTGCTTCCCTACTTCTTGCACGGGCAGGAACATAGTGCTTTAACCAGTATCAGAATTTATCTTCCCCAAATTATAACAACAATGTCAAATTTGATCTTAACAAATCTTAACTCCTGCCTGAACCTGTACAGCTCATGGCATAACTTGACTGTGCTGGTGGAAATGTTTGATACAAATGGAGTAACAAATAAATTACATTTGATTTAAAAAGGCACAGCTGAATCCCACAATAATAGAATAACTTCAGAGAGGGAAACTAGAACCAGTGACCACGACCCCTCCCATCTCAATTTATTATCATGGAGAAAGGGCTGCGCTCACATGAGCCTGGAGGGTTCGAGGTGGGTAAACCACATAAGATGCCACCACACCCTGTTACTGCTCTCTTTCTCTTCCATAAAAAACACCAGAAATGGACTTTCCAACCTGAAACCTGAAACTTATAATTAGCCCTGTAAGTCGCCCCCTGGTTTTCCACCAAACTCACTTACAGGAAAGCTCAGTGTACAGTGTGCATTTGCTTGGGTACATTTCTTGTATGATGATAAGGCCACAGTATGAAAGAATATCTACATACTGGGAGTGCATACGGCTTCATGTTGTCATTGACAAGGAACTGCCATGACTATTTACTTCCTGGTTAGGTCTTCCGGACCTTACACCACACGACCTAATCCTTTTGGACATGCAGGGAACCTGAGCTGGTTGAGCAAGGCTGGGAAAGAAGGAAAGGCAAGTTTGGCTTGAGTTTATCCCTCTAGGCTAGGGGCTATAGGATGGAACTTTGTCTCCTATGGATATTTGGTACGGCGATAACTTGTTCAGATAAAGACATTATTTCATCATCTACCACTACATAATAATTACATCATTTGCATTTCAGGGCATCCTTTTTATATACTGCCCTAAGAAACATAATGACACACGGTGAAGTTCAAAACATGAACGATATACAGCACTTCACTCGACCTAAAGCAACAAAGACATGCAATAACCAAGCTACATAAACAGATATCAAATTTCATTATGTTGACAACAGGATGAAAATGTAATAGAAACAGTTCACAAGGGAAAGCTAGTGTTTAGTCGGCCAAAGCAGAGCGCCAAGCCAGTCCCTCACAATGTCACAGGGAGAGAAACTTGGCCGCCCCAACAATCCATGTTTATGACTTCCACAGTGCGATGTAGACAAGACCTTGGCCTGATTCTGCAGCGCCTTGCGCCAACACAAGGTCTAAAAGATACCAACTACATTCACTTTCCGAGCCTCACTTCCACTCCAGTTCAAACAAGACAAGCGGTCTTGCTCAATGTCTCAAAGACGTGAAGCAAACGCACCACGGCGTCGTCTGAGCTACAGGTGTGAGGTAAAGAGTTGAACATGACGAGCTGTCCACTGTATCCCAGACATGTCTGAACTGTTACCAGAGAGGTGATAAAAGACTTTGGCAGTTCAAAAGCTGTTCCTTGTTGAGAAACTTCCACTCCCTTGGCAGTAGATTCTCTTTCAGGGAAGCAGAGAAGTTTAATAATAGCACAACTGAGGAAGGTAAACAGTGTGTGGGGAATGAATCACCTCCAGAAGTTGTGTATCACATCCATAGAGGTCCTGGTTCAGACCAGATCTTCCTTTGGCCAATCAACAGGGGATGATGAAGAGCTGTGTGGTTAACTAAAAAAAAGAAAGAAATCCTAATGCTGAATGTCGACAGATGATGTCATAGCGTGGAGAGTGGAGCTACAGTGCGTCTCCGTCCAGAGATGGCGAGGCAGCGGGTATTTTCCGTGGTTACAGTTCGGTCAAACAGCAAACTCAGCAACCACAGCCACATCTGGTCATCTGGTTATTGGCTGTTGCACATTCATACTCCAAGCAGCTGGACAGTTAAAGAACTTCTACTCAAGTTTTGTTGTGTTAATGTACTGTTTTTCCAGTCGGTGGGTTTGGAGAGAGAAGTCCATGTAATTGCAATAAAACCTCTTGCAGGAGAAGAGAAGAAGAGGAAGGAATCATAGTGGGGAGACATTTAGAAAATGTCAGGCACTTTAGACTTTGCATCCTATAATGCTAGCCTAAGGACACATTTCGTGAGTGCAACTGTCCACCCACACTCCAGAGCTGGCCATGTGATGTCAGTGAGATAAAAGTGCGTCGTGTTCTCCTGCCTCTACCTCTAATCCCCAGGAACACACTATTCCTCCTCATCTGCTCAAGTCATAACACCCACAGCAAAGAGCAAGGACGAATTTATAATGATGTACGGAATCTAATTTTAGCAGCCATTATAATATTAATAATAATCATAACTCGACTTGTATGTGCACATAGGTTGGTTGCTTGGATTTACTGTATGTAAGCTTCTTTAAGACCTACTGTATGAACAACAGAGATCACGCAGCACCGAAAAAGATGTATTTTATCAAAAGCTTGTGTGTGATAAGTGAATAAGAGGACTGGTGAATCAGAGCGGGGACGTGCCTGCACAAAGCCAATAAGGGCAAGGCAAAACCACAGGAAACCATTTCAAGTTCAAACTAAACTGCGCCTGTTACATGATCACCAGAAACATACAATGCTACAGAGCATTTCATTCTATGACAGTAACGACCTCTCATCTCAGGTCACTTCTCCGGGCGAGTGCGACAGAGCGCACTTCATTCAAAGGCCCTCAAGCAACCGCAGTTTACAGAAATAATCTTGGGTCACTTCACAAGACCCTTTTGGTATAACGTCTAATTTAAACCCAGCGTGTATCCTCATATAGATGCTAGACCACGTTTTGCTGTGTACAGCAGCGCAGTGTGTGTGTGTGTGTGTGTGTGTGTGTGTCATACAGCACCGTGAGAGTTCAGCTGGCACTGGTCAAAACATTCCTCTGACAGACCACACAAGCTAACCACTGTATGCTGCTCGAAGGCTACAACAGCAGCAAAGAGCCCAAAGAAGGAAAAGTAACAGCAGCGCTGTGTGTGATGGGGGGTGGGAGATACTGTGGAAGATGAAGATGGCATCGCCAAACAGAGAGAGAAGTGGAGACAGACAAAACAATCAAGACTCAAGGATGTCACAGCAAGACTTACTGAGTTGAGGGTTAAAGTTTGCTCCATGTATGGCGCTGTGTGCGTGTGTTTGGCTTCTCTTCAGCGCTGCTCCGCACGCCTGCCGTGTGTAAACGGGTCCATCCGCTGGAGCGCCGCGGTGCGTGTGCGAGTCAGTGTTTGCAGTGCAGAGGAGACAGAGCTCAGTGGGGGGAGGAGGGGGCGTGAAGGAGAGCCGAAAATCCTGACAGCTACTGGGAGTTCAAAAGCTCCCTCTCTCTTCCTCTGCTGCCGGTTCCCCTCTCTCTCTCTCTCTCTCTCTGCTGTAGATTCCTCCTCTTTCCCTCTCTGTTCACCTCCCTCCCCGTCTCTGTGTCTTCATGCCTCCTCTTGGTTTCTGCTACGCCCACAGGATAGATCCATTACCCGCAGGCGTGCAAACAAGAGCTACTAATGTCTCCACACCTAGAGGGAGAAGAGCAACTTCACACCCAGGGAGCAAAAGAGCTGCCCCCCAAAATTTGCATTTGCATTGACTACTAGCCAACATTAACAGATGTTTTCACATGCAGCAACACCTCAGGAAAAGACAGAGTCGGTGTCAATATGAATGGTGTCACCTCTGCAAAGTTGAACACACTGTCATATGCTGAGCGGCGGCGGAGCGCAAAGCATCTGCTTGGAGCTGAAAAAACAAGTCTGTGATGAGAAGCGGATCATAGTGGTGGAGCGGTACGGAGGGCGGGATGTGGGGGCCATTTGCATTAGGGCTCTGACAAGCGCCGTGTGGAAGCAGGCACATCCTTCGATATGCCCAAACAGAAGTGGATCTGACTACAAAAGCTCAGTGTGCATCAAAACACTCAACATCACAAGATGTAGGCAAAAAAAAATCAGCGCGCTAAATTCTACAGCAGTTTCTCCCGCTACTGAACTAGAACAGGAACACATAGATATATATATATAGCTATCCTGACTTGGTGTTTGGGTTGCAAAACTTATGTGGCAGAGCCTTTGTAATTTGATGAGAAATAAAAAGCATTTGCTCATTCCTGTGCTAGCCACTGTGACGCACACCGCCGACAATGGAAAAAGCAACACGGCAACATGCGTCCAAATTGTTCTGGGCTCGTCCACAACATGCAGCAAGGCCACATTCGGGGGGTTATCCACAGGGGTCTGACCTGAGCACTGATGGTGAACTTAGAAACAGTCTCACGGTGTCCTTGTGAGTCCAGATGCATGCGCTGACTGAGAGCTTATCACGTATTTTTTGCAAACCTTGCTCTGAGAACAGTCCCTCAGAACATCCTTTACGACAATATACAAGTTAGAAAGTATGGCAGGAACCAAACACTCCAACCCCCTTGAGTTTGTACCCGCGTGCCTTTCACTGAATATGTATAAGTGAGGAGTCACTTAAGGTCAACTGCTCGGTGTAGTTCATAGGCTTGATAGGTTTATCATTCATTATCTGTATTCTCTCTGAAGTGGAGCACAGCCTTCAAAAGGGAAAAGACAAGTACTTCTCTAAATCTGTTGCTAAAGATAAACCGTCAACTTTTCCATAAGTGTAAGTCTTTATAAGGACAGAACTACCATTGGCCATTGGATGGGCTTTGGTTTGTTGTGGCAGGGACTTTTAGAAGTGCACCCTCCGATCTCTGACCACAGTCCACTGTGAAGCACGGCCCTTGAAACAAGAGCCCAGGGGGAAAGTGCTAGGTGAGTGTCTCATTCCCTTTGACATCCCCTATGCTCTTTTTACTTGGGCTGTTTAGGCCGACCATGACATAAAACTGCAAGGAGTAAAAAGACTGTGCTTGATTAGATGCCATGCGAATACCTATGAGAACTGATTTTCAGATTTCTTGGATGTTATCTCATAGGAGATAGAGGCCGAGAGATACCACTGCCAGAGGTTTTTCTAATCAGAGATGGCCTATATCAGTGTGATGGTCGACATTGGAGCGCAGAAATGCCAAAGATATGTGTGGGACAATTTAGAAACAATGTTACCACTGCATGATTACACAGTCGCCACCAGAAAGCACTGACAAAATTATTTTTCAACAGTAAATAACCCAGATTGGGGCATAAATAGGTTATAATTCCTTTACAATCAAATTGAAGGCATCCTTATCAAAACTGTTTGTCTCAGTTTATTTGTCAAAGGCTGATATGAACTTGCAAAGTTTTGGACGGGGAAATTAAACATGTAACGTTCTTCACTCCTTCAAAAGCTGCAGTCGATGTGGCTCTGTGCAACACAAACAGCAGACACGTCTGTTTGCACAGCTGCAACCATGTCAAAGATAGAATAGACATGGATTCCCCCTAGTGTTCGGATAAAATCTGGTGTTTCCCTTGCAAAAGACAATGAAATATTCTTCTGTTTGTCATCAAAAGGTATCTTATGTAACCAAAAACACATGGTGACATATCTGCACCAAGAAGCATTACTCCAGCTTTCTGAATCCAGATTTTCAAAGGAGAGACAATGAGAAGCAGATCAGCTAAGTGTTTTTTAAAGACAGTTCTATACAATCAACACCCACATTCATAACTCAATAATTCCAGCATCCTAATCCAAGTCTTGTTAAATAATATGGGTTCTGTTTTCCACAATACACAAATGCCAAACCAAATGTCAGCTGTTTAAAGTCAGCCATTTACAGCCAACATGTCAGAGCTTGAAAATGTACAGAAGCCATATTACCCACGATGCTTGCACGCATATGGCCAGTGTTTTGTTACGTTTTTTCTCACTGAGACTTCCAACATATTAGACCAGCCTGAACCTGCTTCTCCCTGTTCTCCTGTAGAGGTGTGAAGTCCAGGTAGAACAGGCGCACAAAATATTGTGTAACAAAGCAAACTTGAGAAAGAGAACTCAATGCAATAATATCACAAGTGTAAAAAAGAAACTGATTACAGCAGATGAAAGTTTCTCTATTCTCTGCACTTTAAAATGAACAGACAGCGGGCCATAAATTTCTCATGAACAATGTTTTGAAAAAAAGCTGCATCGGTTGTTACGGATGATAGTTAACTCTGGAAAGATGCAACCTAATTTGCATCTGATGGGAAGCCATAACAATAGCAACTAAATATAATGAAACACATCACCAACAAAAACAAATCAGCCGACTTGGAGCTCAGAAACAAAACACAAACACGTGATTTACAATTTGTCTAAAAGACAAGACAACCCAAATAGAACACACAGTAAGGATACCGTGGGAGAACCATAAGAAGCTGGAGGACATTTCTTAAAGCACACTGTGGACTAGCGATTTCAGTAAATCAACAATGAAAGAAGGCATAAAAGTTGTGCTATGCAAACAGAAACTCTGCAGCTGTCCTTGATTTTTTTAGCCATCTTTAATTCTGTGGCTGTACATCTGGGGTAGACCTGCTCAGATCCTGGTGCTTTTCAACAACAGTACTGTTTAGGAGTGCCGGGACAATCCTGAGGAGATCTGTACTCTGCCTCTTTGAGTACAATGTGTGGTCTGCGGGCGTGTCTGTGTGTGACTGTGACTAATGCGTGGATATGCAATACAGTGTGCCACTTTCTGGCTCTTCTTTGTGCCTGTTCATGTGGTTTCAGAGCAATTATGAGATGTAGGAACAGCGAGTGTGTGTGTGTTTTTGTGAATATGAATCAGCATTGCATGAGTAATGCACGCATGAGTTCCCCAGCAACATTCATATGAGAAAACGCGAGCACAATATTCAGTCGTGCAGCAGTGCTCATTAGAGAGGCCAAACAAACAGCGCCGTGGCTCTGGCCCACACAAAGGCCACTTTGTGAGTCGCCCGTGCCGCAAGTGTAGCAGCAAATGCAGAGTTCAAGGCAACGGAAATGAAAGGTTGAAAAAGAGCTGAAAGTGGGGCAGAATGAGAAAGGGGGATGGTTCACCTGAATGTCCACATTAGTGGTGTATGTTCTGCATACAGGACCAGCAGAACTGGGCATACAGAAGACAGTCACTTTATGAATATTATAATTTAAAAAAAACCTTTTGAAAAAAACATGACATTCAAACTCTAGAAAACCACTGATGATCCATTAATTAAATTAAGCACTTAAAAATATGAATGCTCTGATTTTAGCAGAAATGAAACCTCTAGGAAAACCAATGAAAAAGAAAAAAACTACCTCAAGGTCATCCAGTGATCGTGCAAGGCTGAGACGTTTGGCAGAGCGGCGCTTAGAGGCTCGGACACCCATACCCCAAAACTTGGAGCCCTGTAAAAGATAAAGGAGACAAGAGATGAGCCAAGACACAAAGACCAACTGGCAGTGTAAACAACACCCTTATCTTTGTGGTATTTGCATTTTATTTCGGCTAGCAGCTTTGATCTCGGAAATCCCCATGAGAATTAATGAAAACAATTCTGGGTCCAAGTAACTGTAATTCAGTTCAAATCAATTTAATCACATTCTATGTTACAATCGTTACTGGTCTTGAAACTCCTAGAAAATGCATCTTGCTAAAAGTTTGGAAAACTAGAAGGTAAAAAAGAAGTTTTAAGAAACATTATTTTGTAAGATTGAAAAAGTGGAATCATTTAAAAATACTATACTAGTATACTTTTAAATTTCTTTAACATTTAAAACACACAACATATGTTGTACTGACTCTGAGACAATATTCCATGACATAAACTGTGAGATGTAGGAAGAGTTACTCATGGAGTGTAAGAGTAAATGAAAATGTAGTGAGAAGTGACTGTGAGGTGGGTCAGTTCAAGTAGATCATTAGAAATATCAGATTTTCTCCTAGGTAATGACACACAGTCCTATCTGACAACATTCAGATTGGTCACACACCCAAGCACCAACACAGAAGCACGAATTTCCCAGTCTAAATGTCAAAAACTACCAGAAGACATCAGATAGTTTGTGTCTTTAGAAAAGATAATTCTGTTTCAGCAGCCACCCCTGTTCTTATGATTGAAGAGGCTGTGTCTAATGTTTGAACGAGAGTTCAAGAATTGCAGATAATTACGGCTGCATGGCATGGGCTCTACCCTGTAATTTGCCTGGCTTCCTGTGCAAGATTGTCGTCTTTGTGATCTAATGCAAGCTGGGCGACAAAGACACCATCCACTTATACAAACACAGCAACATACTTTGCATAAATAAGGTTGACACCACCAATACAGACCATAAATGGAAAAAACAGAGATTTTGCTGCTGAACTTTGCTAAATACACACTGGACATATGCTAAAATGCCTTGAATTTACATTTCCAGTAATCTACACAAACATCTTAGCATTAATGCCAACTAATTGCAGTCAGGTATGTGGCTGAGAGAAAGAAATGCATACACACCACTGATTTCCTGAGGGAGCCTCATTTCCGGAAATACGTGGATGCACAGGGCCATCTTGTGGGCAATAAGGACACTAACATACAAAAATAAAAAATCTGCTTCCTTCTCTCCTCATGTTTATTACAATGACATCATTGACATACAACAGGTGCTTTCTCAGCTCAGTTGACACTCAGCACCAATTGACTGTTGAAATAGTAGTATTGTATTTAATTTTAGGTGCCACCAAAAACAGGCTTCCCAACACGCCCACGGTGTCTGGAAACTCAACTCCATGTGACCATTTAATACTTCCTGTGTCGCTGTGTTGAACATGAAAGAAGTACAGAAACAAAGCTTGTCTCAGTGTGTCTCAGCTTACAATGAAACCATTTGTCACCGTGCGTAAAGATTTCTCATTAACGCATGGCTAAGAAATGATCTGTACGGAGTAGGGCTGAATGATTTTGGAAAATAATCTAATTGCGATTTTTTTAACCAATATTGCGATTTCGATTTAATTTGCGATTAATTTTTAAGCTCTTTAACTTCTGTATTATTCAAAACGGACAAGCAGTAAATCAGTGTATAGTGTGATATTAGACAGATTAAACTTACACTGTTCTTTCTTGTGGGTCAGGCCTGTGTTATGATGAATTAGGTAGAATTATTATTATGAGCAATAAGATATATCAAAAAATTATAATAATATGAGAAAGACAATTTGAGTCAAGTCATGGCATTAAATAATATTATAATATCATCAGGTCGGCCTACCTTTTCACCACAGGGTATTATACAGTAAGCGCTCAATACAAAACCCACAGTTCAACCACCAATTAATGAGTCTTGATCTCAGTTCAAATCTCCTGGAGTCAATCTTTCTGTATCCCCGTAAGCAAACTAAAAATACTCAGTTTGAGGTTCAATTCAAAAGTTGGCTAACTAAAATAGAACAGAGTGACGCCTCTCGTGTTTAATAGACAAGCTTAGTAATTCTCCGACAACACCAGAGTCCCCCCCGCAGCCTCCGATGCAGGTGAGCGGCGCACCGGCTTTAACCAGGCTGTAACTCGGGACAAACTGGGCCTCTTTCGGCGTTTAGTTTGAAACGCCAATTTACAGATATTTCCTGAGCTGACTGGTGGCTGTGTGTGTGACGCAGGTGCCGATCGCCACAATACGCCTTACTACACGCCTCTTTCTGTTGTGCATTTTTCCTCCATCAAAGCCGCGGATGGCCCGACGATTTCACCCACCACCACCAAGTTACCCGCGGAGGCGGCTGCTACTTTCATTCGGGTGACATTAAAGTTTATGTAGCGTGAACTTCTGTCAAGCATAAGGCCATTTTACGACAAGAAGGCAAGTTACAGCGTAACGTGCAGACTAAGCATTAACTCGTCAGACTGCTTCCGCTTGGGTGTCATGTGACCAGAGTATAATCGCCGCCTTTGCGATTAGAAAATTGCGTTTTATTAAATCGCGATTAAATCGCAAATGCAATTAATCGTTCAGCCCTAGTACGGAGCCCATTCACATCTTCAAACTACAGCACAGATGGAAGAGCATGTACTATCGATCAGTTAATGTTCATTCAAAAAACACTGTTTATATTGTCAATGTCTCTTCAAGCTTCTAACAATAAAATAAAGACAAAAAAATCTGATTAGTTGATCTGGTCACAACCGGTAGACACAAACAGTGAAAAGGGGTAATAATAGTCATTTCGTTGTTTAAAGGGACTGAGAACCACTGTGTGACCTGATAAATCAACATTTCTCAAAGATTACAGATTAAGAGCATTTGAATTCTTTTACTGTTTTTAAATACTGCAGATGCTGAAAAAGCGTCTTACTTACATTTTTGGAAGTACCATCTTTCCGCTGTTTCTCTCTCTGTTCAAGAAACCTTTTGGTCCATTCCTCTCTGGGAGGGAGCATCACAACCTCTGCTGACTGGTACCTGTCTGAGGGGATCTGGCTCATCGGGGGAGGCAGGTTACTTGTGCTGTTGCCAATGCTAACGCTAGAGGACCAGTTGGTGTTGGACGTCACCTGACGCTCAGGATCACTACTGAGGGCTTTTGGCCACTTTGGCTTGGAGAACCACCTTTGGCTACCTCTAAGAGGATCTCCAAACAAGGTTGTTTTTTTCCCCAAAGGCAGAGGTGGTGGGGGCTTAAACTGAAACTCGAGCCTGGGTGGGGAACCCCCATAAAAGCTAGTGAGACAATCAGGGCCAGGTAGTGATTCTGAAAGGGAATGTGTGCTGGCACTGTTCTCTGGATTATGTTTTTGGCCATTCTTGGAGAGATTTATTGGGGTGAGGTCTTCAGTCGGAGGATAATCCCATGGACAGCTGGGGAGGTGGGCCCCAGGGTGGTTTTGGATTGCAGAGGGGAAATCCCTGTCCGCTCTCTCCTCAGGGGGGGACGCATTTCCAATACCACTGTCCCCATTGCTGCTGGCGCTGCCTTGTTTGCCAGTGCTGCTAGTCTCCTTGGCTTGCAGCTGAGCCTCCATGTCCAGTTTGACTCGAAGCCTCTCCACAGCCTCGCCCATGTCACTGTATAGGACTGTAACAAACTGAAGAACATCTGGGGGAGTCTGAGGGAATTCCAAGCAGCCCAAAGCATCTGGATCTGGAGTGCAGTCGAAGCCAAAGCGTCCGGCAATGTCTACATGGTCACCATGGCTTCCCAGCTCTGGGTCAATGAAGAAAACATGGCAGGAGGCCCGCAGAGGACCATCCTCTGGTACGCGGCCATTAATTATATGTGCTGTAGTGACCAGGCACAAAAAACGAGGGTCTTCAGCACACACGGCCCCTAAAACCAGGTTCTCAGCAGGAAAGGCTGCCAAAACAGCTCCTGCGTCATCACAAAGTCGGATGCAGTCAAACATTATCTTCATCATCACCAGGGTATGGGTGTCCTGCTCTGTTCCCAAATGTCGTATTCGCTCCCGAATAGCCTTCAAACACTCCTCCTCTGATTCTGTAGTGTTTAAAATCAGCTCTGTGGAGCTCAAGTAGCCCACCACCAAGGTCATGTTCAAAATACTCCAGTCAGTATTAGCGTCTTCCGTGTCTGTAAACACAGAGTCTTTGTCCCCCGCTTTGCAAGTTACCTCCTTTGGATGCACAGCTAAAGAGTTCCAATGTTGTGTCCACTGCGACATATCAGGCTCTGAGACAGGCCTCTGTTTGGCGGTGACAGCATAATTTGAGTGAAAGGAGGAACTGCTTGAATCGTCCGAGATAGTGCGGAGAACGCCTGTCTTTTGGAAAATACCATTTTTCTGGCTAATCCCGAATTTTGCATCATTAAGGATGGGGTTACCCATAACTCGGCTGTGTGCATGTACCACCAACTGCAAGGTTCCTTTGCAGCTGCCAATCAACTGCACCACAGTCTCGTGCTGAGCAGTGGACACGTCAGTCCCATTGATTGCAATGATGTGATCCCCCTGTTTGAGTCCCACCAGGTCAGCAGGGCTTCCCTCCAGGATGCCACTCAACAAACACGGCCTCTGTCCCGAAATAGTAAAGCCATATCCTGCCCGACCACGGATGACCTCCACACCCCTGAGCTGACCGACTGTATTTAAATCCAAACGCCTCCTTACGCCCTCAGGCTGTCCCTGTATCCTCATCTTTGTTGTAGGTTGCTGTGAAATCCAGTGTGTGGGAACTGAAACACTTGCCAACACTATTGTGTTGTTGTCATCCTGCAGTTACACAAAGTGGTCAGAAACAGGAAGAAAGTAAATTTGAAAAGCAGTTTGTCATTTTATACAAAACATAAGAACAGAAGAATTCACACATAGGATTGCACAATAATTCAGTAGCTCAACAGCTTTCAACAAAGACATGTTGCAGGGACTGCAACTAGCACTTATGGATTAATCTGTCAAACTCCTCCTCAGTGAATTGAATAATTGTTTATTTGTCTTGTCAAATTTACTGTTTTCCCTAAATGATGAGCAAACAACAAAACCCAAAGATAGGCTATTTAATTTAAGGTAATTTGAGACAAAATAAAGCAGGAAATCTTCACTTTACTCCAAAACTTTTAACAATTTAATCATCACAATTGTTGCTGATTAATTTTCTGAAGATCAGCTTATTGATTGACTGTTTCAGCTTTACATTACACATAATTTATATTATAATTAATATTTATACTTATAATAGATACTTTTTGTTGAGAATTCCTTCACAAAGCACACATCACAAGAAACAAGAACAAGAGAGTGTTTGTGTTGCTCTTTCACTCTCACTAAAGTCATTTATGAAGAAAAGCACTGCTATCAATCTCATTTTAGCAATTATCTGTCAGAGATAAGACACACAGCTTTTATGTCCCAACACAGCTTGCAAATTACTCCCATTCACCCCTCCACCCACTCCCCCAAAACGGAGTGCCAGCTGGCTCCCTACTCACCAACAACACTGCAATGACAACCAGACTCTCTGGTTTCGGTCTGCCACTGCTTTTTAAATGTTATCACCACACAGCGTAAATATTTTCAACATCGGACACACCTGAGGAAGCGGAGTGGCTTCTTCCATTAAAAAGTTAAACCGATGATGCACGCACGTAACGTTAGTTTAGTCCGAAACACCATGAGGCTATTTGAGAACTAACTTTAACTTAAATTACCTTTTCCAGGAGTGAAACGTCCACAAAAAAATCCCACGGATTTACATTCGGCGTTTACATTTTTCACATTAACGTTACACGTCCTTCTCTTCACTTTACTCCACTTTACTTACTAAAAACAATATTTTCCTGCAGTGATTCAGCCAGGTTAGTCCATATGGCACCACCACCTCTCCATTCACTCGCCGCGGCGACCACAAAGCGTCTTTCATTGTAACCATGACAGCGTAACGTCTCTGGGTCATGTGACACCTCCTTCTGCCCAATCACCACGTCAGTCATGTTCAATATTCAAACGGCTGACTTGACGCTATTGGCTGATATGGATGACAGTTGACAGCCTTTGTTTTGCTCCAAAGCAAATCTAATTTGAAAGCCTTTAAGGTATTTAACAAACAACGCCAGAAATACGGTGACTGAATCATTCCAGCAACACGTCACAAAGGGCCACGTTACATATATATATATATATATATATGTTGTTGGAATGATTCAGTCACCGTATTTCTGGCGTTGTTTGTTAAATACCTTAAAGGCTTTCAAATTAGATTTGCATGTGGGTTTCTCCCTGTCTCATTTGCACTGGAGCAGCAGCACTTTACTGTGGATGCTCTGTAAACAATACCTCTCTGGTCAAAGGGCTGCAACGGTTGCACACACTGCACTGTCACGTGGTCAGGTGTTATAACACAACAGGTACAAACATCATTGCATTTTCATTTTCATGAAGCAGTGCCTTCCATGCAGTTGGTGGAGTAGGTGATGGAACCAACTTTATCCCCAGTTCCTCCAAATCCTGTTAAAATAGGCTGAAAAGTAAAGACCTTAATGTTTAGAGCCCATCAGGTCTTACCTTCTGTGTATTTAGCATTTTAATAATAACCCTGCAGTAACAATGAAATACAAGAAGTGGACTGTGTGTTATTTTATTCAGCAGAACTGCAGAGATAAGAACATCTTTACATCTTCAGTTTAGAAATCTCAGGAAAGAAAACACGTTTTTTAGCTTCTGACTTGAGATTTGCGTTTGTATCTAATCCTAAATGTACAGTGCCAGATTAAACACATTATTTTGTTTGTTAATTAATGGGCAGGAAGAATCTGTGCGGTCACAGTGATGCACAATCTTAAGGTGCTGGATGTCAATAGAAGAATAAGCAAGTGGAATCAATATCTGTTTGATTTTTAGTTATTATATCTAAATAAGCCTTGCCTTGTACCGTTCTATCAATTGAAAGCAGATGCCTTTCATTCTTATAATCTCAGTGTGTCTACTGTCTGGAAGTCCCTGCCTTTTCCAGTTTCTTTCTGCACAGCCACATCTGTATTGCATTGTTAAATCAAGAACAAGGTAGTTTGTTTTTGATTTTTCATAGACTCATCCTGCTATCTACCAGCACCTCGTTGTTGCTGTGCTTGGGGAATTTTTTGGTTTTATTGTTAAATCAAGGTTAGAAGCAATTCTGTCTCATCCGCGGGTGACAGTAGCAACATTTTTTTGTTAATGCTGTCAGTACTGCTATTGAGCACAAAAAAGAAATATTTGAGAACTGCAGCTTCTGTTGGTTATGATGCCATTTGCTGACAGCTGGTTTTCTGTTGCTTCAATAACAGCGGGAATTATTTCCTCAACTCCTGGTTCATACTGCTACAAATTGCCCTGTTTTGGCATCAAACCATGGCGATCATGTAAATATCCTGGCACAGTAAAAAAAAAATGAAGTGACAAGATAAGTTCCACAGTGATTTTAATGGGGTACTTGACAAATTATCAAGAAAAACGATCTCATACAGCTCTCCTGACATGACAGCTCAGATTGGAGACTGAATTATGGTGTATGCTAATGTGCCAGCATATGTCATCTTCCATTAATGATATTCAGGGTGATGCCACCTTCAGAAATCGTAACAGCATATTTTTTGTACCTCTCTATACTGATAAGAGCTATACTTTGACATATGCAACACGATAAACCTTAAAAATGTCTGATGTAAACTGAAATGCCTATTAAACATAGGCTACATTTACATTTTAGCTTCTACAAGGCTATGGATGAGGCAAGATCTCTCCCAGACAACCATAACCCTAACACTTCATGGCTTCCCTGGATCTTTAACCCCACTCTGACCCCACGATGCTGACGTGGCAGAAGGAGGCTGAATCATCTTCTCCAGAAGATTCATCATGCGTTCCTGCAGCTGCAGACATTGGACCTGCAGGAGGTTCTGTTGGTGCATGGTGCGACGGACCTCTCTGCACATCTCCTCTATGGCCCGGCTCGACCTCCTTTGTTGCTGCAACATGGCCTGCATCACTCGCAGTTTCTTTCTCTTCATGGATAGGTGCTTGTTGGCATGCCTTTTCCTGGCTGAAGTAGGGTGAGAGCTGGAGAACAGGGAGTTGACCTTTGAGAGCAGGCAGTGATTTGTAACAAGATATCACCTCTGGTTTCAAGAGCTCATTGTTAGTAGTCATACAATCTAAAACAGTCTGCAATTTGTTAACATCAGCAACTTTCTCATAAAGCCAGAAATGATAGAACTAAAGTACCAGAAGTATTTTTAAAAATGAAAAATACTTTTTTAAACTAATTGAATTGACATATACACAGTAAACTGCCATACAAAAGCCAGAGTTCAGAAACTGCACTATTTAGTAAAGTTTAGACCAGATCTACACCTTTAAACTCCTTTTTAACCACAAAAAAGATTTCATGATGTCATATATGAATCATTTCAAAGAAAGCACTGTAGAAAATTTGCAGCTAACAGCTACTGCAAAACACATCTAAACACCAAACCAAATAGCTACACAGCTAAAGCAAAAGAGGCAAAAGTTAAAGCTAGCTGAAGATAAATACAGCTATGTTAGCCTTGGCTAAAGCTAATCTATTCACTTTTCCTCCTCTGTCTCCTTGTTAAGTCACATATGTATAAACCCAACAGCAAATTAACACAGATGACTCTAAAACAAGAGAGCCAAATCCTGTTGAAGCTGGTTGAAGATAACCACAGCTAGCCATTGCTAAAGCTAAATTAACTCCATTTTCTGCCAACCTGTTTCCTGTAATTGAAATGTATCAATGTAGATGAACTAACATCATGGCAGTTTTTGTAATCACATAAAATGAGACAGAGAGCTAAATCCAGTAATCAAGACTAAAAACAGCTGAACTAACATTACTCGTCCTGCTAAAAAGGTCACTAGCCTAGCTTAGCAGAGTAACTGCCATCACAGCTTTTCACCAGTGGAATTCCTGTTCTGATGGTTAAGAAGTTATGTACAGGTTTATCCTTGAGCTTACAAGTTGAACTTTTTTACTGCATTAGTCTTTGGTTTCTCTTCCTTAAAATTATGATACAAATTTCATGTATTATTAATCTAAATATATATATCTTAAATAAAGGCATTAAATATAGATTATATTGTTTGCAGTCATACCTTATTGTTTGAGTCATACCTTTATTACACATGCAAGAGGAAATGTACGTAACAACATGGCCAGGTAAACACAAGTAAAGTCTAATAGGGCCATTATGTCACTTTAGTTAAAAACTTTGGTGGATTGCTGCCACCAAACGTAATAAATAGGTCAGTCTATCAACCTGTTATTACCTTTATCAGTGACATACACCCACACAACATGTGTATAGTTCCTGTTACCTGGAGCCCTGTGTGTGCTCACTGTCAGAGCTCAAAGACTCCAGCTCCTGTTTTATCTCCATCTCATCTGAGGAGCCTGTGTACTCTGGCAGAAATCCCAGCATCCCCTCCTCTGACTGGGGCACCAGGTTTTCTGTAGACTGGGAGGAAGTGGAGGGACCTGCACCGGAGGCACTGAACTCCACAGAGTTCACCCGCCCATTCTCCAGCGGCTTGGAGAGGATCTTCTCGATGGGCTTGTAATACGGCCAGTCTGGCGTCTCCCCACTTTCGCTGACTGCGGATTTCAGTCGCCTGTTAGATCAGAAATAGATGTTTAAAGTCATGCAACAGCTGAAGTTTGATGTGATAACTCTGATTGGGCATTTGGATTTGGTGCACTTGCCTGTACTGAAAAGACATGTTGGTGATTTTCATCTTGATCTCCTCTTTGAAACGCTGCTCCCCAGTCAGCTGGAAAAACCTCTGGGACATCTTCTCGTAAACCTTAGCGTTCCTCTTGCTCATTTTCAGTTCATTGTGGTGTTCCTCCCACACGAACAGGAGGGCTTTCATTTCACCGTCGGTCCAGTTCGGGGCCCGCCTGTGTTTCTCATTGTGGCCTGGCAATAGGTAGCTGAAACCGTCCTCTGTTGACATCTTTGAAATGGTTCTCTTGGCCTGTGCCGGCAGTGTTTGCAGAAATAGGATCTTTAGAGGTTGAATTTGAAAGTCTTTTACTGTGCTAAGAGCTAGGTTGAATCTGCAGTGAAGGTGAGGGAGTGATACATGCAGGAAGGCACACACACACACTCCGTCCTGCCTGTGCCCTTCCCCCTAGCCTAGCTGAAAGAGGACTCAAAATGGGGCCTAAGGCGGGAGACGAATCCGGTTAAAAGCTTTTAGTGGTGCGTGATGTCACTGTGACATCAAGTTGCCTTGGTAACGGCAAGGGAGGCCCTCCGTTTTCCCTCCCTCTCCTTTAACCACTCCCATCCGCTCTCCTTGTCCCTCCATTCTGCTGCACGGCAGCACAAAAAGCTTTTAGCTGAAAGGCAGCAGTGTGAACAGCATGAGATTGCTGACAGTTTTGAAATATGAGCCTCTGGGGAGGAGGAGGGGGAGAGAGAAAAGGAGAGCAGGAGACTAAGGGTATGTGTTTCCCTGGCAACTAGGCACTGGATTTGGTAGTCAGCCAACACACTGCTCCATTTAAAAGCTTTTAATAATAGACAAGTCGTTTTTTGAGACGGGGAGAGGGAGGATATACTTTATCTGGCATGATGTAGACAAGAGGGAAACACATCCAGCCTGCAGTTTCAGACCTAAAATGCAAGCAAAAGCCTTTCACAGGATAATCTGTGAAACACTTTAGGTGGAAATAACAGAGGGCAGACATCAGACAAAATGGCAACATGTGGTGATCAACTGCAAGCACCCCATGCAATGGAATACAAAATGCTGTCTGCTGTTATCAGCTTTCTTTTCATAGCTGTGGGTTGCAGACAATGGACCCCTGCTGGAAGGGTTTCTCTGACCAGTTGGAGACCCCTCCCCCATTTAGATCTCAGCACGGGGCGGATCTCTGTCTACCCCCATCTCGAGCACCCTAATCTACCATACTATGTGCATTTTTTTCTCCTAGTCTCTTGCTCCCTTTCTCTCTACCTCCCTCTCTGTTCTCATCTTTATTTCTAGAATATTTATGCACCAAAGCCACACTGGCTGTAACACAAACACGGTAAAACCCCCAACTCCTCTTTCTGTGCAGCATTTTCCCTCTAGCTTTGTTTCCTCTGCTGCCTGAAAAGCTCACAAATGGTGATGCATTAATACAAGTCTTCCATTTTCACTTCATCTTTATTAGTGCCACTAGTTGCCGTCAGTCCAGCTTAACTCAGTTTTGGCCTGATTAGACCCTTAACCCATCTGCTCCTCAGTAACGTAACATGCGGCCGGTGCATTTTCATACTGCAAATTGGCAGCTTTGCCCAATCCATCACATCTGTCACTTAAGGCAAATGTTAAGGTCGATCGTTGCAGAAATGGAGGAGCAAATGAAAGTGTGAAAGTTTTTTTGTGTGTGTAATTGTTGCCTACTGTGTGCAGTGAAAAGGCCTGTGTCTCAATGAGTGTGATTGGTCTTTTAGATATGGGTTCATATCGCTTTACTGACTACCTGAAGGTAAAATATTATTTTTGCAGGGTTGTCATTGTCATTGACATTTTTTGCTCAGAATTAAACAGAAAATAAGACCTGTAAATAAGTAAAGTAAGTCTTAAATCCACACTTATTATTTCAATTATTTCACTATCACAGCAGCCCAGTAACCATTTGTATTTCAATATCATGATTGAATATCTTTTGCTGGGGTCCGTTATAATTGTGTTTAAGTACTTTTTCTCATTCATTAAGGTAGAGGTAATCCAGACTACTAATCCAGTAGACAGACTAATCTACAGATAAACTGGTCATGCGCCACTCACAGCTACATGTAGAAGTCAGTAATGTGTGATCTATAAAGTCTAACTACAAATGTAAAATCAAATCATGTGACAAGACTAACCAGGATCTATTTTATAGATTTCTAATTTCATCTCGCTTATAATTGAAGAAAATGTAAAAAAAAAAAAAAGAAAAGAAAAACACAACGTATACACAATTACCTAATACATTTCTCATGATCTAACGAATATACGTAGGATCAAGATGTATTATCAGCTTATTTAAAATGCCTTTACTACTTAAATATAAGTTCTTAAAAGTAAAACTCCACTTTTAGTTAAACTAAAGAACAATGCGTGCTTTTGTTTTGTATGGATGTGTAGATGGATTTTTATCCCTTGAAATGAAATGAAATCAAACACATCAAAGTTAATGACGATGACAGTGTACATTTTAGTATTCAAATAGTGCAAAGAATATTTAGTATTGATACATTTGTCAAAACAAAACTGTAAAAACAGTAGTTGGCAGTAGTCTGAAACTCCTTATGGTAAGGGAATGGAAAAATTGCAGTGTTGCCATGATTTGACAGAAAATCAGATTTTTATCTTTCTATAACTATAAAGTAGGTTATCTCCAATCTACTCAGTGGAAACAGATTATCTCAGTGTGATACTGCAGGATGGTGAATTCAAACAGACCTAGTTTAATTTAGTACACAAACACACAAAGGGAAGCTGATATTTTTATCTCACATTTTCAATTTAATAGTCCCACCGCACTTTATATGCTGGTACTTCATACATACTGTACTGTACCCTCTTAAATTGCATAATTGCTTGATGTAGCGATCAGGGTTTAGATAGTCTTATATGGTTCTTAAAGCAGGACTATGTAACTTTTGAGTGAAGAAGTAGCACATTCTCGCTCACTTCAACACACTGGGGTTTTGCTGCTATAGTCTTACTTGGTCTGGTGTGACTACTAGTTTATGGTGACTAATGTAACTGTTTGTTGACTTTATGGGTCCTCTCTACTTGTGCTTCTGTTACACAATATTTGAGCATTATCTTTTCTTTGTCAGTTGTGGCCACAGTGTCTGCTGTTTATGAAAAGTTACACAGTCTCCCTTTAAAGTAATAAAAGCTGGCAGATTTATGGACTTTAAATAAACATTACAAAATCAGCATTACATGAAATGAAGGAAGAAAGCAGAGGAAAGCTCTGTTATCTCTTTGAACCTTAGAAAAATGTTTAATGCAAATTGTACACATAAAACACATACATACAGTACAGTGCATACATAAAGTATCATAAAGTATAAATGTTTTTAATGTTGGCCTACCTTAGTATGTCAACACATACTTTTGTATCTCGCCTAACGTACCTCATAATAAACCGGTCCACAGTGGACCGAATGCAAACTGGCTGGACCACTTTGGCCAAAGCTGGATCCCCAAAAACAAATTGTGTTTTGCACCTGCTCATGGAAAATCTGACAAAAAAAACTTATGACCATGTTTTGTAGTGTTTTTTTTCAGCTGGTGTGTGTGTATGCGTGTCCTACACAAAAATACAGGAGATACAAGCTGTCCAATTCATTTTGATACTAAGTAGAAAGCTCTGTGCAAATCTGAGCTCAGGCGGGAGGTCAAATCCTAGCTTTTGGGGAATTTACTCCTCCTGGGGGAATGGTGTAATCCATAGTAGCTTTTCTATCAGTCCTTCACATTAATGCAGATACAATAAGACATAAGAAAGCTATTAAATGCACCCATGCTCTGAGGGCAGAACAATTAAGGAATGTCAGTTTGTGAATAGAAAATACTGCCGATGATTTTTAAAGAAAGGGGGCTGGTATATGGCATATAAAGTGTCAGGCAAACTCAGGTACACCAGCGGTTATCTTCACATCACCCCACATCTCAGTCTGTCACGCCGCACCCAAAAACCAATGCAAAGGAAAACACCATATAAAACAAAATGTAAAATTAAAATATAAAAACATGACAGAATGGAAACAATATCATATAATATATCAAGTATTCATAATATACAACAATACAATTTAATAAAAATCAAACCTAAAAAGGAATGTAGTTCTGGAAAAGTACCACTAGAGGTCAGCAAATATTCATGCTCAGATATCCAGTTAAACACTTATTTATCTGCAGTGAAAAGTTTCTTCTGCTTGTGGACTCACTGTTCAAAACACTTACAGACCTCACTTCTTATCTTCAGGCTAACCTCTTTTCAATTCCACATAGCAGCAGCAGTAGCAGTAGTAGTGGTTCATCAATTCAGCAAAATCCACTTCGTTACATTCTTGATATGAAGTCTCACAGTATAAATGTTTTTTTGTAATCTAACACTGATTTGTATGTGCACAGTGGTCTCAAATGTCTCACTGAATAACATCTTGACGCTGTTACTGCATCAGGAGAAAAAACATTCCCCACGTATCGAAACTGACTCATGCAGTCATAGGAGAACTTTTATTCTCAACACTTTCTGTTAACATTCCTGTAAAAGAGTTTTTTTTTTTTTGTTTCAAGTTGTCTTCTATCTCTGCTCGTTTGATCAGATTTTGAAAATAATTTGTCTGTCCAGCTGTGGATCCCCTCCCAGAATCGTGTGTTTTCAGACTCCAGCCTGGTGTCTAGTGTCTTCTGTGTCTTTACTCTCTCCGGTTCAGTCTCTGGGTAGACACTCCTCCTCGGTGATGCCCTGAGCCTTGAGCTCCTCGAGGACGTTGTCCAAGTGGCCGGGGTCCGGGTAGCCGTGGCCCGTCAGGTTGGAGCCGAACTCCGTCTTGTGGTGCACCTCGTTCCAGATGACTGTATCTGACTCGCCGGTGGTGCTGGACGTACCCACAGAGAAAATGAGTCGGCGGTCCCACGCTACTAGAAGAAGCCTCAGAACCTGGGCGAAGAGATTAAGAAACAAAAGTCGACACTTTATCATAAAATCCAACCCAGTACCGTCATGTATGCTTGAAGACAGCAGAGACGAGTTTTCATTTACCTTGCGTCCCTTCTCGCTGTCAGGGAGGTAGCAGTGTCTGGGGAACCCGCGGGCAGTGAAGGGTTTGCCTGGATTTGGGTGCTCTGGGCCCTAAACAACAAGAGTAAGGTTCATTATGTCATCTGAGTAAAGCAAAAAACACTTGCTGTATTCATAACTTAGAAGCTAGTGTCACATAACCTGACTTTACCTGGATGCCAGGAGGGATGTTATAAATGATCCGGATGGTTTTGCAGTCCGGGTGGCCGGGTAGCGAGTGGGGGATGACGTGGTACTCCATCTTGCCCGGAGGCTGATTGCCAGTCTTGACTCCGTAGATGGTCTTGCAGGTGGGACACTGCAGGCTGCCGTCCTTGTTGCCATTGTTGTACATAGCAACGAGGCACTGGAGGTGGTACTGGTGACCACACTGCGCCAGGCGGCCCACCGATTCCGCCCGGGAGATGCCACCTACGCCGGGGCCTTTGTAGCCTGATGGTCCGGCCAGAGCCTCCATACAGATGGTGCAGTCCTGACATGTGAACATGACCACGCCTTATGACTTGTCCAATTGTACACAGACAGTTTTACACATCTTTTCTTTATGTTGTCTTTTTATGTTTAGCAGGTGAAAACTTTTTCTATCCATGAATGTGGATAAATTAGAGGATGAGGCTCTGGGACTAAACCATCTTAATGACATCTGAGCAAACTCCATCTGCTGATGAAGATGTAGCTGAAAGCCTTGGAAAAAATCTTGTGATAGAGTTTTTTATGTGAAACTGCAATTTTTTAAATCAATCATTGCTGTTTTGTAGTTTCAGTGAGGAAAACAAACTTTTACAGTCTGCCTATGGTTTATCCATATAGAACTGTTAGGCTTTTAAACAGGATTCAACAGTATGCCATCCCAAACAGAGCAATAAACCCCAGCCTCAGAATGTATTTTGCCGCTGGTTTTCAAGGTTTTATTTGACTGAACTGGTAGCTAAAAAGGAGAACTCACCTCCTCTGGGGGATTGCGGACTTTCTGAAGGTACCGCTTCACCACCTCCTCAGGGGTCTTGCCTACGAGACGGAAACACAGAGTATGACGATTTGTTTTGACCAGAGTGTACATGATAGGTGTGACCACACAGGTGAAAAAGCAAGCAGACTTCATGGTCTTCAAACCCACCTTTACGGGCCTGTTTCTTTGTGGTCTTGCGACAGCAGTGGCCCAGACCGGGCACAGGCTTAATGTCACTCTTGCTGACAGGTGGAGGATGAAGCACCAGCTTGGGAGGGCGAGTCAGGCAGACAGGAAGTCCTGCTGCGCTCATCAGGATGCCTGTAATGCCTGGGTACAGCCAGCAGAGGGGGGATGTTAGACACTGTATTTGGAGTTTACTTGTTGTGTCATGAGCTGTTTATCGCGGGAATTATCTATCAGCTGTACTTGTGATGGCTGGCCGGTGGATTTGCTGACATACCAGTTAAATTTAGGGCTAAATGTCATTAGCTGTTTCGTCTGTAGGGCAGTAAATTATTCTCAAGTAAAGGTTTATTATTAAATACAACAAACTGTAACTTCTAAGATGCCAATTAAAAACAGAATTATACACCTATTTTACTTCTGACCGATATAAATATAATGAGAAAGAAATTGGCTGTGTGAATATATTTACCTGCCAGTGCAGGGTGGACAGGGCTTGATCCATTCAGGTTCTTCACTGGAACTGTTGGCACTCTGAAACACAAGTAAACCAATCATATTAATCTACAGGTCACAGACACAGTGAAGGCAGACGCGCAACTGGCCCGGTCACCTCAGCCCAGATTCAAGGCGTCACAATCTGCTGAGTCACCTGTAAAGCTGGAAGGAGCCACACGCGACACACGTAGACTTCTAGTTCACCACATGTCAGCAGGTTAAGGAGCTTTTGCCAAGTCATGCGGAGAAACAACCAGACGATGCTCATCACGACTTGGCATACTGTGTGAAGATAGCCAGGTAGGACATCCTGCCATGTAAGGCTTAGGATTAGGATGTGTACGGCAGCACTAGACAGTCCGCACTTGACTAATGAGTTATTTCTTTGGGTAAACTAATATAATACTTATAAAGGAGCCAGGAGGGACAATATTAGTGATGATCACACTAACTAACTAACTAAGAATTTTCAAGACAAATTAAGGTACTTAGGTATTCAAACTACTTACAGCAGCTTTGCTTTTATAAAGCACCATTCATTTTTCCGTGGTGGACAGTATTTGTACTTTACTTGAGTATTTTCTTTTCATGCCACTTTCTACTTCTACTCTACTACATCTCAGAGGGTAATACTGTACATTTTACCTCACTACATTTATCTGACCAGTTACCAGTTACTTTAGAAAATAAACTACTCAAGGGTTTATACAAGTACAGCGGGTAGATTACTAGATCAACAGAAATTTAATTGGCAACTATTTTGACAATTGTCAAAGTCATTTTTCATATAAAAACATTTCATGATTGCAGCTTCACAAATGTGAAGAGTTTCGGCTTTTCCTTTTAATTATTTTAATGTATTTTTACTCCTTTTAAGGTTTGGACTTACAAAACATGCACTGTGAAGGTGTCACTTTGGGTTCTGGGCAATTTCATTTATCACTATTTTCATAATTCTTACAATCGAGTAATGGAGAAAATAATCAGCAGATTAATCCGTAATGAAAATAATCATTAGTTGCAGTCTGATACAAAATAATTGTACCTCAAACAACAGCAACACTTACATACTTATACTTAAGTAACATTTTCAATGGGGTACTTTTACAAGTAATTTTGAAATTAGTACTTTTACTTAAGTAAATAAATACTTCATCCACCACTGTCATTTTTATTTAAACTCCTTAAATGTGCTGAATGAGCCCAAAAAAACTTCTGACACACTTGTCCTTATTTAATAAAATGTCAAACCATCCAACCAACTACTGCTGTACTGAAGCTCTGCTCATTAATGGGTGAAATACATGGATAAAACACATAACAGTCACTATCACAGACCAATCAGCGGTGTGTACTTACGGTCTGCCCGTTTTGATAACAGTCATTTTTTCCTGCCTGAAAGCACCACGGAGACAACTCGAGATATCCCAGTAACAATTTCCACTTGTGGCGTAGTTGAAGTATGTCAGTGTCTCTGTCCCTGTCTCTCTCCTCCCCTGCTTATGTGCAGGTCCCTGGTCTCCTTCCTCCCTTTATAGGGCTAATCCACCTGTTTCCATCTGCTTGACGAATCTCTGGCTATAGGCCAGAGATTCGTCACAGTAGGGATTACCTGTCACTGTCAGTTATCACGTCACACAGCCTGGCTGCCATAAGGTTGACAGACTAAGACCGTATACTAACACATTGCTACTGCACAGATATTACACCTACTATCATACAATAATCTTAGATTTTGGCAGGATGGTTTTAACACTTGCTTCGGCTTCCTCGCACAGTCCAAAGACATGCGTAGGTTAACTGGTGACTCTAAATTTCCCTTAGGCGTGAATGTGTGTGTGCATTGTTGTTTGTCTACATGGCAGCCCTATGATGAACTGGAGGCTCATTGTACCCCGCCTCTCGCCCCAATGTTCTTTTAATCGTGTTTTAAAAAATGTTCTGCTTTCTTTTAATTTTTTCTACTGTAAGCATCTGTCTATTTCTTAGTATTGTTCGTGTATTATAAAGCACATTTATTTATTTGACTATATATTTAACTAATACTTGAAATTTGACCCAATTAAATTGTCTTTTACAACCCAAAGGAAGGAGTTGGTGCTTAACTGTTAGTGGTAAATCAATGCACTGACACATTTCTGCTAAAAAAACCTGTTCATCTTGAAATAATAAAAATGGAATTGTTCGATTATCTGCAAAGTCTATGGATTTTCTAAAGGAATTATATCTCAAAATTGCTGGAAATTATTAAAATTCACACTGTGGCATATTATTTGCAGTTGATTGGTTATCATATATTGAAAATCTAATCGCATTGACCTTGTTTGCGGGGTAAAAATAAGGCTATATAGGCTTGTAGGTTAAAGTGTAGTCTTAAAGATTGAACTTTTTTTTAATATAAACAGTAAGACCATAACAATCATTTCTGTTTTCACTATCTGAAGATTTTCTGTGTCCTTATATATGATGCAACAATGACACAGCAATCACAGACAACAATCAGGAGTTACTGTACTGTACAGTTCCTGTACCTGAAAATCTGCTCACTGTGTTACTATTTGTATGTTTAACAACAAAGTGTCCGTGCTGTTGCGTTAGCTTCCTGTGTGCGTGCTTTACGTAATCCACAAAGTCACACAACATTCTGGCTGACTGTGTCAAACCTGTGCATGTATGAGTTGATTGACATTTATGTGTCAGGCATGAAAACACGAGCAACATGATAAAACAAATTAAAGGAGAAAGCAGAGAAAGGGTAGGAAACAAGACGGGTGTCAGCTAGTCACGTTTCTTTGATCCAGGCTAATCTAGTGGCATTAGAGCAGCCTCCATCTGGACCGCTGGATGATGGAAACACACAAGCTGCAACATATGGCAACACACACACACACACACAAATTCTTTTACACAATTAGCAGATACAAGCTCAACTCCGATAACAAGATAAAACCTTGAAGCAGGGGAAAAACTCTGGCACGCATGATGAAATGTAGGATTTGTGACACACTTTCAACTAATCAAACCTCACTGCAGTGAGATGAGAAGGAGTGCAACAGGTGTGCGGACCAAAGGAAACTCTCGTCACTGTGACAATCGGTGACGTTGGAGACCCCTCAGAGTTTAACACTTCACTTGGAAACCATCTGCTCCCTTTCACTGCAGGCGATCTTTCTCCACAACACAACGAAATCAAATGTTAACAATGACACTGCCAATCCAACTGGAAAATGTATTCTTTTAAAAACAGATTTTGTTATCAACTAAAATAATAATGTGGCATAATTGTGGAGATTGTCTTTTCAGAATCCTAACAGCACAATGACTGTCAACTGCATACAAAATCAATATCAGTATTCATCAATCTATTCATACTTTTGTCGTGTATTTATAATATCTATCCCATTTCCTCATTTTGTCACGTATTTGTGGTGATTTGTGTCTCAAGGCAATTAGTAGTTTGTTATCCAATGCTACACTTTGTATATAGTAGATGCTCATAATTGGCATTTTAAAGTGACTTATCTATCCTCTCCATCTTACTCTTCCTCTTGCTGCAGTGACACTTCAGTTTATCTGCATGGAATCAATACTGATTACATTTAAACAACCCTCAGGGTCAGGCTCTCTTCAAAATGTGAAATAACAATTATAATTAGTTAAAAACAATGATCCTGATACATTTTTATGTTTTAGAGCAAAATTACATTCAAATAGAAGCATTTTGTATTTACAGATTTTTGGATTTTTTTGGAATTTATTGCTAGCTTCACTGTTCCATTTGTAGCTTAGAGATTTAAATAACAATTTATCTCCAAGAGACGTAGACACAAACATATTAAAATTCTCCTATATGCCAGATAAACCACACCGTTGTTGCCTTAAAGCTACACCGATAAATATTTTAGTATCAACAATGGTTGCAAATGGTTGCAAATAGTGATGAACCAAAACTAATTATCACCTGACAGTTCCCAGTTAGCTCTACGAAGCGTTGTTAAGAATTTCCGGCATGCAACTGTAATGTTTTGGTTCACTCTCAATGTGCTCATTAGCACTGTTTCCAGTCACATCATGCAACTGTGTTCTGTTCACAGCAGACGGGCACAGTTGGCTAGCTAACTAGCTGATGAACAAAGAACAGCTTAAAATAAAGCCGGGGGCTAATATTTATTTTGAAGAATCTGATGATTTTTAGCCAGTTTTTGCTTTGACTTTACCAAAAAAAAAAAAAAAAACAATTTTGTATTTTTCTGTTTCAGTAACATATCGGTCACATCAAGTGAGAATGAAATGCTTCAAAAGGCCAACAATCTACTTTTTAAAATAGTTTCCTGCTTTAAATTTCTCAATATGTACATGGAAGCCTAATAACCTACATGTATTAATACATGTATTTAAGGGTTTAAATGAAGGGGTTCACCAGCTTAAGGAGGCGTTTTCCTCCACTGCACCAGTATTCACGTGGTGCCAGTTATGAATTTAGGGTTGAAGCAATAAGATGATGACAGCAGGAGCACTAAGTGAAGACTGAGCTAAAAGCAAGGAGAAGGAGAGAAGAAGGACGAACAGCAGAGGGAATCCCAGGCTGACGGGATCAGAGAGACTGTTGATCTGTGATGTTGGCGGTTTTACTGCAGCAGGTGCTCTCACCTGATATGTTGAAATAATGGGTCAGTCACACAGCTCACCTGACACAGAATACAGAGATTACTGAAGCAAGAATATTAAGCCTGTGTTATTTGTTATTAATCTGAAGCTTAGCTGGATTGCTAATGCCCGGATTTAGAGAGCTGGGGAGCTCTGCTGGGGCAATGTTGGGCTAGCTCAAATGGAAATGATCTTCAGCATGTGGTTGTTTTTCAGTGTTCAAATCAAAGTACAAGTAGCTAAGTTCAACAGACCTGATATCAAAGACAGATAAAGTGACTAGATGTGAATAATGTAGGACACGCACACAAATTGAGGTATTTCTTGGATGTTATAGTTGAGGCAACTGCATAACAAGTGAAATCTAGAGCACCCCCACGAACATCTCTTTCAGTGAGCCTCAGTGATGGTGAGGAAAACGTTATAAAAGGAAAGGCTATAATTGGAATCTGATGAAATCTAGATGATAAAACATGTGGCACGCTCACAACACACAGGCACCACTGCACTGCAGAACAGAAAGGACAGATAAAATAACAAAGCAGCAGCAGCATTTTGTTCTGAAAGTCTGCCCTGAGACCTCAGTGAACCTCTTCACAACAGTGACCACAGACAGCGTGCTAACCAGCGCCCTCTGGCTATGACACCTGGATACTGTGATTCCCTTCCTGCTTTAACATTAACTGATGCTGACAACACTGAACACCTAAAGCCCACATGGTCAGACAGTGAGTCTTTGGGTGTTAAATAAATCACACAAATCTATCTCAAACTCTTGCAAACTGTCTATCTACATGAAGAGATCCTCCTACTGTATCAGCTTATCAGTGCGTTAAAGATCCTCCTTAGATATGTGAAAAGGCTCTGAGATAATAATTTGTGTCTGATATAATTTTTCAACAAGAAAAGGTTAATTAACCACGTTAGAAATTCTTCAAAATACATCTACATCTTCTCCTTCAAAAAAGAATAAATCCAGAATCTATAAATGTACAAATATTTTTCATTTTGAAAGTTTAATTATGAGAAACAAGATGTATCCTTCTTTACAATGAAGAAAGATTATTCTTGCAGTGTTGTGCTGTAATGTGTTACTGCATTATTATTACTTTTCCCAGTAGCTAGTAGTGTAACTAATTACTTTTCTAAAACAGTAATATTATTACAGTTACTAATCCAAGTAATTCTGCGTTACTGAACGCACCATCCTTGACGTGAATGTGCAACGGTGCGGCAGGTCAGTGGCACCGGACTTTGTTGTTCATGTCCGCTGATAGCCAAAACTAAGGGAACGAGGGAGAGAGGCGTTCTTTCCACAGCTGTAAGCAGCTACTGCCATTATTGTGTCACAGCCTAAGATGCAAAGAACGGTATCGTCTAGTGTAGACTCTGTGCGACCAGCAAAAAGCTTTCAACATTTCTACATCTGTGTTATTAAAGCATCTGCTGAAGCAGCACAGCAACGTGAAACTTCTAGAAAGAAACTCCGACAGCTACTGCCAGTCATGCTACGACTCATCTGGAGGGAGTGGCGTTAACATAACATTTTTTTAAAATACCGAATACTGCTCTTATAAACAGGCTACATGTGCAGAAAAACAGTAGTTCAAAAGTTGGGTTTGAGTTGTATTGTGGAGCATATATTTGTGCAGCACCTTCTCTCTCTCTCTCTCTCTCTCTCTCATGAACACCGTAACACGTAGCGTAACTAGTTACTTTTATCAACCAGTAATAAGTAAAGTAATATTACCACTTTTTAAAGGAGTAATAAGTTACAAGTAATATATTACAATTTCTGAATAATTTGCCCAACATTGGTGCACTGGAGGCTCGTTGCTTCACTGGTGCACTCGAGGCATCAGTCATTGTGATGTCAAAAGGTGTGCCCGCTCACACGAACACGTCTTAACAGAGATTTAAGAGCAGACAAACTTTCCCTCAACAGACGAACGTTAAAAACAGTCTTCTTCTTCTGTCAAACTCTGCGCTCACGTCATTCTGCACAGTAAAGGTTAAACCTCCAAATGAAAAAATAACAAGCAAAACACATTTGTGAGTGGAGGCGGGCTTTAATATTAGCATGCTAATTTTCTGCTTACACTACCCCAGCTAAAAGGAATATCCCAGCAATATGCTGCTGCTGTTACCAAACATTCAGGCTGATTCCCAGAGAATAACATCTGCCGGTACAGCTGGTGACAGCAACCAGCTGCACTTTTACCACTTTTATTAGCAATGTGCATAGAAGGCAGATCCAACCCTGGACCTACTAAGGCTAAAGGCCCACGTGACGACATCTCAACACATTTTGTCTGGAATTCTTGTCCATTTTGTAGTCTCCAGTAGAACAAGAACACGGATGAAATGATCAGGCATACCATAACCCTGGGGACATCATCCCAGATGTTCCCGACCCGTTCAAGATGTGGTTTGCTGAGTGACATCCAGGGGGTGTGTCTTTTTAATCTCAGCCCATGTTTCAGATTTGAGAGTTCTTGAGGTTTTAATCAGAAAAGTTACCCAGATAACTCCGTAAACCTGCTTTGTGAAAACAAAGCCCCTGATCCGTACTGGTTGCTACGGTTACCAGGCCACATGCTCACACATGTAACCACAAAGTATTTCCAGGTTTTTCTGATTTCTCCAACTGTTTGCATGAAAACTGTATACAAACTATGTGTGTGTGTGTGTGTGTGTGTGTGTGTGTGTGTGTGTGTGTGTGTGTGTGTAAAGTAAATCCATCATTAAGTGGTTGCATGACAAACGTCTGGAATGTGAAACACTTGTGAGAGCCCGGCTCTCTGTTGTTTTTTCATGGAAATGAACGAGTCTGGTGGACTTTGTCACAATGATTAAAGCCTCAAGAATGCTAATGAGCGCTGATGTCAGACGCTCTCTAATGAGGGCTTCAAACAAATGAGAAATTCCTGTCTAAATTGATTTTCTTACACATCCTGTGTCTCATTTTGTTTCATGTACAGTATATTGGTAAGGGATGTAGTCTCTGCGGAGATGCTGTTTAAATGTCACATCAAACAATGAACAATGTGCCCATTAAAATGTCCTTAATCAGCTGGCATTCAAACTCTATTATTATGTACACATTGTGCCCCTTGTTTCTCTTTAATTTGGTAGTATGCCACCACTTCTTTCATTTGTTCTGCATGTTTACAAATGTTCTTGCATTCCTATAATGAACACACTCCACGATGTTCATCGGATAGTCATTGCTGCTGATGCTAGAAATGAGGTTGAGAGTGATGAGAATGAATCAAAACACCAAAGTTGTGGTCTGGAAAACCAAAATAATGAGCTGAAAGATGCTAAAAACTAGGGCTGGACGATTTCACCTAAAATCAAAATCATGATTAATAGAACATTTTACCTCGATTACAATTACGAACGATAATTGTTTTTGAAAGTTTTTTTTTGCCCTCATAGTTCACTGACGAGGATTGTACTGTAAATATCCTAAATTATTGAAGCTGGCTTTATTTATTGTTTTGATTCACAGATTTTTAAAATCAATTATCTAAATGGTTCCATATTACAGAGACACGGTTCCCCTGTATTAAGTGCATCATTGCTGCTGAATTATAAGCGCTGCTACTAAAATTTCACTCAATTAATAATGTCAGTGCTGTAAAATAAAATAAAATAAACTGCAGAAAGGCTTTTGTCCACTGTTGTTCCGCCAACTACTGGAAAGTGAAGGCGGTTACAGGGTTTTTCCTGCATAGAGAAATTGTTGCCTCCCCCCGAGCACCAAAGCTAAATCACCAGCACCAATAATCAGAACTGGACAAAAAAAGCATTCCAAGTCCTCTCTGAATGTGTTTTAATAGCCATTTGTGCTTGAAGTGGGCCGGTATTCACCGTTACTGTTACTGCCCTCTCCAGATCCGGTTTTCTGAGCACTACATGACGCTCACCTGTCCTGTGACCTTTCTACCTGCTAATCTCAGCAGGGAGATTGCGTGCCTTTCATGCAGCCATGTGAATAGTTGCTGTCAAAGTCACTTTTCGTGAACCAACCAATCACAGCCTGGAGTATGGGGGACATTAAAAAATGTCATGGTTTTTATTACTGAAAAGTTAGTTCTTTGCAAAAACAAATGAGAGACTAACCACCATGTAGAGCATTTATTCTTGCACAATAGCTTAATGACTTAAAACAACCCACAAAAATGAAACTGCTGTTTTGTACATTAAATTAATATTATAGGCTACTAATGGTAATATAGTAGCCTGTACTATGATCTGAAATTATGATGAATACACAAACATTAGCCCTGATCAAACCCTAACCACAGTGGAGTAGGCTATTCAGAGAAAGGTTTTATTTGTGAAACAGCTGAATCTATTAAAAACTATTAAAACTATCTGTAGGCGGATTATCCAAATAAAATGTAAATATGTCTTTATACTAACATTATACTTTCTATTTAATTTTATAATATTTATTAATACACTAATTTATACCTTTTCTCTTCTAGGCTGTGGATATATTTTGTTTATCAAATGGTCAGACATAAAAAGAAAATGCATAGATTTCAGTCACAAGGTAACTTGTTCCCTTTAATGTATGAGTACTGATCATGCTTACTGTCCCTCGAAGTCTCCCCCCAAAGGCCCATTCTGAGGCAGGAAAAACCCTGGGTTAACGCTACCTAACATCTGCCTGATCTTCAGACTCCGGTCTGGAATCTCAACAGTAGGGGAATGTACATGAAAACACTATGGGAAATATTTATAATAATATATAATAATAACCGACATGGTAAAATTATGTTGGTTAGAGGCTCTGAATTTCGGCTTTGATTACTTTTCAATTAATCATCCAGCCCTATTAAAAACTCTTTACAGCTGAGAGGAACGTCAGAGTTGGGTGATAATTTTCTGGGGGTTTTGCAATACAAGCGACCTTTATACATTACAAATAGTAATTTAATCCTTTTGTAATATAAAAATACTGATTATTGCAGCTTTAAGCTTCATGGACTACACCCTTGTAGTCCATGGTGATGGAGCATATCTCAACTGTCATTTACATAAGTTAAGTAAATCTTGCTTAAATGTGCTCTATTGGAAATCCATACTCCACAGGTCCATGTGATCCACAGGTTTCCTTATCTTTTCTTAGATGGTAGAGCCTGTAAAAGAATATTTTGAGGGAACTGATATATTTCTACAGCAGTTGTCTACTCACCCAGAGGCGATAAGGGCACGTGACTGAGCCATGGCGATACGCTGCAGTGCTGGTCGGCTCAGCCCTGCAAGGCTGGACCGCGGTGGCAGAGGGGCTGCGCAGGCAGCAGCACCAGATGAAGACACTGGACCCAAGACGCGGGCAGAAGGCGAGGGCGTACAGGTGGAGGCAGCCGTGGAGATGAGAGGAGGGCCTGGGGCGGGCACCGTAGGAGCAGAACAGGAAGCAGACAATGAGGATGAGGTGGAGGGGTGAGGAGGAGACATGGCAGCTGATGAGAGTGTGGTGGAGGGGGGAGGAGGAGGCGGTGGAGGAGGGGGGAGAGGTGGTGGAGGGGGACGGTTGGAGGAGATGGAGAGGGCGGCGGTAGCTGAGCCAAGGAGGGAAAGAGAGTGGGGGAAGCCTCCGCCAAAACCAAGGCTGGTACTGCCAACACCACTACCACCGATGATACCTACACCTCCTGCACCACCCATACCACCTACACTGAAGCCACCTGTCGCCCCAACTATGGACGTCCTGTGGGGGGAAAGTGACCGTGACAGGGAAGGAGGCCGGGGGAGGGTAAGTGAGTACGACCCTCCTGGGATAGGGTAACTGCTGATTTTGGGACTAGGAGGCTTGGTCTGCGGCGGTCTCCTACCCAGAGTGTGTGCAGCAGACATGGCGCCCGCTTTGACACTCAACACCAGCATACACTGCTGACAGGCACAGGGCTGTCCCAAGGAGGTGATGGCTGAGGCAGGGAGTGCCCCACTGGGGTACGCACTCCCGTTTCCAGTCCCACTGCTGCTCATCCTGATCCCCATGCCCACTCCAGATACATCCACACCAAGCAGTCCTCCATGGCTGGGCATGGACGCGGGCCCCCAGGCATGGTGGGATTTGGGTAGGGGCCCTGACACCAGGGGGTAGGCGAGATCAGAGCGGCGTTGGATGCGTCGGCAGCGCTGCGTCTGCCCGTTAATTTGGGTCATGCTTTCGAAGTCAATGAGGTAGCAGAAGCCCAGCGGCGCCAGGTCCAGCCAGGGCTGCTGACGATCGCGTGCTGCCTGGATGGCGATGCCCACCTCCGTGTCGTACGCCGTCCAACTGCCAGAGTCGTTCTCCCACTCCCACAACCAGCCCTGGCCAGGCGCTGAGGTGGGGTCGTAGAAGCTACGTCGTACCGGTCGAAGGGTACCTAAGGCAGATGGATAAGAGGTCACAACGATGCAAAAGAACCATGCATATAGCATTCATATTCATTCCTTGTGTTGCACTTTGGACAGATTCACTGCTTGTCATCTGAATTTTGTGGACAGGTGCAAGACGATGTTAACTATAAAGTCTGAGCGTCTTTCTTTCTCAAACTTGAACTATTATCATGACCCTTGGTGATGAGGTTGTTGCACTAGGAGGTAAGTGACTGACTGTGGTTCTCTTTGCTGTGAACAACTAGAACAAACTCAACATGACTGTGTTTGCTTGCTAAGAATTTGGGCAAACAGGTCGCCCCTGGTAACAGCAGACGGTGTTCTGAATTCTGATTGGCTGGCAGCCTTTATCCGACCCAAAGCTGGCTGTGTTTGCTTTCCCAGGGTGTCCAGAGAAACTCTACAGAGTCTTCATCGTGTCAAGCCTTCACATATCACATCCTGTGTCTGAAACACAAAGATTCCTCGAAGATGAGAGACGAAACCTTTTGTCAGCACTGTATAATGCACTGTACATTTTACAATCCAGCTAAACTTAGAAGAGTGCAGTACAATTCAGCATTTGAAATAAATACGGAAGGATAAAACATATAGCAAAACATCTTTGAAGCATTTTTTAAAAAAGAGCAGTATCAAACATGAAGCGCTAAACAATTCTTAATCAAACTTTTCTGACATTTGTACAATACAGTAAGTGTGGCACAGTAAACAGGGGAGTTTATTCATAAAATCAGCTCCCATAAACCCCATTTCATCAATGACTTCAGACTCCTGAAATTCCTCTCCACCCTTTTCCTTCTCCTCCTCCTCCTCCTCTTCCTCTCTGTCTCCTATTTAGAGTGAGGCTCCCTGTCTGACTCCCCCCATTTAAGCTTCTGCTGGGTTTGGAAAATAAACTGCACAAAGGCCTTTGTCAGCCAATGTTGAAAGAGAAGGGAAATGTTGGGGTCTCTGCCAAAGTTAGACATCTGACAACTGACAATTCCCTGCTTTGTCTTACACTGCTCTGCCTGCTTCTCCTTTATGAGGCTTTGAATTACGAAAGATGCCTCCTGATGTCCTTAGTCTGCTATAAAAAACTGCCATGTTGATGATAGTGTAAAATGTTTTCTGTGTCTATGACTGGACATTAAAGCTGTTACTGTGGCCTAGGTGTCACATGCAAACACATACAGCACCTCTCCCCCTCGTTTAATCCTCCAATTAAAGTGTAACCTATGGGAGACTAATAACGGTTAAAATAATAATAAATAATGGTGCCCTATTTATGTAATTGCTGCAGGAATTAAGACGCCACTATGCAGCGAAACACTCCCACCAAAGAATCAACTTCTGGAGCAGAATCAACATAAAGGCTGAAGCACACATGAGCAATAAAAAAGCCTCCACATCAGGCCCGGCTACACCTTATACCCTCCCCCGTGCGCCTCTCCCTCTCTTCTCTGTTTCTCACCTGTGTCTTGTCGGAACTGGTGCATGGAATGCAAATCGATGATGTAGGGCGAGAGGCGAGAGTCCACCTGGCCGAGGACAACACTACCACACCGCGGGTCGCTCCGGATGACTGCCTCGATGTGATGACAGACAGCCGGGCTGTAGGGCCGCCAGCGTCCGTGCTCGTTCAGCCATTCCCATACCACTACGGCGGATGCTAGTAACATCCTACTCCTGCAAAGGTGGGAAAAAATAGAGCTGACAACACGGACGCACAAATGAAAGCGAAACCACGGGGATGGTGGGTATTTAAAGACACCCTGCTGCCGCTCCACCGTGCATCCCTGCGCACAGCGGCGGTGCATCCATCTTGGACAGTTTGCAACCCAGATGTGTCTCCTATCTGTGGATATAAATATATATATTGGGATGACACTACATGCAAACTATACCTTCCATGTTTGTAGTTTCGGTTATGCAGCAATTAGTAGGTCCTTTTATCACACGGCGAGGATACAAAGCGTTTCAGGGCGCAAAAAGCCTCACAGGATCGTTGCATTTTACTCCCTATGCAGATGAGTGACGTCTACTGAAATCATTTCTCCGGCACAATCAAGTTAGGGTGAGCGGAGGAAATGCAACTTGGATGCTCACGGTGGTGCGGCACTCGTGAAGTAGGTTACTGTGACAGACTGGCTTTGATCGTGCAGTGTAAGGCTGCATTTTTTAACCAAATCTGTGCTGCCTGAATAAAGGAGGATCAGATTCATGAAGGCAAAAAATTAAATATTTACCGGATTAGAAAGACTCCATTGAATCCAATCAAACCACTGCTTTGTAGAACAGTTTAGGTGGTTTAGATATGATCGATCTGTCACTGTGAGAATGTCTTCAGGTAAAATCCCGGATTTCTGGTTACATAATTGACTTCATAATGTGACATTATGTTTAACCTGCTTTGCCTTACTTGTCGGCTCGTCCACAACGTCTCCATCGAGTGTCTCTCACCCACCACTGAAAATTATTTGGCCGGCGAAAAATAAATGTTTGACATTCGCGTGCGTGTATACGCCTACGCCTCGAAGGCCTCCGACATCCAATCAGATTTGAGCAAGTGCTCCGTCCGGCCAATTACGCACGTCTCTTATCTCACGCGCTCATTGCTCACTGGATCGCCAGTATTAAGTGCGTTAGTATTTGTTACATGTTAATACACATCGACTAGTGATTACAGTATTTTATAGAGACGGGAGAAAAGCGAAACGAAAAATTGTGGAGATGCCGGGGATTGAACCCGGGACCTCATACATGCGAAGCATGCGCTCTACCACTGAGCTACATCCCCATTGGTTAACGGAAGTGCAACATTGTTTCTATATTGACGCTGATTATGATGCATACGTTAACTGTGGCTGCACTATAACGAAAAAGCCATTACTACAAGGCCGGATATTTCATGTCATGCTGGTGTGGGACAAAAAAACACACCCCAGCAGGATATTTATCGAAATAAAGTCGCTGAGGGTCTGAAAAAGGTAGTCAGCGGACCAGAGACTGTGTGAGGGGGGAGGACATCATCTTCTAAAACTTAAAAACGGACTCATTGGACTCATAGTTACAGAACAAGAGCTTTACAGTTTGTGTACCAAATAAATTAACTTGACGCTGACGGACAACAGTGGTTATATTTAATTGTTATGATTGAAATTATAATTGGGGACAATGCATTAGTCGCTGGGTATTGGTAAGAGCATGTACTATCCCTACTAAGTAGGCTACTACGCCCTTTGCACTACTACTGTGAACAAGCAACTTTTTATTTCATCTGATACAGTGTACAACGTCTCAAATGAAAGATAAAACTTTAATACATTTTGCCAACAACACTGTTATGAGCTGAAGGCCTACAATCATTAAAAAGGATGTGAGTCAGCTTGGTCACACTATACACATATTTTTACTTATATGTAACTATGTGACATATGTAGCCTAACTATATCAGTGTATAGTGATTAGTGACCTTATTGTAGTTTTATTTCATGGTATCATTACATCCTTAATGTTATAGTTTTGTAGTATATTCAACATAAGTACTGATCTTTTCATAAACGCAGCACAACGCATTTGCCCACAATATAACTAACATGGTGTATGAAATGTCACTTGATGGAAAGTTTGAATACTTGTACAATTATATGACTAGTGCTGCAGAGCTGGCAGACCATTTTTTGTTGATATTCTACCAAGTGATATCTTGATTATTCATTTAGTCTATAATGAATTAAAGAAAAATTTCCATCACATTTTTTTCAAATTACTTGCTTTATGAGAACCTCAGAAATATTGAGTTTATCGCTATCCCACCATTTAAATTATAATTTTTTTGTTTAATTGATTAATCTGCCCTAAATTAATCCACTCTAAATATGACATCAAGAACAATATGAAGACAGTAAAGTCTGTTTTTGTTTTAATTTTCATGTAAATTAAGAAAAAATACATTTAAAGCAATAAAAAAACATGGCACAGTCTACAATATACAACATACAACAGAATGACCCAATAATACACTGATTTCATAACTGGCGAGGCAGTTTTACAAGAGGTAAACTCTAACTGAGACATTCAAAATCCAATCAAGTCTACTCCTGCATATTTATAACAGTTTCATTCACCAGTCACCTTTGTATCCTCATGACTAAAGAGAAAGTGGGACGAGAGCCGTAGCTTAGGTCATGTCTTCAGTGTTTTTAGAGGGAGTTTGTAGGAGTTTTAGCATCTGAGAGTTTACATGCAAATACAAACAAATGGTCCGTTTCTTTTAGGGTGATTCCAGTATTTCTAAACTACTACTGTGGAACAGCATTTAGACTTTCATGTAGGGAAATTGGCATACCATTTACAGAAAATATAATTTAACAGCTAATTAGGAGGAGTCATGACCTCAGGATCTCACAGTGCAGTCACATCACCGTCCTTGCTTCCCCCTTCATCAGACCAGATGGCACTTCCAGATAACTGCTTGAGATCTATCAACAATCCAGTCCCTACACTTGCTTCAGCTTTACCTTCCCCATCTTCCATTTTCTCCTTCCCCGTCTCTCCCTTTGCTTCTGGCTGATCTGTTAGCTTTGCTTGCTCACCTGCCTCTGAACCACCCAAATTGGAATTCTTGCCTGGAGTGTCACTGCCATTTCCCTCTGTCTTACCACACTGCTCCACATTATCCCCCTTCTCTCCACCCTCCTCCTCGTCCTCATCCTCCTCCTCGTCCTCGTCCTCATCCTCCTCCTCCTGGTCATCGCCCTCGCTGTCACTCTCCTCGCTACTACCCTCCTCCACCTGTTCCTCCTCATCTTGGACTTCCTGCATTTCCTCTCCGTCCTCATCAGCATCACTGTGGGGCCACAGCTGGACTCCAAGACGTGTCCCCAGAGTTAATGCTGTGCTTCTCACCCGGTCTCTGACCCCACCTTCCTTATACACCATGCGCTGGACGGTATATTCTCCATCGGCCTCCTTGTTCAACTTCTTGTACAAGAAGATAAGCAATACAATTAAGCCTAATAGGCAGAAAAAAAGGATCAGCACAGTCTGTGTGGAGTTAGATTGACCAGCCATGCCTGAAGTGAAGAGAGACAAAAAGGTCACAGTTAGCATGGTCACATAGTGGGATTTATTCATTTCTACAAATGTTTTTGTCTTTAGTGCCATTGTCTTTTAAAGAAATAGTTTGACTATTATTAATTTTGGAAAATACGCTTCTTCACTTTTATGCCACTCTCATGACTGCACTGTACTGTATGTAGCTAAAGCAGCTGGTTAGCTTAGCTTAACAACATAGTCTAGAAAAAGGGGTGTCATCTGGGAACAGGGAGGGGACCGCTAATTTAGCTCTGTCCAAAGGCTCCAGGCTTCAAGAAATATTACAGCACACAGTCATTTTTACACCCCAGTATTGGTACAGCTTAAACAAAAAAGTAAATAAATTACTGAGCTTTACAGCTGTTTGTAGGTGAATTTTGTTACCTTTGTCAGAGACAGGCTAGCTGTTTCCCCTGTTTCCAGGCTTATCTATGCTAAGCTAAGTTAGCTGGCTACTGTTACTTCATATTCACCATTCAAACAGTAAAGTGGTATCAATCTTATTGTCTAGAGAGCCAGAGAGAGAATAAGTGTATTTCCCAGATCAAACAATTCCCCTAACAGAGTAGCCATTTGCATTTGGAAATACTTTTTTATGATTTGTTTTAGCCCATACTAGGGTGCCACATGGGTGTGGTGTGTCATATAATGATTGTGTGCAAGATTAGATGATACTGCAAATATAAAATTCACATATTTTCTGTAGTTTGCATGCTTTCTGTAGTACTATCAAAATGTCACCCAAGGCCACGTAAAACAGGATGATACAGATGCTCAACATTATGTAGGCTTTTTGCACTGGGTCTCAATCCCACTATTCCAGAAAGCCTCTCAAAGTTATCAAGCTGTAAATCCCACAATACTGAGACATTAGAATTAGAAAAGTACTTTACCTCCTTAGAAAAGTCCCTGTTGAGTATAAAAACCTAGTTGCTTTGTGTCACTGTTACAGGCAAAATACTGCAGTCAAACTCCTTGTCCTTTCAAAGCACTTGTGAAGTTTTCATCAGCAGATCCATTGGTAAATTTACAATCAGGATCTATAAAAAAATAAAGTAACTAAGTAAATGACAGTGCATGCTGCTTCCTGCTAACATAGATTTGAATGTGTTTATAATTCACTGGATGGAGGAAAAGCGATTCTGTTTTGACTTATAAGGTTTACCTCACTCAAAGTTAAGTGGCTTATGAAGAAATGCCAATAATTCTGCTTTAAATACACACTTCAATGCGTTATAACATGAGGGAGCTACTAAATTTTAACATAAACAAAGTTTTCTCCTGACATGATTATAAATGGCTGAAATGTAACCACAGTTCATAATTGTAATATAACCTACATATGTATGCTGGAGATGTAACAGGAAGTTTGTATTGCCTTTATCTTGTTTGACTGTAAGATGCCTGCATTGTCTTGAGTGACAGGAAGCTAGTAGACCGCTCGCAGCGTTGCTGGTTTCCTGTCAAAATGATATTTGAGCAGCATCAGTCAGCCTGCTATGGGAGGACATATTTTTTGTGGTGGTTAATCACACTATAATCTGACGGTAAGTATTTCAACATAATGTTTAATAAATACAGATGAGAAGAAAGTGCACTTAAGGTGCAATCAAAGCTGAAATGCATGATGAAAACTGTCTTATAGGTGGTGAATTAATGCCTCTAGTACTGTAACTATTAACTATTTCACATGTAAAGTCTATCAAGTAAAAGACTCAAGTATCTCAGAAATCTTAACATCATATATACATGGAGCTGTAATTAATTTTTCAGAAGGGCAAATAAAACATGAAGGATTTCCATTATAATTTAATGAGAAAAAGTCAAAAATGTGTGCAGAAAAAACGCGTTCAATAAGCTATTCAAAATATGAAATAAGGAAGGAAATAAACTGTGAAACACTCACCCAAGTTGTGAGCAGAAGATAAAGTTTGTCGTGTGAGAAGGCGCCAGAACACTAACTCCAGTAAGAGACTGACTTGTGTCATTTAAGGTTCTGTTGAACAGTGTGACAGTCTGTGAAAACGAGAGAGGGGCTGATACTTGACATGTGGTGAAGAACGCTAAAGTAGGTGGAGGCTGGAGGGGGTGAGAAAACAGATCAAAGACAAACTCAAACAGGGTGTGGTGGAAAGCGCAGATAAAAAATGTGCAATTTATTTATGGAAAGAGGAAGACACACAAATTTGAATTTTTTCCCCTTACAAAGTTGACTTATATAAGTTGACTTTGAGTTTTCAGCACATGTGCGGGTTACAATGTGCGACATGTATTAAGTATGTTTTAAAGAACATACATACTTTGACTAGAATTCACCTACTAGAAATGATACAGTATATTTATTTCCTGTGACACATTTCAACATATTTAGCTTGTACAGTCATATCTGTCAGCCGGGTGTCAATAACATAAAAAAGGAGCAGCTGAGGTGAACATGATTGCAGGGTAAAGGTGTCACGTGAGCCCAAGTCAAACCACAATCCAGATAATTCTTTTATTTTGGCAAAATAGTAAAGTAGTTATTATACTCTACAGTTATAAGATTTAAATCAAATCAAAAGAGCAAATAACGTTCAAAAGCTGCGCCCGACTTCAGAATGTGAAAGAAAGTCAGCCACATCCTGTTTTCAGTCAGATGGCTAGCCAGCCACAGACCCTGCACTCAGCAAAGATAAATGTATCCTGTCCTAATCAGTACAGTAATGTTACACTGTATTACACAGTTGAGGACACAAACATTACTATCTGGTGTGCAATCATGAACATTTTAAATTTACAGATGGAGAAGAAGCACGGTGTGCAATTGCTATCAAATATTTGAAAATTTTAAGCCCAATTAAGATGCCAGAAGTTTATGCTTTGTGATTTTCTGCATTATTTTCATTTCACCTTACCCTGTGTACTTGTTTTGTGTTTTTCAAAAATGGAAAATATGGTTTGTTTTAATTTCTTACTTGTGCAAAAAAAGTAATCTGATTCTCATTCAGGAAAAAAAAAATGTTTATTGATGTTCAAACAGTACAAAACACCCTTAATACTTTTACAACTCTCCAATAAGAGATTTGCTCCAGCTTGGCCACATGGGTGGAAAGCAGCTGGAACGCCTATGTTCAGGTCACACTGACAGGTTTTTAGCTGGACTGAGTTATGTGATTTCTCTGAGGCTGTTGACTGCTGGATAGAGCAATTGTCGTGTTGTATTACCAGCTTAATCTGGGTCCCTGCTGCCTTTGGATGATACTAGGCTCATACAAACACTACAACACAGACACCAACATCCTTCATAATATCAGCCACTTTAAATGATGATGGTGCTTTTCATAGTTGCTGAGTTTAGTTTTCTTTTTGTAGGAGCCATTAGTTTGTTACAAGCCTTTTTGCAAACTCCCAACTGCTGCTGTTTGCCATTTGTCATCTGAAGTTCCCCAGTGCCAGTCTTTCACATAGGACAGATTTAGTTCTGTTGTCCTGTCATATAGTGCCCTTTTTCTGTCCGTCTAGGTTGGCTGCTCAGTTTGTTTAGATGACCTACTAAAGACGAGAGTACTCAAGTTCCAACTAATAATGGAGACTGCTGTGCTAATGTAAAACTCCCAAACTTTAGAAACTGTTCTCTCTCTCTCTTCCCTCTGAAATCTATAGTCTGCTTCTATAATTTGTAATTTCTGACATGGCAGTGGTCATCTGTGGGTTTTAGTTTAATTTTTGAGACATCTTCATAATATCTGGAAAATATATGAAAAGCAGACAACAAATGGCCACAAAATCCAGTGTAAAATGTGAGAAATCTTCGGGTTGTCTCCTTTATGGAGGCCAGGTGTTTTGTGTGTCTATTTAATTGTAATAGGCAGCAGTTGCATGGCACAGAGTCAAAACACTCAATATGTACACTATTTAAACGTAAATTCATCACCTTATAATCATGAACAGAACATTCAGAGAAGCCATCCCATTAATACAAAGGAGGAATTAATGTTTATTGGGTTGTCACAATGTAGTCACATTTAACCCGCTAGTGGTTTTACAGTTAGTGTTAAGAGGTAAGTGCATAAAGAGATAAATGATAAATAAATGAAAAAAATGACTTAAGTAATAAAGGGATATGCTTGATGTGGAATGTACCATTGTTACATGATCGCTGACTGGTGCAGAGGTAACAGTTTATGCCTCTAAATGTGATGGCAAAAAACACAACAAAAAACATTCGGACAGAACTTTCCATCTTTTAACCGCAATACAAATTAATTTGCAGACTGTAGAAAAATCATTTCACTTTTCATTTTAACTTCATCTTTTTTGTGTAGCTGCAAAACGTTGGAATTGCTAAAAGTGTTTTAGTGAATTGCACTATAGCTAGTGTTAGGTCATATGTGTATGTTCTGCATATAGCACAATTTAAGCTCTGTGTCAATTGGGAAACTCATTTTAGATGCTTGGCTTAAGTAAAACAACTAAAAAGTTTGCTGCTCTGCAAAAAAATCCCATCTTGGTTCAGATCCTAGTTCTTTAGGGGGTACCAGATACTGCAGCCTTTCCAAACAGATCAAAAGAAGGAAGAGGTGAGTATTTATATCTTATCTTATCAATAATTTGCCTCGTGGTGTTACAGGAAACCGCTGTTCTGTCTTGACAATATGAGGTACAAAATCACAACTGTTACCTTTTCACTGACAGCAAAGACAACACAGAATTACGATACACATAAATATTCAACTACAAGCTGATCAGCTATTATTCACATAAATCTCACTGTCAAGATTGTGATTTGTGCACCATCAGATTTTTTCGTACCGTTTACCTTACACAATGCATCCTATAATGATAATAATAAAAATGAAGTAGTAAAACAAAGCACAAGTTACACAATGAGTTAACAATTGGTCTGATATGACATCACAGTTGAGCAACTTTAACTACCTGATAAATTAGCCCTAATAGTTACACAGTTGGGAGCGCTTCAGAGAAAAAAAATCATATTGGAGGTACTTAATTTCTTTGCTATAGTATGTTGACCTTCATTAGCTTTAGTATAATGCTTTTTATCACTACTTTATGCATTAATTGGAGGCAATGGTGCCATTGCATCGCCTTCAAAGCCCTTCAAAATTAACGCGAGGATTTTGCAAAGCTCAAAGATGCACTATATGCACCATCAAATAGCTGCTACAATACTCCTTCATAAGAAAAACAACCAAAACATTATCTCACTGTCAGAAATCACTCTACGCAGATGACACCCCATTCTTAGCCACAGTCGGGAAAACAATCACAGGAATAAACTGTGGTCTAATTTTCACATTAGTCTGCACAGTTGTAAGCCAGTGTGATTCACACGCTACACTACACTACATTCTCCCACTCACACAGCTTAAAGGTACTGTTGTTCCTAGTAAGGCTATGGTCTATGGATTTAGTAAGAACTCCATCCGAATGTAGTGGTTCTCCGCCTTGCTCATACATCCCCGTCCTCAATCCGCGCTAGCTGCCTCTCCAGCAACTCGATTCTCTGGCTCTGAGCGAGGACGACTGCGCGCAAGGCCTTCATTTCTGCTAACAGCTCATTCAACACATCGTCCTGAAAGAAGGGAGGTGAGAAAATGTAACGAATCAGAAAATGACTTTGGGCATGGAAAATGTTAGAAAGGTGAATACATCTCATTCTGTCTATTCACCTCTTTCTTTGGCCTCTCAGTATTTCCATCAGTCTCCCTTGTGGCTACTCGCGGCTGTGGCACCTCATCCTCCGTCTCCTTGCTGACATATGCAGATGCAGGAGCTGCTACACTGCCTGCTGAAGGCGGGCCGGCCCCGGTCCCAGAATCCTGTGAGACGAGCTGAGGTTTGCTTCTGAGAGTGTCTCTGTGCTTGGATGGATGAGCCGTGTACCCGGCGCTCAGAGAGACCAACAGGGGTGGTGCATCCTGCCCAGCAATCCATTCATCAGCCAGGAGAGCTGGCTCCAAGCCAGCTGTGTCCGGGTAAAGGTCTCCCTGAAACAGATCTGACTGTGGAGGCAAGATGGAGACAGACATGTATTTTTATTACAGTTTTGGATCAACTTCCTTGGCACACAGGAGGCTTGCAATTCCCATTTTAAAATAATAAGAAGTATAAATTGGTTATTTTAAATTAGAATTCACTTTTTAAAGGCTTTGCATGGCTCACCTTTCGTGGTACAGTCATAGAAATGGGTTCCACTTTCCTTTCATGGAGTTTGTAGAACCTACAGAATGCAGGGAAATTAGTAATCTCGATATAAGGATAAGGCAGGTGTCTTCAAAATATATCTTAATGTCAACAAATAGTAACACCAACATGTCTCTAAATGTTTCATTACGTATTGATGCTAACTATGGCACTCAGCCCAAAGCCCAAGCTTAAAGCTATAAATATAATCAAATATATACAAGTATACCCTAATTTAAATAAAGGCTCAGTAACTGTAAGCGCTGTAGTTCTTAGCAAACATTACTCAAACAAGAGTAAATAGTGTATGTTGAGGGGACTGTTTTCAGCTGCAGACTGATAAAAATTTGATAAAATAGTCAGTATTTATAGCTGAAGAATGGTGTATGTGGGATTGACTTCAAATAAACATATATCACAGTACAAAGGTGTGGCTTAAAGTAATTAAAATAAAATGCAGGAAAACATGACCGAACATATTTACCTGGCAATTTCACACTTGTTGACATCCACGCCTCTTTTACTAAGAAAACCTGCGCCTCTCTGAGGCTCCTTGCTACTGTATAAGCTGAGGAAATGGACATACGGGGATTCATCTGTCACTTCAAAATACCGGATGGTGCAGTCTCCCTGAAAGCCAGAAGATAATCTAATTAACATGACTGAACCAAAAATGAACAGAAGTTGAAAATGATTTTACTAGTTATGTAAATCTGTGTTCTCTATACCATCGTGATGTCATACCTTTCCACACAGGTAGACCATGTTTGTGTCAGGGTCATAAAAGGGCAGAAGAACCCCGTTACTCGTATCCATTTCCTGTACAGCCATTGGCTCAGAGAGATCTTTCTGTAAAAAGTAACAACATTCAATTGTAATTGCTTGCATACAAAACGTAAATTCAACCCACCCACAAAATGCTGATATTGAACAGTTACACAAAACCACAGATTATGGTCAGTGACATACCTTATTTCTAAAATTTCTGTACGTGACAACTACAGTATGGTTAAGGTTATGGAAAGCTGGTAGTTATGGCACATAAATATACTTTTTTGCTGTCTGCTTATGATGCTAAGCGCATGTTTGTTATGTTCATTAATGCGCATTGTCCCTTTTAAATAAAGAGATTAAAGATTAAACTGTTTATGGTATGTTTAAGGTTAACCCCTTGATGCCTGAATTGTTTTTCAATAAAAAAAGAAAAAATAATAATTTTGTGTTTTCATCCTTTAAAGTTGATGTTTGATGATTGTTAATTTGTCTATAGAACATAGAAAATATATAAATTCAGGTATCATGTAGGTATGATGGAAATTAGTGACAACAGGCATAAACGAGAAACCAGGGCCTGCATAAGGTTCCTAGGTACGTATCGGGGAATCCATGTGCTATCTTGGCTTGCAGTCTGCGAGGAAGAGGTGTGATGAGAATTTGCGACAATCTGCGTCAAGGGGTTAAAGGTTCAGTGTGCAAGTTTTAGTGGCATCTAATGGTGAGAGTTGTGAATTGCGACGAGTGGCTTACAGTGCATTCACATGCACCTCAGATGGTCCTATTTCCCGAGTTTTGAAGTCGTTCTGCCGACTTCAGTGCGTGTTCATGTGCTCTTAAGTCAGAATGTGGAATGAAAACATGGACGCTACTACAAAGATGTGTTGGATTAGCATCATCAGAGCATATCAACAATACGCAGACATCTAGTTGTCTCTACATGGACAGCAAACTAACCGTTATAACCATATTACAAATAACATGTTTGCAAAATATGTATATAAAATATGTGATTCTGCACGGATCAAAGTTCTGTATACTTCTTTAGGTCTCATGTACACTTTATTTCTCTTTTTGCAATAAAGATTTATGGTGGAAAAAAAGATCCCTATTATTCCAAAACCACATCAATGCACCATCAGTCACCGCTCACCCTTTCCTTTGCAAGAGCGCAGGAGAGGCTACAGTGGCCGATCTATATGCAGTCTATGTGGCCCGACACGTTCTTTCTGCTCTTGTGCTAAACATTTGTGTGGGCCTCCATTTGACCAAATTTCTCTTCTTTTATTACTTCTAATAAAGCAGTAGACGACTATTACGAATACTGATGTTTTTCTTCGTAGTGACGAAACACGCTCTGAAGAACAGTTTGTCTATTTGAGCACTGTATGCAGATAGAAATGGCTCATTCTAAGGTAGTTAAAAACGGTGGTTTTTATGTAAAAAAACCATGGTTCATTATGTAAAGTCTTTATACATCACTGAAAACATAGCTATGAATTTCATATTTCTGTAAATAGATCCTCCTACATAGTACACACTGAACCTTTAAGCAAGTAAAACACTTAGGTTCATAACGCATAGGTTCACAATGTTTCAAGTCAGTCATAAAACAATATTCAACTGTTCACATTAACACTGAAATAGGTTTTGCTTGCTGTTATCATTTGTCCTGGCCACAGTGGTTATTACAAGATCCCTTCCTAAAGTGCTTCCAATGTAAGTAATGGGGGACAACATTTACAGTCCTTCTTCCATGCAATAATGTATTCCAAGGTTCATCTGAAAATTAACGTGAAGCTTCAACAGCCTGAGTTAGTCAGTAATTTTCCAAATTTTTTATTTCATTTAAAAAAAATCCATTCCCTCTTTGTGTTAATGTCTCTCCACTCCTGCTCAACACAGAAACATTGTCCAGAGTAACAAAGAGAGTCTTTGTACTAAAACGACTGTAGCTTTGGAAGACATCCACTTGATTTGACTAACTAACTAAGACTGCTGAAGCCTCATGTTGACTTAAGTAAGCCGAGATAAACCACAGAATGTATTTGTACACAGAAAGAGGAGTGTAGATTTTACCCACCACCACTCACTGTGAACGTGCATTTAGAAGTAAATGGCCAGTATAAACAGGAGGAATGATTACAGCAAGCAAAACCTGTGGCACTGTCCACGCAGGCACCTGACTAATGCTTTAGGACAGAGTTGTGAACATATCCTGTAACCAAATATTTTATCTCTCTAACCTTAAATACCATAGTGTATTTCCCCTATTTGCCTTAGGAACAGATCATGGTTGGGTAAAAATTAACATACCCATCCACCACTTTGACCAGCACGCCCTTACTTTCCGCCTCATTAAATCAAGCGTAGACAACTTCTTGCATTGACACTGAACGTTACTGTGTGCTGCAAACATGTTCAATGTGAGCGTAATTCTTAGCGACACTGGGCTGGTCCACAAAAGGCAGGTCAGACTTACCGTATCCCACAAAGCCAGCTGTCTCTCACTCATACGGCTGAAGCCTGTGGTCAGGATCTTCCCATCTGAGAGGAACACAGCTCTCATTGGCCGGGTGCCATCGTGGACCTTCTCTTTCACCTAGGAGAACAAATAAAGAGAGTGATAAAGGACTAATTTATAAGCAACATAACATGGCAATGAGGAAATACCCAGCAAATGATCTGCTCTACTGTCATTATGTGTTATATAACTTCTTTTGTATGCATCCTCTCGGACAGTAAAAAAAGTGAAATAACCTTGAGGACGGTGCCCCTTCGTGGGTCAATGACACGCAGAGCCTTGTCCTTGCAGACTGTACAGACAGCACTGCCATCCTTGTTCCAGCTGACACTGTAGATTAGGTCTGGGTGGGCGTCACTCAGGTGGTACACAAGCTCCCCTGTGCCCACGTTCCACACACAAATCACATTATCGCAGCCTAGAGAGAGGAAGGCACAACATCGAATGTAATGGCTGCCCATAGGAGAGGAAACATGGTCAGCATAAACGTTCATACCATAGCTGTAGAAGGTGCTTTAGACAATAATCAAATAAAAACAGGAAGGCAAACATTAACACCAAGACTCATAGATATACATAAATACATATAAAAGAAGAGTAATGATAGGGCACAACTGGAAGAGCGTTGTATACCACGAGGAGGATCTATGAGTGAAATGCAAGATGTACATTAATACAGTCCAACAGGACGCCAAGTGGTATTTGTGAGGATTGGATCGATGTGGCCTAATTAACTTAAGAGGAAGCAACTTGACTGAAGAAATGTTATGACCATGGTTGTATTTTGTGTGTTGGCTCTTAGACCTGCATGAATGAAGGTGGCTGGGTGTGTGACAGGTGTGTGCTTGCATGCAAATACAGTGCAATGGCTGTAGGTGATTGGGTCCTTCCTGACAACAGCACACCATATAACTGACGCATAACATCGGCCCCGTCTCCCAACCAGACACAGGCCATCAACCATTGTGCGATTGGTACATGGTTCAGCATGCCATGCCACTGCCCTTAAAACATAGCGTCTCAATCAGCAGTGAGGTCCCACATAAACACAACATTGAACATTGAACAATTTTGGTTAGTTAGTATTTATGGGTCTCAGTTGGAAAAAAGTGATGTCATGCAGCACCTGAGTACCAAATCAGAATATAGCAATATCTCCCCAAACCACACCCACACAGTCCTGATGAAGAAGTTTAGTCATTAATATCAAATGTTACAGAGAAATGATAGAGATTTGAAAGATATGTGTGTATGGGCTTTTTAAATTTTTTTCTCTTGTTTATTTTAGTTATAGAGAAAATTGATAGTGTAATTAGCTTTTTTTATTGGATTTGTACATGTTTAGCAACCTTAAATGTGTCCATTAGAACAAATTTTAAAATAAAATCATCATAGTTCAACAGTCTATCTCTGTGACTGCTTGAGGTACAGGAAAGGTGAGTTCATCTCATGTTGAGCCTTATCTAACAGAAGTAAGTTATAAATAGAGCCTGCAGTAACAGAAGACAGCAGATCACAACGTTGCGTGAGGTAAACAGACTTTTGATCGACATGTAAACCTCCTTTGATGTGACCTGCCAGCACACGCCCTTCTTTTTGTTTTTATGTAAATGCATGAAAAACAAAGTATAGACCGCATTTGCCCTCTACACTGTACAGGTAGTAAGAGCAGCGTCTGATCCAGTGATCTCAGTCGCAGACAATACAAGTTGTTGGTTTTTTTTGCAACCATTTACGAGGCACCAGAATGTGATAAATGAAGTTCACCTGCAGTCAAGAGGATGTTGAAGGCAGTTGGGTGCCAAGCCAGGATTCCCACTCTTTTACTGTGTCCCTCGAGGGTTACAACGGGCTCAGTCATTGGACTCGTCAGGCCCCCATCTGGGATCTGCCACACCTTTAATCAACGAGGCACAGCAGACATTTGTTTGCGAATGCCTTTACAGTAATGTATATCATGATGGATCCATTTGGGTGCATGAGAGCTGCTGATATTTTAAATGATGCATGTATCTATAATAGCTTACATTCCTAGGCCATAAATGTAGCCTAAAGCATTTCTTTCTTGGTTCAGCCACTCTGAAGAGCTGGGCTTTTTAAAAGAATAGTTTTGGAAAGCAATCTTAGATGAGAAGATGGACAGCACTCTCACATCTGTCTGTTGAATAATGCTACAGCCAGGTGGCTAGCTTAACTTAAAACTGGGCATGGGCATGGGGGGAAACAGCTAGCCTGACTAGTCAAGCACATACTGTAACCCCTTGTAAAAATCAAAAATTGTCATTTTACTCTTTTTGCACAGAATAAAGATAAAAGATGTAATGTGTTAATCAGCGAGCTTAAGAGCTGCTGGTTGGTGGAATTTGTTCCCTTTGTGCAGAACCAGCACGTGAAAGTGATTGAGCACTTTAGCCTCTGCAGTCTTTTCAGAATAAAAAAAAGGCTTTTAAACAGCATTTACACGATGGGACACTAACAGCGACAACAATTGATTACCACTTTAACAGGGGAAGAAAGAAACTGTTACAGATCTAGTTCACACAACTGTGGTCAGAGTGAACTGTGTCATATACTGTATGACAGCAGGTACACCGATATCAGATAAAGAGCCACAAACCGCCAGCTTGAGGAGCCTGTGAAATTGTGAACCTGCCTTTACTGTGCAGTCCTCTGAGGCACTTGCAATGATGTTGTCGTCATGAGGTGACCACTGGATGTCCAGCACCGGCGCCGCATGGCCGCACACTGTGGGACACGACTGATCGATTCTGCCGCTCTGTGGGAGAAACGCAAAGTTCAAATCATGACACCGTGACAGCTAGTAAGAGAGACTTTAACACATAACAGGAGTGCAAACTTTGTCCAGGATTTGTCTTGTAAAGATGCTGCATATGCATTAGCCAGATATGGAGCGAGGTGACAAAGAGATGCTGACGTATTGCTTTTAGTAGCAGAGTGGAAGATGGGAAACTAGATAGAGGCTTTTAAAAATATTGATCTCTGTTTATCTGATGCTGAATGTAATAGAAATGGCGGGTCGAACTGAACCTTGCTGATCGGAACAATGAGGAAGGCCCCTCCTCCGCCAGCTTCGATGATAACAGCAATGAATTTGGGGTTGACCGCACAGAGGGGATTGTCGCCCGTCACGCGAGACACCCTGACGTCGTCAATGCAATGCTCCGCTTTCCACGCCTGGGCGAAGACGTGGCGGAATTTGCTCTGCCTGACCACACCTCGCCTGAAAGACATATCTGTGGAGGGCAAAAAAACTAAACAAAACAACAACATGACAAGTGAATTATATGGCAAATACAGCTGGATAGTGACGAGAAGAAACACAAAAGCAAAGTGGTACTTAACTTAATACTTTCTATCAAAACTTTAAATGTGGAAATGTGATTGAATGAGAGCAACTCGTAGGTATTCCATTAATTCCAGCTTCTCAAATCTCGGTTTAATCTTTAAACTATATCTATTAACTGTTGGTTCAACAAAACAAGCAACTTTACATGTCACCTAGGGCTCTGAGAAATTGTGACTTTTTAAAAATAATAATCATCTGTTGTAACCTGTGCAAAAGTAAAACAAAAGAGCTGCAGATGACTTGGTAATACATTTGTTCAATAGTACAACATGTTAAGGCCATTACATTTACATTAAATAACAAGCATAGCTGCTGGCTTCTTCAATGTGCCATCTTAATCATATAGAAAATGAGTATAATTTAATTTTATAGGCCTTTTTCACAGGGAACCTTGTATTTTAAGATAAAACATTGACAATGCACAAAGTGGCTATTCACATAAGACGCATGTTTGGCTTGAGGCAAACATGCGTCTTTCTTCTGCTACTCAGCGTACACCTTATTATTAAATGTGCTGTTTTTCTTTTAGTTTTGTACAATTAAAAGATGAATGAAAGATGATTAAATAGCTGTTTTGGGCTAAATGTTTAACACCCAAATAAAAACTAAGAATGCATGCGTGCCAAACGATTGCTAGTCATTTACATTCCTAAAAAGCTGCACAAATGAACTTTATAATGGTTTTCTGCATCCAGCTAATTAAAATCATTGTACATTCAGTTATTGTACAGTTCATTCAGTGAATCCCCAACATCAAACTTGATCAGCGAGAGAGAAAAGGGGGACTGTCAAAACAGCAGGGAAATTCTTTCATTGTGGGAGTCGGTCCTAAAAAGTACAGTCAGGCTTCAGTGGACAAAAGGGCATGATCCGCCTGAAACCACAACATGCTGTGGCAGTCAGGGGAAGGGGGTTGGGCAGTCAGAGCTGCTGAAGCAGGGGAGCCAGTAACTCTATATGCCATAATGATTCACAGTTGTCAAAGCAAATTGTATTTTAGCAGGTATACAGGCTGCATTCCCCCCAGTAGTTTGTGAGGATACAACTGCTCCACTTCCATGTAATTTTACACAGCAGAGCCCTGGACTGTAACACTTCCATCGGTATTTAGACCTGTGTTACTAAATGTTCTCTCATTGTATTACGGTGCCTTTAATTCCCTGCAACAGCGTTACAAAATACCCACACAGTATTTGCCCACCATTTACGTGTTTCTATTGTTGTCTGATCAGGATAAAATGATGTGACTTTCGCAGAGAGTAAATACAGGCAGGAGCAACAAAGGACGTGTATTACTGCGTAGTTAAACCCCTAATGAGACATTTCAAGGAAAATGGCATGATTATTATTGTCGAGCACAATAGCATACCTGGCTTTTGAGTGCCCTCTCCTAATTGGAAAACGGATCACCAAAGACTCGGGCGTGACAGGAGGAGGCCAATAAAATAATCCGCCACCAGCAACAGTAATTTAATCCTCTCCTGTGTCCAGGCAGGCGTTCACGTCGATTGCGCAAACCTATAACAAAATACGTCCATTAGAAATAAAGACCTATTGGCCACATAATGCTCTATTCTCGTGTTGGTCTGTCAGTAACTACGCATGTCTGATGTAGTAAGTGTCTAAGCTGATAGCGCATGTCCCGTGCTAATATATGGCTACGTTAAAGTGTGCACGGCGACGCTGAACGGAGCCCGGCTGATGGTGGTGGTGTTAGTGATGTGGGGAGGGATGCAGGCGGTTTTCGCCCCGTCTCCCTTCACAAATGACTGAACTGTAGCGATGGACTGAGCAGAATCCCAGACACTTCCGCTCATGGCAGGAAATGTCAAAGACACGCAGGAGCCAAGAGGGATATCGTCCGGTCAACCGGTTGAGGCAGACGGCCCACCCAGAGTCTGAGGTTCCGCACAAGATTTCTGCCTTGTAAAAGGGAGTTTTTCTCTGCCACTGTAGCCAAATGCATGCTCATGATCGAAATTGTTGGATCTCTGTTGGCTAAATAATACTGTGAGGACCGCAATGAACGTGGATTGACATAACCTGTGTTGTGATTTGGCGCTATATATAAATAAAACTGAATTTAATTTGATAAATGTACAAACTAACGTTAACTAAAGTAACACGCATGTGTGAAACAGCGATGCATGCTTTTTAATTTGCGTGCCAGTTTTTGAAGACAGTGTCGGCTTTGTAAACTTTACATAGAGGCTGACGCAGGAAAAAAGCTTCAGCTAAATTTGAAAGATAAAGAAGTGTGTACGGTAACTAAAAGCAAGTACAAAAAGACGGAAGTTGGCGCAAACGATAAACAGGCTGTGACCCTGCCTAAAAGATAAACCCTAGGGCGTGCATTACACTATGGTTGAGGTGGATTGTGAACACCCACACTTAACGCGTTTCACTTTTTCTTGTTTATTTGTAAAGATAGGCTAATTCGTAGAAATGCTAAAATATTTTGTCCACAAAAATAACTTGAAGAGAAAGAAAGTAGGGAATATATGGCAATAATATATTCCAATAATAAATTGTCCTCTCTCATACAGTTCACAAGATTCCCAAGAGGATGAAAAATGCGACCCGACTCCGGTTGGACTCGAACCCACAACTGTGGATCACTTCATTCGTGCCATTAAAAATATAATCGCAATCACATTGCTTGTGTTAATACAAATTCCCTTTTTAAATTATCTTATTTTATACGTGCTATTTAGATGCCTATTTTTTCTGGAGCTGTGATAAACTGTTCAGGGTGTAGAGGCACGGTGCTGAACGTGTTAACGTTACATATATATGATCCTTCAGCGCCACCTTGTGTTGAAATTGGCACATGGCAGGTTCATTTGTTTCCTCTAAAGTTGTATTGTGAACTCGGTGAGGTAAACGGTGGTATCTGTAGGAGATGAAACAACTGCAACACACTCAATCTATCATGAAACACAGCAAGTATGATTTTTATGTTGGTCATTCTTTAAATATTGTCACGTGTCACATGTGCAACAGGTGGCTCCGTGGCGCAATGGATAGCGCATTGGACTTCTAGGCATAAGTTGTAGTGATTCAAAGGTTGTGGGTTCGAGTCCCACCGGAGTCGCATTTTAAATTTGGTGAGTTGTGAATGAGAGGCTGTTTCTGTTCGTTTTCAGTTCAGACTCCCGGTTAAAAGGCTAATTTTTAACAATCAGAAACTCTACTTTAGCGTTACAATATTCATAACAACGCCAACATAACCGGGTTATCACGTTAACGTTATCTGTAGTAAATGCGAACTAAATATAGTACAATAAATATGTCAACTGTGTATGTAGCACCGAGTAGCTAATGTTAGCTAAGGAAAGCTAGTAGTAAAAGATTATCTGAACCGTGTCAAGGTGATGAGCTACAATCAAGACAGGTCTCCACCTGCATTGATTTGATAATAAACTAAGTAAGTTAACCCTAATATCAATTAATTTACTGGTAATCACTTATTAACAACACACGTGAACGGATTAATTTACATTATTTAAGTTATATATAACTATATAGTACACAATATATATTTAAATGACCTTTGACTGAAACAGACAAAATTACACAATGTACTATTGACTGGTAAAAAGCCGGTTTTGTCCGGCCAAGTGTCCGGATTAGTTAGTTTGAGGGACAGGAGGGAACAATGTAGCCAGCTGTATGTTTCTAGACGACAGCTAATACCGTTACACCGGGTGTAACCAACGAGCTAACGTTAGGCTAGTTAGATGTAGCTAGCTAGCTTTAGATTTCTGTCGGCGTACGCAGCTGCAACATGAAGATTAAACACACGATCAATAAGGGATACTTGTGAAACTCACTGGTGTCACTTTATTTGATAAACACAGAACTGTTGTCGTCGACGTCTTCGGTTTAACGTCTGTGCTTTTCATCGTTGGCTGTGTTGGTCAGTTAGCCTCTTCAGCTAGCTAGGCACAGTAGCGTACGGGTGTCAGAGTTAGCCGTGACTTCCCCTGGTGTCTGGTTGCCTGGTCTGCTTGATCTTTCATTTCGCACACGTCAAGGTAAACATTAAGCCGTCGGCGAGTTTGAAAGCTAAGCTAACGAGTGTCCAGCGGCTTATCTTGCGTGCACCGTGTTGTAAATAAGCACATGTGAGCTGGTGATCTTGGAGCAAACATGTTCATTTGCGTTTCTTAACTTTGGCTCCGTTTCTAGCAGTGAGCTGCTTTTTAACCGAGACTCCCTCTAACCTATTGAAGCTAACGTTGGTTAGCTTATGGCGTCAACCATGTCAATATGTTAACAGCTTTACTACTTTTATTTAGTTATTATCTAATTTCTGTGTTGTATGACTGTCACGTATCTCTGAACAGATCATTTGAATGACAGTTTGAAAAATCTCGGTGTCTTTGATATTTAAGACTATTTAGTTAAAGGTAATTAAGAAGACAGAATCACACTAAGGTGTTCTAACTACACATTATCCCACTACTTTTTGCACATCTGATTCCTGTTAAAACATTAGTTCTTTAGTAAAGTCTGTCAGAGGTGAATCTGTATTGATTCTGTAGGTAACCTTTGACCTGTCACACCACACTGAAAGATCAGGAACACTTCATGTTGTAATAAAAGGTTGAGACGTTATAGTTTTAAAGTAAGGCTATGACTAGCAAATATATTAATCATTAGTTAATATGCGGATTAATTTCTCCGTTAATCATTTGGGTCAGAAATGTACGAGAACTGTAACAGAAACGTGCCTACTACAGCTTCACACACCCCAAATCTTATAAGCAGTGAATTTGTGGCATTTTCTGCCTAAGGAATGAGTTTAACGATGAACCGATTATCCAAATAGTTGCTGATTAATTTTGGGTCATCTACTAATTAATTAATAATTTCAGCCCCATATGAAGGCATACACCTTGTGATGCACATTCGAACATCTCTGACTTTAATTTTCCCTTTTGAGGTCCCTCAAATCTGTTTCTTGATTTTGGGGGCTGTGATGTCGGAGCCCAAGACCCCCACTCCCACTCCTGCAGGCGACACATACAAAGGATGGGTCTTCAAGTGGACAAATTACATCAAGGGTTATCAACGGAGGTGGTTTGTCCTGAGCAATGGGCTGTTGTCATACTACAGGTACGCTTTCCTGTTAATAGGATCTAGACTTGATCATGTCACCAGAAAAATCCCTCAGCACTGAGTTTCATTAACTACTCTTAAATAACATCCACCTAGTTGTTAAGCAGGAGACTGTCAACCTCTTGAACGTCCTTGTCAGCCTGAAGCCTAGTTGTAATGTAATCACAAAACACAAATCCAGTACTCTGATGTTGCCTAGTATAACAGGTGGAAGTACACAAAGCATCTTGTTTTGATGGTCCTGTTCATAGGTAACACTAAAATGCGTCCTTGGTGATGTAATCATAGGTGGTAAGCTCTGAATTCAAGTGTAAAATGTGTTGATTATGTACATTAATGAACATTAATCAAGCCTGTTGTATCCAAGTCCATGTGCTGTTTTTTCTGTTTAGTTAAAATTTTCCCAATATGTGAAATCAAACATCTCTGATTATCAGGACCCAGGCAGAGATGGGCCACACGTGTCGAGGCACAATCAACTTAGCCACAGCAACTATCACTGTGGATGACGCCTGCAACTTTGTCATCTCCAATGGTGGTGCGCAGACATACCACCTGAAGGCAAGCTGTGAGGTCGAACGTCAGCGCTGGATCACTGCCCTGGAACTGGCCAAAGCCAAGGCGGCCCGCATGCAGGCTGAGTCAGGTAATAAAACAATATCAAACATTATATTCTCAGAAACGATTAAAAAAGGTGTAGGCTGAAGCCTAAGCTTATACCCTTACCCTACCCTTAATATGTAACAATTCTTCACCCTTGATCTACCCAAAAATAGCAGTGAAACAAAACAAAATAATTAAATATGAAGAAAATACACCTGCATAAAACAGAAACAGATAAAAAAACAAGCAGTAATTTCTCAGGGTTGGTTACTTATTTTAAACATTTTTTTCTATGTTCTTTTAGTTTATTATTACAGTTACTCTATAATTTAACCCTTTTAACTGTAACACATCTATTTTTCAGTCATTTGTTCATACCCTCTTTTTTCCCAAACATGTACTGTCCTCTGAATGGAGACCTGCTCTCCTTCATTGAAACGTCTTTTCAATCACACAGAAGCAATGAGAGTGTTAGATGTTTTTGTGAAACCCCTTTTTAAGCAAATGTTTCTTTGGTTTCCCGTTGCTTTGATTGTTAACAGATGACTCGGGTGATGACTTTTCACCATCATCCCCGCCGATGGCTCCTGGCCAAGGTGGCGGGTCACAGAATTCAGAAGTCCAGTCTGCTCTCAGAACACTAGGCAGCAAAGTGGAGGATCTCAGCACATGCAACGACCTAATCTCAAAGCATGGCTCTGCCCTGCAGAGGTCAGGCTTTAACAATCTATTGCTCTCTTTCTGTGCTTCACTCTTTAACCCACAGACCCAAGCTGAATATGTGTCTAATATCTGTTCTATCTTAAAAAACATGCACATACTAATGTTTGAGTAACCCAGTTTCAAAACCTTTTTGTTTTGAAACCAGGTTACTCTGCTGTCCAGAATATCTTATCATGATGCTGTTGCATTGACGTTGACATATTCTAAGTTTAAGTGTGGTGTTGCATCATGGGAAGATGGAGGTAGATAAATAGATAACTGCAGTAGACAGACAAAACATCATGAGTCATAATAAAACCACTGAATCTGAGGCTCACGGCCTTTAAATTGATGATATATAGTCCCAAATGTTAATCCAGGTTGTACCTCTTGATATTTGTTTCAGGTCTTTATCAGAACTGGACAGTTTGCGTCTGACTGGAGAGGCCGGGGATAAGATTCGTCAGGTGACAGAGAGGGCCACGCTGTTCCGCATCACCTCCAATGCCATGATTAACGTAAGTGTCACCTCCTCTCAGTAAATCTCCTTCTAATGTTGATGGTTAATGTGTCAGTGTGAATCCATGCTTGCCGCAATTTTTACTCTGCGCTGGCTAATATTAACTGGGTAAAACTGCTCATATTAATCGGATCTTGAGGTTTCAATGCTTCTGATGGACCCCGTTTGATGTGTTTGTCCCTCAGGCGTGCCGAGACTTCCTTGCACTGGCCCAGGCTCACAGCAAGCGATGGCAGAAGGCCCTTCAAGCAGAACGGGACCAGCGGGTGAGGCTGGAGGAGACTCTAGAGCAGCTGGCCAAGCAGCACAACCACCTGGAGCGAGCGTTCAGAGGGGCTGCGCAGGCTAATGCTACTACAGACAATAAAAGTAAGACGCAAGCTGAACTTATCCTGGGTTATTGTTAGGATATAGTCAGCTGTTTCCCACCTCGTTCTTCTCTCCTCTTTTTCTCTTGCGGTCTGGGAAATATCTGTATTTATTATTTATTTGATTTTATGTTTGTTGTCACATCTCTATTACACCATTCTGTCATTTACTGGTTGCTTAAAATGTTGGTGATCTTGAAGTGATCAATCAAAATGATCATTAAGTGATCATTTTCCAGTCTTTGTAAGTCTCTGTAGATGTAAGAATCCGCTGAATGCCTAAGAAAACATGCCACTCAAACATACGCCACTTTTTTACATTGAAATCAAAAGTTCAGGGCTTGAGCAGTAGATTTCTTGAGTCATAAACAGCAGTCGGTTTTGCGGTTTGAAAACACATCCAGGATTTGATGTGATGAAAATAGTATTTTAGTGTTTAATTAGCACAAAATCTGACAAAAACACATCAATTTAAAAAAAAAAAGAAGCAGCAATAACTGACCAACAGCAATAATTTCTGGCGCGGTAAACCCCCTCGACACTGTTTGAATTTATCCGGTGTGACGACAAAACAATTACGAACCCTGAAAATTATTAGATAAGAGTCTGAAAATAAACATGACTTTATGTTGCAGAAAACACTTTTCCTTAATATTCTGTTAATCCTCTTATGAACCCTCAGATTTTACTGGCAAGCTTGTATGAAGGTCTTGACACTGCGTCGAAAGAAAATACATCCGCAATGGTTTTAATCATTGTTAATCAAGTCATTTTGTCTGGTAAAAATAAAGATGGACCTAGTTCCATCTTATCAGTCACAGAAGGATTCGTTTCGTTTTTCTTTTTCTTTTTTAAAACAAGTCCTCTGACGGAATCACCCTGTGCTTTACACACATGGAAAGGTATAATTTAGAAAAGGGTGGAGTAGAACGGGGAAGTCTGTTTTTTTTCTTTGTCTGTCAGAAACACTTTAAAGATCGTTGTTGTGTTTTGTTGTTGTTAAGGTGATGCTGGGCCGGGAAAAGGCGAGGCCAGCGACGAGGACGACGACAACGAGTTCTTTGATGCCGTGGAAGAGGCTCCGGAGTTCATCACTGTACCTGCAGACCCCCAGTTCCACAAGTCAGTGCCCTCTCATTTACCCAACATGCATATGCTTACCGCACATACTTTTATTCTTTTATCAGCTCCTTAACTGTATGTTTTTATCCAGCACAGATCATTTGTATGACATGTTGTTATAAGCTCTAATTAAGTTGTCTTGGTTGAGTGCTTCCTTTTTCCTTGTTTGTGCAGATACTAGTTGATTGATAGTATAATTCTGCCAAATGTATTGCTCCATTTTCTTGAATGTTTATTTAATGTTTAACCAGAAACCTTGCTGCCTCTTTCTTTTATAATTTTTTGCAGAAGGTCAAGCAGTAATATCAGCGGTTTCAACAGTGAAATGTGTACTGATGATCAATCGGTAGGTCTCATTTTTGCCTCTGGGATGGATGTCCACAGACTGGTTTACTGTTTATCAGCTAAAAAAAACTTTCGGCTCTTTTACTGACAGAATTTTCTCCCATTCAGCTTAATGAGGAGCCACTAGCTATGAACCAGGACTCTCCCTCTCAGGAGTTAGTGCCTTTGAAGAAGAGGCGGACGCGTATTCCAGATAAGCCCAACTACTCCCTCAACCTGTGGAGTATCATGAAGAACTGTATTGGCAAAGAGCTGTCCAAGATCCCAATGCCTGTGAGTGAATTCCTGCAGAGGTTACATAACAGCCAGTGTGACTTGGCAGGAAATTTATTTTTGTGCTTGGCAAGTAAAGACGCTTTTATTTTTCAACTATTCTTTTCATGTCAAGACAAATGTGTTAACTCCCCAAGGTAACCAACGCGTGCCAAGGTCATGTCAGTGCAGCATCTGTTACAAGCATTCTCTTTTGACGCAGGCCCAACCATCAAACAGATCGTCTTCATGTGTGCAATACTGGACCAACAACATTCTGTGACGGTTGTTTGTGGTTAAAATAGCTCCATTGATGTACAGTGATCAAGTGATCACCTGTGGTCTTTATTTAGAGATTATTTTGTTCTGTCCTGACATACCAAAACAAAATACACAGATTAAAATCCCACATGGAAAGACATAACATGAAATAAAACAAAACTAACGGCACATGGCACATAATACAAGTTTTTATGCACACAATTGAAGCATTATGCTGGAAAAACACAAAAATTCAAATAACCTATCATCCACGATGGCCCTGGCCTGCTCCATACCATGAGCAAAAGGACTGCTGTGTCTCTGCTCTCTGTCTCACCCCATAAGCCTTTCCATTTTGCCCCCACACATCAAAGTGTGTAAGATCCAAAATAATGATTTCTATTTCGACTGAATGTTTCTTGTGCGTATTATTATAGAGCAAATGGTCTGTTGCCTGGCAATCTAGGCAACACTAAACCTTGTTAGCAATATTTAACCACTTCAGAGTTCCTACGTAGTTTGGAAAAGTATGGAATTTAAGTTTAGAAATGACCAGATCATGATAAGGGAAGGGGAGTGTAGAAGAGAGTTTGTATATCTAGACTATTGCCCCTGTTCAAATTTCTAAAAATGAATTTATCATACCAGCTAGGGCTGAACGATTTTGGAAAATAATCTAATTGCGATTTCTTTTACTAATATTGCGATTTAATATTTGATTTATTTTTGAGCCCTTTACCTTCTGCAGCAGAGCAAGGCAGGGAGGGAACAATGAACATGAAATTAAATTTCTACACACATGAAATGCAATTTAGGAAGATGCTATATTTATAGATAGAAAAATATATCATAATAATAATAATAATAATAATCTCTTTTTAAGTTAAAATAACATTTGTTTGCACAGTTTTATGCCCCACCTGCCCCTAATGACAGTCGCCACTGGATGGATGAATTATTATATTGTTCACCACAATGTGTTATACAGTAAGAGCTCAATATAAAACCCACAGCTCAACCACCAATTAATGAGTCCTTATCTCAATTCAAATCTCCTATGAGTCCATCTTTCTATATCCCAGTAATCAAACAAAAAATACTCAGTTTGAGGTTCATTTCAAAAGTTGGGCAACGAAAATAAAACCAAGTGACGCCTCTCGTGTTTAATTCTCTGACAACACTGGAGATGCCTACCCCGCAGGCTCCGATGCTGGTGAGCAGCGCACTGGCTGTAACTCGACAGACAGGGCCTCTTTTGGACTTGTGCGTTGGGTTTGAAACGCCGTTTCACAGATATTTCCTAAGCTGACTGGTGGCTATGTGTGTGACACAGGCACCGATTGCCACAATATGCTTACCTTACTACACGTGTCTTTCTGCTGTGCATTTTTCCGTCCGTCAAAGCGGCAAATGGCCCAACGATTTCAGCCACCAACACCACCAGGTTACCCGCGGTAGCCTGGCGGTTGCTACTACTTTGATTCCCTGTATGACACTACAGCGTACAGAGTAACGTGCGAAGTTGACGCTTTGTCTGCAGACTTCTTTACTCATGTGACCAGAGTGTAATTGCAGCCTTTGTGATTAGAAAATCTCTTTTATTACATCGCAGTATCGCAAATGCAGTTAATCACTCAGTCCTAGTGCCACGGTGCTCCAAACACCATGAAAAACACTGCTGGTATCAGGACTGAGTGATTAAGTGTTTTTCATGGTGTTTGGAGCACCGTGGCACAGTAGCGCCCCCAAAAAAGGGGTGTGGCCAGATGGGGCCGTTGAAAACTTTCTCAATAGTAGAGTTAAGAAATTGCATACTGAAATACTTTTGTTTCTTATTTTACAGTTAATGTAACTAAATATCTAGTCTCCCATGGCTAGACCTTTCTCCACGCTTGTAGTGTTGTGCCAGTGCTGGAGAAAGGTTTGGCTGAATCCATTAACATGCTGGAGTAATAGATAAAACACTGTAGCTTGTTTGTATTTGTTTAAACCAATTGTCTTTGACACCTTCTTGGAGTCGATCTACATTATTCACACTAAAAGTCATGTGCTTAAAATAAAACTCAGTGCAAACATTAAATCACATTGGAAGGATTTTGCTGTCCGCAGGTTAACTTCAACGAGCCCATTTCCATGCTGCAGAGGTTGTCTGAGGACCTCGAGTACCACGAGCTGCTGGATAAGGCCAGCAAGTGCCAGAGTTCGCTGGAGCAAATGTGCTACGTCGCCGCCTTCTCGGTGTCCTCCTACTCGACCACCGTCCACCGCACGGGCAAGCCCTTCAACCCTCTTCTCGGAGAGACATATGAACTGGACCGCCGGAGAGAGAGCGGCTACCGCTCCCTCTGTGAGCAGGTGAGAGAAGAGCTACTGATAAGGAAGCGAAACTGAACAAAGAATCAGTGTCAGCATGGAGGGCTTGAAAAATTCCTCTGACTGAGCATTTTGAGAGTATTTTAGTTCCTTTTTTTGAAAATGTCTGCGGGGAATGCACATGTTACAGGGAACTAGCATTTATGAGTGTAAACTGTCAAATCAGGAATGGATAGTTCATAATTATAACTGAAGCTACAAAGCAATGCCACTCAAACATTTTAACCTAACCCAGTTTATGTTAAGTGTTTCTAAAGTTAAATTGTATGCTTCACTTCTTCACCTCGTTCCCAGGTGAGTCACCACCCTCCTGCGGCAGCACATCACGTGATCTCTGATCGTGGCTGGACCCTGAGACAGGAAATCACTGTTGCCAGCAAGTTCAGGGGAAAATATCTCTCAATTATGCCTTTAGGTAAGAGCGGTCTTATTCTGAACATAGTAAGCATGCCTTGCGGTTTGATGATGACGAACACGGTGATTATTTCTTGATGGATCAAATGGGGCTCACAAAACAAAGGTTACAGTGTAAAGAGAGAGAAAGACAGAAAGAGAATCAGTGTAAAGAGCTTGAGGTATTTGTCAGGCACACCTTGGTTTAATAGTCTGCCCTATTGAAAGTATTGACTGATGGGCAGTTATGGCAAACAATGGTTTGTTTTGACAGATGATTTGATGTGTTTTCCCCATCTGCATTTGTACATTCCTTCTAGGCACAATTCATGCAATCTTTGAAAAGAGCAACAATCACTACACCTGGAAGAAAGTTACCACCACAGTGCACAACATCATTGTAGGAAAACTGTGGATCGATCAGGTGAGCAATAAACTGCAGGGCTCTCAGTTAGCCGTTAGCATTGAGCTGACTGGTTTGCAATTTTTTTTAGAGTTGATAGAGAAGACAGGAAATGAGGGGAGAGAGAAAAGGGGAATGACATCCAACACAGGTTCCAGCAGAGGTGGGTTCTTGAGCCTGACCTATTGGTTGACAGGAGCTTATTGCAGATAAATCTATAACTGTGTTCATAACTGCCGATAAATGAAAATTTTAAAAGAAAGGGAGAGGTGGTGTTTTGAGTGTGGTTGTTACATTGTTCAACCAGGTGGCGCTCTGCTAGCAACATACTTTTGTCCTCCACAAGTTCACAAAGTACAGCAATCAGCTGACATGATCTCTTCAAAGTACTATTTGTAATGATAAAATGCATTGTAGTTTGTAGTGTGGTGTCATAACTACACTTAAGAAATGTACAAGATAATTTATGTTTATGGTGTGTGTGTGTGTGTGTGTCTCTATATATATATATATATATATATATATATATGCCACATATATGGAAATATATGGAATGGAAGTCAATGGAATGGAAGTGTTTTTTTTTAATCAACAAATTGATTGATATATTTTAGGGCTGTCCCCGACTTAGGATTTACGTAGTCGAATCAAAATTGTCAAGTCTTGTCTATAGTTGACTGAAAGTTGAGCGGGGGGTTGTTACACATGGCAGCTCCACTTTATTCTATAGCAGCTGCAGAGCTGCAGTCTCAATTCATTCAAGTACCATTTCAAAAAGGATATGATATTCTTTGTGTGGGTCACCAATGGTGATAAATGACCTAAACGTCCTGCGAGGTGCAGAAAACTCTGCGCAACACCGGCCCCCTTCTCCTCAGCAAGTGTTCCTCTTCTGCCACTACACACATACACGCTATGCCCACACATGGGCATAAGGGTTACAATTCTTATTTTACCTCTTATTGTTAGTCATTGCACAATAGTCTGTTAGCGCAGTCTTAATAGTATACTACCTTGAATTTTAGCACACATATTGTGTGAAGGTGATTAGAATAAAATGTTTTCAAAACGGTCACAGTGTATTTATAGTCATATTGCTATCCCAAAATCTAAGTTTAAATTTTTTTTTGGTATAAAGTGAAAATGTTTTCACAATGTTTATAATTTCCTTAAAACTTTCTTTTTTCTTTCTCTCTGCCAGTCAGGAGAGATAGACGTAGTCAACCACACGACAGGTGACCGCTGCCACTTGAAGTTTGCTCCTTACAGCTACTTCTCAAGAGATGTGGCCAGGAAGGTGAGACAAATGCAATAAATGATTCAGTTCTACTTTTTCTCTGTACATGTTTCCTAAATTTAGGTCATAGTGTTCCAATTTATCCCTGTGCAGTAAACAAGTAACTGTAACACACCCTAAACTGCCTCCTGGTTTCCCCATCTCAACTAAAGTTGTTTTTCTTGTTTGCTTTAATCACAAGATTACGCAAGTTTTCAATGTTGAGTGTATAAAATATACACATGTAATGTCTTCACTTATCTTATTGTGTTTTTTATGTTCTGTTCAAAAACAAAGAATTCTGTTGTGGAATAAAAAGATCTAAAAGATCTACACTTTAACTCTGTTAGTTTTAACCAGTTTTGCAGCAGCACTTCTGCTCTCCACGCTGTGACCAGTCTCTTATGCTTCGTGGGTCAGAATGCTCCTTTCAGTTGACACCCCTGTTAATCTTTTGTTTCTCCTCTCTTCAGGTGACAGGTGTGGTGATGGACAAGGATGGCAAGGCCCACTACGTGCTGTCTGGAACTTGGGATGAGAAGATGGAGTTTTCCCGAGTGATGCAGAGCAGCCGAGGAGGAGAGAACGGCACAGAGGGCAAACAGAAGACGGTCTATCAAACCCTCAAAGCCAGAGAGTTGTGGAGGAAGAACCCTCTACCGTAAGTACTATTACTGCAAATTTAGGTGTGTCTGTAAACCAGAGTTCTGTGCATTCTGTAAACAAAACCGATCCAGTTAGTCCGTGGCAGGAGAGCCAACACTTTTAACTTTAATCTGTGTGGTACATTTCCCAGTCGGCTATCCAAATGTCTGAGAACAAAACAAACAAACATGCTCTCTGCTTCTGCTTATCAGTTTGGACTGGTTGCATTTCCATCTACGTTGCAGGCTGAGCATGCATCACGCACACATTATGTTCTATATAATATGACAGACTGAAAAGTGCTGAAAAGACAGCAGTGATTCAGCAAAATGCAACGCTTAATGTATAAAATACTTTTGATTTTTATTTATATTTATTTAGCTTTTAACCAACAAGAAAAATACATTGTTATTCACAGCAAAAACATGTCAGCATAAAATAGCATAAAATAAAAGCAATAGTGCAATAGCAAAAAGTGTTTTTTGCTATAACTTTTCAGTTTCTTAATCAAGCAATATGCCCCGGTCCCCGAAGAACCGGAAATGAATGGCTGAATTTCAATTCAGTTTAGGATAGAAAATGGTTTAGCTGAGGTGGTGAGTCAATCAGATCTTTTGTCCCATTTTGAGTGTACTAGTTAGCTGCTCAGTGAATGCTAAATTTCTATGTTACTAAGCTTTGCTCATTTTTGTTATGTTAGTGGATGCATTTTTATCTCAGGAAGGGTTACCCACCTCCACAATAAAACATGTCTGGAAACCTTGGATTTAAAACTGACAAAAGAGCAGACACATCTGCAGGCGGCCTAATCAGTGTGGCTGCTGTGGAAAGATGTTAGCGTTCCGCCTTGTGAGTTTAGGGATTGTGGTGAAAGAGTTTTAAGCCCTAAATGTCCTCAGTCACTTTTTTAAATGTTAACATGTCTCTCCAGCCTTAAACAACGGCAAATCACAACACATTGCCGTCTAAGATAACATGTATATTAGATTGTACTGCTACTGTCGTGCATCTTTGCTCTACCATAGTGAGGGAGCAGAAACCATGTACTACTTTACTAACCTGGCTCTGACCCTAAATGAGCCGGAGGAGGGCGTGGCTCCCACAGACAGCCGGCGCCGGCCTGACCAACGCCTGATGGAGGATGGTCGCTGGGACGAGGCCAATAGCGAGAAGCAGCGGCTGGAGGAGAAGCAGCGCAGCGTCCGGCGGGAGAGAGAGAGGGAAGCTGCCAGCCAGCGTACCTCCAGCCAGTCAGAAGAAGGTGAGCGTCTAGAGTCCACAGGAGTGTGTGTAATTCTTTGATTCTCTTGAATTCCTCTCTATCTTGCATGGGGAAATTTACAAAATTTAATTAAGGGGCTAAAAAATCTATGATCCCCCTTTTGTCTTCCAAAAGCTGTCGATGAGGACCCACTTACTGATCCTTCCTTAAAAAGCAAGTACTCCTCTTTTTGTCTCTTTTACTGCCACAACATGCTTTAATCTTCCATCTAGATTGTATCTCATCTTTTTGGTGACAAATTTTCTCTCTTTCAGGCGCACCTCATGAAAACTACCAGGCACTTTGGTTCGAGCGCTGTGAGGACCGGATCACAGGTGAGCAAGTCCATATCTATAAGGGAGGCTACTGGGAAGCAAAGGATCGTGGCAGCTGGGAGGGCTGTCCTGACATATTTTGACCTCGGCATTGACTACAATGTGCCCTGAAAAAGGCCAATCCATCGAAGGTGCCTGGTGGACAGCTACCACAAAGGCCGGCTTGTCTCCCCCCTTGGACGGCTGCCTCCCTGCAGTGGCTCTCTGTTCTAAGAGATCTCCAGGACAGTCACTGCTATCTGATCCACAGGGGGAGCAGGGTTTTCATTTGGCCTCCCTCATCCCATTTTGTTCCTGTGTCCTCGCCCCCCTCTTGCTGTCACACATCTTAGAGAACTTGAATAAAAATGTCGATGCTGCTTTGACTCAGTTTCTGGCTGAGCATAAGGGGGAGGAAATTAAATGAGCAGTGCTTCCAAATCTACAGTAGAATAATTCTTTTTGTCTCAGTCTTTTCAGTCTCTTGGATCAGGAGCAGTAGAGGTGTAGTGCTGAAAACACCCTGTGAGATAATTTAGTGTTCCTATTATCATCCACTGCATTGTGTGCTTTGGTAATAATTCTAAATGGGGGGCGGGTTAATATATACATTTATATATAAATATGATTAAATTGAATTTAAATGTCGACTGGTGGCCTTCAACATGTTAGCAAGGATTTCTTGTGTATCTCTCTGATTTAGTGTCTTAACGTAATGAAGTAACGGTTCTAGCGCGTTTGTGTATGAATGCATATCTGCTCTTCCATCACTTTACAACACTGCCACTGTGCAGGAAACTGTGTTTAAAAAGAAAAAGATTGTCCAAAATACTGGTTGAACCTGCTCACTGTTGGGGTTTATAGATAGAAGAGGTTTTTATTTCCTTACGAAGGCCTGATGGAAATTTTGATGGTGAACATTTGATGTGGCTACAGGGCCTGAACACACCCTTTGTCTTCGCCTTAGAAATGAGCAACCTGCTCTCACTTGTATTTACATCTCATCTGAGTGGATATGATGTGGTCATTTGTAGCTGGTTTCATGTACAAACACTAAAACTTTATTAGAAATTGTTGGGAAATTTGCGCAGTTAAATTCAGTAACAATCGTTGATTAACGATCTCTTCACAGGATTGGAATTAAGGTTTAGCCATTTTGCAGTTAAAATGAATAGTAACTAAGCTACATGGCAGTAAAATGGTTTTTAAAGTGCATAATGCTTGGTGTGGTTTTTGTGTTGAGAAGAACACAGATAAATGTGCAAAGAAAAATGCTGAAAGTATATGCAGTGGTGAAAATAAATATCACACCCTTGTGTATCTGCTGAAGTGTTCATATGCAAGTACATTCTGACACCAAAAACATGGGATGTAGTGTGTGTGTTTCATAATTTTTTTTGTAAGTGTACTTAAAATGAAGAATAAAGGAAAAAGCATTGCAAATAACTATGATTTTATAAATGTATAGAAATTCATATTATAGTATTGTAAAGAAGTTCTCTTTTCTTGCATTGTTGGTTCCTCGTATTATTGGAAGAGGACTGTCTTCATTTTCAGAAAAAAGGGAGTTTCGTACTTAACTGAGATGGGAGACATGACATTGTTCAGTATTTTGTATTAACAATGAAAAATAATCTAATAAACAAATGCTGTGATGTCAAACAAATAGCTGCTCATACTGTTCTTTAATTTAATTTGTTTCAGTGTTTCCATTAGTTATTAATTAGGTAACACAGTTAAACAATTTCATTCTTTCTATATACTTTCATGTTCAGTAAGAGCTCCAGATGGACAACATATGTTATCAATAAAATAAAAAGCTGAAAGCACACACCCATTAATTTGTGTGCCAGCTTATTTAATTGTATGGACAATATGTAATCCTAAATTACTGTGAAATTTGCGCACACAAAATGCAGATAAAGTATAAGATATAAGATAAACAAAATTTGTTTTTAAAGCAAATTACATTTGCATGTGTTTTTAAAAATCCCATGTGATTTATGTTTATCTGTAAAATTAATCTTGAAAGTGTTATGCATTTAGTACAATAGTTGATCATAAAATGATGACCATGATTCAAACTGAAATCTGGAGCTTTCAGGAGTTCAAAAAAAAAAGACAATGCCCGACATAAGAAGTATTAAGACAGCTGCTGAGGCAAAGATTACTAAATTACATTTACTCACGTAGTTGATGCTGTTAATAATAATAAATTTAATTTCAAAACAGGCAAATATCAGGCTGGAGGAAACGCATCCAGAGGACATAGAGCTATTTACTATTTAGTGTACAATAGATATATGATCGGGGGACCAGCACTCTTAAAAGCTTTTTTTTCAGAAATCTGGCCGGTAGAACGTGCATGGCTCGATGAGGGGTTCAAATTTGTCGTCATATAGCACTCATAGAAACGACCTCAAATTTCATGAGTGAGGCAGAGGGGATGCAATTTGGAGAAGTGGAAAGCTCCACAAACAATCTGGGCCCGTATTCATAAAGATTCTAAGAATCCTCTCAGAAAACTTTTACCTAGGAGTCTTAGCATAAGAGCTATAAGGGACTGATCTGAGGGCAACTCTGAGCAAGGAAAAGACAAAAACTTTTATCTTAGTGAGGAGGCGGAGGCGTTGACCCCGTTGCTATGTATGACACAATCTTTTGAAGATTTTGTGACTAGTTGGTTGTCCAAGAAGGAAAACGACTGATTTTAAGTACAGGTTCTATTCTAAGCCTTCACTTTGGAAATGACATGCGTAATATTTGATATTTGACTGTTTCTATTTAAGCGGTGGTTTGAATGTTGGTTTTAATGTATCAAATGTTTAATGTTTAAACATGGAATCAAAACCAAGAAGGGAGAGAAAGCCCAACTGGACAGAGGTACAGTGTTTACTGTTCAGCACAAACTATTAGCACAAACTATTAACGGTTCATTCTGCTTGTGCGCACCAAGGAAGCCTGCTATATTCATAAATGCCGTTTTTTGAGCCTGTAAGGTGGGAATGTCCAGTGGAAACGAATGAACTGCAACACAATAAGAGGCTCTGAAAGTGCTGTAATTGTTTGTGTGATCACACTGTCGTGTGATCGACAGACCCAAATCATCACTGTTGCATTGTTGCATTTTCCCAGTTGCCAAATATCGTAATGTAGTGATTACTTTCATTCCTGCGCTGTGTCGGAGATGTTAGCGTGTCTCTAATAAGATCAGTCACAAACATGATCCCTGCACGATCTAATCTATAGCGTCTGATTAACTCACTGTCATCCGTTGTCTGCAGCACATTTCTTCTCCCTCTTCGTCTTTCTGCCATTGTCTCTACTCTACTAAAGAAACTCTTAAGCGTCTTAAAAGTCCTCGCCCGTGCTCTTAAAAAGTCTGACCTTAAGACCTCTTTTAAGGGTTAAGATGCTTTCTGAATTACTTTTTTCTTTAGTAGAAGTTTTTCTTTAATTTTAAGAGTAAACGGCCACATTTCCAAGAATTTTCTTAGAATTTTGTCACTAGGAGCTACTCTTAGCCTTAAGATTCTTTATGAATGGGGCCCTGTAATTTTATATCATCTCTTTTGTTTGTAAAGAAAGCTAGGACGTGGTCACAAATCATGGGTGTGGCTAGGAGGGTTTATAACAGATTCAATGGCTTTAAAAAGAATTTGCGGTTTGTGGCCATGATGTTGGAGGAAAAAAGATCACCTGGCTTGTTTAACTGCTTTTTGATATGCAGACATTAATTATTTTAATAATTTGAAATGAAACCACCAATCTGTCTTTTTTTCATTTTCATTCAGCTTGTCTGCATTTCCTCTTTATGTGTCTGATAAAGTTGTTTAGCCAAGGTGTGCTACGGGTTGATTTCACCTTTTGGATTTTTACAAGTGCTACAGATCTAGATCAGCCTTACATGAATATTTGAAATGATTTAGTAATTCTTCTGTATGCAAGTTATCATTTTTGTTATTTGTAAAGATGCACAGAAGGAAATCACTAAGGAGCTGGAGGTGGAGAGCTTTATACACATAACAGGGATTGATCCTATTAGGAAAGGACAATGTATTAGGTGTGTCCTTTTACATAAGTGGGACTGACTGACTGAGTCAGGTTAAAGAATGCAGAATGTCTAAAAAGTCCTTATTAAAGGAGGAACCAGAAAGGCAGCATACATGTATGTTAAAATCACCTAAAATCAGAGAATTCTTGTTTAAAACCAAAGTTAGATTTCAGAGGTCTGTAGATTAAAAAGCAAAATAGTGGGGCCTTTTACCATAAAACCAAGTAACTTAAAAGAGGAAAAATCTTCAAGTGGGTAGGAGGAGCATTTAAAATGTACTCTTATGAATCACATCCATCACCGCATCACTTTAAACCCTAGGCTGTTAAAAGTGCTTAAAACCAGGAGGGCAAGGTATGGCGGTGATGAGAATGGAGGACATGTTAAAAACAATGGTAAAACAATTGAAATTTTAAAAAATGGATTATAGGATTATGACTAAAACCAATATAGAGCTTATGGCACAGCACTCCTTTATCCAAAGGGACTTATAATTTCTATATACTTCAGAGGTCACATGGCTCTGGAGCTACTAGGGGTTAAGTCTCTTGCTCAGAGACACATTGGCGGATGTGTCACAGTGGGAATCAAACCAGGGTCTCTCATAACAGAGGCATGTCTCTTATCCACTGCACCACCACCACCACCTCCAGACACTGACATGGAACCCTCCACTGTCTTGAATTGAATTGTTATATTATTACAAATACAATAATAATTATTGTCTTTTGCTAAAAGTTCATTTACACTGTAGGGATAAATCATGTTTAATATCTAGTATGTTACGTCACATATCTGTATGTGTCTGTGTGTGTGTGGGTTGGCATTTTCATTGTAGAACAAACCAGTAATGGACATGAAATGTTCACAACACAGGGTGGGGCCTCTTGCGGCAAAATATAAAGAGCATTTCATGAAACCTAATGACACCCACAACATACTTGTCATACCATTGCAAATCTTCTTTAAGTAGCCTACTGAGTATTTCTATTGTCAGTTGAAAGGATTCAGTAAGTAATTTTCAACCGGAAACTCCGCTAGATGACTGATAAAACCCTTTTGTTTTTACAGTAAAATTATGTCCTGGGAAGGGATATAAAGAGAAACACATAATTTGGTATTAGTTACACATAAAAATCACTTATAAAATACAATGTTAACCACTTGGTGCATCTACATTACCTAATTGCAAAATCAAATATTTCCAGAATGAGTAGAATGAAAAAACAACCACGAGGGCCATGTGACAGCATGATGACACATCAGGTAGTAGTAACTAACTGCGATAACACCAGTGGAAAGAGATGGATTTGATAAAAGTCACTGATAATGCTTTGTTATCGTTTGTGGCATGAATAGCAGACATTGTAAATTTCACAATGTAGTTTCTTCTTGAAACTTGAAACTTACAATTTTGTTGTTTGGTAGCAATCACTGGAGTAAGTGACGTTTCACTACAGTTTACCTGTGGTCATGAATTTTAATCAGTACACACGACCACAAGGGACATCCAGGCCATTAATAATATGGATTCAAAATGGCTGGTTACTTCTACCTCAAACAGGAAATCCTGACCATGTTTTTAAATCATTTTTATGCCTTACAGAAGTCATATACTAAATCTCCGGGACACTGTGAATGTTCATTATAAATCAAATCATGTTGGTCCATTTTGAGCACAGATGTTACAAATTGGAGGCTGATATCAACAAATTTTAAGGCTCACTGGCACAGAAATATTGTATAGTCTGCATGATACAACAAGATTAGCAAGACTCTCTGTGTTTCTGGAGAGAAACACAGTAGGACGTAATTCAACCATGGCTCGCCGTTACCAACTGCTTCAAATTTTTACGCTATACTAATCCTCTGCTCAGGGCTGTATGAGGATACTGAGGTTGTGTTCTTTGTCGTTGCTCTGAGAATTTGAGGCTTTAGCATTTATAAATATTTTATGGGCTAATTCTGGTATATTTCCATATTTTATTTATTCCTGACAACATCTAGGCCTTCATGATGGGTAATTTCTATATTAGGGACTAATAAGCCCCTCTATGGATTCTCTTATATATCTGGGTCCGTATTCATAAAGATTCTAAGAATCCTCTCAGAAAACTCTTAATTTAGCTTAAAAACTTTTAAGTAGGAGTCTTAGCTTAAGAGCAATCAGGGAGCAAGGAAAAGACAAAAACTTTTATCTTTGTGAGGAGGAGGCGTTGACCCCGTTGCTATGTATGACACAATCTTTTGAAGACTGTGATTGGTTGGTTGTCCAAGAAGAAAAGACTGATTTTAAGTACAGGTTCTATTCTAAGCCTTCACTTTGGAAATGACATGCGTAATATTTCCTATTTGACCGTTCTCTCTCTCTCTCTCTCTCTCTCTCTCTCTCTCTCTCTCACACACAACACACACACACACACACACACACATTATATATGTGTATATAAATCCTGTTTTTTATTTACCATGCTGTTAATTTCCTATAAAGTATTTGATTGGCTTAGAATGATAAAAAAAATGTTCCACTCTTCCCAATTACTCCAATTACTAATTTTAATGGGTTAAGATGCTTTCTGAATTACTTTTTTCTTTACTAGGATTTTTTCTTTAATTTTAAGAGGTAACGCCCATATTTCTAAGAATTTTATTAGAATTTTGTCACTAGGAGCTACTCTTTGCCTTAAGATATTTTTATGAATATGGCCCCTGATCTCATATAACTCTAACTATACGTTTTCTAACATATTCAACTTTGAAAATGATCTTTCTAATTACATAGGAGATTGCCAACAGCCTTGTTGAGCCTCCTCCTCCTCCTACTACTACTAGTGCCTAGCTGCATTAAAAACCTTCAACATTTAAGTGAAGAGTGCCTCGATCCAAGTGTTTCTCATTAGCAATCAATGTAATTGTCCAATTGTCAATCTAAAAAAGGAGGATGGACTTTTACAACACCTGATCTGATGAGGCTGATGTTCAAAAATATTACATTTATTGAAATGAAAGCAGTCGCTTGGAACACTAACTTGTATGCTTGTATACACTCACACACAATATTTAAGTGAATTATCAACCGTTTCAGCACACAACTGTAGCATGAACAACACATTCACTGTATATTCACAAAAAGCACAGTCGTACAATGACTTTGTTTTTATATTTATGCCACGGTGGAACCAGAGGCAGAACAATTTCTTGAATTAAAAGGCTGAATTTGCAAAATACAATCTGATTTGTCACCAGACCTTTTAAACAACACACAGTGCATCATTTCACATACATTCATTAATTTTGAAGCTGGTGGTAATTTATATATTGCTGGAAATATATTGCATGGCTTTTAGGGTAATAATAGTGTTGTTTCTTTATTTTTGAGACATATGATTCATCAAAAAAGTAGCATTCTGGATATGTTCAACAAAATGTAATTGCAAAGTAATACTTTAGCTTGCAATAAGGCCATTGAATTACATTCATAATGTCTAGAGTTTGCATATCCAGCCCCTGTTCTGTTTTCTTAATTATACAATTCTGAATGTCTTTAAATATATTTATCATAACAGCAGTGTTTTCCACGGCATTTCAAGCATTGTGGCTTCCCAGAAATGTTTGGTATGTGTGGCCAGGTGGAGCCACTAAAAAACAAACTGATATACTTTTGTTTCTTATTTTACAGTTAATGTCATTATTTATCTATACTTGCAGAGCCAACGCTGGATAAAGGTCTGGCTGAATCCATTGTCATTCTGCTATAGTAGATAAAACACTGTAGCTTGTTTGTATTTGTTTAAACCAATCACAATTGTATTTGATACCTTTTTGGAGTCGACCGACTTTCTTCACACTAAAGGTTATGGGTGCTTAAAATAAAAATCAGTGGAAACGTTAATTCACATTGGAATGATTTTGCCCTCTGCAGGTGAACTTCCATTTCCATCCTGCAGCGGTTATCAGAGGACCTCGAGTATCATAAGCTGCTGGATTTATTTCAAGTAATGTGGATTTTTTTTAAAAAACAAACAAAAAGTTATGTAATTAGTTAAAGGTTCAGTGTGTGATATTTAGAAGGATCTATTAGAGATCGAAATGCAATATTATATACATAACTATGTTTTCAGTGGTGTATAAAGACCTTACATAATCAACCTTAGAATGAGCCATTTATATTTTTCAGACACCGCGTGTCCCCTTAAATAGACGTCGCCATGTTGCGCCGCCATGTTTCTACAGTAGCCCAAATGGACAAACAGAGCACTTTTTGTCACTACATTAAAGACATACGAAGAAGAAGAAGAAGAATGTCATATTATTTCCCAAGGGAATGCAGATGTGAATCAACTATAATCTGGTACAGTGCATTAAATGGAAATGTTTATGTTTTACTGTACACTGCCCCTTTTAAATGAATAAATGAAAAAAAAAGAAGTAGTAGTAGTAGTCATCTAGTTTATTAGAAGTAAAAAGAGAATTGAAATCTATCTATCTGTTCCATTTAAATCAGTAATCTAGTCAGTAATATCATTTTATTTATTTTATTATTATATTATTTATTTATTATATTTATTATTTATTATTCTTTCACTGAAATGTAATATCAAAATGTGTTCATGCTTGACAGGTCTGTCAGTGCGTCTGTGTCTACGTGAAACTACAGTAAATTACTGGGGAGGAACCAAACCTAAAAATAAACAGCACTCAAGGGCCACACCCCAAGTTATGTTCTTTTTAAAAAATAAATTTTAAGCTTTACGTAAACTTCGCCTCTATCCCAGGTGAGTCACCACCTCCCTGCAGCACTGCATCATGTATTCCACACATGTTTAACATGCTTCGCAGCCTGATGATGACAAACACTGTGATTATTTCCCGATGAATCAAAAGGAACTACTTATCAAAGGTCACAGAGTTCTTATGAGAATCAATTTAAAGAGCTTGAGGACTTAGTCAGTCACACCTTTGCTTAATAGTCTGTACTTTTAAAACTACTGAATGACTGGCAGCTGGTGACAGAGAATGGTTAGTTTTCAGATCATTGCAATAGATCTCAATCAGCCCTGTGCGGCAGTTTCAAAAAGAAACCGCATTGTGAAATTTACAATGTCTGCCATTCATGCCACAAACGATAACAAAGCATTATCAGAGACTTATATCAAATTTGTCTCTTTCCACTGGTGTTATCGCAGTTAGTTACTACTACCTGATGTGTTATCATGCTGTCACATGGCCCTCGTGGTTGTGTTTTCATTCTATTCTGTAAATTTCAATTCTTGAAATATTTGATTTTGCACTTAGGTAATGTAGATGCACCAAGTGGTTAACATTGTATTTTATAAGTAATTTTTTTATGTGTAACTAATACCAAATTATGTGTTTCTCTTTATATCCCTTCCCAGGACATAATTTTACTGTAAAAAGAAAAGGGTTTTTATCAGTCATCTAGTGGAGTTGAAAATTATTTAATGAATCCTTTCAACTTACAATAGAAATTGTCAGCACGCTACTTAAAGAAGATTTGCAATGGTATGACTTCATTGCAATTATGATGGTGAACATTTGATGTGGCTACAGGGCCTAAACACCCTTTTGTCTTCGCCTTAGAAATGAGCAACCTGCTCTCACTTGTATTTACATCTCATCTGAGTGGATATGATGTGGTCATTTGTAGCTGGTTTCATGTACAAACACTAAAACTTTTTTGGAAATTGTTGGGAAATGGCAAAAAGCTTGTTTCAGTGCTGAGGAAATCTCACATTAGCGCAGTTTAATTCAGTAACAATCATTGATTAACGATCTCTTCACAGGATTGGAATTAAGGTTTAGCCATTTTGCAGTTAAGCTACATGGCAGTAAAATGGATTTAAAGTGCATAATGCTTGGTGTGGTTTTGTGTTGAGAAGAACACATGTAAATGTGCAAAGAAAAAACTGAAAGTAAATGCAGTGATCTAATAATTTTAATGATCTTTTAATCTCAACTGATTCTGGAGATTATGTTATTCATATGCTTTTAGATCTTATAGCAGCATTTGACACAGCTGACCACATTGTCCTTATTTCCCGCCTTGAGCGTGGCGTAGGGATTAAGGGCACTGTCTTAGAATGGTTTAGGTCATACTTGTCAGACAGAGATTTTAGAGTCAGTTTGCTCTATTTCACCTTGTGTCCCTCACTTGTGGAGTTCCCCAGGGTTCGAATATCTGGCCAATTAGTTTCTCAATCTATTTGCTTCCCCTTGGATCTATTGTAAAAACACATAACATTGGCTTCGGTTTTTAAGCAAATGATTCGCAAAATCTACGATTGGTCTAAGATCTAAGATTGGTTGACTGTTTTAATGATATTAAAGCCTGGATGCATTTTTATTCCTTGGCTAGCAATATTTTGGGAGTACTGAATTGCCTCTATTAATATTTGAGCATAGTCTTTTTCATAATTCAGATGTGCCCTCCACAGGCGCTATCAAATTATTGACAGAGATACCTGTGACTATTGCGTTCAGAACAATCGACAGACCTGCAAGTTGAAAACAGCTGTTTCTACATGCACCCCCCCCCCCCCACCACCCTTGTTGATTTTGACAGAAAATCATTCATAAATTACAAAAAATATTTTGTGCTCTCCTAATGCGATGTTCTTATCTGGGTGCGTTGAGTAATGAATGTATTATTTGATTTTCAAACACTGGCCTAAGGGCCATGTAACGTTTCTCTCTCTCATCATCATCTCTCTCATCTCGTCATCCTAGTGCCCTGCCAACTCTTTTCTGCCAGTGAAAATGCCCATCCTACACACACATTTTAGTTCTAGTTAGCAAATATTTATGACGGGGAATATGGTAAATATTATAGTACTTAGCTAAAAAGCGCAGCTGAGCTGTTAGCACGGCTAAAGACTATCAAATGTCCTGCTAAGTACTTATCTTGGTCACAGTTCTTTAAAGGGAAAATTTAAGGTATCTATATCAAACATTGTTGTATATGTTATAGAGTAAAAAAAAAGAATATTGACTGTACTGGTATAAAGTCCAGTAGCTGTCAGGCTAAAGTAAACAGCAGCAAACACTTATAAAGAATAGTAGAACATTTTTAAAAAAAGAAGATGTAAACTTCCAATGAAAAAAATTAGATATAATAAATAGAAAAATTGAGTATTTAAAATAAGAAAAATATATCAGCCATTCTCAAAAAGGCTATGAGACAAGATTTAACAGTTTCTTAAGTAGTCAATCTCCTTGGTACAGTTTAGGTTTAAATTTATGTTCTCTTTAAATCACCAGCAGTTCTCTTGTTATTTTCCCTGTGACTAGAGCTGTTTCTTTCACTGTACACACCACAGGCGCCTCTCCTGCTGTGTCATGCCAGCAGATTTATTTTGAGCCATTTTTTTTTTTGAAAGGCAGACTGGAACCTACCATCCTATACATGGGGCAGAGAGAAACAGGGAGTTGGGGAAAGTTGGGGAGGGGCATACGGTTTGGCGAACCTCACAGCTGTTAGGACCAAAGGAAGCAATCGATGCACCACATCACACTCAGGACACACCCTGCGTACGATACAGTGTAGTGCAGTGCAGTGCAGTGCAGTGGACAAGAGGTGGTAGAGAGACGGCGAGAGTTTGCATAACAGGCGGCTACAGCCTGTACAGAGAGAGGGATGGGAATGCTGAATCAGTGAAACTGCATGAAAGCCTGGGAGAGGGTGGAAGAGGGTAAACGGCAGGGGGAGAGGGAAGAGAAAGGTAACGGCCAGGGTAGATGGGGTAAGATGTACAGTATGATGCCTCGTCATTCATTTCATCTTTTGTTTATGAATGTGGAGCTGACAGTTCCGTCTGTTTTACCACAAGCTTTCCTCTTCAGTTAAGAGACTTTAAATAGATTACATTTAATCTCAGTGCTGCTTTAGAGTAGGGTTTAAAACCGGAACTGCCCCTTTACAGTTTTCCGCAAGCCAGAAAAGCGAGGTAAGGTTTCACAAATCAATATCTGTGCTTTGTGTTGCAGTGCTGCCTACAATGTACCCAGTGACATCAACACTGGAGTAACTGATGCCTCCCCACTGGGTGAAACAAGAGGGAAATTAAAAAAACATGTTTAATTTGACATTGATTCATACTTTATACAAACAGATACAAAATAGTGTATGAACTGATAAAACAACCCAGTCGGTGCTGCTCAAAACTGGAGATACAGTAAAATGTTTTATTACATACGCTTTCAAAATCTTGCACTTTTCCCACTTTATCTCTTCCTGCTCTCAGTCAGATGGAGGTAGACAAAGTGGTGCATTTGCCAAGGTTGTCCCGGGTTGCTGTGTGTGGCGGTACCCATGGAAACGAGCTGTCTGGGGTGTACTTGGTGAGAGAGCTGCTGAAGGTGGAGAAGAAAGTTAAAGAGAAAGAGGAGGAGGAAGTAGAGCCTGTTTCAGTGCTGATGGTGCTGTCGAACCCGCGGGCCATGCAGCAGTGCCGCAGATATGTCGACACCGACCTGAACCGCTGCTTCACCCACGCCACCCTCAAGTAAGGCAGCAAGTGTAATGATGCTCATGGTAGCAGTTCTGATGACGATGAGAATGTGATAACATGGTTTCTCTGTCTCCCAGTGGTCCTATATCAGACATGGTCCCCTATGAGGTGATCAGATCCCGAGAACTGAACGCCATGCTGGGTCCCAAAGGAAGTCCAGAGGCGGTGGATCTTGTTTGCGACCTCCACAACACCACTGCCGACATGGGCCTGTGCGTCATCGCGTACTCTGACTGCGACTGGATTTGCCTACACATATTCAGACACTTGCAGGCAAGTACAAACAGAACACAACACAATCCAGTAAAATCAGTTTACCCTGCAAATTTTGAGAAACTTTAAGATTCAGGGATAATTAAATGGAACAAAGATGGAATTGAGAGTGGTAATGCTTTAAATATAATGGTAAGTCAGACTTGTCCTTTTCAGAGGCAGATGCCAGATATTCCAATGAGGTATATCCATTTTGATGTCTCCAATAAAGAATCATATTCCCTTGATTCAGTGGGGAAACATGGCTTTGGTAAGTTTTTCATTTTTACTATAAAACCACTTTATTTAAAAGCATTTCAATGTCTTTAATATTTGTTGTTTGAAATACATTTTGTACAGCGATGGAGATCGGCCCCCAACCTCACGGTGTGGTGAGGTCAAACATCTATACAGCAATGAAATTTGGTGTGCAGCACATGCTCGATTGGGTCCATTTCTTCAACTCAGGTGCAATTAAGCACAGTTTACCAATGGTGTATATGTCTATTTTGATCTTGCTTTTACCCCTCATTTGCATGTTCTGCTTTTTATTTTCAGGTGCTATTTTTGAAGGAGGATTCGTGGATGTGTTCACCATGGTTAAACACATCGACTACCCAAGAGACAGGGAGACTCAAAACATCACAGCGGCCATTCATCCTCAACTCCAGGTACAGACTAAAATATATTTGTGGCTCCAAGCTTTCATGAAAGAAGTAGCCCTTTGTCAGACTTGAATGCTACTAAGCCCAGTTATTCAAGTTTAAATAAACCAGGGAGTGGATAAAAGTAAAACAATATGAGTATAAGCTATCTAACAATAAATATATAGATCTTGTTATATTTATTATTAAAAATAAAGTACTAATAATTATTATAATCCTTAGCTAAAAGATAATTTACACTATGTAGGGATAAATTATGTTTTATATTTAGAGTCTTACTGCACATATCAACACGGGGTGGGGTAAAGAGGAGTCATGAAACCTATTGACGTCCACAACATGGTTGTAATACCATTGAAAATTTGCTATAATTAGCCGCCTGATTATTTACATTGTAAGTTGAAGGCATTCAGTAAATCTTTTTCAACTCGAAACTCCACTGGATGACTGATACAATCTTTTTCTATTTTTTAGGTAGAAAGGTTTTGGTGGAGGAAATTGGTATTACTTACAGATAACACTGACCCATAAAATAAAATCTTAACCATTTTTTTCTGTTATCCAATGTTGCATATTCTTCGCTATCAACAAAGTGTGAAGACAGGTACATCTATGTTACTTTTTTTACAGAAATCTCACAAACAAAAGAATGGAAATTTACAGTATAAAATCAAAACACAAGACACATGAGAGACATCTGTGACATGCTGATCACACTGCAGGTAGTAGGCTTACAGTGATAAGATCAGTACAACAAAAATAGAAATGGAGTTGGATTTGAAAATTGTGCCTGATAACATTTTGTTATTGTTTGTGACTACCATGAATAGCAGGCATTGTAAAACTGCCACACAAGGGCTGAATGAGATCTGTAGTCCTTTTTAGGGTTGTTAGTGCTCTGTGGGAGAAATCATGGGAGTCAGTTTACCTGTGGTCATGATTTTTAATCAGTACACACATGAGGGACATCCAGGCCATTTACTATCATGAATTTAAAATAGCTGGTTACTTGTACATCAAACAAGAAACCCTGATAATGTTTTAAACTTGTTTTTTTTCAGGCTTTATGGAAGTTGAATACTAAATTGCTAGAGCACCCTAATAATGTTCATTATAAATAAATTAATGGTTAATGGTACCATTTCAGTTTAACATATTTAGAGAATATGTCAAGAGCAGAACTGGTAGTAGTAGAAGTATGTGAATTCATTGCAACCTTTTTAAGATAACATGAATTCACACACACTGTCAGCACACTGCAGTGTCTGGTCATAGATCATCATAGAGAACTATCACGTATCTGACCCTTTTCACACACTCTCATGCACCACATGAATGTCCTCACCGAGTGAAAAACAAATATATAGTTGATAACATCGACTCGTGTGACAAATAAACTCAGCCTGGTGATAGGGCACTGCCGTATGCTGTGAATGAAATCATGTGCGCTGTGAGTAGCAGGCAGTTTATGACAAAGTGGTAACTATATGGTATAGTTGAAATAGAAACATCTAAATATTCTAGCGTGAATTTGCTATGTTTGGGACTGTGATCTTCACTTTATCTCAGGTGTTAAAGTGTTAAACATTTGTGTTCAACTACATTACTTCATAAATTCACTAAGATGCAAGAAAACAGTTTCACACATTATCTGGGAGAAACGTGTTTTTACTGGTTAGGTGTGGTCTCCCAATTTAGACTATGATGTCCGGAGTCTGGGAACACTGATCTATTGTCTGGGCTTTTCATCTATACATGCTTTAAAATTGTGAATTTGGCTGCTGAATATTTTCAAACAAAATTCCGGAGGATTGAAGAGTGATGACCCCGACCCATGCAATGGGTAATGTCACAATGTACCAACCTCAAAAAATACTGAATCTCACTCCAAACTAAACTGAAAGGTTGGCAGCCCTGTTATGTGGGATAGATTTTAAATGTGCAGAAAGTTTTGAACATGAGCAGAAACCTTGCTGGAACACCGAAGCTAATGAAGCCTGAATTATAATTGATTAATTTATTGTTGTTGTGAAAAGGTGCCACTGCTCAAAAAATACTGAAAATTTGTCAGTCCTGAGGATATAGTTTAGGACCATTTATGGATGGAGAACAAAGCAATGAAACCATAAAACTATAAAACAAAATGGTGGTTAGATTAAAAGTTTGACATTTCACACACAGCTAGCCTAGCTAAAGCTTAGCGACAGTTAGCTTATAATTAGCATGAAGAACAGCTATTCTGGCCTTTTCCAAAGGTAAAATATCACCTATCAGTACCTATAAAGCTCACTTTTAAGAGATAATATTAGCAAATATAGTTGATACTTCTTTTCATCAAGTGGGAGATATTGTGAATGTCAGACATTACCATATCAATCAAGTTCCTAAAATGTCCTTTTAATCAGTTACTACAGTACAGTATAAAGCCTTGTTGAACATGTTGTATGTAAGTGTTGTATGTAAGTTCACATATTGTATGTAAGTGAAGATGGCCTAAATTTGCAGGTGTTCTCATTCAGCAATCAATGTAATTGAATGTCCTTCCCCACAGGACAGAGACTTCTGCCTGCTCCACCCTGGAGACCCACTATTCCAGACTTTCTCAGGTGAAACGCTGAGGTATAAAGGCAATACACCGCTTTATCCTTTCTTTATCAATGAATGTGCTTATTACGAGAAGGGCATTGCTCTCTCATTAGCACGAAAAAGGCGTGTGATGATTCCTGCAATCCGAGTGCAGACAGAGGAGGAACAACAAGCTAACCAACAGGGATTCGCATCAGAAGAAGAGTGAGGATGGACTTTTAAAACACATGACCTGATGACACTGATGTACAAAAACATTTCTTCATTGATTTATTGAAATGACAGCAGTTGCTTGGAACCCACGTTTGCTTGCTTACACTCACACAATATTTAAGTGAACAATTATTAAGTGTTTCAGCTCACAACAGGAGAATGAACAACACATTCACTGTAGATTCACAAAAGCACAGTCATACAATGACATCTGCTTTTATATTTATGCTACAGTTGATTCAGAGATTTCTTAAATTAAAAGGCTGAATTTGCAAAATACAATCTGATTTATCACCAGATATTGCATGGCTTTTAGGGTAACAATGGTGTTTTTGTCTGAATGTCTTTTATTTTTGGGACATTTGCATCATCAAAAAATAGAAATTCATTACTGACCACTACAGGAATATTCTGGATATGTTCAACAATAAAGTGCAAATGAATACTGTAGCTTATCACACTATGGCTGTGAAATTACATTCATAATGCCTATCAGGGAAACACACTTTCCCTTAAATCCTGTAGAATTGAAATGCTGATAACTATCTAATTAAAAATTAAGTAACCAATACAAATTAAATAAATATAAACAACACAACTGAATTCATAAAAAGATATGGAAAGGATTTTATATAAGCACGTAGGGGGAACAAGACAAAACATAAAATGATGAAAAACCACTACTATATTGAAAAAAAAGGATCTTTTCTAGAAAAGCCTATATCAGTCAAAACATAAAAAGTGTGCCTGGAAATAAAAATGAAAACCATTCACCAACACATATAAGGTAGTCACTGTCTAGCTCACTGTGCTTTTCATTGACACCATCATTCCTCGACTATGAAGCAGCAGAAGTAAATGACTAATTATACAACAGCAACCCTCTGTTTGTCTTTTCCATAAATACCTTACAGTTACGTACAAGGTTTTGTCTTGCCACGAAAACATACTCAGGGTGTGTTCAGTACACCTGCACAACACTGCTAGACGTATTTATAAGTGCAACAAAGGGGAACTGTCACCACACCCATTTTTTGGGTGTGTGAGACTGACAAAGTGAACAAGACAAAAACAAACCAATGAAAGAAAAGGTGTGTCCCAATTCCATTCCACATATTTAGTATAGTATATATACCACTGTTTATAATAATATCTATATTAAGCAGGAAATAATACAGGATGCATGCCGATGGACATCCATCAGTCAGCGGATTTAAAAAGACCTGCCTTTGTTTTTTGATTTGCAAGAAAAATCCCCAAGTGTGCACAATTATATTAAAAAAAACATTTTGAGTATCTTCTCTGTTTGCATACATACTAACATTTTTTATATACTTTAACAGCAATTCCCGTTTACATTACAATCTGGGTATTTTATACTGGCCCAAGTTTTCAAATGTTTCATCCAAATGTTTAAAAATGTGATGTGCATTATATGACGAACCTAGGGACTTGTTTAAAACCTGTATGTCAAACTAATGACTTTACTGCGAAATAATTTGACTATGTTCTGTTCCGCCATGTAACAGCCTGAAAAACATTTGGCCCAATGCCATACTTATTTGCCCTAGAGAGAAAAATAAAATCTTTTAATGCAGCATATAGGGTCATTACTATAGAGAGCATGCACATTAATCCCTCAGAGGCCAAAACACACAGATTAACCCACATCCCATACCTCTGAGATCATTATAAAATGCATCTTGGTGTCAGAGTGGTGTATGAATTTAAACAGGGCAAATCCAGAGCTGAATCTCAGTCTATGCCACCCGGTAGGCGGTCATGCGGTAGTAGTTCTGACTGTGGCTGCGTGCGGCCCACACCAGCAGCGCAGCGGCCATCATGTGAAGTGGTGAGGAAATGAGGGCCAAGTAGAGGGACCAGCCCAGAGAGCCATCCACTTTATCAGGTAGCATTGACACCCTGTGGAGCAGGTCCATGCCGGCCAAGTAGCAGCACACAGTGGCTAAGGTGCAGAGACCTGCATGGCACAGAAGAGTGGCTGTAAGGGGGGAGTTAGGAGTTGTATTTCTGGCCACTTGAATGTAAATCCCATCGTACACTCTCTTTTTAGCTCCTTTAACCAATTTAGTGACTCAAACGCTGAAATCAGCCAATAATTCGTGGTTCTGCGCAACTGAACAGGTCTTACCAGCCAGTAGGTGAAGTACTCCTATGCCCAGAGTAGGGGTGAGACTTCGGCAGAGGCAGGCACAGAACCCAGTCAGGCCTGCCAACACGACCAGACCCAGGGAAACCAGTGGCAGCAGAAATTGGCACCTCCACAAGTCTATAAATACATGCACACAGACACAGAAAGGTATGAGACTTTGTGCATCATGGCTGCTGAGATTTTCATTTATTCTCCTTCTTATGCATGACAGAAGCAGCAGCCCTGACTGGAGGCAATGTATTATTCAACATCACATATTGGTCATAGTTAATGCACAATGGAGAGAAGTGGCTGAATCTGGTGCAAATTTTCTCACAACTTCATGCAACATCTAACATTTAAATACAGGTAAACTTGTGGTGACTGGACTTACAGGTGCGCAGCATGTCCTCTCCACTGTTGTGGTTTCCTGGTTCTGTATACTTGGGAGTGAACTGCTGAGGTAGAGTGAAGCTTCGACACTCTAGCATCATCTTGGCATCTGAAAGAGGTTGCTTACTTAAAATAACCAGAGTCTGAACATGTTTTAGACAGTTTACTACAAATAACACATACATCAATAAAAGTTTTTTCTAACATTCTTTAGATTTTTGTGTGTATGTTCCATCCGCCATGTACATACTGCAGCAGATGTTTTCAAAATACACAAAAAAATTATTTTATACTGACAATGTCATATGGCAATCCAGCCTTAATCATCATGTGAAAGATCTATCAGGGTCTGGGTGGCTTACCACCTCCACTTAACTGTTTGGGAAAAACCAGAAAACCCATTACTAGTATTCAATATTTTCAGGACAAAGATAGACATTTCTTTTTCAGATAAATGGATGGTTCACTCTGTGAATCCAATTTAATGATTATAAAGGAAAGGCACAAAGTGGGGCTAATACCACCCATAATCCAAGAGTAACAAATGCCCACCTAACCTGGTGGGGAATAGGCCACACCTGCTTGTATCATACTCTATATTAGCCTAAGACAGGAGCTTTAACTTCTAATGCTGAACACTAATGACTCATCTGTCTTGTACCTACATATTTCTGCACTGTGTGTCGATGTATTGTACCTCTTTATTTATTTTTTATTTTACTGATATGGACCTATGCATCTGAAATAAGAATAGTTTGACTGTTTGATTGTCTGTGGAAGTGACATTGTACAGTGTTATTTGGCAGGTTAGGTGAGTTATTTACATACCTGGTTCTTTGTACCAGAGACCGTTGGCAGGAACGAGCACACACCGCCACCAGAGGCCCACAGTCCCGTTAAGGCGGAACAGGGTGTCGCTGTAGGTTTTCTCATCAAACTCCCCATCCATGAACTCCTCATACAGGGAGCGCAGCTCAGATACGTTAGCCTCCCCGCGCACGGTGGGGCTGCTGTACTGGTACCAGTGCTGAGTCCCGATGGCCACCGACAGATACACTGTGGCCAGTATGCTCAACACACAGGCGATGACCAGAGCTGTAGCGTAGCGGTTGTCAACCATTGTTCACCGAGCCAGAGATACGTCAAAAGGGATTAAGTTGATGCCGGTGGTCGAGTCGTCGCGCATTAATTTGGTCAAACTACGTTGCTTCCTGTCACTCTTATCCAAGTCACTCTGGCATCGTTAAGTCTACAAAATATACAATTACCACCGACTGCCTTTTATTTTAATCATTCATAGTTGTCTCCAGTGCTGTCCTAACAGTAGGCGTCAGCAGCCCTGCAGGCCGGCTTGGATGCGCCATCTGTTCCCTTGTCCCACTTCCACAGATGGTGTGTGGCCTGACGCTGCGGAAGATAACGGTCTCACACAGTTAGTCCGAGACAATAACTCCTATTCCTCACTAAGAAAGTACAACAGGGATGTATTTTGGAACAGGCAGCAACAGCCTACAAATTGCATGGGTATGTTTCGGAGAGCAGGATAATGCCGCGTACACTCGGGATGTTATGAGTTGTAAACACACTAATCCATGCGTTTCCACTTCCGGTTCCGCTGATCAGCAGATGTAAAAAAAAAACTCAACCTTTTCTTAGCCAGGATGGTTTCGCTTAATTCCATCAACGTTACTGAGAGAGCAGTTAAGTACAATGTAGGCTGTAGGGGCGTAGGAACGAATTTGAACCTGGGGGGGACGCCGAAATGCTAGCGGGGTTCGGGGGCATGGCCTCGCGATTTTTTTTTAAAATTAAAATAAATCAGTTAAAAGCTCATTACTAATGACCTTTGAAAACAGAATGTACTTATTAGTGTGGCTGAAAGAGGGTCTTCGCAGTGAGAGAAGATGGAGAAAACTCGAAGAGAGAGAAGGTCAGAGAGACGGAAAATAACTAGAATAAAACTGACTAAAAACCATGGAACAGCTGCTAGTTAATGTAGCTGCCACAGTACAAATGTATTTAGTTGTACTGATGTTACACCTGTAAGCTGTCTGTGATATTTCCTGTGTCTCACTTGGCCCTGACTCTCTATGCAACAAATGTTTGTGAACACAGAATTGTCTTAAATTCTGCAAACTCTGATGACATGCTGTTGGTCTACTATGTGAGTTTTAGAATATACAGTCTATGTCTAGTATCAAAACAACTTACAAGCTCATCCTCCTCAGTTTGTTCTCCTCCTGCTCCTGTGACCTCTGACCTCTTACTCTTAAAATCCTGCAGGATGCTCATCTCTGTGTGACAATTGACTACTTTTCAATTGTTTATGGACACGTAGCAGAGACACATACACACCTCAGGACACAATTTTTTTAAAATTTGGCCCAGGAGTCTGTTCCTGGTCAGCCCATTCTCCAGACAAAGCAATGGCTCTCTGGGTCTTTAGAGACCTTTATTCCTGAATTCTTGAGAATTTTGCAAGTAGAGTACATGACTAAATGAGCCTTTAAAATACACTTCAAAACTAGAAACATCTCTAATCTCTCTAACTCTCCTAAAGTAAAGTAGTCACTTCAGCTGAGCCTTTGAGTAGATAACTAAATAAGCCATATCATCATCAATCTGAGCATAAACTGGTGCTTTAACTCTGTTCTGCCCCCATCGCTGCTGTCTGTCTCATGTCCATCATGTCAGGACTGGTCTCTCTCTCTCTCTCTCTCTCTCTCTCTCTCTGTCTCTAAAATGATTGTTTCCTGAACAGCTGGTAGCTGCTGAGTGAAAGCCAAGGTTAGTTTCACCGGTGACATTCTGCATCGATATTGACTGCCAGGCCAGCTATAGGCTACTGCTGCTAGCCTCGAAAATCCGGCAGCATTTTAACATTAACTTAGCTCTCCTTATTAGCTCGGCTCCTTGCATGCTGGCTAATAACTTTTTAAGCTGGGTCTCCGACACTGACAGCGCTGTGTTGGACAGATTTGTGCAGCGGTGTTCCATGAGGGAGAGCGAGAGAGAGAGGGACGGGTGAGAGGAAGTGGTGCGCTCCGGCGCTCTGCAGTCAAATATGATTTAGATTAGAAAAAAAAATCGCAAATCAATCTGTGGAGGTCAGCCTGGATATTTTGGCCGCCACAAATAAATGAACGTATGGGAAACACTGGATCATCTAACTTAGATGTTACAGTGTGAAGTCTACGTTTGCTCTGCAGAGACTAAAGACGCTTTTAATGGAAAGCGAAAGTTTCCAACACGGCCAGCAAAGCAATGTGTGTGCTCACTGATTTTCAGGTATATTATTAGAACAATAAAGCCTTAAACTGAAAAAGCATTTGCCTGATTTTCTAAATGTTTGCATCTGCCCAGCTATGTGACTGTGATGAGCCGCGACACTGCGCGCACTGACTGGATCATTTCGGTTAATGAAGCAAAATGCAGATTACAGACGGTTAAGCTATAAAAGGTATGAATGGAAAATGTAGCGAAATTAAAAGTAGATTACTGGCCTAAAGAAAATACTGGAGTAAAGAGTATAAAGGTACAGTTTTTAAAAGGTTCCAATTAGCTACAAAATTTTATTTATTTATTTTGCAAATTTTTGTAACAAGTTGCTATCCACCCTGCAGCAGGAGTCCTCACTACTGCCTTCAGGTAGGCTGTAAGTAACAGCAGCACAAAATAAATGTAATATTGAGGCACTTTGCTGCACCCGCCTCAAGCAACTCTTTTGTTTCTCCCTTTTCAGCACCACCTTTGCCTTCTGTCGCATGTTTTCTATCGGCATACACGATTTCTGTCGCGTTTCACCCATTTATTTAGTCTATTTTTGATGCGGAGTGTGTGATTGATTGACTTGAGCCAACTCCAAAATCGCTGGAAAAAAAGTGAGGGGGACAAATTTTGAAATGTGAGGGGGACATGTCCCCATGTATAATAGGTCCTACGCATGTAAGGGGGGGGGCAAAATGAGCAACACAGCAGCAATATCAAAACAACATCTTGACAAAGTGTGTAAAGAAATGATGATAGGATCACCCCCCCAAGCTGTCATGTGATCAGTACAGAGACAATGTAGCTATCTTTTTCATTATCGATTAATAGTTTGAAAAAGTAGTTTAAAAAGCCCAGATCACAGAGGCAGTGGGTAGGCCATTTCTTTAAAATGATTTTTTTGTTCCAACAACAAAACAAAATAAATACAATAAAATAATAAATAGTGGACGCACTAAGGCCCCTTTGACCTTGGGAATGATAAATGCTAAAATAAACATGAAGAAAATAATGTTATCTTAAGCATGATACTCCAAGCAAACCAAATGTTAGTAAAGTAACTGAAGGATACAATATGTTGGGAAAAGAGGTTTGAAATGTGGTGAGATATCAAACTCTGCAGACTTATAAACTTATATCAGACATTATATCAGATAGCTTACGTTTTTAAATGTGGAATGAATGGTTAATTAATGACTACCATAATCACCACTACAGTTTAATGTGTACATTTGTTACCTAATTTATTTGTGTAAAACAAATTATATTCCTACATTTTTCATAAGATGCGTGTCAGAGACGGACCAAGAGAGAAAGGGGGCCCCTATAGGGCCAATATTATTGTATGGCATCGCAGCCAAAAACACAACAAAAGAAGGACCACTTAACATGTAAGTGAACCAGAAAAACATCCTTTTCCAACCCGTTCTTACTCCCAACTCGTCCCAGCATTAATGCAATAGGGGAAGCCCTGTAGCATCACTTTTGGGTAAAGGTAGGTATATGATATTTAAAGGGGCTAATTCAATTAAATAACTTATTAATAAATAACATTTTCACTGCCTTATTGTCAATGGGCTGCAACCTCAGAAAGAAGCACATGCCTGAAACAAAATGGCAAAACTTTATGTTACGTGGGTTATGTTAGTTGCCCATGTTATGCAAGTAACGTACTGTATGTTAAGTTGTGAACTGAGGTCCCTAATGTAGTTATTTAATTTTACTTTTATTTATTTAGTTATTTTATTTTTATTTTATTTTAAGTATTATGCTGTGATTATTTTATTCTGTTCTCTGTGTTATCCAGACTTCAGGGACAATGTGTCTCTGTGGGATGATATGATTGGACCTAAAACTGGATAAATAACAGGCTCACTGAGCTCTCCTCACTCATTCGAGCATACATGTACACGCCGCATGTGTGTTGCTGTGAGTCCGTCTGCAGAAGACTTGAATAAAACTCACAGAAAGACAAGTGTTTGCCTGAGCTGTTTATTTGGAAACTCGAATTGCCACCACACAACAGAACTGTTGTTAAGGAAAATATGAGCAGAAAATGCATTGAAATATAATCTATGAGTGATTGCCGTGAAAAAAACTTGTTTTACCATGTTAGACTAAAAGAGTAGTTCAAGAATTTCATTAATATCATTTCACCAACACTTATTTTTTGTGTTTCTTTCATGGAAACCTAACTCTGACAAGTTTTGATTCTGATTTTGATACTGGTGGTTACTCTGAGTTTGAGGTGATTTAAGAACAATGCATCTCTGAGAAAGTCTGGAATTTGAGTAAATAACAATCTTATAGCTAACTATGCGCCACTCCCAGTTCTCTCTTTCTCTGAACAAACCTGATTCACCGACGTAACAAAGGATTAGACTGGCTGATTGTTAGACACTCTTGTGAAATTGAAATGAAGTTCCTGGCACTAAACATGCACTTATGTACTTTATTTTTTACTCAACAAAACATCAAACGAGAGACAATTTAGAGTCTTGAAAGATTTTGTATTCTGATCATTGTAAAGTTTCTGACAGAAATTGTGCAAAGAACAAGAAGTCTCACAGAATACAGCTTTATATATCATTACATAAATAAAGTTTGCATAAATAAGAAAATTGACAGAGCGTTGTTTAAACATATATATCATTTATACAATAACCGTGTTATGTTTTTATTCTATATGTTATTCTATTATGTCATGCAGCTAGGTTAGCAAGTGAAACCTAAACATGAACATGAAAGTGATTTATTTTTACTCAAAGTTAAATATTATTATAGCACATTGCTCAGAGAAGCAAGACAAATGCACAGTATATATTACATTTGACATAAATAGTAAAACATTGCAAATAATCATTGACATCCCAGAGCTTAATAAAAACTGTATTCTGGTTTAGCTTTTTATAGTTTATATGGTCACTTCGAAAGACAAACCTAATTCATAGGGTCAGGAAAAAGTATATTTGATTGTAAGGTCATCCAAAGCCGTACAAGACCAAAGACAATCTTGAATCTTGGACTATTACCAGCAACAAGTTCCTTTTCATACAAGTAATGGCAGTCATGAAATGGAATTCAGCACTGATGCTATTGCTGGCTTGACAGAATCCATGACAACAGTACCAGGCAGAATGCGGTAAAGAGACTGATCTTGTGGCTTACTCCACTTGATACTGTAAATGAGGAGAAAAAAAAGAAATATTTAGTAAACAGTTATGTATCATTGTGAAATAAATAAAAACACAATATGGCTTACATGTGTCGTTAATGTTGATGGAGCTGCCTTCAATGTCAAAGCCAGTGACGACTGAAGCAGCACTGGTCAAAACGCTTGCAATCTGAGTGTTATTAGGAACAAATGTGCTTGCAAAAAGAACGTTCATTTCGTTGACGATTGAGCCACTTCTGCAGAATGAGAAACGTAAAATATTGTTGAAAAATCAGACTTAGGCCACTACTCTTAAATTGTAACAGGTAAGTCTTAAGAAATTACCTGAATGACATCACGTCCAAGGACTTAAAGGAGGAAGGGAATGTCCTTTGGAACACAGGTTCAAGCTGCAGAAACAGAAAACAAATTGTATTTAAACACTTATTACTCATATGTTTGTCTAAGTGGTACAGTGTGTTTGAGATGTAGTGTAGTTAACTTTAGTTATCTTTGCTCTTTGTTTCAAATAATTCTTCTAATTCTGTAGAAAATTAATTGTGGCCAGGAGACAGACTGACAGGAGGAATGTATAATGATGGACACCAATACAGGATTTAGAAGAAAATCTGAGCTATTCATTATTTACAAAATCATTAAGTTTCTTCATGTGTATTTCTGGGCAATGTGCACATTTTTTCAAGTGGTATTCAATTCCTGTCCATGTGGAAAAATCTCTACTAACGGAATTGACCAGGACCACACCAAATCTTTTGCTGATGACTTAAAAATCTTCATCCTACATGTTTTATTAAACTGTATAATTATTGTAGTTTACCATGCCGTAATGAACATTCTTAGCTTAGTTTCTTGGCAACTGACAAACACCTTGTTGGAACAAGATAAGCTCACGTGGGTAAATGTTTTCACAAACCCTTGTTCCTTCATGAGCCTTGGCACAGTCGCCTGGGGTCAGTCAATGCAGCTATGAATTGTCACATGCTTTGAATGCTGCATGAAGGAATAAAACTAGAGGACTAGAGAACATCCTCTAATTATACATTATGATAGTACAAAAAGTGTGGAACACACAGTGAAAATGGCTGTGTTTAGGGTGTGATCCTTGTCAAACACCTGCGGTTTGGGACAGATTTGAGCATGTACAGTCAAGTTACACCCACTTCCTCTTGAAATGTGAAGCATGAAAACTCAATTGCTTTTGTGAGTAAGTTCTGAAGTGTATGTTGCCAACCTGCTCGGATTAGTGCATCACAGCATAAAACTTGTAATCTCCTGTTGCTAGTAGGGGACGCTATGAGTTTAACTGAATTTTGGCATATGGATGTTTTCAGGCTGTGACTGTTATCAAACATGGGAAATGTGGTGCAGATTAGAATGTACACTGAAGTTACAACAATTTCCTGTTTCATGATGAATCATGAATTTCTGATTCCATGCCAGTCACACCCTTCAGCAGTTAGCACATATTTTTATGACTAACGGCATTAGATAGCACAGGAAAAAATAGATAGATATTAATTCTGTAGGAGGAGTTCATTAAAACGGAGTGTGGAGTGTCCTTAAATTAAAAGTGATTGACTTCCTGTTGGGTTAAGAGAATCGATGATTCAAGGTGCTCTTATTTGTGTCTTGGGATGATCCATGTGCTACAAAAACGTGTAGGTCAAATATAGTGCGGGGGCTCATCCATCAAAATTTTGTAAGGGGTGCTATGAAGCCATTTTACCATGCCCATTTGTGAGACTCAATGAGAAGAACATTTTCTTCTGACATGTGGGTGAAGTTTTATGATTGTGTTTTTATGCGCCTTTAGGCCATCAGAAATGCGATTCATTTGGAAGAAAAAATTTCTTGTATTTCTATGGGGTCCTTGCACAGTTCGTGCTCAGGCCCTAATAATAAAGTAAAAAGAGTATTCACTGTACTATACAGTGTTAACATTTCAGGTCTTTGAATGCAGTATTGAGCTTTCTGATATTCTGATTTTATTCTATGAATGTGACTTACCTGTGTCTTAATCATTGAAGCTCGATTTCTAAACGCTGCAGATGATGGATTGTTCAAGTCACTTGTAAATGGGATTTGAAGTGATCTGAAAGTCACCCTTGTTGTAATGATTCCCACAGTTGTAGGTGCAGTAGTTGTAGTTGCGGTAGTTGCAGATGTGGTAGTTGTAGGTGCAGTAGTTGTAGTTGCAGTAGTTGTAGTTGCGGTAGTTGCAGATGTGGAAGTTGTAGGTGTAAAAGTTGCATTTCCAGTAGCTGCAATTGTGGTAGTTATAGATGTGGTAGTTGTAGGTGCAGTGGTTGCAGCTGGAACTGGACCTGCTGTGAAATATTTTTTAAAGAACAAGTAAATAAATATTCAAAATCAAATGATTTGTTTCTTTGTTTGAGCTTTGAAAACTGACTTTTTTCAATGACATATTTAACGACCATAATAAAAGGCATAGAATGAGTCGGCTCTGCATACTTTTTAACATATTGTCTTGCTCTGAAGTTGTTAATGTCAAAATGTGAAAATAGCTTATCCTGCCACACTGCTGAATGGATAGATTGGACTATACAACACTGAACCCTGTAAAGGTTTAGTTTAATTTTTAATGAATCTTGTCTATAGCTCGTGTATATCAGCATAATGTCAGTTAAAATGTTTTACATACTGATTGGAGTAAACGATTTTGTTTTGTTTACTTACCAATTGCTAGGACTGTGTTGGGATTTATGCTCACATTGAAGCTATTGTTGGACTTATTCACAGCTTCTACTAAGGTTTCAGCAACAACACTGTTCTGTGGGAGTTCTGCAATTGGAGTTGTCTGATTAAACACAACCTCCATATCTGCTTGAGTTCCGTCGACTCGAGTTGGGACACTCCTGTATCATGAAAACCAAATTATGAAATGAGACAACTCTGTTACTGCGTTTTATGGGTGATTTACACATGACACTATGAACAATAGACAAAACCAAATGTGAGAACTTGCTCTGCAAATAAAGCAAAATTAGATTAATTAAAGATTAATTTTTTACCTGAACTCTTTCAATTTGCAGTGGTCAAAACGTTCACCAAATCTTTCTTTGTATATCACATTGCACTGCAAAAACAGAGCATCAGGGAAAGACCTTGATTAGCATGCAATACAAATAGTTTTAAAATACACCTGAACAGAAATGAAAATTGAGTTCATTAATTCATTAAGATTATGTCCAATCAGTCCTGCAAAATGTTAACATTGTCAGTGAAAAAAGTGTGCAATTTGAAAAATGACTTACTGTGGATATTAATCGTTGTTCAAGATCTTTGAATACATTGCTGCTTCTGTTAGTCAGGTCGGGTGAAAAAGGTACTTCTTGCAGGTTGGCAGTTATAGTATAAACAGGCTGAGCAGCCAAAGTGGTTGATAGTAACGCAGGTGTTGTTGTTGATCCAGTTGAGGTTGTTGCAGATGTTGCTGTGGTTCGAGCAGTAGTAGATCCTGGAGTAGTTGTTGGGGTAAGTGTTGTTGGTGCTGTTGTTATTGTTACCGTAATTGTTGTTGGATCAAATGTTGTAGATGGTGCAAGTGTTGTTGCTGTGGAGGTAGTTGCTGTGCCAGATGTTGTTGTTGTTGGTGGTGGTGCTGCCGTAGTAGTTGTCGGAGCAACTGTTGTTGTTGTTGGAGATTCTGTTGTTGTTGGTGCTGTTGTTACTGCAGTAGCAGTTGCTGGAGTAGTATTTGTTGGAGCTTGTGTTGTTGTTTCTGCTGTAGTTAATGTCGGAGAAAGTGTTGCTGTTGTAGTAGGAGTGTCTGGAGTAGCAGTTGTGAGAGCGTGTGTTGTTGTTGTTTCTGTTGTAGTAGTTGTTGGAGGAACTGTTGTTGTTGTAGTAGTAGGTTCAGAAGTAGTAGTTGTTGGAGCTTGTGTTGTTGTTGTTGTTTCTGTTGTAGTAGTTGTTGGAGGAACTGTTGTTGTTGTAGTAGTAGGTTCGGAAGTAGTAGTTGTTGGAGCTAGTGTTGTTGTAGTAGTGGTTCCGGGAGTAGTAGTTGTTGGAGTTTGTGTTGTTGTTATTTCTGCTGTGGTGTTTCTTGGAGCTTGTGTTGTTGTTTCTGCTGTAGTAGTTGTCGGGGGAAGTGTTGTGGTTTCTGTTGAAGTAGTTGCCGGAGGAAGTGTTGTTGTTGTAGTAGTAGTTTCTGCTGTAGTTGTTGTCGGAGCAAGTGTTGTTGTTGTAGTAGATGTTTCGGAAATAGTAGTTGTTGGAGCCTGTGTTGTTGTTGTTGTTTCTACTGTAGTAGTTGTCGGAGGAAGTGTTGTTGTTGTTGTAGTAGTTTCGGGAGAAGTGGTTGTCGGAGCCTGTGTTATTGTTGTTGTTTCTGCTGTAGTAGTTGTCGGAGGAAGTGTTGTTGTAGTAGTAGTGGCTTCAGGATTAATAGCTGTTGGAGCTTGTGTGGTTGTTGTTTCTGTTGTAGTAGTTGTCAGAGCCTGTGTTGTTGTTGTTGTTGTTTCCGCTGTAGTAGTTGTCGGAGGAAGTGTTGTTGCAGTAGTAGTTGTTGGAGTTTGTGATGTTGTTGTTTCTGTTGTACTAGTTGACGGAGCTTGTGTTGTTGTAGTAGTAGTAGTTTCGGGAGTAGTGGTTGTCGGAGCCTGTGTTGTTGTTGTTGTTGTTTCTGCTGTCGTAGTTGTCAGTGGAAGTGTTGTTGTTGTAGTTGTAGTTTCAGGATTAGTAGTTGTTGGAGCTTGTGTTGTTGTTGTTTCTGCTGCAGTAGTTGTCGGAGCAAGTGTTGTTGTTGTTGTTGTTTCCGCTGTAGTAGTTGTCGGAGGAAGTGTTGTTGCAGTAGTAGTTGTTGGAGATTGTGATGTTGTTGTTTCTGTTGTAGTAGTTGACGGAGCTTGTGTTGTTGTAGTAGTAGTAGTTTCGGGAGTAGTGGTTGTCGGAGCCTGTGTTGTTGTTGTTGTTTCCGCTGTAGTAGTTGTCGGAGGAAGTGTTGTTGTTGTAGTAGTTGTTGGAGCTTGTGTTGTTGTTGTTTCTGTTGTAGTAGTTGACGGAGCTTGTGTTGTTGTAGTAGTAGTAGTTTCGGGAGTAGTGCTTGTCGGAGCCTGTGTTGTTGTTGTTGTTTCCGCTGTAGTAATTGTCGGAGGAAGTGTTGTCGTTGTTGTTGCTGTTGTTTCCGCTGTAGTAGTTGTCGGAGGAAGTGTTGTTGTTGAAGTAGTAATTTCGGGAGTAGTAGTTGTTGGAGCTTGTGTTGTTGTTGTTTCTGCTGCAGTAGTTGTTGGAGCAAGTGTTGTTGTTGTAGTAGTAGTTTCGGAAATTGTTGTAGTAATAGTTGTTGGAGCTTGTGTTGTTGTCGGTTCTGTTGTAGTAGTTGTTGGAGGAAGTGTTGTTGTTGTAGTAGTAGTTTCGGGAGTAGTGGTTGTCGGAGCCTGTGTTGCTGTTGTTTCCGCTGTAATAGTTGTCGGAGGAAGTGTTGTTGTTGTAGTAGTAGTTAATGGAGCTTCTGTTGTTGTTGTTTCTGTTGTAGTAGTTGTTGGAGAAAGTGTTGTAGTAGTTTCGGGAGTAGTAGTTGTTGGAGCTTGTGTTGTTGTTGTTTCTGTTGTAGTAGTTGTCGGAGGAAGTGTTGTTGTAGTAGTTTCGGGAGTAGTAGTTGTTGGAGGTTGTGTTGTTGTTGTTGTTGGTTCTGTTGTAATAGTTGTCGGAGGAAGTGTTGTCGTTGTAGTAGTAGTTTCGGAGAAGTGGTTGTCGGAGCCTGTGTTGTTCTTGTTGTTGTAGTAGTAGTTTCCGGATTAGTAGTCTTTGGAGCTTGTGTTGTTGTTGTTTCTGCTGCAGTAGTTGTCTGAGCAAGTGTTGTTGTTGTTGTTGTTTCCGCTGTAGCAGTTGTCGGAGGAAGTGTTGTTGTAGTAGTAGTTGTTGGAGTTTGTGATGTTGTTGTTTCTGTTGTAGTAGTTGACGGAGCTTGTGTTGTTGTAGTAGTTGTAGTTTCGGGAGTAGTGGTTGTCGGAGCCTGTGTTGTTGTTGTTGTTTCCGCTATAGTAGTTGTCGGAGGAAGTGTTGTTGTAGTAGTAGTTGTTGGAGTTTGTGTTGTTGTTGTTTCTGCTGCAGTAATTACCGGAGCAAGTGTTGCTGTTGTAGTAGTAGTTTCGGGAGTAGTAGTTGTTGGAGCTTGTGTTGTTGTTGTTTCGGGAGTGGTAGGTGTTGGAGCTTGTGTTGTTGTTGTTCCTGCTGCAGTAGTTGTTGGAGCAAGTGTTGTTGTTGTAGTAGTAGATTCGGAAGTAGTGGTTGGCGGAGCCTGCGTTGTCGTTGTTGTTGTTTCCGCTGTAGTAGTTGTCGGAAGAACTGTTGTTGTTGAAGTAGTAGTTTCGGGAGTAGTGGTTATCGGAGGCTGTGTTGTTGTTGTTGTTGTTTCCGCTGTAGTGGTTGTCGGAGCCTGTGTTGTTGTTGTTGTTTCGCTGTAGTAGTTGTCAGAGGAAGTGTTGTTGTAGTAGTACTTGTTGGAGCTTGTGTTGTTGTCGTAGTAGTAGTTTCTGGAGTAGTAGTTGTTGGAGCTTGTGTTGTTGTTGTTTCTGCTGCAGTAGTTGTCTGAGCAAGTGTTGTTGTTGTTGTTGTTTCCGCTGTAGCAGTTGTCGGAGGAAGTGTTGTTGTAGTAGTAGTTGTTGGAGTTTGTGATGTTGTTGTTTCTGTTGTAGTAGTTGACGGAGCTTGTGTTGTTGTAGTAGTAGTAGTTTCAGGAGTAGTGGTTGTCGGAGCCTGTGTTGTTATTGTTGTTTCCGCTGTAGTAGTTGTCGGAGGAAGTGTTGTTGTAGTAGTAGTTGTTGGAGTTTGTGTTGTTGTTGTTTCTGCTGCAGTAATTACCGGAGCAAGTGTTGCTGTTGTAGTAGTAGTTTCGGGAGTAGTAGTTGTTGGAGCTTGTGTTGTTGTTGTTTCGGGAGTGGTAGGTGTTGGAGCTTGTGTTGTTGTTGTTCCTGCTGCAGTAGTTGTTGGAGCAAGTGTTGTTGTTGTAGTAGTAGATTCGGAAGTAGTGGTTGGCGGAGCCTGCGTTGTCGTTGTTGTTGTTTCCGCTGTAGTAGTTGTCGGAAGAACTGTTGTTGTTGAAGTAGTAGTTTCGGGAGTAGTGGTTATCGGAGGCTGTGTTGTTGTTGTTGTTGTTGTTTCCGCTGTAGTGGTTGTCGGAGCCTGTGTTGTTGTTGTTGTTTCCGCTGTAGTAGTTGTCAGAGGAAGTGTTGTTGTAGTAGTACTTGTTGGAGCTTGTGTTGTTGTCGTAGTAGTAGTTTCTGGAGTAGTAGTTGTTGGAGCTTGTGTTGTTGTTGTTTCTGCTGCAGTAGTTGTCTGAGCAAGTGTTGTTGTTGTTGTTGTTTCCGCTGTAGCAGTTGTCGGAGGAAGTGTTGTTGTAGTAGTAGTTGTTGGAGTTTGTGTTGTTGTTGTTTCTGTTGTAGTAGTTGACGGAGCTTGTGTTGTTGTAGTAGTAGTAGTTTCAGGAGTAGTGGTTGTCGGAGCCTGTGTTGTTATTGTTGTTTCCGCTGTAGTAGTTGTCGGAGGAAGTGTTGTTGCAGTAGTAGTTGTTGGAGTTTGTGTTGTTGTTGTTTCTGCTGCAGTAATTACCGGAGCAAGTGTTGCTGTTGTAGTAGTAGTTTCGGGAGTAGTAGTTGTTGGAGCTTGTGTTGTTGTTGTTTCGGAGTGGTAGGTGTTGGAGCTTGTGTTGTTGTTGTTCCTGCTGCAGTAGTTGTTGGAGCAAGTGTTGTTGTTGTAGTAGTAGATTCGGAAGTAGTGGTTGGCGGAGCCTCGCGTTGTCGTTGTTGTTGTTTCGCTGTAGTAGTTGTCAGAAGAACTGTTGTTGTTGAAGTAGTAGTTTCGGGAGTAGTGGTTATCGGAGGCTGTGTTGTTGTTGTTGTTGTTGTTTCGCTGTAGTGGTTGTCGGAGCCTGTGTTGTTGTTGTTGTTTCGCTGTAGTAGTTGTCAGAGGAAGTGTTGTTGTAGTAGTACTTGTTGGAGCTTGTGTTGTTGTCGTAGTAGTAGTTTCTGGAGTAGTAGTTGTTGGAGCTTGTGTTGTTGTTGTTTCTGCTGCAGTAGTTGTCTGAGCAAGTGTTGTTGTTGTTGTTGTTTCGCTGTAGCAGTTGTCGGAGGAAGTGTTGTTGTAGTAGTAGTTGTTGGAGTTTGTGATGTTGTTGTTTCTGTTGTAGTAGTTGACGGAGCTTGTGTTGTTGTAGTAGTAGTAGTTTCAGGAGTAGTGGTTGTCGGAGCCTGTGTTGTTATTGTTGTTTCCGCTGTAGTAGTTGTCGGAGGAAGTGTTGTTGTAGTAGTAGTTGTTGGAGTTTGTGTTGTTGTTGTTTCTGCTGCAGTAATTACGGAGCAAGTGTTGCTGTTGTAGTAGTAGTTTCGGGAGTAGTAGTTGTTGGAGCTTGTGTTGTTGTTGTTTCGGGAGTGGTAGGTGTTGGAGCTTGTGTTGTTGTTGTTCCTGCTGCAGTAGTTGTTGGAGCAAGTGTTGTTGTTGTAGTAGTAGATTCGGAAGTAGTGGTTGGCGGAGCCTGCGTTGTCGTTGTTGTTGTTTCCGCTGTAGTAGTTGTCGGAAGAACTGTTGTTGTTGAAGTAGTTTCGAGTAGTGGTTATCGGAGGCTGTGTTGTTGTTGTTGTTTGTTCGCTGTAGTGGTTGTCGGAGCCTGTGTTGTTGTTGTTGTTTCGCTGTAGTAGTTGTCAGAGGAAGTGTTGTTGTAGTAGTACTTGTTGGAGCTTGTGTTGTTGTCGTAGTAGTAGTTTCTGGAGTAGTAGTTGTTGGAGCTTGTGTTGTTGTTGTTTCTGCTGCAGTAGTTGTCTGAGCAAGTGTTGTTGTTGTTGTTGTTTCGCTGTAGCAGTTGTCGGAGGAAGTGTTGTTGTAGTAGTAGTTGTTGGAGTTTGTGATGTTGTTGTTTCTGTTGTAGTAGTTGACTGGAGCTTGTGTTGTTGTAGTAGTTGTAGTTTCGGGAGTAGTGGTTGTCGGAGCCTGTGTTGTTGTTGTTGTTTCGCTATAGTAGTTGTCGGAGGAAGTGTTGTTGTAGTAGTAGTTGTTGGAGTTTGTGTTGTTGTTGTTTCTGTTGTAGTAGTTGACTGGAGCTTGTGTTGTTGTAGTAGTAGTAGTTTCAGGAGTAGTGGTTGTCGGAGCCTGTGTTGTTATTGTTGTTTCCGCTGTAGTAGTTGTCGGAGGAAGTGTTGTTGTAGTAGTAGTTGTTGGAGTTTGTGTTGTTGTTGTTTCTGCTGCAGTAATTACCGAGCAAGTGTTGCTGTTGTAGTAGTAGTTTCGGGAGTAGTAGTTGTTGGAGCTTGTGTTGTTGTTGTTTCGGGAGTGGTAGGTGTTGGAGCTTGTGTTGTTGTTGTTCCTGCTGCAGTAGTTGTTGGAGCAAGTGTTGTTGTTGTAGTAGTAGATTCGGAAGTAGTGGTTGGCGGAGCCTGCGTTGTCGTTGTTGTTGTTTCCGCTGTAGTAGTTGTCGGAGGAAGTGTTGTTGCAGTAGTAGTTGTTGGAGATTGTGATGTTGTTGTTTCTGTTGTAGTAGTTGACGGAGCTTGTGTTGTTGTAGTAGTAGTAGTTTCGGGAGTAGTGGTTGTCGGAGCCTGTGTTGTTGTTGTTGTTTCCGCTGTAGTAGTTGTCGGAGGAAGTGTTGTTGTTGTAGTAGTTGTTGGAGCTTGTGTTGTTGTTGTTTCTGTTGTAGTAGTTGACGGAGCTTGTGTTGTTGTAGTAGTAGTAGTTTCGGGAGTAGTGGTTGTCGGAGCCTGTGTTGTTGTTGTTGTTTCCGCTGTAGTAATTGTCGGAGGAAGTGTTGTCGTTGTTGTTGCTGTTGTTTCCGCTGTAGTAGTTGTCGGAGGAAGTGTTGTTGTTGAAGTAGTAATTTCGGGAGTAGTAGTTGTTGGAGCTTGTGTTGTTGTTGTTTCTGCTGCAGTAGTTGTTGGAGCAAGTATTGTTGTTGTAGTAGAAGTTTCGGAAATAGTAGTTGTTGGAGCCTGTGTTGTTGTTGTTGTTTCTACTGTAGTAGTTGTCGGAGGAAGTTTTGTTGTTGTAATAGTAGTTTCTGGAGTAGTAGTTGTTGGAGCTTGTGTTGTTGTTGGTTCTGTTGTAGTAGTTGTAGGAAGAATTGTTGTTGTTGTAGTAATAGCTTCGGGAGTAGTAGTTGTTGGAGGAAGTGTTGTTGTTGTAGTAGTAGTTTCGGGAGTAGTGGTTGTCGGAGCCTGTGTTGCTGTTGTTTCCGCTGTAATAGTTGTCGGAGGAAGTGTTGTTGTTGTAGTAGTAGTTAATGGAGCTTCTGTTGTTGTTGTTTCTGTTGTAGTAGTTGTTGGAGAAAGTGTTGTAGTAGTTTCGGGAGTAGTAGTTGTTGGAGCTTGTGTTGTTGTTGTTTCTGTTGTAGTAGTTGTCGGAGGAAGTGTTGTTGTAGTAGTTTCGGGAGTAGTAGTTGTTGGAGGTTGTGTTGTTGTTGTTGTTGGTTCTGTTGTAATAGTTGTCGGAGGAAGTGTTGTCGTTGTAGTAGTAGTTTCGGGAGAAGTGGTTGTCGGAGCCTGTGTTGTTCTTGTTGTTGTAGTAGTAGTTTCCGGATTAGTAGTCTTTGGAGCTTGTGTTGTTGTTGTTTCTGCTGCAGTAGTTGTCTGAGCAAGTGTTGTTGTTGTTGTTGTTTCCGCTGTAGCAGTTGTCGGAGGAAGTGTTGTTGTAGTAGTAGTTGTTGGAGTTTGTGATGTTGTTGTTTCTGTTGTAGTAGTTGACGGAGCTTGTGTTGTTGTAGTAGTTGTAGTTTCGGGAGTAGTGGTTGTCGGAGCCTGTGTTGTTGTTGTTGTTTCCGCTATAGTAGTTGTCGGAGGAAGTGTTGTTGTAGTAGTAGTTGTTGGAGTTTGTGTTGTTGTTGTTTCTGTTGTAGTAGTTGACGGAGCTTGTGTTGTTGTAGTAGTAGTAGTTTCAGGAGTAGTGGTTGTCGGAGCCTGTGTTGTTATTGTTGTTTCCGCTGTAGTAGTTGTCGGAGGAAGTGTTGTTGTAGTAGTAGTTGTTGGAGTTTGTGTTGTTGTTGTTTCTGCTGCAGTAATTACCGGAGCAAGTGTTGCTGTTGTAGTAGTAGTTTCGGGAGTAGTAGTTGTTGGAGCTTGTGTTGTTGTTGTTTCGGGAGTGGTAGGTGTTGGAGCTTGTGTTGTTGTTGTTCCTGCTGCAGTAGTTGTTGGAGCAAGTGTTGTTGTTGTAGTAGTAGATTCGGAAGTAGTGGTTGGCGGAGCCTGCGTTGTCGTTGTTGTTGTTTCGCTGTAGTAGTTGTCGGAAGAACTGTTGTTGTTGAAGTAGTAGTTTCGGGAGTAGTGGTTATCGGAGGCTGTGTTGTTGTTGTTGTTGTTGTTTCCGCTGTAGTGGTTGTCGGAGCCTGTGTTGTTGTTGTTGTTTCCGCTGTAGTAGTTGTCAGAGGAAGTGTTGTTGTAGTAGTACTTGTTGGAGCTTGTGTTGTTGTCGTAGTAGTAGTTTCTGGAGTAGTAGTTGTTGGAGCTTGTGTTGTTGTTGTTGGTTCTGTTGTAGTAGTTGTAGTTGGAATTGTTGTGGTTGTAGTAGTAGCTTCAGGAGTAGTAGTTGTTGGAGCTTGAGTAGTTGTTGTTGTAATAGTTGTTGGAGCTTGTGTTGTTGTTGGTTCTGTTGTAGTAGTTGTCGGAGGAAGTGTTGTTGTTGTAGTAGTAGGTTCGGGAGTAGTGGTTGTCGGAGCCTGTGTTGTTGTTGTTGTTTCCGCTGTAGTAGTTGTCGGAGGAAGTGTCGTCGTTGTAGTAGTAGTTGTTGGAGCTTGTGTTGTTGTTGGTTCTGTTGCAGTAGTTGTCGGAGGAAGTGTTGTTGTTGTAGTAGTAGTTTCGGGAGTAGTGGTTGTCGGAGCCTGTGTTGTTGTTGTTGTTTCCGCTGTAGTAGTTGTCGGAGGAAGTGTTGTTGTAGAAGTAGTTGTTGGAGATTGTGTTGTTGTTGTTTCTGTTGTAGTAGTTGTCGGAGCTTGTGTTGTTGTAGTAGTAGTAGTGTCGGGAGAAGTGGTTGTCGGAGCCTGTGTTGTTGTTGTTTCCGCTGTAGTAGTTGTCGGAGGAAGTGTTGTTGTAGTAGTAGTTGTTGGAGCTTGTGTTGTTGTTGTTTCTGCTGCAGTAATTACCGGAGCAAGTGTTGCTGTTGTAGTAGTAGTTTCGGGAGTAGTAGTTGTTGGAGCTTGTGTTGTTGTTGTTTCTGCTGCAGTAGTTGTTGGAGCAAGTGTTGTTGTTGTAGTAGTAGATTCGGGAGTAGTGGTTGTCGGAGCCTGTGTTGTTGTTGTTGCTGTTGTTTCCATTGTAGTAGTTATCGGAGGAAGTGTTGTTGTTGTAGTAGTAGTTTCTGGAGTAGTAGTTGTTGGAGCTTGTGTTGTTGTTGTTGGTGCTGTTGTAGTAGTTGTAGGAGGAATTGTTGTTGTTGTAGTAGTAGCTTCGGGAGTAGTAGTTGTTGGAGCTTGTGTAGTTGTTGTAGTAATAGTTGTTGGAGCTTGTGTTGTTGTCGGTTCTGTTGTAGTAGTTGTTGGAGGAAGTGTTGTTGTTGTAGTAGTAGTTTCGGGAGTAGTAGTTGTCGGAGCCTGTGTTGTTGTTGTTTCCGCTGTAGTAGTTGTCGGAGGAAGTGTTGTTGTTGTAGTAGTAGTTGTTGGAGCTTGTGTTGTTGTTGTTTCTTTTGTAGTAGTTGTCGGAGAAAGTGTTGTTGTAGTAGTTTCGGGAGTAGTAGTTGTTGGAGCTTGTGTTGTTGTTGTTTCTGTTGTAGTAGTTGTCGGAGGAAGTGTTGTTGTAGTAGTTTCGGGAGTAGTAGTTGTTGGAGGTTGTGTTGATGTTGTTGTTGGTTCTGTTGTAATAGTTGTCGGAGGAAGTGTTGTTGTTGTAGTAGTAGTTTCGGGAGTAGTGGTTGTCGGAGCCTGTGTTGTTGTTGTTGTTGTTGTTGTAGTAGTAGTTGTCGGAGGAAGTGTTGTTGTTGTAGTAGTAGTTGTCGGAGCAAGTGTTGTTGTTGTTGTAGTAGTAGTTTCGGAAATAGTAGTTGTTGGAGGTTGTGTTGTTGTTGTTGTTGGTTCTGTTGCAGTAGTTGTCGGACGAAGTGTTGTTGTAGTAGTAGTTTCGGGAGTAGTGGTTGTCGGAGTCTGTGTTGTTGTTGTTGTTGTTTCCGCTGTAGTAGTTGTCGTGGGAAGTGATGTTGTACTAGTAGTTAATGGAGCTTGTGTTGTTGTTGTTTCTGCTGCAGTAGTTGTCGGAGCTTGTGTTGTTGTTGTTGGTTCTGTTGTAGTAGTTGTCGGAGCAAGAGTTGTTGTAGTAGTAGTTTCGGATATAGTAGTTGTTGGAGGTTGTGTTGTTGTTGGTTCTGTTGTAGTAGTTGTCGGAGGAAGTGTTGGTGTTGTAGTAGTAGTTTCGGGAGTAGTGGTTGTCGTAGCCTGTGTTGTTGTTGTTGTTTCCGCTGTAGTAGTTGTCGGAGGAAGTGTCGTCGTTGTAGTAGTAGTTGTTGGAGCTTGTGTTGTTGTTGTAGTAGTAGTTTCTGGAGTAGTAGTTGTTGGAGCTTGTGTTGTTGTTGTTGGTTCTGTTGTAGTAGTTGTAGGAGGAATTGTTGTTGTTGTAGTAGTAGTTTCTGGAGTAGTAGTTGTTGGAGCTTGTGTTGTTGTTGTTGGTTCTGTTGTAGTAGTTGTAGGGGGAATTGTTGTTGTTGTAGTAGTAGCTTCGGGAGTAGTAGTTGTTGGAGCTTGTATAGTTGTTGTAGTAATAGTTGTTGGAGCTTGTGTTGTTGTTGGTTCTGTTGCAGTAGTTGTCGGAGGAAGTGTTGTTGTTGTAGTAGTAGTTTCGGGAGTAGTGGTTGTCGGAGCCTGTGTTGTTGGTATTGTTGTTGTTGTTTCCGCTGTAGTAGTTGTCGGAGGAAGTGTTGTTGTAGTAGTAGTTGTTGGAGCTTGTGTTGTTGTTGTAGTAGTAGTTTCTGGAGTAGTAGTTGTTGGAGCTTGTGTTGTTGTTGTTGGTTCTGTTGTAGTAGTTGTAGGGGGAATTGTTGTGGTCGTAGTAGTAGCTCCGGGAGTAGTAGTTGTTGGAGCTTGTGTAGTTGTTGTAGTAATAGTTGTTGGAGCTTGTGTTGTTGTTGTAGTAGTAGTTTCTGGAGTAGTGGTTGTCGGAGCCTGTGTTGTTGTTGTTGTTATTTCCGCTGTAGTAGTTGTCGGGGGAAGTGTTGTTGTTGTAGTAGTTGTTTGAGCTTGTGTTGTTGTTGTAGTAGTAGTTTCCGGAGTAGTAGTTGTTGGAGCTTGTGTAGTTGTTGTAGTAATAGTTGTTGGAACTTGTGTTGTTGTTGGTTCTGTTGTAGTAGTTGTTGGAGGAAGTGTTGTTGTTGTAGTAGTAGTTTCTGGAGCAGTAGTTGTTGGAGCTTGTGTTGTTGTTGTTGGTTCTGTTGTAGTAGTTGTTGGAGGAAGTGTTGTTGTTGTAGTAGTAGTTTCTGGAGTAGTAGTTGTTGGAGCTTGTGTTGTTGTTGTTGGTTCTGTTGTAGTAGTTGTCGGAGGAAGTGTCGTTGTAGTAGTAGTTGTTGGAGCTTGTGTTGTTGTTGGTTCTGTTGCAGCAGTTGTTGGAGGAAGTGTTGTTGTTGTAGTAGTAGTTTCGGGAGTATTGGTTGTTGGAGCCTGTGTTGTTGTTGTTGTTGTTTCCGCTGTAGTGGTTGTCGGAGCCTGTGTTGTTGTTGTTGTTGTTGTTGTTTCGCTGTAGTAGTTGTCGGAGGAAGTGTTGTTGTAGTAGTAGTTGTTGGAGCTTGTGTTGTTGTAGTAGTAGTAGTTTCTGGAGTAGTAGTTGTTGGAGCTTGTGTTGTTGTTGGTTCTGTTGTAGTAGTTGTAGGAGGAATTGTTGTTGTTGTAGTAGTAGCTTCGGGAGTAGTAGTTGTTGGAGCTTGTGTAGTTGTTGTAGTAATAGTTGTTGGAGCTTGTGTTGTTGTTGTAGTAGTAGTTTCTGGAGTAGTAGTTGTTGGAGCTTGTGTTGTTGTTGTTGTTTCTGTTGTAGTAGTTGTTGGAGGAAGTGTTGTTGTTGTAGTAGTAGTTTCGGGAGTAGTGGTTGTCGGAGCCTGTGTTGTTGTTGTTGTTTCCGCTGTAGTAGTTGTTGGAGGTTGCGTTGTTGTTGTTGGTTCTACTGTAATAGTTGTCGGAGGAAGTGTTGTTGTAGTAGTAGTTGTTTCGGAAATAGTAGTCGTTGGAGCCTGTGTTGTTGTTGTTATTTCTACTGTAGTAGTTGTCGGAGGAAGTGTTGTTGTTGTTGTAGTAGTTTCTGGAGTAGTAGTTGTTGGAGCTTGTGTTGTTGTTGTTGGTTCTGTTGTAGTAGTTGTAGGGGGAATTGTTGTGGTTGTAGTAGTAGCTTCGGGAGTAGTAGTTGTTGGAGCTTGTGTAGTTGTTGTTGTAATAGTTGTTGGAGCTTGTGTTGTTGTTGGTTCTGTTGTAGTAGTTGTTGGAGGAAGTGTTGTTGTTGTAGTAGTAGTTTCGGGAGTAGTGGTTGTCGGAGCCTGTGTTGTTGTTGTTTCAGCTGTAGTAGTTGTCGGAGCCTGTGTCGTCATTGTAGTAGTAGTTGTTGAAGCTTGTGTTGTTGTTGGTTCTGTTGCAGTAGTTGTTGGAGGAAGTGTTGTTGTTGTAGTAGTAGCTTCGGGAGTAGTGGTTGTCGGAGCCTGTGTTGTTGTTGTTGTTATTTCCGCTGTAGTAGTTGTCGGGGAAGTGTTGTTGTAGTAGTAGTTGTTGGAGCTTGTGTTGTTGTTGTAGTAGTAGTTTCTGGAGTAGTAGTTGTTGGAGCTTGTGTAGTTTTTGTAGTAATAGTTGTTGGAACTTGTGTTGTTGTTGGTTCTGTTGTAGTAGTTGTTGGAGGAAGTGTTGTTGTTGTAGTAGTAGTTTCTGGAGTAGTAGTTGTTGGAGCTTGTGTTGTTGTTGTTGGTTCTGTTGTAGTAGTTGTCGGAGGAAGTGTCGTTGTAGTAGTAGTTGTTGGAGCTTGTGTTGTTGTTGGTTCTGTTGTAGTAGTTGTCGGAGGAAGTGTTGTTGTTGTAGTAGTAGTTTCGGGAGTAGTGGTTGTTGGAGCCTGTGTTGTTGTTGTTGTTGTTGTTTCCGCTGTAGTGGTTGTCGGAGCCTGTGTTGTTGTTGTTGTTGTTGTTGTTTCCGCTGTAGTAGTTGTCGGAGGAAGTGTTGTTGTAGTAGTAGTTGTTGGAGCTTGTGTTGTTGTAGTAGTAGTAGTTTCTGGAGTAGTAGTTGTTGGAGCTTTTGTTGTTGTTGGTTCTGTTGTAGTAGTTGTAGGAGGAATTGTTGTTGTTGTAGTAGTAGCTTCGGGAGTAGTAGTTGTTGGAGCTTGTGTAGTTGTTGTAGTAATAGTTTCTGGAGTAGTAGTTGTTGGAGCTTGTGTTGTTGTTGTTGGTTCTGTTGTAGTAGTTGTAGGAGGAATTGTTGTTGTTGTAGTAGTAGCTTCGGGAGTAGTAGTTGTCGGAGCCTGTGTTGTTGTTGTTGTTATTTCCGCTGTAGTAGTTGTCGGGGGAAGTGTGGTTGTAGTAGTAGTTGTTGGAGCTTGTGTTGTTGTTGTAGTAGTAGTTTCTGGAGTAGTAGTTGTTGGAGCTTGTGTAGTTGTTGTAGTAATAGTTGTTGGAACTTGTGTTGTTGTTGGTTCTGTTGTAGTAGTTGTTGGAGGAAGTGTTGTTGTTGTAGTAGTAGTTTCTGGAGCAGTAGTTGTTGGAGCTTGTGTTGTTGTTGTTGGTTCTGTTGTAGTAGTTGTTGGAGGAAGTGTTGTTGTTGTAGTAGTAGTTTCTGGAGTAGTAGTTGTTGGAGCTTGTGTTGTTGTTGTTGGTTCTGTTGTAGTAGTTGTCGGAGGAAGTGTCGTTGTAGTAGTAGTTGTTGGAGCTTGTGTTGTTGTTGGTTCTGTTGCAGCAGTTGTCGGAGGAAGTGTTGTTGTTGTAGTAGTAGTTTCGGGAGTAGTGGTTGTTGGAGCCTGTGTTGTTGTTGTTGTTTCCGCTGTACTGGTTATCGGAGCCTGTGTTGTTGTTGTTGTTTCCGCTGTAGTAGTTGTCGGAGGAAGTGTTGTTGTAGTAGTAGTTGTTGGAGCTTGTGTTGTTGTTGTAGTAGTAGTTTCTGGAGTAGTAGTTGTTGGAGCTTGTGTTGTTGTTGGTTCTGTTGTAGTAGTTGTAGGAGGAATTGTTGTTGTTGTAGTAGTAGCTTCGGGAGTAGTAGTTGTTGGAGCTTGTGTAGTTGTTGTAGTAATAGTTGTTGGAGCTTGTGTTGTTGTTGTAGTAGTAGTTTCTGGAGTAGTAGTTGTTGGAGCTTGTGTTGTTGTTGTTGTTTCTGTTGTAGTAGTTGTTAGAGGAAGTGTTGTTGTTGTAGTAGTAGTTTCGGGAGTAGTGGTTGTCGGAGCCTGTGTTGTTGTTGTTGTTGTTGTTTCCGCTGCAGTAGTTGTCGGAGGAAGTGTTGTTGGAGTAGTAGTTGTTGGAGCTTGTGTTTTTGTTGTAGTAGTAGTTTCTGGAGTATTAGTTGTTGGAGCTTGTGTTGTTGTTGTTGGTTCTGTTGTAGTAGTTGTAGGAGGAATTGTTGTTGTTGTAGTAGTAGCTTCGGGAGTAGTAGTTGTTGGAGCTTGTGTAGTTGTTGTAGTAATAGTTATTGGAGCTTGTGTTGTTGTTGGTTCTGTTGTAGTAGTTGTTGGAGGAAGTGTTGTTGTAGTAGTAGTTTCTGGAGTAGTAGTTGTTGGAGCTTGTGTTGTTGTTGTTGGTTCTGTTGTAGTAGTTGTAGGGGGAATTGTTGTTGTTGTAGTAGTAGCTTCGGGAGTAGTAGTTGTTGGAGCTTGTGTAGTTGTTGTAATTGTTGTTGGAGCTTGTGTTGTTGTTGGTTCTGTTGTAGTAGTTGTCGGAGGAAGTGTCGTTGTAGTAGTAATTGTTGGAGCTTGTGTTGTTGTTGTAGTAGTAGTTTCTGGAGTAGTAGTTGTTGGAGCTTGTGTTGTTGTTGTTGGTTCTGTTGTAGTAGTTGTAGGGGGAATTGTTGTGATCATAGTAGTAGCTTCGGGAATAGTAGTTGTTGGAGCTTGTGTTGTTGTAGTAGTAGTTTCTGGAGTAGTGGTTGTTGGAGCTTGTGTTGTTGTTGTTGTTTCTGTTGTAGTAGTTGTTGGAGGAAGTGTTGTTGTTGTAGTAGTAGTTTCAGGAGTAGTGGTTGTCGGAGCCTGTGTTGTTGTTGTTGTTGTTGTTGTTTCCGCTGTAGTAGTTGTTGGAGGTTGCGTTGTTGTTGTTGGTTCTGCTGTAATAGTTGTCGGAGGAAGTGTTGTTGTAGTAGTAGTTGTTTTGGAAATAGTAGTCGTTGGAGCCTGTGTTGTTGTTGTAGTAGTTTCTGGAGTAGTAGTTGTTGGAGCTTGTGTTGTTGTTGTTGGTTCTATTGTAGTAGTTGTAGGGGGAATTGTTGTGGATGTAGTAGTAGCTTCGGGAGTAGTAGTTGTTGGAGCTTGTGTAGTTGTTGTTGTAATAGTTGTTGGAGCTTGTGTTGTTGTTGGTTCTGTTGTAGTAGTTGTTGGAGGAAGTGTTGTTGTTGTAGTAGTAGTTTCGGGAGTAGTGGTTGTCGGAGCCTGTGTTGTTGTTGTTTCCGCTGTAGTAGTTGTCGGAGCCTGTGTCGTCGTTGTAGTAGTAGTTGTTGAAGCTTGTGTTGTTGTTGGTTCTGTTGCAGTAGTTGTCGGAGGAAGTGTTGTTGTTGTAGTAGTAGCTTCGGGAGTAGTGGTTGTCGGAGCCTGTGTTGTTGTTGTTGTTATTTCCGTTGTAGTAGTTGTCGGGGAAGTGTTGTTGTAGTAGTAGTTGTTGGAGCTTGTGTTGTTGTTGTAGTAGTAGTTTCTGGAGTAGTAGTTGTTGGAGCTTGTGTAGTTGTTGTAGTAATAGTTGTTGGAACTTGTGTTGTTGTTGGTTCTGTTGTAGTAGTTGTTGGAGGAAGTGTTGTTGTTGTAGTAGTAGTTTCTGGAGCAGTAGTTGTTGGAGCTTGTGTTGTTGTTGATGGTTCTGTTGTAGTAGTTGTTGGAGGAAGTGTTGTTGTTGTAGTAGTAGTTTCTGGAGTAGTAGTTGTTGGAGCTTGTGTTGTTGTTGTTGGTTCTGTTGTAGTAGTTGTCGGAGGAAGTGTCGTTGTAGTAGTAGTTGTTGGAGCTTGTGTTGTTGTTGGTTCGGTTGTAGTAGTTGTCGGAGGAAGTGTTGTTGTTGTAGTAGTAGTTTCGGGAGTAGTGGTTGTTGGAGCCTGTGTTGTTGTTGTTGTTGTTGTTTCCGCTGTAGTGGTTGTCGGAGCCTGTGTTGTTGTTGTTGTTGTTGTTTCCGCTGTAGTAGTTGTCGGAGGAAGTGTTGTTGTAGTAGTAGTTGTTGGAGCTTGTGTTGTTGTAGTAGTAGTAGTTTCTGGAGTAGTAGTTGTTGGAGCTTGTGTTGTTGTTGGTTCTGTTGTAGTAGTTGTAGGAGGAATTGTTGTTGTTGTAGTAGTAGCTTCGGGAGTAGTAGTTGTTGGAGCTTGTGTAGTTGTTGTAGTAATAGTTTCTGGAGTAGTAGTTGTTGGAGCTTGTGTTGTTGTTGTTGGTTCTGTTGTAGTAGTTGTAGGAGGAATTGTTGTTGTTGTAGTAGTAGCTTCGGGAGTAGTAGTTGTCGGAGCCTGTGTTGTTGTTGTTGTTATTTCCGCTGTAGTAGTTGTCGGGGGAAGTGTGGTTGTAGTAGTAGTTGTTGGAGCTTGTGTTGTTGTTGTAGTAGTAGTTTCTGGAGTAGTAGTTGTTGGAGCTTGTGTAGTTGTTGTAGTAATAGTTGTTGGAACTTGTGTTGTTGTTGGTTCTGTTGTAGTAGTTGTTGGAGGAAGTGTTGTTGTTGTAGTAGTAGTTTCTGGAGCAGTAGTTGTTGGAGCTTGTGTTGTTGTTGTTGGTTCTGTTGTAGTAGTTGTTGGAGGAAGTGTCGTTGTAGTAGTAGTTGTTGGAGCTTGTGTTGTTGTTGGTTCTGTTGCAGCAGTTGTCGGAGGAAGTGTTGTTGTTGTAGTAGTAGTTTCGGGAGTAGTGGTTGTTGGAGCCTGTGTTGTTGTTGTTGTTGTTGTTTCCGCTGTACTGGTTATCGGAGCCTGTGTTGTTGTTGTTGTTGTTGTTTCCGCTGTAGTAGTTGTCGGAGGAAGTGTTGTTGTAGTAGTAGTTGTTGGAGCTTGTGTTGTTGTAGTAGTAGTAGTTTCTGGAGTAGTAGTTGTTGGAGCTTGTGTTGTTGTTGGTTCTGTTGTAGTAGTTGTAGGAGGAATTGTTGTTGTAGTAGTAGCTCAGGAGTAGTAGTTGTTGGAGCTTGTGTAGTTGTTGTAGTAATAGTTGTTGGAGCTTGTGTTGTTGTTGTAGTAGTAGTTTCGGGAGTAGTAGTTGTTGGAGCTTGTGTTGTTGTTGTTGTTTCTGTTGTAGTAGTTGTTGGAGGAAGTGTTGTTGTTGTAGTAGTAGTTTAGGGAGTAGTGGTTGTCGGAGCCTGTGTTGTTGTTGTTGTTGTTGTTGTTCCGCTGCAGTAGTTGTCGGAGGAAGTGTTGTTGGAGTAGTAGTTGTTGGAGCTTGTGTTGTTGTTGTAGTAGTAGTTTCTGGAGTATTAGTTGTTGGAGCTTGTGTTGTTGTTGTTGGTTCTGTTGTAGTATTTGTAGAAGGAATTGTTGTTGTTGTAGTAGTAGCTTCGGGAGTAGTGGTTGTTGGAGCTTGTGTAGTTGTTGTAGTAATAGTTGTTGGAGCTTGTGTTGTTGTTGGTTCTGTTGTAGTAGTTGTTGGAGGAAGTGTTGTTGTAGTAGTAGTTTCTGGAGTAGTAGATGTTGGAGCTTGTGTTGTTGTTGTTGGTTCTGTTGTAGTAGTTGTAGGGGGAATTGTTGTTGTTGTAGTAGTAGCTTCGGGAGTAGCAGTTGTTGGAGCTTGTGTAGTTGTTGTTGTAATTGTTGTTGGAGCTTGTGTTGTTGTTGGTTCTGTTGTAGTAGTTGTCGGAGGAAGTGTCGTTGTAGTAGTAGTTGTTGGAGCTTGTGTTGTTGTTGTAGTAGTAGTTTCTGGAGTAGTAGTTGTTGGAGCTTGTGTTGTTGTTGTTGGTTCTGTTGTAGTAGTTGTAGGGGGAATTGTTGTGATCATAGTAGTAGCTTCGGGAGTAGTAGTTGTTGGAGCTTGTGTTGTTGTAGTAGTAGTTTCTGGAGTAGTGGTTGTTGGAGCTTGTGTTGTTGTTGTTGTTTCTGTTGTAGTAGTTGTTGGAGGAAGTGTTGTTGTTGTAGTAGTAGTTTCGGGAGTAGTGGTTGTCGGAGCTTGTGTTGTTGTTGTTGTTGTTGTTTCCGCTGCAGTAGTTGTCGGAGGAAGTGTTGTTGTAGTAGTAGTTGTTGGAGCTTGTGTTGTTGTTGTAGTAGTAGTTTCTGGAGTATTAGTTGTTGGAGCTTGTGTTGTTGTTGTTGGTTCTGTTGTAGTAGTTGTAGGAAGAATTGTTGTTGTTGTAGTAGTAGCTTGGGAGTAGTAGTTGTTGGAGCTTGTGTAGTTGTTGTAGTAATAGTTGTTGGAGCTTGTGTTGTTGTTGGTTCTGTTGTAGTAGTTGTTGGAGGAATTGTTGTTGTTGTAGTAGTAGCTTCGGGAGTAGTAGTTGTCGGAGCTTGTGTTGTTGTTGTTGGTTCTGTTGTAGTAGTTGTAGGGGGAATTGTTGTTGTTGTAGTAGTAGCTTGGGAGTAGCAGTTGTTGGAGCTTGTGTAGTTGTTGTTGTAATTGTTGTTGGAGCTTGTGTTGTTGTTGGTTCTGTTGTAGTAGTTGTCGGAGGAAGTGTCGTTGTAGTAGTAGTTGTTGGAGCTTGTGTTGTTGTTGTAGTAGTAGTTTCTGGAGTAGTAGTTGTTGGAGCTTGTGTTGTTGTTGTTGGTTCTGTTGTAGTAGTTGTAGGGGGAATTGTTGTGATCATAGTAGTAGCTTCGGGAGTAGTAGTTGTTGGAGCTTGTGTTGTTGTAGTAGTAGTTTCTGGAGTAGTGGTTGTTGGAGCTTGTGTTGTTGTTGGTTCTGTTGTAGTAGTTGTAGGGGGAATTGTTGTGATCGTAGTAGTAGCTTCGGGAGTAGTAGTTGTTGGAGCTTGTGTTGTTGTTGTTGTTTCTGTTGTAGTAGTTGTTGGAGTTAGTGTTGTTGTTGTAGTAGTAGTTTCGGGAGTAGTGGTTGTCGGAGCCTGTGTTGTTGTTGTTGTTGTTTCCACTGTAGTAGTTGTTGGAGGTTGCGTTGTTGTTGTTGGTTCTGCTGTAATAGTTGTCGGAGGAAGTGTTGTTGTAGTAGTAGTTGTTTCGGAAATAGTAGTCATTGGAGCCTGTGTTGTTGTTGTTGTTTCTACTGTAGTAGTTGTCGGAGGAAGTGTTGTTGTTGTTGTAGTAGTTTCTGGAGTAGTAGTTGTTGGAGCTTGTGTTGTTGTTGTTGGTTCTGTTGTAGTAGTTGTTGGAGGAAGTGTTGTTGTTGTAGTAGTAGTTTCGGGAGTAGTGGTTGTTGGAGCCTGTGTTGTTGTTGTTGTTGTTGTTTCCGCTGTACTGGTTATCGGAGCCTGTGTTGTTGTTGTTGTTGTTGTGTCCGCTGTAGTAGTTGTCGGAGGAAGTGTTGTTGTAGTAGTAGTTGTTGGAGCTTGTGTTGTTGTAGTAGTAGTAGTTTCTGGAGTAGTAGTTGTTGGAGCTTGTGTTGTTGTTGGTTCTGTTGTAGTAGTTGTAGGAGGAATTGTTGTTGTTGTAGTAGTAGCTTCGGGAGTAGTAGTTGTTGGAGCTTGTGTAGTTGTTGTAGTAATAGTTGTTGGAGCTTGTGTTGTTGTTGTAGTAGTAGTTTCTGGAGTAGTAGTTGTTGGAGCTTGTGTTGTTGTTGTTGTTTCTGTTGTAGTAGTTGTTGGAGGAAGTGTTGTTGTTGTAGTAGTAGTTTCGGGAGTAGTGGTTGTCGGAGCCTGTGTTGTTGTTGTTGTTTCCGCTGCAGTAGTTGTCGGAGGAAGTGTTGTTGTAGTAGTAGTTGTTGGAGCTTGTGTTGTTGTAGTAGTAGTAGTTTCTGGAGTAGTAGTTGTTGGAGCTTGTGTTGTTGTTGGTTCTGTTGTAGTAGTTGTAGGAGGAATTGTTGTTGTTGTAGTAGTAGCTTCGGGAGTAGTAGTTGTTGGAGCTTGTGTAGTTGTTGTAGTAATAGTTGTTGGAGCTTGTGTTGTTGTTGTAGTAGTAGTTTCTGGAGTAGTAGTTGTTGGAGCTTGTGTTGTTGTTGGTTCTGTTGTAGTAGTTGTTGGAGGAAGTGTTGTTGTAGTAGTAGTTTCTGGAGTAGTAGTTGTTGGAGCTTGTGTTGTTGTTGTTGGTTCTGTTGTAGTAGTTGTAGGGAATTGTTGTTGTTGTAGTAGTAGCTTCGGGAGTAGTAGTTGTTGGAGCTTGTGTTGTTGTAGTAGTAGTTTCTGAGTAGTGGTTGTTGGAGCTTGTGTTGTTGTTGTTGGTTCTGTTGTAGTAGTTGTAGGGGAATTGTCGTTGTAGTAGTAGTTGTTGGAGCTTGTGTTGTTGTTGTAGTAGTAGTTTCTGGAGTAGTAGTTGTTGGAGCTTGTGTTGTTGTTGTTGGTTCTGTTGTAGTAGTTGTAGGGGAATTGTTGTGATCATAGTAGTAGCTTGGGAGTAGTAGTTGTTGGAGCTTGTGTTGTTGTAGTAGTAGTTTCTGGAGTAGTGGTTGTTGGAGCTTGTGTTGTTGTTGTTGTTTCTGTTGTAGTAGTTGTTGGAGGAAGTGTTGTTGTTGTAGTAGTAGTTTAGGAGTAGTGGTTGTTGGAGCTTGTGTTGTTGTTGTTGTTGTTGTTGTTTCCGCTGTAGTAGTTGTCGGAGGAAGTGTTGTTGTAGTAGTAGTTGTTGGAGCTTGTGTTGTTGTTGTAGTAGTAGTTTCTGGAGTAGTAGTTGTTGGAGCTTGTGTTGTTGTTGTTGGTTCTGTTGTAGTAGTTGTAGGAGGAATTGTTGTTGTTGTAGTAGTAGCTTCGGGAGTAGTAGTTGTTGGAGCTTGTGTAGTTGTTGTTAGTAATAGTTGTTGGAGCTTGTGTTGTTGTTGGTTCTGTTGTAGTAGTTGTAGGATGTCTGTAGTAGTAGTTGTTGAGCTGTGTTGTTGTTGTAGTAGTAGTTTCTGGAGTAGTAGTTGTTGGAGCTTGTGTTGTTGTTGTTGGTTCTGTTGTAGTAGTTGTAGGAGGAATTGTTGTTGTTGTAGTAGTAGCTTCGGGAGTAGTAGTTGTTGGAGCTTGTGTAGTTGTTGTAGTAATAGTTGTTGGAGCTTGTGTTGTTGTTGGTTCTGTTGTAGTAGTTGTTGGAGGAAGTGTTGTTGTTGTAGTAGTAGTTTCTGGAGTAGTAGTTGTTGGAGCTTGTGTTGTTGTTGTTGGTTCTGTTGTAGTAGTTGTAGGAGGAATTGTTGTTGTTGTAGTAGTAGCTTCGGAGTAGTAGTTGTTGGAGCTTGTGTAGTTGTTGTAGTAATAGTTGTTGGAGCTTGTGTTGTTGTTGGTTCTGTTGTAGTAGATGTCGGAGGAAGTGTTGTTGTTGTAGTAGTAGTTTCTGGAGTAGTAGTTGTTGGAGCTTGTGTTGTTGTTGTTGGTTCTGTTGTAGTAGTTGTAGGAGGAATTGTTGTTGTTGTAGTAGTAGCTTCGGAGTAGTAGTTGTTGGAGCTTGTGTAGTTGTTGTTGTAATAGTTGTTGGAGCTTGTGTTGTTGTTGGTTCTGTTGTAGTAGTTGTCGGAGGAAGTGTCGTTGTAGTAGTAGTTGTTGGAGCTTGTGTTGTTGTAGTAGTAGTTTCTAGAGTAGTAGTTGTTGGAGCTTGTGTTGTTGTTGTTGGTTCTGTTGTAGTAGTTGTAGGAGAAGTGTTGTTGTTGTAGTAGTAGCTTCGGGAGTAGTAGTTGTTGGAGCCTGTGTTGTTGTTGTTGGTTCTACTGTAGTAGTTGTTGGAGGCATGTGTTGTTGTTGTAGTAGTAGCTTGTAGTAGTAGTTGTTGAGCTTGTGTTGTTGTTGGTTCTGTTGTAGTAGTTGTCGGAGGAAGTGTTGTTGTTGTAGTAGTAGTTTCAGGAGTAGTGGTTGTCGGAGCCTGTGTTGTTGTTGTTGTTGTTGTTGTCGCTGTAGTAGTTGTCAGGAGGAAGTTGTTGTTGTAGTAGTAGTTGTTGGAGCTTGTGTTGTTGTTGTAGTAGTAGTTTCTGGAGTAGTAGTTGTTGGAGCTTGTGTTGTTGTTGTTGGTTCTGTTGTAGTAGTTGTAGGAGGAATTGTTGTTGTTGTAGTAGTAGCTTCGGGAGTAGTAGTTGTTGGAGCTTGTGTAGTTGTTGTTGTAATAGTTGTTGGAGCTTGTGTTGTTGTTGGTTCTGTTGTAGTAGTTGTTGGAGGAAGTGTTGTTGTTGTAGTAGTAGTTTCTGGAGTAGTAGTTGTTGGAGCTTGTGTTGTTGTTGTTGGTTCTGTTGTAGTAGTTGTAGGAGGAATTGTTGTTGTTGTAGTAGTAGCTTGGGAGTAGTAGTTGTTGGAGCTTGTGTAGTTGTTGTAGTAATAGTTGTTGGAGCTTGTGTTGTTGTTGGTTCTGTTGTAGTAGTTGTTGGAGGAAGTGTTGTTGTTGTAGTAGTAGTTTCTGGAGTAGTAGTTGTTGGAGCTTGTGTTGTTGTTGTTGGTTCTGTTGTAGTAGTTGTAGGAGGAATTGTTGTTGTTGTAGTAGTAGCTCGGGAGTAGTAGTTGTTGGAGCTTGTGTAGTTGTTGTAGTAATAGTTGTTGGAGCTTGTGTTGTTGTTGGTTCTGTTGTAGTAGTTGTTGGAGGAAGTGTTGTTGTTGTAGTAGTAGTTTCTGGAGTAGTAGTTGTTGGAGCTTGTGTTGTTGTTGTTGGTTCTGCTTGTAGTAGTTGTAGGAGGAATTGTTGTTGTTGTAGTAGTAGCTTCAGGAGTAGTAGTTGTTGGAGCTTGTGTAGTTGTTGTATGTAATAGTTGTTGGAGCTTGTGTTGTTGTTGGTTCTAGTTGTAGTAGTTGTTGGAGGAAGTGTTGCTGTTGTAGTAGTAGTTGTTGGAGTAGTGTTGTTGTAGTAGTAGTTTAAGTAGTAGTTGTTGGAGCTTGTGTTGTTGTTGTTGTTTCTACTGTAGTAGTTGTCGGAGGAAGTGTTGTTGTTGTAGTAGTAGTTTCTGGAGTAGTAGTTGTTGGAGCTTGTGTTGTTGTTGTTGGTTCTGTTGTAGTAGTTGTAGGAGGAAGTGTTGTTGTTGTAGTAGTAGCTTGGAGTAGTAGTTGTTGGAGCTTGTGTAGTTGTTGTAGTAGTAGTTGTTGGAGCTTGTGTTGTTGTTGGTTCTGTTGTAGTAGTTGTCGGAGGAAGTGTTGTTGTTGTAGTAGTAGTTTCGGAGTAGTAGTTGTTGGAGCCTGTGTTGTTGTTGTTGTTACTGTAGTAGTAGTTGAGTTGTAGTAGTTGCTGTAGTAGTAGTTGTTGAGCTTGTGTTGTTGTTGTAGTAGTAGTTGTCTAGGAGTAGTAGTTGTTGGAGCTTGTGTAGTTGTTGTAGTAATAGTTGTTGGAGCTTGTGTTGTTGTTGTTTCCGCTGTAGTAGTTGTCGGAGGAAGTGTTGTTGTTGTAGTAGTAGTTTCGGGAGTAGTAGTTGTTGGAGCCTGTGTTGTTGTTGTTATTGTTCCGCTGTAGTAGTTGTCGGAGGAAGTGTCGTCGTTGTAGTAGTAGTTGTTGGAGCTTGTGTTGTTGTTGGTTCTGTTGTAGTAGTTGTCGGAGGAAGTGTTGTTGTTGTAGTAGTAGTTTCGGGAGTAGTGGTTGTCGGAGCCTGTGTTGTTGTTGTTGTTTCCGCTGTAGTAGTTGTCGGAGCCTGTGTTGTTGTAGTAGTAGTTGTTGGAGCTTGTGTTGTTGTTGTAGTAGTAGTTTCTGGAGTAGTAGTTGTTGGAGCTTGTGTTGTTGTTGTTGGTTCTGTTGTAGTAGTTGTAGGAGGAATTGTTGTTGTTGTAGTAGTAGCTTCGGGAGTAGTAGTTGTTGGAGCTTGTGTAGTTGTTGTAGTAATAGTTGTTGGAGCTTGTGTTGTTGTTGGTTCTGTTGTAGTAGATGTCGGAGGAAGTGTTGTTGTTGTAGTAGTAGTTTCTGGAGTAGTAGTTGTTGGAGCTTGTGTTGTTGTTGTTGGTTCTGTTGTAGTAGTTGTAGGCGGAATTGTTGTTGTTGTAGTAGTAGCTTCGGAGTAGTAGTTGTTGGAGCCTGTGTAGTTGTTGTTGTAGTAGTTGTTGGAGCTGTAGTTGTTGTTGGTTCTGTAGTAGTAGTTGTTGGAGCTAGTGTTGTTGTTGGTTCTGTTGTAGTAGTTGTTGGAGGAAGTGTTGTTGTTGTAGTAGTAGTTTCGGAGTAGTGGTTGTTGGAGCCTGTGTTGTTGTTGTTGTTGTTCCACTGTAGTAGTTGTTGGAGGAATTGTTGTTGTTGTTGTAGTAGTAGTTTCTGGAGTAGTAGTTGTTGGAGCTTGTGTAGTTGTTAGTAGTAATAGTTGTTGGAGCTTGTGTTGTTGTTGGTTCTGTTGTAGTAGTTGTTGGAGGAAGTGTTGTTGTAGTAGTCGTTTCTGGAGTAGAAGTTGTTGGAGCTTGTGTTGTTGTTGTTGGTTCTGTTGTAGTAGTTGTAGGGGAATTGTTGTTGTTGTAGTAGTAGCTTCGGGAGTAGTAGTTGTTGGAGCTTGTGTAGTTGTTGTTGTAATAGTTGTTGGAGCTTGTGTTGTTGTTGGTTCTGTGGTAGTAGTTGTCGGAGGAAGTGTCGTTGTAGTAGTAGTTGTTGGAGCTTGTATTGTTGTTGTTGTTGTTGTTTCGCTGTAGTGGTTGTCTGAGCCTGTGTTGTTGTTGTTGTTGTCGTTTCCGCTGTTGTAGTTGTCGGAGGAAGTGTTGTTGTAGTAGTAGTTTCGGGAGTAGTAGTTGTTGGAGCTTGTGTTGTTGTTGTTTCTGCTGTAGTAGTTGTCAGAGGAAGTGTTGTTGTTGTAGTAGTAGTTTCGGGAGTAGTGGTTGTCGGAGCCTGTGTTGTTGTTGTTGTTGTTGTTGTTTCCGCTGTAGTAGTTGTCGGAGGAAGTGTTGTTGTAGTAGTTGTTGGAGCTTGTGTTGTTGTTGTTGTTTCTGCCTTAGAAGTTGTCGGAGGAAGTGTTGTAGTAGTAGTTTCGGGAGTAGTAGTTGTTGGAGTTTGTGTCGTTGTTGTTTCTGCTGTAGTAGTTGTCAGAGGAAGTGTTGTTGTTGTAGTAGTAGTAGTTTGGGGAGTAGTAGTTGTTGGAGCTTGTGTTGTTGTTGTTGTTTTCATTTCTGCCGTAGTAGTTGTCAGAGGAGGTGTTGTTGTAGTAGTAGTTTCTGGAGTAGTAGTTGTTGGAGCTTGTGTTGTTGTTGTTTCTGCTGTAGTAGTTGTCAGAGGAAGTGTTGTTGTAGTAAAAGTTTCAAGAGTAGTAGTTCTCGGAGCTTGTGTTATTGTTGTTGTTTCTGTTGTAGTTGTCGGAGGAAGTGTTGTTGTTGTAGTAGTAGTTTCTGGAGTAGCAGTTGTTGGAGTTTGTGTTGTTGTTTCTGCTGTAGTAGTTGTCAGAGGGAGTGTTGTTGCTGCAGTAGTAGTAGTTTCTGTAGTAGTAGTTGTCGGAGTTTCTGTTGTTTGTGCTACAGATTGTTGTGCTACAGAGTGTACAGATAGGTTAAATAATTAATTTATTTTTACTGCAGTTTTCCATGATATGTAGTTTGCTAACATGGTGATTCTCATCACATTTGGACGATCATTTTTTGAAGTGGAAAAAATAGGTGCTCGTATTTCCTATTCACATGTTTTCCACGTCTATCATCTTATATTTATGGATGTCTCAGTTGAGTCATGATTCATCCCTGGTTTAGCTGTTCCCTATACTGTACTTTTCCTAATACTTCAAATATGTAATCTGTTTAACATCAGTTAGCTTACCTGTTAGAATCAAGAAAATAAACATGATCCATCTGACACCCATTCTGCCTGTGAATCTGTAAAATTAAGCAATACAGAGAATTACTCACAGAAGCAGCATGTCAAACCCCTTTTGCACTACAGCTACAAGAATAATTACTTTCTGTATGATAATGTTAAATTCTCATTGACAATGTATTAAAACCTTGTTGTACTTTTGCCCAAAGAAGAAAAATAAACGTCATTGATGATCCATATCCTGAACCAAATACATTCTTAACCCCTTTGATAAAATGCAACTTTCCCTCCACATTGTAGCACACTGAACATTTTCATTAATATATTAATACAACAAAATTCAATAATCATAAAAAACACTATGACATTGATGAAAATTGAGGAAATTTGGATGACCTACTCAATTTTACAAATCGAAGTCATTGGAGAGAGTGGCAATCATTCATTTGTTGGAGATGGCTTATTTCCCCTCTCAAGACCTAATTTCCATCTCCTAAAGCCAATGTAAAATAACAATTTCTAAAGAAAATTTAATTTTTAGCTAAAACTAAAACCCAGCTTGACAAATTCTATATGATTCTCTGTATCTCACTGATAAATATATTTTTCTTGTATATTGTTTCGCATATAAATTAAATTTCTTGCATATTTAGACTCATGTTCTCCGTAAGACCCTATCCAGGTTACAGCTGATGGAAGATTCATGTTTATGTGTTCTAAATCAACATAAAGAGGACAGGCACATACACTAACTGAGAAGAAAAATGTACTTACCTGAAATGAAAAGATGGAAGTCCCCCTTTCCGTCAGATTTAGATATTTTTGAAAGTTATTGCAGTGTCTTTTAATTCTGTCTAGTTCACCAGTGTTGTTGCGAGCCTTTCACCTTATGTGACAGTCCTCATCTATTACAGTTTATATACACTGCAACTAAAGAAAGGATGATGACGTGACACATGTAATGACAGCGTCATTCCCCTATCTGTCAATCTTTATTTTTCTTATCTCACTATTATGTCATACTCCCTTTTCTTGACGTTTGAAAAAATTTTGTTCCACCTACGAGAATGCTGAAAGAATTTCAACCAGCTCCACTTGTTCCACCAGTTCCACCAGTTACAACAAATAACAAAAAAAAAGTTAATCTGTTGTAATGGAGTAGGACGAAATGCAAGAAAAGTAAAAAAAAAAAAAAATCTATCTGTAAATCTGTCTGTTTTTACTTGTTCCTTGCAGTACTCTAAAAGCACGGAAAGGCAATTTATTTCAGAAATTTTATTTGTTGAAATTCTCTTTGCATCCTAACAGCAATGAATAAATCAAATGCACTGACTCAAAAATGAAAAAATACAGTATTTGTGGCTGTACTGTTATAAGGACACCTGCCTGTCTACCTACAGTATCTGTTTGTCTTCTTTTTTTGACCTGTCCCGCCCAGCAGCCTGGTATGCAGTATGAGGAGCAGAATTCCATGTTGGGCCAGATCAGGGATGTTTTTGCCCACACAGCCTATCCCTGTGTTGTTTTTGCTTTGCAACACACAGAAATCACCTCTCAAACATTGTAATGATATTTTCAAAAAATGTGTTTTGTTCCTCTTCCATTTAATGGCCAAGTCATTGTATTGCAGGTTTTTATATTCAGACTTAAGGCAATAATCATGTGATGTGTGTAACTAATGAAAATATGCAGCAAATATGAAACATGATCTTACCATGCATAATATATCATCACATAAGCTGTACTTCTAACAAGATATGCATTATGCTTTGGTATTATGACACTATGCTTTCAGTAGGCTGTCACTACTTAGTAACAGAGATTTCTGAGAAGATACTAACAGGGACATTTTAGTGTGTGCATGCCCATGGGCTGACATGACCTTCATGTGCGTGACCTGTGGTGGTCTGCAATGTGGACAATGGACATAGCCGTTAACACGTTCCTTTCCAACCCTCTACCAACAATTGTTGATTCCCAACATGGTAAAAGATGTTAAAATTGGATTACACCCTGCAACCATATAGCGTTGTTATTTGGATGAGCAGATAATTAACACTGACTGAGTCATCGCGCATTAATTTGGTCAATGCTTCTCGCTGAACAGTGTGATGGCCACAGCCATGGCCTCACAACCAGTGTAAAAAGCGGTAACCTCATGCAGTTATTTTTCCAGAGTTTATGTTTTCTTTAGGATTAATTTATATAGTTTTCATACACATTAGACATTTGTTGCAAATATTTATTCAGTTACAAATAACTCACAGGACACTCAATTTCACATACATTATTCTTTATTTAGTTGACTGTACAGAAGTATCTTTTTGGGAATGCGCACAATTAGTTACTTTTGGATTGTCATTCTGTTTAACTATTTTTTGTGTTTGAGCTTACCAGTTGGCTGCCACACCCGGGAGAGATCCAGGAAGTCTGCTGGCTTAAAGGGGTGGCGGCTGGAGCAGGAGCAGTTTTATAGAGCAGGAGGCCTAATTGGACACGTCTGGGGGGTGGCTGTGTTCTCTGCTCGGATATTTTGGGGTTTAGATTTATATTATTTGAGTATTCTTTTGTGTTGAGTTAAGATAAGGCTTAGTTACATTTCTTTGGAATATATTTTTAGGTAGATTTTGTTGTTGTGTTTGTAGTTTATGTAGTAGTGTTGTTAGTCTTCCCTTGTGTGTCACAATTGGTCTGATCAGCCAATATATAAGTCCCCTTTGTTTCTCGTGTTTTAGGTCAGTTGTATTTTGAGTTCAGAGCTTTAGTTGCTGTTTGTTTATTTGACCTCTTTTATTGGCCCAAAACTTTATCTTTATATTTGGTAATGTGTTTTTTTTGCAAATAAATAATCTTAATTTTGAACTTCCCTTGTGTCTCCTCATGCTTGGCTGCTTGGTCCCTCACAACAGTTATCCTAGTTTCTCTGGTATTAAGTATATTAACTGTCTAATAACGAACTTTTGATGATACTTGTTTCAAGGGCTGTCATAAGATTCAGCGTCACCAACCCTGCAGGACAGCTTGGATGCACCACATGTTTCATGTCCCTTTCCCCACAGGTGGTAAGTGGCTCAACACTGCAGATAACAGTCTCACACAGGGAGTACGCAATAATAACCCCCAGTCCATAAAAACACTAATCCATGCGTTTCCACTTCTGGTTATGCTCATTAGCAGATTTTAAAAAACAACCTTCAGGATGCTTTCGTTCTAGTACATCAACATTACTAAGACAGCGGTAAAGCACAACACAGTTTGGAGAGTGACATGAGCAACGGAGCAACAATGTAAAAATCACATCTTGACAAAGTATTTAAAGTTAAGGTGAGATTAGAAAGATAAAGGCATTGTCACCCTCAAAGCTGTCAAGTGAACAGAGCAGATCTGCAACTAATGCATCATTTTCATTATTGATTAACAAAAGTTCTAAACAAAAAATCTTTTCAGTTTATGAAAGATGGAATGAAGGACAACTTCACATGTAAGTGAATCACTAAAATATGTTTTTCCCCCTCACGGATCCATACCCCACACTCAACAGGAAGTCAGCTGTTTTGAATTGAAAGTATAATTGTAACCCTTCTTCAGCATTTACAAGAAGTGAACTTTAACAGACTCCTCCTAGAGAATTAATCCGTTCAACTTTCGCTGTGCAGTCTAGACCCACTGACAATTAAAATTTGTACAAGCAGTGAATTTTCCTCCACAAACGTGCCCATGGGTGAAATCACCTAATCGCCACAAAGCAGGAAGTTGTAATAAAGAGTCCTGCCCTGAACACATCCACATGTCATCATTCACTCAAAGTCATAGGAAATGTCAAGTTTTATGCTATAACGGACTAATTATGGCAGGTTGTCCATATCAACTTCAAAACTGTCCCAGAAAACTCTTAACACATTCACAATGCCATGTTGTAAAACTTGTGAATTTTTGGTTAAAGGAGTGGCAGAGGTATGACAGCTAACTGCATGCGTCGCCATGACACAGCAAGTTGGTTTAACTGGACTGTACATGCTCAGATCTGTGTAAAATTTTACACGTTTACTAAGAGTCCCATCGCAAACACATCGATAAGCCAACATTTACCAATAGGGTCCGCTCAACGGTGTGTGCATGTTTAATTTATTTAATTTTTTTCAGGCAAAGTAAGCTCACTTTGGTATGCTCAAAAACTCAACATACTTTGCACAAAATTCAAGGGTGGGGAATAATTACGTGTCATTTGGTGTTTGCGCATGGGCGTGGCAAAATGGCTCGCTACCGTCCCGTACAGACCAGCCCCAGGCCATGTTTCAACAAATTGTACGAAATTTTTGTGGCAGATGTATCATGTCCAGACCTACAAAAAAGCCTCTGGGAGTGATGCCCTAAACCCAACAGGAGGTAAGCTGTTTTGAGTTTAACAGCCATTTTTGACAATTCACAGGTTACGTACTTACGTACGTATCAAAAATCAGAATCAAAGATACTTTATTTATCCCTGTGGGGGCATTCTTGTGTAACAGTTGCACACATTGCGCATCAAGGTATAAGGAATAGAAATAATAAAAAGTTGGTATATTAAAAAAAAGAAAAAAGAAATGTGGATATGTACAAGATTTACATTGTTAAAAGAATGGTTATGGTGACGTAATAGTGAATGAATAGTTGCAGAATTGCAGCAGAATATATAGCACATTAATTATTAAACAGATAATATTGCACAAAAAAGATAATAACATCTAGTTTAATAACTAACTATGCCACAATTAAACCACAGTCTGCTCCTTAGTCTTTGTCATGTTGAGCTGCAGATGCTTGTGAAAATGGCAGGACTCTGTGTGGTAGTTGAAGTCTGTGGTGTAGATGGTAAAGAGAAATGAAGAGAGGACAGTCCCCTAAAGGGAGCCCCCATGTTTCCGACCACACTGTTTGACACACAGTGTTGCAGGTGTACATACTGTGGTCTGCCAGTCAAGTAGTCAACAATCCAGGACACGAGGGGGGGATCCACCTATCAGCTTCTCACTCAGCAGGGCCGGCCGGATGGTGTTGAAAGTATTAGAGAAGTCAAAAAATGTGACCCTCACAGTGCTCGCCAGCTTGTCTAGGTGGGCGCAGTATTATGTATTATTATATCAACTACAGGCGGGGGTGGTAGGTGAACTCAAGGGGGTCCAGAAGAGGTCCGACCATGGACCGCAGCTGACCCAGAACCAGTCTCCAAGGTCTTCATAATGTGTGAGGTCAGTGCCACACGTCTGTAGTCGGAGTCACTGGGACGTGGCAAGATGTTTTCCACAGCACAGGGACCCTTTGACTCAGGCTTTGGTTGATGACATGGAGAAGGACTCCACATAGCTGGAAGACACATGCTTTGAGTACCCCGGGGCGGACACCACCAGCTTCGTTAGAGTGCAGTATCCTCAACTGCCTTCTCACCTGGTCAGCAGTGACATACAGAGGTTACAGGTGGAGGAGGAGGAAAGGAGGAGTTGTTAGACTGGAGAGAGCTGTTAACCTGAGAGCCAGAGGAAGGGGGAGTAGGGGTCTCCTAGGAGGGTGGGAGACCATAAGGAGAAGGAGGAGGGGGGAGTATTGGGGCTGGAGGTGTTTGAGTGCAGACAGCGGCTGAGTTAGTGGGGGGATGGGCAGGAGTGATTGCGGCCTCATCTACACTACTCTGTTTTTGTAGAGCTGGTGTAACATCTTTGACATTAACTTTCATCTGGGTCTGAGAATAAGGGCCCAAAGGTGGATTATTAATCATGATTCTGCAGAGAGGTTCTCTGCCTTGTTTGAACCAATTTTCACTGACGCAATGCAGTGATGCAGATGTTTTTATTGTGTGCTTTAATAATCAGTGTTTAGCAATTTTAGATAAAGTGGCACCAAGCTTTGTCCCCTATACAAAAACCTTGTCCTTGGATTGATAAAACAATCCAGAGTTTTAGGATAAACTGAAGAAAAGTCGAACATCTATGACATCTTCTAAACTCCAGGGCCCGTATTCATAAAGATTCTAAGAGTCCTCTCAGAAAACTCTTATCTTAGCTTAAAAACTTTAACCTAGGAGTCTTAGCTTAAGAGCTATTCAGGACTGATCTGAGAGCAACTCTGAGCAAGGAAAAGACAAAAACTTTTATCTTAGTGAGGAGGCGGGGTTGACCCCGTTGCTATGTATGACACAATCTTTTGAAGACTGTGATTGGTTGGTTGTCCAAGAAGGAAAAAAAAGAGTGATTCTAGTGTAGGTTATATTCTAAGCCTTCACTTTGGAAATTACATGCGTAATATTCCCTATTTGACCGTTCACATATACACAAACACATTATATATGTGTATATAAATCCTGTTTTTTTATTTACCATGCTGTTAATTTCCTATAAGGTATTTGATTGGCTTAGAATGATAAAAATTGTTCCACTCTTTCCAATTACTCTGATTGCTGGAATGTCTATTTAAGTGGTGGTTTGAATGTTGGTTTTGGACTGGACAGAGGAACAGAGTTCACTGTTAGCCCAGTTAGTGGATGAACACAAAACCATTCTAAAAGGAAAATTCAGGCCAGGTGTCACAGCACGGGGCAAGAAGCAGACGTGGGAGCATATAGCACAAACTATTAACGGTTCATTCTGCTTGTGCGCAAGCGGGAAGCCTGCTATACTCATAAATTCAGTTTTTTGAGCCTGCAAGGTGGGAATGTCCAGTGGAAACGAAATGAACTGCGACACAATAAGAGGTTCTGAAAGTCCTGTAATTGTTTGAATGAACCATTTTTCTTAGATTCTTAGAATCTTTATGAATACGGGCTCAGATCTGAGTCACATATGGCCAAAAAAATCGGGAGTTCAGGATTGATCAGGAGGCCGGCTCCTTTACTCGAAACAGTTTCACTGTATGAACCTGGGGCCTGTACCACCAAGCCAGTTCAACATACCTAGGATGTGTTTTCATTATCTGGCGTCACTAATCCTAACAATCACGATAGGGATAAGCGGTACCAGGAAGGTGGTTATCAACTCGGTAAATAAACCCAGTCCAATCCAGCCTGGAGCACGTTCATATAAAAGAGGCGGCGTTAGCAGCAGATGATCAATCACAGTCATGAACACGTCCACTGTCAGCAGATCGTCATATTTTACGATCGAGGATTAAACTGTAACACTACAGAAATGACAGTAGCACGGCTGCATCTGACACACAGGGAGACAGAAAATCGCAGACAATGTGAATGCCTAAATAAACAGGCGTAGTGTATAATAATGCGTTGATAAAAAGTTTTCTTACGAGCTGTATGAAAATATCAGCCTTATTCTTTCAGCTCGGCTGTGTGCCGACGTTTCCACATTAAAAGACTCGGGCACTGAATAAGTGGTCTTCCACCTCACTTTAAAAAACTTGTCATCACTTCAAAAATTAGATTAATTTATTTAACACACTCAAAGTGTTCCAGGCATTGTTCTAAATTAACTTCATAAAGTAGTGAAACAAAAACTCCATTCATGCCATAAAATGTGCTCAAATAGTGTTTGAAAGAATTTCAATATTTAGGCTGCTGAAAACTCACCGTCCCACCTTTTGCACCCACATCACAAAAGGTGATGAGACTACAGTCTCTGTAGTAGGGCTAACAAAGCTATACAAACCTCAGTATCTTACGTTCATATTAAAATTCAGAATTTCAATATCCCTACCAAACTGCTCATAATATTCAGCCTCACATGAGAAAAAAAACAATTTATTTTAACTGCTGCCTCAGGATGTGTGAAACTGTCTGGGAGCAAATAAAAAGTATTAAACACATTTCAAAGCAGTAAGTAGGCATCCTGCTGTAATGTAAAAATCTCTAGGCAACAATAGCCTATGGCTTTTAATCAGTCTCTGTAGAATTAAATCGCTATAGAGTCAAGAATTTCTCCACATCACCGCTGCAAACATAAAGCAGCCTATTAGCTAAAACAGTCTGTGGGATTTCCTACAGATGGTGATGTCATTTTCCAAGAGAGCTGATTGGTCGGTAGGCGGCGTTTTCACAGAGTTGATCTCTTATATGGAGCATAACCTGCTTCGGAGCGGGGTTGCCGTTCAACATAAGTTACCATGGAGATCTACCCCGGTAAGAAGTGAACCACCTTTGTGGGACTGAAAACAGAGTTAACCCCGAAGTAACCTGGATAAGCTCAAATCCTGCTTCGTGTAGGACTCTGGTCCTTTTGGATTTGGAGAAGAACATTAATCAACGTTAGATTCTGACTGACTCATGTCGGCGTGTCAATTTAAATATTATGCTGCTGTGCCCCTGCTAAATGCGCACGCTTCACCCTATTTCACCCACCCGGAAAGTCACAAAACGGTTTGCAGCGGTGCTCTCAGTTATTCCACGCACAAAGTTTTCATGTGTTTCCCCAACTGTGGACGCTGTGCGTGGAACACTTTTCCAAGTTGAAATGAGCGTAGAGACGGTGTAATCAGCTGCGCCCGCATGGCGTTCATTTAAGTTGATTGTGTTATCAATGTTTTTATTCAAATTACTTTATTTATACATACATAGCCTACATATAATTACGGAGGTATGGACCTTGATAACCTCATATGACCATGCATGTAACCACTCTGTGTTGAAGGAAAGTGAGTGGCCAGACACAGTCGTGTCATGCGCGCAGTGTTGGGCAAGTTACTTCCAAAATGTAATATAGGCTATTATAGATTATTACTTACTGTCATTTGCGAGTAATTCGTTATTACAGTATTACTGTCTCTGAACTATAACGCTTTTGAGTTACTTTGAGTTACTTTCACTTCTATTTAATGGGCGCATTATTCTGACAGTAGATGTCTGCATAGGTGGGTTCTAGTGACATGCAGAGTTATATCCATGGATCAGGTGGGTCTTTATCATAAAAAATAGCCTTCTGAGGGGGGTAGGATGAATCGTCTCCCCATTAACAAAGACGCTGTGCACATTTACACACGAGGTACAGCAGCATAACGTCATTGATTAGGCTATTTGAATCTCCTGATGCACCGACGGGATCGGTCAGGATGAACTGACAGCAGCCTCTCTGATATTGGTAGTAATTTGTTAAAGCACAAACACACAGCCAATAGAAATCTATTCACGCATGAGCCATCAGGGGAACTACCGTCTTGTTAAGAGGAGCCGGGCTCCCTCGTAGTTTCCACCCTACCTAAAATCTCGACCTTTCTCGAATCTTTTACTCATTAATTGCTTTTTCTGGTGCCAAAATGTATCTTAGTGTTGTTGAATTATTAAAAAACATCAGTTTATTTTGGGTTAAAATAAGTTATAACGTGCCTTACGTAGATTTTAGCCTAGCCTACAATATTGACAGTTTATTGTTTATAATGCGTTATAGGCCTATAACAGCAAAAAGCAGAACCCTGCTACTCTTCTCTACTACTCTGCATAACCCCTAAGCCAAAAGGTCTTCCCGCGCGCCGGCAAGCAGTGTGTAAAATAACACCTTCATATGATGCCATAAAGGGCGGAATTGCGGTATCTTCTTGTACAGTAGTGTTCTTTACTGCGGTAACGTGAGCCGCCGAATGAAAAACCATGGTCAAGCCAGCCGCCGTCTGATTTCTGTTGCGCCTAAAGCAGTGTTATTATGGTACGGAAGAGGTGCGAGTGAGCCGAAGGTCCTGAAAGATACATACGCGGTGTTTTTTGTGATGCTCTTAGTGATTAGATGAACACAAATGCATACAACAGAAATATATTGATATTACTAATAACAATCATGATTAGCCTATAGTTGTATGATTGATTATTTTTTATTACTGCAAATACAATATTTACCTTTTATTTTATTTTGTGAACATAATTCAGTGTTGCCATCCTAGTGTTCCCTCCACAGCAAAAGCTAAATAAACTTAACATGTTTCTGAACTTTGACCTTTCACCAAAACACTTCCTTCATAGGTGACACCACCAATTTCAGTTCTTCTGCTTCCTGGTGTCCTCTACTATCACTGCTGCAAATATCATAACATTTTACTGTAGCATTTTTGAGAAATTACAGTCTAAAAACCCCTCCATGAGCAAAAACTAAAAAGACAGTTAACATTTCTGTGAACTTTGACCTTTCACCAAAACACTTCCTTCATAGGTGACACCACCAATTTCAGTTCCTCTGCTTCCTAGTGTCCTCTACTATCACTGCTACAAATATCAGAACATTTTACTGTAGCGTCTCTGAGAAATTACAGTCTAAAAACCCCTCCCACAGCAAAAACTGTATAGATAGTTAACATTTCTGTGAACTTTGACCTTTCACCAAAACACTTCCTTCATAGGTGACACCACCAATTTGATATCATCTACTGCCTAGTATCCTCTACTATCACTGCTGCAAATATCATAACATTTTACTGTAGCATCTTTGAGAAATTACAGTCTAAAAACTCCTCCCACAGCAAAAACTGTATAGACAGTTAACATTTCTGTGAACTTTGACCTTTCACCAAAACACTTCCTTCATAGGTGACACCACCAATTTCATTTCCTGTGCTTCCTAGTGTCCTCTACTATCACTGCTGCAAATATCATAACATTTTACTGTAGCATCTCTGAGAAATTACACTGTAAATACCGCTTCAGGAGAAAACATTCAACAGACATCGAACATACCTGTGAACTTTGACCTTTCACCAAAACAGTTCCTTCATAGGTGACACCACCAATTTCAGTTTGGTTGCTTCCTAGTGTCCTCTTCTATCACTGGTGCAAATATCACAACATTTTACTGTAGCATCTTTAAAAAATTACAATCTAAAATCCCCTCCAGGAGCAAACATTCAACAGACATCGAACATACATGTAAAGTTTGACCTTTCACCAAAACAGTTCCTTTGTAGGTGACACCACCAATTTCATATCATCTCCTTCCTAGTATCCTCTACTATCACTGCTGCAAATATCATAACATTTAATTTAGTATCTTAGAGAAATTGCACTATAAATATCCCTCCCACAGCAAAAACTAAAATGCAAATATAACATTTTCTCAAATTTGGTACAGTAATATATTATGCTATATGTACCTGTGATAGTAGAGGACACTACGTAAGAAGATGATATCAAATTGGTGGTGTCACCTACTGAAGGAACTATTTTGGTGAAAGGTCAAAGTTCACAGAAATGTTCACTGTCTATACAGTTTTAGCTGTGGGAGGGGTATTTAGACTGTAATTTCTCAAAAATGCTACAGTAAAATGTTATGATATTTGCAGCAGTGATAGTAGAGGACACTAGGTAGCAGAGGAACTGAAATTGGTGGTGTCACCTATGAAGGAACTAATTTTATGAAAGGTCAAAGTTCACACAAATGTCAACTGTCTGTTGAATCTTTGCTTATTGAGGGGTTTTTTAGACTGTAATTTCTCAAAGATGCTACAGTAAAATGTTATGATATTTGCAGCAGTGATAGTAGAGGACACTAAGAAGCATAAGAACTGAAATTGGTGGTGTCACCTATGAAGGAAGTGTTTTGGTGCAAGGTCAAAGTTCACATAAATATTACCTGTCTGTTGAATCTTTGCTTATTGAGGGGTTTTTTAGACTGTAATTTCTCAAAGATGCTACAGTAAAATGTTATGATATTTGCAGCAGTGATAGTAAAGGACACTAGGAAGCATAAGAACTGAAATTGGTGGTGTCACCTATGAAGGAAGTGTTTTGGTGCAAGGTCAAAGTTCACAGAAATGTTAACTGTCTTTTTAGTTTTTGCTCATGAAGGTGTTTTTAGACTGTAATTTCTCAAAAATGCTACAGTAAAATGTTATGGTATTTGCAGCAGTGATAGTAGAGGACACTAGGAAGCATAAGAACTGAAATTGGTGGTGTCACCTATGAAGGAAGTGTTTTGGTGAAAGGTCAAAGTTCACAGAAATGTTAATAGTCTATACAGTTTTTGCTGTGGGAGGGGTTTTTAGACTGTAATTTCTCAGAGACGCTACAGTAAAATGTTATGATATTTGCAGCAGTGATAGTAGAGGACACCAGGAAGCAGAAGAACTGAAATTGGTGGTGTCACCTATGAAGGAACTTTTTTGGTGCAAGGTCAAAGTTCACAGGTATGTTCAACGTATGTTGAATGTTTGCTCCTGAAGCGGTATTTAGACTGTAATTTCTCAGAGATGCTACAGTAAAATGTTATGATATTTGCAGCAGTGATAGTAGAGGACACTAGGAAGCAGAGGAAATGAAATTGGTGGTGTCACATATGAAGGAAGTGTTTTGGTGAAAGGTCAAAGTTCAGAAACATGTTAACTTTATTTAGCTTTTGTTGTGGGAGGGAACACTAGGATGGCAACGCTGAACTAACTGCTGAGGAATTATGCTGGTGAAAGGTCAAATTTCACATAAATTATTTTCACAAAATAAAATAAAAGGTAAATTTTGTATTTGCATTAATAGCAAATAATCAATTATACAACCATAGGCTAATCATGATTGTTATTAGTAATATTATTATATTTCATCTAATCACTAAGAGCATCACAAAAAAACACCGCGTATGTATCTTTCAGGACCTTCGGCTCACTCGCACCTCTTCCGTACCATAATAACACTGCTTTAGGCGCAACAGAAATCAGACGGCGGCTGGCTTGACCACTGTTTTTCATTCGGCGGCTCACGTTACCGCAGTTAGTCTTTGGTGGCATTTTTCAGGCCATTCAGGCCAACTTAAACTTTGTTGCAATATTGTAGACATCATGGCGCAAGTAGCCTATTGGACTGCGTGTTTGTGCGCTTGCGTGTGTGAGAGAGGGAAATGGGAACTCCCAACTCCTAATGAGCAATGATCTCTCTCTTTTTGAAGGTAATCTGCACAGACAGCTGTAAATCACACAAATATCCCGCTGTATATTATTTGACCAGAACAAAGTACATATCGAACGGGTAAGAAGTTCTTCTTCCATGTAGGCCTATATTTACTGATTTGGCAGACACTATAAAGTGACTATAAAGTCATCAGAAGATGAATGCTTTTTCTACGACTTGAAACCGGACCTCCAGAATGCGAGGCGGCTACACTGTCGCTGTACTATTGTGTAATTAAGTTTTACGGAGAGTAATCCATTGTTACAAGGCGTCTCTTTCGTATTGTCAACTTCCGTTATGGTTCACTTCCGTTGTGGCTTTTTGTATTCGTGTTGTGGCTTTTGTATTAGGCCTGAAACCTACGGGCCACTGTATTCATACACTTGTGCTGTAAAATGGTAAAAAGCTACAACACAGCTGTCATCGTTTACACACAGGAACTCGTAATTCTGCACACTTGTTTCTAAAGATGTGATCAAACCAATATGATCAAGTCTCTGGACAGCGTAGTGGCAATGTTGTGACACTTTGACCAAGATATAAGAAGACAGGTTCTCTACTGTAATTCAACCATGGGGCCATATAACACTAAATGTTTTCTTAATTTTTCTGGGTGGTCTTTGGAATTTTGTGTTTGAGCGTGAGCAGCAGGATCATCAGCTGGAAGTACATCCTGTCTATGGGCTATGGGACAATGCCATCTTTCACTGTGGTGTCCCGCTAAGCATGTGGTTCAATATCAACCAGCAACCAGTGATTCATAAATGTTTACGTTCAGCCATACAGCCCTTAGTTACCCAGCTTAAATAACAATCTCATTGCCAAAAGGAATAATGTGCTGCTCCCAGTTATCTCTTTCTGTACAAACCTGTTTCACTGACACAACAAAGGCTGAGACTGGCTGATGTGAAATCACAACATTATTGGCGTTTTATTAAACCTACTGGCAATAAACATGCCTTGATACACTTTAATCACCAAAATTATAAAAAACAAAAGACAATTTAAACTCTTGAAAGATATTCTGATCATTGTAAAATTTCTGAAAGACATTGTACAAATTGTAGAAACAACTAGAAGTCTCACAGAACATGCATGACTATATAAATACACTTTGTATAAATAAGAAAATTGACAGTGCATTGGTTTGACATACATATCATGTATACCATGACCCTGTTATGTTGCTACGCTGTGTTAAGTGAAACATAAACATACACATGCTTTTGGAAACTACAGACAGGTTTACATCATTTTACTTTAAAGTAAAACAACATTTTTAATAATCTTTGCTTGTAAAATTAAAAACCCTGATAACCTCGATAGCATTCAGATTTCTCAATTTGCATGATAGAAAGATTTTCTTAGATTTTACCAACAACAAATAAAGTCCCTTTTTTAGTAGCTGACACAAAGTTAACAGCACAGTGCTCAGAGACGGAAGAAACATGACATTACCTTTTACAGAAATATTAAAATAGTGGAATTATTTTGTGACATTGCAGTTCTTTATAGAAAGAAAGTTTGTTTAGCTTATACTCTAGTGATGACAATCATGAACCTGATTTTTTTCCATCCACAAAGTCCTTTTTCATACCAATAATGGCAATCATTTTCTGATGGCAATTCAAATGGAAATTAATACTGATGCTATTGCTGGCTTGACAGAATCCATGACAACAGTACCAGGCAGGATGCCGTAAGGAAACTGATCTTGTGGCTTACTCCACTTGATGCTATATATAAGGAGAAAATGAAACAAAACATTAGTTTAATAAACAGTTTTTGAAGTTTGAGGATTTTTTTAATTTTGGAAGAAGCACACAGTATAGCTTACGTGTGCCATTCACGTTGATTGAGCTGCCTTCAATGTCAAAGCCAGTGACGGTTGAAGCAGCACTTATCAAAACGCTTGCAATCTGAGTGTTGTTAGGAACAAATGTGCTTGCAAAGCGAACGTTCATTTCATTGATGATTGAGCCATTTCTGAAGAATGAGAAACGTAAAGTATTTTTAGAATATCAGACTCAGACCACTCCTCTTAAATTGTAACGCTTAAGAAATTACCTGAATGACACCACATCCAAGGAGTTGAAGGAGGAAGGGAAAGCCCTTTGGAACACAGGTTCAAGCTGCAGAAACAGAAAACAAAATGTACTTTGTAAAAACACTTTTCACTTCTATGTTTGCCTCACTAAAATGGCCTAAAATTTCACATTCAATTTAAAATGTCCGACTTTCTTTTGGATTTAGAGTATCCAAAAGGCACGTTTGTGTGTGTTGTGATGAGACATGTGCCACTAATATTTCGTACATCTAGGTCAGGGGTCAACAAATAAGTCTGACATCGGGTCAGTTTTTTTTCAAGCCGTTACATGGCGGGCCAGAACATTATTTCAGTCAAATTATTTCAAAATGTTTGACACTAATATGCACATTTAGCTCAGTGGGTAGAGTGCGGGACTCCCATTGGAGGAGTTGTATTATAATGCAGTGTGTGTGCGCCCCGGTGTTTGATCCGCATTCATAAATCTATGGACACTAATTTTCATTTTCCTGAGGAAATTCAGGAGAATCCAATCACATGTTTACTGAAGGCTTTTCCAGAGGTGTGTCAAGTAAGCCAGAGACTCTTTCGAATGTCCTTCGGAACTTTAAGTAAAAGCTTTCAATAAACTCAAGTCATATCATTGCTGCAAAAAATATTTTCATGCTTTTATTTTGGAGGCACGATCACTTAAGAGGAAGTGATTATGTGAGTAGCTGTTGCTGTCATGACTGAAATCAGTTTCAGCATCAGCCGCTATCCATTTATTTATTTTTTATTTTTCTGCTATCAAAGCAATCTGGCCGGGGCCACATATTACTGGGGTCAGTTCTGGCCCGCGGGCTGCCTATTGCTGACCACTGATCTAGATCAAACGAATTGTGGGGGCTCATTCGTTGAAATATTGTAGGAGGCGTTATGGGACCATTATGTTACTCTTATTAATGAGCAGAGTTGGCACCAAAACATGGTGCCTAAATTAGAACTGGTTTCTATATGACCGGTACCGAGCCGAATTACAAAGTTTTGGTACCTAATTTGGGTGCTACTAAATGTTGATTGAACCCTCTGGTGCTCTGTAACTGACATAAAAAGCATTGCCACCATGCACCGCATTACCAAATTGAAGCTTCCCCTAATGAAAGGCTACGAAATGACAGCCGGTTTTGCTCGGGCTTAATTAATGCTGCAAAAATACAGGCTACCGTGAGCCGTAGCCTACACCAAAGAAACAAACCTGGCTCAACAGCTAGCTACACCTCCTCTTCACCCTCTCTGTCCCAAGGCTAAGACACAATCTTGTGCCAGCAGAAACAACAAACACAACGGCCCCCTTAACTCTCTGCCAATCACAGATAGGAAAATAAATGATTGATAAGCTTCTACACATTTGTTGACAGCCATGACACATTCTCTGACCAACTGGGAACACTGGAAAACACTTTAACTATGAACATTTTTGCCACTTTTGACGTTTGCAAACATTTTTATTTGGTGCTCAGGCCCTAATAATAAACAGTATTGGCTGTATCATAAAGTGTTACCATAGCATTTCAGTAATCTGAATGGTGGCTTGAACTCTCTGATAAAATAGTTAAATAGTGGTACCAGAAGATTTACCTGTGTCTTTATCATTGAAGCTCGAACTTTAAAAGCTGCAGATGATGGATTGTTCAAGTCACTTGTAAAGGTGCTTTGAACAGATCTGAAAGTCACCCTTGATGTAATGAGTGCTACGGTTGTAGATGAAGTACTTGTAGGTGTGGATGTTGTAGATGTGGAAGTTGTAGGTGAGGTAGTTGTAAGTGCAACAGTTGTAGGCACATCAGTTGTTGATGGAACTGGACCCGCTATAAAATATTTTTAAAAGAGTAAGTAAGTATTCATGCTCAAATCAAAATGATGCATTAATCTTTGTTTGATGTCAAACTGACTTTGGTGCCAGTTTCACTAAGGAACATCATAAAAGGCACAGAAAAACTTGGCACTACAGACTTTTTAGTAGCTTTTCTAGTTCTGAAGTTGCTCATGTCAAAAATATTACAGTTATTCGCATAACAAGCACGGTGGTTGAATACATGGTAGACTTAAAAGAAGATCATTCTGCCACACAGTTGAACGGATGGATTGATTAGTGCAACATTAATCATTGTAAAAGTCTTAATGAATCTTGTCTATAACTACATTTCTTGTTAAGCAGCATGTTTTAATGACTTACTTAAAAACAGCATGAGCAGCACATTTTGTATATGTTTAACACACTGATTAGAGCAAAACGATGTTTTGTGATTACTTACCTACTATTTGGACTGTGTTAGGATTTATGCTCACATTGAAGCTATTGTTGGTATTATTCACAGCTTCTATTAAGGCTTGAGCAACGACACTGTTCTGTGGGAGGTCTGCCATGGGAATTGTTGAATTGAACAAAACTTGCATTTCCACTTTAGTTCCGTCGACTCGAGTTGGGACACTCCTGTGTCATAAAAGTAAATGTCAAATACTGATATGAGATGATTCTGTTGCTGTGTGTTATGGGTGATTTAAACATAACACTGTAAACATTAACAAAACGTGTTTTAAAACCATAATTCTGCATATAAAGCAAAGTCAGTGAACCACTGAAAAATGTTTTTACCTGAAGCCTGTCACAATGCAGTGGTCAAACCGATTCTGATATCTTGCTTTGTATATGATATTGCACTGCAAAAAGAAACCAACATTGAGTAGTGTTTAAGCACATTTTTCTTGAAATTAAACTGAATCGAAATGAACATTTAACTGAAAATAATTTCCAGCTTAACAAATGTGTCCTTCAGCTAAAACATAATATCTGATTGTTCAATGAGAACACTGAAACAGCCAATGAAAAATGTTCTGAATTGAAAATGACCTACAGTGGAAACAACTCGTTGTTCAAGATCTTTATATTGACTGCTGTTGGGATTAGTGAGGTTTGCTGAAAAAGGTTCTCCTTCCAAATCTGCTGTGATGTTATAAACAGGTGGAGCCGCAAAAGTCGTTGTTGGGGCAGGTGTTGTTGTTGCGGTCATTGTTGTCGGAGAAGTTGTGGTTGTTGCTGATGTTGTGGTTGTTGTAGCAAGTGTTGTTGTTGTTGTTGTTGCTGCTGCTGTTGTTGTAGTTGTTGCTGCTGTTGGTGCTTTTGTTGTTGTTGGAGCAGATGTTGCAGATGTTGTTGCTGTTGTTGCTGCTGTTGTTGTAGTCGTTGCTGCTGTTGGTGCAGATGTTGTTGTCGGAGCAGATGTTGCAGATGTTGTTGCTGTTATTGCTGCTGTTGTTGTAGTTGTTGCTGATGTTGCTGTCAGAGCAGATGTTGTGGCAGCAGGTGTTGCCACTGTCGTTGTTGTTGGAGCAGAAGTTGTTGTTGCTGTTCCTGCAGTTGTTGTAGTTGTAGCAGATGTTGTTGTTGCTGTTCCTGCTGTTGTTGTAGTTGTTGCTGTCGGAGCAGATGTTGTTGCAGATGTTGTTGTTGTCAGAGCAGATGTTGCAGATGTTGTTCCTGCTGTTGTTGTGGCAGCAGATGTTGTTGCAGATGTTGTTGTTGTCGGTGAAGATGTTGCAGATGTTGTTGCTACTGTTGTTGTAGTTGTGACTGTTGGTGCTGGTGTGATCGGTGCAGATGTTGCAGATGTTGTTGCTGTTATTGCTGCTGTTGTTGTAGTTGTTGCTGATGTTGCTGTCAGAGCAGATGTTGTGGCAGCAGGTGCTGCCACTGTCGTCGTCGTCGGAGCAGATGTTGTTGCTGTAACTGCTGTTATTGTCGGAGCAGATGTTGCAGATGCTGTTCCTGCTGTTGTCGCAGATGTTGTTGCAGATGTCGGAGCAGATGTTGTCGTTGCTGTTCCTGCAGTTGTTGTAGTTGTAGCAGATGTTGTTGTTGCTGTTCCTGCTGTTGTTGTAGTTGTTGCTGATGTTGCTGTCGGAGCAGATGTTGTGGCAGCAGGTGTTGCCACTGTCGTCGTCGTTGTAGCAGATGTTGTTGCTGTTCCTGCTGTTATTGTCGGAGCAGATGTTGTTGTTGCTGTTCCTGCAGTTGTTGTAGTTGTAGCAGATGTTGTTGTTGCTGTTCCTGCTGTTGTTGTCGGAGCAGATGTTGCAGATGTTGTTCCTGCTGTTGTTGTCGGAGCAGATGTTGTTGCAGATGTTGGAGCGGATGTTGCAGATGTTGTTCCTGCTGTTGTTGTCGGAGCGGATGTTTCAGATGTTGTTCCTGCTGTTGATGTCGGAGCAGATGTTGTTGCAGATGTTGTTGTTGTTGGAGCAGATGTTGCAGCTGTTGGAGCAGATGTTGTTGCAGATGTTGTTGTTGTCGGAGCAGATGTTGCAGATGTTGTCCCTGCTGTTGTTGTGGCAGCAGATGTTGTTGCAGATGTTGTTGTCGGAGCAGATGTTGTTGCAGATGTTGGAGCGGATGTTGCAGACGTTGTTCCTGCTGTTGATGTCGGAGCGGATGTTGCAGATGTTGTTCCTGCTGTTGTTGTCGGAGCAGATGTTGTTGCAGATGTTGTTGTTGGAGCAGATGTTGCAGCTGTTGGAGCAGATGTTGTTGCAGATGTTGTTCCTGCTGTTGATGTCGGAGCAGATGTTGTTGCAGATGTTATTGATGTCGGAGCAGATGTTGCAGATGTTGTTGCTACTGTTGTAGTTGTGGTTGCAGGTGTTGTTGTTGTTGCTGTTGGTGCTGGTGTTGTTGGAGCAGATGTTGTTGCTGTTATTGCTGCTGTTGTTGTAGTTGTTGCTGATGTTGCTGTCAGAGCAGATGTTGTGGCAGCAGGTGTTGCCACTGTCGTCGTCGTTGGAGCAGATGTTGTTGTTGCTGTTCCTGCAGTTGTTGTAGTTGTAGCAGATGTTGTTGTTGCTGTTCCTGCAGTTGTTGTAGTTGTAGCAGATGTTGTTGTTGCTGTTCCTGCTGTTGTTGTAGTTGTTGCTGATGTTGCTGTCAGAGCAGATGTTGTGGCAGCAGGTGTTGCCACTGTCGTCGTCGTCGGAGCAGATGTTGTTGTTGCTGTTCCTGCTGTTGTTGTAGTTGTTGCTGATGTTGCTGTCGTAGCAGATGTTGTGGCAGCAGGTGTTGCCACTGTCGTCGTTGTCGGAGCAGATGTTGTTGTTGCTGTTCCTGCTGTTGTTGTCGGAGCAGATGTTGTGGCAGATGTTGTTCCTGCTGTTGATGTCGGAGCAGATGTTGCAGATGTTGTTCCTGCTGTTGATGTCGGAGCGGATGTTGCAGATGTTGTTCCTGCTGTTGTCGCAGATGTTGTTGCAGATGTCGGAGCAGATGTTGTTGTTGCTGTTCCTGCAGTTGTTGTAGTTGTAGCAGATGTTGTTGTTGCTGTTCCTGCCGTTGTTGTAGTTGTTGCTGATGTTGCTGTCGGAGCAGATGTTGTGGCAGCAGGTGTTGCCACTGTCGTCGTCGTTGTAGCAGATGTTGTTGCTGTTCCTGCTGTTATTGTCGGAGCAGATGTTGTTGTTGCTGTTCCTGCAGTTGTTGTAGTTGTAGCAGATGTTGTTGATGCTGTTCCTGCTGTTGTTGTCGGAGCAGATGTTGCAGATGTTGGAGCGGATGTTGCAGATGTTGTTCCTGCTGTTGATGTCGGAGCGGATGTTGCAGATGTTGTTCCTGCTGTTGTTGTCGGAGCAGATGTTGTTGCAGATGTTGTTGTTGTTGGAGCAGATGTTGCAGCTGTTGGAGCAGATGTTGTTGCAGATGTTGTTGTCGGAGCAGATGTTACAGATGTTGGAGCGGATGTTGCAGACGTTGTTCCTGCTGTTGATGTCGGAGCGGATGTTGCAGATGTTGTTCCTGCTGTTGTTGTCGGAGCAGATGTTGTTGCAGCTGTTGGAGCAGATGTTGTTGCAGATGTTGTTCCTGCTGTTGATGTCGGAGCAGATGTTGTTGCAGATGTTATTGCTACTGTTGTGGTAGTTGTGGCTGCAGGTGTTGTTGTTGTTGCTGTTGGTGCTTGTGTTGTTGGAGCAGATGTTGTTGCTGTTATTGCTACTGTTGTTGTAGTTGTTGCTGATGTTGCTGTCAGAGCAGATGTTGTGGCAGCAGGTGTTGCCACTGTCGTCGTCGTCGGAGCAGATGTTGTTGTTGCTGTTCCTGCAGTTGTTGTAGTTGTAGCAGATGTTGTTGCTGTTCCTGCTGTTGTTGTAGTTGTTGCTGATGTTGCTGTCGTAGCAGATGTTGTGGCAGATGTTGTTCCTGCTGTTGATGTCGGAGCAGATGTTGCAGATGTTGTTCCTGCTGTTGTCGCAGCAGATGTTGTTGTTGTCGGAGCAGATGTTGTTGCAGATGTGGGAGCGGATGTTGCAGATGTTGTTCCTGCTGTTGATGTCGGAGCGGATATTGAAGATGTTGTTCCTGCTGTTGTCGCAGATGTTGTTGCAGATGTTGTTGTCGGAGCAGATGTTCCAGCTGTTGGAGCAGATGTTGCAGATGTTGTTCCTGCTGTTGATGTCGGAGCAGATGTTGTTGCAGATGTTGTTGTCGGACCAGATGTTGTTGCAGATGTTGGAGCAGATGTTGCAGTTGTTGTTCCTGCTGTTGATGTCGGTGCGGATGTTGCAGATGTTGTTCCTGCTGTTGATGTCGGAGCAGATGTTGTTGCAGATGTTGTTGTTGGAGCAGATGTTGCAGATGTTGGAGCAGATGTTGTTGCAGATGTTGTTCCTGCTGTTGATGTCGGAGCAGATGTTGTTGCAGATGTTGTTGTTGTCGGAGCAGATGTTGCAGATGTTGTTGCTACTGTTGTAGTTGTGGCTGATGTTGCTGTCGGAGCAGATGTTGTGGCAGAAGGTGTTGCCACTGTCGTCGTTGTCGGAGCAGATGTTGTTGTTGCTGTTGATGTCGGAGCAGATGTTGTTGCAGATGTTGGAGCAGATGTTGTTGCAGATGTTGTTCCTGCTGTTGTTGTCGCAGCAGATGTTGTTGTTGTCGGAGCAGATGTTGTTGCAGATGTGGGAGCGGATGTTGCAGATGTTGTTCCTGCTGTTGATGTCGGAGCGGATATTGAAGATGTTGTTCCTGCTGTTGTCGCAGATGTTGTTGCAGATGTTGTTGTCGGAGCAGATGTTCCAGCTGTTGGAGCAGATGTTGCAGATGTTGTTCCTGCTGTTGATGTCGGAGCAGATGTTGTTGCAGATGTTGTTGTCGGACCAGATGTTGTTGCAGATGTTGGAGCAGATGTTGCAGTTGTTGTTCCTGCTGTTGATGTCGGTGCGGATGTTGCAGATGTTGTTCCTGCTGTTGATGTCGGAGCAGATGTTGTTGCAGATGTTGTTGTTGGAGCAGATGTTGCAGATGTTGGAGCAGATGTTGTTGCAGATGTTGTTCCTGCTGTTGATGTCGGAGCAGATGTTGTTGCAGATGTTGTTGTCGGACCAGATGTTGTTGCAGATGTTGGAGCAGATGTTGCAGTTGTTGTTCCTGCTGTTGATGTCGGTGCGGATGTTGCAGATGTTGTTCCTGCTGTTGATGTCGGAGCAGATGTTGTTGCAGATGTTGTTGTTGGAGCAGATGTTGCAGATGTTGGAGCAGATGTTGTTGCAGATGTTGTTCCTGCTGTTGATGTCGGAGCAGATGTTGTTGCAGATGTTGTTGTTGTCGGAGCAGATGTTGCAGATGTTGTTGCTACTGTTGTTGTAGTTGTGGCTGCAGGTGTTGTTGTTGTTGCTGTTGGTGCTGGTGTGGTCGGTGCAGATGTTGCAGATGTTGTTGCTGTTATTGCTGCTGTTGTTGTAGTTGTTGCTGATGTTGCTGTCAGAGCAGATGTTGTGGCCGCAGGTGTTGCCACTGTCGTCGTCGTCGGAGCAGATGTTGTTGCTGTTCCTGCTGTTGTTGTCAGAGCAGATGTTGCAGATGTTGTTCCTGCTGTTGTTGTGGCAGCAGATGTTGTTGTTGTCGGAGCAGATGTTGTTGCAGATGTTGGAGCGGATGTTGCAGATGTTGTTCCTGCTGTTGATGTCGGAGCGGATGTTGCAGATGTGGTTCCTGCTGTTGTTGTTGTCGGAGCAGATGTTGTTGCAGATGTCGGAGCGGATGTTGCAGATGTTGTTCCTGCTGTTGATGTCAGAGCGGATGTTGCAGCTGTTGGAGCAGATGTTGTTGCAGATGTTGTTCCTGCTGTTGATGTCGGAGCAGATGTTGTTGCAGATGTTGTTGTCGGAGCAGATGTTGCAGATGCTGTTGCTGTTATTGCTGCTGTTGTTGTAGTTGTTGCTGATGTTGCTGTCAGAGCAGATGTTGTGGCAGCAGGTGTTGCCACTGTCGTCGTCGACGGAGCAGATGTTGTTGTTGCTGTTCCTGCTGTTATTGTCAGAGCAGATGTTGCAGATGTTGTTCCTGCTGCTGTTGTGGTAGCAGATGTTGTTGCAGATGTTGTTGTTGTCGGAGCAGATGTTGCAGATGTTGTTGCTACTGTTGTTGTAGTTGTGGCTGCAGGTGTTGTTGTTGTTGCTGTTGGTGCTGGTGTGGTCGGTGCAGATGTTGCAGATGTTGTTGCTGTTGGTGCTGGTGTTGTTTGAGCAGATGTTGTTGCTGTTATTGCTGCTGTTGTTGTAGTTGTTGCTGATGTTGCTGTCAGAGCAGATGTTGTGGCAGCAGGTGTTGCCACTGTCGTCGTCGGAGCAGATGTTGTTGTTGCTGTTCCTGCTGTTGTTGTCGGAGCAGATGTTGTTGTTGCTGTTCCTGCAGTTGTTGTAGTTGCTACTGTTGTTGTAGTTGTGGCTGCAGGTGTTGTTGTTGTTGCTGTTGGTGCTGGTGTGGTTGGTGCAGATGTTGCAGATGTTGCTGCTGTTGGTGCTGGTGTTGTTGGAGCAGATGTTGTTGCTGTTATTGCTGCTGTTGTTGTAGTTGCTGATGTTGCTGTCAGAGCAGATGTTGTGGCAGCAGGTGTTGCCACTGTCGTCGTCGTCGGAGCAGATGTTGTTGTTGCTGTTCCTGCTGTTGTTGTCGGAGCAGATGTTGTTGTTGCTGTTCCTGCTGTTGTTGTCGGAGCAGATGTTGTGGCAGATGTTGTTCCTGCTGTTGATGTTGGAGCGGATGTTACAGATGTTGTTCCTGCTGTTGTCGCAGCAGATGTTGTTGCAGATGTTGTTGTTGTCGGAGCAGATGTTGTTGCTGTTATTGCTGCTGTTGTTGTAGTTGTTGCTGATGTTGCTGTCAGAGCAGATGTTGTTGCAGTGTTGCCATTGCTGCTGTGGAGCAGATGTTGTTGTTGTTGTTGCTGATGTTGCTGTCAGAGCAGATGTTGTGGCAGCAGGTGTTGCCATGCTGTTGTCGTCGGAGCAGATGTTGTTGCAGATGTTGCTGTTGTTGCCTGCTGTTGTTGTCGGAGCAGATGTTGTTGTTGCTGTTCCTGCAGTTGTTGTGAGTTGCTACTGTTGTTGTAGTTGTGGCTGCAGGTGTTGTTCTGTTGTTGCTGTTGGTGCTGGATGTTGCAGCTGTTGGTGCAGATGTGTTGCAGATGTTGTTCCTGCTGTTGATGTGGTGCGTGGTGTTGTTGGAGCAGATGTTGTTGCTGTTATTGCTGCTGTTGTTGTAGTTGCTGATGTTGCTGTCAGAGCAGATGTTGTGGCAGCAGGTGTTGCCACTGTCGTCGTCGTCGGAGCAGATGTTGTTGTTGCTGTTCCTGCTGTTGTTGTCGGAGCAGATGTTGTTGTTGCTGTTCCTGCTGTTGTTGTCGGAGCAGATGTTGTGGCAGATGTTGTTCCTGCTGTTGATGTTGGAGCGGATGTTACAGATGTTGTTCCTGCTGTTGTCGCAGCAGATGTTGTTGCAGATGTTGTTGTTGTTGTTGGAGCAGATGTTGTTGCTGTTATTGCTGCTGTTGTTGTAGTTGTTGCTGGTGTTGCTGTCAGAGCAGATGTTGTGGCCCCGAGGTGTTGCCACTGTCGTCGTCGTGGGAGCAGATGTTGTTGTTGCTGTTCCTGCTGTTGTTGTCAGAGCAGATGTTGCAGATGTTGTTCCTGCTGTTGTTGTGGCAGCAGATGTTGTTGCAGATGTTGTTGTTGTCGGAGCAGATGTTGTTGCAGATGTGGGAGCGGATGTTGCAGATGTTGTTCCTGCTGTTGATGTCGGAGCGGATGTTGCAGATGTTGTTCCTGCTGTTGTCGCAGATGTTGTTGCAGATGTTGTTGTCGGAGCAGATGTTTCAGCTGTTGGAGCAGATGTTGTTGCAGATGTTGTTCCTGCTGTTGATGTCGGAGCAGATGTTGTTGCAGATGTTGTTGTCGGAGCAGATGTTGTTGTAGATGTTGGTGCAGATGTTGTTGCAGATGTGGTTCCTGCTGTTGGTGTTGGAGAAGATGTTGTTGCAGATGTTGAAGCAGATGTTGCAGATGTTGTTGTAGATGTTGTTGTCAGAGCGGATGTTGCAGATGTTGTTGCAGATGTTGATGTCGGAGTGGATGTTGTAGATGTTGTTCCTGCTGTTGTTGTCGGAGCAGATGTTGTTGCAGATGTGGTTCCTGCTGTTGATGTCAAAGCAGATGTTGTAGATGTTGTTCCAGATGTTGTTGTCGGAGCAGATGTTGTTGAAGATGTGGTTTCTGCTGTTGTTGTCGGAGCAGATGTTGTTGCAGATGTTGTTGCAGATGTTGTTCCTGTTGTTGTTGTCGGAGCAGATGTTGTTGCAGATGTGGTTCCTGCTGTTGTAGTTGGAGCAGATGTTGTTGCAGATGTTGTTGTAGATGTTGTTCCTGTTGTTGTTGTCGTAGCAGATGTTGTTGCAGATGTTGTTCCTGCTGATGTAGTTTCAGCAGATGTTGTTGCAGATGTTGTTGTAGATGTTGTTCCTGTTGTTGTTGGAGAAGATGTTGTTGCAGATGTTGAAGCAGATGTTGCAGATGTTCCTGTTGCTGATGTCGGAGCGGATGTTGCAGATGTTGTTCCTGCTGTTGTTGTCGGAGCAGATGTTGTTGCAGATGTTGATGTCGGAGCAGATGTTGTAGATGTTGTTCCTGCTGTTGTTGTTGGAGCAGATGTTGTTGCAGATGTGGTTCCTGCTGTTGATGTCGAAGCAGATGTTGTAGATGTTGTTCCAGATGTTGTTGTCGGAGCAGATGTTGTTGCAGATGTGGTTCCTGCTGTTGTAGTTGGAGCAGTAGTTGTTGTAGATGTTGTTCCTGTTGTTGTCGTAGCAGATGTTGTTGCAGATGTTGTTGTAGATGTTGTTCCTGTTGTTGTTGTCGGAGCAGATGTTGTTGCAGATGTGGTTCCTGCTGATGTAGTTTCAGCAGATGTTGTTGCAGATGTTGTTGTAGATGTTGTTCCTGTGGTTGTTGTCGGAGCAGATGTTGTTGCAGATGTGGTTCCTGCTGTTGTAGTTGGAGCAGATGTTGTTGCAGATGTGGTTCCTGCTGATGTAGTTTCAGCAGATGTTGTTGCAGATGTTGTTGTAGATGTTGTTCCTGCTGTTGTTGTGGGAGCAGATGTTGTTGCAGATGTGGTTCCTGCTGTTGTAGTTGGAGCAGATGTTGTTGCAGATGTTGTTGTAGATGTTGTTCCTGTTGTTGTTGTCGGAGCAGATGTTGTTGCAGATGTGGTTCCTGCTGATGTAGTTTCAGCAGATGTTGTTGCAGATGTTGTTGTAGATGTTGTTCCTGCTGTTGTTGTCGGAGCAGATGTTGTTGCAGACGTTGTTCCTGCTGTTGTCGAAGCAGATGCTGCTGCAGATAATGTCGCTGCTGTTGTAGTTTCAGCAGATGTTGTTGTCGGAGCAGATGTTGCAGATGTTGTCGCTGCTGCTGTCGTTAATGCAGTAGTTGTTTCAGCAGGTGTTGTCGTTGTTGCTGTTGTAGTTGGAGCAGGAAATGTTAGAATAATTTGTAACCCAACAACATTTTTCCTTAAACCAAGAATATATCCATGTTACACTTGAAGTACAAAATCTTTAAGCAGTACTACTAAATTAGTATACAGGGTCTCTTGCCTTATATTTTTACCAGTTCCTGAAATTATGACCAAAACATGCTTACCTTTTTCTTTATTAAATGATCATGATCTTAGAATTACACTATACTTTTGTCTTTGCATGAGAAATATTGGTGGAGGCGCAGGAGAGAATTGAGCCTTAACTTTGTGTCATTCTCTATACCTTTTATAATATTTTTGGTCTAAAACATCAGTTAGCTTACCTGTTAGAATCAGCAAAATTGATATTATCCATCTGACACCCATCCTGCCTTTGAATCTATAAAATTAAACAATAAAGAACATTACTCAAAGAAGCATGTCAAATCCTTTTGCATTACATCCACTTGAATCAATTATAAAAGTTATAAATTTAAAATGAATTTCTTTGTTCTGTGTACTTCTGGCCAAATTGCAATTTAAATTAAACGCAAAATTCCTTGGAGTACACGGTATAGTATTTTTATACAAATAACGTAATGCATTATAGTAGCAATTCTAGCATTTATAACTCCTGGTACACAGAACATCCGAAGCTATATACAGTGGATAGAAAAACTCTACACACCCCTTTTAAAATGCCAGGTTCTTATGATGTAAAATAATGAGACAAAGATAAATCATGTCAGAACTTTTTCCACCGTTAATATGACCTATATTGTGAACAATTCAATTGAAAAACAAATTGAAATATTTGAGGGGGAAAAATAAAAAATAAAAAGCCTCAAATTACCTGGTTGCGTAAGTGTGCACACCCCTAGACTAATACTTTGTTGAGGCACCTTTTGATTTTATTACAGCAGTCAGTCTTTTTGGGTAGGAGTCTATTAGCAAGGCACATCTTGACATGGCAATATTTGCCCATTCCTCTTTGTAAAGGCGCTCCAAATGTGTCAGATTGCGAGGACATCACCTATGCACAGCCCTCTCCAGATCACCCCACAGATGTTCAATTGAATTGTGGTCTGGGCTCTGGCTGGGCCATTCCAAAACATTAATCTTCTTCTGGTGAAGACATGCTTTTGTTGATTTGGATGAGTGCTTTGGGTCGTTGTCATGCTGAAAGGTTTCCTTCCTCTTCATCTTCAGCTTTCTAACCGATGCCTGAAGGTTTTGTGCCATAATTGCCTGGTATTTGGAACTGTTCATAATTCCCTCCACCCTGACTAAGGCCCTGGTTCCAGCTGAAGAAAAACAGCCCCAAAGCATGATGCTCCACCCACCATGCTTCACTGTGGGTATGCTGTTCCTTGGGTGATGTGCAGTGTTGTTTTTGCACCAAACATACCTTTTGGAATTATGGCCAAAAAGTTCTACCTTGGTTTCAACAGACCATAACACATTTTCCCACATCCTTTTGGGGGACTTAATGTTTTTTTGCAAACTTCAGCCGTGCTTGGATGTTTATCTTTGTAAGAAAAGGCTTCCGTCTTGCCCCCCTACCCCATATGAAGAATACGGGAGATAGTTGTCACATGTACCACACAGCCAGTACTTGCCAGAAATTCCTGCAGTTCCTTTTATGTTGCTGTAGGCCTCTTGGAAGCCTCCCTGACCAGTTTTCTTTTAGTCTTTTCATCAGTTTTGTTCTTGGTAAAGTCCAGTTCTTGATAAAGTCACAGTTGTGCCATATTTTCTCTACTTGATGATGACTGTCTCTGTGTTCCATGGTATATCTAATGCTTTGGAAATTCTCTTGTACCTGTCTCCTGACTTATGTCAAACAATGAGATCTCTCTGATGCTTTGAAAGCTCTCTGCAATGAGATCTCTCTGATGCTTTGAAAGCTCTCTGCGGACCACGGCTTTTGCTCGGAGATGTAACTAAGAAAATATCAGGAAAATCCTACTAGAACAGCTGAGCTTTATTTGTGATTAATCTAGTGGTGGGCCGTTATCGGCGTTAACGGCTGCGTTAACGTGAGACTCTTATCGGGCGTTAATCTATACTCAAAGTTGGGTTGGGAGCTGGGTCTATACTACGCAAGCTATGATGACTTTCACCTTGATATTTTAGCACCGAATTGCACTGTAGGGGGCGAGAAAAGTCTTCGAACCTGTGTGTCTGCCTACTGTGAAATAACCACATCAAACGTGACGTGCTAACATGGATGCAGCTGTTGCTGCGTTCCATTTACCTCGGAGGTCGGAGCTGGGAATGACGTCACACCCGAGTTGACGGCGTTACAGTTACAACCTCGCTCGGCCAGCTGTTTGTTTACAACTAGCCAGGTTAGTTATTGATACGCCGGTTGATTAAAAAACGCATTGTGCGGTATTTGCTCACACTAACTGTAGCAACACGTCCACAGACAGCTGTTGGACAGCACTTTGTGTACATTTCTGAAGCCGCCGGTGTTGTGCCGAATTCTGCCTGCCTGCCGAGAATCGCATGCACCTCGCGGGTGCTAACGCTCATCTATTCTGAGAAAAGAGGTGGATGCAAATCTCGGCAGGGAGCCTACAAAATCTGATCTGCCGAATTATGCATCCATCTCTTTAGGTCCTTCTCAGACACTTTGCTGTGCTCACAGGGCCGTTTGAAGGAATTTGGGGGCCCCAAGCAAAATGGACATGGAGGCCCCCCTCCACACCCCCGTACCAGTGTTGCCAACTTAGCGACTTTGTCGCTATTTTTAGCGACTTTTCAGACACCTTTAGCGACATTTTTTCAAAAAAGCGACTAGCGACAAATCTAGCGACTTTTTGGACAAACCTTTGCAACTTTCAAAATTCCAAATATCGCCAGTACTGCTAGTGTGAGGTCTTACTTCCCCGCTGCGTCTGTTCAGTCAGTGAGCGGCTGAGAGGAGCAGCACACTCCGTTGACTGCACGCCAGCGAACATAGACATGAATGAGCTGCGCATGTGCAAGCTGTGTTAGAAGGAACCAATCAGTGATCACATAGCAGCTGTCTTCTCCTTTGTTTTAATTCAAAACATTTAATTTGACCGTTTTTTCTTGGCATGCACGCTTAAATTCACTACTGATCAGAGTTTTAGTTCATTCCGGTTCGGTTTCTGAACTCTCCGACTTCAGATCGTATATTTACTGGACATTCGGCTATATACTTATAGCCGAATATATACTTATATAAAAACAGTATGAGCACGGTTTAGGGGAGATAACCGTTATTATAAACTGAAGTAGGCTACAGTACCCGACAAATTAGGCAGAATGCAAATACAACGCGATGGCGTCATTAATATGCTAATGACGCATGACGTCATCTGGTGACATTTAGCTACTTTTCGAGCAGGCTTTAGCTACTTTCCATTGAAAATAGTTGGCAACACTACCCGACAAGCGCACGCTAAAGCCTACAGGAACCACAGCATAGCCATACAGTTAAAGTTCACCCACACTTTATATAAATAATTTTTTTACAGTGCAAATACTGCTGTTGCATATACTGTGCATAAATAAAAGTTCACAGTGCAAATACTGCTGTTGCATATACTGTGCATAAATAAATAAAAATAAAGTGCAAATACTGCTATTGCATAAAATTTGAACATTTTCAACAATTGAACATTTGCAAAAAACACCACTGTACCATAAAATCAAATATACATTAAAAAAGTGCACAATAACTAAATCCAACATACTTGAAAACACACACACACACACACACACACACTGAGCAGCAGAGATAACGTGTTTAGCGCTGTTGTCAGCCTATCAGCGACTACTGAGAGGGGCCCCCTTGAGGGGGATTCCGATAACAGTGTCATTGCACTTTACTGCATTGACTATCTATCAAAGGGGCGCGGGCTCTCACAGTTTGTCGTTGCATTTTATTCTTAAACAGTCGTTGTCTTGGGGCCCCAGTCCAGCTCGGGGCCCCAAGCAATTGCTTGGTTTGCCTGTCCTGTCGCGACGGGCCTGTGTGCTCATTGATCAAACAGCTTTATCGCCACATATATGTACTGAATGTCAAGGAATGGTCCTTCTAGCCTACTAAGTGTATTAAAATATTAAAGACTCTAAACATTCATAAAATATATACTTCAAATCAATTTATCACCATTGATGAAGTCCAAAAAGAATTTTACAGCATTTAAAAGCATTATTTGGAGGTGCATGCAATTCTCGGCAGCCAGGCAAAACTCGGCACAACACCTGGTTTGCACCTTGTGCAATGCGGAATTAGTTTACTGTAGGAGTTCTTCCAGTCTCAAGCAGCCTACCACCTAAACGCAAAGCACATCGCACACTACACACAAGTACATCTTATTGAACATGATTTATTTTCATCACCAATTATCATAGTAGAACAGCTTTCTCAAGCAGTTTGTGATGCATTTTGGAAACAGGAGATGAGCCCCTGGTCTAATGCGCCACCTGGCTTGAAACCTGGCTTGAAACCCGTTCGCACACATATTCTGATGCCTTCGGCAGAATTAAAATGAGCCATTTTAATCTAGATTAATCTAGATTAATTTCAAAATTAATCTAAATCACTTTAAATGATGGCAGGTGAGTAATGACTTCTAGTAATTCTGAACACAGCCACATCCCCAGTTATAAGAGGGTGTGCACACTTACGCAACCAGGTTATTGTAAGGTTTTTATTTTTCATTTTTCCCCCTCGAAAATTTCAGTTTGTTTTTCTATTGAATTGTTCACATTATAGGTCACATTAAAGGTGGAAAAAGTTCTGGCATGACTTATCTTTGTCTCATTATTTTACATCATAAGAACCTGGCATTTTAACAGGGGTGTTTAGACTTTTTCTATCCACTCTACATTTTAAACTGCTGTGATAAAATGCAACTTTTACTCCTGTAAACAATAGTATTGTTTTCATTAATATATCAATATGACAATATACAATAATCATAATAACAACAACAATATAGTAGATGGAAATTGAGAAAATGTGGATGTCCAATGCACTGATAAAACCTACATTCAACAGTTATTTTCAAGACATTACATACAACTATAGATTTTCAAGACAGTTGGAGAGAGCGGCTATCAGTTGTTTGTGGTAAAAAGTGTATTTCCTCTCACAACACTGAATCTAGGTCTCCTTAAGCCAATACAAAAAAACATGATGGAGAAAGACAAAAATAGATACCTACAAGAACTGATACTGTTTATAAATTGTTCTAATTATTTTATTTGACGTTAATAATAGGATGCTGGTTTTTCCCTAAAACAAAGCTTTTTTGAAAAGCTGTGAAAAGTAAGGGTGGAAAAAGAGGTAAAAATATATCTAAAAATAAAAAAATGTCTTGCTTTTTAAGTGCTGTAACATTTCAATTTTGATAATATCACGGTCAATTTAAACAAACAACAATAATTATTTATTTTCTAGATTATCTCTCTCTCTCTCTACACACACACACACACACACACACACACACACACACACACACACGTACACAATGTATACATTTACAAAAGTATACATGTAAAAATGTACTTACCCAATATGAAAAGATGAAAATCTTAGTGTCTTATTGCAAAGCTTTCTCTTTAAGTGACAGTCCTAATCTATTGAGGCTTTTATATATTCGAACAGAATGAAGTATAATGACATGACTCATAGCTGATGAATTTTCAGTGACATACAAAACCAAGGTATACTCCCTTCTTTTGTTGTTGATTCATTAAATCTAAGGCTGAAAGTCGTTTTACCAGTGAGACAAGTTATGACTTAGAACTAAAACAGTGAAGTGGTAATGGAGTAGGAAAAATGCAAAAAAAAAAGAAAAAATTGTAAATAGATGATATAATACAGTATATACATGAGCATATCAAAAGAAAAGCATCTCAGTTAAATTTCCTCATATTCCTCAGAGTAAGTGCTAATCCCTGACATTGATATGATCCGTTTATTTAATAAATAATGAATATCTCCCTGCATTTTCCTTCCAAGCTCAATGTGGAATGCCAGGGAATGCCAGAGTTGACCTTACAGCAAGGGCTGTAGCAAAACAAACTCTAACCACCCAATGCTGTTTTAACTGACCCGCCAATGACTCCTACAGCTGACTTGCAGGAATTGGAGCTGAGAGCGAGTCAAGAAGAGAGAGCTGTTTATAAAAAAGCAGGCTGCACTGTTTCTGACAAAGTGTGTTATAGGCCAGATGGGAAGCCATGCCTGCCTAAGTATCTGTTTCCTATCTGTTTCGGGGGCTCTACAACTCGATTTTGGTCTTTGTCAACTATTTGCTAAGTTGACAAAGACCATATATCAAAAGGGATACTGGTCCTGGTTTACAAAGGGGATGCAGTGGCAGTTGCAAAAGCTTTGATAAGCCAGATCATTCCTCACTGGGAAATCCCAGTCAAAATCTCCAGTGATAATTGTACACCTTTCATTAGCACAGCATTGAAAAGTGTATAGAGAGTATATGGGGATTAGTCTAAAGCAACATTGTGCTCATCATCTGGCTAGTGGAGGTGCAGTTAAGAGAGAAAATGGCACATTGAAAATCAAACTTGTTAAATGTTCTGAAGAAACAGGTGTAACATGGAGGAAAGCTTTGCCGAAGAGAAGAAACAGCATGATTTGGAGCCGGGGGACTGGATCATGGTTGAAAGACTTCAGGAGAAAGAATTGGTGGGCTCGCAGGTGGAAGGGTGCATATCAAATACTGCTCACAACAGAAACAGCAGTAAAGGTGGCAGAAAGAGCAACTTGGATTCACGCTGCACCCACTGCAAATGAGTGCCAAAGCAACCAAAGGTGCCTCAAACCAAGTGAAGATCGAGTTCAGTGAGTGAGCTGAGCTTTTCCCTGCCTAGTATTCCTAGGGGGGGAAGGGAGTGGAGGTCTCTGAGACCACCTAGAACCACTAATCTCCCAAACAATCACCGCGGGCCCAGTGGTTACAGGGGTAGGCAAGGTGACACAACTAATAAGATATGACGCCAAAAACCAACAGATGACTCTGGAGAGGTGACAGACCGAGAGAAAACGGAGGTGTGGTTCTGCTCACTGTCATCATCGTCCTGTCGTCATTTCCAACATTTGCAAAGATGGAGACAATCAGAGTGATTGTCTGACCAATCAGAGCTGTGAGACTCCATACCACTGAAACCCAGACCATTAAATGAGACACTAGGAGTTATTTTAGCTTTTACTCTGGTTTTCCAGCGTTGCCATGAAAATTAAAGACATGACTGAGGAAATTGAACTGTGCAACATCAACATGGTCAACTTTGGGGGCTCTATAACTCGATTTTGGAACATGTCTCAGATAACGGAGCAGAGGACTTACAAGCCCATCATGACAACGAATCCAACAGCCCGGACAGGCATGGTGTGTTTCACAAGGCAGTGTTTCAGACCAAGAGATCGCTTTCTGGGGACATCACTGTGCAAACAGATCGTTACAGCAACCTGTGGCACCACATGGGATAACACAGCTACGAAGGAGTGCAGATGGATGCAGCCATTCATTGCACCGCTGAACCTGACGGACACCACAAGTTTGCACCACCCAAGGAGTGACAACCTGGTTCTTAGGAATCCTTCCTCTGATGGTTGGATGTGGACAACATGTATCAATCTTTGAGACCTGGATGGTGTGGGACATGTTATCTTGCTCACCTGATGAGCTCTGTCACCATCCTGCCCACTCTGAGTCATTTCCACACTCACTACACCCACTACTATGTGCCTCACAGAGCCAGACGCTCAAACACCAGAGTTCCACAAGCGAAGAAAGGCATTGGTGGCTTCCTCCCCAGGTGGGGGGACTGTGAACAATGCAAATAAGCATATGAAGCATATGAAAAAACAACAAGCTGAGTGATTTATTTGCTAGATCTGAGACCCTAAATACTGTGAGATAAATTATGACTTGGACAACATCAGCAAGAGTTTTTAAAAATATATTGCAAGGACATTCAACTATAATTAAATGATGACTGAGCCTTTTCGAGTCTTAAAATGAACTAGAACTGCAAGCAGTTGTAAACGGGGTCCAAGGATGTCCCGCATAAGGTCCCCGAGTCAGGTCTGGATTGGCCATTCCAAACCGAGGCAAAATGTGGCATGTTTGAAAATCCCATTGAAATGAGTGGGCTTGGTGATGGCATTTTAGCTTTGATTATTGCACCACCTTTTGGCCTAATTGCACGAAATTTCTCAGGTGCCATCAGGGACCCATGGGAAAGAACTGACCCAAATTTGGTGTCAATTGGACCTGTGGTACTGGAGATATAAAATGCATGTAAGTGAATGGGAGTGTTTTTTCATATATGATTAATAGCGCCACCGATTGGCCGATTGACACCAAATTTGACACAGGCCTTCGGGAGTTCATGTCGCATAAGGTCCCCCAAGTTTGGTGTTGATCGGACTTGTGGTTATGGAGATATAAAATGAATGTAAGTCAATGGGATAATCTTTTTCATCTTTAATCTGCAATAACAGCACCACCTATGGGCATATTAGGGTCCACTTTGGTGCCTGGCATCAGGGGAGCATGCTGAACAATTTGGCACTGGTTTCATGTCAATGTGACTTGTGGTTATAGAGGAACAAATTTTTTGGATTGAACAGCGCCACCTAGGGGCTAGTTGCACCGAATTTTTCAGAGACTCTCATTGGCCTGTCGCACCTTTCTGGTCCAAATTTGGTGTTGATCGGCCATTCCAAACCAAAGATATGACCTCACTTCCTGTTAGTAGCGTTTTTCGCAAATGTTTGTTAGCGTATAATTGCAAAATTTTTTGTCGGATCAAAATTCTCTCTACAAACATTCTTCAGCTTGGTCCAGAGATTATCTGTGCCAAGTTTCGTGGTGATCGGACTTGCAGCTTCAGAGGAGTTAATTAAAATAGGTTTTTCAGTTTTCGCGATTTTGCACGAAAAAAGTTTAGGCGGAAATGGGCGTGCCCTATACCACGAGATGCAGCTCGATCCCCCGAACGCGTGGATATGAGGTTTTTGATATAAGCCTTCGTAGTGAAGAGGTCCAAGCCCAAACGCGTTGACCTTGTTTATAGCGCCCCCTAGTGGTAGAAGTGTGCAGATTTTTGCGCCTGAGGTACTCTTGAGGCTGCGAACCTACCTTGTGAGTTTCGCGTCCCTAGCAGTTACCGTCTAGGCCACAGTATCAGTTTTATGTACGGAAGAAGAAATAATAAAACTCCGAGCGAAAACAATAGGGTTCCCAGCCACTTTGTGGTACTGGGAACCGCGATGCCTTGCATTCGTGGGTTCCCTGCCCACTTCGGGCTTGGACCCCTAATAAAAGCCTTGGGCCAGATGGTTATACAGCTGAATGGTGTAAGTTTAAAGAATCTTTATCCGCCCTACTGCTGAGCAGTGCATTAGAAAAGGTGCATTAGAAAGTAGAGAGGCCCCCCTCCTGGCAGGAAGCAGTTATAACAGTCATCCCTAAGCAGGGAGGAGATGAGCTGGAGTGTTAAAACTACAGACCTGTGAGCCTCTTAAACCAGAAATACAAAACGTTAACAGATTTATTGGAAAACTCAGAATGTAAGAGTTTTGTTCAGGCAGGGGGGAATGGCTCACAGCAGGCAGAGGAAATAGTTACAGTACTTGTCTGCATGGCTTCAGCAGACCACTCAGATGACTGAACAGGTTAGCAGTAGCTCCAGACCTGGGGTCTCATTTATAAATGGTGCAACAGGGTTGGAAATGTGCATACGCCACTTCCCAAGCAAAGGTTGTGATCTGAAAAAAGAAACTTGATGGGAAAACGTGCATCCAGAAGTAAACTCTGAACCAAGTGTGTGAAATGAGAAACGCTGACTCACATGGCAGAAGGATAAAACTGTTTGAAATGAATAGCCCTACTACTGTGTAAAATATATTGAAATATTACCTTTGAGTATTATAGGCTTAAATCCATTCTAAATAATCATACACTTGTTTGATTGATTTTCCCTGAAGTGCGCAATAAAAAAAACATAATTTAAGATAATTTGCCGTGCACAAAAAGAACCATGAATGAGGATAATAAACACAAACGGAGATATCTATTTCTGTAAATGAACACCTCAAATATGTTGTACAGTTTAATCAGGAATCATAATTATTAATTAATAGGCCTATTTGCATGCTTTGAAATTTATTCTCATAAATAAGGTGAACAGGAGGACAAATTCTATTTAAATTGATGCCATCTTCAGTGCATCAGTGGAGCAAATAGAGATCATAGTTTCATGTATTGTTATCACATGTTCGTTTCCTTCAAGCCAAACGCTGTGTGCCAGCATGTGGATGTGATGCGCTGCTTGTAAAAACACATATTGTCATTTACAACAAGTCACGGGTTATTTCTTTTAACTCATTGCCAGCCTCGTTAAGTGAGTGGAATGTTTGTGTAGCCTAAATACATGTGGAATGCATTTGGTTTACTCTCTTTTCAAACTACTACTCAAAGAGAGATGCCCCTTCCTGCAGATCGGTTATGACAGTGTCTGCTTGTGCCCCCGTTCCTCCGGTGCACAAGCAATGCATGAAAGTTTGCTTTTTACCCAACAAACAACATTCTTCAGCTTCACCAAAAGGAGCAGCAGTGTTTATGTGGCTTGCCATGGTGAAATTACAAGAGGAGACTGTTTCTTCTCTTCTCATATCTTTACAGAGACTGCCCCAACATCCTGAATCGTGCACTCGTTTTACAATTGAGAAAAGATGGGCAACTGACCAGGGGACTCGGCCGCCAGGGGGCCTTGCAATTTCTCTCTCATTTAACTTCCTGTTGTGAATTCCTCATGTAAAGAGGTGGTGCGGATCATGTTAAATATAGTCTGCAATAACTCCAGTGACATACGCCAGTATGTCATCAGGTCCCTAGCACTGTGAAAGACAAATATGACAGGAAAGCTGTTATATTAAAATCTAAACCTTGATTAATCAAAAGAGGTATTGAAATAATGTAAAGCATAAAGAGACAGTTTGTCTGAGATATCAATGACTCCATAAAACACACAATAGCTCACAGTCAGTGGGCAAGGGGCAAGTTTATCATGTTTTGTACAGCCTGTGTTAAATGCTTTTATTCTTGTGCTGACTGGGAACTCTGGAGTAGCTTACTGTACATAGCCTGTGTTATTCTTATTGTTTGGATTCACTGTTATTTTGTCCTATAAACTTCCACTGAAGAAGATATAGTGCTTTCACTTCCCCACAATGTGAGAATGGTTGTATTAAGCCTATAGTTACTTATAAAATGAATCATTCAAGCATTAGAGCTGTTTCATTCTTATTTACTTTAGTAATGTTTGATGCTGTTCTGATACTTTTGATTGGTTCTTATGTTTTAATTTGCAGTGCCGCCTCTTTGCCAGTTAAACTGCCTCTCACTGTGTTTTTAAAATGGTTAACATTTGAAAACAAAACATTTATGGCAGCATCAAATGTGGGGAAAATATATATTATCCCAGTTAACAAATTAAGGATGGGGAGGCTTGAACTTAAAGTTGTCTCTGATATCTATAATGCTACAATGTAGCATCATTTCATGGCCTATGGCTGGTCAATTAAATTCCAAATATTACCGGTTATATTTTTGAAGTTGTAGCTATAGTCTATTAACGAATAAATGTAAAAACACACTCAATGTAATATTTTAAAAGGTAAACCCCACAATTAATTGAGTTTTTGCAGCCTAATAAAAGAGCAGGTCCAATGCTAACAAAATTTCTGGAAGGAAAGGCTATTGCAGATTTCATCCACTAGATGGAGCCATAGCCTTTGTAATGTGCTGCAAATACACTAGAACAGAAGGAGAAATTTTGAACTAACTTGAAGTGCTGTAGTTAAATTGCAAAAACTTTTAATTTGCAGATTATTTAGACTATTAACTGAACAAAACATAATAAAACCTTGTTAATAACAAGGTTTTATGTTTTGACATTTTGACATCGTATTAATTTTTTTATGTGAGTTTTACAGGCCCTTGTCTTGTCAGAATAGGCCTTGTGCTGAGAGTTTATCTGTTTGATGTGTATGTGGGCATGGTGGTGTGTTCGGTTTTTGAGATTGAGTGTGATGTAGTTTTAGTGTATAAAGAAGTTCAAAGCAGACCAACAGAAACAGTGATAGCTGCCATCAACTTGGCCAAGTTGTCTCTATACTTTCCTTGAAGCATCTAGTTTCAGAGTCCATGAACTTTGGCTGAACAATTGCTGCTACTGCTGTTCATGAAAAGTTTTTTCTATAAGCAAAAGCATACTTATTTGGGATAGTCTATGCTATTGCAGAGGTATCTGCAACAGTTTTGAAGTTGTACATAATGATGTGCTCCTCCAGGGCAACAGCGACATCCATAATCTCTTCTGCCAGCAACTCTTGCTTTCTTCCAACTTCCTCTGTAACAATGAGAAGGCCATAGCTGTCATTTACACCACATTTTGAAATGGCTGATTTTGTCCCCCTCACTTTTTGAGAGCATTTGTTAAAAATGTTCTGAAAAATAGCTTCCACCAAGAAATGTTAACTAACAAATGAAAATGCTAGAGAAAGTTTTATTTGCACAATAAGAAAACATGCAATGAAATTTAAATATAAAAGATACAAATGTGCATTTCCAAAAAAAGAAAAAAAACAAGCTGCTGATCAGTGAATTATCTTCTGTTATATTTTTATATTCAGGAATTGTCACCTGCTGGCTGAATTTCTTGTTTCTCTTTATATAAATAAAGACATTTCCACCATAAATTGGAGCAGAAAATGTATCCATAATGCAGGAAATTAAGTGTTTAATGCTCCAAATTTTCTCAGGATGGACCCTCAGACCCCCTGCTCATATCTTTCAGCATTTCTTGTTTCTTTAAAATGGTGTTAAAAATAGTTTATTTATTTTACAACCATAACATTTTGTGATTGGGAGGGGGAATATATTGAACATATTTCTAGATATGTTTCATGCTTCCTTTTGGTTTGATTTACAAAAGACATCATACATCAAACAAAGCTGAAGTACTGTTGTTTTTTTTTAGGTACAAACGTCTCAGTTGACATAATTAAATTTGTGTAAGCGTAAAATGTATTCTTGTACTTCTAGTATTTTTACAACTACAACTAGTTTGTCAACCGCCAATAAAAAAAAGAAGAAGTTTGAGTGAAAAAATTCAAGCCTGATGGCGGAAGCTTATCAACGACGTTGTGTACTGGCGATGGAGTAGCCTTTCAACACGTAACCGTCACACGACGGTCTCCTTTGGTAGGTAATCGCGCTACCACAGGTGGTAGGCTACCACTTCCATACACACACTCACAGTGGGTGCCTCTATTACGTCATCACCTTGTGTACAGGTGCTGGCCATATAATTTGAATATTATCAAAAAGTTGATTTATTTCAGTAATTCCATTCAAAAAGTGAAACTTGTATAATGCATACATTCATTCCACACAGACAGATATATTTCAAGTGTTCATTCCTTTTAATTTTGATGATTATAACTGACAACTAATGAAAACCCCAAAATCAGTATCTCAGAAAATTAGAATATTAGAATATACCCATCTGGATTGGGTGTTGATGAGGGGCACAGTTTGGAAAATGTTGTTCCTCTGTCCAAAATTCCTAACAGCTGGCCTGATGCAGTAACGCTGCGTTACTTTGTTGTTCATGTCTGCTGATAGCCAAAACTGAATGAAGAATGGAGAATGACGGAGAGAGGCGTTCTTTCCACAGCTGCTACTGCCATTATTGTGTCACAGTTCAAAGATGTAAAGAACATTGTCATATTAAGAACTCCGTGCGACCAGCAAAATGCATTCAACTGCAAACATTTCTACATCTGATTTATTGAAGTATCTGTTAAAGTAGCACAGCAACGTGCAACTTACAGAAAGAAACTCCGGAAGCTGCTGTCACTGATGTTTGGACTCGTCGGGAGAGAGTGGTGCTAACGAAACATTATAAATAAGCTACATGTGCAGAAAAACAGCTGTTCAAAAGTCGGGATTTACTTTATTTTTTATTGGGCTGGTATAGTCTGTGGGAAATGCTGGAAAGTAATATAGTTATGTAACGAGCAACGTAACTAGTTACTTTCATCACCAAGTAATAGGTAAATTATTAAAATAACTTTTTAAGGGTAGCCTAATAAGTAACTAGTAATATATTACAATTTGTCAGTAACTTGCCCAACACTGGTCACAGTCAGTGCTTGAAGTAGGCCGGTACGTATGCATTACAAGCACTTCTGTATTTGTACCAGCACTTCTACATTTTACTATTTGGCATTTACTCTTTTTCTTGTGCAACTTCTCACAAGTTGTCCGTATTCTTTGTTTCTTTGTTTGATCTGTGCTCATACAAGAGACGTCAGACACGTGCAGAGGGGGGTGCAATGGTGTGCTTGAGCACCTGTCCTTTTGCCCTTTGCTGCCCAAAGTGCCCTTTTTCAAACGCAAAAATTCATAATTTTATTTATTTTAAAAGTTGTTAAGGCCCTTTTATGAATGCCTGCCCGATCAAACTATCAGTAAAATGAATTATTAATAATTTCACAGTATATAAAGTGACCCAATTGATGACCTTTCTCCTGATGACCTCATCCGTGACGAGCCCTCCCGTTCAGACAGAGGGGGTAATGCTGCGTTCCAGGCAACTCGGAACTGGGAAATTTCCGACCTCCAACTAGAAAAACTATCCTGGAACGCCACTTGAAGTCTGATTTCCCACTGTGAACTCGGAGAAAAAATTTGTACCCCGACTTCACGAGTAGCAGCTGAATGACGTCACAAAACAATGTCAGCGCCCATGGAAGCACACACTGTAAATGCTAAACCATAAACTAAGGCAACAAAACGTATAGCCTATTTGTATATTTAAATTTAAATAATAGATACGATCATATAGTAAAACCTGTTCTGCATGTATATTGATGTAGAAATATGTTTTGCACATTAGGTAGCTGGCTACAGTAAAGAATCTCATAAAGTCATCTTCTCTGCATAAAAGTTATTGTTAGAAAATCCCAAAACATTATGAAGTGTAACAACAACATTGACTGACTGGAGGGCTACCAACTTATATAGCCAGAGGGTACACAGAACCAGTAACGTATAAGCTATTTATGTCAGTTGTTGCAGTTAAACTGCCATCCTTTTATTTAACACCTATAGCACTGCTGAGGGTGCAACTGGTGTGCACACTTTGTGACGGTCAGTCATGATTTTCGTTCCCTTTCGGCGTCATGCACCACCATGCACCTGGAACGCTTTGATGTAGGAAGTCGGACGTTTCAATTGGGAAATATCCCAGTTCCGACCAGTCTCGAACGCGCCATAAGCCACAGTTAAAAAACTGAAGCCAACCAAAGCTCCATGTAGGCCCGAAAATGACGTGAAAACCCTATGACATCCCGTCGCACATGACAGATGTAACCATATTGCTTGGATTATAAACTCTCAGTGAATCTAAAAAGACCATTCGGCCACCAGTGACGCTGCGTTGGTGTCTGACAGGTGAGCCTCGTAGGTGGGCTGATTAAACAGGGACGATCCGAGTCAGACAAACTCTGAGCCATGAAACTTTTTGTTGGCGCAACTATGCAGCTACCAGAATTACGATGTTTCTGCCGCTGTTCTACGTCATCAAACCACAGTTATGCTGCGTTCCCGGCAACTCGGAACTGGGAAATTTCCGACCTCCAACTAGGAAAAGTACCCGGAACGCCACTTGAAGTCGGATTTCCTACTTGTGAACTCGGAGAAAATTTTTACCCCGACTTCACGGTAGCAGCTGAATGACGTTAGAAAACAATGTCAGCGCCATGGAAGCACACTTTGTAAATGGGAAACCATAAACTAACGGCAACAAACGTATATTTGCATGTATTTGAATTAAAATAATAAATACGATCATGCAGTAAAACCTGTTCTGCATGTATATTGATGTAGAAATATGTTTTACATCAATGGTAGCTGGCTACAGTAAAGAATCTCATAAAGTCATCATTTCTGCATAAAGTTATTGTTAAAAATACCAAAACATTAGGAAGTGTAGCGGACAACATTGAATGGGCTACCAACTTGGGGTACACATAACTAGTAGCGTCATGGGCTATTTATTTCAGTTGTTGCAGTTAAACTGCCATCCTTTAATTAACACCTAAAGCACTGCTGAGGTGCAACTGTTGTTCACTTTGTCATGGTCACCCATGATTTTCGTTCACTTTCGGCGTCATGCACCACCATGCACCTTGAACGCTTTGATGTCGGAATGTCGGAAGTCGGAAGTTTCAACTGGGAAATATCCCAGTTACGACCAGTCTCGAACGCGCCATTGTGCTGCGCAACCATGCGGCCACAGCTGCGAATTCAGCCCAGCGTTACTCTCAGGGCACAGGTACACACCTGCAAAAGAGAGACAGACACACCCACATCAACACAGACACAGCACACGTAACAGCGGATTTGTACGTAATGTACAATTGGGCCATGCCTATGAAGGGAATGCTTAATTGAGATGAGTAATGATAGCCAACCATAATTATTTCACTGTACACATCACATGTCAGCATTAAAAAAACATCTCTAAACCTGTCTGTTGCTGGAAGAGACATTAAAGTTGGTTTACCATAGTACATTTCATGTTACTCAATGTTGATATTGACATTTCTGTGAGTACACTGACCACTTCTTGATCTTGAAAAAGTCTGTTGTACTTAGCAGGTTCACTAGGAGGGCATGGAGGGTTGGATGGCATCTGATGTGTATATCATGTTGTTCCTAGATTGACAATCAAAATAATTATAAAAGTTCTACCAATGTAATTATGAAATAATAATACTGAAATTTACACAAACGCAGTACTCATACAATGGGTGAGAAAGAGAAGCTAACCATATCCTTAAACGTGACAATAAAAGAGATTTCACAGCCACTGCAGTTCTTTGTCAGCACCATGTTTTACAGCCCAAAAAACACAGCGGGCATTTTGAACTTTTCACCCAAGATTCTGTGTTAACAACCACAGGAGAGCTGCATGTGGTGAAGGCTAAGGGTACATCTCTCTGTTTGGATGGATAGAAAAAATAAAAAGTCATGTCATGCTCTGTAAAACAACTTGAAAATGTATGGTTTTCTTACAGCAAATAATTTTACATTACATTTTTTCAAAAGTAGTCAAATTTGTCTGGTCCATCCATATCTAGTTATGCTATCAAGTAATTTATTCATCAATTCTCTTTCTTTTTCAAGTTTCTCATTTATTCGTGTTGATGTAATTATTCAGTATTTCTTGCTGTCATCATGTGATGGCATGGAAGTAATTTTACATTGTGATACTTGTCTGAGTAGAATCTGAGTAGAATACGTCTTCCAACACTCACATTTTGCAATGTTACTTGTAACTCCAACAATAATTGAATAATGGCACTATCAAATGGATAAAATCAGAAATTAAAGTTCTGCTACAAACATTGTGAACATAGGACCTAGAATACTGTACCTTTTTATTTTGACTTGAGTCAGAAATATATTTGCCTATTATTAGGCTGCACAAACTCAATGAATTGTTGGGTCTAAATGTGTTTTTTACAATTATTCAAGTTAATAAATATTAAGGACTATTTATAACAAAAATATAACTATCACTTCTAAAATATGACTGATCACTCTTGGTGTATAAAATAGTGTATAGCATGATGCTATATTGGCCCTGCGATGGACTGATGTACCTCACCTTTTCCCCAATGTCAGCTGGGATAGGCTGGGATGATGCTATATTATTGTATTTAATATATCATGGACAACTTCACATTCTAGTCTCCCCTCAAACTACATTGTTGCCACTTAAAGAGACCGTATTATGCTTTTTGGCTTTTATCCTCTCCTTTGTTCTTTTTGTGCATGTAATAGTTTTGCAAAGTGTGACATCAAAACTGGAGTGATGTTATCTACTTTTGGTCGTAGTGAGCACTCGAGCAGCTGTGTTCTGAATCAGCTGCAGCTGTCTGATTGATTTTTAGGGAGCCCTGTAAAGACTACTGTTACAGTAGTTGAGACGACTGAAGTTTTTCAAAATCCTGTTGAGACATAAGTCCTTTAATACTTCGAAATATTCTTCAGGTGACAGTAGGCTAACTTTGAATTGATGACGCTGCTTAAATTCAGGTCTGAGACCATGACTACACAAAGATTTCTGGCTTGGTTTGTGGTTTTTAACATTACCGATTGAAGCTGAGTGCTGACTTTCAATTGTTCTTCCTTGGCTCCAAAAACAATAACTTCAAGTTTTATCTTTGTTTTTGAAGCATGTAGATGTTAAACAGAAGAGGCCCCAGAATGGAGCCCTGGGGAACTCCACAAGCTGTTTTTCTTAGCTCAGATGTGTAATTACCTACAGACACAAAGTAGTCCTTGTCCTTTAAGTAGGATTAAACCAGTTAAGTACTATGCCAGAAAGTCCCATTCAGTCTGTCGAGCAATATGTTGTGTTAACAAGATCCGTCTCAGTGTTGTGGTGTGGTTGAAATCCTGACTGGAAGACATAAAACAGCTATTTAGTGCCAAGAAAGCATAAGCTGTTGTAAAACTCCTTTTTCAATGATTTTACTTAAAAATGGCAGATTTGATATGGGCCTGTAACTGCTCATTAATGATGTGTCTAGATGATGTCAGAGGAGAAGGACCGTTTGCATTTCTCAATTCTAAGTTATAGATGTGAAGTCTCTTTTTATAGACATCATAATGAACCTGGAGATTTGTTTTCCACCAACTGCGTCCAGCTTTTCAACACTGTCTTTTTTGAGTTTTAACCATTGTGGCATTTCTCCATGGAGATCTTTTCTTATCAGGGACCACCTTCACCCAAACAGGTTGGAGATGAACAATTTTACTCCTAACTTAGGTGGCACGGTGAGGCAGCATGGTGGTGCAGTGGTTAGCGAAGAAGGTCATAGGTTCAAACCTGGTTCCCCCGGCCTTTCTGTGTGGAGTTTGTATGTTCCCCACATGTCTGCATGCTGCATGGTTTTTTCTGGGTGCTCTGGTTTCCCCCACCATCAAAAACATTTTAGGTAGGTTCTCCAGTCACTGCCGTTTGACCTGGCATGGCATTTCAATCTGGAGTTGGTCCCCGGGTGCTGTACAGTGGCTGCCCATTCAGGGATGGGTTAAATGCAGAGGATGAATTTCGCTACATGTATGTGTATGTTACAATAAAGTATGTTTACGTTACGTTAAGTTAAAGTCCATCGGCCTTAAAAAGATGTCTGCAGTCCCAGAGAAAGTTAAAATTTTCAATGAAATGCACTGAATGGAGAGAACTGTTGAGAGCAGAGCAACCATTGCGGTGGCATAGGGCCCCGTGGCCAGCAGAGGGCCCCCTACAGTCACTGCTTACTAGTGGTGGAAAAAAATCACTAAAAAAAGAAACATAAAATAATGAAAATGAAATGAAAGACAGCTCTTTATATTATGCACCATAATAAGCATAGTGTTTATTTAATTTAGTTATATAGGCTAATATGGAAAATCAATTGTGACCTATGACTCCAAAACCTGACTGACCCGGTGACATCACCGACTCACTCGTTATCCTGGGTCCGTCAGGCTTGATGTCTGACAAGAGAGGATCATATTTGTCTGGACATGTAAAAAGGCAACAGAAGAGAGGAGGCAAGAAGATAAAGGTATGTAAGCCCACAGGCCCGTTGTCCTACGCCTGTATTTTTAGATAATCTTTAGATAATCTAGTTAGCCGTGCTGGTATTACCAGTGCTAACGCTATAGCTTGCTAACATGGTAACTGTGGTTAGCATTACAATTTTTGCAAACTGCATAAACATAGTATAGTATTAACTTTATACCATAGTATAGGATTAACTCGTATTATTAAAGTCAGTTGATTAGGTTAATAGTGTTATTAGGACATGGGTCTTCGTCTATCTTTTTTCTATCTATCTCTGGAACTGAGCTGTTAAAATGTAAAGTTGTAAAGCATTTAACAGAAGAAAACCAGATAGGTCAGGTTTCAACAGGTCATATCACCCAAGAAGCTGACTCTGCTGCTAGGTTATGTGTTTTAGTTAAACCTACAGAGATGCCCTGTTCTTTCATTATATATCAAATCTGTGAAGTAGGGAGTGTGTAGTAGCTGTTTTAAAGGACTGATTGTTGAGAGACATCATGAAGCCTCCTCCAAAGCTGCCAGTGTTGAAAAGATATCTTAAGTCACTTTTTAAAAGGAGACAGCATCAAACTCTGGTAGATTGTCTTGAATTCTAGGATCCTCCACATCTAATAACACAAGTCAGTCATTTAAATTCAGTCAATTTATTCATATTTTTTTATTATTTTATAGCAGGTTAATGTCTCCAACTAAAATGTGTACATATATTGTATGATGTGGTGCATCCCTGGGAATAATCAATTTGGATCTAAAATAAATTGATTTCAAAAAATGCTTTTCCAAAGAAAAGGGAGAGGATAGGTTGAGCCACATATGGGTCAGTGACATCAATGGCATTTTATCATGCAAACTCAAATGCCCATTCCCAACATTTTATTGCATTTAGTAGTGAAACATTGCAGCAATGTCTCTTAGTTGTTTCATATCGCTTTAAGCCATCCTGTTTATTGTCATGTCTTGTGCCACCTGATGAATGGATTTCCCATTTTGTACCTCAACAATAGTAAGTGAAGCCTGTCTATTTTCCATTTATAGAAGCATGACATGATGGTTTCTGGTCTAAAATGCATAATGTGACATCATGTCAGTGATGTGTACAAATGCAATGTAAGATTACAGTAAGACAACTTGCTCAACGTTCCCAAGGTATTTTGGCTCAAATTACCCCTTTCCTGCCATTTTAACAAAATTGTGTCATCCAGCAGTTTAAGAGTAATGTCATGCAAATATTATAGCTTCACATTGTAACTTCCTAAAGCACTAACACACGCATAAGACCAATTGTTCAGACAAAAGACTCCTTTAACATAAAAACAACATTTTGAAATTCAAAAAACAATTTTTTGATCTTAAATGTGCTTATCACTTATTCCATGGGTCTTTCTCCACCAAAGGGTGAGTAAAATGATTAAATCTTCAAAAATGTGTATTCATGTAACCAATTTTGTATATTGTTGTTGAGAAACAAGGGGCGGCTGAACTTCCCCACAGGCTCAAATCACCTCGCTCTTCCCTAACTGACAGCCATATCTAATTCCTTAAATAACAGTCTCATTCCAAAGGTAATAATGCACTGCTCCCAGTTCTCTCTTTCTGAACAAACCTGTTTCACTGACCCAACAAACAACAGGCACCTGAGCTTCTCTTCTCCCTCTTCTCCCAGTACCCCAAAGAGTGAAATATGGAGGTGCAAGTACTGCGTACCGAAGCGTACCGCCCTACTTCAAGCACTGCTTGTAAAATTAAAAACCTTGATAAAGAGTAACTTAACAAACAGTCCAGTTTGAAATCTAGCATTCAGATTTCTCAGTTTGCATGTTAAAAAAATCTTCTTAGACTTTTACTAACAACAAAGTCCTTTTTTTAGTAACTGATACTAAGTTAATAGCACAGTGCTCAGAGAAGCAAGACACACTAACATTACTTTTTACAGAAATAGTAAAGTACTGCAATTATTTACTGACATTGCAGTACTTTATAGAAAGAAAGTTTTGTTTAGCTTATACTCTAGTGATGATCTACAAGACTAACAACAATCATGAACCTTGGATTTTTGCCGTCAACAAAGTCCTTTTTCATACCAGTAATGGCAATCATGTTCTGATGGTAATTCAAATTGGAAATTAATACTGATTCTATTGCTGGCTTGACAGAATCCATGACAACAGTACCAGGCAGGATGCGGTAAGGAAACTGATCTTGTGGCTTACTCCACTTGATGCTGTATATGAGGCGAAAATGAAACAAAACATTAGTTTAATAAACAGTTTTTGAAGTTGGAGAGTTTCTTTTAAATTTTGAAAGAAGCACACAATAGCTTACGTGTGTCATTCACGTTGATTGAGCTGCCTTCAATGTCAAAGCCGGTGACGGTTGAAGCAGCACTGATCAAAGCGCTTGTAATCTGAGTGTTGTTAGAAACAAATGTGCTTGCAAAGAAAACGTTCATTTTGTTGACGATTGAGCCATTTCTGCAGAATGAGAAACGTAAATTATTTTTTAAATATCAGACTTAGGCCACTCCTCTTAAATTGTAACACTAAATTACCTGAAGGACACCACGTCCAAGGATTTGAAGGAGGAAGGGAAAGCCCTTTGGAACACGGGTTCAAGCTGCAGAAACAGAAAACAAATTGTACTTAAACACTTTTCATTTTTAAAATGGCTGATTTCCTTTTGGGTTTAGAGTATGGATCCAGAAGGTATTTTTGTCTTGTGATGATACATGTGCCACTAATATTTCGTTAGGGTTAGGATTAGGTTAGGATTTTTTTTGAAATATTGTAGGGGGCACTATGGAGCCATTTTGCCATTCCTATTCACGAGCAGGGTTGGGTACCGAAATACGGTGCCAGTATGGAACCAGTTCCTATATAACCGGTACCTACCAGGCCGAATTACAACACAAATTTTGGTACCTCATTTGGGTGCCACTTAAATGTGTCGATTGAAGCCTCTGGTGCTCCCAAAGTGACGTAGAAAGTGTTCCCACCATTCACTACAGTACCAAATTGTTCCCTAGTGAAAGGCTACAACAGTCTTAATTAATGCAGCAAAAATACAGGCTACCGTGAGCCACAGCCTACACTTTATTTCTTTGGTGAACAAAAGTTTGTTTCTTTGGTGTAGGCTCAACAGCGAGCTACATCTCGCTCTCCACCCTCTGTGGACGAAGGCTAATACATGATCCTGTGCCAGCAGAAACAACAACAACTGCCCCAACCCTTAGCTCTCTGCTAATCACAGGTAGGAAAATAAATCACTGATTGCTTCTACACGTCACACGTTTGCTAACAGCCATGACACATTCTCTGACCTCCTGGAAACACTGGAGAACACTTACACAATAAACAGCCCTTTCTGCATTAGTCGAATACAACGGTCACAAATTAACACAGTGATATTTAAAATAGGTTTGCTGCATATTGTTATGTAAATTTCCCATTTGTTGTATTTATTTATGTTTATAGTTTAAGTATACTTAATATATAGTTCACTTAAGAATTTGAAAAATAAATATGAAAAATATGTTACATTTTTTTCATGTATAGGTTCAGGCGCCATTTAGGCCCTAGATACCGTTTTAAAAGTATTGATTTTTTTATGATCAGAACGGTAAAAAATCTAAATGATATCCAACCCTATTCACGAGACCCATATGAGACATACATTTTTGCCGTGTGCAAAATTTGTTAAGCAATAATAGACAGTATTGGCTGTATTATAAAGATTCCCCATAACTTTTCTGTCATTTGAATGGTGGCTTGAGCTCTCTGATAAAATAGTTCAGAAGTGGCACCAGAAGATTTTATTCTATGGGTAAGATTTACCTGCATCTTTATCATTGAAGCTCTAGCTATGAAAGCTGCAGATGATGGATGGCTCAAGTCACTTGTAAAGGTGCTTTGAACAGATCTGAAAGTCACCCTTGATGTAATGAGTGCTACAGTTGTAGATGCGGTAGTTGTATGTGCAGTAGTTGTAAATGTGGAAGTTGTAGGTGAGGTAGTTGTATGTGCAGTAGTTGTAAATGTGGAAGTTGTAGGTGAGGTAGTTGTAGGTGCAGCAGTTATAGGCAAAGTAGTTGTAGATGGAACTGGACCCGCTGTAAAACATTTTTTAAAAGAGTAAGTAAATCAGTATTCATGTTCAAACCAAAATGATGCATTTATCTTTGTTTGATGTCAAACTGACTTCGGTGCCAGTTTCTCTAAGGAACATCATAAAAGGCACAGAAAAAGTTGGCACTACAGACTTTTAGGATCTTGTCTAGTTCTGAAGTTGCCAATGTCAAAAATATTAGTTATTGGCATAACAAGCACGGTGGAATACATGGTAGTTTAAAAGTTGAACAGATGGACTGATCTGTACAACATTAAACATTGTAAAAGTCTTAATGAATCTTGTCTATACCTACATTTCTTGTTAAGCAGTATAATGTTTTATTGGCCTACTTAACAACAGCATGAGCAGCACATGGTATTTCAAATGTTTTACTGATAAGAGCAAAATAATGTTTTGTGTTTACTTACCCACTGCTCGGACTGTGTTAGGATTTATGCTCACATTGAAGCTATTGTTGATATTATTCACAGCTTCTACTAAGGTTTGAGCAATGACACTGTTCTGTGGGAGGTCTGCCATGTGAGTTGTTGAATTGAACAAAACTTGCAGTTCCACTTGAGTTCCATCAACTCGAGTTGGGACAATGCTGTATCATAAAAGTAAATGTCAAATATTGATATGAGATGATTCTGTTGCTGTGTGTTATGGGTGATTTAAACATGACACTGTCAACATTGTGCAAACTTTAATTCTGCATATAAAGCAAAGTCAGTGAAGCACTGAAAAATGCTTTTACCTGAAGCCCGTCACAATGCAGTGGTCAAACAGATTACGATATCTTGCTTTGAATATGATATTGCTCTGCAAAAAGAAAGCAACATTGAAAGACCGGAGGGCTGTTTCACAAAACCAGGATAGCGGATTAAGCCAGGATTGTCCAGATATCCTGGCTGAATTAAGCCTTGACTCGGTTTCACGAAAGCAGTAGCACATAAGTTACCATGGTGATTTATTCTGTGCAGCTAGCCTGCTCCAGACCAGGCTAACAGCCAAGCTCAGTTAATCCTGGTGCCTTATCTGTTCAGTCAGCAGTCACGCCGATCAGAAACCAAAGTGTTTCTTTCAGTCATTCCATGTTCTTATGTAGGCCTATGTGTTCTGCATATTTTTCAGTAGCCGGTATTAAAATCAGTAGGTTGGGGTTATTAGGTTTCATAACTAGAGAAGATGCATGCACCATACTCATACACCATGAGCATCAGCGAGAAGGTTTATGTGGAATAAAAGCACTTGTAAAAAATAGAAATAACAAAAAAGGATAAATAAAAGAAAAAGTAACACTGGTACAGCAATAAACCAGCGAAAGAAAGTGTGGCAGCCAATTGTTGACCGACTGAATGTGTGAGAAGCTAAAAATATCACAGCTCTTAACTGAAACTGTCATAATTATATTGTTATAATGTGCCTTAAAAGTGAGCACCAGACATTATATGTCACTCAAGAAACTCACACACACTATGTAGGATTCCTATGCCATTTTATAATACTCTCAAATTATAGTCCTACTTCAGTAAGGAGGATATATTGTGCACTGTTTATTCATGAAACAACTGCGTGTTTGGGAGAGAAAACAATGATTACTGCAATACATTGTGCTACAGTTAGGCTTACAGTGTACTTCTAGTACACTAAATCACTAAATCACTTCTCTTTGTAGTTGCTGGATTTCCAATGTCCTTAGTGCTTCTTTTTATCTCCATATCTAAGTCCAAGTTCTGTTTTTTATGTTAATTTTTTCAAGTGTGTGCAGTTCAGACATCTGACAGTAAAACACATAACAGTTAGCACAGCAGGCAGTGTTCACCTGTGGATGTGCTTATACTTACTACATTGGCAGACTGGCTGTCAGACTGTAGGACTACAGCCTCAGGGTCAAGTTAGAGATATACAGTATTTTCTATGAGCACCACAACAATGACTTTTTATCTATTATCCATATTGACTAAACAACACCATTTTCACACAAAATTGACAGACCTCCAGCCTCTCTGCCAAGCCTACTATATAAATACACACTTTTTAAAAGTATTTGTCAAAAATGTTGCTTGCAATAAAAAATGGTAAATAAGTGAAAAGGCTTTAAGAAAGGTTAATAAGAAAATATGCAGTGCAAACACAGAAGAAAGGTGCATTGTCCAAAAAAGAAACTTAAGCTAAATGAACAAGCTGCTGATACTGCATTATATTTTTATATTTTGAATTGTCACCTGCCAGCTGAATTTTGTGTTTCCTTTTTATACAAATAAAATTTATATAAAATAATTTCCATAATTTATATAAAATATTATACACCATAAATTGGTGTATAATATTTCTTCAGACGTCAGAAAATTAAGTGTTTAATGCTGAAAAACGTCTGGGGGAGGACCCCCCAGACTCCCCACTCAGATATCTCAGCATTGAATATTATTTCAAAATAGGGATAAATGGGTAATACTATGAGAAATACTTTTGTTGTGAACTGCCGCTATATAAATAAAATGGAATTGAATAGACAGTATGTTGATTAGTGCTTGTAATTAATACAGTTGTTGAGTGGAATATTACTGTTCGGTACTCACTTTTAAGGTCTGACATAACGTTACTATTCATGGTAATGTTATAATTAACAGTTTCAGTTAGGAGCAGTGATTCTTTTAGCAACTTACTTATTAAGTCGGCCCTCTATTGTCTGCCATGCTTTTCTTGCTGTTTTAATACTTCGGCCGTGTTTCTTTCTTTTTTTATATTATGTGCATTTTTTCATCAAAAACCTTCTTTACACACAGTGAGTAAACAGCAAATAGAGCATGCTGCACACGTCTTTTCCATTCCAGCATCAATGAATCTGTGATTGACAGTGTGGTCTCTTGAAGAAAGTTGTTGACGCCCATTTATCTGAATTACTAACACCTGGCTTGACTTCGTTGCACCTTCTGAGCCTGGTTTGGCCTTTGTGAAACTGATAAAGCCAGGATGCACTGATCGGACTATGTCAAGCCTAGCTTTATCTCATATCCTGGATTTCTAAATTCTGCTTTTGTGAAACAGCCCTCTGGAGTATTCGAGCACAACATTGTTAAAATTAAATTGAACAGAAATTAATATTTAACTAAATAATTAATTAACTAAAAGAATTTCCAGCTTTACAAATGTCTCCTTCAGCTGAAAGATAATAGCCTATCTAATGTTGATGGAGAACACTGACACAGCCAATGAAAAATGTGTTGAATCTGAAAAATGACCTACCGTGATAACAACTCGTTGTTCAAGATCTTTGTATTGACTGCTGTTGGGGTTAGTGAGGTTAGCTGAAAAAGGTTCTCCTTGCAAATCTGCTGAGATAATATAAACTGCAGCGGCCAAAGTCGTTGTTGGAGCAGGTGTTGTTGTTATGGTCACTGTTGTCAGAGAAGTTGTTGTTGATGCTGTTGTTGTTGTTGGAGCAGGTGTTGTTTTTCCTGCAGAAGCCGTTGCGGAAGCAGGTGTTGGTGTTGCGACTGCTGTTCCTGCCGATGTTGTCGGAGAAGGTGTTGTTGGAGTCGAAGCAGAAGTTGTTGTAGATGTTGATGTTGCTGCTTTTCTTGTAGTGGGAGCAGATGTTGATACTGTTGTTGTAGTTGGAGCAGTAGGTGTTTCAGGAGATGTTGTTGCAGCTGTCGATGTCGGAGCAAGTGTTGTTGTCACTAGTTTAGTAGTTAGAGCAGGTGTTGTTGTTGCCACTGTTGTTGTCGGAGCAGGTATTGTTGTCGCTGCTCTAGTCGTTGGAGCATGTGTTGTAGATGTTATTGTTGGAGCAGGTGTTGTAGTTGCAGATGTTGCAGCTGTTGTTGTAGTCAGAGCAGATATTGTTGGAGCGGGTGTCGTTGTTGCAGATGTTGTTGCTGTTGTAGTCAGAGCAGATGTTGAGGTTGTTGTTGCTAATGTTGTTGTAGTGGAAGCAGATGTTGCTGCTGCTTCTGTTGTAGTTTGAGCAGGTGTTGTTGCAGATGTCCTTGTTGTTGGAGGAGCTCTTGTTGTTGCCACTGTTATTGTCAAAGTAGGTGTTGTTGTTGCAGATGTAGTAATTTGAACAGGTGTTGCTGTTGCAGATGTTGATGCACTAGTTGTCCGAGTAGGTGTTGTTGTTGAAGCATGTGTTGTAGTTGTTGTTGAATAAAGTGATGTTTTTTTTGCAGATGTTGCTGCTGTTGTAGTCAGAGTAGATATTGTTGGAGTAGTTGGAGCAGGTGTTGTTGTTGCAGATGTCATCGCAGCAGGTGCTGTTGCAGACGTGGTCAGAGCAGGTATTGTCAGTGATATTGATGCAGTAGATGTTGATGTTTCCACTGTCGTTGCTGTCGGAGCAGGTGCTGTGGTTGTTCCTGATGTTGCTGATGCAGTAGTTGTTGGAGCAGGTGTTGTTGTTGCCACTGTCGTCGTTATCGGAGCAGGTGTTGCTGTCACTGCTGTAGTAGTTGGAGCAGGTGTCGTTGCAGATGTTGTAGTTGATGATGGAGCAGGTGTGGTTGTAGATGTCGTTGTTGGAGCAGTTGTTGCTGTTGTCGCTGCTGTTGGTGCCGTTGTAGTCAAAGCAGATGTTATTGTTACTGTTGTTGTAGGTTGAGCATATGTTGTTGCAGATGTGGTCAGAGCAGGTGTTGTTGCTGATGTTGATGCCATAGTTGTCGAAAAAGGTTTTGTTGTTGTCGCTGCTGTTTTTGTAGTCAAAGCAGTTTTTATTGTTGAGTATTTTGGGGCTGCTGTTGTTGTAGTTGGAGCAGGTGTTGTTGTTGTTGCAGATGTCATTGCCACAGGTGTTCTTGTTGCAGATGTTGTGGTCAGAGCAGGTATTGTCACTGATGTTGATGCAGTAGTTGTTGGAGCAGATGTTGTTGTTGAGGTTGTTGTTGCTACTGTTGTTGTAGTCAGAGCAGATGTTGTTGCCGCTGTCATCGTTGTCGGAGTAGGTGTTGTTGTCGCTGCTGTAGTAGTTGTAGCAGGTGTTCTCGTTGCAGATGCTGTTACTGCTGTTGTTGTAATCTGAGCAGATGTTGTTGTTACAGATGTTGTTGCTACAGTTGTTGTAGTCGGAGCAGATGTTGAGTTTGTTGCTGATGTTGTTGATGCAGTAGTTGTAGAAACAAGTTTTGTTGTTGTTACCACTGTTGTTGTTAGAGCAGATTTTGTTGTCGCTGCTGTAGTAGTTGGGGCTTGTGTTGTGGATGTCGTTGGAGCAGGTGTTGTTGTTGCTGTTGGTGCTACAGTTGTTGTAGTCGGAGCAGATGCTGTTGTAGATGATGTTGTTGTTGCAGTTGGTGGTGTTGTCGATTTTGTAGTTGTTGGAGCAGGTGTTGTTGTCGCTGCTATAGTAGTCAGAGCATGTGTTGTAGATGGCGTTGTTGGAACAGGTGTTGTTGTTGCTGTTGTTGTAGTCTGAGAAGTAGTTGTTTGAGCAGATGTTGTTGTAGCTGTCATCGGAGCAGGTGGTGTAGTTGTTGCTGATGTTGTTGATGTCAGAGCAGGTGTTGCTGCTGTAGTAATTGCAGCGTGTGTTGTAGATGTCGTTGCTGGAACAGGTGTTGGGGTGGTTGCCAATGTTGTTGCTGCAGTAGTTGTTGTCACTGCAGGTGTTGTCACTGCTGTAGTAGTCGGAGCAGATGTTGTTGTTGCAGATGTTGCTGCTGTTGTTGTTGTTGTCGGAGCAGATGTTGGTGTAGATGTTGCTGCTGTTGTTGTAGTCAGAGTAGATATTGTTGGAGTAGTTGGAGCAGGTGTTGTTGTTGCAGATGTCATCGCAGCAGGTGCTGTTGCAGACGTGGTCAGAGCAGGTATTGTCAGTGATATTGATGCAGTAGATGTTGATGTTTCCACTGTCGTTGCTGTCGGAGCAGGTGCTGTGGTTGTTCCTGATGTTGCTGATGCAGTAGTTGTTGGAGCAGGTGTTGTTGTTGCCACTGTCGTCTTTATCGGAGCAGGTGTTGCTGTCACAGCTGTAGTAGTTGGAGCAGGTGTCGTTGCAGATCTTGTAGTTGATGATGGAGCAGGTGTGGCTGTAGATGTCGTTGTTGGAGCAGTTGTTGCTGTTGTCGCTGCTTTTGGTGCCGTTGTAGTCAAAGCAGATGTTATTGTTGCTGTTGCTGTAGTAGTTGGGGCTTGTGTTGTAGATGTCGTTGGAGCAGGTGTTGTTGTTGTTGCTGTTGGTGCTACAGTTGTTGTAGTCGGAGCAGATGCTGTTGTAGATGATGTTGTTGTTGCAGTTGGTGTTGTTGTCGATTCTGTAGTTGTTGGAGCAGTTGTTGTTGTTGCCACTCTTGTGATCGGAGCAGGTGTTGTTGTCGCTGCTATAGTAGTCAGAGCATGTGTTGTAGATGTCGTTGTTGGAGCAGGTGTTGTTGTTGTTGGTGCTGCTGTTGTTGTAGATTTTGCTGCTGTTGTTGTAGTCAGAGCAGATATTGTTGGAGTAGTTGGAGCAGGTGTTGTTGTTGCAGATGTCATCGCTGCAGTTGTTGTTGCAGAAGTGGTAGTTTGAGCAGGTGGTGTTGTAGAGGTCGTTGCAGAAGATGTTGTTGTTGCCACTGTCATCATTGTCGGAGTAGGTGTTGTTGTCGCTGCTGTAGTAGTTGTAGCAGGTGTTCTCGTTGCAGATGCTGTTACTGCTGTTGTTGTAATCTGAGCAGATGTTGTTGTTACAGATGTTGTTGCTACAGTTGTTGTAGTCGGAGCAGATGTTGATGCTGCCGCAGTCATTGTTGTCGGAGCAGGTGTTGTGTTTGTTGCTGATGTTGTTGATGCAGTAGTTGTAGGAACAAGTTTTGTTGTGGTTGCCACTGTTGTTGTTAGAGCAGATTTTGTTGTCGCTGCTGTAGTAGTTGGGGCTTGTGTTGTAGATGTCGTTGGAGCAGGTGTTGTTGTTGTTGCTGTTGGTGCTACAGTTGTTGTAGTCGGAGCAGATGCTGTTGTAGATGATGTTGTTGTTGCACTTGGTGGTGTTGTCGATTTTGTAGTTGTTGGAGCAGGTGTTGTTGTCGCTGCTATAGTAGTCAGAGCATGTGTTGTAGATGGCGTTGTTGGAGCAGGTGTTGTTGTTGCTGTTGTTGTAGTCTGAGAAGTAGTTGTTTGAGCAGATGTTGTTGTAGCTGTCATTGGAGCAGGTGGTGTAGTTGTTGCTGATGTTGTTGATGTCAGAGCAGGTGTTGCTGCTGTAGTAATTGCAGCGTGTGTTGTAGATGTCGTTGTTGGAACAGGTGTTGGGGTGGTTGCCAATGTTGATGCTGCAGTAGTTGTTGTCACTGCAGGTGTTGTCACTGCTGTAGTAGTCGGAGCAGATGTTGTTGTTGCAGATGTTGCTGCTGTTGTTGTTGTTGTCGGAGCAGATGTTGGTGTAGATGTTGCTGCTGTTGTAGTCAGAGTAGATATTGTTGGAGTAGTTGGAGCAGGTGTTGTTGTTGCAGATGTCATCGCAGCAGGTGCTGTTGCAGGTATTGTCAGTGATATTGATGCAGTAAATGTTGATGTTTCCACTGTCGTTGCTGTCGGAGCAGGTGCTGTGGTTGTTCCTGATGTTGCTGATGCAGTAGTTGTTGGAGCAGGTGTTGTTGTTGCCACTGTCGTCGTTATCGGAGCAGGTGTTGCTGTCACTGCTGTAGTAGTTGGAGCAGGTGTCGTTGCAGATGTTGTAGTTGATGATGGAGCAGGTGTGGTTGTAGATGTCGTTGTTGGAGCAGTTGTTGCTGTTGTCGCTGCTGTTGGTGCCGTTGTAGTCAAAGCAGATGTTATTGTTGCTGTTGCTGTAGTAGTTGGGGCTTGTGTTGTAGATGTCGTTGGAGCAGGTGTTGTTGTTGTTGCTGTTGGTGCTACAGTTGTTGTAGTCGGAGCAGATGCTGTTGTAGATGATGTTGTTGTTGCAGTTGGTGTTGTTGTCGATTCTGTAGTTGTTGGAGCAGTTGTTGTTGTTGCCACTCTTGTGATCGGAGCAGGTGTTGTTGTCGCTGCTATAGTAGTCAGAGCATGTGTTGTAGATGTCGTTGTTGGAGCAGGTGTTGTTGTTGTTGGTGCTACTGTTGTTGTAGATGTTGCTGCTGTTGTTGTAGTCAGAGCAGATATTGTTGGAGTAGTTGGAGCAGGTGTTGTTGTTGCAGATGTCATCGCTGCAGTTGTTGTTGCAGAAGTGGTAGTTTGAGCAGGTGATGTTGAAGAGGTTGTTTCAGCAGATGTTGTTGTTGCCACTGTCATCGTTGTCGGAGTAGGTGTTGTCATCGCTGCTGTAGTAGTTGTAGCAGGTGTTCTCGTTGCAGATGCTGTTACTGCTGTTGTTGTAATCTGAGCAGATGTTGTTGTTACAGATGTTGTTGCTACAGTTGTCGTAGTCGGAGCAGATGTTGATGCTGCCGCAGTCATTGTTGTCGGAGCAAGTGTTGTGTTTGTTGCTGATGTTGTTGATGCAGTAGTTGTAGGAACAAGTTTTGTTGTTGTTGCCGCTGTTGTTGTTAGAGCAGATTTTGTTGTTGCTGCTGTAGTAGTTGGGGCTTGTGTTGTAGATGTCGTTGGAGCAGGTGTTGTTGTTGTTGCTGTTGGTGCTACAGTTGTTGTAGTCGGAGCAGATGCTGTTGTAGATGATGTTGTTGTTGCAGTTGGTGGTGTTGTCGATTTTGTAGTTGTTGGAGCAGGTGTTGTTGTCGCTGCTATAGTAGTTAGAGCATGTGTTGTAGATGGCGTTGTTGGAGCAGGTGTTGTTGTTGCTGTTGTTGTAGTCTGAGAAGTAGTTGTTTGAGCAGATGTTGTTGTAGCTGTCATCGGAGCAGGTGGTGTAGTTGTTGCTGATGTTGTTGATGTCAGAGCAGGTGTTGCTGCTGTAGTAATTGCAGCGTGTGTTGTAGATGTCGTTGTTGGAACAGGTGTTGGGGTGGTTGCCAATGTTGTTGCTGCAGTAGTTGTTGTCTCTGCAGGTGTTGTCACTGCTGTAGTAGTCGGAGCAGATGTTGTTGTTGCAGATGTTGCTGCTGTTGTTGTTGTTGTCGGAGCAGATGTTGGTGTAGATGTTGCTGCTGTTGTTGTAGTCAGAGTAGATATTGTTGGAGTAGTTGGAGCAGGTGTTGTTGTTGCAGATGTCATCGCAGCAGGTGCTGTTGCAGGTATTGTCAGTGATATTGATGCAGTAGATGTTGATGTTTCCACTGTCGTTGCTGTCGGAGCAGGTGCTTTGGTTGTTCCTGATGTTGCTGATGCAGTAGTTGTTGGAGCAGGTGTTGTTGTTGCCACTGTCGTCGTTATCGGAGCAGGTGTTGCTGTCACTGCTGTAGTAGTTGGAGCAGGTGTCGTTGCAGATGTTGTAGTTGATGATGGAGCAGGTGTGGTTGTAGATGTCGTTGTTGGAGAAGTTGTTGCTGTTGTCGCTGCTGTTGGTGCCGTTGTAGTCAAAGCAGATGTTATTGTTGCTGTTGCTGTAGTAGTTGGGGCTTGTGTTGTAGATGTCGTTGGAGCAGGTGTTGTTGTTGTTGCTGTTGGTGCTACAGTTGTTGTAGTTGGAGCAGATGATGTTGTTGCAGTTGGTGGTGTTGTCGATTTTGTAGTTGTTGGAGCAGGTGTTATTGTCGCTGCTATAGTAGTCAGAGCATGTGTTGTAGATGGCGTTGTTGGAGCAGGTGTTGTTGTTGCTGTTGTTGTAGTCTGAGAAGTAGTTGTTTGAGCAGATGTTGTTGTAGCTGTCATCGGAGCAGGTGGTGTAGTTGTTGCTGATGTTGTTGATGTCAGAGCAGGTGTTGCTGCTGTAGTAATTGCAGCGTGTGTTGTAGATGTCGTTGTTGGAACAGGTGTTGGGGTGGTTGCCAATGTTGTTGCTGCAGTAGTTGTTGTCTCTGCAGGTGTTGTCACTGCTGTAGTAGTCGGAGCAGATGTTGTTGTTGCAGATGTTGCTGCTGTGGTTGTTGTTGTCGGAGCAGATGTTGGTGTAGATGTTGCTGCTGTTGTTGTAGTCAGAGTAGATATTTTTGGAGTAGTTGGAGCAGGTGTTGTTGTTGCAGATGTCATCGCAGCAGGTGCTGTTGCAGACGTGGTCAGAGCAGGTATTGTCAGTGATATTGATGCAGTAGATGTTGATGTTTCCACTGTCGTTGCTGTCGGAGCAGGTGCTTTGGTTGTTCCTGATGTTGCTGATGCAGTAGTTGTTGGAGCAGGTGTTGTTGTTGCCACTGTCGTCGTTATCGGAGCAGGTGTTGCTGTCACTGCTGTAGTAGTTGGAGCAGGTGTCGTTGCAGATGTTGTAGTTGATGATGGAGCAGGTGTGGTTGTAGATGTCGTTGTTGGAGCAGTTGTTGCTGTTGTCGCTGCTGTTGGTGCCGTTGTAGTCAAAGCAGATGTTATTGTTGCTGTTGCTGTAGTAGTTGGGGCTTGTGTTGTAGATGTCGTTGGAGCAGGTGTTGTTGTTGTTGCTGTTGTCGCTGCTATAGTAGTCAGAGCATGTGTTGTAGATGTTGTTGTTGGAGCAGGTGTTGTTGTTGTTGGTGCTGCTGTTGTTGTAGATGTTGCTGCTGTTGTTGTAGTCAGAGCAGATATTGTTGGAGTAGTTGGAGCAGGTGTTGTTGTTGCAGATGTCATCGCTGCAGTTGTTGTTGCAGAAGTGGTAGTTTGAGCAGGTGGTGTTTTAGAGGTTGTTGCAGCAGGTGTTGTTGTCGCTGCTGTTGTTGCTGTTGGTGCTGCTGTTGTAATCAGAGCAGATGTTTTTGTTGTAGATGTTGCCGCTGTTGTAGTCAGAGCAGGCGTTGTTGTTGCTGTTGTTGTTGCCACTGTTGTTGTCGGAGCAGGTGTTGTTGTCCCTGCTGAAGTCGTTAGAGCATGTGCTGTAGATGTCTTTGTTGGAGCAGGTGTTGTTGTTCTTGCTGTTGTTTTAGTCTGAAAAGTAGTTGTTTGAATAGATGTTGTTGTAGCTGACATCGAAGCAGGTGTTGGGGTGGTTGCCAATGTTGTTGCTGCAGTAGTTGTTGGAGCAGGTGTTGTTGTCACTGCTGTAGTAGTCAGAGCAGATGTTGTTGTTGTAAATGTTGCTGCTGTTGTTGATGTTGACGCTGTTGTTGTAGTCAGAGCAGATATTGCTGGAGTAGTTGGAGCAGGTGTTGTTGTTGCAGATGTTATCGCAGCAGGTGTTGTTGCAGAAGTGGTCAGAGCAGGTATTGTCAGTGATATTGATGCAGTAGATGTTGATGTTTCCACTGTCGTTGCTGTCGGAGCAGGTGCTGTGGTTGTTCCTGATGTTGCTGATGCAGTAGTTGTTGGAGCAAGCGTTTTTGTTGTCACCGTTGTTGTCGGAGCAGGTGTTTTTATCGCTGCTGTAGTTATCGGTGCAGGTGTTTTTGTTGCTGCTGTTGTTGCTTTAGTCGGAGCAGATGTTGTTGTAAATGTTGCTGCTGTTGTTGTAGTCGGAGCAGATGCTGTTGCAAATGTTGCTGCTGTTGTTGTAGTCAGAGCAGATGTTGCCAAAGGTGTAGTTGTTGCAGATGTTGTGCTCAGAACAGCAGTAGTTGTTGGAGCTAGTGTTGTTGTTGTTGCCACTGTTGTTGTCAGAGCAGATTTTGTTGTCACTGCTGTAGTAGTTGGAGCTTGTGTTGTTGTTGTTGCTGTTGGTGCTACAATTGTAGTCGGAGCAGATGTTGTTGTAGATGATGTTGGTATTGCAGTTGGTGTTGTTGTCAATTTTGTAGTTGTTGGAGCAGGTGTTTTTGTTGCCACAGTTGTGATCGGCGCAGGAGTTGTTGTTGCTGCTATAGTAGTTGGAGCATATGTTGCTTTAGATGTTATTGGTGCAGATATTTTTGTTGCTGCTGTTGTTTCTGTTGGTTCTGCTGTTGTAGTCGCAGTATATGTTGTAAATGTTGCTGCTGTTGTTGTAGTCAAAGCAGATGTTGTCGCTGCTGTAGTCGAAGCATATGTTATTGTTGAGGTTGTTGGCGCTGCTGTTGTAGTTGAAGCAGGTGTTTTTGTTGCAGATGTTATGGTCAGAGAAGGTATTGTCACTGATGTTGATGCAGTAGTTGTCGGAGCAGTTGTTGTTGTCGTCACTGTCGTCGTTGTCGGAGTAGGTGTTATCGCTGCTGTAGTAGTAGTTGAAGCAGATGTTCTTGTTGCACATGTTGTTGCTGCTGTTGTTGTAGTCGGAGCACATGTTGTTGCAGATGTTCTTCCTGCTGTTGTTGTAGTCGAAGCAGATGTTATTGTTGAGGTTGTTGGCGCTGCTGTTGTAGTTGAAGCAGGTGTTTTTGTTGCAGATGTTATGGTCAGAGAAGGTATTGTCACTGATGTTGATGCAGTAGTTGTCTGAGCAGTTGTTGTTGTCGTCACTGTCGTCGTTGTCGGAGTAGGTGTTGAAGCAGATGTTCTTGTTGCACATGTTGTTGCTGCTGTCGGAGCAGATGTTGTTTCTGCTGTTGTTATAGTTGGAGCAGGTGTTGTTGTTTCCGCTGTTGATGTTGTCGGAGCAGGTGTTGTTGCTGTTCTTGTCGCTGCTGTTGTTGTAGTTAGAGCAGATGTTGCAGATGACGTTGCAGCTGGTGTTATTGCTGTCATAGTTGTTGCTGTAGTTGAAGCAGGTGTCATTGTTGCCACTGTCGTTGATGTCGGAGCAGGTGTTGTTGTTGTTGTCGTTGCCGCAGATGCTGTTGTTGCAGATGTTGTTGATGCAGATGTTGTGGTCAGCATTGTGGCTGATGTTGATACAGTAGTTGTCAGAGAAGGTGTTGTTGTTGGTGTTGATGCTACTGTTGTCGTCGAAGCAGATGTTGGAGAGGTTGCTGCTAATGTTGTAGTTGGAGCAGATGTTGTTTCTGCTGTTCTTATAGTTAGAGCAGGTGTTGTTGTTTCCACTGTTGATGTTGTCGGAGCAGGTGTTGTTGCTGTTCTTGTCGCTGCTGTTGTTGTAGTAGGAATAGTTGTTGCTGAAGTAGTTGTCGTTGGAGCAGATGTTGTCGTTGCTGGTAATGTTGTTGGAGCAGGTGATGCTGTTGTCGATGTGGTTGATGCAGTCACTGTTGGAGCAAGTGTTGTTGCAGTTATCGTCGTTTTTGAAGAAATGGTTGTTGCTGCAGTTGGTTTCGTCGGTGCAAGTGTTGTTTTTGCAGTTGTTTTTGAAGATGTTTTTGCAGTTGTTTTCGTCGGAGCAAGTGTTGTTTTTGCAGTTGTTTTTGCAGATGTTGTTTTTGCAGTTGTTTTCGTCAGAGCAAGTGTTGTTTTTGCAGTTGTTTTTGAAGATGTTGTTTTTGCAGTTGTTTTCGTCGGAGCAAGTGTCGTTTTTGCAGTTTTTGCAGATGTTGTTTTTGCAGTTTTTTTCGTCAGAGCAAGTGTTGTTTTTGCAGTTGTTTTTGAAAATGTTTTTGTAGTTGTTTTCGTGGGAGAAAGTGCGGTTTTTGCAGTTGTTTTTGAAGATGTTGCTGCAGTTGTTTTTGTTGCAGAAAGTGTTGTTGCTGCAGTTGATTTTGTTGGAGCAAGTGTCGTTGCTGCTGCAGTTGTTTTCGTTGACACAGTTGTTGATGTTGGAGCAGGTGTTGTTGTTGCTGCAGTTGTTATTGTAGCAAATGCCATTGCTGCTGTTGGAGTGCACAATAAATTTAACTGTAAGTAACCATAAATGCAAACCTTTTGCTTCACAGTACATCACCAGTGTGTAGGATGCATACTAAGAGCACATAAACCATTTTTTATTGGCTATGCCACTTTGTGGCAAAGCCATACCCTGCCATACCCAATCCTATGTAAAGGCAAGTAACTTTTGGCAATATACTGTTTATTTAAAAATTGAATGTAATATTAGAGAATTCCACTGGCGACCTGTCCAGGGTGTACCCTGCCGTTTCGGCCAATGTCAGCTTGGATAGGCTCCAGCCCCCCCGCGACCCTGTACGCAGGATAAGCGGTTGACGATAGATGGATGGATTAGAGAATTCCAGCACTTTATCATTCACTAAGGAAATTCAAAACTGGTAAATGCTGAATGAGCGGACTAAGCTAACTATTGTTCAGTTATTGATCCTTTCTCCACTCCTGTTTTTTTGTTTCGGATAAATATCACAGTCCCCATTGAGACCCATTCATATTTATAGCAACAATGGATTAAAATGGAGGCTCTTTATTTACCCACTGACATGGTGAATTGTAATATCAGAGCTCCATTCATGATGACTTTTTTCATCCCCAGGCACATGCTTCCATCAAGTTCAACAACTAATTTTAATCAGCTGTTCTGTAACTAAAAACTCAGTGTTTCCCATTTCAGGCTCAGAGCTCAGAGTTAAGCTTTCTGAAACAGGGCCCTGGAAATGTGAGCACGTGGATCAGCCTAATATCTCGCCGTCTAACTGCCCACATTCAACCACAAATGATAGATGCAAAGCACCTTATGAATATTGATGCATATGAATGAGCCTTCTTATGGTGAATCAACAACTGAGAGGAGAATGGGAAAAAAAGAGTTTCTTTAACACAGAAATTGAGGTGCTTATGAGGTTTGAAGTTTTAAAGCACATATTTGCTTTCTCACAAAAGTAATTGCGTTTAACTGAATTATATTATTCACAATAGGGGCTTTGGGTAAGAAGGTAAATACAAGGCCTATTTTTTGTTAATTAACACCAAACACACACCTTTCAACTAATTCTCATTTCAGCTGGTTCAGGACCAGCCCTTGACATAGGCAAAATAGTTGGTTGCCTAGGGTGGAAAATATCAGGGGGCAGTGCAAGAGAAATTTTTTGATTTGGTACGAATCAACTCTGCCCAGCTGATGTGAAACCAGTGTACGCTGTGATAGTAACCAAGTGAGCTCTGAGCGGCTGTGAGTCGCAGCCAGATTGTGACATAGCAGTAATGTAGCTGGTAGTTTTGCAATATAAAAGTGTCATAACTGAGGTAAAAATTTGCTGTTTGCTCTCTGAGCTGCACTTTATTAGAGCTGCTGAAATTAACATTTGTGTGGATTTGTGGTGAGATTTATGCCTGATCACATGTGTTTCAGGTAGTTTCAATGTTGTTTTGTTTTTCCTGTAGTTTTTTCACATGCTTGTCTTATCCAGTTCTGTTTCTGTAATGGTCTGACTGTTTCAGCAGAGCAATAACGCAGCCTAATGCACAGAGTAGCTATGGAACAGGCAAAAATATTATGAATTCCAATTAAATGATGACTGAGCAGGGATTTTATTAAAAAAGTTGATCTACAGAAGAAAACATGTTTAAAGGCAATAGCTAGAGAAAGCCTGAGAGCCTTCACCTGTGGCATGAATTTTGTGTTTCCCTTTATGTAAATATAGACATTCCACCATAAATTGATGCAGAAAAGGCTGAAATTGGTGCAGAAATTTTTCGCCACAATGCAGGAAATAATGGCCAGATTTTCTAAATATCTGCGTGAGTAAAAACATGTGCAAATTTGATATCACCAACAAATTAGCATGTGAGCTGATCTACTAACGGTGTGCACACAGAATGATGTCTTTCAAAAGTGTAAGATAGCACCTGTTGTTCATTTAGTACTTTTGCCTTAATGAATATGCAGTTTGGGGCGTTTGAATTTTAACGTGCAAAGTAGTGGGAGTGTAACATGCATTTATTTACTACACGCAATGGCCCTCATTTATCATTCTTGCGTAGAAACGGGGGTATTTTTGTGCGTGAGATTATACTTACACTGTTCTCAGTGCCTGATTTATCAATGAGAGTGTACCCTGGCATTTCAGGTGTACGCACCGCCTGGTGTTGATAAATGAGGCGGCTGAAAACGTTCGTAATTTGAATGAAACGCCCCCATTATTAAAGCTTCAGGAGGCCACACCCACGACTTCACGCCAGGGACTGATGGAATACGGCAATAAATAGATGGTTTGGAGCAGGAAATCCACAAATTAAAACTTTAAAGATTAAATGTTTAGTTTCACTACTAGAGCCCATCCCCGGCATAAAGGTTCAAAATTATTGTTCATTTTAATATTACGAGATTTTTCTTTTGGAAACAATTTAATACTTTTTTATTCTATGATTTAAACAATTGAACCATTGAACATTTTATGACAAAATGTTCAATGGGCTTAAAACTGGACACGAGTGGTCAGATGAGCCATAAACGGTTCAGGTCCAGCCCGAGAGCCAGTGCTGAAGTCACGGGGACCGGGGGACCACCGCGCGCTGTCAGCCCCGCTGGAGCAGACCAGTGTGCACTGTCATCCCCAGAGGAGGATGTGCTCATCCCGGAGGAGCAGGGCACGGGCCAAGAGCCTCTCGCTGAGCGTTTACTTTGATGAACGGAGGACATACGGACAGATACGGGGCGGTGTACCGCCAGCGTGCAAAGCAAGCCTTCATAATGTTTTGTGGCTTTGGGAAACAGTGCTCTGCGCTGTCCTGGGACTATTACGCACGGACACGGGTCTGGACGCGCACAGACTTGGATCTGACCGTCCGTGGTGCAACTTTTCTTTTATGCTCAGAGTGAAACATTGTCCAAACACAATGATGAGCTGCACCAAGTCTGTACCACCTGTTTGTGGAGCTCGTTCCGTGGAAAGTTTTTGTCTGTTCCTAGAATTATAAATTGGCTACCTGTGGTGCGCCAAGGGATAGATGTGGCACTAAAATGCCCATCAAAGTTAAGTCCCAAATAAGCTCCAAATGAAAGTATGTTGCTCTGATAAAAAGCTGCTCCATCACATCCGGGACTAGGCTTTACGCACTGACCCAGGACTCACACATGAACCGGGATCAGCGTGCACCAGAGTCCTGAGACATGGGGCCTTTAGCAGGGGTGTCGGTGCTCGCTGTTGCTGTCATAATATAAAGTTTGTCTTATAATAAATGCAGGGCTTTGTGCGCGACATGTCTGTACCAGCCTCACCTAAAGGGCATGGGGCTGTGTCCATTTCGGGGGCCAGTCTCAGTGCTTCAAGCCATCCGCTTATGCTCTTCGTTGTTTGTATGCAGTATTTATTTACCTTACAATATTTTTTTGCTCATAGTCTTTTCAATTGAAGGTACACATTTTATTAAAAGCAAACCCAAATAAAAGACACCTAAAGCTACGATAAAATATTCCAAATACAAATCAAACCATGTTTTGACTACTCAAATATTATATAGGGTGTATAAAGTCTGCGTTGCTCAAATATAAACAACAAAATTAATGTTTCAAACGTTGTTTCTGTTACAGTGGATCATAATATATCATGTATTGTAGTTTGTCAGTGCGTTTTGTGCTGTTAGGAAATGATTTCTGCACATTTCGGCTCTAACTCAAAACTTGCGTACATGTACACCACCTCCTGAGCTGGCGTGGGATTTGAGCGTGCCGTACGCCAACGTCCAAACTTAGAAATCTCAAAGTCACCATGGTTTTGAGTGTACGCAAGGTGTACGCTGGAAATTTGGTGTACGCACTTTTCATAATTGCGGGCCACTGTATCTGTTTCTCGGTTTCCCAAAGCAGTTTTTCAGCTGTGCTTTCCCAAGTACTAAGTGCAATCTTAGGCAGGATGGGCAGGTACATACGATTTCCAAATACTCGGGACACACTGAATGAAACAAACCCAGGTTTTTTCACAGCGGTTGCTTTCCCTCCTGACTCTTCATTGTAGAAACCATTAAACCATGCAAAATCCTCATTTGAATACTGCCACCTCCATTGTGTTTGCACCTGTTGTCATCTACGCAAAAATTCTTAGTTGATCACCCATTACAGGTACTACAATTGCACATGTAATATTTTAGAATGCACTCACAATTTAGTACTCTTTATTTGGGATGTTAGTAAATCTGGCCCTAAGTGTTTAAAGCTCAACATTTTCACAGGGAGTTCCCCCAGGCTCCATCTTAAAAACTGTCCCCTCATGTGTTCAAATAAAGCATATGCTCTTGCATTTCTACTAAAATGTACCCCATGAATAAACTAGAATGAAGGAAAAAAAATCTCTGTTTGATACATAGTTTCTGAGGGGAACATTCCCAAATACTTGATTAGGTTTAGTCTCCCAATTTAGGCTGTGATGTCTGGAGAATGGCATATGCCAGAGGACACTAATAGGCGGACCGCGGTCTGGATCTGGACCCAGTAGCCGTATTGTCCAGACCCGGACGTACAGCCAGTTTATTACTGAGAATTACTACCTCGTGGCAAAGCTTTTCTATTTTAAAATGTGCAGCTTTTCTAGCATTTACTGTCCTCGTTCAGCGGCACAGGAAATTCACAGACCAATGGCATGTGCTCTAATTGTCTCATGTGATGCTGCTCAGCCAATCAAATCTGTGCATTGTTAAGCATTGCTAGAGCCGTTAACGACCCTTAGCACTGCGAGTCGAGTTCGCGAGTGAGATACACAGAGAAGAGAGGAGAGGAAAGAGAAAAGAGACTTTACATGACTTTTAACCAAGAATGTACAGATTCTCACATGTACATTCCTCCCACGGGCAGTTCAAACCTGTAATATCTCATATATCTCCAATCCTAGCTAGAGCTTATGTTTCTCACTGAACAAGAGAATTACAGCTGTTCATTTGTTAAGATGTGTTGAGTGTTTATTATAAAATTGGTCACAATTTGTGAAAATACTTTAAAGGACAATTTCACTACTTTTTTTGCATGTAGACCACATTAGACCAGGGCCAAATCCAAAACCACTATACCTAGAGATGTCAAATCTGGACTAGATTGTCCCACGCAGGCTAAAGTTTCTATCAAACATAGTTTCAGATTTGTGAAACCTTTATTCAATTTGTGAAAATACTTTAAAGGATGATTTCACTGCTTTTTCACATGTAGACCACATTAGACCAGGGCCAGATCCAAAACCACTATAGCTAGAGGTCTCAAATCTGGACTAGATTGTCCCACAGAGGCTAAAGTTTCAATCAAACATAGTTTCAGATTTGTTAAAACCATATACTGTAGGTTAAAAGCAGTTGGAGGATGTTGTGAACACAATATTGTGATTTGTTCAACAGTATTATGTTGTGTCATGATTTCACACTAATCTCTGGAGATAATTTTGGATGTGTAAGCACATGTAGTATCTTCAGAGGTGTTTTTATTTACAGTATTTATGATAATACATGTTAAAGGTAATTTCCTGGCCTGAAATGTGAAAAACTCTCAGTATTTTTTAATTGTAATTTAATGTAATGTAATGCTGAGGGATGGAGAAATTTAATCATTTCATAGTAGTGATGTCTTGCTTAAATACTACCAGATGTAGTTATAAATCTTTGTTATAACAATGTAAAACTTAAGGGTCCTTCAACAACAGGGTGATGATATTGATTTTTGACAAAGATGATGAGATCTTATTTGAAGAACATTGACTGTGGTGATTTATCTGACTTATTCTGTACTATCTGTGCAGACTGGTTTTTGAGACCCTGGATTGTAGCTTAGAGGTTAACTCTTCACTGGATGCAGATGGTGAGCCAGTCCCAGAGATGATGCACCCTGTATGATGAGATCGGACCGTGGTGTGGCCAGCTGCTTCGGATCGCATTCAACAGGACTGACACATCAGATTACAGGACACTGTCAGATAACAAAGATCCACCACACATCTATTATCCTGCCCGGGTAGAAATACAAATAACTGAAAGACACTGGACACTGGAGCTTTTCTTAACATGGTTGGTGCACTGTGAGAGTTAATTTATTTATTTGCAAGGACAGTGCATATTAGACAGCTCAAATATGCCAGAGCTAGTCAAAAGGCTAGTTTTCATCTGTAGTCCTAGGCCCGATCTACAATAGGCACCCTGAAAATAGGTAAAACAAATTGATTGTCAAATGGCAAAAATACAATAAACATCACATTTACTACAATAGCAGGAATAAGACGCCAAAACAAATATGCAACAAGGAGTTCATGCACTACAGAGCTTAAGTAGAAATGCAGCTGAAGGCGACAGAACATAAGAGTACAAGCTGCAGTTCATAAAACAACTAGAGTCAATATTAAGAATACAGTCAAAGACATTAGTCAGTTATAATACAAAGCTTAAGAGGCAGAGCAAACATTAAAATGCAGCAAATTAAATTAAAAGAACATGCAAAATGACTCAAGAAAGCGGCGGTGGAGGTTCAGTGCTGGCATGTTTGACTGCTAAGGAGCCAATGTTTTAATTATGAGCGGAATACATTATAACTATCAATTTCTCTGATTGACGTTGGAATGTTGTTCCATTCTTTTGAAGCTTTAATAGAAAAGGCTGGCTGACTAAATGCAGTTTTCCTGAATGGAATGACACAGTCCCCTCTGGATGTTCCTCGAGTGAGGCGACTGGAGTTGGACCTTAAACTCAGAAACTCACTAAGAGGTGGAGGGGCCAGGCCATGAAGGATTTTATATGCTAGACAGATATTTGTGAACTTGATAAAACTTTCCCAACTTAATAAATTTTATTTTGAATATTACAGTGATGAAAATAACGTGGTTTCTTATCCAGAACTTTAAGTGTTTGCTTGTATAGGGACTGTATTGGTTTTAAAGTGGTATGGTTGGCTTGAGACCAGATGGAGAGGCAGTAAGTCATATGCGAAAGAGTGAGAGTGTTAAAGGCACTGTAATAAACCTGCCCACTGTTCTTTAATCACAGTCTATTTCTTTCCCCTACACTACTTCTCAGAACCTAGGCTGGTAAGTTAGCTAAAGTGCTACACTAGTGTTAAATATATTACACCTGTCTTTAGCATTTAAAACCTATGCTACAGGGCTTTCTCCAGTACATTGAACTATGACGCTAAGGGGCTCCCAAGTGCGTTATAAAGTGACATGGGGTCCTGACCATTGGTCCATATGTGATGACTTGGGAGTGAGAACGGGTTGGATTGTAAATGGTTCACTTTATATCAACAGTTGTACAGTTTATGCAGCAATAGTCTCTTATGCTGTTGATGTGTTTTTTTTATGAACGAATGGCTGAAAGGCATTTTGTAATAAATAATATGTTCTGTATCACTTTCTGTTCTGTCTGCCTTTTTTTGTTCAGAAGATAACTGATTCTAGTGTTACTGTATCATTTGTAAATACTTTGTAAGGCATAGACAGTCCTCACTAGAGATGAGCTCACAAAAAGATTGGTCTCCTTCAACAGACCATCCAAGCAACCCTTTGCTGGTCCTATCACAGCAGACCTCTGGAAGCGCAGATCTTGGACTTTTGATGAGGAGTTAAGAGAAACAGTACCAGGCCTGTAATGGTGAGGCTTTTACCCAGTAAAGTTAGCTGGGGCATCTTTCAGGTTTTCTTAGTAGCATCCTTTGGGCTTTGCCACTAGTAGATTTACGAGTTGTTCTGAGATTGTTTATATTCTTTCTCAGGAAAGTATCAAAAAACAGGCAGTTTTTGAAAACTTTCCAAATGATCTTATGAACCATTAACAACTCATATATAAATGGTTTGTCATTAAAATAATAATTCATTTATAAATAAGGAACCGATCATGTATAAAGTATGAAAATACAATTATTAAGCATTATAGATGAGCGTATTAATAATGAATATATTATTCATATTAATTAATAACTATGTTTATAAATGACTTGCTAATATGTACTAACGTAAGAGCAATGGTTTATAAATGATGAATTAAAAATGTACTAATACTTAACTAGTACTTTATAGTTTGTAGTTATTATAAAGTGCTACTATTTCTCTGTTATTGACATTATACTACACAAGGATTAAAATTAATGTAGTAACATTAATTTGCAACACTAGATTCTGTTGAGACATTAACAGTTACTATGAATCAATTATTAATAACGGTATATCTCAAACGATTCAGAATTTGCCTGTCAATTCCAAGGACAAGTTAATCTTACAACACAGATAAAATATCAAACATTAAAGCTGAATTCTTGCTAAGGGACATCAGTCTTGTAGAAGGTGAAAAGTGAAATTGCTCCTAAAAATGTTTCTTGGTTCACATGAAATGTTGAAAAGTAATAATGCAGTGTTCTTCTGTGTGTGCAGGAGTATTTTCACTTTCTACCTTATACTTTAAGATAAATAAGGAGTCTTACACACAGTACTAGAGCCTGAATATTTTTTGAAGAGTGCTTTGTTTGCTGTTCTGTTTTAAGTCTAGTTTAAACACAGAAGAATGTGCACACAGCCAAACAATCCTGTGGGTAAGTGATGGAACAGTGAATGACCTGTACAGATTAACAATGAATCCAACTAGGTGGTATCATTAATTGTGATGATGCAAACTCTGAGGTCACAGCTGATCGAATACACCTGTGGTAAATAGGTGCATCTCTACAGTGTGTATGTGTAAGTAATACCTGTGCACCCAACAATTTCTACAGGTCTTCAAAACTATCAGTGTGCAGATAATTCTTTGATCTTCACAATAAAGTAACTTCTCAGTGAATGTCACATTCATCAGCTTTTTACTATTTACTATTTTTTACTGACATATGCAAAATATTAACCTATAAAACTGTATTAATATTTTCGTTTACCGCTGTTAACCATTGTTAAGTTTAATCACATTATCTTGAATTAGCATAAGAAACTGATAAATGAGTGAATGTGATTTTATTCTAAGTAAATTTAGTTTGATAAATTGTATATAACAACAATTATTTCTAATACAAAAGCAACAGTTTAACAAATTAAAATGATATTTAGCATTCAAGGAAACATCAATATTAAAAGGTTACAAATCTAAAAGTTACGTACAAAAGTTGTTTTTTTTTTACTTGAAGTAATGTGTTGTAACGGTAATTATAATGACAGAACCTATGTACAGGAAGCCTCCGTCATAATTTGAACTCCGTAGAGTTGAGGTATTATAGGAGTAAAAGTAAAAACAAAGGCAGAGCAAAGCAGTAAGCTGCAGGAGCTGGCAGGGTCACACTGGAAGGTGGGACTTCTGTAGTGCCAAACTCTGGTACTTCACATCTAGAATGATGCTGCCATCAGCTCATCTGGCTCCTGTAAACACAACAATGGTACATAGTGACTGACAGATCCGTCCCAACTGCCTTAAACCTACTGAACTCCAAGATCACCCTGAATCAGACCTCTCAGGCATGTAACAGTAACTATGGCAGTGTAAAATACACTGGAAACTTACTGTTTCATTACATATGCAATATTAGTCTTGCTGCTGGACACCACTTTATCAGTCAAGTTACTCTTACTGTATATTCATTATTTTGCTCTTATGTTAACTTTACTGTTGAACTGGTCCTTGACATATGTTTATCCAGAATTTTAATGCACCTTTGGGTTATCACAAAATTTATCTGTGCTACACAATCACAAAAAAGGCTTGAATCTTGAATGTAAGCAGGGACCTCACAGTTTAAAAATACATGCAGTTGGATAGCCTAACAAACGCAGTTGTCATACAACTAATTTCTCTAGAGAACTAATATTACTTTATCCAACTCAGGGACATTGTCATAGTTAAAGCCAGTGGCGTCTTACACAGCCCAGCTAAGTTAACTGTCTTTACCAACACGACAACCACAACCACCGCCTCTTTCCTCTCAACCCTCAACCCCATCCCTCAGTCCAGGTAGAGCCACTTACTCTAGTTATACAGTGGCTCTGTGACTCTGTGACCGTAACTTTAATGTTACCTATCCAAATCTAACAATGCCTGTTTGGCAAGTTTACCGTTAGCATTGCATAACGTCTGATAACTGATGAGGTGGGCCATTAGCAGTACTTTACTGCGTCGCCTTATGTTCCATAGTGTTATCACCCTAAATTCACACACTTCTCTAATACATTTTGACTTCTGTGCACGAATCTTGCAGTTAGCACACTCCAGTTATTTTAGCATTGTTACCAAAGCTTGAAGCTGGCTAATTAGCTAGTTAACTTACGTTATGTTCCCATACCTGCTAATTATTGTTACACATAAATAAATACGAGAATTTTACTCACCAACCGGAGCACAGACTTCCCGGAGGTTCTCTCTCTCTCCAATAAATTGCACAACCTGCCATTATTTGTGCGGTATCTGCATCAAGAAATGTCCAAGAGGCACAGCTGAGCTAACAGACAGCAGACAGATGGCTAGCAGTGACAACGCCAGCAGCCACCTGTCAATCAAAGCGGCCACGCCCCTATTAAGGCAGAACTTAAAGGCTTAATATAATTTAAACGGATGAGTCATAAAATTCAACCCCCTCACAGTTGTCATGAAGGGCAACATTAGCTTCATACACTAAAACCATCTTTTGTACCAGGCTGCAAACATATTTTATGCTGCTGTTAATTTTTGGCATTTTATTGGGGATGAATGAAGATTGACTCCCTTTTGGAGCCAACCTCAAGTGGTGATTCCATAAATTGCAGTTTTAGCTACTTCTGGCTACTTCTGGTTTGGCTTCAGGTTGGTTGCCACTTGGGATAGTCCACTTTTTGATGTTATCTTAAATTTCTACAACCGATGATGATAAATCAGCCAGCCTACAAAGGCAAGCAGGGGTGATTCTAGGATCGGATCTTTATGGGTGCTCAGCCCCTAATGAGAATGTAGCATAACAGTTAAACATGATTAAATTATGATGGTGTATCAGCAGACATAATTGTGATTTTAATGGACTACTTCAAAGACAGCACAGAAACTAGGTTGGAAGGGTTATTTTAAAACTTGATGAGTTTCAGTACTTTGTAGTTGACAGACAGAGCCAGACAAAAGCCTGCGGGATGGCCGCAGTCTTACAGCTGGCCTAGAGTTTGTGGCACAGCCCGCACATTCTCACATCATATTTTTTTACAATCCAACATGTGCGTGAAAACCATCAGAAGCAATCTTTTAAAACCTGCAGACCATACATGAGGCCCCAAGTCACTCAAAGGTGCAGCTAACTTAATCATAGGTCAAATGTAGTGCAAACAAATTTGATAAAGTGTCCAAAAAAAGTATGACCAAATACGATTTACTTTTTTTCTACATTAAAGAAGTCATATTATGCTTTTTGGCTTTTTCCCTTTGCTTTATTGTGTTAAATATCTTTTTGTGCATGTAAACGGTTAGCAAAGTGAAAAACCCAAAGTCCACCCCAAAAGGAGTTATCATCTCCCACAGAAAACACTGCACCTGAGCTGCGTAAATACAGCTTGTTTGCTTCTGTTGGTTTGTGCGAAATCATGTTACCAGCTGACACAACTTTGTTTCGATTGAATAGAAGTGAGAAGCCTCACTCAGTAGCTAAAACAGTGCATTCAACACACAGGGTGAAAAGAGGTGCTTGAGCAATATGCAGTACGACAAAAAATGGTGATTTTTGAAAATGAAACCATGTAATCTATTCTGGTAAAACCCCTAAATAAAATTATGGACATGAAAATGTGCATATGATCTCCTAAATGATCCTAATGTAAGAGTGATTCAAGTCTAGAAATAGTATATTAGGTGCAGGCAAAAACTCTACCTTAACTTCATGGTGTGTCATTTCCCACACCTTTTCCAATATTTTGTAAGAAGACACTTTTAAGGTAACCAGTTTAACATCACTTAGCTTACCTATCAGTACAATCAGGACAATTGATATGATCTGTTTGACACCCATCTTGTCTGGATTTGAATCTATAAAATCAAACAATACAGAATGTTAATGTTCCTTACAAAAACTAAAAACCTTCTCAACAAATTTCACCGTTGATTTCACATCTCACTGACAAATATTTCTGCTCCCATATTCCATCTTCAATTCATTTCTTCAATTTATTTAAGTCTTTAGACTGCATTTCTCATAATATAATATCTTATCTTATATTAGCAAATGGAATATACACGTCTACATGCACTACTTCAACAAGCAGAGTACTTGAACAGGCAGGTGCACTGCTCTTTTTGTCACCTTAAACACTCACATCACATTTTTACATTAGATAAATTGTTATACTTATCTTTATCTTAATATAATAGCATGATGCTTGTGTATTTGTACATAAACAGTGGTTTGTCATGCTGCAAAAACAAAGGCTACAAGTGCCATGATAATGGAGAAGGAAAAAGAAATAGTGCTTTCACTTGGTGAAAAAAACTACATTATCAGCGTAAGATAAACTGTTGAAGCAGGTTTTCATAAGTGTGTATAGTCTTGAAGATACACTTACCCAAAATAAAGACATAAAATGAACAGAGATAAATCTCCCTTTGTTCTTGCTTCAGTTGTTTGTTTTAAAACTATGTACCTGTATTGTAATTAGGTCTAACTCATAAATATGATATTGTAAACACTTCTCATTGTGTGACAGTCTACATCTATCACAGCCTTTATATCCTGAAATGGAATAAAGGCTAATGACGTGACTCATCCTGAATACATCAGACATTTTGTGACATAGCCCTGAATAAACTAAAATCAAACAATACAGATGTCCATCTGATTGTCTAAGGTAAAGTTATTTTCTTTGTGTCATTATTATAGTACACTCCCTTCTTCTGTCCTGTGAAAGAAGTTAGTGGTGTACTCCACCTAAATTAATGTTAAAAGAAGTCTAACCAGTATGACAAGTTATGGCAATGAAACAAATAGGGATAATGAAGACTGGTACTGAAGTGAAGCTGTCCTTCAGCCTCCAGAAATCTGGCTGCAGAGACCACTGAAACTTAACACATGTTAAGTGGGTTGACTGATGTATTTTCTACTTCACAGCTTTTATATGCAGCCAGTTCGTTGTCTTAAACCACGTAAATTGATATGCAGTAACAAAATATCATGCTGTTTCATTTCAGTCTTTCACCTGATGCATAGCTTTTAGTTTCAGTGATGTCTTCAGATATGTGGCCTATCCCTGTGTTGTTCTTGCATTGTCAAACAATACAAACACGAATCAAATTGATACATTTTCATTTAGAGTGCCCTACATCAGCACATCTTAATAAAGTAATTAATTTAACATTACCTAAACCACCCAAACATTTGAAGTAACTCACTCAGAGGAATTTTACCTAACTCAAAAATTAATTTTTGTAGTAATAATTGAGTTGTTTTGTGTGCACTTAAATTTTTGGGAAATTTTAAGTATTGGTGGTATGATTCCAGTTTGCTCCACTGACTGACTTACTTTCTTCAAGTTGACTTTATGTCATCACAAAAATGTAAGACCTGCTAGTGTGGATTTGGATTTTTAATTTTTTTATGTCAGTTTATAAATCACATTGTGCCAGAGTAAAGAATGGCAGTCTAATTAGGAATTTGAATATTATTATATTCGGGAAGTTATTCTGCTCAGTGAGCAACTCAGGTCCCTTTATAGTGAGCGTCGTGTCATCTTCATTCACTCCAATGGAATCCAGTTTTTCACAGAAATGGCGGATCATGGAGCATCTGACTAGTTCCTGGAAGTTAGCATCAAATGCTAGCAGCACAGCGGAGCTGCAATAGAAAATGCTATTTGGGATGCATGTTTAAAGGTAAGACGTGTAAAAAATGAGAGTATATATTATTGGCACAACTGAATCAAATTAACATGTGCATTAAAGCATGTTAGTGGATTTCCAAAACTAAATTAGAAGATTTTGTTACGGTTCTGGTGTGGTGGATGTGGGTTTTGAGTGTTTCCTGTTTTACTTTGTAGATGCCTGCCATCAGTGTCATTATCTTGTTACACTTCCTGTGGTTGTGGTCTCACTGATTGTCTAGTGATTACTGTGTATGATTAGTTTCTTCCTCACCTGTAATTAAGTAGTTTGCTTCTTTCACTCAGTGCTGCTTCATTGTTTGGCAGATCTATGTCTCTTGAGTTTTTCCACATTTTGGATTACTTGTTTTCATGTTTCATTTATTGGACCTTACCTTTCAAGGACTCCACTCGTTTTCAGTTGCTGCTCCCTGTGTGTGTATTTGGACTGCCAAAATCTCAACACTAGGAAGTTTCACCTGTTTGTCCCAATAAGTCTTACCAACTGCATTTGTTCCATTTTCTGTGTCTGCACTTGGGTCCAGGCCCTAAGACTCTGTGTAGCTTCACAGCTACACACATTAATGGTTAACAAATTAACAAACAAATTATGATACTGGCAATAGATAAAGTTAGCAGCACTCAATATAAGCAGTGGCAGCCTATTAATTTATTTTAAAATGCATATTTCAAAGCATTATTTATTTATTTTTTGGGGGGTTGGATATTTACCCCTAACACTAAAAGTAGTATACTAAAATATTATGAAAACAATCTTCATAGTAAACAATTATATTAGAGCAGTAGACTCAAGGTGGAGGAGCAGTGATGCTGGACTATGTTAAGATTAAGATGAAACTGTTAAATGCCTATTGTAAGATACCATTTATAAGAAATCATACGTGAAATGTTAGATTATTTTATTTCCCTTCTCTGTGTCCGCATCCCTTCTTTCTGCCATTCTTAACTTATTTTCCACACAACAATTCAGGTTTATTTATCCACATTAATACATCACAGTGGTTGAATGCACCATATGTTTCTACATTAATTACAGAATTACTTTGAACAAATTCATATCACGTTATCATCAAAGTTCCAGTGTTTCCCAGGATGGTGACATGACCATAATCAAGTACAGCTTTCAGATGAAAATGAAACTGCCCTGGTAGCATGCAGTTGTGATGAGGGATTAACAGAGCAGCTATGGTACAATCTGGCTCCCGCCTTCTTGAAAATGTAGATTATTTCCCAGTGTTTCTGCTATATGCTTTCAGCAGCAGCACATTCTTTCAGTAAATATCCAGTGTCTGTTACAGTATGTTAGCTTCTCAAGACCAAAAAAAGTTTGTTTCTCACCTGCTGGAAAAGTGAAGCCAGTTAGTGCTAAATTAGCTAACATCTCCTCCCCTTCAGACTGCACAGCTGAGCAGGAAAACTTCTACAGCAGCTACATAGCTGCTATGTAACTTAACATTAGCTCAATTTTTAGAAAGTAACTGGAAGCTGTATTTTTTTACTGCTTGCTTGTCCAATGTTGAGAACTTAGACTAAACTGATGTAGCCTGCAGCTCTGTCCTTTACAGACTGATTAAATTATTTTTCAGTCTGAAAAAGTGGTTTTGGAAAAGAAAGGACGGAGGTGACTGGAGGAAATGAGGTTAGTAAAACTAATTAGTGATTCAAACTAGTCCTTTCATGAGACGTTTCTTTTTGGATTTTAATGTGCAAATAAAATGCACCTCAGAAAGGAGGTTTCTCATGTTGCCTGTTTTTTATATTAATGTCTACAAGATAAATGTCAGAAGCTGTAAAATGAAGACATAAAAGGCAAACATGAACAGTCGTATCTATAATGATTCTGAGGTCATATTAACAGGGTTTTCCTGCCGTTAAGGCTTAGGGGTGATGCCCAAAACATGCGGTGCCATCAATGTAAAATCACTGTGGAGCAACAGAACCAACCAAATTACTTTCTCCATATCTAAAGCTTGTAGTTCCTCCAGTAGACTGATCTTTGGCTGTTGTTTATTTATTATCTGCTCTGGCTTTTCCAACTATTTGTTCAGAGATATGGTGAAAATAATGGCCCAATATGATGTGAAATTTTTCATTGGAAGACCCCCCAAACCCCCCGACCAACACCAAAACATTCATCTAAATCTCACATTAAACTTGGAAAACACTGCAGTTTTAGGCTCACCTCCGCTTGTTTGTGAAGTGTGACTATTTCTTCAGGGGTGGGGGGCTGTGTGTAGTGTGGCAGAGATTGAAAAAGATGCTAGGTTCTTAACTTAATGATGAAGTCTTGTGTAAAGTCGGTTAAGATTTTTATAGGCTATACTTTCAGTGGTGTTCAGGTTATAAAAATGTTGTAAATGTGCTTAAAAATCAGGTCTCATCTAGGGCTGAGCGATCAATTGCATTTGTGATATTATCGCGATATAATAAAACCAGATTGTCTAATCTCAAATGCTGCGATTACACTCTGGTCACATGACACCGAAGAGTAAAGCAGTCTGCAGTTGAAGCATCAACTTTGCACGTTACGATGTACCTTGCCTTCTTGTTGTATGATGGCCATAAGCTTGACAAAAGCTGACACTACATAAACGCACAACAGAAAGACACGTGTAGTAAGGTAAGCGTATTGTGGCGATATGCACTGGCATCACACACACAGCCACCAGCCAACTAAGGAAATATCTGAAACGGTGTTTCAAACTAAGATGACCCATTAATTGCTGGTTGAACTGTAGGTTTTGTATTGAGAGCTTATAAGACACTTATACAACTTAGTTTTTCTTGTGGTCTGTAGGTAGGTCGACCTGATATTATATATTATTTAATGCCATGACTTGACTCAAATTATCTTTCTCATATTATTAAAATTTGATATCTTTTCCACCATTGCTCATAATGCCTAATTCATCACACAGGCCTGACCCACAAGAAACAGTGTATGTTCTATCTAATTTTGTGTTGGTCATACACTGATTTACTTGTCCATTTTAAATCATACAGAAGAGCTTAAAAATTAATTGCATATTAAATCACAATATTGGTTAAAAAAATCGCAATTAGATAATTTTCCAAAATCGTTCCGCCCTACTCATCACTAGGGATGCAGCAATTACCAGATTTCACTATTAACCGCGCTTTAAAATGTCACGTTTAATTAATCATAAAGGCTCCCCTACACCGAGTGTTTCTGTTGCAGGGAAAGGAACCGTTGCAACTTGCACAAAATGAAAATAAAAGTTACCAAGCTGTGCACCAACTTAAAGTGTCATGCTTATCAGAGACATGGAAGCTACTACAATACACTAGCTAAACTATGGCAGAGGGAACAAACTGTGATGCTTTATTTCCACGAAAAAAATTGCAGATGTCTGCAGTGTGGGAGAATTTCACTTACACCAATAATGACCAGGGCGTTACTGAAGATGATGGATCACCAATTGAAAAAATGGACTTTAAAAGGTTGCTGCTAAAGGAGCGAATACCAAAATCAAATATGATGCAGCACTTGTGGTATCACCACCCAGCTTTGCACATAATACCTAATAACTTGGCAAGTTGGTAGGGCATTAAATACTTACAGCCGATGCTGTAGCTGCGAGAGTTGAGTCACACTGAGTTTCAGTGTGACGTAAACAAACAAGGCAGGTGTAACCATGCAGACACACCACAATAACAGCACTACTATGAAATCCATTATTTTCAATGGCTTGTGCCGCACCACAGCGGTTTGTTGCTTCATTGAGCAACATGCACCGCAGCACTTGCCGAGCTCGAGCGCACGCCATTGTCAAATTAGTTGAACTTCTGTGCTGAACCCAGCTTCCAGCGCAGCACAAATCCCTTCTTTTCTGAAAGGGCCTTCATGGAAGACAGAACATAGCCTTAAGTTTCCAGGTGTAGACACTAACATAACATCAGGAGCTTATAAACTTCCAGGACAATGCCAATTACCTGCATTGCAGTTATTAATAACACTGCATGAGAAACTAAAACTTGAGCATTGGGGTTGAAATAAAAAATTAATATTCACCTTTATATAATTAATAATACTTATCTACTATTAGCGTATAATTGTTAATGTAATTAAATATTAAAATCAATTAAATTAATTCTGTTCCCTGTGAGAAATAAATTCTGATTCTTAGGATTTCACTGTATTTAACTTGTGAAAATTAGCATTTGTCACAAGGTTTTTTTCCTAATCAAAGACTGTTTTACAATAAATGTCTGCTGGCATGTAGGTTAGAGTTTTAAGTAGTGGTGGGCCGTTATCGTCGTTAACGTGAGACTCTGGCGATAAAAAAAATATCGCCATTAATCTGTTCTCAAAGTTGGGCTGGGAGCTGGGTCTATACTACTCAAGCTTGATATCTTAGCACAGATGTAGGCCTATACCTAGCCGAATTGCACTGTAAGGGGCAAGAACAAGTCTTCGAACCTGTGTGTTTGCCTGCTGTGAAACTACCACATCAAACGTGACGTGCTAACATGGATGCAGCTGTTGCTGCGTTCCATTTACCTCGGTAACGGAGCTGGGAATGACGTCACACCCGAGTTGACGTTACAGTTCCAAACTCGCTCGGCCAGCTGTTTGTTTACATACATACTAGCCAGGTTAGTTATTGATACGCCGGTTGATTAAAAAACGCATTGTGCGGTATTTACTCACACTAACTGTAGCAACACGTCCACAGACAGCTGTTGGACAGCACTTTGTGTACGAAGATTTATATGAGTCACAAGTACACAGAAGTGCTAATTAACAGTATAAACTATAGCTTTCAGTAACTGTAGATATCCCGACAGCCATCTTATTGAACATGATTATTTTCATCACCAATTATCATAGTAGAACAGCTTTCTCAAGCAGTTTGTAGTCTTGAAACCCGTTTGCACACATATTCTGAATGACTTCGGCAGAATTCAAATGAGACATTTTAATCTAGATTAATCTAGATTAATTTCAAGATTACAGTGAGATTAATCTAGATTTAAAAAATTAATCTATGTCTGTAATTGCTGGCTGCTCGAAACTAAGGTGTAACTGAACTGATAAGCCTAAATGTAGCAGGCGTGCTATGTGTCTGTATATCAGAAGACATGGACATATGATTGGAGATGCCAGAGAATTCGCTGTTATTGACAAAAGCAACTTCCGTCATAAACGGAAGGTGAGCTAAGAGGATATTTTGGGAGTTCTTCCTGTCTCCATAGAATTCAACCAAGACTTTTTTTTGCTGCATGCAGTTTATACTGTGCCCTATTTCCCTGTTGTCTCTATTTGTAATTACAATAATGAGCATTAGTAATAGCTAATAGACATAACAGGCATACTGAAGGTGTTTTGATCTTAAATAAATGTTTATATTTCTTTAAGTTTGGCCACTAAGCCAAATATTTTCTTTTGTGTTAGAGATTTTTGTGTGACATTTAACTCATTTATCTCTTATTACAGTATGGAGTAGGGAGAACACCCGAACATGGTGACAAAGGAAGTGGGTCTTTGGCATACGTGGAGTAAAGGATGAACAACAACGTCCAGTCTTACAACTCGTAAAGCGAAGAGGGCAGGGGCATCTTGCACCAATAATGGTCAGGCATGTGCAACCCAAGCGGGAAGCTTCTGGTCTACAATATGAAGCGAATGCGGAAGTCCCTAAAAGCTGCATTCTATTGAAAATCCAGCAGGGGGCGACTCCGCTGGTTGCAAAAAGAAGTCCGGCTCCATTAGAAATAATGGGAAAATGACCCTACTTCTCAGCTGAATAATTACCCCAGTAAACACTTTCCTGATGAGTTTATGATCTCAGTCGCTAGTTTCAAGTCTTCTTCAATACAAAATGATGTTCATTTAGTAAATTATGGTCCCATTTATTTAAAATAGACCACAAAGCAGAGTATGTTTCAGGGCGGGATTATCTATGATTTACAAGTCATTACCATGCCGACTTGTCAATCAGGCTAGAGCCGACTCGTACCCTCGAGGCTGTGTAAATTTAACCAGCGCCATTGAAAAAGCTTATAAGAAGTCGGCTGTTCACTTTCTCTGGTGAGTACATTTAGTTTAAAGACTGTTGTTCTCTAGACAAAGTTATCAGCCCAGTTAAAACCCAGAAACAATATTTGGCTCAGTGTGTTGTGTGGCCAAATGCTTGCAATACTAGGAAACAAGCCAGTGACACTAGAGATATTTTAGCCGAACTCATTACATCATTATGTTGTGACTTTACTTGGTGAGTCACATGATTATTAGCGCATTATTAAGTAGTGTTTACAATGTCACGGTTTTGGGGTTGGGATGTTTGATAGGAAACTCATCCACAGAAATATTTTAGGTGTGTGGGGCGGTTGCAGAGTGACCACTATGTCAGGGAATATGGTTGAAGGAGGGGTACGTTGTGCTGCATGTAAATAGAGAACTAAAATTTAAACGACTGACAGCCGCTATTGATAATAATTGAATAGGTGAAAACCAGCCGCTTGTTCTCCACATGCCGCTTCAATCATGGAATTGTCTGTCTGGTACGCCTACAGTGGGTACTGGGTTGGTTCTAGATGGATGAAAGTATTAATTGATGTCTGATATCAGATAAGAATTGATCCATAATTGTGATTTTGATTAATAGTAAGTCATATGTGACTCCTTATTAACGTTGACGTGTTAAACATTACGTTACTTAATTCCTTGAGATTTATGCATTAAGTTATGATTTATACATTAGGTAAAGTCTTAATAAAACGCTTATTCCTGCACCGTTATTGTAAAGTATTACCAGAGTGTCTTTAAATTTCTCTAAAAACAGTTTATTATAGTTTTTGAAACATGATACAATGGTGTACTGTCATCACTGAGATAAATATTCTATTTTTATTTCCTTGACAATCTTGAATTTTAACTTTTTATTAATCAGAAACTAAAACTAAGCAAATTCAAACATATTAAAGTATACAGTAGTGCACTGTATGTGACAACAGTTGCAAATAACTTGAAGATGGTTCAAATTTCTTGTTTCTGGGTTATCTTCACACTTTCTGTATTACCACACATTATTTATTTTATTTTAATTTCATAGTTTTTCCAACATACACTTTCTGTAATTGATATGTAATAAGAGTGTTTAGCATTTAACTAAATTAATAGTTTAAGTTCTCAGACGTGTGTGTTTTATATTGTGTTAATGCACTTTAAAAGGTTTAAGGTAATGTTTCCTCAAATTGAGTAGCCACAACAGGTTTTAAAGTTGTCAAAACTAAAACAATAATTTGCATAGTGGAAATAAAATGAGTAAATGAAACCTAAGTGGTAACATTTTTGTAAAGAAGATGGATCTAGGTTAGTCTTACTTAAATCAGATCAATTCTAATAAAACATTTTTAATACGTTTGGAGAAATGCATCATTTAAGTGCCAAATACTTCACAGATTTAAGTTAAATTAACTGAATAAAAGTGGTACTTACCTTAATAAGTACGTGAGTTACTTGTACACAAATCAACATTTTTTTATCCTTAAATTGCTTGAGTTAATAAACTTAAATGATTTAAGACAAAACCTTTCCTCAAATTGTTTGAGTTGAACTAACTCATCAGGTTTTAGGCCTGGATCAGACAGAACGCATTTTATGCAGTGAAAGGCGCCGTTTTTAAATTGTATTTTGTTGGCAGTGAGTGTTCTGCGCGCTGTTAAAGCGCCCTGGGGGTTATGTGTGGAGATGGAAGTCAATGTGGGTCTGACCCTAAGACCCACAAGAGGAGGAGTGAGACAGGATATATCAATCAATACACTATAGAGTTTGGTGAGTCTGCTCCCTGGCAGTGGGTGGAGTTGTCTTGTTTGTGGTAGCCTGCAGGTTAGGCCTAATTCAATTGTTAATTTTAAAATGTAGGAAATTGGACTGTTTTGATCTGTAATGACAACCACTTAACCCCTACAACCTATTTTTAGGAAAAACGCCTAAAATAACATATCCAAAATAAATCAGTAATATCTCCCCAACCATTAGGCCTAGATGCATAATTCTGGTCTCCTTTGAAATGTCAGAAGCAAAGGAATATAAATCCATTGTATATTAACATATTTATTTTACGATTACAGACTATATGGAGATTAAATACAGAAAAATATGATATTTTCATTCTCGCCTGGTAAAAAAAGCTCTATTTTAATGCAATAAACCATCAAAACCATCATAAGGTAGATTATAATGCACCTGGATATCTTTTAATACACCTGGAACACAACTGCAACTGTAAAATTGATGAAAAGAAACTGATATACAACAGTTATTACCAGGGCCGTGGGAAGTAGGGGTGCTGCATGTGCTGCAGCACCCCCTGTTGGAAAATGCAGACATTACATCACTCTCTGACAGACGCAAAAAAATAAATAAATAAACGTATTAAAACATTTTTTAAATGCTCCTGGTGGACAACGCAGCAACAGTGATTTGGCGATAAGAGTTTTACCAGGCTGTTGACTTGGTGTCAGCGGAGCTGAACAGACGGTTTGATCAAGAGAGTATGACACTAGCACTGAACAGAGAGAGGTCAATAATAGTGGCAGCAGCAGGAGGAACTGTTGATTTGGAGCCCCTCCAGCTTCCCAAGGAGATGGACACAGACCGCCTTAATCTCCAGCTCAAAATGCTTTGCGATGTAACCAGAGAATCTCAATGTAGCACAGTGAGAGATGTAGCATCATGCCTATCTAAGCTCCATCCTCAAACGAGAGCTCTGTTTACTGAGGCTGAAAAACTCATACAATTGTGTCTGTGTTTACCTCAGTGGCCATCTGAGCGATCATTCTCCAACTTACGCCAATTAAAAACACGGTTACTGTCCACCATGACACACAAGAGACTCACACACTTGTCCCTGATGAATGTCCACACAGACATTTTGAACGCTTTGGACATCCATTCCTTCATGAGAGACTTTATCTACACAACTCCTGAGCGCCAAGCCACATTTGGAGTAATGTAACAGGAGCACCCTACTCGAGGTAAAACATATATTATGAGCTGCCGCTGAGCAGTTTAACATAACATAACATACGCATTAATGTCACACTGATAATTTTGCTGAAAAATGTATTTGGTTATATTATTGTGTGCTGTGCAAATTGGGCTTTTGAAACGGTGAAAATGTGCCTATGTTTGGATATGTTACGTGTCCGCTTTGCGCTGGCAGCCTGTGGACCGCTTTTAGTTATGCGTAGGCTATTTTTATGTTCTTATGAGCTGTGTTCTGTGAGTGTGTCGTCACCGTGTGTCGTCACCGAAATGTTCTTGTCCGCTGTGCGCGACAACCTTTTGGACCTATTTTCTCTTGGCTATTTGTACGTGTCTGCTGTATGCAACGGAGTCTGGTTACAAGATTGGTATATGTTTGATTCTTATTAGTATGTGTTTACTTTGTTATTAGACATTATTAAGCGGTGTCCACCTGACACGCAAAAAAAACACCTCCCACTACAGCACCCCCAACTTAAAACCTTTTCCCACGGCCATGCTTCCATTCCCTGCCGGATTGTTAAGTCGTGTACCGTAGGTTAAACCTTAGCATCTTGCCTAAAGCCTGTGAATCTAGTAACCAGTTTGCCTTTACTAACATCTTCTCTACCTGTCTCCAGATCTCCTGCTCAGCCAGCCAATTCCAAGTTCCTCAAACCTGAGAACCCAACCTTCTGACCACACTCCAGCCAACCACGCCAACCAGCCAGCCCTCTCACTCCACTACTTGGAAAGAGCCTCCCAGCCATCTCTCCCTGCCAAGTTTGCTCACCCTATCTCAGTCAATAATCTGCTTAACTGCTGTCTTGCCTCCGTGTCTGCATTTAAGTTCTAGCATAACTCCTGACATAGGATGTTGGGAGTATGAGATTGGTCAAGGGGGCAGGTGGTAGCATGGTTTGACATACAGTACAGTGCAGTAAGGGATCCAGTGTTATGAAATCTGTCTCTAGAATTGTATTAATACTTCTTCTTCTGGGGCCTCATTTATAACAGTGTGCAGAATCCATACTTAAAGTGTATGTGTACAAAAACCGGAAATGGTGTCCGCCAAAAAAAAACTTGAAAAACAGTTCTCTGGTCAGTGAAGGGAAGCAAGGGAGTGGGGGCCATTATATAGCCTATCTCAAAGCTCTCAAGACCTGAACTGAAAAATACAGTACCTCACAAAAAGTGACTACACCCTCATTTTTGTAAATATTTCATTATATCTTTTCATGTGACAACACTGAAGAAATGACACGTTTCTACAATGTAATGTAAATCACCCATAACAGGTACTAAAATTGCACGTGCAATATTTTAAAATGCACACCCAATTTAGTACTATTTATTATAGCACAGGTAAGATGCTTCTGATGTCTCTGGTTTAGGAGTGGCTTGACACTAGGATTGTGACTAGCTCATTTCCTGGACATTTATGTTCCTGATGGCTGTTGTTGACTTCAGCCTCAGTTCACTCATTGTGAACCTCCCCAAAGTTCTTAAATCAGCTTTGCTTGACAATCCTCTCAATGCTACGGCCATCTCTGTTGCTTGTGCACCTTTTCCTACCACACTTTAAACTTCCAGTTAACTTTCCATAAACATGGTTTGATCCAGCAGTGACCTTCTGTGGCTCTGTCGTTGTGGAGGGTGTCAATGAGTGTCTTCTGGACAACTGTAAAGTCAGAAGTCCTCCCCATGATTGTGGTTTTATGTACTGAACCAGACTGAGAGATTAAAGGCTCTTCTCAGGTTGACTTTTCTGTATTATACATCCTTTATTCTGATATTCTAATATTTTGAGAGATGGATTTGTGATTTCCATGAGCTGTAAGCAGTAGCCTAATCATCAAGAAAAATGGTCTTCAATAGTTCACTTTATTTGTAATGAATATATGAAAGTTTCACTTTTTGAATGAAATTACGGTGGAAATATTCAAATTTTGATGAAAATTATGAAAATTAGCTTGTCTACTTTACTACAATTGGAACGAGACGTCGGTGTGTTTTAAAAACTGAACTCTTTAAAATGACAGCTCCGAAGAAAGAACCTCTAATTTAGTTAAGCCAACAGTTAGCCTGTTGCCTCGACTTCTCTCTCCTCGAGTAGAGGAATCGAGGTGGCACAAACTGAGAAATAATAATGGCCTAATTTATCCTGTTTTTTGTTGTTGTTTATTGTCAGGATGTGTAGCTTTTAGTTTAAGTGATGTCCTTGACATCAAGGCTTATCCTTGTGTTGTTTTTGTACTGCACCTGCTCATGATCATCTGTCAATCTAATCAATCAAGTGTTCATGCGAACGCATCTTATTAATTCATGAGTTTGCTCCTCCCTCACATAAAATTTATTGTGCGTTGTTGCATTCCAGGATTTCCAGATTCAGACATGTTATTCTCATAAATATAACCACAGCAGTTATACAGTAAATTTGGAACATGTACTCTTCTAGCTTCTAGTAGCCTCTTGCTTTGTCACTCTTTCTCACTTCTATCTTTCTTTGCTTTCTTCGCCAATGTCCTCTTTGGTTTCTTCACTTCAGCAAGCATTATTTCCATAGAGCAGCTGAATCCAGTTAGGTTGCCCACTCTCTCTGGCATGATACTGGCACCGCTCTCCACCAGCAACAGAATAATGTTGCTTGAAACCTGGGTGGTAAACTAGCCAATAAAACTAGACAGCAACCAATGCAAGTGCACTCACAATAACATTACAGATGTTCGACTGTGTTATCTAACTTCAATTTGCTAAACTTGAAATTGAAAACTTGAAAACAGCTAGCAGCTAAACCTCTTTCTGTGAAACCTCAGGCTGATTTTGTGAATTAACAAATTTGCTAACACAGCCAAACATCAAAGTGATCCCAAAAGTAGACTACTTGAGAGTACAAAACATCACTGCTAGGTTTCTGGGCCGAGACAGTACATTAGCCTCCCACAAAGTAGGCAAAAACAATCTGGCAATGAATGGCAGGAGACCAGCAGTATTTGAACAGAGAGGTTGATGAGGCGAACATCGATAATCCGGCTGATTGTGAAGACTGGTTTGACCGTTGGGCTCATGAGCCATGAGGAGACAGGTTTGACCACAGCCATAATGAAAAATGAGTATATAGTATAGTTGATGCTGGTTTTGATGTGGTTACTGTGAGTTTGAGGTGATCTACGAGCAACACAATAGCTTTCTGGCAGTATTTTAAAAAATAACAATCTCATAGACAAACTGACTGAGAGTGCCCCTCCCAGTTCTCTCTTTCTGAACAAACCTGTTTCACCGACACAACAAAGGCTGAGACTAGCTGACTTTAAGTAGCTGTTGTGAAATTTAATTATAAATAACATTTCAGGGTTTGATTGTCTGTAACCATCACCACTGCTTTAACTAAAGCTCCTGACATTAAACATGCCCTGAGACACTTTCTCTTTACCCACCAAAATTGCAAAACATCACACGAAACCATTTAAATTCTTGAAAGATTTTGTATTCTGATCATTGTAAAGTTTGACAGAAAATGGACAACCTATAGGAAGTCTCACAGAATACAGCTATGTATGATTACAGAATACAGCTATATATGATTACATAAATACACTTTGTTTAAATAAGAAAATACACAGTGCATTGTTTTGATATATTTATCACATACCTTTGATAAACCTTAATGCATTTGTTCAGGGTTGCAGTGTGCAGCCCAATATGAACAGCATGTGTTCCTTCATTTAATTTAAGGCACTTCTTCCCAAAATGCTTTCTGTGTAGCTGTTAAGTTACTGTGCTGTGTTATGCTGCTATATTAGCAAGTAAAATTTTATGAGCAGCACATGTTTTGGAGACTGAATAGTGTGAAGGCCTATTTTGATGAAGACAAACTTCACAAACAGAAATCTCACATTCATATTTCTCAATCTGCATGTTTCAAAGAAAACTGCATTCAGACATTGGTGAGAGTGATTTTACTTACCATTGTGGCTGATTCTTGTCTAGTTTATCAAATAACACAGTATTAGTAATTGGTAAATATTGCTTTACACAGTGCTCAGAGAAGCAAGATACATTTATACATTACATTTTACTTAAATATTGAAATAGTGCAATCATTTTCTGACACCCCATAAAATGTTATAATGTTATAAAAAAATGTTATATTAATATTGATTGGATTATTATGCTAGTCATGATTCAGTGGACCAGGTGCTAAAAGTCATTCTGCCAGGCTATGGAATCTGGACATTGCCGCGCAGAAATGTGTTCAGTGTAACAGACAAACGCTGTCATAAATGTGTGTGATCAGTGCAAAGTTGTATTTGATAGTTAAATCATCCGAAGCCGTACAAAACCTAAGACAATCACAAATCTTGTATTTAGACCAACAACAAAGTCCCTTTTCCTAACAGTGATGATTGTGGAGTTCTGATGGAAATTAAAATAGAAATCAGCACTGAAGCTATTGCTGGCTTGACAGAATCCATGACAGCAGTACCAGGCAGAATGCAGTAATGACACTGATCTTGTGGATTACGCCACTTGATGCTGTAAATGAGGAGAAAAAGAAACATTTAGTAAACAGTTATGTAACATTTTAAAATAAATAAAAACACAATATAGCTTAAGTGTACCGTTCACGTAGATGGAGCTGCCTTCAATGTCAAAGCCGGTCACGCTCGGAGCCGCACTCATCAAAACACTCTTGATCTGAGTGTTATTTGGAACAAATGTGCTTGCAAAGTGAAGGTTCATGTCATTTATGACTGACCCTTTTCTGCAGATGGAGAATCAAAATAATTGTTAAAATATCAAATTTAAGCCACTACTATTATAATGTAACACGATAAGTCTTAAGAAATTACCTGAATGACACCATGTCCAAGGACTTGAAGGAGGATGGGAATGTCTTTTGGAACCTAGGTTCAAGCTGAAGAAACAGAAAACAAACTGTTTAAGCAACTTTTACTTTTATGTTTGTCTTAGAACACTGACCTGTGTATAAATGAGATAAGTTGAAGAATGTGCTGGTGGTTAAGTTTTATTTGTCTTGATATTGATAGTTTGATTCCCACTGTGACACAGCCACTAATGTGACTCTAAGCAAGACACTTAACCCCTAGTTGCTCCAGAGGCTCTGACATATAGTGATTCTAAGTTGATTTGAGTAAAAGAATCAGCTAAATAAGAAAATGTAATCTACTGTCATCAGTTCCGTCTGTAAATCTTAATATGTGACCTAATTATTCATTTGTCAGGGGCATTGTACTTTCTGTAGTGGCCCACCAGAACAGGTTTCAAAGAACACCGGATCAATGATTTTTCACACTAACATAAAGCTTCTTCATGTCTATTACTTTTCAGTGTTCACATTTTTTAACATCCCCCTCACTTCCCCTTCTCCAGTGAGAAAATCTCTAAGGGAATTGGGCAAGGCCGCTAACCCTTGGCTAGAATTATTCATACTACATGTTTATTGTATTGTAAGTGTTGAAGTTTAGTATACTCTAATCACACATTCTCCCAACAAGATGAGCAGCAGCTAAATATTTGTTTTTTATTTTTAATTACCTGTTTAATTACCTAATTATTTTTAAGCTGAAGGTCACTGACTTTATGAAACTTGTTTTAATAACATTGGTAACACTATGACCTATGCCTGTTTTACAGTAATTTTACTGCAAGAATCGAGTCTCAATAAAGCACTTAAAATAAGACTATAGGGAAGAAAACTAGAGGAAAAAAGAAATAAATTATACTATTTTACAAAATACTGGTTACTTAATGGAAAATAAAAGTTTGGGGAAATGGCGTTATAAAAGGTAGTTATGTCATTTTACTCTAACAGTGAGACTTACCTGTGTCTTTATCATTGAAGCTCGATTTGTAAAAGCTGCAGATGATGGATTGAGCAAATCCCTTGTAAATGTGCTTTGAACTGATCTGAAAGTCACCCTTGTTGTAATTAACGCTACAGTTGTAGGTGTGGCAGTTGTAGGTTTAGAAGTTGATGTTGCAACAGTTGTAGGTGCAGCAGCTGTATGTGCAACAGTTGCAGGTGCAGCCGTTGTAGGTGTGGCAGTTGTATCTGGAACTGGACCTGCTGTAAAAAAAATAATTAAAGAATAAGTACATAAGTATTTGTGCCTAAACCAAAATGATTCTTTTACCCCTCCTTCAAAATGAGTTTGGTATCACTCAGTAAGAGTCATCATAAAAGGTATAGAAAGAGTTGTCATTACAGACTTTTTTGTATCTTGTCTAGATCTTATATTGCTCATGTCAAAAAAGTTAAGAACAAATGATTTACCCTACATAACAAACATCTGGCTGAATACAATGTAGCTTAGAAAATGGCTCATCCTGCCACACAACTGAGCGGATAGATTGAACAATGCTGAAGGTGTCTTTATGAAAACTGTGTATACCTCCATTTCTTGTGTAGCAACACCATTTTTATGAGCAGCACGTTTTAAATACTGAAAAGGATGAAACATTGTGTTGTGTTTTCTTACCTACTACTTGGACAGTGTTGGGATTTATGTTCACATTGAAGCTATTGTTGGAATTAGTCATAGCTTCTGCTAAGATTTGAGCAACAACCCTATTCAGTGGGAGTTCTGCAGTGGGAGTTGTCTGATTGAACACAACCTGCAGATCTGCTTGAGTTCCGTCGACTCGAGTTGGGGGTGGACCACTCCTGTATCATAAAACCGAATGTCAAATAACAATATGAGAAGATCCTGTTACCATGATTTACACATTACACTATTAACATTAGACACTACCAATTTTAAACACAATTCTGTATATAAAGAAAAATCAGTGAGCCACAATTAGAAAAAATGTTTTTACCTGAACTTTATCACAATGCAGTGGTCAAAGTGATGCCCAAATCTTGCTCTGTATATGACATTGCACTGCAGAAACAAAGCAACATTTAAATTCCTTGAATTAAAAACAAATGAAAATTTAACTGAAATTAATTTTCATATTAACAGATTTGTCTTTCAGCTAAAAGATTATGTCAAGTCATTTAATGTGAAAAATTTCTCACCGTGGTAAGAACTCGCTGTTCAAGATCTTGGAATTTGCTGCTGTTGGGGTTAGTGAGGTCAACTGAAAAAGGTTCTCCTTCCAAATCTGCTGAGATAGTATAAACAGGTCGAGTGGCCAAGGTCGTAGTTGGTGCAATAGGTATTGCTGCTGTTTTTGTCGGAGAAGGTGTTGTTGCAGATGCTGTTGTTGGTGCTGATGTAGATGTCGGAGAAGGTGTTGTTGTTGCAGAAGACATTGTTGTTGCTGCTGTAGTTGCTGTCGAAGCAAGTGTTGTTATTGCTGTTGTTGGAGCAGGTTTTGTTGCAGTTGTCGTTACTGGAGCAGGTGTTGTTGTTGTGGCAATAGTAGTTGTTGGAGCAGGTCTGGTTGAAGAAGTAATTGTTATTGGAGAAGGTGTTGTTGCTGCTGCGGTACTTATAGTTTGTGCAGGTGTTATTGTAGCAGATTTAGTTGTTGTTGCAGTTGTTGCTACAGTTGTTGTCATTGATGCAGCAGATGTTGTAACAGTGGGTTTTATTGGTGTAGTAACAACAAGTGTTGTCGGAGCAACTGTTGATGTGCCAGTTGTTGCTGGGGCAGGTGCTGATGATGCAATTGTTGTCAGAGCAACTGTTGCAGTTAAGGAACTTGCTGTTGGTGTAGTTGTGGCAACAGGTGTTGTTGACTCAGTGGGTGTTGTTGCTGCAGTTGTGGTCAGAGCAAGTGTTGTTGCAGCACTTGTTGTCGGAGACGGTGTTGTTGCAGAAATTGTTGTCGGAGCAGTTGTTGGTGATGCAGTTGTGGTCAGAGAAAGTGTCGTGGTTGACGCAGTTGCTGTTGTGGTTGTTGTTGCAGCAGGTATTGTTGTCACAGTGGGTTTCGTTGTCACAGCGGATGTCGTTGTCACAGCGAGTGTCGTTGCTGCAGTTGATGTTAAAGCAGATGTGGCTGTCTGAGCACTTGTTGCTGAAGTTGTTGTCAGAGCAGGTGTTGTTGCAGCAGTTGTTGTCGGAGACGGTGCTGTTGCTGCAGTTGTTGTCAGAGCAAGTGTTGTTGCAGCACTTGTTGTCGGAGCAGTTGTTGGTGATGCAGTTGTGGTTAGAGAAGGTGTCGTGGTTAACGCAGTTGCTGTTGTGTTTGTTGTTGTAGCAGGTGTTGTTGTCACAATGGGTGTCGTTGTCTCAGCGGGCGTCATTGCTGCAGTTGATGTTAAAGCAGATGTGGCTGTCTGAGCACCTGTTGTTGCTGCAGTTGTTGTCAGAGCAGGTGTTGTTGCAGCAGTTGTTGTCGGAGACGGTGTTGTTGCAGCAGTTGTTGTCGGAGCAGTTGTTGGTGAAGCAGTTGTGGTCAGAGAAAGTGTCGTGGTTGACGCAGTTGCTATTGTGGTTGTTGTTGCAGCAGTTGTTGTTGTCACAGTGGGTGTCGTTGTCAGAGCGGGTGTCGTTGCTGCAGTTGATGTTGAAGCAGATGTGGCTGTCTGAGCTCTTGTTGTTGCTGAAGTTGTTGTCAGAGCAGGTGTGGTTGCAGCAGTTGTTGTAGGAGACAATGTTGTTGCTGCAGTTGTTGTCAGAGCAAGTGTTGTTGCAGCAGTTGTTGTCGGAGAGGGTGTTGTTGCTGAAGTTGTTGTCGGAGCAGTTGTTGGTGAAGCAGTTGTGGTCAGAGAAGGTGTCGTGGTTGACGCAGTTGCTGTTGTGATTGTTGTGTCAGCAGGTGTTGTTGTCACAGTGGGTGTCGTTGTCACAGCGGGCGTCGTTGCTGCAGTTGATGTTAAAGCAGATGTGGCTGTCTGAGCACTTGTTGCTGCTGAAGTTGTTGTCAGAGCAGGCGTTGTTGCAGCAGTTGTTGTCGGAGACGGTGTTGTTGCTGAAGTTGTTGTCGGAGCAGTTGTTGGTGAAGCAGTTGTGGTCAGAGAAAGTGTCGTGATTGACGCTGTTGTGGTTGTTGTTACAGCAGGTGTTGTTGTCACAGTGGGTGTCGTTGTCACAGCGGGTGTCGTTGCTGCAGTTGATGTTAAAGCTGATGTGGCAGTCTGAGCACCTGTTGTTGCTGCAGTTGTTGTCAGAGCAGGTGTTGTTGCAGCAGTTGTTGTCGGAGACGGTGTTGTTGATGAAGTTGTTGTCGAAGCAGTTGTTGGTGAAGCAGTTGTGGTCAGAGAAGGTGTTGTAGTTGACGCAGTTGCTGTTGTCGTTGTTGCAGCAGGTGTTGTTGTAACAGTGGGTGTCGTCAAAGCGGGTGTCGTTGCTGCAGTTGATGTTAAAGCTGATGTGGCTGTTTGAGCACCTGTTGTTGCTGCAGTTGTTGTCAGAGCAAGTGTTGTTGCAGCACTTGTTGTCGGAGACGGTGATGTTGCTGAAGTTGTTGTCGGAGCAGTTGTTGGTGAAGCAGTTGTGGTCAGAGAAGGTGTCGTGGTTGACGCAGTTGCTGTTGTGATTGTTGTGTCAGCAGATGTTGTTGTCACAGTGGGTGTCGTTGTCACAGCGGAAGTCGTTGCTGCAGTTGATGTTAAAGCAGATGTGGCTGTCTGAGCACTTGTTGCTGCTGAAGTTGTTGTCAGAGCAGGTGTGGTTGCAGCAGTTGTTGTTGGAGACAATGTTGTTGCTGCAGTTGTTGTCAGAGCAAGTGTTGTTGCAGCACTTGTTGTCGGAGACGGTGTTGTTGCTGACGTTGTTGTCGGAGCAGTTGTTGTTGAAGCAGTTGTGGTTAGAGAAGGTGTCATGGTTGACGCAGTTGCTATTGTGGTTGTTGTTGCAGCAGTTGTTGTTGTCACAGTGGGTGTCGTTGTCACAGCGGGTGTCGTTGCTGCAGTTGATGTTAAAGCAGATGTGGCTGTCTGAGCACTTGTTGTTGCTGACGTTGTTGTTAGAGTAGGCGTTGTTGCAGCAGTTGTTGTCGGAGACGGTGTTGTAGCAGAAGTTGTTGTTGGCGCAGTTGTTGGTGAAGCAGTTGTGGTCAGAGAAGGTGTCGTGGTTGACGCAGTTGCTATTGTGGTTGTTGTTGCAGCAGGTGTTGTTGTCACAGTGGGTTTCGTTGTCACAGCGGGTGTCGTTGCTGCAGTTGATGTTAAAGCAGATGTGGCTGTCTGAGCACTTGTTGTTGCTGAATTTGTTGTAAGAGCAGTTGTTGTTGCAGCAGTTGTTGTCGGAGACGGTATTGTTGCTGAAGTTGTTGTCAGAGCAGTTGTTGGTGATGCAGTTGTGGTCAGAGAAGGTGTCGTGGTTGACGCAGTTGCTATTGTGGTTGTTGTTGCAGCAGGTGCTGTCGTCACAGCGGGCGTCGTTGCTGCAGTTGATGTTAAAGAAGATGTGGTTGTCTGAGCACTTGTTGTTGCTGAAGTTGTTGTCAGAGCAGGTGTGGTTGCAGCAGTTGTAGTAGGAGACAATGTTGTTGCTGCAGTTGTTGTCAGAGCAAGTGTTGTTGCAGCACTTGTTGTCGGAGACGGTGTTGTTGCTGACGTTGTTGTCGGAGCAGTTGTTGGTGATGCAGTTGTGGTCAGAGAAGGTGTCGTGGTTGACGCAGTTGCTTTTGTGGTTGTTGTTGCAGCAGGTGTTGTTGTCACAGTGGGTGTCGTCACAGTGGGTGTCGTTGCTGCAGTTGATGTTGAAGCTGATGTGGCTGTCTGAGCAGCTGTTGTTGCTGCAGTTGTTGTCAGAGCAGGTGTTGTTGCAGCAGTTGTTGTCGGAGACAGTGTTGTTGCAGCAGTTGTTATCGGAGCAGTTGTTGGTGAAGCAGTTGTGGGCAGAGAAAGTGTCGTGGTTGACGCAGCTGCTGTTGTGGTTGTTGTTGCAACAGGTGTTGTTGTCACAGTGGGTGTCGTTGTCACAGCGGATGTCGTTGTCAGAGCGGGTGTCGTTACTGCAGTTGATGTTAAAGCTGATGTGGCTGTCTGAGCACCTGTTGTTTCTGCAGTTGTTGTTAGAGCAGGTGTTGTTGCAGCAGTTGTTGTCGGAGAGGGTGTTGTTGCTGAAGTTGTTGTCGGAGCAGTTGTTGGTGAAGCAGTTGTGGTCAGAGAAGGTGTCGTGGTTGACGCAGTTGCTGTTGTGATTGTTGTGTCAGCAGGTGTTGTTGTCACAGTGGGTGTCGTTGTCAAAGCGGGCGTCGTTGCTGCAGTTGATGTTAAAGCAGATGTGGCTGTCTGAGCACTTGTTGTTGCTGAAGTTGTTGTCAGAGCAGGCGTTGTTGCAGCAGTTGTTGTCGGAGACGGTGTTGTTGCTGAAGTTGTTGTCGGAGCAGTTGTTGGTGAAGCAGTTGTGGTCAGAGAAGGTGTCGTGATTGACGCTGTTGTGGTTGTTACAGCAGGTGTTGTTGTCACAGTGGGTGTCGTAGTCACAGCGGATGTCGTTGTCACAGCGGGTGTCGTTGCTGCAGTTGATGTTAAAGCTGATGTGGCTGTCTGAGCACTTGTTGCTGCTGAAGTTGTTGTCAGAGCAGGTGTTGTTGCAGCAGCTGTTATCGGAAACGGTGTTGTTGCTGAAGTTGTTGTCGAAGCAGTTTTTGGTGAAGCAGTTGTGGTCAGAGAAGGTGTTGTAGTTGACGCAGTTGATGTTGTCGTTGTTGTTGCAGCAGGTGTTGTTGTAACAGTGGGTGTCGTCAAAGCGGGTGTCGTTGCTGCAGTTGATGTTAAAGCTGATGTGGCTGTTTGAGCACCTGTTGTTGCTGCAGTTGTTGTCAGAGCAAGTGTTGTTGCAGCACTTGTTGTCGGAGACGGTGATGTTGCTGAAGTTGTTGTCGGAGCAGTTGTTGGTGAAGCAGTTGTGGTCAGAGAAGGTGTCGTGGTTGACGCAGTTGCTGTTGTGATTGTTGTGTCAGCAGTTGTTGTTGTCACAGTGGGTGTCGTTGTCACAGCGGAAGTCGTTGCTGCAGTTGATGTTAAAGCAGATGTGGCTGTCTGAGCACTTGTTGCTGCTGAAGTTGTTGTCAGAGCAGGTGTGGTTGCAGCAGTTGTTGTTGGAGACAATATTGTTGCTGCAATTGTTGTCAGAGCAAGTGTTGTTGCAGCACTTGTTGTCGGAGAGGGTGTTGTTGCAGACGTTGTTGTCGGAGCAGTTGTTGGTGAAGCAGTTGTGGTCAGAGAAGGTGTCGTGGTTGACGCAGTTGCTGTTGTGGTTGTTGTTGCAGCAGGTGTTGTGGTCACTGCAGATGTTGTTGTCACAGTGGGTGTCGTTGTCAGAGCGGGTGTCGTTGCTGCAGTTGACGTTAAAGCAGATGTGGCTGTCTGAGCACTAGTTGTTGCTGAAGTTGTTGTCAGAGCAGGCGTTGTTGCAGCAGTTGTTGTCGGAGACGGTGTTGTTGCTGACGTTGTTGTCGGAGCAGTTGTTGGTGAAGCAGTTGTGGTCAGAGAAGGTGTCGTGGTTGACGCAGTTGCTGTTGTGGTTGTTGTTGCAGCAGGTGTTGTTGTCACAGTGGGTTTCGTTGTCACAGCGGGTGTCGTTGCTGCAGTTGTTGGTAAAGCAGTTGTGGTTAGAGAAGGTGTCGTGGTTGACGCAGTTGCTGTTGTGGTTGTTGTTGCAGCAGGTGTTGTTGTCACAGTGGGTTTCGTTGTCACAGCGGGTGTCATTGCTGCAGTTGATGTTAAAGCAGATGTTGCTGTCTGAGCACTTGTTGTTGCTAAAGTTGTTGTCAGAGCAGGTGTTGTCGGAGCAGTTGTTGGTGAAGCAGTTGTGGTCAGAGAAGGTGTTGTGGTTGACGCAGTTGCTGTTGTGGTTGATGTTGAAGCAGGTGTTGTTGTCACAGTGGGTGTCGTCACAGCGGGCGTCGTCGCTGCAGTTGATGTTAAAGCAGATGTGGCTGTCTGAGCACTTGTTGTTGCTGAAGTTGTTGTCAGAGCAGGTGTTGTTGCAGCAGTTGTTGTCGGAGACGGTGTTGTTGCTGAACTTGTTGTCGGAGCAGTTGTTGGTGAAGCAGTTGTGGTCAGAGAAGGTGTCGTGGTTGACGCAGTTGCTGTTGTGGTTGTTGTTGCAGCAGGTGTTGTCACAGTGGGTGTTGTGGTCACAACAGATGTCGTTGCTGCACTTGATGTTAAAGCAGGTGTGGCTGTCTGAGCACTTGTTGCTGAATTTGTTGTCAGAGCAGGTGTTGCAGCAGTTGTTGTTGAAGCAGTTGTGGTTAGAGAAGGTGTCATGGTTGACGCAGTTGCTATTGTGGTTGTTGCAGCAGTTGTTGTCACAGTGGGTGTCGTTGTCACAGCGGGTGTCGTTGTCACAGCGGGTGTCGTTGCTGCAGTTGATGTTGAAGCAGATGTGACTGTCTGAGCACTTGTTGTTGCTGAAGTTGTTGTCAGAGCAGGTGTGGTTGCAGCAGTTGTTGTAGGAGACAATGTTGTTGCTACAGTTGTTGTCAGAGCAAGTGTTGTTGCAGCACTTGTTGTCGGAGACGGTATTGTTGCTGAAGTTGTTGTCGGAGCAGTTGTTGGTGAAGCAGTTGTGGTCAGAGAAGGTGTCGTGGTTGACGCAGTTGCTATTGTGGTTGTTGTTGCAGCAGGTGTTGTTGTCACAGTGGGTGTCGTTGTCACAGCGGGTGTCATTGCTGCAGTTGATGTTAAAGCAGATGTGGCTGTCTGAGCACTTGTTGTTGCTAAAGTTGTTGTCAGAGCAGGTGTTGTCGGAGCAATTGTTGGTGAAGCAGTTGTGGTCAGAGAAGGTGTCGTGGTTGACGCAGTTGCTGTTGTGGTTGTTGTTGCAGCAGGTGTTGTCACAGTGGGTGTCGTCACAGCGGGCGTCGTTGCTGCAGTTGATGTTAAAGCAGATGTGGCTGTCTGAGCACTAGTTGTAACTGAATTTGTTGTCAGAGCAGGTGTTGTTGCAGCAGTTGTTGTCGGAGACGGTGTTGTCGGAGCAGTTGTTGGTGAAGCAGTTGTGGTCAGAGAAGGTGTCGTGGTTGACGCAGTTGCTGTTGTGGTTGTTGTTGCAGCAGGTGTTGTGGTCACTGCAGATGTCGTTGTCACAGCGGGTGTCGTTGCTGCAGTGGATATTAAACCAGATGTGGCTGTCTGAGCACTAGTTGCAGAAGTTGTTGTCAGAACAGGTGTTTTTGCAGCAGTTGTTGTCGGAGACGGTGTTGTTGCTGACGTTGTTGTCGGAGCAGTTGTTGGTGAAGCAGTTGTGGTCAGAGAAGGTGTCGTGGTTGACGCAGTTGCTGTTGTGGTTGTTGTTGCAGTGGGTGTCGTTGTCACAGCGGATGTCGTTGTCACAGCGGGTGTCGTTGCTGCAGTTGATGTTAAAGCAGGTGTGGCTGTCTGAGCACCTGTTGTTTCTGCAGTTGTTGTTAGAGCAGGTGTTGTTGCAGCAGTTGTTGTCGGAGAGGGTGTTGTTGCTGAAGTTGTTGTCGGAGCAGTTGTTGGTGAAGCAGTTGTGGTCAGAGAAGGTGTCGTGGTTGACGCAGTTGCTGTTGTGATTGTTGTGTCAGCAGGTGTTGTTGTCACAGTGGGTGTCGTTGTCAAAGCGGGCGTCGTTGCTGCAGTTGATGTTAAAGCAGATGTGGCTGTCTGAGCACTTGTTGTTGCTGAAGTTGTTGTCAGAGCAGGCGTTGTTGCAGCAGTTGTTGTCGGAGACGGTGTTGTTGCTGAAGTTGTTGTCGGAGCAGTTGTTGGTGAAGCAGTTGTGGTCAGAAAAGGTGTCGTGATTGACGCTGTTGTGGTTGTTGTTACAGCAGGTGTTGTTGTCACAGTGGGTGTCGTAGTCACAGCGGATGTCGTTGTCACAGCGGGTGTCGTTGCTGCAGTTGATGTTAAAGCTGATGTGGCTGTCTGAGCACTTGTTGCTGCTGAAGTTGTTGTCAGAGCAGGTGTTGTTGCAGCAGCTGTTATCGGAATCGGTGTTGTTGCTGAAGTTGTTGTCGAAGCAGTTTTTGGTGAAGCAGTTGTGGTCAGAGAAGGTGTTGTAGTTGACGCAGTTGATGTTGTCGTTGTTGTTGCAGCAGGTGTTGTTGTAACAGTGGGTGTCGGTCAAAGCGGGTGTCGTTGCTGCAGTTGATGTTAAAGCTGATGTGGCTGTTTGAGCACCTGTTGTTGCTGCAGTTGTTGTCAGAGCAAGTGTTGTTGCAGCACTTGTTGTCGGAGACGGTGATGTTGCTGAAGTTGTTGTCGGAGCAGTTGTTGGTGAAGCAGTTGTGGTCAGAGAAGGTGTACGTGGTTGGCGCAGTTGCTGTTGTGATTGTTGTGTCAGCAGATGTTGTTGTCACAGTGGGTGTCGTTGTCACAGCGGAAGTCGTTGCTGCAGTTGATGTTAAAGCAGATGTGGCTGTCTGAGCACTTGTTGCTGCTGAAGTTGTTGTCAGAGCAGGTGTGGTTGCAGCAGTTGTTGTTGGAGACAATATTGTTGCTGCAATTGTTGTCAGAGCAAGTGTTGTTGCAGCACTTGTTGTCGGAGACGGTGTTGTTGCTGACGTTGTTGTTGGAGCAGTTGTTGGTGATGCAGTTATGGTCAGAGAAGGTGTCGTGGTTGACGCAGTTGCTATTGTGGTTGTTGTTGCAGCAGGTGTTGTTGCAGCAGGTGCTGTCGTCAGAGCGGGCGTCGTTGCTGCAGTTGATGTTAAAGCAGATGTGGTTGTCTGAGCACTTGTTGTTGCTGAAGTTGTTGTCAGAGCAGGTGTGGTTGCAGCAGTTGTTGTAGGAGACAATGTTGTTGCTGCAGTTGTTGTCAGAGCAAGTGTTGTTGCAGCACTTGTTGTCGGAGATGGTGTTGTTGCTGACGTTGTTGTCGGAGCAGTTGTTGGTGATGAAGTTGTGGTCAGAGAAGGTGTCGTGGTTGACGCAGTTGCTATTGTGGTTGTTGTTGCAGCAGGTGTTGTTGTCACAGTGGGTGTCGTTGTTACAGTGGGTGTCGTTGCTGCAGTTGATGTTAAAGCTGATGTGGCTGTCTGAGCAGCTGTTGTTGCTGCAGTTGTTGTCAGAGCAGGTGTTGTTGCAGCAGTTGTTGTCGGAGAGAGTGTTGTTGCAGCAGTTGTTGTCGGAGCAGTTGTTGGTGAAGCAGTTGTGGTCAGAGAAAGTGTCGTGGTTGACGCAGCTGCTGTTGTGGTTGTTGTTGCAACAGGTGTTGTTGTCACAGCGGATGTCGTTGTCACAGCGGGTGTCGTTGCTGCAGTTGATGTTAAAGCTGATGTGGCTGTCTGAGCACCTGTTGTTCCTGCAGTTGTTGTCAGAGCAGGTGTTGTTGCAGCAGTTGTTGTCGGAGAGGGTGTTGTTGCTGAAGTTGTTGTCGGAGCAGTTGTTGGTGAAGCAGTTGTGGTCAGAGAAGGTGTCGTGGTTGACGCAGTTGCTGTTGTGATTGTTGTGTCAGCAGGTGTTGTTGTCACAGTGGGTGTCGTTGTCACAGCGGGCGTAGTTGCTGCAGTTGATGTTAAAGCAGATGTGGCTGTCTGAGCACTTGTTGTTGCTGAAGTTGTTGTCAGAGCAGGTGTGGTTGCAGCAGTTGTTGTAGGAGACAATGTTGTTGCTGCAGTTGTTGTCAGAGCAAGTGTTGTTGCAGCACTTGTTGTCGGAGACGGTGTTGTTGCTGACGTTGTTGTCGGAGCAGTTGTTGTTGAAGCAGTTGTGGTTAGAGAAGGTGTCATGGTTGACGCAGTTGCTGTTGTGATTGTTGTGTCAGCAGGTGTTGTTGTCACAGTGGGTGTCGTAGTCACAGCGGATGTCGTTGTCACAGCGGGTGTCGTTGCTGCAGTTGATGTTAAAGCTGATGTGGCTGTCTGAGCAGCTGTTGTTGCTGCAGTTGTTGTCAGAGCAGGTGTTGTTGCAGCAGTTGTTGTCGGAGACGTTGTCGTTGTAGACGTTGTTGTCGGAGCAGTTGTTGGTGAAGCAGTTGTGGTCAGAGAAGGTGTCGTGGTTGACGCAGTTGCTGTTGTGGTTGTTGTTGCAGCAGGTGTTGTGGTCACTGCAGATGTCGTTGTCACAGCGGGTGTCGTTGCTGCAGTGGATATTAAACCAGATGTGGCTGTCTGAGCACTAGTTGCAGAAGTTGTTGTCAGAAGAGGTGTTTTTGCAGCAGTTGTTGTCGGAGACGGTGTTGTTGCTGACGTTGTTGTCGGAGCAGTTGTTGGAGATGCAGTTGTGGTCAGAGAAGGTGTCGTGGTTGACGCAGTTGCTATTGCGGTTGTTGTTGCAGCAGGTGTTGTTGTCACAGTGGGTGTCGTTGTCACAGCGGGTGTCGTTGCTGCAGTTGACGTTAAAGCAGATGTGGCTGTCTGAGCACTAGTTGTTGCTGAAGTTGTTGTCAGAGCAGGCGTTGTTGCAGCAGTTGTTGTCGGAGACGGAGTTGTAGAAGAAGTTGTTGTTGGCGCAGTTGTTGGTAATGCAGTTGTGGTCAGAGAAGGTGTCGTGGTTGACGCAGTTGCTGTTGTGGTTGTTGTTGCAGCAGGTGTTGTTGTCACAGTGGGTTTCGTTGTCACAGCGGGTGTCGTTGCTGCAGTTGTTGGTAAAGCAGTTGTGGTTAGAGAAGGTGTCATGGTTGACGCAGTTGCTGTTGTGGTTGTTGTTGCAGCAGGTGTTGTTGTCACAGTGGGTTTCGTTGTCTGGCGGGTGTCATTGCAGCAGTTGATGTTAAAGCAGATGTTGCTGTCTGAGCACTTGTTGTTGCTAAAGTTGTTGTCAGAGCAGGTGTTGTCGGAGCAGTTGTTGGTGAAGCAGTTGTGGTCAGAGAAGGTGTTGTGGTTGACGCAGTTGCTGTTGTGGTTGATGTTGAAGCAGGTGTTGTTGTCACAGTGGGTGTCGTCACAGCGGGCGTCGTTGCTGCAGTTGATGTTAAAGCAGATGTGGCTGTCTGAGCACTTGTTGTTGCTGAAGTTGTTGTCAGAGCAGGTGTTGTTGCAGCAGTTGTTGTCGGAGACGGTGTTGTTGCTGAACTTGTTGTCGGAGCAGTTGTTGGTGAAGCAGTTGTGGTCAGAGAAGGTGTCGTGGTTGACGCAGTTGCTGTTGTGGTTGTTGTTGCAGCAGGTGTTGTTGTCACAGTGGGTTTCGTTGTCTGGCGGGTGTCGTTGATGCAGTTGATGTTAAAGCAGATGTGGCTGTCTGAGCACTTGTTGTTGCTGAATTTGTTGTCAGAGCAGGTGTTGTTGCAGCAGTTGTTGGTGAAGCAGTTGTGGTTAGAGAAGGTGTCGTGGTTGACGCAGTTGCTATTGTGGTTGTTGTTGCAGCAGTTGTTGTTGTCACAGTGGGTGTCGTTGTCACAGCGGGTGGCGTTGCTGCAGTTGATGTTAAAGCAGATGTTGCTATCTGAGCACTTATTGTTGCTGAAGTTGTTGTCAGAGCAGGTGTGGTTGCAGCACTTGTTGTCGGAGACGGTGTTGTTGCTGAACTTGTTGTCGGAGACGGTGTTGTTGCTGAACTTGTTGTCGGAGCAGTTGTTGGTGATGCAGTTGTGGTCAGAGAAGGTGTAGCGTGGTTGGCGCAGTTGCTATTGTGGTTGTTGTTGCAGCAGGTGTTGTTGTCACAGTGGGTGTCGTTGTCATGGCGGGTGTCGTTGCTGCAGTTGATGTTAAAGCAGATGTTGCTGTCTGAGCACTTGTTGTTGCTAAAGTTGTTGTCAGAGCAGGTGTTGTTGCAGCAGTTGTTGGTGAAGCAGTTGTGGTTAGAGAAGGTGTCGTGGTTGACGCAGTTGCTATTGTGGTTGTTGTTGCAGCAGGTGTTGTTGTCACAGTGTGTGTCGTAGTCACAGCGGATGTCGTTGTCAGAGCGGGTGTCATTGCTGCAGTTGATGTTAAAGCAGATGTTGCTGTCTGAGCACTTGTTGTTGCTGAAGTTGTTGTCAGAGCAGGTGTTGTTGCAGCAGTTGTTGTCGGAGACGGTGTTGTAGAAGAAGTTGTTGTTGGCGCAGTTGTTGGTAAAGCAGTTGTGGTCAGAGAAGGTGTCGTGGTTGACGCAGTTGCTGTTGTGGTTGTTGTTGCAGCAGGTGTTGTTGTCACAGTGGGTTTCGTTGTCACAGCGGGTGTTGTTGCTGCAGTTGATGTTAAAGCAGGTGTGGCTGTCTGAGCACTAGTTGTTGCTGAATTTGTTGTCAGAGCAGGTGTTTTTGCAGCAGTTGTTGGTAAAGCAGTTGTGGTTAGAGAAGGTGTCGTGGTTGACGCAGTTGCTGTTGTGGTTGTTGTTGCAGCAGGTGTTGTTGTCACAGTGGGTGTCGTTGTCACAGCGGGTGTCGTTGCTGCAGTTGATGTTAAAGCAGATGTTGCTGTCTGAGCACTTGTTGTTGCTAAAGTTGTTGTCAGAGCAGGTGTTGTCGGAGCAGTTGTTGGTGAAGCAGTTGTGGTCAGAGAAGGTGTCGTGGTTGACGCAGTTGCTGTTGTGGTTGATGTTGAAGCAGGTGTTGTTGTCACAGTGGGTGTCGTTGTCTAGCGAGCGTCGTTGCTGCAGTTGATGTTAAAGCAGATGTGGCTGTCTGAGCACTTGTTGTTGCTGAAGTTGTTGTCAGAGCAGGTGTTGTTGCAGCAGTTGTTGTCGGAGACGGTGTTGTAGCAGAAGTTGTTGTTGGCGCAGTTGTTGGTAAAGCAGTTGTGGTCAGAGAAGGTGTCGTGGTTGACGCAGTTGCTGTTGTGGTTGTTGTTGCAGCAGGTGTTGTTGTCACAGTGGGTTTCGTTGTCACAGCGTGTGTCGTTGCTGCAGTTGATGTTAAAGCAGGTGTGGCTGTCTGAGCACTTGTTGTTGCTGAATTTGTTGTCAGAGCAGGTGTTGTTGCAGCAGTTGTCGTCGGAGACGGTGTTCTTGCTGATGTTGTCGGAGCAGTTGTTGGTGATGCAGTAGTGGTCAGAGAAAGTGTCGTGGTTTGCGCAGTTGCTATTGTGGTTGTTGTTGCAGCAGGTGTTGTTGTCACAGTGGGTGTCGTCACAGCGGGTGTCGTGGCTGCAGTTGATGTTAAAGCAGATGTGGCTGTCTGAGCACTTGTTGTTGCTAAAGTTGTTGTCTGAGCAGGCGTTGTTGCAGCAGTTGTTGTCGAAGACGGTGTTGTAGCAGAAGTTGTTGTTGGCGCAGTTGTTGGTAAAGCAGTTGTGGTCAGAGAAGGTGTCGTGGTAGACGCAGTTGCTGTTGTGGTTGTTGTTGCAGCAGGTGTTGTTGTCACAGTGGGTGTCGTTGTCACAGCGGGTGTCGTTGCTGCAGTTGATGTTAAAGCAGATGTGGCTGTCTGAGCACTTGTTGTTGCTGAGGTTGTTGTCAGAGCAGGTGTGGTTGCAGCAGTTGTTGTAGGAGACAATGTTGTTGGTGCAGTTGTTGTCAGAGCAAGTGTTGTTGCAGCACTTGTTGTCGGAGACGGTGTTGTTGCTGACATTGTTGTCGGAGCAGTTGTTGGTGATGCAGTTGTGGTCAGAGAAGGTGTCGTTGTTGACGCAGTTGCTATTGTGGTTGTTGTTGCAGCAGGTGTTGTTGTCACAGTGGGTGTCGTCACAGCGGGTGTCGTTGCTGCAGTTGATGTTAAAGCAGATGTGGCTGTCTGAGCACTTGTTGTTGCTGAAGTTGTTGTCAGAGCAGGTGTTGTTGCAGCAGTTGTTGTAGGAGACAATGTTGTTGCAGCACTTGTTGTCGGAGACGGTGTTGTTGCTGAACTTGTTGTCGGAGCAGTTGTTGGTGATGCAGTTGTGGTCAGAGAAGGTGTCGTGGTTGACGCAGTTGCTATTGTGGTTGTTGTTGCAGCAGGTGTTGTTGTCACAGTGGGTTTCGTTGTCACAGCGGGTGTCGTTGCTGCAGTTGATGTTAAAGCAGATGTTGCTGTCTGAGCACTTGTTGTTGCTAAAGTTGTTGTCAGAGCAGGTGTTGTTGCAGCAGTTGTTGGTGAAGCAGTTGTGGTTAGAGAAGGTGTCGTGGTTGACGCAGTTGCTATTGTGGTTGTTGTTGCAGCAGGTGTTGTTGTCACAGTGGGTGTCGTTGTCACAGCGGGTGTCGTTGCTGCAGTTGATGTTAAAGCAGATGTGGCTGTCTGAGCACTTGTTGTTGCTGAGGTTGTTGTCAGAGCAGGTGTGGTTGCAGCAGTTGTTGTAGGAGACAATGTTGTTGCTGCAGTTGTTGTCAGAGCAAGTGTTGTTGCAGCACTTGTTGTCGGAGACGGTGTTGTTGCTGACATTGTTGTCGGAGCAGTTGTTGGTGAAGCAGTTGTGGTCAGAGAAGGTGTCGTGGTTGACGCAGTTGCTATTGTGGTTGTTGTTGCAGCAGGTGTTGTTGTCACAGTGGGTGTCGTTGTCACAGCGGGTGTCATTGCTGCAGTTGATGTTAAAGCAGATGTTGCTGTCTGAGCACTTGTTGTTGCTGAAGTTGTTGTCAGAGCAGGTGTTGTTGCAGCAGTTGTTGGTGAAGCAGTTGTGGTTAGAGAAGGTGTCGTGGTTGACGCAGTTGCTATTGTGGTTGTTGTTGCAGCAGGTGTTGTTGTCACAGTGGGTGTCGTTGTCACAGCGGGTGTCGTTGCTGCAGTTGACGTTAAAGCAGATGTGGCTGTCTGAGCACTAGTTGTTGCTGAATTTGTTGTCAGAGCAGGTGTTGTTGCAGCAGTTGTTGTCAGAGACGGTATTGTTGCTGAAGTTGTTGTCGGAGCAGTTGTTGGTGAAGCAGTTGTGGTCAGAGAAGGTGTCGTGGTTGACGCAAGTTGCTGTTATGGTTGTTGTTGCAGCAGGTGTTGTTGTCACAGTGGGTGTCGTTGTCACAGCGGGTGTCATTGCTGCAGTTGACGTTAAAGCAGATGTGGCTGTCTGAGCACTAGTTGTTGCTGAAGTTGTTGTCAGAGCAGGCGTTGTTGCAGCAGTTGTTGTCGGAGACGGTGTTGTAGAAGAAGTTGTTGTTGGCGCAGTTGTTGGTAAAGCAGTTGTGGTCAGAGAAGGTGTCGTGGTTGACGCAGTTGCTGTTGTGGTTGTTGTTGCAGCAGGTGTTGTTGTCACAGTGGGTTTCGTTGTCACAGCGGGTGTCGTTGCTGCCGTTGATGTTAAATCAGGTGTGGCTGTCTGAGCACTTGTTGATGCTGAATTTGTTGTCAGAGCAGGTGTTGTTGCAGCAGTTGTTGGTGAAGCAGTTGTGGTTAGAGAAGGTGTCGTGGTTGACGCAGTTGCTGTTGTGGTTGTTGTTGCAGCAGGTGTTGTTGTCACAGTGGGTGTCGTCACAGCGGGCGTCGTTGCTGCAGTTGATGTTAAAGCAGATGTGGCTGTCTGAGCACTTGTTGTTGCTGAAGTTGTTGTCAGAGCAGGTGTTGTTGCAGCAGTTGTTGTTGGAGACGGTGTTGTTGCTGAACTTGTTGTCGGAGCAGTTGTTGGTGAAGCAGTTGTGGTCAGAGAAGGTGTCGTGGTTGACGCAGTTGCTGTTGTGGTTGTTGTTGCAGCAGGTGTTGTTGTCACAGTGGGTGTCGTGGTCACAGCAGATGTCGTTGCTGCACTTGATGTTAAAGCAGGTGTGGCTGTCTGAGCACTTGTTGTTGCTGAAGTTGTTGTCAGAGCAGGTGTTGTTGCAGCAGTTGTTGTCGGAGACGGTGTTGTTGCTGAAGTTGTTGTCGGAGCAGTTGTTGGTGAAGCAGTTGTGGTCAGAGAAGGTGTCGTGGTTGACGCAGTTGCTGTTGTGGTTGTTGTTGAAGCAGGTGTTGTTGTCACAGTGGGTGTCGTCACAGCGGGCGTCGTTGCTGCAGTTGATGTTAAAGCAGATGTGGTTGTCTGAACACTTGTTGTTGCTGAGGTTGTTGTCAGAGCAGGTGTTGTTGCAGCAGTTGTTGTCGGAGACGGTGTTGTTGCTGAAGTTGTTGTGGGAGCAGTTGTTGTCGAAGCAGTTGTGGTCAGAGAAGGTGTCGTGGTTGACGCAGTTGCTGTTGTGGTTGTTGTTGCAGCAGGTGTTGTTGTCACAGTGGGTGTCGTTGTCACAGCGGGTGTCGTTGCTGCAGTTGATGTTAAAGCAGATGTTGCTGTCTGAGCACTTGTTGTTGCTGAAGTTGTTGTCAGAGCAGGTGTGGTTGCAGCAGTTGTTGTAGGAGACAATGTTGTTGCAGCACTTGTTGTCGGAGACGGTGTTGTTGCTGAACTTGTTGTCGGAGACGGTGTTGTTGCTGAACTTGTTGTCGGAGCAGTTGTTGGTGATGCAGTTGTGGTCAGAGAAGGTGTCGTGGTTGACGCAGTTGCTATTGTGGTTGTTGTTGCAGCAGGTGTTGTTGTCACAGTGGGTTTCGTTGTCACAGCGGGTGTCGTTGCTGCAGTTGATGTTAAAGCAGATGTTGCTGTCTGAGCACTTGTTGTTGCTAAAGTTGTTGTCAGAGCAGGTGTTGTTGCAGCAGTTGTTGGTGAAGCAGTTGTGGTTAGAGAAGGTGTCGTGGTTGACGCAGTTGCTATTGTGGTTGTTGTTACAGCAGGTGTTGTTGTCACAGTGGGTGTCGTTGTCACAGCGGGTGTCGTTGCTGCAGTTGACGTTAAAGCAGATGTGGCTGTCTGAGCACTAGTTGTTGCTGAATTTGTTGTCAGAGCAGGTGTTGTTGCAGCAGTTGTTGTCAGAGACGGTATTGTTGCTGAAGTTGTTGTCGGAGCAGTTGTTGGTGAAGCAGTTGTGGTCAGAGAAGGTGTCGTGGTTGACGCAGTTGCTGTTATGGTTGTTGTTGCAGCAGGTGTTGTTGTCACAGTGGGTGTCGTTGTCACAGCGGGTGTCATTGCTGCAGTTGACGTTAAAGCAGATGTGGCTGTCTGAGCACTAGTTGTTGCTGAAGTTGTTGTCAGAGCAGGCGTTGTTGCAGCAGTTGTTGTTGGAGACGGTGTTGTAGAAGAAGTTGTTGTTGGCGCAGTTGTTGGTAAAGCAGTTGTGGTCAGAGAAGGTGTCGTGGTTGACGCAGTTGCTGTTGTGGTTGTTGTTGCAGCAGGTGTTGTTGTCACAGTGGGTTTCGTTGTCACAGCGGGTGTCGTTACTGCCGTTGATGTTAAATCAGGTGTGGCTGTCTGAGCACTTGTTGATGCTGAATTTGTTGTCAGAGCAGGTGTTGTTGCAGCAGTTGTTGGTGAAGCAGTTGTGGTTAGAGAAGGTGTCGTGGTTGACGCAGTTGCTATTGTGGTTGTTGTTGCAGCAGGTGTTGTTGTCACAGTGGGTGTCGTTGTCACAGCGGGTGTCATTGCTGCAGTTGATGTTAAAGCAGATGTTGCTGTCTGAGCACTTGTTGTTGCTGAAGTTGTTGTCAGAGCAGGTGTTGTTGCAGCAGTTGCTGTCGGAGACAGTGTTGTTGCTGAAGTTGTTGTCGGAGCAGTTGTTGGTGAAGCAGTTGTGGTCAGAGAAGGTGTCGTGGTTGACGCAGTTGCTATTGTGGTTGTTGTTGCAGCAGGTGTTGTTGTCACAGTGGGTGTCGTCACAGCGGGTGTCGTTGCTGTAATTGATGTTAAAGCAGATGTGGCTGTCTGAGCACTTGTTGTTGCTGAACTTGTTGTCAGAGCAGGTGTTGTTGCAGCAGTTGTTGGTGAAGCAGTTGTGGTTAGAGAAGGTGTCGTGGTTGACGCAGTTGCTGTTGTGGTTGTTGTTGCAGCAGGTGTTGTTGTCACAGTGGGTGTCGTTGTCACAGCGGGTGTCGTTGCTGCAGTTGATGTTAAAGCAGATGTTGCTATCTGAGCACTTGTTGTTGCTGAAGTTGTTGTCAGAGCAGGTGTGGTTGCAGCAGTTGTTGTAGGAGACAATGTTGTTGCAGCACTTGTTGTCGGAGACGGTGTTGTTGCTGAACTTGTTGTCGGAGACGGTGTTGTTGCTGAACTTGTTGTCGGAGCAGTTGTTGGTGATGCAGTTGTGGTCAGAGAAGGTGTCGTGGTTGACGCAGTTGCTATTGTGGTTGTTGTTGCAGCAGGTGTTGTTGTCACAGTGGGTTTCGTTGTCACAGCGGGTGTCGTTGCTGCAGTTGATGTTAAAGCAGATGTTGCTGTCTGAGCACTTGTTGTTGCTAAAGTTGTTGTCAGAGCAGGTGTTGTTGCAGCAGTTGTTGGTGAAGCAGTTGTGGTTAGAGAAGGTGTCGTGGTTGACGCAGTTGCTATTGTGGTTGTTGTTGCAGCAGGTGTTGTTGTCACAGTGGGTGTCGTTGTCACAGCGGGTGTCGTTGCTGCAGTTGATGTTAAAGCAGATGTGGCTGTCTGAGCACTAGTTGTTGCTGAATTTGTTGTCAGAGCAGGTGTTGTTGCAGCAGTTGTTGTCAGAGACGGTATTGTTGCTGAAGTTGTTGTCGGAGCAGTTGTTGGTGAAGCAGTTGTGGTCAGAGAAGGTGTCGTGGTTGACGCAGTTGCTGTTATGGTTGTTGTTGCAGCAGGTGTTGTTGTCACAGTGGGTGTCGTTGTCACAGCGGGTGTCATTGCTGCAGTTGACGTTAAAGCAGATGTGGCTGTCTGAGCACTAGTTGTTGCTGAAGTTGTTGTCAGAGCAGGCGTTGTTGCAGCAGTTGTTGTCGGAGACGGTGTTGTAGAAGAAGTTGTTGTTGGCGCAGTTGTTGGTAAAGCAGTTGTGGTCAGAGAAGGTGTCGTGGTTGACGCAGTTGCTGTTGTGGTTGTTGTTGCAGCAGGTGTTGTTGTCACAGTGGGTTTCGTTGTCACAGCGGGTGTCGTTGCAGCCGTTGATGTTAAATCAGGTGTGGCTGTCTGAGCACTTGTTGATGCTGAATTTGTTGTCAGAGCAGGTGTTGTTGCAGCAGTTGTTGGTGAAGCAGTTGTGGTTAGAGAAGGTGTCGTGGTTGACGCAGTTGCTGTTGTGGTTGTTGTTGCAGCAGGTGTTGTTGTCACAGTGGGTGTCGTTGTCACAGCGGGTGTCGTTGCTGCAGTTGATGTTAAAGCAGATGTTGCTGTCTGAGCACTTGTTGTTGCTAAAGTTGTTGTCAGAGCAGGTGTTGTCGGAGCAGTTGTTGGTGAAGCAGTTGTGGTCAGAGAAGGTGTTGTGGTTGACGCAGTTGCTGTTGTGGTTGATGTTGAAGCAGGTGTTGTTGTCACAGTGGGTGTCGTCACAGTGGGTGTCGTCACAGCGGGCGTCGTTGCTGCAGTTGATGTTAAAGCAGATGTGGCTGTCTGAGCACTAGTTGTTGCTGAAGTTGTTGTCAGAGCAGGTGTTGTTGCAGCAGTTGTTGTTGGAGACGGTGTTGTTGCTGAACTTGTTGTCGGAGCAGTTGTTGGTGAAGCAGTTGTGGTCAGAGAAGGTGTCGTGGTTGACGCAGTTGCTGTTGTGGTTGTTGTTGCAGCAGGTGTTGTCACAGTGGGTGTCGTGGTCACAGCAGATGTCGTTGCTGCACTTGATGTTAAAGCAGGTGTGGCTGTCTGAGCACTTGTTGTTGCTAAAGTTGTTGTAAGAGCAGGTGTTGTTGCAGCAGTTGTTGTCGGAGACGGTATTGTTGCTGAAGTTGTTGTCGAAGCAGTTGTTGGTGAAGCAGTTGTGGTCAGAGAAGGTGTCGTGGTTGACGCAGTTGCTTTTGTGGTTATTGTTGAAGTAGGTGTTGTTGTCACAGTGGGTGTCGTCACAGCGGGCGTCGTTGCTGCAGTTGATGTTAAAGCAGATGTGGTTGTCTGAACACTTGTTGTTGCTGAGGTTGTTGTCAGAGCAGGTGTTGTTGCAGCAGTTGTTGTCGGAGACGGTGTTGTTGCTGAAGTTGTTGTGGGAGCAGTTGTTGTCGAAGCAGTTGTGGTCAGAGAAGGTGTCGTGGTTGACGCAGTTGCTGTTATGGTTGTTGTTGCAGCAGGTGTTGTTGTCACAGTGGGTGTCGTTGTCACAGCTGGTGTCATTGCTGCAGTTGATGTTAAAGAAGATGTTGCTGTCTGAGCACTTGTTGTTGCTAAAGTTGTTGTCAGAGCAGGTGTTGTCGGAGCAGTTGTCGGTAAAGCAGTTGTGGTCAGAGAAGGTGTCGTGGTTGACGCAGTTGCTGTTGTGGTTGTTGTTGCAGCAGGTGTTGTCACAGTGGGTGTCGTCACAGCGGGTGTCGTTGCTGCAGTTGATGTTAAAGCAGATGTGGCTGTCTGAGCACTTGTTGTTGCTGAAGTTGTTGTCAGAGCAGGTGTTGTTGCAGCAGTTGTTGGTGAAGCAGTTGTGGTTAGAGAAGGTGTCGTGGTTGACGCAGTTGCTGTTGTGGTTGTGTGTTGCAGCAGGTGTTGTTGTCACAGTGGCTGTTGTCGTTGTCACGGCGGGTGTCGTTGCTGCAGTTGATGTTAAAGCAGATGTCTGAGTGGCTGTCTGAGCACTTGTTGTTGCTGAAGTTGTTGTCAGAGCAGGTGTTGTTGCAGCAGTTGTTGTCGGAGACGGTGTTGTAGCAGAAGTTGTTGTTGGCGCAGTTGTTGGTAAAGCAGTTGTGGTCAGAGAAGGTGTCGTGGTTGACGCAGTTGCTGTTGTGGTTGTTGTTGCAGCAGGTGTTGTTGTCACAGTGGGTTTCGTTGTCACAGCGGGTGTCGTTGCTGCAGTTGATGTTAAAGCAGATGTGGCTGTCTGAGCACTTGTTGTTGCTGAAGTTGTTGTCAGAGCAGGTGTGGTTGCAGCAGTTGTTGTAGGAGACAATGTTGTTGCAGCACTTGTTGTCGGAGACGGTGTTGTTGCTGAACTTGTTGTCGGAGCAGTTGTTGGTGATGCAGTTGTGGTCAGAGAAGGTGTCGTGGTTGACGCAGTTGCTGTTGTGGTTGTTGTTGCAGCAGGTGTTGTTGTCACAGTGGGTGTCGTTGTCACAGCGGGTGTCGTTGCTGCAGTTGATGTTAAAGCAGATGTGGCTGTCTGAGCACTTGTTGTTGCTAAAGTTGTTGTCAGAGCAGGTGTTGTTGCAGCAGTTGTTGGTGAAGCAGTTGTGGTTAGAGAAGGTGTCGTGGTTGACGCAGTTGCTATTGTGGTTGTTGTTGCAGCAGGTGTTGTTGTCACAGTGGGTGTCGTTGTCACAGCGGGTGTCGTTGCTGCAGTTGATGTTAAAGCAGATGTGGCTGTCTGAGCACTTGTTGTTGCTGAATTTGTTGTCAGAGCAGGTGTTGTTGCAGCACTTGTTGTCAGAGACGGTATTGTTGCTGAAGTTGTTGTCGGAGCAGTTGTTGGTGAAGCAGTTGTGGTCAGAGAAGGTGTACGTGGTTGGCGCAGTTGCTGTTGTGGTTGTTGTTGCAGCAGGTGTTGTTGTCACAGTGGGTGTCGTTGTCACAGCGGGTGTCGTTGCTGCAGTTGATGTTAAAGCAGATGTGGCTGTCTGAGCACTTGTTGTTGCTGAAGTTGTTGTCAGAGCAGGTGTTGAGCAGTTGTTGGTGAAGCAGTTGTGGTTAGAGAAGGTGTCGTGGTTGGCGCAGTTGCTGTTGTGGTTGTTGTTGCAGCAGTTGTTGTTGTCACAGTGGGTGTCGCTGTCACAGCGGGTGTCGTTGCTGCAGTTGATGTTAAAGCAGATGTGGCTGTCTGAGCACTTGTTGTTGCTGAAGTTGTTGTCAGAGCAGGTGTTGTTGCAGCAGTTGTTGTCGGAGAGCGGTGTTGTAGCAGAAGTTGTTGTTGGCAGCAGTTGTTGGTGAAGCAGTTGTGGTCAGAGAAGGTGTCGTGGTTGGCGCAGTTGCTGTTGTGGTTGTTGTTGCAGCAGGTGTTGTTGTCACAGTGGGTGTCGTTGTCACAGCGGGTGTCGTTGCTGCAGTTGATGTTAAAGCAGATGTTGCTGTCTGAGCACTTGTTGTCTGAAAGTTGTTGTCAGAGCAGCTGTTGTTGCAGCAGTTGTTGGTGAAGCAGTTGTGGTTAGAGAAGGTGTACGTGGTTGACGCAGTTGCTGTTGTGGTTGTTGTTGCAGCAGGTGTTGTTGTCACAGTGGGTGTCGTTGTCACAGCGGGTGTCATTGCTGCAGTTGACGTTAAAGCAGATGTGGCTGTCTGAGCACTAGTTGTTGCTGAAGTTGTTGTCAGAGCAGGCGTTGTTGCAGCAGTTGTTGTCAGAGACGGTGTTGTAGCAGAAGTTGTAGTTGGCGCAGTTGTTGGTAAAGCAGTTGTGGTCAGAGAAGGTGTCGTGGTTGACGCAGTTGCTGTTGTGGTTGTTGTTGCAGCAGGTGTTGTTGTCACAGTGGGTTTCGTTGTCACAGCGGGTGTCGTTGCTGCAGTTGATGTTAAAGCAGATGTGGCTGTCTGAGCACTTGTTGTTGCTGAAGTTGTTGTCAGAGCAGGCGTTGTTGCAGCAGTTGTTGTCGGAGACGGTGTTGTAGCAGAAGTTGTTGTTGGCGCAGTTGTTGGTAAAGCAGTTGTGGTCAGAGAAGGTGTCGTGGTTGACGCAGTTGCTGTTGTGGTTGTTGTTGAAGCAGGTGTTGTTGTCACAGTGGGTGTTGTCACAGTGGGTGTCGTCACAGCGGGCGTCGTTGCTGCAGTTGATGTTGAAGCAGATGTTGCTGTCTGAGCACTTGTTGTTGCTGAAGTTGTTGTCAGAGCAGGTGTGGTTGCAGCAGTTGTTGTAGGAGACAATGTTGTTGCAGCACTTATTGTCGGAGACGGTGTTGTTGCTGAACTTGTTGTCGGAGCAGTTGTTGGTGAAGCAGTTGTAGTCAGAGAAGGTGTACGTGGTTGGCGCGAGTTGCTATTGTGGTTGTTGTTGCAGCAGGTGTTGTTGTCACAGTGGGTGTCGTTGTCATGGCGGGTGTCGTTGCTGCAGTTGATGTTAAAGCAGATGTGGCTGTCTGAGCACTAGTTGTTGCTGAAGTTGTTGTCAGAGCAGGCGTTGTTGCAGCAGTTGTTGTCAGAGACGGTGTTGTAGCAGAAGTTGTAGTTGGCGCAGTTGTTGGTAAAGCAGTTGTGGTCAGAGAAGGTGTCGTGGTTGACGCAGTTGCTGTTGTGGTTGTTGTTGCAGCAGGTGTTGTTGTCACAGTGGGTTTCGTTGTCACAGCGGGTGTCGTTGCTGCAGTTGATGTTAAAGCAGGTGTTGCTGTCTGAGCACTTGTTGCTGAATTTGTTGTCAGAGCAGGTGTTGTTGCAGCAGTTGTTGTCGGAGACGGTATTGTTGCTGAAGTTGTTGTCGGAGCAGTTGTTGGTGAAGCAGTTGTGGTCAGAGAAGGTGTTGTGGTTGACGCAGTTGCTATTGTGGTTGTTGTTGCAGCAGGTGTTGTTGTCACAGTGGGTGTCGTTGTCACAGCGGGTGTCATTGCTGCAGTTGATGTTAAAGCAGATGTTGCTGTCTGAGCACTTGTTGCTAAAGTTGTTGTCAGAGCAGGTGATGTCGCAGCAGTTGTTGGTGAAGCAGTTGTGGTCAGAGAAGGTGTCGTGGTTGACGCAGTTGCTGTTGTGGTTGTTGTTGCAGCAGGTGTTGTCACAGTGGGTGTCGTCACAGCGGCCGTCGTTGCTGCAGTTGATGTTAAAGCAGATGTGGCTGTCTGAGCACTTGTTGTTGCTGAATTTGTTGTCAGAACAGGTGTTGTAGCAGAAGTTGTTGTTGGCGCAGTTGTTGGTAAAGCAGTTGTGGTCAGAGAAGGTGTCGTGGTTGACGCAGTTGCTGTTGTGGTTGTTGTTGCAGCAGGTGTTGTTGTCACAGTGGGTTTCGTTGTCACAGCGGGTGTCGTTGCTGCAGTTGATGTTAAAGCAGATGTGGCTGTCTGAGCACTTGTTGTTGCTAAAGTTGTTGTCAGAGCAGGTGTTGTTGAAGCAGTTGTTGTCGGAGACGGTGTTGTAGCAGAAGTTGTTGTTGGCGCAGTTGTTGGTAAAGCAGTTGTGGTCAGAGAAGGTGTTGTGGTTGACGCAGTTGCTGTTGTGGTTGTTGTTGCAGCAGGTGTTGTTGTCACAGTGGGTTTCGTTGTCACAGCGGGTGTCGTTGATGCAGTTGATGTTAAAGCAGGTGTGGCTGTCTGAGCACTTGTTGCTGAATTTGTTGTCAGAGCAGGTGTTGTTGCAGCAGTTGTTGGTGAAGCAGTTGTGGTTAGAGAAGGTGTCGTGGTTGACGCAGTTGCTATTGTGGTTGTTGTTGCAGCAGGTGTTGTTGTCACAGTGGGTGTCGTCACAGCGGGTGTCGTTGCTGTAATTGATGTTAAAGCAGATGTGGCTGTCTGAGCACTTGTTGTTGCTGAAGTTGTTGTCAGAGCAGGTGTTGTTGCAGCAGTTGTTGGTGAAGCAGTTGTGGTTAGAGAAGGTGTCGTGGTTGACGCAGTTGCTGTTGTGGTTGGTGTTGCAGCAGGTGTTGTTGTCACAGTGGGTTTCGTTGTCACAGCGGGTGTCGTTGCTGCAGTTGATGTTAAAGCAGGTGTGGCTGTCTGAGCACTTGTTGTTGCTGAAGTTGTTGTCAGAGCAGGTGTTGTTGCAGCAGTTGTTGGTGAAGCAGTTGTGGTTAGAGAAGGTGTCGTGGTTGACGCAGTTGCTATTGTGGTTGTTGTTGCAGCAGGTGTTGTTGTCACAGTGGGTGTCGTTGTCACAGCGGGTGTCGTTGCTGCAGTTGATGTTAAAGCAGATGTGGCTGTCTGAGCACTTGTTGTTGCTGAAGTTGTTGTCAGAGCAGGTTTTGTTGCAGCAGTTGTTGGTGAAGCAGTTGTGGTTAGAGAAGGTGTCGTGGTTGACGCAGTTGCTATTGTGGTTGTTGTTGCAGCAGTTGTTGTTGTCACAGTGGGTGTCGTTGTCACAGCGGGTGTCGTTGCTGCAGTTGATGTTAAAGCAGATGTGGTTGTCTGAGCACTTGTTGTTGCTGAAGTTGTTGTCAGAGCAGGCGTTGTTGCAGCAGTTGTTGTCGGAGACGGTGTTGTAGCAGAAGTTGTTGTTGGCGCAGTTGTTGGTAAAGCAGTTGTGGTCAGAGAAGGTGTCGTGGTTGACGCAGTTGCTGTTGTGGTTGTTGTTGAAGCAGGTGTTGTTGTCACAGTGGGTGTTGTCACAGTGGGTGTCGTCACAGCGGGCGTCGTTGCTGCAGTTGATGTTAAAGCAGATGTTGCTGTCTGAGCACTTGTTGTTGCTGAAGTTGTTGTCAGAGCAGGTGTGGTTGCAGCAGTTGTTGTAGGAGACAATGTTGTTGCAGCACTTATTGTCGGAGACGGTGTTGTTGCTGAACTTGTTGTCGGAGCAGTTGTTGGTGAAGCAGTTGTAGTCAGAGAAGGTGTCGTGGTTGACGCAGTTGCTATTGTGGTTGTTGTTGCAGCAGGTGTTGTTGTCACAGTGGGTGTCGTTGTCACAGCGGGTGTCGTTGCTGCAGTTGATGTTAAAGCAGATGTGGCTGTCTGAGCACTAGTTGTTGCTGAAGTTGTTGTCAGAGCAGGCGTTGTTGCAGCAGTTGTTGTCAGAGACGGTGTTGTAGCAGAAGTTGTAGTTGGCGCAGTTGTTGGTAAAGCAGTTGTGGTCAGAGAAGGTGTCGTGGTTGACGCAGTTGCTGTTGTGGTTGTTGTTGCAGCAGGTGTTGTTGTCACAGTGGGTTTCGTTGTCACAGCGGGTGTCGTTGCTGCAGTTGATGTTAAAGCAGGTGTTGCTGTCTGAGCACTTGTTGCTGAAGTTGTTGTCAGAGCAGGTGTTGTTGCAGCAGTTGTTGTCGGGAGGCGGTAGTTGTTGCTGAAGTTGTTGTTGGAGCAGTTGTTGGTGAAGCAGTTGTGGTCAGAGAAGGTGTACGTGGTTGGCGCAGTTGCTGTTGTGGTTGTTGTTGCAGCAGGTGTTGTTGTCACAGTGGGTGTCGTCACAGCGGGTGTCGTTGCTGCAGTTGATGTTAAAGCAGATGTGGCTGTCTGAGCACTTGTTGTTGCTGAAGTTGTTGTCAGAGCAGGCGTTGTTGCAGCAGTTGTTGTCGGAGACGGTGTTGTAGCAGAAGTTGTTGTTGGCGCAGTTGTTGGTAAAGCAGTTGTGGTCAGAGAAGGTGTCGTGGTTGACGCAGTTGTTGTTGTGGTTGTTGTTGAAGCAGGTGTTGTTGTCACAGTGGGTGTCGTTGTCACAGCGGGTGTCATTGCTGCAGTTGATGTTAAAGCAGATGTGGCTGTCTGAGCACTTGTTGATGCTGAAGTTGTTGTCAGAGCAGGTGTTGTTGCTGCAGTTGTTGTCGGAGCGGTGTTGTCTGGTTGTGAAGCAGTTGTTGGAAGCAGTTCAGAGAAGGTGTACGTGGTTGGCGCAGTTGCTGTTGTGGTTGTTGTTGCAGCAGGTGTTGTCACAGTGGGTGTCGTCACAGCGGGCGTCGTTGCTGCAGTTGATGTTAAAGCAGATGTGGCTGTCTGAGCACTTGTTGTTGCTGAAGTTGTTGTCAGAGCAGGTGTTGTTGCAGCAGTTGTTGTCGGAGACGGTGTTGTTGCTGAAGTTGTTGTCGGAGCAGTTGTTGGTGAAGCAGTTGTGGTCAGAGAAGGTGTCGTGGTTGACGCAGTTGCTGTTGTGGTTGTTGTTGCAGCAGGTGTTGTTGTCACAGCGGGTGTCGTTGCTGCAGTTGATGTTAAAGCAGATGTTGCTGTCTGAGCACTTGTTGTTGCTGAAGTTGTTGTCAGAGCAGGTGTTGTTGCAGCAGTTGTTGTCGGAGACGGTATTGTTGCTGAAGTTGTTGTCGGAGCAGTTGTTGGTGAAGCAGTTGTGGTCAGACAAGGTGTCGTGGTTGACACTGTTGCTGTTGTGGTTGTTGTTGCAGCAGGTGTTGTTGTCACAGTGGGTGTCGTTGTCACAGCGGGTGTCGTTGCTGCAGTTGATGTTAAAGCAGATGTGGCTGAATCAGTTGAGGTTGCAGTTGTTGTCAGTGACATAGTTGTTGCTGCAGTGAATGTCTGAGCACTTGTCAGAGCTGGTGTCATTGATCCAGTTGTTATTGCTGTTTTTGTTGCAGCATAAAATAACATTTTATACTTGATATGAAGTAGCAAACTTTTCAGTCACTTTTCAAAATTACAGCATAAATAAACATTAAAGTTTAAGTAACCATATATACAAACCCTTTGCTTAACAGTACGTTACCACATCATTGGTGCAACTAACCTAACTATAGGTCCCATTTAATGCAAACAAACTTGCTAAGAAGTCCAAGAAGAAAATTTTTAAAAATTAAAAAGCGTGATCAAATTCAGGTGATGCAAGACTAATGTGTGTTTGTATAAGAATTAAAAAGGTGCAGTCAAAAACTCCACCTTTACTTTATGTTTTGTTATTTGACACACCTTTTCCAATATTTTGTGTGAATACACTTAAAGGCAACCGGTTTAACATCATTCAGCTTACCTGTAATAAAAAGAACAATTGAAATGATCCGTCTGACACCCATCTTGTCTTCATTTGAATCTATGAAACGAACAATATAGTGACTTATTCACAGAAAAAGAATGATATAACCTGTACTAATGTTGCTAACTGTTATTAATTAGCTATTAATTTCTCTTTAATGTAAATGCTGGAATCACTGTGAGAACAATGTATTAAAATAATCTTAAATAGATAAACCAACAATTACAACAACCGCATTTTATGATTTTATTGTTCGATGTCCTTCTGTCCAGTTGTGTTTTAAATGACAAATTATTTCAAAGAAAACTAAATTGCTATCTGTAGCCAACATTCAATATTCAAATGACTGAATTCATTATAGGAGAGTTTTTAGCCTTTATAACTCAATGTACAAAAACATACAAAGTTATAGGGTTTGATGGAAATAAGAACTACAATACAGTAGCAGTCCTAAAGCTCCTAAAGTCAATACAATCCAAAAGCAAAAAAGAAACAATGTAAAGTTGTCAGTATTTAGTGGTAAAACTAAAACCCCTCCCAAAAAATTCCACCTGTCCTCACATCCCTTTGAGATATATTTCTTGCATATTCCTTCTTCAATCTAATGTGTAATGTGTTAATATGTAATAACTACACATAATTTATAAATAAATTCAATACATAAATGTTGAAAACAGGAGTGGTTATCAATAGACTTTATTGGGTTATAAAAAAATAATACCACAAACATTAAATAGTCACACACAGTGTATAAATATCAATAGTGTTCACGGGCTTAACAATGTACTCACCCAAAATGAAAAGATCTAACATGAAAATTTTTTAAAAATCCCCTTTTTGTCTGTTTTCGTTCCTATTAAAAAACTTGTCAGTGTTTTTAATTCCATGCAGTTCATAAATGTGATGTTGTAAACCTTTTTCATGTGACATTCCAAATCTGTTAAGGCCTTTATATATTGGAACAGAATAAAGCCTAATGACGCAAGTCACACGTGACACATTCTTCAGACATGTTGTGACATCTTAGCCATGAACAAACCCAAATACAGAATTTCATCTGTCAATTTGTTATTCTCATGACTCAGTAATATGTCATCTCCCTTCTTTTGTCCTGTGAAAGACGTTGCTTGTGCATTTCACCTATATGAATGAAATAAGCCAGTGTGACAAGTTATGACAATGTAATAAATATCGAGTTCTATTCAAGTGCTAATTAGGCAGGAACAAATGCCAAAACAAAAGTATTAAATCTGTGAATTAATTATGCAATACAGTCTAATAATGTTTAGAAACCTCAAAGAACAGAATCTCAGTTTAATTTCTTGCAAATCCATTACATCAGACTCATCCAGTATGAAATCAGTCAGTGGAAAATACTAAAGGTAACAAAGTATGTTGTAGTAACATTACTACCTATGATAGGCAAGAGAAAATATTTAAGTAATACATTTAAGACTTTTTGATAACTTCTGCGGTCTGTGTTGATAGAAATTAGTTCAATGTGTTTTAACACTTGAAGGACCTTCAAATACCCTGTAAAGTAGGGATGGGCGATATGGCCTAAAAAATTTATCACGATAATTTCAGGGATTTATTGCGATAACGATACAAATGACGATAAATTATTTTCTTTTGTAAAATTTCAGATTATGTTATGCTTAAGTTGTGTTCCAGTGACTGTGCTGAAAAACATCACACAACAATTACACAATAATAATTGCGTAATTGTGTGAAATTGTGTAATTGTGTAAAAATATAATTTTATATAATAGCATATAACTTACCACTAGTTTAATATTAATTCAAATTCCAGCTGTTTCAGTTTGGGTTGTTTTTTATTCATTAACTTTGTGCAGAAAGGCGCTCGAGAGTCTCTAACCTTCATTTCAGGCTGCTGACTCGTCAATAATCAGAAGAGTTTCTGCAGAACATTGAGTTCAACATTTATAAAGTGTGTTGCAGCCAAGCGGCAACCTCCGGCTCTCACTTCCGATGCAACCAGGAAGTAACTGAAAACTGCAATTCATCGGTGGCCACTTGAGGCTGGCTGCAGAAGGAGTCAATCTCCATTGACCCCCATGTTAAAATGCCCAACTTTACAGCAGAATAAAACATGTTTACAGCCTGGTTCAAAAAATGGTTTTAGTGTATATCAGCTAATTTTGCCCTTCATTGACAACTGTGAGGGGGGGTGAATTTTTTATAACTCACCTGCTTAAATTATATTAAGCCTTAAAGTTCTGCATTATTAGAGGCGTGGTGGCTTTGATTGACAGCCGCTGCCACTCCTAGCTATCTGTTTGCCGTCTGTTAGCCTAGCTACCACGGAGCTCTGAGGCTCAGCCTGTCGGAGGCTTTTGGACATTTCTACATGCAGATACGGATGAATAATGGCAGGCTGTGCAGTTCATTGGAGAGAGAACCTCCAGGAAATCCTCTGTGTTCTACTTGGTGAGTGAAATTTATTTATCAATGTATTTTATGTATGTGTTAACATTTAACAGGTATCGCTTCGGCACATCAGCTTGTTAGCTTAGCGTTAGCTCGTTACGCTAATTAGCCAGAATCTGAGTAATTAGCCCTAAGCTGCTAAGTTAGTGTAAGTAAGTTAAGTTAGTGTGCTCTGACCGCAGCTTTTAACTTAATGAGTCAAAGACAAGTCAGCAAGAAGGAGAAGCCAAAATGTATCGTTATTAGATTAATCTTAGTGTTAGACATTAGGGTGATAATGCTTTGAAGAAAAGGCATCTGTGTGAAGTTGTAAGTAAAAGGCTCAGCTCTCAGTTAGCTGGCGTTATGCTAACGGTAACTTTACTAGCGGGCGATGTGAGATTTAGTACGTCCTGTACAGGAATCACTGTTCAGTTAGTTAGGTGCTAGCCAGGTACTATTATAAGTGGCTGCTCCTGATTCCAATGGACACAAAGGGTTTAAAGGCAGAGAGCGAGGGGCAGCGGCTGCCTGAAACTGTCACACCGAGGAGCACCGATGCTGCTATTTGAGCTAAAGCTGTTTCTCCGAGGGGAGCCGTGCACCTCTGAGTGTAGCGTTACCGTTCACGACACCGTTATACTATTCTTTGTGGGGTTTATCAGTGGGGATGATTGATTCAAAGTACATATTAAAGACTGTTTAGTCATCAATAAGTTATTACACTCAGTAGATGTAGCGTTAGCGAAAGCATTCATTGAGATTCAGCAAATAAGGTGAAAACTTGCGTTTGATCAGCGGCGTTTCTGATAGAGTTTAAGAGGTGGATGCAAGCGTTATGCCTGCAGACAGGTAGCTGGGGTGTAACTAGAGGCGATGGTTTAGTTAAGGCGAGAAATTAGGTGTGTGAGAGCAGCCTCTGAGTTTGTTTGGTGGACTAGAATTTGCCTAAAAAGGTTGTACAGTTCAATAAGAAATAAAAAATAAGATCCTTATAATAAGCGTTAAAAAAAGATCTGACTTGAGTATTTATTATTGTACAGTGTCCAACAGCAACCCAAATATTGCACATATTAGTAAACAGTGTATTTCACATTGCCACCCTAATTACTGTCACATGCCAGAGAGGTTTTCATGCTGAAGCGTCTCAGAGCTCAGTAGATTTATGGCTCTTTGGAAGAAGCTGCTTAACTGTCTACCTATTGTTGTCTTTACAGGTGCCAGAGGAGGTGATTGCAGAACCCTCCAGATGTGATTAGCTGTGTCCAGCTCATCAGGAAAGAACAGCTCCAGCTTCCAGCTCTTCAGCTCCTGCTTGTCTTTTTACTCAACACCTAAACACTACTGGCGTGAAATTATGACACTGGGTTCTTATCAACAGATTCTATCATTATAATAACTCAACACATTTCAAGTCATACAAAACTACTTTTACATTTGTAACCTTTTAATATTGATGTTTTCATTAATGCAAGACAAGAGTTTAATTTATTAATCTATTGCTTTTGTATTAGGAACACTTTGTTATAAAGTGTATCAAACTAATTATACATAATAAAATCATTCTTCATTCATTATCAGTTTCATATTTTAATTTTTAAATAGTGTGATCTAAACTTAAAAATATATTCTAGTTAACAGCTGTAAATGAAAAAATATTAAGATGTTATTTATAGGTTAACATTTTTTTTGTTAGTAAAAGTAAAACACTAAAGGTTGGTGTGTATACGGTTTTATTTTGACATTTCTTTAAGAGACAAATGTGACATTGACTGAGAAGTTACTCAGTAGTGAAAAAACAAAAGAATTATCTGCACACTGAGTAGTTTTGAAGCCCTGTAGGAGGTGTCATTTATTATGACCTCTGAGAAGGTTTTGTGTGGTTTACATTGTATAGACTCACCTGTTTACTACATATGCATTTGGTGTCAACCATAAACTGTATATTTTTTAAATGGATCTATATCCAAATATGGACAATATTAAAAGTCAGAGTAAACAGAAGGAGAGAAGGCCTTTCCACGTCAGTCCCATCAGCACAATGAGGACTCCCAGGTCTCTGCAGCTCTCTGGGCTCCAGGTGGGACATCTGATCCACAGTGTGATTCTGGGAGAAAAATGGAACAAGGGAGACAGTCTTTAAATGTTTTTGTGTTGTCCTTTTAAGACAGACAATTTTATATTTGCTATAAAAATGTCCAGTAGCCAAGACTAGCAGCGTTATTTAGACTCAAAGTTTAAGCTTTGAGTAGCAGATGTGGAAGCATCAGAACCTCAACAAGAATCCTGTGACAAATATAAAAGTACCTTTCTCTCTCGAGTCTTATTCCAGACAATAATCCCACACAAATTGACACAACCCTGCCGACAGCAGCAACTTTACTCAAAATAGCGGTGTGGGGGAATTTACTAGCGTGATAGCAGCCATAGCTAACGTTTTACAAGTTATACAGCGTCCATCATGTAACTAAGGACTCTCCCGCTAGCTTATTACGTTTATTACAAGTAACAACTGAGGTAACGGCTTCCTAACCAGCGGTATGTAAAGGGTTAACTGATTTAATTGTTAGTTTGAGATGTAGCGTTAGCGTTCAGTAAACCTAAGGTAGCGTTAATTAATAACTGATTCATAGTTAACTGTTCTAACGTTAGCGTTAGTGTTGCAAAATAATGTTATCACATTTATATATTAAAAGCATTTAAAACCTTATGAAGTATAATGTCAATAACAGATATGTAGTTATTTTATTATTTTCGGTGTCTTACCTTGACTGTAGTTGGTCATGTCCGTAAACTGGTAACAACACGGCCGCGCAGATTCCAACCTCCACCGTACAGCACCGCCCGGTAGCATGTAGCATTAGCTCCTTAGCCTGAGCTAACTTCGGTCCGCGTCGAGCTAGGCGGGGAGTGGTTTCAGCAAAGCGTCACCTCAGCTACACCTACGACCTGCCTCTTTGCCCATTTTTGGTTATCCGGAGTGGCAGCGGTGACGCTGCCAAGATGGCGGCGGCCAGCACCGCCACTTTGAGCTTCAAAGCGGCTCTTCAGAAACCAATGGGTGACGTCACGGACGCTTACGTCCATTTTTATATACAGTCTATGGTTGCAGCACATCAAGCATTTTTTTAATCCCGCTCCATCCAGGCTGTGATTGGTCTGTTCACAGTGACGCTGACAAGATTATCAGCTTTATGAAAAGTTCAACGTGTTTCAATAAAAGGCAGCGATTTAGCTAAATACCCAGCTAACGTTAGCCAAACCCACGCGCTGCTTTAATTCTCCCTGTTTCCTTCTGTCTTACTGATTCAGCTGCTGGCGGCGCTTCTCGCTGTTCAAGTGGCCGCAGAGCGACCGGCCACCCGGGTTAATCCCGTTACTCTGATCGCCACTCCGACTATGTTTTGGACGATTAGCACTGAGGGTCCGGCGGGGAGGGAGGTTACTGTCAGCTGTACTCGTAAATCTTTTTCTGGTTTGCACAGATCTATTTTTTGGGACGTTTAAGAGAGAAACAAATGCTCAGTGGATCCCTGCGCCGGACGTTACAGAGACGAATCACAGTCGCTGCTCTCTGCCTGTCGAGTGTTTTTGGCTGTGCGCTATAAATAAAAACGTTCACCGACACTTTTAGCAGACTAACTTTGGGGCAAACAGGATTTTCACACTGAAAAAATATCTTCAAAATTTAATACCTTGTAAAATGGCGATTAAGACTTTTAATACTTTTAATGGCTTTAATTTTCGCAAAAATTGATTTATCACCTTTCAAGACTTTTAAGACCCTCGCGGACACGCTAGCGTGCACACAAAACTACGTCATTAACTAGACTTATCGGTATTATCGTGAAGAGACACATTTTTATCGTGAGGAGAATTTTCAACGATATATTGCGAACGATAAGATATCGCCCATCCCTACTGTAAAGCCTCTGTTTTTTGAACATATGTGTCACTAGCAAGGACCCCTAAAATGGGCCCAAGTACGTCCATGGCGATCACAAGGAAGTATTGCTGATTTATTGTTCATTTAGACAAAAACAAGTGCTAGCAATAAATACTTATGAGATTTGATTACATTTCAGATTTTTTGAGCAAACAGAGATGAGCATCACAAAAATCTGAATCTATGTCTATGCCAGTGATGTTCACAGAGCTGCTGTTATTAGTATTTCAGTATGTTGAGTCAATATGGTCTCTAACAAGAAGTCTATTTCACATGATGTCACAAGCCACACCAACTTTCATCAATTATAGCATAACTTAATATGATTCTCCTGGAGCAGATAGTGTAGGCCTACTGACTGTCTTGAAACTTAAAAGGGCTATATGTAGCTTTTTAATGAAATGAATTTTTTTTTATTGCCTATGTATTAAGGGGTTGTAATCTCACATAAAAACGATCCACTAGCTGTTTTGTTTTTTTAAGTTACCTCTAACAATCAGCATGCCTAATCCTGTGATTTTCCGGGAAATCCATTGGCTGTAACTGCATGCAATAACACAGCAACAACATCATGTGTCCGCTAAAACCAAAAAATCGACCGGCTCCCAGCACAACTCAGATTCCACATAAAGATTAGAAACAACAACAAAGTTGTATTTGCCGCAGCCCTTCAGGACAAACAAGAATCAGATCAACTTCAGGTGAAAACCCCATCAACATCGGAAAGGCTTGAATCATGGAGAGACCTCCGCTTTATTTTGAAACCAACAAAGCTGACACAGAGTTGGCTTTTATCCTATTAGACAGGTAAACTAACATTACTGAAAAGCATGTGAAACATTTAGATTTTGTGTTTTAGTTGGCTCAAGTTAGATAACGTTATCTTGCTGACTAAAACCATAGACTGTATATAAAAACGTAGAGCACTTGCTAACGTTATCCAGTGCAAAATACTGTAACGTTAGTTGCAATGTTATGGCTTGGCACTAGGGGTGTGATGAGACACCTAACCCACGAGACACGAGACTGGGTTCACGAGATTGAGACAGATTTTAACACTATTTTTAAGAATTAATTAGATGAAAATTTTGAGCATTAATCACCTAATTTCCTGCATTCTGGTGATTTTTTTCTGCACCAGTTTATTGTGAAAATATTTTTATTTATGTAAAGGGAATCAATTTAATTCGATGTTTTGCAGCACCGCATTAAGTCAAACGCACCTGATGTGTTCAGGGCGGGACTCTTATCAAACATGTAAAGTTTGTGCAGATGTGAGTATGTACTCTGAAGTTACATCAACTTCCTGTTTCATGACAAATCAGCGATTTTGGACGCCATGCCACGGGCATGCCTTTCGATGAAAACAACTTTTAATCATCAATGGCTTTAGACTAGACAGTGAAAATTTAAAGTCCAATGGATTAATTCTGTTTGTTCAAATACAGAGCCTGTAAAATGCCAAAAGTCCCCATTAAATCCAAAATGGCCGACCTCCTGTTTAGGAAATGGCTCCAAGAGGCTTTTTTCGACATCTGGAAATGTGCCATACGGCCTGCTTCATTGAAGGTCACTTCTTGTTGCCAGTAGGTGGTGCTATGACTATGGGTGAATGTTGGGATGTACATTTGTTAAAGGCAGGACTGTCATTGAATATGTACAGTTTGGTACAGATGTGAGCATGTACACAGAAGATACAACAACTTCCTGTTTCAAGGTGAGTCATCGATTTTTGACAGGCACTCTTGTTGACAAAAACTCACTATTTGTAAAAATTGTCAATAGGTTTAGACTGCACAGTGAAAATTTGAAGTCAATTGAACCAGTGATGGTTAAAGTATAGAGTGTATATATAACCAAAAAATTGCATTAAATCCAAAATGGCCAACTTATTGAAGGTGATTTATTGGAAAGTGACAACTTATGAATGTAATAAATTATTTCATTATTTTACATTTCTTTCTTTCAGAAACGTGAATCGAGCGTTTGGGGCGGTGAGTTTACATACAAAGTCAATGCAAAGACGCGTAGAGCCCATAGACTGTATATAAAAAGGTAGAGCCGCGATTTCCAGTTGGGCAGCGCGAAGCGACGCAAAGTGGGCGGGGCCGGCGATGGAATTCGCGTGAGTTGAATATTTTCAACTCAAGCGAAAAATTTGCGCGACGCTGAGTCTCGATAGCCTATCAGTGTTGAGATTGTCCATACGTCACCGAGGCTTCAGAGTGTTGTGTGCAGAGGGCCGGGCAGAGTGGGGGATTGAAAATCTGCAGGCCGGGTGAGAGCTGCTAAACTTGGGCTAGAGGAGCAGGGAGCAGCGCTCCAATCTTCGGAGAAATAAATACCCACAAGTCCGTCGGTTTCGGTTCTGAGAACTATGCCGTTTAGTCGGAGGAGGAGGAGGAGTTAAATGTTTTTATTAAATTAGCGTTTTACTTTAATTTTGGGGATTTCAACGTTGATTTATCTTGACTGGAGCTTCTCAGCAGCTAGATTCCATGCACATCCGGTTACAGTATTGTTGCGAGCGTCGTTAGCTCTGTCGGACTACGATTTCATATTTATATGAAAACGGGACAAAGCTGGACATTACTTGGAGAAAAGAAAGCGAGGAGGTTGAACTACCTGGTGAGTTCAGAAAACTGTAACTTTAACGTGTCTGTAACTTTATTAAAGCTGTCATTGTACTTTACTGTGACCAAGTTAGCATAGCACAGCCCTGATCGATCCAAACTCCGTTCAGAAAACAAACATTTTATAAGTTGTTGTCCTGCTGTCTTGCTGACAGACCTGACAAAGCATGAATTCAAATGTTTAACAAATCTGCATCATGTTGTGGTTATTTCGGCATCAGTGTAATCCGTTTATTGCTATTTAATCACCGCAAAATGTTTACTTTGGTTTCATACAGTTGTAGCAATGGAGATTTGTGTTTATTCACCTCATCGCGTTAAAATCGCCTTCTCGCGTTGCAGCGAATGTACTCGCGTGTGGAAAGCGCTGCGAGGCGGAAAATCGCGTTTGGTGTGAAACCGGCATAAGTCCTTATAGGCAAGTCATGCCACTCGGCCGCCATCTTGGCTACGCCTCCAGGCAGCTATTTCGGACCACAGATAGGCTGAAATATGATTCCTCCTTTGGCTGTTAAAAAGCAGACGATTGGCTTTTTAGTGGGAGGGGCAGGAAAACCGCCATCTTTGCTGTTTCGGGCTTTCCCCATAGAGTTGTATTGAAAATGTGATTGAGTGGCATGTCTCCTCTAAAACGTCTCTAATATGTTCCACCACTAGTAAGCAGTGACTTTAGGGAGGCCTCCGCTGGCCATCGGGCCCTGTGCAACTCAATGGGCCCTCAGTGTTTTTTTTTCTCTTCTGGGTGGTGATGGAACAGTGGTTAAGACACATGCCTTTGGTGTGAGCGACACTAGTTCAATTCCCCTCCGTGACGCAGCCAAAAATTTGGATAAAAGCGTCAGCTATATGAGGTAATGCTTCTTATGTCAGCTGTTTATTGCTGTTGTTCAGGGTGGACTTATAACATGAATCAACAAATAACAACAGTAAACAGTAACAATACTATGACACTGAACATTCTCCGTCCGCTGGGCTCTCTTGATAATGTGAGTTGTGCTCAGGCTCCAGGTTAGGCTCTCAGTAATGTGTACTCCAAGGAACTTAAAGGAAGGGACTCTCTCCACCTCCTCTCCATTATGCAAAAGCCATTGTGGGGTGTTTTTTACTTTTCCTGAAATCTATTATGATTTGTTTTTTAATGTTGAGGTCGTTGTCCTTGCACCAGGTTGTTAGTGTCTGAACCGCCTCTCTGTGGGCAGTTTCATTATTGTTGGTTATGAGTCCCACGATGGTTGTGTCATCTCCAAATTTAATGAAAGTGTTGGAATCATGGGAGGTGTTGCAGTTGTGTGTGAACATAGAGTAAAGGGCTGGACTAAGAACACAGCCTTGTGGGACCCCAGTCCTGAGAGTGATGGTGGAGAAGCAGTGTCGGCCAAGCCTAACATGCTGAGGCCTGTTGGTAAGAAAGTATTTGATTTAGTGACAAGACTGTTGCTTGTCAGGGTCAGGAGGAATGCATGCTTTGATGGAGGGCAGAAACAGTCTCTCAAAACATATTATAATCACTTTGGTGAGACCAACTGGCCCGTAATCATTCATGCTTTTAATGGCTGAGGTTTTGGGCATGTACGGTGGCCTGTAGGTTTCAGAACAAATATAAAAGCCACAACATGAACACAAATCCCAGAACACGAACACAAATCTCACAACACGAATACAAAAGCCACAACATGAATACAAAAGCCACAACAGGAATACAAAAGCCACAACACAAACACAAAAGCCACAACACAAATACAAAAGCCACAACACGAACACAAAAGCCACAACACAATTACAAAAGCCACAACACAAATACAAAAACCACAACATAAATACAAAAAGCCACAACGGAAGTGAACCACAATGGAAGTCGACAACGAAAGAGACTCTTCATAACAGTTGATTACTTACTGCAATGCTCATCTATACAATAGTACAGAGGCGCTCCCTGTCACCTATCAGTAGAGCTAATCCATCATGTGAGAGCCAATCGCATTGCCTATCGCTACCAAAAATGCTACCAGGAATTGACCCATCAGATGTCGCCCCACTACCAAGAATTAAGAAATCCAATCACCTTGCGTTACGCCTTCCACCGTTCGACCAATCACAATCGGTAGCACTACCAAGAATGCCGCCCCCGGAGATATGAACATAGTGCCGGTGTCCCGGGACGTAGTTTGGACTGACATCTTTCACTGTATTGTCGGTAAGTTCATTGCCATTCTATTGTCTTCAACTTTTTTTTTGTAATATTAGTTTACCCATTGGGCTAATTATGTACATTGGCACTTAACTGACATAACGTATGTTTCAAGCAGTGTCAGTAACGTTAACAATTAACGTAACGCTATGAACAATTCTCCTTTCATATCCAGCTAACTGATAAATAACGTTAACTAACTAATGTTACTTGACTGATAAAAATAACTTTAAGACGTGTTAATATTAGCGTGTTTGCTTGTGTAATGTATAGTTTATAACAGGCCGGCTATTTGGTTAACGTTAAAATAATGACATTGCCGAAGGGGATCAATGGTAAGTTAACGTTACATGATTGACTAACTCCAGTCCACAGTCCACAGATTACCACCGAAATCTATGTTTTAATCCTTTATTTGGATCCAACTAAAGTTAGCTAAAACAGACCAAATAGATCTGTATGGATCAGTCAATGTCTATTTTGTTGTTCTGTGGTTGTTCACCGAGTAATGTTAACGTTATGCTAATTTATTCCCTGTGCTTTGGGACTGTTTCATGTTATAACGTAACAGCGGGATGAGTAAACTAGGGAATAACTAATGAAATCAGTGATAAGAAATCAATCTATGAAAACATTATCACAGACAGACAAATTAGCCTCCGAGATGCGGGAAACCGCGGTTTCCGGTTGGAAATGGAAAACTACTGGCACTGATTCAACATTTAGACAGTAGATCTGTCTTTTATAGCTGTTGCCAATACAAAATAATGCTGCATAACGTTATATATAGTACTTTTAAATGAATAACCTGTGGCTCAGTAAAGTAAACTAACGTTTGCCAGTAACCCTAAATTTACCTGTCCTTCACTGTGAAGTTATACAGTTTTTTTTTTACTGATAGCGATTTTAAAACTTAACGTTAATAATATTAATGTCAATTTAAGTTGTACATATGTGATAGACATGTCTGTTAATGACACTAGCGAGCTTAGTCTTTAAATGAATGTTAAGTTACAAACAGGTGTCCAAAGTTAAATTACAGTGATGATGCAGAAAAAGGACACAACTTATTTTATTATTTAATTTTACTATAGCTCGTCATGCTGCTACACAATGAATAAATAGCTACGTCAATAGACTGATACAGTCATGTTAAGTATCTCAATACCTTTACTGAAGTACTGTACTTTTACAATTTAGAGGTAACATTAATTGTTCGTTATTTGAATATTTCTATTATATGCTAATGTTTCTTTATACCTTTCAGTACATTTCCGAGGGATATATTATACTTTTAAGTCAAACATATTTTACAGCTGTAGTTACTAGTTACTCTACAGATTTCAATTATTAATACAAAATATAATTAAAAAATAAGATGATACATTTTTATAGATTAACCAACCCAGCAGTTCAAAGTATATAGAATTAGCTCCACCTTTACCAGCTATGATCCAATAACATAATGTACATTATTCTGAAACTGACCATTCTGCATAATGAGTAAAATTAGTATTAAGTAAGTAAGTTGAATTCATAACTTTCACTTGTAATAGAGCATGATGTGCTAAGATTAGCTTGATCTAAATACTTTCACACATTGGTTCCTGCTTTGTTATTTTGTTATTACAGTTTTTGCCCGTTGCTTGAACACTATAGACCCATGCTTAGACTAAAGTAACACAACTTTAAGCTTTTGTTACAATACCTCAAACACATGTACCCATTCCTTAAACAAAAGCGTTGCTTTGCACTCTAGTTGCAATTCTGCAACACACTTACTCCTTTATGCAACACACTTGGTCCTGCATACTACACTCTATTTCATATATAAGACACTTCGTTCAAAAATGAAATCTCAGGGTGCCATATGGAAAACACATGTATCCAAAATACAAAACACATCGGGTAATTGCAACCACTCAAATTCACACCAGAAGGCACTTACTTGCAAAACTGAACACCAATCAGCCAGCTACAAAATGCCCTCAGTTTAGCCATTTCAAGAACCTTGATAGTATGGATGGAGGGAAAGCAAGAGGCAGAGGAAGAGGAAGAGGAAGAGGAAAAGGAGGAGGAGGAGGAGGGCAAGGTCTAAGAGGCCATGCACGGACCCCTATTTCTGATGATATAAGAGCAACTTTGGTGGACCATGTCATCAACCATGGACTGACTATGAGGGAAGCTGGGTAGAGAGTCCACCCACATCTAAGCCGCTTCACAGTGGCATGTAAGAACATTCGACTAGAAAACAGGTATTTCTTCACCTCTCACTCTACTCAGATGGTATTTACAGCACTGTACTACAGTATATCACATTACCACATCATGTGTACAGTGTGTATTGCAAGGTGCTAATGCTCCTTTTGCAGCCAAAGTGGTAGTTTTTGTGAAACACACCATGCATCGTTACTTACAGTATATTGAGATGTTTCAGTACAGTGGATGATGCAATTTATACAATAAAGTAATGTAAGAAAAAAGAAGCAAACCAATGACAATTTGTGGTTGTATTTCTCTAGAATTACTAGCAGACCTTCTGGGGGAGGACGGCAACAGACGATGGGATCTACAAGCCCACATATGCACAATTGCCATGACTTTCTGTGTATTATATAGTATTTTTTGTATTTTTTTGTATTATTTTATATATATTTTTTGCTTTATCTGAATTCATGTTACTGTAATGTACAGTGCTGCAATGTAAAATACTGAGTAGTCCTATTTGCTTTTTTGGTTGTCTGAAAATGTGCCTCCTGAAAATACACCTTCTGAATAAACAGTGAAAATCAAAGACTGCAGTGTTTTATATAAAGTAGACTAGTGTGATGCCCCTGATCTGAAAGTGTATGCAAATGATCCAAGTATGTGTCATTTTGTCATCCGAGTTAGATTTTGACAAAGGAATGTTAGGTTTTGATAGCAGAGTTTCAATTTGACACAGATGTGAAGGGTATGTTTTCCAGTGTTGTGTCATGTTTACTTGTGTGTAGAGTTTTGGCACAATGAGCGAAGTTTTGCAAAATGTGTTCAAGCAATGGGCAAAAACTGTAAGTACCCAACAAGCCTTTCACAAAGAAATACATAGATCCTATTGATTTTGCCATTTGTTTTTAATGGATAAATATTCTGTAACAGTAGGCTAATTTATTTTTATTAAATACTGCATACTTGAACATTGTCTTTTTTTTCACTGACAGAAATGGAGCCTCAAGTCAGAAAGAAGACTGATGGCAGCATCATACTGTCTGATTCACTGGAAGCGCTCAGGGTTAAAAGGGAGAACAAGGAGGCCATGGTTGCGTCCTCTTTCTCCTGAGCAGGTACTGGAGTCTGCCAGGAGTGCTGCTGTACTACAGGGCAATGACCCAGACGACAAGCGTTGTGTGCTGGGTCTCCATCAGTTACAGTTTGGCCTATTCAGGGGCCAGACCTTCAAGTGGGTCATGGAGAATTGTCTAGGCTATGGAGGATACCTTGTTGCCTTGATGATCCGGGAGACAGGCGAAGTGAAAGACTCCAGGAACCACCGAGCCAACAAGGAGGCTTTTAAGCGAGCTATCATGGAGCTGTTTCCAGCAGGGCCGGCAAGCCATTTCAATCAAGGTCCAGCGAGCCAGCGCCCAGCTCTCCACCAGCGCCCAGCCTTCTACCAGCGCACAGCCCTCCACCAGCGCCCAGCCCTCCACCAGCACCCAGTCCTCCACCACTGCACAGCCTTTGTCCACCCTACTATCACCCAGGAGTCATCCTTCAGTGCCAGGCTCCTCACTGCAATCCCTCCTGGTTGGGAAGAGCCTGACTCAAAGGACCCTTGATAAGTCTGTCAAAAGACTTATCTCTCCGTCCAAGTTTCAGCCTTGTAAGTTTATAATGTTTCAATATTTAAGGTGTATGATACTGTTGATTTATATTATTATAGTATTAGTATTTTAAGAATCAATCAAATACAGATTATTTATCTCTAACATTAATATCTTGTTTATCTGTTCCAGCAGTGCCTCGAGGTGTGGGTTCACAGGAGCTTAGTGACACGGAGCTTGTAGCAGCAGCAGAGCAAGTGGAGGACCTAGCAACACGTAAGATCTTTTTAAATTTTGGTTATTTAGCAGATTCTTTATCGAAACCTATGTTAAGTACAGATATTTAATTTGTCTAAAAGTATGTGTGATCCCTGGGTGATACTACACTGTATAGTTACAGTTTAAGCTGAACAGCAATTTTATAATAGGCAGCTGGTTTTAAAAGATGAGCCTTACACCATCTTTCTCTTCTGTTTAATAGGGAGCAGAGTTTGTCTCCCTGCTGGCTGGATACCTGCCCTGCCTATCCTTGACCAGCAATCGATCTCCAGTGCCCTCTTCAAATGGTCACGTGCTGGCCAGCCTGAGCTGGACTTTGCCAGAGTGGATAGGATGTGGTGGTACCCCCAACAGCCATCACTTGCCCCACAGAGCATTCCAGCAATGGAGAGGTACTTTGCCCATCCCCTGCTGCTCTGGATGCCAAGGAAGCTCTGGCGTGTGAGGATGTTCTGTCCACACGCAGACTGTGCCAAAGAGGAGCTCACCTCTGCAGGACTGCATCAGAGAGTCAGACAGGTGGTAGGTGTCAGCAGCACCTACTTCATGGCAGCAGAGTACCTCAGCTGGAGCCACAGCATTGTCTGCCAGCTGGACATTGGCCACCAGGTTCAGTTTCTATGTCTACTCACCTCCAAGCTGGGCTGTGACATGCAGGTGGTACGGCAGATGCGGCAGAGGGGCCTGGGAAACAGCAGCAGCCAGGTCCAGAAGCAGCTAGAGGAGCAGCATGCAGAGAGGTGGCTGGAGAAACAAATTCAGTTCCTCACGGACTACAGAGGAGTTGCACGGGCTGTCTACTCTGGACTTATTTCACCAGTCTCACTGGGGGACTTGCCCGCTATGCCTGCAGTGCCAAAACATCGTTGGCTGATGCAGGTATATCCCCAGGATGTCCTCCGCAGGCTGGATGAAGTAAAGGCCTCCATCACCTCACTCTTCGGCCAGGTACTAAAAATGGACTCCACAAAAAAGATTGTGAGGAAGCTTCCAACTTACCGGTGTGCCAGAGGTTCGACTTCACTGGAGAGTTTTCATTTGCACATGAACAGATTCATCCCAGGTAAAGGCTGCACACTGTTAGGTTTCTATATAAGATGGAGCCAGTGGCTCCATCTGCTGATCTTAGACTGCCATTCATTGTACCTCTCCAGGCACCTCTCCAGGCAACCAAACCAGCTCCCCGACCTCTCCTGTCTGCACCCCGACTTCTCTTGCCTGCATCCTCATCCCTCCTGCCTGCGTCTGTGGTTCCTGTGGTTCTTCCCACACCTGCAGTAGCTTCCCTGCCAGATGTGCCTTACACCACCCAGCAATATCACAAGAGGAAAAGACAGGAGGAGGAGGAGGAGCAGAGCGGTAAAAGGAAGAGGAAGTATACTAGGAAGACTGACACCATCACCTGCAAGAGGTGTCAGAGGGAGCGGGACCCTTCCACCCACCAGCAGTACTTTGGAAATTGGTACTGCCAGGCCACAGCTACCATGACTCTGGCTGAGTGGAGGGCTGCACTTGAAGCCCAGTGGTATGGCAAGAAAAAAGATGCGCCACCCTGAAAGTATGTTCACATGCTATTATACACTATTGCATATATTCTATTTTACTAATAATATTAATAAATTAATAACAATTAATTATTACAATTTATTCTATTGAATCACCTATTATTATATTATATTATATTGTATTATATATGTTATATATTATATATATATATTATATATGTTCTCTTCTGTTCTATTATAGTATCTATGTATATCATTATCATTATATTTTATTTAAGGATATAAGGTATTATATTATATGTTATTTATATTTTTTATAGATGGATAAAAGGTATTCTGTTTTGTTCAATTCTAATCCATCTGTTGAACTATTGTTGACATGTGTAAATATGTGTATATATTGATTAGATTACATTGAACAAGCACTGATTACACTTATTGTATTACTGCACTGTTTTTTATTTGTTTTTTATACATTTTAATCACATGACTAAAGACAAAAAGTGTTCTCAATTTTATTCTATTCCATTCTCTGTATATATTATATATAAGCTACTCTAATGTTTTATTATTATTATTATTATTATTATTATTATTATTATTATTATTATTATTATTATTATTATTTATTAGTAGTAGTATTTATTACTATATAAGGTTTTCTGTTTTATTCACTTCTGTTCCATCACACATTCCTGTTGAGGTAAAATTGTGTATATACTTATTAGATGACAATGAACACCCACTGATTGCACTGATTGTATTACTGCACTGTTTTTTATTTCTTTTTTATACATTTTGATCACATGACTAAAGACAAAAAAGTGTTGTCCATTTTATTCTATTCCATTCTCTGTATATATTATATATAAGCTACTCTAATGTTATATTATTATTATTATTATTATTATTATTATTATTATTATTAATTTATTATTTTAATTTGTTTTTATACATTTTATAAAAAACAAAAAACATTTTATACATATCACATGACTAAATACAAAAAGTGTTCTCCATTTTATTGTATTCCACTCTCTGTATATAAGTTACTCTAATGTATTATTATTATTATTATTATTATTATTATTATTATATTAGGTATTCTATTCTATTGCCATAGTATCTTTATTATTATTGTTGTTGTTATTATTATTATTGTTATTATTTTCAGTCAAACACAATATAGGAAAGGTTTACAAAGTGGCAGATGGGCTCCAAGCGATTTCAGGGAAGGCTCAATGAATGGAAGTGAAAAAATATTATATTATAAGAAGTATTATAATAAGCATTATTATCATTATCATAAAGAGATTGTTCATAGGTACAGTAGGCTAACTTTGAAGGAATGTTTCCCAGAGTCAGAAATTAATGAATGCCTTAGGAGAGACCTTTGATATGCCTTTGCTAGTTTGTTATTTTATGTCAAGTTTGTTAAGTTATGTCAAACAGCAATATTAGCTATCTATCAACTAAACATAGGTTAACTAATGGGAGCTTGATTTCTCTTAAGCTTTGTCTGAGGAGAGGCACAGTGTTAGATTTTAAAAACCACTGATATACAGCATACTATTGTGGAAAGTTATGTCATATTGCTTCACACTTCACAATCACCTTATGTAACACGTATCATCTAATTGCTAAACAATAGGATATTGCGCAATCACACTACCAAACTTATATCGTTTATTACTAGTCAGTGCTGGTAATAAATAAAATATTGTAATGTTTACATACAGCAAACATCTACTATTGCTTATGCACAACGGAGAATATTAATATCACCGGGACACACAATCCTGAATTAATAATGAAGCAAATCAATCGATAAATGACTTGTCTTGTCTTGTCTTTATAATAGATCCACGGCGGAACTTAACGTTCCATTAACGTTACAGTAGGCCTACTTGCAGCATTTGACTACAGATTACTTGACCCAATTTTAATATGTTATCTTGAATACAATCATTTGTCTTTTGCAAAATATACTGTTATTGTAAAGTAGAAAGATCTATTTATGTGTGTTTTGCACATTTTGATTGGAACACGGCTTGAGCAACACGAGATTCGAACCAACGATTGACGAGGTACATTTTGGTACCTGTTACTATATATAGTAACGATACCTCGACATATGGGCTCAATCCTTGGCAGAGTAGCTGTCCCACAATTTGGAGGGCCGGGTTTGAATCTTGGAAAGAGCATACTTCTTCAGGTGATCTTCTCTGCATAATAAAGTCTGCCAAATTAGTAAATGTAGGCCTACATGGAATAAGATCTTGTTACCAGGAGTTTGCGTGTGTGAGAGAGAAAAATGCCCAATAAGCTACTTGCTGCATGATGTCTGCATATTGCAACAAAGTTTAAGTTGGCCTGAATGGAAGTCAGAGAGAGAAATGAGAACTCCTAGGATGCAGGATTTGAGCGTATCCAGGTAACATTAATTCTGGGTTTTCAGTACTACGAAGTTGGCTCACTTCTTACCTTGCTGAACGGCTAACCTGCTCCAGAGCCGGTTCTGTTCCAGATAAGAGATCAACTCTGTGAAAATGCCACCTACTGACCAATCAGCTGTCTTGGAAAATGACATCACCATCTGTAGGAAATCCTACAGACTGTTTTAGCCAATAGGCTGCTTTACGTTTGCAGGGGTGATGTGGAGAAACTCTTGACTATAGTATATATAATCCTACAGAGACTGATTAAAAGCCTTAGGCTATTGTTGCCTACAGATTTTGACAGTACAGCAGGATATGCCTACTTACTGCTTTGAAATGTGTTTAATATTTTTTACAGTTTTTTTCAGTCGCTAACAAGCGCTTACCCATACTTCAGATACTTTTTCTAAACTCTTAACACAGACTCACAGCTACAAAACACAATTGGCCAAATGGATAATTTTCTTCTCAAAAACACATTTTGTTAAATATATACTAACTCTTCATTTCAAAATAGAACACATTTTTCTCTGTACACACTATCTTTACCAAAACACAGAAAATCTGACTCAAAATTAAATTATTCTGTCAAAGAATGACACTTGTTTTCACTTCACAAAGTACATGCAGTCCATCAAAGTACACCAGGTTTCAAAATACTGGCTATTGTTGAAATTACAATAACTCAACCCGATCGCATCAACATGCGTCACATATACACGCTTTGGAAAAGTCGTGTCTATAGTACGCTAAACGGCGATTTTGCGTGTATATGATACGCTGCAGTTTACAATAGCGTTGCAACACAAAGGAGACATGCATATATTTACTTTAGGCACTAACTAATGTCATGGTTGAGGTTAGGGAAAATGCCTCGGGGAGGCTGTCAACTCCTTAAATAAAAATATCGCTAGCTAACTAGCTAGTTAGCGACCGGAAGCACTACTACAAGCATCCGGTCACCCGAGTGTGACATACGTGACGCTGCCGGGATGCGTCTCATACACACGCATACCTGGAGGCGTCAACTATACACGCAAAATCGCCGTTTGGCGTACTATAGACACGACTTTTCCAAAGCGTGTATATGTGACGCAAAAGCATGAGAACAGGCTGAATAACTACATAGACTTTTATGTGTCAGTTTTACAGGTATTTGCATGCAAAACATGCAATCCACCGTTTTTACACTAAATGTCTTGGTTGGTAACTGTATGTCCACAGTAATGTTCACATTCAAAAGCATTCCAGTAAAAAGCAAATCGTTTTTTTTTCCTTTACTGTTTACTACAGGAGGTACAGTAGAAACACGATATGATAGAACAGAAAAAGTTTTACAGTATTTCTTACAGTGAACAAAATATCCGTAAAACACACAAGACCATTCTGAACAAAAACAGCAAAAAGTCCAGATAAAAATTGGGGGAACTAAAAAAAAAAAAAAAGCACAACATTGCTGTATCTAATCTCTGCGATCTTCAGGGTTAGGCCACATGTTTTCGTCAACATCACATCTTATGTTATCCAAGGCGATGCACCTGGGATAAACCCGCTTGGTATGTCGGTTCCACCCTTGACAATCCTGAACTGTGATGTCCCTGCAGCCAGCATCCATGGCTTCAAGGAGGGACATCTGGTCATGTGGCTGAAGTCGAAGCCAGACTGGAATCAGCTGTGGTTGGCCCAATTTACCCAACATAAATCAGCGATGTGTCAATTATTTAAATGTTTGTTTATTATCAGCCGAGATATATTGTTTTCGAACTGATATCATTGCAGAAACAGAGGTTTTTATACTGTATCTAAGGTTTGGAATATTGTTTTTGCTATTGTGGGATGGTGTGTGTTAACATTCGTAAATACTACAAAAATAATCTATAATTTTGTTGGGAGGTATAGCTTGTCTGTTAAGAAAATTTAAGCATTGTGGAAATGTGTTCACTGACTGCGTATTGTGTGAAAACGACATGAAATGTGTGAATGGTATGGCCACAAAAGACCGATGCTGTGCTAACTATGTTTAGAGTTTTGAAAATGTGACAACTGATTGGACAAACGCTTGTTAGCGACTGAAAAAAACTGTATTTGCTACCAGTTCTTTCACACACCCTGACGCAGTCATTAAAATATATATATATATATATATTTTTTTTAAGTTTTATTTTGAACATGTAAAAAAGAAAACAAACAAACAAGAAAACAAAACAATATATATACAAACTTGCATACATATATAAAATTAAAATAAAAATAACTGCTACATAAATTCATATACTTCTCAGCACAATCTTCCAAAATAATTGTTAGTAGTTCAAATTAGAAATTCCCATGTTCAAAAAGGAGTGGGAAGAAGTTCCTAACAAACTTTTCAAGTCCCACCCCCTTTCTCTTTATTTATTTATTAATTTTTAACCTTTAGCCAATAACAATACAAATTGATGCTTCTCATTTATTTCCATCTATCTTTAGCAAATCAATAACACCTTCATACCAAACTTAATATGTAAACCTAGGAACCTGTATACAATACTAACCTCTGAAGTCCTTCTCGTATCCATTTAATATCTTTAATTTAAATAATCTTTTAAATTATATATTTATATATATATATATATATATATATATATATTTGTAAGGCTGAATATTATGAGCAGTTTGTAAATTTTAATATGAAAGTAGGCTATCTATTTTAGTTTAGCTGTCTTAAAGTCTGTCACAGAGACTGGTCATGTTCTGTCCCACCTTTTGCGATGTGGGCTCAAAAGGCGGGACAGTGAGTTTTCAGTAGCCTAAATGTTGAGATTCAGTCTTTCAGCCACTATTTGAGCACATTTTATTGCATGAATCATTTTTTTGTTTCATTGCTTTGTGAAGTTAATTTTGAACAATGTTTGGAACACTTTGAGTGTGTTAAATAAATTACTGTAATCTCATTTTTGAAGTGATGACAAGTTAAACTGAGGGGGAACGGCCCGAGTCTTTTAATGTGGAAATGCCGACACACAGCCGAGCTGAAAGAATAAGGCTGATATTCTCATACAGACTCTTTTATGTGAATGCGCTGGATTGGGAAAACCTGGGTTGACTGACCAAGATAACCATCTTCGTGGTACCGCTTATCCCGATTGTGATTCTTCGGGTTAGTTAATCCAGATAACGAAAACATATCCTGGGTATGCTGAACTCGCTTCGTGGTACAGGCCCCTGATGTCTGTCAGCTGCATCTGAGTGGACCCACTTCCCCAAATCTTTCCAGTTCCATCCATCGTATTATGTCCACTGTTGTAACTAATCCTTTACTGAGAGACCGATAGCCTAATCACTTTCTTGTTTTAGAATGAGGAGTGCCATCACATCCATGTATTGGCTGTTTTACTTGAAATACACCTCTTGTTTACTCCAGCAGCAATTTCTGGACTCATCCGGCTCATATAGTGTTCCTTCCATGTGAACTTCATAGGGCAATGAAGTGGTCAGGCATGCTAGGAAAGCACTGCATGATTCTGTTTGTCCTTACATAAAAGCAGTGATGTCAGCCAGATACATTCTGACTGGGAAAGTATCTTAGCAGGCATCAATTAGTCCAATGATGGCATTTCTGTACTGGGCATTGGTGTGTATTTGGCGTGTGTCAGTCTGATTCCTTGTATTGCAAAAAATGTTGACAACTTCATGTGACATTCACTTATTATCATTATGTGTCATTATGTGTAATGATGGGCGTCTTAACCATTGCGCCAACAATTGTGACACAACAATTTAGATCAACCTAGCCTGCATGTCTTTGGATGGTGGGAAGAAGCTGGAGCAAACCCATGCAGAACATGCAAACTCCACAGATAAGGTAGGGGCAACCAGGGTTTGAACCCACAACCTTCTTGCTGTGAGGTGACAGTGCTAACCACTGCACCACCGTGCCACCCATATCATATAATGAAATAAAAATGCATGAACATTTCCTGAACTTAGGACAAAGTTTATTAATACAATTTATGGGTACAATGGAAAACTAAACACACAAACATCAAACAGACCTACACACACATACACACTGACTCACAGGTGACACATCTTTCAGAAATGTTGCACCACTTTAGTGATGAACAAGCCCAAATCACAAATACAGAATGTCATCTGTCAATCTGTCATTTTCTTGGCTCAGTACAATGGCATACTCCCTTATTTATAGTAATTATATGAAGCAGTTAATATTATATGTAATTATATGAAGCAGTTAATATTCAGTTTAATCTGTATATCAAGGATGTAAAAGACTATTTACAGAATTGACAGTTATAGTGTTTACAGTACATGTGATATGTAGTGAGAAACCTGGTAATGGTATTTCTTCAATGTTACTATGGCGAATATACTGAAAATACCTTTTATCCAGACGTTTCAGGGAAATAGATGCCCTATGTTCTGTCGCTAGCTTTAGTTTAAAAAAAAGTGTTCATGATGTCGGGTGCACAACAAGTCCTCCCACCTAAATGACAACATAGGTCGTTTTAAGCAATGTCCAAAAATACCACTCATACAAGCGTATCCTACAATTGCGCCCCCTTTGCGTTTGTCCATGCCTCCCAAAATGCCAATTTTCAAACTCTGTTTCTCGAACAGACCGCTCAACATGCAAAGAATCAGTGCCTTAGGATTATGCACACACCCCTGTGAAGGTTAGGGTAAGGGTAGGGTGAGGGTCAGGTGTGGATGGTATGATTTAACCAGTTCCATCACAACGGATGCTGTCAATTCTGCCATAGTTGTTAATTGTGTAGCTACACCTCTGATTTGTGTTGTTGCTTGTTTCTGTTCTTCTACTTTCCATCAGTGTGGTGGTGACACCTGTTGCCACAGATAATGTACTTTCCATTGAGGCAGATGATGCTGTATTTTGTTAATAGGGTTGTGTTGTATTTTTTGCTACAGATGAACTTTGTATTTTGACCGATTGTATTATTTGTGCTGGTGTTGTGGCAGATTCATTTACTTTTGGTTCATTAGCCTCAGCTGAAACAGTTGACGTCAAGTTTTTATAAATTCTGTTTTTTTTGCTTTAGGGTATTCTTGCTACTGAAACTCATTTCCATGGTTGTAGATGTAGGAGTTTCATGCACTAGATGCTGAAGGGGTGTCACTGGATATCACTGCATCACAGTTGAATTTGTTAAAGGTGTGCTAAACTAGTCATTAGTCCTGACACATTATGCACCATTGTAGAAGTGGCAGAGCCAACACAAGATAAATTTTCATTTTCATCCAGTAGGGTTCACCACTGATGATTCTGGAGCTTGTGGTCAAATCAGTTGAGGGACTGTTTTTGAGTTCGACTGACACTATTTCTACTGGTATTTTTAGTACCTGTATGGACAGGCGCTAAAAAAATGTACTTGCTTCGGTTTCTACCTGCTGAAAGGGAGTTTTTCCTTGCCTGTGTCACAAAGTGCTTGCTCATGGTGGGAACTGCGTAGTGCATGAGATAACCTTTGTTATGAATTGGCACAATATAATAACAATTATGTGGTTATATATTCATTAACAAACTACTTATGAGCCATGACCATGAGATATTTCCTTCTATGCCAGGCTTCATCAGATGACAATAGATAACAATTATAAGGGAGTGATCAAACCAGACAAACAAGAGTTGGGACACATTTTTAGCTATTTGCATGCCCAGTCAGTAATACAATGGGTAATGTTTAGTGGCAGTTGGTGGAACATTGTCTAGGTAGGTAGATTTATTGAGATGCCTGTATTGAATATTACCTCCCAAAAGAGCAAACGTCTCCTTAAAAACACAACCTAGTGGCAGAAACTATACTTCACATACATTAATACTGCATAAAATATAATATTATGAACTGTGATAGGATTTCCATGAGTACCATCTCCAAACAAAGACATGTAATTAATGTGACTCTCTGAGGACCTCTGGTTTATCGGGTGATGGATCAAAGGGAGACAAATGTGTGTGATGCTTTACGATGTGTCCATGGGGAGTCATGTCTTTTATTGTTTTACAACTAGTGCCTGGCTGTACCAGGATATGATTGACTTCACAATAGATTTAGACTGAGTGTTCTCCAGAAACAACATGAAAGACAACATGTTCCAGTGGTAGGATAGTGCGGACCCTGAGATTAGGATAAAAGTTGCATGTGCTGAGAAACTGCAGCTCACTCGGATGATACTCTAATGCGTGTTGGTGTGTCCCAGTGAGTTCCTTCTGCAGAAGACTTGAAACTTTAAAATTCACAGAAAGACAAGTGTTTGCCTAAGCTGTTTATTTGAAACCTCAAATTGCCATCACAGAACACTGGATAGTGGAAAACCTGTTGGACATCTTGGAATATAAACATTACCTACATAGAAATGAGTTTAAAATTAACCTGTTAAGTGAATTAAATTGAATAATACTAAATTGGGGTCCCTGATAACCAACACCATAAGAGTTACCAGAAGGAAATACAAAAATAATAAATAAATCTCATCAATTGATCTCTCACACATGAGATTATTTGTATTTTTAACAATGCATATCACACAAAAACACCACATTGGGCCTTTGTGTTGTCCGGCTGCATAGCAATGTTCGCTCTCCCTAACTTCCTAGCTCTTAGCTATCTTGACAAAATGTTGTCATGCAGCTGATTGGACTTTGATACTCAGAGGCAGGACAATGTCTTGAAAATGTGTATAATTTAATAAATAAAATAAAAAATAAAATAAAAACAATGATGATAACAGAACATAAAATGTAATATTTTATTGAATTTTACTTAACATTTTATTTTTAGGAGGATGGTGCCCTATCAGCCCCTACTAGCTTTCTGCCCCTTGTAGTGTTTGGCATTATGTCATTACACTGGCACTCATGAGATCAAGGAACTTTTTCCAAACCTCTAAATCTCACCAACCAGTCCGTAAACACCAAACCATTTAACGCTGATGCCATGCATGTGTCTTTACTTTGCCATTTTATCCACCATGCAAAAGACACATTACCTTCTATAGCCTATACAGCTACATTGGGATCAGACTGTGCTGCATTGCATAATATGGGAAACCTAGTTTATTTTGTGTGTATTTTGTTTTAAATTAATTATTTGTATTTAATTATTTTAGATTGACTATGTGTAGAATGTAACGAAATAGGCTATATGTCTATAAGAATAGAAAACATAAGGTAGCACCTATATTACGCAACGGGGTAGAGCCAATCCCAGCTGACATTTAGAGAAAGGCTGATACACCCTGGAATGATCCAGTCCATGACAGGGCCAACATCTCATTATTTTAGATATCATTTGTGTGCCATAAATTGAAACAGGCTTATCTGTCTAAAATAACTTAATAATAATAAATTATTCCTTTGACCAAAAAACTGATATATTTTAAAACTTTAGCATAAACATACGTGAATAAATCTAATTGTTTTAATTATAACTACATTTCCCCTAACTACTACTTATAATTAGTATGGAAGCCCGCTAGTCCATGCAACATTTTGCATTTCCGCGATACTGCGGCTGTGCTCTTAAAGGAGACGCATCCCAAACAGGCCTAGTCGCTGCCAAAGAAATGTGAGGTTTGCTATAGCTTTAAGAAGTAATGCTTAATGTTTGTATACGGGAACTATATTTATCGTACAACGTGACCTTTTTTATTAATAAGCTAGTTAATAAAATGCTTGCGTATTGACTAAAAATGTACTCTTGACCGAGCTAACAAAACTTGGCCCCACTAACGTCAGGGCCTTCCACGTTAACGTTACGTTGCTCTTTCATTTTCTATGTAAATAACTGACCGAATAACAAAAGCCTGTAAGGGTCATAACAGTTAAAAAAAGAGCGGCATGGACTCAGAAGACAAGGTTTCAGGTAACGTTACTCGTCCAGAGATTGAGACAACCGGAGACTCAATGGAGGCCGCCAGCCCATCCCCGGACTTGAGTGAACCTTCCAGCGGTAGAAGAGGAAGTAAAAGGCGCATGAAAACCGCAGTGACCTCCCCGGACTCCGGTGACTTTCGGTCTGGGACCGGGGGTCCTACCCGTGTTTTGCGAGTCAGGGGAGCTGAAGCTGGCAGGGCTAGTGAACCCAAGAATGTCCCTTGCTTGAAAAAACAAACGAGCCTGCACCGTGGACGTGGGAGACCTGCGGGACGACGCATCAAAAACACACCTGCCATGCAGTAAGTGCGTACACAAAGGCACATCAACCACTTTGCTGTAAGTTACACTATTATTGCAAGAAGTTAGCTAACTTGCATCGCTTGCGAGAATGCTTGTTAGGTTAGAAGCACTTGTGAGATTGCACTGCAAGAAGGCTTGGGGCTGTAATTGTCGGAAGTGTGCAATATCGCTGAGGTTTCTTAAAGCTATAGGTTTACCAGATGTTGAAACAAATACAGATAAGGTGCAGGCATGCGCGTGTTCTTGTTATCACTTTTTGTTCAATGTCAAAGGGCTGTAGAGTTAGAGCATACTATGTATTTTTCTAGGTAAAGTACACATTTATTTTTATTTTTACCAGCCAGTCATTTACTGTAGATTCTCTCTTACAGACCTGTATTAAAGAAGTCCACGGCCAAAAAAGGTACAAAGACGCATACTTTAGTACATTTCATCTATTACCAGGAATTGTATTCCTGTGATTTAACACATATGTCACTAATACACAGGCACTCTGACTTCCTTAGCATCCAAACGTGCTGTTGGACCAAAGCTGTCCAAATCTAGAAAGAGCAAAGGGAGACCTCTAACCCGGGCCTCTCGCACCACACCAGCAACAGCATGCCTGCCTGAAGCAGAGATGGAGGCTTCATCATGTGGTAAAGCAAAAAACACATGCATTATTTTTACTACATATTGTAAAATTGTACAAATGTCAATAAGACTGCAAAATATTAAACAGCTGCAGTCTTCTGCAACTGAAATGACATTTATTATCTTTGTTTTTCAGGAGAGGAAACAGATGCTTTGAAAGAAAGCAATGACAAGTGAGTGCTATACAACTTATTAAATGAGCAGCTGAGAAAGTGTTTGATTTCTGTTTGATTTGATTTGATTATTAGCGCTGCAGATCGTGACGTGGCTCTTGACAAGGACCCTCCATTCAGAGATGACCCAAAAGACCTTGTCTATAAATCCGAGACAAAGACGTACGTTGAGCTCACTACCTTTCCGTAATGAGATTTAGTCATGAATATAACTTAATAAGAATGACTTCCATCATGACAAATGTTAAAGTGCTGGCTATAATTGTAAATTAGTCTTTATCTCTTAACACTTAGGGCAAAATCAAGGCGTCGAACAAAGTTGCAACCAAAGGAGGTCAAGAAGGAAGAGTCCGAAAAGGAGGAAGAAGAAAGTGACATTAAAAAAGAAGAATCAACCAAGATGGTTGTGCAGAGTGAAGATGGAGTGAACAGTAACATAGAGCCACCCAGGAAGTAAGCAAAGTAGGCATTGATAGGACAGAAGGACTGATGGCAAACACTAACAATATCTCACTGTCTCACCGGTACCCGAAGCCACTGATAGTCCGCTTACTTTTAAAAAGTTTGCTCAGGGCAACACAAAGGATGTTGACAACATAGATATGCGCCTAATCTACAATGGCTTGATCTATTTTTTTTTTCATGATCGTATATTCAGGCCAAACTTATCCAGGTCCAAAATTGAATGATTCTCACACTGGCGCTACAGCAACACTTTCTTAATGAATCTCATTTTAGGTCCTCTTCCCCGCTCACATCGCTCTCCATGCCGACCATATCTGATACATTTTCTGACTCTGAGATGTTCCTTTCTTTAAAGAGGAAGGGATAAAGTGTTATCTTTATTTCAAATTCTGTGTGTAATTGTTTTCATTTCAGGAGAGGTAGACAACAAAAAGATGACAAAGCCCCTCGGCTGCCAAAACGAAGGTAAAGGTCTTTGTTGTATTCTTTGCTGTAGATGACTGGTACTATTTAGATCGAGTAGGATTATTTTACAGGGTTTTTTTTTCTGTCGTCATAGGAAAAAGCCCCCAGTGCAGTACGTCCGGTGTGAAATGGAGGGCTGTGGTACTGTCTTGGCCCACCCACGCTACCTACAGGTTTGCCATCCTGTCAACTTTAACCATGATGACCCCAGATATTTTTAAAACCTCTGCCTTAAATTTAGCTCCGTACAGTAGCAGCAATATTAGCTCAGCCATAGAAACCAAATTGATGTACAGTATTTTTACATACTATTTTAAATCTGCTAATGTTTAAATGATTAAAATAGTTTCACCTGTGAAGGACTATGAGTGTCATTGTATCTTTTAACCAGCTTACGCTTTTTCTCTGCTCTTTATTTCAGCACCATATAAAATACCAGCACATGCTAAAAAAGAAGTATGTGTGTGATCACCCCTCGTGTGGACGCTTGTTTCGTCTGCAGAAACAGCTGTTGCGCCATGCTAAACACCATACAGGTGATGTTAGGACACAGATGTTCATTACATGGTGTTTACACTGGCAATATACCTTAATGTTTATATGCATTTGATGACCAAAATTACAGACCATTTCTGAGCTGCTTGAAATTCCACGTAGTGCATTCAGTGTTTCCCACAGAATGACAGTGTAACAGTGGGGCAGCTGGTTACTTCTACTTCATTATGCACCTTATTTTAGTGTTTACTCACTACTTGAATATACTCCCTTTCCCTCCAGTTCTCCTTCTCACACACACACACACACACACACACACACACCCCTCCGGTCTCTCACTGCGAACACCTGTATGTGTCTGCTCTGCTGACTTTCTCCATCAGCCAGATGATTTATAAAGTCAAAGACACAGAACGATTTTTTGCACCCGCCAGTTTTTCCAGCAGCTGGTGCCCGCATGTGGAGGATTTTTGTTAATGATGTGGCCTACCAAAGTGGTTAAACCACCGTAGTACCAAGTGACATCTGTACTGGTGTGTTCACTGTTGCTTTACCTGGTCCGTGCTTGTAAAATATCCACAGTGTCTGCATCTTGTAACTGTGTTACACTGCGAAATGCTAAAATGGGTCGCCAAATATACTTTGGCAACTGGTAATATACCTGGGCAGCCTGCCCATGTAAAGTCTATATGTGGGAAACACGGACATTAGAGATTGTAAAACATTTTATTATTTGTTTGTTGGTCCTGTCACGTAGTCTGTTCTATTCTGCTTGTCATCTGATTTCAGACCAAAGGGACTACATCTGTGAGTATTGTGCTCGAGCCTTCAAGAGCTCCCATAACCTGGCTGTGCACAGGATGATCCACACGGGAGAGAAACCAATACAGTGAGTAGGCACAACATTTTGCAGTGCCATGTCACTTTACAAGCTGTGGAAAAGGAAAATTTTAAAATGAGCAAAAGTAAACAAGTCATGTCTTGTGTCCATTATTGCAAGTAAAGAAAGTACATTATTTCAATTATTTAGTTTCTTTAGAAATGATCCATTTAAAATAAATTTCTTCTTTTCTATGTTTATTACAAATATTGTTAGTGTTACTTGCATGAAGAAAACAGAAGGTTTTGAAATATACTAGTTTAACAAACACATCAAACTCTGAACTTACTGTTAGCTCTTGAAGCCCTGTGATGTTACCTGAGCTAAGTGCTCAGTCACTTGAATCCTGTTCAGTTCACATAATTGACATTATCTGGGTTTGAATGAAGAAAGATATTATAAACCCCTTTTAATAAACAACCTTCTAAATTGTACCTATTGATGAATCGAGTGAGTATGGTCTAGGCCTGGCTCCAATTTTAAAGGTGGAGTAAGCTTTCTGGAGAAATCCAGTACCATGACACATACAGTGCTACAGAGCAAACAACAACACAGCAAGTAATGTAACTAAAGGCTCGTGCAGATTAGGCAACTTTCAGCATCGGCTGATCGCGTCAGCTGATCACTGTGTTGTGACGGGATCTTGAAGTTGTTGTGGCATTCACACTGTGTGACAGAGGGTCACACACTACATGAGCTGACAGCAACTCTGTCACCTGATGCTGGTCTCCAAACCTCGTTTTGTCGAGAAAACACAATGTAAACGGGAAATGATGCAAACCTACACACGAAACAGCTGTTGTCTGTTATTATAAAGATACCAATTATAAAGACAAAATCTGTGTGAAAGAATGGATTAGCACACTCAGGTAGCAGGGATTGTCTGTACTACAGAGAGAGCTGGATGTGAGTAAAAAGGGTTTTGCAGTGAAAAAGCAGCTGCCTGCTCTGCCAGCTGTCTGCTCTCATTGGCTGGATGTGGATCTCGAGTCGTCCGGCTCTTCCAGTTATTGGCATGTTAGAAATCTGGCTGAAGTCAGAAATGTGTCAGGGAGCCATTTTGATGCGTCCTTAAGTAGTTCACATATAACGACTGGAATGACTGACGAGCTCATCAACCGGCAAATCGAGCTTAAAATCGTGTAGTGTGAAGTGAACTAGGCTTAACGTAAGCTAGGTTGTGGGTGAGCAAACTCTTGCTACAGCTGCTGCTGTGAAGCTAACATGCAGAGAGGACAAGATGGTCCCACAGACAGCGATACACACAACTCCGCTGCTACTTTAGCTAAATATACATGGCATGTCTTAAACCTGGAAATAAAGTCATTTGTTTTGTGTGGGTTGATCTGGGCCACTTTGTTTCCCATTTACAGAGCCAGGGCTGTGTGCAAACACTGGATCTATATTCAGTCCACACACAGAACAGAAAGGTATATGGTGTGTGTATATATTTATACATCTACGTTACTGATTCTACTTTTATTGTATCTCTTCTTTTACATAACTCTGTGCTTCTTTGTCAATCTAAATTTCCTAATCGGGGGATTAATAAAGGTACATGTTATCTTATTTTAGCAGACCCTGAGGAGATTTGCCAGATTTGACAAAAAGATAGATTAGAATCGCTTACCCCACCTTTAAGATTTTCTAAGTTGACTAATAGTCATTAGTTTAAGCCATTAGCCATTAGTAGTCCCACAATACAATATTAATCTAATTACTTAAATATATATTTCTGTGGCATCAGAAATGGTTTGAGATCTAGGGCTGAGAAAGAATGTTCTAAGTAAGGTGCTGTATTACAGAGCAATACAAACCTGTAGTGTGACAGCTGTAGTGAGTAATTATTTTGCAGATAAAAATCTATCAGTGCATCATTATACAGTACATTTGACCAATAGTACATAAATTAGCTAGCATCAGCTCCATCTTGTCAGTACTACTGTATAAATGACAATTTTGCCTGCACAGTGACTACTTTTACTTTTAAACTGTAAATAAATCAGAATCAGCTTTATTGCCAGGTATGTGTACATATACAAAGAATTTGACTCAGGATTGTACAATGCTCACAATGTGCTTACTCAATACAAAATACCACATTAATAAATATCACATTAATAAAAATAAAATCAGACACAGACAACACAAATATACACACTAGGAACAAAAACAACACAGACAGATTGACTAATAGTGCAGTGAGCAGAGTGCAAAGGATGCAGGAGTATGTACATGTTGGAGGTGGATGTAATATACAGGTACACATACGTGCATACATGTACACCGTGCAATGAAGCATAGTGCAAAGGATGCTGGAATAAATAAGTATTTTGTGTAGGAGTGTTTTTGTGTTAAGACTTGAGGTAGGTGGATTGGCATACAGTATCTACAATATGACAATATAACAGTATGAACAGCACTGAAATAGAGAATGGTGAATAAATAATAAGTGGTAACCAGTAAACAGTGGCTGATTAGAGACAGAGTTACTGGGTTATTGCACAGGAATTGTTCCTGACACTGTGAGTCAGAAATCAGCTGTTCATCAGAGTGATGGCTTGTGTGAAGAAACTGTTCCTATGTCTGTTGGTTTTATTCGTTTTATAAATTTAGCTGATAATACTTTTGTGCTTTTACTTGAGTAACATTTTGAATGCTGACTTTTACATTGTGGTATAACTACTTTTACTTGAGGAAAGGATGTCTCTTCCACCACAGGTTGGAGTAAATTGCTGGTAAATTGAAGATGAAGAGTCACAAATGATACTTGAGCTCCACATCAGTTCTGACTATGACGTGTTCTTTGTCTCCACCCTGTGGCAGGTGTGAGATCTGCGGCTTCACCTGCCGTCAGAAGGCCTCCTTAAACTGGCACATGAAGAAGCACGATGCAGAAGCATCCTACCAGTTCTCTTGCTCCATTTGCGACAAAAGGTTTGAGAAAAAGGACTCAGTTGTTGCCCACAAGGCCAAGAGCCACCCGGAGGTGCTCATAGCTGAAGCCCTAGCAGCTAATGGGGGCTCCGTAATAAGCAGTCCCACCCCCATTGCAGAGACGGTCCCAGCGCTCACCCAGCCTGACCAGCCCTCTGTCAGCCAGGAGAGTCAGGAAGCGGCAAGTGGTACGCTCACTCCACTGCAGCAGGTGGTGCTCCCGCTTGCTCCACAGACTCAAATAGATGTATCTCAAGGGCAGTTCCTCCAGCTGCCCACGCATCATGTGGTGCAGGTGGCACATCAGCAGCAAGCCCCCACATTGCTGCACCTCACCACTGCTTCTCCTGCTCACCTTTCTAACACCAGCCACCCCCAGTTCATCCACCTCTCCACCCTTCCTGCCAGCACCGTCACATCCATGTCCACTGCTGACACCCAGAGCACCCTCCTCACCCTGAGCTCTGTCACCACGCTGGCCCCTACAGCCTCTCTGGCTTCCCAGCAGGTCGCGCAGTGGGGCAGGGAGGTCAATGAGGATGCACAGCTGCCGGGAGAGGGAGAGCTGTGGGACAGGGTGGTGGTGGGCAGTGGTCATCAGGATGTAGGGGAAATGATGTGGGAGGGTAACGGGGAGAGGAGGAAAGAAGATGAGGGTATTATGTGGGAGAGGGAAGGAGAGAGACAGATTCTGTTACAGTGTGCCGAGGTGCATGGAGATAGTTTAATCTAGATAGAAGGCCACAAAATGAGCTGACCGGGCACTTCATGCACAATAAGCTGAAGGAGACACAGACTGTTTAAGTATTTGAAATAATAGATTTTATGTCCATGGAGTGTAACAATAGTCAAATACTTTACATAGTTGTTCAATCTCCTGGGAAAGATAAAAGGACATTGTAGTCAAATACTAGTCAAATACTTTACATAGCTATAGAGAGCTACTTTACATCAGGGAGTATGGTTTATAAGAGAATACATACACTTTTACCAATTAATATTTTACTGAACTGTGGTTTTGTCACCCATGTGTTTGTATATATGTGCGTATGTTTAAAAAAATGTAGGGATTAAAAAGACTGAAAGATTGTACATATTGTACAAGAAAGTAAAAATGACATTTATGCCCCAATAGTATTCCTATTGTTGTTTAAATGTGTGTTTTTGCAACATGAATGGAGGAGTATACACAACTTGACACACTCTAGTAGTTTTAGTTACTTTAAAAGTTGCAGAAAAATGTACTGTGAGCAGCAACTACAACCAAATGAGGTTCTTGGTGTAAATCATCATTGTTTTTAAGATTCCAATTTAAAACATATTTAAAATGTATTGACTTTTTAGCCTGGACCTAGTTTTTTTGCTGACAGTAGAGGTTTTGACAAAAAGAAATCAGACAAAATCTAAATTAAGTAGTGTTTGAAATCCTTGGAGTAAGGCGAGATATTTCCTTTATGGTTCCTTTCACAGCAGACATTTTGACTTGTCATATTAGGATAGGCACAGGTGTTATCAGTAACATTAACGTGACAGTGAGCCATCATGCGCGTCATACCAGGACCCTGATTCCCTAGTATGAGATGTTAAAAGGCCTTTGGTTTGTGTTCACCTTCCACGATCTGAGTGTCACTTCCTTGCCGTATTGTATATGCCATCTGATTTAATTGCCAATTCTTGCTTTAATATTTTTTTTACAGTTAAGACTATGCGGGCAGTAGTATTATAATAAAAATCGTCAGCAATTGTCTGTTGAAACAATCTTGGATAATAAAATATACCTCACTGCCACTACTACTGAGCACTCCTAATCTTACAATTTTAATTTATCAGAAAATGTATTCAGAATAACTATAATAAACCAATTGTGTTCGGAAGTCTTTGTTATTCTTGAGTTCTTTAAACAAGATTATACAGTTCTAGTTATGTATGTATCAGGGTCATTATACACTAATAAACATCAATTTGAAAGATGTTTTAAAGAGACAAGATCAATAAAAACAGACAAGCAGCATCAAACCATATATAGGAGTTAACATAATTTACATTTTTAGTTAATATTATCTAATAAAAACGCACACACAAGAAAATATGACTTTATAATAACAAAGGACCACACAACTATAATTTCATAACAGCACAGTATCACAAATCACAGTCCGGGTGACAAAATTATAGATTATAATCATATTTATACCTATAACACTAAGGACTTAAGAACACATAAAAAGGGTACACAACATCTATAATGTACTTACAGTAGGCTGTATATATAATAGCAAAATAAATCTCTAATTAATACACCTAATAAAAAATCATTATAATATCCCTATCATTTCAAACTTTTTAGGCCATAGTAAACCGGAAATCTTATTTGACACCTTGTTTCATCTGACATGAACAAAACCGAAATATTATCTTATTTTAATATATATGTAATTAATAGGTAAAATGTGCTTCATGTATAGCCAACTAAAAAGAAATATTCTAACTTGATTTACAACAATGGCCAGGGCAACGTCTTTACATAAATAAATTAAGCACCAAAATCAATAACAGCTTTCCCTTTGATTGAAGAGATTGTGTATGGTTACTGAATACCCCTTTTTATTATCCCTTAATAAAAAAGGGGTATTCAGTTTTTACAGTATAGTTTGTTTTGTGGAGATGGAAGCATATATACATACATAATTTTTAATGTTCCTATTTTTTTTATCATGTTGATAATTAAAGATCAAAGACTATGATATCAGTAATGTAATTCCTTCACATAAAACAAATTCTGCATGAGAACAATGCAAAGCAGTTTCTGTTCTTTCTACATTCCTACAAGTGAAGAAAATAATTTGCAGGATGTGTGCTGTGGCGGTTTTGGGGGGGGGGGCCAGCAGGGGCCAGTGCCCCTGTAATACAGCCCTTGGCCCCCCCTATTGCCCCCCCTCTGAACGAAAAGACTACGGAGTGGCCGCGGGCCGCCCCAATGCAACCTCCATGTGGCCCAGCATATGATCTAACATAGTCTATGACAACAAAAGTACACTACATGTATAGTATATAAAAGTATCTAAAGAGTGAGCTACTGTAGGCTGAACCATTCCTTCTCATCTCTGTTGAGTTTCACATGCGCTGTACCGATCACTGCCAATCAAGGCTCATCACTTACTGTCGGACCTGCAGCCTCTCCGCTCCTCTGTGTGTCTGCAGAGCGCCTCCGCTCCACACACACACGCGCGTACACACGGAACGACGTCAGCCAGCTGATCAGTGGACATTACGACATTGATGACTCCTCTCGTTAGTGTATGTATGTGGTTCAATAAAAACTTTGCCAGTAAAAAGCCACTATTTTCCCACTGCAGCTGCCTTTAGCTTTTACACAGGCACAGCGCGCTGGTTGTTAAAAACAAGCTGAAGTGAAAGCTGTCTGCCTTTAATAACTGTTCAGCTTAGTTTGCCTGTACATTAAAATATGGCACATTATAAACTCAGCTGGTGGCTGAGACAAACCAGCCCTCTCCTCTACCAGCAGCAGCAGTGGGAGGAGGAGGACAGGAGGGACTAAGTTGTTCATAATTTCTAAACTTCACACAGTATGTTGATGTCAGGAATGTGTAATATTTATTTTGCTGACATGTTAAATTTGTTTCCAGTGAGATATTAGTGACTTTGCAGCTGTAAATCCTGTTGCTGCTCTAGAAACAACAAAAAATTTAAATAATATATTTAATTATTTAGTAATAAATAGGACAGATAAGAGCATCAATAAAGAACTGAACCAATAAGGATTACCAATACAAGTGTGTCAATAAAATCCTAACGATCCCAATTCCTGAGAAAATGTCCGGCCCATTTCTGTGTCCTGGTTTTAAAATCCGCCCCAATTAAATTTATAATTGAATAGTCCTGGTCTACAGTAATCATAGTAATGTATCTTCTTACGACAAAATTAAACTGAATGCAGCATTGTAGACAATATTTTGTCCCTGTAATCTATGTTTCCATTGCATGGATAGCCTTTGGATATTGCTGGAAATTCCTTCTCCTTAAAGGGTAAATTATTATCATAACACTTTAATAATGCATTGAATTTAAACAGCACTTTTCATACACAAAAAGCCAAAACAGGAATGTTTTGTATAATGTAATTTAATAAATATATAACTAATTTACTGAAAAGTTCCTGTTACTGAAACAAATAACTGTAAATTACTGAAACATACTAAAACATTACATTATATACTAAACGGGGACATTTTGAAAGCTTGAACTTTTCCTTTGTCTCATTTGTCTCCGATTGAATGTGCCCCTCTGGCAAAACAACTGGCCCCAGTCTGGCCCCCTCAATAAAATTGGTCTAGAACCGCCACTGGATGTGTGCATTTCTCAGTCTTTTATTGGAAACTCGGTCTTTTATTGGTCACACAATATTTAAACTGTAGACTCTGTGTGGTTTTCCACTTTAGCATAAAGTGAAAACTGCAATAAAGGAAGTTTTTATTATTTGTGGATGGGTGGGCCACATTGTGACGTTTTGGGGGAGGAAAAATGGCCCTCCTGTGTACACCCCCCCGCCCCTGTGACTTGCGGAACCAATTAAATCCCCTGTCTTTGCGTGCGTGCTAACATGAACACCGACAGCAACACGCTTTACTGACGCTCGCTGTGAAGATCTCCGGTCCGTGCATCCAAAAAACACTTGTAAAAAAACGTTGTTTCGGTGCCAACATTTGCGACGTTGGGGGGGTGGTGCACTTGGTGCTTGTCCAGCTCGCTGAAAACCACATATATAAACAGGGCTGGAGTGCAAATGGCAGAGCAGGAGGAGCTGATAACCGTGCCGGACATACCGGTGCCTGGCCGGTCGCAAACGGGGAGAGCGGTGGCTCTTGCCCGACTACTGCACCACGAATGTACTCAGCTGCTCCAGCTATACGTGAGTTATCAGTTTACACAGTCGTTATACTTACCTCATACTGATCAGGCGGTCAGACATACTCCCCTTTCCGTTAACTGTGGCTTGCTTTAATGTGAGCCTGTTTTTGTAACTGAGGCAGCTAGCTACCTGTCACTTTTTGAGGTATATATTTGACTTACATTACATTATATATAACGTATTTTTATAGATTACATACATTTAATTTTATGATTATATTAATTTTTCACCATGCACTTGTGTCTTCTTTAAAGGGATGATGTGGTGTAGAGTGTAATCATACTAAATGATCCCCACAAACACATACCCCACACCCCTCCATTTTCCCTGGGAGCCTAATGGATAGAGTGTATTAGATTTTTTTTCCTGCTGTCATGCTTCTGTGCCTCATCTTCCTTTTAGAACAAAATTGATCAATATAATCAATATGGTTGTCACTTTGTGTTAAATTTGTAACTGATAGCACCAGTAGCACCATGCATCAGTCTGCTTTGTACCCAGCATCAAGGGGGATCTCTTTTCCTCGCCCTTTCAGAAAGAGAAGGAGACCTTCTTGTCGGACCACACCCCAGATGGCGGGCGCATCGTCTCCCTGTCCCCTGACCATGAAGGGCCTGGAGAGCAGCAGGTGCAGTTGCTGCATGCAGCTCTGCGGCAGTGCTTGGGGCTGCTCCACTGTGTCATCTTGAAGGAAGAGGAGGAATGGGGTGAGCTGGAGGGCGACTACGAGACCATGAGGAAGAATGTCCGACTTCGGCTGGAGCACTTGCTCCACAGCACCAAAGGTCTGGCGGAGAACGAGAACATGATCCTGGAAGTCACCCCAGACCACCAGTGTAATGAGGTATTACTTAGTTATGTTTCCATACAGCCCATCCTCTCATGCAGTTACAAGACACTCTCATTTATCAAACACAAATGTATCTTCTGGTAACGCATACAAGACCATACAATGGTCTGTATATGTACTTTCAAGTAACATATTTTTGTGATATGTCTGTGAAGATTCTCAGTCATTTAGGTTATAGTGATCTAAATCATGGGCGACTGGACTAAGTTACACCATGTCTCCACCACCTACAATGTCCTTTTATCTTTCCCAGGAGATTGAACAAATGCTCACACTCATGTGACAGTGCCAACAGCAGTCGTACAGACTTGGCCTCAGGTGACTGACAACTATAATGAGTGGCTGTAACCAAGCAGTATCCACCACCTTGGTAATGGCCCCACAGAGGAAAAATAGCTGAGACTCCCTGCTAGTCAGTCTGAACTGAAGAAGCCCCTCGGATGAGAGGCGAAACGTCTTCAAGTATCTAAGTCCAGTTGCCCTTGATTTTAACCTTTTGTTGGATATTTTTGTGAACAATTACAAATAAGGTGTACACCTAATAGCAGTAGCAAAAAAACTGCTGCAAACCTATTTAACCCGATAATGCACTTTTGCATTAATCTCCCGGGTTTTCTCCAAATAACTGGTTAATTTAATCGTTTCCTATGTGAACAGCCAACTATGTCTTTGTGAGTTTTATACATGTTTAGAAATTTCCATTTTTTTGTATCTCCATAAATAAAGTATTGTGTAGTTCCTATATATATACCATCATACATGTGGCAGAGGAACCCTGCTTTTCTCCATGAAAATCAGTTTTGTCTCCTACATGTGGCAATTATATGCTTTTATTATGATATCATGAAAATAATTAGCTAATCCACATCAAATCTGACATTTAGCACAAAATTACCCAACAAAGTAAGGTGTTTTCAAGTCCCGGCACCCTGTTATGTCTTAATAAAATAAGTAAATGGAAAACTTAAAGCTGCCCCGGCATGGGTGTGACTAAACCCTGTATTATATAAATAATACCTTTATGTGGATATGACTAATGGTGTTGGCAAGGATTCTAATTTTTAATCGCTTAGATATACTTTTAAATTGAGTCTAAAGCTGTGCCAGTCAATATTTTTATATTAAGAATGGATTAAATGTGTTCAATGTGAGAGGTGTCACTTGTAGTGAATAATCTATAATGAATAATCATCCATCAGCTACACTCTGGTCTACAGAGGTTTTTAGCATCTTTTTAGGTAATTGTTTGGATTTTCTGACCGGTAACTTCACAGTTTAGTTCATTCGGATTACCCCAGTGTACACTACCTGCTCAGCACCAAACAGAAGACAAAGTAAGCAACTAGCTGGTAAACAGAGAATTTAGCAACTAAAGAGACACATATTTCCTTTTGTAGGTGGTGGAGACCAAAACTGAAAAGAAGAGTGACATTTTGGACTTACATTCACCAGATGGACACAAACACGACTACAGATAAATTCTAATGTTGCTCCCTGTCTGTTTGACGTGTAAATAAGCAACTGTCTGCTCATTTTAACCATAAAAACTTAAAATGTTAATATGTTTCAGTGTTGTTATTGCAGGTGTACATTTATTTACTTTTGTGAAACTTTGAAACAGGGCAGTTACTGGGCAGTTTAAGTGTGACCACAGCACAAAGAATGTTTTACTTTAGCCTAACAATTTATTCTTTTGTACTGGATCTGGGTATGATGAAAGCCAGTGGATGTGAACTTGCTCTCTTCTGTGTAGGAAACCGATGGTGCCGGGGGAGTTTTCGGGCTGAAAATGTGGACCTATCGAGTGCTCCTGGAATTAGTCCACTGGGCTGACCATGCTGCGCAGACTCTCCATCTCTTACACACAGAGAGGGAAGGAACAGAAGAGATCTAACCGCCTTTGTTTCAATCTAACAACTATGAATGAACTCACTCAACACTAACAGCCAGCTTTCTCTTTTATGTGTGCCAGTTTGAATATTAAATGGTGTAGAATATACTCTGTGTACACTAGAGGTTAAAAAAATGTGCTGCTTAACGAAAATCACAACTAAGCTCCTTTAATAAAGCCCCGAGACAACTTTTCCCACACTTTGGTATTTCCACAGCAAGTGCTAAAATGACCTCTAGTTTGCCACAGTTGCTATTTCCTTTGACAAAGAAGTGAGTGCAGACTTTTAACTGTATAAAGGTTGGTTTACTTTGTGCAGTGGTGGAGTTAGAGTGTTTGGGAATGTCTTATTTTGTATACAGTGTGTAATTTATTTTATTTAAGTTGATGACTCTGCTGTTCCTAGCACTCCAAAAATCTACTAACTGCTAGAATGTAGCCAATAATACATGACTGATAAACTGTGACTGATGTGCAGCTGAATCTGTAGCCATTTGCTTTTTTAATAGGTCACTTAGCTTTTAATGTACCACCTTACTAACATATCCAATCTAAATAATTCCATATTTTCATGTATTGACTTAATGCTTGTATTGTTTATGGTTTGACACAATCTGTGATGATCAGTTGTCGTGTTTGCTGCTCTGGTCAGTTCTCTCCTGATGTTATACTTGAATGCTACACTGTTCAAAAGTTTGAACTATAAGACGTTTTTGGAAGCAGAACAAATGTTTGAGAACCACTGTGTTAGACTAATAATTTACAGTAGGATTGCAGTGCCTGCAGCCAAAAGTATGGAGCACTCTGCACCATAATGGCTTCACTGTAGTGTTAAATGCCTGCATAGGCTCGTACTGAGTGAATGAGCTGTGACTTCCAGGTTTACTATGGTGTTTTTTTTTTAATGTCATGCTCTTCTTTTATCGCTGTGATGAATAACTGGATGCGCATTAAAAATTAAAACCAGTGTTAACCCATATGTTTTATCAACATTATTTGGTAACACTTTATTGTAGATATCTCTAATTTCCCTAATAATTTCCTACATGTTTCATTGAAAGACTATTATTCCCTTTAGTGGCTCCCACAGGTTAAAGACTCTATTAGTCAGTGTACAACACTGAGCTGTTGCTAAGCATAACATGCAGTTGTGGAATTTGTCTAAAGGCAAACATTAAAACACCTATTAAGAATATATAATTGAAAAAGAGAATTTGAAGTTTTCTGATTAGAAAATTACAGAAAAAAACTAAATTTGTGATATTATTGGAATCCTATATGTATATAAGTATTGAAGTGGGAATCCTTTGTCATAAACTGGGCTTGCACATTTGATGAAGGTGACACAACAATAATAATCATGACCATAAAGAATAGCTATTACATCACATAAGTAAATATTTCATTGTTTTATAAATCACATGGGCTCCTTTTGTTTGCCAAAATATTATGGCGACTGTGCTTCTCTTAGGAGTCAGTTAGACACAGTTAACTCCTTGTTAGACTTTATGAGCACATATTTTTGGGAGGGAATTTTTCCATTTTATGCTATTTTATGTTTCTGCTCTACTTGTCAGTGGGAAATGTACTTTTTACATTAGTAAAAGTAACTACTTTGTCTTAAAAAACATATGTAAGTACAATAAATAGAATAAATGTAGAATATGTAGAATAAATATTATATATTGGATATAGTATCCAACCTGATGGCAGATGAACACTCACGAAAAGTTGAGGTCTCTTTACATTTTAGATGGGTTATTAGCAGGGTTCAAAATTAGCACCAGTCACCAGCCAAATGCTGGTAAAATGTGCAAAATGCTGGTAGATCTACTTCTCTCACCGGCTAAAAATCAATGGTCATCTATTGAGTGGCTGGTATACCTCGAGCATTCACTAGACAATGGCTGGTGGACAAAAAAGTAAATTATGCACCCTGGCTATTAGTTCAAGTCAGACAAATTTATTGTGGTGCAGAACTTTTTCTGCTTTCCGACTCTATTAATCATTTCACAGCCCTTCAGATGTATCCTGACCCTTAGGAAGGGAACAGGCTGCGGTTGGGAGGCAATGGACTAATACCCAGATGTATAGGCTATGAAGTAGCTAAAGGTAGCTCCACAACGAACAGCTAAGTAACAGTAACATGCTACTTATGCACTGATGCTTAAGTCACTTTATTTGTATAGCAAATATATACCAATATAAAAACAACATGAGCTGACCCAAAGTGCTTTCCAAGTACATAACATACACAGATACAAGTATACACAAACAGAAGAAATACCAATGTGTATCCAAATACATAATACAACACAAGTAGCCTACACCAGTGCATATCAATAAAAGAATAGACTATGGACTACTCGGTAAAAAATCAAGTTCAAAGAAACTGAAAGTAAATAAATAACATCAGATTGAAATGCTGTGAGAGAACAATTAAAATAATTTTAAATGAGCCTCGCCTGACAAAAAACATTGGGTCAGAATCAGGTAAAAGCCAGAGAAAAAAAGGTATGTCTTTAATTTAGATTTGAAGTTCTCAATGGTCGGCAGGAATAATCAATGTTAGACGGAATACTATTCCAAAGCCTGGGGGCAGCAACAGAAAAGACCCAGTCACCTTTAGTGCATCTTTAGCATTAACGATCCAATATTTTTTATACATAATGATGTTATAATAATTAGTTTCAGAGGACATTTTCTGCAGGATGAATATTATTGAGGATAGCATTTACTTTTGTGGCCTACCTAATTTCAGAGCATTGTTTTGTCTGCGTTTCCACGTAAATGAATGAAAGCTCACAGCTTCTACTGAACCGCTGTATTTTCAATCAGTGCATTCGCTGAATTTGAGCCTTGAGGTTGTAGGTCTTTATCTTCCTCAGAGGTGAGTGCACCCCATTTTACCATTAGAACCCCAAAGGATGTTGTGCACATGCGCGTTCTGCAATCTACCGGAGCGCGAGAGGTAGCGAAGGGAGTCCTAATGGCGGAGACTGTACGGTCGCCTTTTGACTACCGGGAACCACCGACCCTCGACAGCGACGGAGATGGGAGCAAACCGCCGCCGCCGAGGGGGTGAGTGAGCGCGGCCTGCCTCCGGTTTGTCGCCGCGCGGGGTTTGTTTTCACCGGGGATTTGTGAGCAAAATGCAAGAGCCCCAGACGCACGCGCCGCGGGCGTGCACGTCTGTTTTAGTTTAACGTTAGGAGCCTTTATTCCGCGTGCATGATTTCATCGTTACATTGCAGAAAAGGGAGCAGGGAAGGTGCTTTTTGTTTGTTTTTTTGGTTGCAGCTGCTGTGTGCTATGAGGCTGTGTCTTCCCCTACCCGCCTCAGCTCGCGTTTAATCGCCAGGCCGTTTATTTTTTTGTGTTTTGACGGGACAGAAGTCTCAACGTTAGCTGCTGAAAGCTAACTAGCTAGCCGAGGTTTAGCATTAATGTTAGCCTGCAGGAATCATCAGTACGTAACTAGATGGCCAGTGATCTGCTCCCTTGTCGATACTCCCTGTCATGTCAGATTTCTTCAAACTAAGTTACAAATCCCGGGACATAATATCCAACGAACCAGCTATGCTAGTGTTATTATGCTCTCAACACTGCTTGGCTGCTCAGCTGGTGCAGATCATGACTCGTGGCTTGTTTGACTTTGAGTAAACAAAGTTGCTGACCATGACCAAAATTGTACTGAAATCAGTTGACTGACACCAGGCTCTGTGAGTTAGGGACGCTTTGTGGTGCTAATTAGACCTCTTATAAATGCATTTATACTGTCTGACGTGATTGGATAAAGGGGTGGGGCAATGTCCAATATTTAGATAAGAAATTGTGATAACCGACATAGTTGAAGTAAGGTAATTTCTCCACAATATCTGCCTGTTTACAGTAGATCGGTGTTTCTCAATCATGGTCCTCAAATCAGGGACTAATTTACACCTCGATTGCCAGGTAAACCTGCTGCAGGGACTGGAGACCAGAGGTAGAGCTATAGACAAAAAATATATTGTGTAATTCATCATATATAACATACAGTTATCAAGGAAAAATGGTTGTTTCTTGCTTCTCAAATATGAGGATTTTTAAGCTGTTCTGGGCTCTTAAATTAAAAGGTCTCATTTGGTTCTTGGAAATTGGCACTTTTTTAATAGCTTTTTCTGAAATTTTATAGGCTAATTCATTAACACTAAGGCAAAATAGAAAACTCAAATGTAGTTGGTCCTTTATATGATTTTCAGGGCCTGCTTTTCTTCTGCCAAACTGTGTATACCTAGCAACCAGCAATATATGCAGAATTTTTCTTTGTTTGTCAAATCAAAGACATTTAAACATTTCTATGGAAGAACGACAAATACACTATTGTCACCACTGCTGCTACCTTTGTTAGTTAAGTACTTCATAGCCATATTGTTGTTGTAGATGAGTCACCCACCTAAAAGAAATGTTGCGTGGACAGATTCTAGTGTTTGCCATATGTATCACATGCTCTGCTCATTTCGGATGCCCTCCAGTTGAGTACTTTCAGTCTTGAAGTCTTGATCACTGCTTTGCCTGAATGCATCATTATGCTAAATGAAGCCCTCGATTTGTTTTTACAGCCGCGTGTGTGGGAGAAAAAGGAAGGGGACACCTGTGAAGGTGTGTGACCGAGCGTATGTAACAGAAGATGAGGAGGAGGAGAGCATGTCGGAGCACAGCTACAGCCCCGGTATATATAGAAACACAGACACACACATTTTGCCACCTGTTGTTTGTGTTTTTATCCACTCTGGTGCTTATGGAAAACAAATGTACCATGTTGTAAGTAGCAGTGTATTGTAGTAAGGAGAGCCACCTTCCATCTTTCAAACATAAGGCCTGTGCTTGGTGGTCAAGCAGTTAAGATGTGCTGGATTTAAATAGTCCACTCTGTCCCAGGTGATAGCCAGTATCCAGAGGGTGCAGAAGACCGCCTCCCTCCACCCGGCAGTCCTTACTACCTGCCTGATCCCACTCAGCTCTGGTAAGGAGGACCCTCACCATGGTAATCCTTTTTTTAAGTTAGGGATCAATATTGCTAATGTCAGGTTATGCGTTCCAGTGTGCCAGAGTTGGGGGAGGAGGGAGCGAGTGGGGTTCGGGGACCTGTGCTCTTCCATCCGCCGCCAAACTGCCGGATTCGAGAAGTCCACTGTGGGACCCAGGTGCGGCTGGTTGTCATAGCAATCCGCGACATCGCCAAAGGGGAGGAGATCACAGTCGACTACAGCTTGACTGACTGGGGAGAGAATGCAATGGTGAGCTACTATCTGAATAAAGTGGACAAGGATTGTGTAGCGGAGGGCGAGAGCAGTCACCCTACCCGGATACGAACCTGGATCTACAGGGTACCAAACATGAAACTTGACTGCATCGGCAAACAGCCAGGCTCGTTGGTATAGCAGTCGAAGCACATTGTCAACCTTCACAGATTGCTTAAGAATGAGTCTTGTGGACATTTTTCTTATTGTCAGCAAATCCCATGAAAAGACTAAAACCCAATTTTTACCCTAAATTTGCTGGTGGTGCACGTAAGGCTTGTGTTGTCACGCACAGTGGCCTACCGTAATATGTCTAATTAGCTTGTATATGTTTGATTAACTTACTATAAGACAATGCAAGACTGCGCCTTTAATGTAAGTTTTATGTTACGTTCATGTTAGCTGCAGTAGTTGTCTGGCTGTGTGTCATATTTCATTATCAGCAGTCGTGGTAGCAAGATGGGAAGTTGCGAATTAAATGGATTAAAAAAAAAAAATTGGTATTAACTACAGACTATAATAACTTTCCAAACTCTTTTCACCATATTTTTTCTATTATTTTAGTTGTTTATATTGAGTAAAACGCACTATTGCATGATTTCATGTTCACAAATGGATGTGATCAGTTCACCAAAAACATGGGCATGTTCAATGATTGGTTCTATTTGAAGACATTTATGCACCAGATGGACATACTGCATGTCTGTGCAGTCAGACCTATGTGTCAAACTTTTGGATTTTATTTGCATTAAACTGCGACTGGTTTGTATTTCCACCCACGTAGTTGTTGCATGCGGATGTGTAAATAGCTTCTATGTTCCCTGATTCGGAATATGCAAAGTCATTCACCTGTGGTGAAAATAAACCCACCTATGTAGTCAAACATGCCATTGTTTCCATCATTAAAAGAGAGCTGTCGCTCGGAGAGATGCATGAAAGTTCCCTGGCCAGACTCCACCCAGGGAGATTGTGGTCCATTGTTAGCTGCTTAGCTATTCCCCAATATTTGTTAGCTATTCCCCTATATATTTGTGGCCTTTGAGATTTCCATTGGAATGAAAGTGCTTTGGGCTGACAGGATAAGAAAGTCAGGAAAATCGTTCTTTGAAGAAAAAATGAAAATCGGCACTTCATATGTGGATCCTGTTAATACACACTGAGATAACGTGGTTTGTTTTAATTTGAAATCTTTCTAACCAGGAGGAAGAGGCCGGCCCCCACCCACTGTCCCTCTCCGTCTCGGATTACCTTACCCCATCCTGGTCATTGTCACCATCATCTTCCCCGCTCACCCACTCTGAGCCCAGTGACTCAGACCGAGAGGAGGACGAAGAAGAGGAAGATGACGATGATGACGACGACGATGAAGAAGAGGAAATGGAAGAGATAAGGGGTCGAATGCTCCGCCGCCGCAAGAAGCGTAAGCTGCCTGCGGTGGTCAATACAAAAAAGAAGAGCTCACCCACCTCATCCAGGGGACCTGGGCGCCCCTGCTCATCCTTCTCCCGCCCGGCATCTGTGGCAACCCCAGCCAGATCCCAGTCCCAGACCCCAGTCAGCGCCCTAGCATCCCCGACCACCAACATCAACAACAACATTAACATAAACATTGGCAGCTCCAGCGGTGGCACAGTGAGCAGGCGGCAGCACTGCCCTTACTGCGGCCGTCACTATCGCTCTCTGGCACGCCACTTGGAGAAGCACCACGCCAGCCAGCCAGAGGTCAGAACAGCCATGGAGCTGGCACACCTGCACACACACAACTCTTCAAATGGCAGCACCTCACACCCTCACCCCTCATCGTCCTCCACCTCCGCTCCTCACAGTCATTCCTTTGCTGTCCCTCAGCCCTCGGCCTCCAACCCCGCTCCACCCTCTCTCTTCGCCAGGGAGAGGGACACTCCAGCTACACGCTCGAGCACAGGCGGCGTCTCGTTCTCCCTCTCGCTTTCACCGCCTTCTTTGGCTCAGCCCGCAGCCACCAAGAAGGGACCTAGCTTACCAGCACCCACCGCAAAACGTGCCACACCCCCGATGGTGTCACGAGTAAAGAGTCCGTCACCACCTCCCCCAACTATTCTCAAAAGGGGTCGGAGGATGAAGAGAGAAAAGCATGAAGAGCAGCAAAAAGTGGAGGTGGAGAGCTCGAGAAGTCACGAGGAGCTGGTTCCACCTCCTACTCCAGAGCCAGACATAGATCCAGATGAAGATCTGGACCTGAGTGGAGAAGCAGAAGATGAGGCACCAGAGGAGAAGAATGGAGAGATTACAAGGTGGGATTAGATTATTGTCTTTATCTTTGCACTGTTATCTCTGAAACACTTTTTGTAGTCTTATTACAGGTTAGATACTTATTGGTGGTGCTTTATTTAGGGCTGAACGATTAATCATTTTCAAATCGAAATTGCGATTTGAAAGAACGCGATAAGCTAATCGTGAAGACGGCGATTAAAATGTAGGTTAATTATACAGCGCATCTGACCCGTTCTAAACAGTCATGCGGTTACAAATTCAACTCACACACAGAAGTGTTTCAGCAGCGGAGCGTTTAGCCTACATGTTATCGTGTTGTTAATTTGTCATTTTGTGTACTTCAACAACGGATAACAGCTCTATATGAGCTTGTTCCACTCCGCTCTCTGCAGGCTAACGTTACATAGCCACATGTAGCATTTCACAATGAGAGCATTTTGCCTGTCTGATTTTGCTGACTTGTTCGGATTTTGCTTATTTGTTCAGTTGTCCTTGATTTTTTTGTGCTTCTACTATAGTTAAGTAGTCTACGTAGTTAAAATTGTCTTTTTTTGTCTGTTTTAACTGTGTTTATTGTTGAAGTACGATTGGGAGTCTGCAAAGGATGTTTTATTTTGAAAATCGATCGGGTTCTGTGTCTGACTTCCTGCCTGGTTCATCTGCTCTGTGCTGCTTGACGTGGTTTCCGTCAAAAATAGACTTGCAGTGAATATTGAACTTTAGCACTTTAACTTCAATAAAAAAATCGCAAATCAAATCATAATTGCAGTATCTGGCAGAGAAATCGCAATTAGACCCCCAAATCGTTCAGTCCTAGCTTTCTTAATTCAGCTGTTACATTTAAGGCATTTAATCCTATCTCTCACACAGACATCACATGTCTCCGCTGCTGTCGTCCCTCTCCTGTTTGGTTGTCTACCTCCGCCGCCAGCAGCACGCCTCTTTCCTTTCTTTAACTCGTTCTCCTCACTCTGCCGAGGCCTGGCGCCTGCTCTGCCATTCCAGCCTCTCCCTGCTCATCCTCTACAACCGCCACCGGGAATGTGAGGTGGCCAAGCTCACGATCCAGGACTACCGCAACCGTATAACTCCGCAGGCCAGCTCCAGTAACGGCTCCCCCTCTGGCATGGAAGCTCTCCTGTCCCCCTTTGAGCGCCAGGTCCTCAGTAACCTTCCGCGCGCAGGTGTTTTGGGCAAGCGTGGTCGCATCCAGCCTCTTATTTTCCCTCCACACTGTGAGTCCTGTTTGGACCTACTCCTTCAAACCAGCCCCAATGTAGGTGTGGACCCAGAGAGCCCGTATGTCTTCTCCCGGCCCTACCACTCTCCTGCCACACCGCTGCGGGGCACAGACCTTCTCAGAAACCTAGCACGAGCCAGCGGGGCAAAGAACGCCGGAGCACTGACAGCAACGCGTGTGCGGCGGCAGGTAGCAATACTTACCCAACTGCTCCTTTTAGAGGAGGGAGAGGGCCAGGGTGGAGCTACCAAACGGCTGGAGGACTTCCTGGAACGAGAGTACCACGTAACCCAGAACTGCTCCACTATCATTCGGGATCCAGCACTTATGGGTCGCGTTGGTCGTGTTGTTCTTTATGGAGAGAGGGAGGGCGTGCTTTTCCGGGGGATGAGCCTGCAGCATATCTGCCTCGAGTTGGATGGTAAGGAGCAACATCATGCATTTTCTGTCTATTTATTGGCCCATTTACTGGAGTCTGGTTGTCATTGCAAGGTTTCCAGGTAAACAGCGTAGAGTCCAGGAAGTCACTGCGCCTCACCAAGAGATAGTAAAACCCTTCGGATTTTGTAAAGATTAAATAAACAAGATATAAGGTGTAGTGAGCTATTTCCAGTATTTATGGCTGTAGTTTCATATTTTGCATAGATGAGAGTAGGGATGGGGATCGAGATTCTCAAACCTGAAAATCAGTAAGGTCTGAGCTAATCAATACCGCTATCGAGAATAGCGGGTCATGTAATGCAACTTTATGTCTCAAGCGTCAAATCTGATTTATCTTGAAACGCAATGGACAAGAAGACTAATGTGTATTTATTGATGGCACCGAAACGCAGTATTCAACAGTGTGCAATAAAACCTTTGGAAGTAAAAAGACAATACTTTATCGGTACAAAATTTGGCACATTGTTAAATGCTAAGCTTCTGGCTGAGTCAAATCAGCCGCTCTTCCTTCCATCTGGTAACGTTACCTGTAGGCAGTGATTAACAACAGAGAGGAGGAGGATGAAGAGGAGGGACTGATACAGACCGATTTCTAAACGTCACTCAGAATTCTGATGTCAAATTGACTATAAGATGACTTTGCTTTTGTAAACATTAATGTCGCTGCTCTAGAAACAATATTTAGCTTTATTTAAAATATTAAATTCTAATCCTGTAATTAATTTAAAAACAACCAGGCAGCCATGAGCACTATAATACTATGTTTATTTATCACAAGTCATATATCATCTCAATATATAACAACATCATCGCACATTGAATATTTTCCTCCTACTGTGCAGGCCTACCTCATGCCTGTTGGGTCTGGTCTTTATCAAATAATCGTCACCAAATAATAGAAGCCTAAAGTATCGATAGTGGTATCAATAAAGAATCGGATCGTTAAGCAGTCTCAATAAGGGTATCATTATCAATAAAAATTAACGATTCCCATCCCTACATGAGAGTAATATCAGACTCAGCAAGAAAGCTAAAAGGTGTCTTTCTCATAACACAGAACTATTCCTTTTAGAGGCCCTGTAGCTTATATTTTTGGTTATCTACCGTCTTTTTATCTCTGTTGTACAGTAATGTCTGGAAACTCAGCAGACTCCTTTTCAGAAGATTCAGAGGCAGAGGAAGAAAAGGAGGAAGTTAAGGAGAAAGCTGAGGGGATGGTGAAGAAGAAAGGACCGGGGCGACCGCCACGGAAGAAGAGAGCGCCCATACCTTCTCCAGTCAGCCCATCAATAGCCACTGTTCATAAGAGGAGATGTATTCCACCAAAATCAGGTAATCTGTCGGTATCGGTGTACAACTTCCCAAGTTCAGTCACATCCTTGTAAATTTGATCCTTCTCATCCTGTTTGTTCACATTATGTTAACGCCTCCCCTTCTACCTCACAGGGAAGCGTGGTGTGCTGAAGCGTCCCTGGTCCGAGGCAGAGCGTGTAGCAGTAGAGACTCACCTAAAGAGAAACCTCCTGGAGTTGCGAGTCCCTGCGAAGGCGGACTGTGAGCGCTGTCTGGAACTCTGCCCTCTGCTGGTGAGCAACCAGCGAGACTGGAGGGCCATCAAGTTTTATGTCCACAACCGCATCCAACTGCTGAAGAAGCAGGGGAGGAGGGAAAGTGCTGCCTCTGTCTGCTAGGGTCAAAACACAGACACAGCAGAGGACACGTACCATAATGTATAAACCACCAGCAATCACATTGAGGAGAAATGGTCTTGGTCATGGTGGGGTGCAGCTTCTCTTGTTTTGTTTTTTCTTTTCATTCTAGGGTGTGGTACCTGACGTTGGGTGCATCCCCAGTCTCATCATCGCGGTCATAAGTGAGCAGTGTAATAAAACTGACTAAGCTAAATAAACAGATGGGTTGCTCCATTTAAGGATCATTCACACTGTGTTCAGGATGCCCACTGTCTGTTTTGCAGATGTATTTAAGTGGTTGGACGATGTACTCAAAAGTGTGAATGTGAGTTCAGACAGAGTGAATGCTTCTTTTTTACATTATTTTTCATGTCATCATTACTGAAGAATAGTAGGAGATATGGGAGCGAGAAGGTGACCAGTCCAGGAGGTTGCAGTGTGTGCTTGAGACTACACGGACACGTCATAGCAAATGCACCTTGGTCTGGTGTTCGCTTCCACTGAAGGCTAATGACCAAACATGAATGTGTAAAGCTTTGGAGGAAGAAACCAATGGTTCCTATCTTTAAAAATCACCACAGATGATACGTCTTCAGGACTGAGGCAACTTTTGAACTTGTGTAGTTTGTGTTTGATATTGACTAACATTGTGCCCCCAACTCATGAAGCCCAACTGACAAGTGTATTACAAATTATTCTTGGACGTTTTGGACCATGATGCACCTGTGAAGTGGTTCTTGCGTACCCCTTATACTATGATCATAGTCAGACTATTATGTATCAAGGCACGTCTACTTGAATTTATTGCGTATCAGAATTTTTAAAAAAGAAAATTATTTCAGAATCAACTTGGTCTTATTCATAATGTAAATACTTCTTAATCTATGAAAAGTATACAATAGTGATTACAAAGTTAGTATTGTGTTATGGTGTATATACTGTAAATACTATCTGTACTTATTAAAGTGTATGACATTTTGCTGTGTTTTCTTAAACTGGACTGTAATGTAAGTTTTACATTGTGGACACAGACTGAGACAAAGAAATAGAAATGACAAATAAATATGGGATCCCATATATGATTGAGTTTATTAAAAAAAACTGCTACTGCTATCAAAAAGAAGCACATTCATTTATAAAATAATTTTACATAATTGAAAAGACATTTTTAAGCAATATAAAAAATATATAATGGTGTACAACAAAATACTAACATTCAACATCAGCTTTTAACTTGAAGGTAAAGCTGCCAAAAGCACAACTGTAATCAGAGGTGTAGTGCCAGGGCTGGGTTATTGTTCCCTTTTGTATGTCAGTTTCTAAATTGTTGATCCAGTTCACACCTCAATGAGCTGAGTTTCAATCAGCTAAACAAAGAGGTGAGGGGAAAACCTGTGACTAATGGACATGGCTGCTAGAAGGTACAAAACCATCAAGTGTGTTAAGCCCAATATATTGAGGTATTGTTCCACTGAGAACTTTGTACTGGATGCTGAATTATGAGAAAGTTTTTCACACGAGGCCAGGAAGTAATTTATTAAGAGGGTTTGTTATTTTATTGTCCTCCTCTTGTTGTAACCTGCTGTATCTTGAAAAAGGCCACCTAGAGTCCCACCTACAGTCCCCTATGCAAGACCAAGATTGCACAAACCGGACTTTTTGACATGTACCCCCCTTGGAACCTAAATCAGCAGCTCTGTAATATTTCTGTTTGACATGTCTTTGTGATTGGCAGCAGTGCTTTATAAATATAAATCAAAGTGACTTAAATTTCATAAATAAGCGTCACAATTTAAGGTAATACAAAGGCAGGCAGCAATTTAGCACAATGATAAATTCATAAGATATACAAATTCTAATTAGTGTCTAAATAATTAGTGTCAGTACGTGTATGTGACAGTGCATATTTACTTATTGTGTATAAATGCATTGTAAGAATATGGTTTCACAATTAAAACAATTTCAATAAACCTCACAGACGATGGACACAACAGAAACACGTTACAGAAAACAAAATGCAAATCAATCAGTTCCATACAAGGCATAACTATGATTATATTTAACATGCGGTTTGCCAAAGACAGGAGGCCTGCATTATGAATTAGTACCAGTGGTCATGTAGAAAAGCACACATGAAAGCAACTAAGGTCAGTGCAATAAAAACAGAGACATCACAGTAGGCTTTATGGTATGTGTTTTGCGCACTGGGCTATCACGCCCACACCTTTGTTTTTGTTTTTTGCAGAGGTAAATGAGAAGATTGATAACATAGCTTTTTCTCCATTTCTATTCTTCGTCCTAAGCTAAACTAACTGGCTGCTGGATTTCACTAAGTATTTCACATACAGATTTCTCATCTGACTCTTGGCAAGAAAGCAAAAACTGACTTTCCCAAAATGTCAAACTATTTGTTTAATGGTATATTTACCTAACATCACAAACTCACATTTAACAACAGAGCTAAGTTGTCACATGTTACAGCTGTGACAAACTAGAGTTACTGTCCTGAGGTTGTTTACCTCCATTCAACCAACCTTGAATGGTTGTATGCCAACCATTCAAGTTGCAGTTTGCATCCATGTCTGTAAAGAAATATTTAATATATTGTATGTAGTGAATACTTTTGAACTACGTTTTACTCATTGTGTTGTCCCAGTCGACGTGTGTGAAATCTGAAATCACCAATTTCATTCTTAATTTATGACCAAAACTCTATTTTCAGGTCACAATGACCTTTGAGCTTTCAGTCAAAACCAACTGTCGGAGCAACTGTGAAATATGGTCACAATCTCCCCTTCTGTTCTGAGTTATGGTATGTTTTTTACAACACATTATGATCTCACAGTGAAGTTAATCTTTGACCTTTTGGGTAAAAAATGTCATCATTTCATTTTTGTCATAATTACCACATGAATTCTTATGGCCAAAGATGTGTTTTGTGAGGTTACAGTGACCTTTGACCATCAAATTCTTATCAGTAATCCTTGAGTCCAAGTGAACGTTTGAGACGGACGAAAACCCCAAAAACACAATCATTATGTGCTTCACAGAATTGGTACTGTAGATTTAGTGTAAAACCCTTCTATTATTTTATCCCACGCAGAATTGGTTTTCAGTTTAAGTTAGTATGACTATTAAACAGCAGCTTTAACATGATTTATTTAAAATTGTTGGGTGGTCGACCATTTGAGTCACACACATTTTCCTGAACTAAATAAAACCACCATAAAGTAAAAGCAACACATGGTTGAATTAAGTTTTTGTATCCTCTTTCTCCTTTTAACACTGGATATGTGTCCAGTGTTAACATATAAAACAGATCCTCAGTGTTTTCATCTTGCTTTCTTACAGCACTTATTACTGATAACATAATTATTCAGGCTCTTGTGCTGGTAAATCTACAGAGTTCCCCGTGTCACTAGACTGAGCCTGTTCTGTCCTCTGTAATATCTCCATAGCTGCCGTGTCACCTTTACCAGGATTGAAAAGTGGAAAAACTTCCCCTGTGAACTTAGCTGTTAAACTGCCAATGAGACGCTTATCTTCCACATTATAAAAAGAAAGTTCTCCACTGTCATAATCCAAATGCACACCAAGCGTCTGCGGTCTGGAATGGACAGGCAGGAAAACTTGTGGTTCAGTGTTAAACTGAAAGGTGTCTGCTCTGTCAGGGGAAGAGGACAGGAACCAGAAACCATTAGAGGGAGTTGGAGACAAGTCTAAGTCCAGAGGGAAGACAGTTGCGCCTGTAACTCCTACCCACCACGACTGTTTGAAGCCTGTTGAGGGAACCCCCATAAAAACCTCCCAGTAGTGTTGTCCAGAAGAGAAGCCAGGTGTTCCTTTGATAGCTGTGAGACAGGTAACCTTTTCTCCATCAGGAAAATCAGCTGCTCTCAGGTTGGCATCTCTCAGCTTATTATCCTTGACTGTGAGATATGGATTTTTCTTCTTGTCAAGTGTAACATTTACTGTTGAAAAGTTAAACACATTTTAGGATGAAATCAGAAATAAAGAAGTAAATAATTATCATTTACCAGAAATTCTTAAGTGATTACCATAATGCTTGCAAGCTGTCGATAGATCGGTTAGCTGGTTCGCTTCTGTAACAGAGAAAAATAGATTCTATAGCAATACAATTATCTGATCCTACTAAAAATCAAAAACGTGAACAGCGACAGAGTTACTTCTCACCTTCTGGTAAAAGTTTTTCATTCTCTGAGGAAACAATAGAAAATAGTTAATCCTGATTCTAAACATAAAGTTCAAGATGTATTATGCAGTTTGAGAAATTAAGGGTCCACTGTTTGATTCATAGTAAGTGATTTTTAAAATTTGTCTTTCACAATTCTTTTACAGAAGTGCTAAATACTAAAGTTGAATACTAAATCTAATGAGTGCCCCTTTAACATACATATCATGAACCTTTACTGAAATTTTGAGTAAGTGTAATAAATAATGTGTCTTAAGAGCCTCTCTGGTCCTTCTTACCCTCAGCGTGGCCAGTTTCCTTCCCTGAAACATAGAACGTTTTCAGGATTTAGATTTATTTGATGTTTGAATTTAGCGAAACAGATTAATCAAAACACATCATTGTATCATTGTATATAATCAAAAAAGTCAGTTTCTAAACTATTTATGGGAATTATGAGTTTATACAAAACGTTGACCATCTCTAAAAGCACACACATTTATAAAATTTTACATTTTAACAGCAATCATTGGAAAGACATTTGCAAACAGGATGAAAATATATGAATTTCATTCTGTACAACTAAATACTAAAGGTCCACTGAAACTTGAACTCGGTCTATCAATTTGTAGCTTGAAAGTTAAGCTGCCTCATTCCCTTGTTTTCCTTTTCTCTATGGCAATTTAATGAGCTATACAAAGAAGAGAGACGAAAACCTGTGACTTTGAGACTTCACCAAAAAAATATAGTAAACAAAGCTGCTAGAAATATGTTATAAAACAAGGTCATAAATCACTGAAATTTAGAGTAATAAATAGTGTGTCTACAGAGACTCTGTTGTGCTTCTTACCATCAGGGCGGTCATTTCCTGAATTGCCTTTCTTCCCTTAAACATAAAAACATTCAGGCTTTAGATTTATTTGATGTTTGACATAATTTTTGCCACTGCATGTATTCAATTTAGACAAGCAGATCAATTAAAACACATTAGCAGTGTCCGAAATCCTCTCTCAGTCACTACTCCCTATCCCCTCTGTAGGGAGTTGTATGTAGAGCACTATGTAGTGAGCTCACTTGCATTATTAAAACAACACTTTCGGACACTACCCTGATCGTTATTTCAGCGCCGTTAATTACGTCATTGCCATCGGATTGTCATTTTTTTCTGTTAGCGTGATGCATGATGGTATATACGGCTTGGTTGGTGACCATCGGTTGTACACTACTTTTCAAAATGCATTCTGGGATACATTGAGTGGACTATATAGGGTATAATAATCATCACTATACATTCGGACAGCACTACAAAATGGCAAGCTCACTATATAGTCAACTATATAGTGAGTAGTGGATGATTTTGGACACAGCCATCATCATCTAATAAAGCTGAAATAAAGTTTCTAAACTATTTACTGGAATTATATATGATATATTGTGGTTTTCCACATCATCTGTTTCAGGATTTTACTCATCCGTTTTATGCATTTAATTAAATTTTTCTTTAAAAAACAAAACAAACATTTATATAAAATCAAACATTTACCTCTCTTTATGTAGTACAGCACTCCAAGTACAGCTAATGCTAACATGGCTAGTGTGAAGGCCACCCATCCAGCTGCTGAGGATCCTGAATAAAAAGCAACAAATCTTGTATGTTTGTTGGTTGTTAGTGAAAAAACAACTGTTGCACATTATTCTCTTTACCCTGTTCAGCAGGTTGGGTAGGGGTTTCCAGGCGTACTCCTGCCTCCTTCGGCTCTTCACCAGAGAGGCCCACTGAGCAGTAAACCTCAGAAGAGCTGGCGACAAGAAGCCAGCTGTGGACTGACACAAGACCAGAAGACTCTTTGCTGTACTTCAGGCTTTTTGGTTCCAGAAGCTGCTTTTGGTCCAACCAGCGCAGGATAGGCTCTGGATACCAGCCTCCAGACTTACAGCTCACATTCATCATGTTATCTTCTTTACCCACAGCTGACATAAGTGGAGGGGCTCCCCTTTCTAAGAGGAAGATGAAAAACTTTTGATGAAAAGGTGAACAGACACCATCCTTTAGTTTTGTGCTTTAGTTTCTCAACTTTCATGATACTCACCTGTCACGATGAGACTGATGCTTCCACTGTCATAACCCTTATCACTGCTGACATAACAAGTGTAATCTCCTGCATCCTCAAGTGTGGTATTTACCAACTCCAGACTCACATCACCAACCTTCAGCCCGCCAGAGGCTGCATCCTTTAATCCAAAGGAGACTCGGCCCTTGTACGAAGCCTGGGATGTATCCTCAAACTGTTTTTTCCGATACAGCATGATCGGAGAATCAAAGTCTTTGTGACGGTACCAACGAACCTCCAAGTCCTCTGCACTTTGCAGTGGATTGAGCCAGCATGGTAATGTGGTTTTGTGGCCGTGGTGTACCGTGACAGTGGACTGGACCAAAACCACAAGGTTATCTGAAACTGTCAAAAAGGCAACATACATGTTGCTGAAGTTATGTTTTTGTAATATACTCTGTAGCAGTCATATATATAAGTACTGAGTGAAGATCGGTTTTTATGTGGGCTGTGCGATTTGGAGAAAAAGTCATATTGCGATTGTTGTGGACGATATTGCGACTTGCAATTTAATGGAACAAATGTTACTATGAGTGTGCTTGCTTAATTTATAAGGAAAATGCACAAAATACTGACATTTTGAAATGTGTATTTCTCAGCCCGAGCAAAGTTAAACCAAATATAAGAAGAAATACAGCTGTTTGATTTCTGTGCTTTTACTCATTAAATCTTTGTGCAAGCAAAAGGCTCATTGGTCTCTAATTTGGTAATGCTGAGTATTAACTTGTCAACAATCATATTGATCAACACCTAAAGATTTGCTGTAGCACGTCTAACTTTTTTTAATGTCTTCCCCATCCAGGCTGTGATTGGTTGGTTGACCGCACGTCGGCTTTATGAAAAGATGAACATGTTGAACAACAAAAGCCACCGATACAGCTAAATGGCCAGCGAGCCAAACACAAACCATCTTTGTCTTCTCTTTAACGTAACTGGCACACTGCTCATAAATCAATTTTCTGGTTTCCACGTTAGGTTTTTAGGGGCATATGTAAGAGCCTGGTTAGGCAAGGATAGCCAGCAGACTGCAGTGCACACAGAGACGAGAATGTCACACAAACGCCACACTAAAAGAAAATTAAATTAAATCGCGCCATTTTTGCGGTTATGTAATCGCACAGATTTGAATGACGCGATTGCATTTAGCCATTAGATTAATCGTGCAGCCCTAGATTACGTTTACAGCATGTGATAGCCTAAATTATGTTTTGTTTCAAGAGGATAAGCTCTCATTCAAGTAAGGCTTAAATGAAAATGAAAGCAAAGTTAAGCACAATGAATGAGCATCAACAAAAAGTGCATAAATCTGACTAAAATTATCAACATGATAAGATGGTAGTGTAGACTACTACGGTAAAATACTATGATTAGGATAATCACACTAATAAAACAGATGTGAGGATATAGACAGTAAACAGAAGCTTACCTGGGGCAGCACGACACGATGCACCAAGAGCAACCACAATGTACATAATCAGCGTACCTGCAAAAAGGAAGGATCACAGCTGTGACAGGCGGGTATTTGCGTTAAACCATCCGTAACGCCATGAAGTAGGACAGACTTCTTCTCCACACCTACAATCAGGCTTGATTCAATACAACGTTAATAACAACATAATGAAAGCGTGAAAGAGCAATGTAGGCCGAAAATTTCGCGACAACGCGTGCAAATTAAAGCCTCGGCTTACCCATTGTACAGGCGAACCTTCTTGCATCTCGCGGTATATAGTGCTTAAAAGAAAGAAATTAGGACGTAGGCTAATTCAAATTTAGATAAATATTTGGAGTCAGTTTCGACTTTCTTTTCAAATTTTCAATGTGGGAAAAACTGTAGCCCCGCTCAAACAGGCAGATTTACTTTCACTTTCACTAACGTGGCGCAACAGGCGACAACCAGGCGGCGCTTGCTGCGCCACGGTTTTGACCCGTCCTCAGCCCTTTGTCAACTTCACTGAAAGTGTTTCAGCAGCGGAGCGTTGATTTAGTTGTAAGTTGTAGCCTACTTGATTTTTGTACTTCTATCGTGCTTAAGAAAGCTACGTAGTTAAATTGTTTCTTTGTCTGTTTTAACTGTGTTTATTGTTGATATAGCCTACGATCGGGAGTTTGCACAAGTCCCCTAGAAGCGTCCCAGAAGCGGCTCTCCGCTCCGCAGAGGAAAGGTAGCAGGTCTATTTTTGCCGCTAGCCGCGTCAAGCAGCACAGAGCAGATCGAACCAGGCAGGAAGTCAGACACAAAACGGCAGAGAGAATACGGTTAATTTTCAAAATAAAACATCCTGTGGAGACTCCCGATCGTAAAACAACAATAAACACAGTTAAAACGGACAAAAAACAAAATCTTTTAACTACGCAGCCTGCTTAATCACAGTAGAAACACAAAAATCAAACACCGATTACCAAATGAAGAAAATCTAAACGTCAGGCAGAAAAAATGCTCTGATTCTGAAATGCTCCTTGTGGGAAATGCAGCCTGAAGTTGGCGTAATGAAATGGGGTCACATAGGGCTGTGAAGCAGGTAGTAGAAGCACATAAAGGACAAATTAATAAGTCAATAATGTGGGGCAGGCTGCGCTGCTGAAATGCTTTGCTTCCAGTGGACTTTGACGCTGCGCCATGGACGCATCAAAACTGTGGCGCATCCATAACGTGCCGTAGCCAGAGTGTGAGGCCACCCCACCAAATAATTTTTTTGCAGGCTACACACTAGCTCACTCTCTTCTCTAGAAAATGTGCAGAGACCACATGCACGTTCTGCCACTTAACTTAAATGTAGCCTATGTCTATGGATAAAATGTTTACCTGGCAAAATCAAAACAAATAACTTACCGTACCATCATCCCATTTTCTTTCTTCATGGACACAATACCATTAAGTCTTTATTACATCCCTTTATTCTGGAAAGGAAATTGGATGACAATGTACTCCATATCTCAAAATCCCTCTGACATGACAAATGTTCAATATCAAATGATCATGAAATAAATAGAAACGAGTAAAGAATATTGAAAATATTATAAATGAACACATTAAAAAACTATTTTCATAAATGATTATTAATAGTAATAATAATAATCATAATAATAACAATTAACAATCTAATGGTCTAATGGTCTTACTGGCGTGCTATTATGGAAAATTCCATTTGAAAATCACCATTAAATTTTTATTTAGACATTCATGTGAATAAAAATTTGGTATATATTACCTACTGTGCTAAAATGATGGATGGACCACCAGGGTGTTCGTTGGGGAGGTCATGTCCCTCCCCAATACTGAGAAAATACCAAAACCCCCCAGTAGAAGTTCAAGTATTTTCAACAATATCTAATTAGTTTTTACTTCCTGTGAGTAACTGATGGTTAAATTTACCCTATGTATAAACTGAAAACATCCTTTCATCCCTCATCCTTAGTTGATTTATTAATGTGTGTAGTTATTCTTATTCACCTTATTCTGAAAATTTTAATCTGAAGTTGTCATTTTAACTGCACAGTAGCTGTCTCTTGTATCATAGTCCAGTTTTGTAATCTTTGTGGCATTCTTTCATGAATTGACTTCACCATCAGCTGAAAACTATTCCACTTAACTTTAAGTGTGGTTAGCATAAATGAAGGGACGAGCAGTGTTAGTTTGAGTTGCTAACAGTTCCGCACAACAAGCACGAGCCACAGTATCAATGTCCACTGCGCAGCTTTGACAGCAGCTAGAAAGAAGCATACATGGTTTTTCCTCAGGCTGCAACTTTTTACAACTTGTCTGCTGTTTGGTGTGAACGGTGTTTACTGCAAGGTGGACTTGTGTAGTAATGGTGAAACCTGTGTGACTGGGGCCGGAGCTCCATTCATTTGCACCTGTCCTGATGGCTTCTCTGGAAAAACCTGCAATGCGCTCTCTCGCCTTCACAACAAAGGACAGGTGAATGCCTGCAGCACCGCTACACATGACAAGATGATGTGGATAGAAATAAACTTGCAAAGAAAGGTGTGCTTTACAGGTATTGTGATGCAGGGTGCCAGTTGCATGTGAACAGCAGAGTTCAAAAATATAGAATAGGTTTGAGTTGCTAATGTTAGCTGATACTTTAACTTAGCTTTCCAGAGATTTCCAGGAGATTTGTTCAAGTTAGCTGTGTAGTTCACTGACCCTCGGCTACAGGGTGACATAGCAACGCTGTTTTATATCTCCGAAATCCAGGGCAGCAACATCAATTTGCTGTGTTGCTGTTTTCAGCAAAAATGCCTCAGCTTCTTGCTCAATGATGATGCAAGCAGGTGAGTGCAGAGTTTAATAGCTGTTCACTTTCATAGGTGAACCACTGTAACCTAAAGGTGGAGATAAATATTCAGCAGGCAATGCTACCTTCATGTTATGGCAGAAAATTGTGTCCTCTTACATTTAATATTTTATGTATGATCTTTGAATATTATCATTACTATTATTGTTATATATATGTATTGTGTTTTTATCCTTAACATTTCCTCTCCTAAACTCCTTGTGTTGGTCTGTCCACATTTACTAGAGTTTAGGTTTAGGTGTTAAACAAATTCTTCAAAGACAATGGTTGGTTGTTATTCAGTTCTTTGCTCAACCCCTCACTAGGAATATAATTTCCACGACACTTTACAAGTGCAGTGTTTACCAAACAGGCTGTGGAAGAACTAGTATCACGGACCCTGTGCTCTTATGTGACCCATTGTCACACTTTGTTATGCGAGTGTGTTGGTTAGCAGGTTGGTGGACCCAAATCCAGGACACACAGGCTGACTGGTACAGTTCAGTGAGTTCAAACAAACAGGGCTACCCAGCAGAAAATCCAAAAATGAAGTATAATCCAAAGATCCAAGAATTAACAGGGAACCGACAGGAAACTAGTGATGGCAAGTTTGACTGTTTTGACAGACTCATTCATTCAACTCTCGTTCATTAAAATGAACTAATCTTTTTTTTTTGTCATTTCATTCATTTGAACTAGGCTGGTTATTGTGGCCCTGCAGCCCTCTAGTGGACAATTAAAAAGCAGAGCCATTCTCAAACACGGAAGGCTGCCTGGCTTGCTTTAATTGACAAAGTATAATGCACAAATTCACCTCTCTATCATCATTATATAAACCCACTTGGGCCCACAACCAAATTCCAACCATGTACAAACCACAGAAATATGTTGTCTATATGCAACCCACTACTCCGGCTAAATCCTTCCATTTTCACAATCTTTCCTGAGTACACAACCAGACCAGTCATATAAACGCTTATGTAATTATTATCTTTATCTCTAGCGTGCTCATTCATACAGTAGCCTAATGTCCCTATCCATGACTAAAATATTAATATCAGATTTGCGTATATAGAAGTAATAAGCTTGATACACTATATGAATAAACACTCTTATTAAAATTCAACCAATTTAATAATAATCTGTATTAAGCCACCACTTCTTAAAAGAACTCCAGCACAGAGAGAGGAACAAAGAAATATAAACAGATTATATAAATGCAGCAGTTTGCAGGTCTGGACGCAGACTGGGCCACATCAGACCCTGATTCTGCAGACAGAGAGAAGCAAACGTGAGCACATCGCACTGAAACACTGCAGGTTGTTCACCAATCAGGAGCTGTGAAACAACAGCAAAGCTCTGTTGGTAAATAAAAAGTAAATGTTACGTTGCGTTCTCTGGCGGACCTGGATCACCTGTTAGCTGTACAGGGCTATCGCTAACGTTGCTATGTGGCTGTGTTTTTAATGTTTTATTGACAGGTGTCGTGCCAATGTAGTTATCCCCGACAGAAAGTGTTTCCCCTGCCACGGGAGCGCGCGTGCATTCAGCGGTGAGGGCGGACCTTCGACTTCATCAAAGTGAATGAAAAATATACCATGTGGGTTGTTTAATCTATCGTTTTAGTATTGTTTTATTAGCGAGGTTTGTGTACAGCACGGTAGCACTTATAAACGTTTTTATAGGCTTACGTTATCGAACTTCGTATTAATCATTGCACTCAATTGAGAATGTCTACGCAAGAAGGGCAGTTTCACTCGTAAAGGAAACATTTATTTCGCGGTAGTCTGGTGATGTTAATTGACGACGTAGTCGATCATGTCATCCATCCAATCTAACTAACGCTAGATTCACCCAGACTGTCACCCTTTACATCTGCTTGACTTGAAATGTACATTAAACTGAATTCAGCATTGTAGACAACATCTAAAATTATACTCTAAAATTATTTGTATCCCACTATAACTTTTGCTAGGAAAATAGAAACGTCTCCATATTCCCCACTGTTATTAGTCATGATGTGAAGTATACACAAAATAAAATACTTGACAGTAGGCTATCATCTGTCCGTTATAGAGGGGGGATACATTTTATGGCAGGCTGAATAAATAGGACTGAAATTATTTGTATCCCAGTATAACTTTTGCTAAGAAAATAGAAACGTCTCCGTATTCCCCACTGTGTTTCTTCTGGTGATGTTATAACTCATGACATAGTCGATCACTCTGTCATCCATGTTAACAGTGGGGAATATGGAGACATTTCTATTTTCCTAGCAAAAGTTATACTGGGATACAAATAATTTCAGTCCGATAAATTCAGCCTGCCATAAAATGTATCCCCCCTCTATAACGGACAGATGATAGCCTACTGTCAAGTATTTTATTTGTGTATACTCACATCATGACTAATAACAGTGGGGAATATGGAGACGTTTCTATTTTCCTAGCAAAAGTTATACTGGGATACAAATAATTTCAGACTGTATTTTTAACCTGCCATAAAATGTATCCCCCCTCTATAACGGACAGATGATAGGCTACTGTCAAGTATTTTATTTTGTGTATACTACACATCATGACTAATAACAGTGGGGAATATGGAGACGTTTCTATTTTCCTAGCAAAAGTTATACTGGGATACAAATAATTTCAGTCCGATAAATTCAGCCTACCATAAAATGTATCCCCCCTCTATAACGGACAGATGATAGCCTACTGTCAAGTATTTTATTTTGTGTATACTTCACATCATGACTAATAACAGTGGGGAATATGGAGACGTTTCTATTTTCCTAGCAAAAGTTATACTGGGATACAAATAATTTCATTCCTATTTATTCAGCCTGCCATAAAATGTATCCCCCCTCTATAACGGACAGATGATAGCCTACTGTCAAGTATTTTATTTTGTGTATACTACACAAGCACCTGCCCTTTTTCTTCCTCAAGAGAAAGTGCCCTTTTTTCCAGGATGCTTTTTTTGAAATAAATGAATTTATATATACAGTATTCCTGTTTGCACACAGCTTTCCTGTCAAACAAATATATGTACTGAATAAAAAAAATCTAAATATCAGGTCGGGAGATGAGACTTTGTCAGTTCCGATGCTCTCTCTCTCTCTCTCTCTCTCTCTCTCTCTCTCTACCCGCAGCAGCCCCTCCCAGCAGTGATTTCTTGGCTTGTGCGGAGGTGAGTGGTGATGAACTAAAGACCAACAAAAGTAAACTACCAGTGCCTCGAGTTCACTGCTAACATGCATGACTCATGAGCTGAGCTAAAATAATTAGCTAAAGTCAAGCTAAGGATCATGGTTGGCCATACAGGCTACTGTTACTGTTGCCTACTTAATGGAGACACAACAGGTGAGTACAGTAAAATTTGTGTCTAATAATGTAATGACGATCGCCACATTGATATGCAAATTAGGCGTTAACTAATTAAAATGTGCTAATTTGCACACATTTGACAAGTCACTGCAGGTGAATGGGCTAAAGAAAATAACTAAATCATGTCACCACAGACCTTCCCCAGTTAATGACTTACATCAAGACTCTTTTCCCCTGAAATGTTCTGTTTAATATACAGGGTAAACTCCATCTAAATGTGTATTTTGGAAGTTTTCTTTCCATGAGAGTAAAAGAAGACATGGAAGCAAAATAGACCCAAATTTGAAATTTGACCACTATATGAAAAAGTGTCCTGCCTTAAGCAGTAACTTTATATTTCTGATCGTAGAGGCTCCTCATCTAATAACTATCCATTCCATTAGTTTGTTGCATGCTGATAGATCTTTACATGATACAGACAGCCCTCCCTCAAATGTGAAACCAAGTCCTAACAAACTAAGTGTTATGTGATCCAATAAGACCAAAAGAATTAAAAGGATTTATTGCCTTGTGAAAAATAAACAAATAATTAGTGAAACTATGTCCCTCTCCTTGGTGCAGTCATTTATTCTAAATATATACTAGTAGAATAAAAAACATTGTGGCGACATTGTGAGTTGACTTTGCTGTTGCTGCTCTTGTGTGATTATTTTGTAGAAAAATGTTGAGGGTTAAACATTTGCAAAAGTGGGAATCAAAATAAATTGGTAAGGTAGTCAGAGTTGTGTTAATATATTTAACATGTTGTCAAAAAAAATCATAAATAATCATGACAAGTGCCGTTTTTTTCACTTTAGCCGCTGCTCACCAAAATGTGCTTTTCCCTGCCTGTGTATCTTTCTCAAAACTGTATCACAGCATTTGTTGATGTATCGATAGAAGCATCAGTATACGCATATCAGCAAGGAGTACATAATGATATATATTTCTGTATCGTTATTTTGAAAACAACACTGTTTAAATCCTTGTTCCATGTGCCCCTTTTATACTTTGAGCACCTGCCCTTCCAAAGGTCTCTGCACGGCCCTGTTGCCTGCTTACCACAGCCCTGTAGCCGAGCTGTCACGTGACAAATGAACGACTCAAACAGACAGTTGAGAGTAGTGAACTAATCAATTTCTTTTCCTGTGCTGACGGAGCCCATGCAGCTGTCGTGGGACGAGTGAACGTAAGAGTCCGAGATCCTTCACGCATGCGTGAAAATGAATGAATTACTCACTGAGACCACCCGTTCCTCCCGAGTCATACACACAATTAGGTCTTGAACGACACAACACTACAGGAAACTGGACGAGACAGCGCAAGCAACACAGGGTTAACAAGCAGGGCGGGAGCAACACAGGTGAGAGACACAAGGGACTAATCAAGCACACAGACACACAGGCAGGCAAAGTGATCACTGGGGGGAACATCCATCCATCCATCGTCAACTGCGGGGGGGCTGGAGGCTATCCCAGCTGACATTGGGCGAACCTAGCCTGCATTTCTTTGGATGGTGGGAGGAAGCCGGGGTTTGAACCCACGACCTTCTTGCTGTGAGGCTACAGTGCTAACTACTGCTCCACCGTGCCGCCCTACAGAGGGGAACAGACAGAAGCAAATCAAAATGCAAAACACAACTGAACATCATAAGGCAAATCCAAACACAACAGGAAACAAGCAGGCTGAACACAGAACACCACAACACACACAGAAAACAAGAACCAACAATTAACAGACAGGCAGACAGAAACAGCATTCAAGGCACACAACACAGAACAGCCAGACAAAGTAGGAGAAACTGACTAAAACTAGCACTAACAGAACACAGAACAGACAGTACAAAACCGGATACGAATACACAATTAAACAGGCCGACTGAACATGAGATAACAGACAGACTGGACTGAAAACCAAAGCACAAACTAGCGAACACATACCGAACTGATCAACGAGTAAACACACAGTGTACTAAACTAACAGATGACAGAACTATAAGGTAGATACAAA